>JAFIIU010000002.1:0-1262629 GCA_020280145.1 Gotozyma botsteinii
AGGCCTCACTAAAGTTCTAACATTTTATAGCTTAGTAATGATAACTTGGAATGCTGAAACACATCAATAAAAAAAGAAAAAAAATTTACAGTTTCAAGGACATGATGACAAATCTATAATTGTATTAGGCTTAAAAATCTCTGAAACTAATAATTAGGATGACTAATTACGAAAGTATATATTTGAACGATCATGCTTTCTGAACGGTGAGGTAGACCAAACCCCTAAGATATTAATTTTCATCAAGCAATAAAATAAACATCCAGATGCCTTTTAAAATCACCAACTTACCTCCTTTGAAAGAAACTGCCCTTTTCAAGCCAATTCAAGTCGGAGCTAATAAGCTGCAACATAGAATTGTCCTAGCTCCTTTGACTAGATTTAGATGTGTGGATAACGTTCCAATTGATACTAAGCTCATTGCCGAGTACTACAAACAAAGAAGTACCGATGGTGGATTATTGATCACAGAAGGAACTTTCATTTCACCAGAAGCTAGTGGTTTCAACCCAGCTCCAGGTATTTGGACCAACGAGATGGTTGAGAAGTGGTCCGAAATCTTCAAGGAAGTGAAGAGCTCTAAAGATGTAGTAATCTTTATGCAGTTCTGGAATTTAGGTAGACAGGCATCACCAGCATCACTAGCTGCTAAAGGCATACCATTTGTGTCCGCCTCTGATGTGTATATGGATGAAGCTTCTGAGAAAGAAGCTCAAGAAAGTGGTAATCCACTCAGAGCTTTGACTACTGATGAGATCAAGGAACATGTCAAAGCTTACGTTCATGCTGCAAAGAATGCGGTAAAAGCTGGTGCAGACGGTATTGAAATTCACAATGCAAACGGGTATCTACTAAACCAATTCCTTGACCCTAAATCTAATAAGAGAACTGATGAGTATGGTGGCTCTATCGAAAATAGAGTGCGCTTCACTCTAGAGGTTATTGATGCTGTTATTGATGCTATTGGTGCCGAGAAAGTTGGTATCAGATTATCACCTTTCGGTGTCTTTGGCGACATGAGTGGTACTGAGGACCCTTCTCTGCTATCAACATTTGTTTACTTATATGGGGAATTAGAGAAAAGAAAGAAGGCTGGTAAAGAACTCGCTTATATTCATGTTGTTGAACCTCGCTCAACTCTATTCTTCAAACCAGACGATGACTGTTTGGAATCTAAATCTTCCAATGATGTCATTTATTCTGTTTGGACAGGAAACGTTATTAGAGCAGGTTCTTACGCTACAAGTGCAGAACTTACTATCGAAGATAGTAAGAAACCAAAAACGTTGCTGGCATATGGGCGTTTTTTTCTTTCAAACCCAGATTTAGTTGATAGACTTGCTAGAGGTCTTCCACTCAGTGCCTATGCTAGAGAGACGTTCTACAGTCCAGGAGCTCATGGGTACACTGACTATCCAACCTATGAAGAAGCGTTGAAAGACCCAAAGTTTTTGAAGGGTGAAGCCAATGGTACAAGTACCTTGTCCTACTCAGATGCTGCTAAGCGCTAATTTAGATGTGTATTTACTAGATACTTTTAAAGGACAGTATATCGTAGCTTTCGGATTCTAGCTTAACGTTGTCAGCTAACACGCACGCATGATATTGGATACTTCTAGGTAATTGAAAAATATTCTAGGAAGGACTGACTTGAAAGAGGTTTTTGAATACGAATGAGAATTCAGCATAGATATCTAAAGTTTTTGTTCTCATGGTCATCAACCAAGAAACTCGAAATTATTTGGCAATTTATCTCCACCTTCTTCCTTTGGACAGCTGATCTCCTCTGACATTTTCGCTCTTTGTTAAGTACCCTTTCAACAATGCTCCTTGGATAAACACAATCTGTGTTACCAAAATTGCAATTTTTGCTGTGATATATCTTGGATAATCGTGCTTGCTGTTACAAATGCCATCAGTCCTTTTATGTTATTGCACACATAACACTTCCTATTCTCTGAAACAACTAGTGTATGTAACTGCGACTTGTTCATTTTTCACTACTGTTGGATTAGGTGAAATTAAATAATCATCATATATAAGGGTTTCCACTCAGAGAACAACTGGTAACCATACTAGCACAATTTTTTCACTGATCAGCCAGCACTGATACGATGATTTTGTGATACCTTCATCATTCAGGAAGTGATTATTTCCTAAAATTTGAAGAATGGTAATGGGCGTTCCCAATGCCTATGGTTTTTATGACGTTTTGATGCTCTTAACCAAACTCCCTAAGTAATTGAAGTAATACCTACCTCTTGTTATCTTTTTTCTGCTCATACCAAATGCTAAAATTCGTTCAAATTGAATCCAGTAGCTGAAGTAATCATACAAATGAGCCTGTTTATGTGCAATTTATTTCTACTAGGGTCTGTACAATAATTATTTTATTTATGCAAGTTTTAAGTATAACTCACGAGAAAATGAAAAGAAAACTGGAATCTTACATACACATTGGTATGCGGAACTAAAAGAATAAATCACCGCTTCTACTAAGCTAGGTTGCAGCTCAAGATTTTCCGAAAAGATATTGGTGGAACGTTCAGCACCAAGTTAAAAAACCAAGGAGATTTCTACTCTGTGTCAGGAAAAGTTAGATCAAATCGAGATGAAGTTGAATTGCTTGCTGCTAGATACGGGTTCATCTGATCTATGGTTTGTTGGTTCCAACAACAATTATTGCGCAGAAGGAACAAACAAGACACATCATAGAAATATGCTTGTTGCTTTACTACTATCTAAAGATGATCAGAGTAGCTCACAAATTACCACTTCTCTTGATACCATTGATAGTGAGGAATATGAAACTTTTGACCCTGATCAATCTTCTTCATTCAGTTAGAACCAAACTGCTTTTTAAATTGAATATAACGAGGGTAGTAATTCAAGTGGTGTTTGGGGTGTGGATGATATTGAAATTAGTGGTATCAAGTTTACAAATATAAATTTAGCTGTTGCAAATAGCACTAATTCAGCCATGTATGTTCTTGGTGTTGGTCTTGAAACTCTTGAAGAAACTGAGTATTTTGACACTACCCCTGAAACTTATATCAATTCTCCAGGATAACTGATCGAAAAAGGAATCATTCTTGAAAACTTTCATTCTCTTTACTTGAACTCAAGAGATGCAGATGAAGATGTTTTGTTATTTGGAGGTGTTGACCATGCTAAATATGAGGATGCTTTACAAATTGTTCCAATAGTTTACCAAGTCTAAGTAGCCAACAAATCTCCAAATCTCACTTACTGATATCGTTTAGGCTCCAGCTCTGATGGATATTCTGAAAGCAAAATAAAGGCACCATGCATCACAGTTTTAGACTTAGGAACAACTGATATTCAAATCCCAACATATGTGTATGGCTCTATTGTTGATTCCCTTAGTTTCACTATTTCGATTCAATTGAACTTACTATACTCTAATTCTACCGATTTGTTTTTGAACAGGAGTTTTACTTTCACTTTCCAACGTATTGAAATCACTATTTTATTGGAGAATTTTGTTGATTATTATGCAGACCCACACATCCTAACACCAACCAGATCTATCACCTGAATCTTTTAGGGTATAAAAAAAACTTTGATTGGAAACTAATTTTGGTGTCAAACAACTAAGAGATTCGATGAGAGAGTTTAGCGGATCGGTTCATGTTCTGGGTGTTGGCTCAATTGGTGGATTAATAGCATTAGAGTTGGCTAATCTTCCATCACCACCAAAAGTAACCTTGTTATGGAGGAACGTCCAAAAGGTTAAAAATTTTCAAACCCAGTATAGATCAACAATCAGATTGGACAGACTCTTCAAAACCCCAACCGAGTCTTTCAACCTTACGTTTGATTCTGCCACTGCTGAAACATTAAAAGAACCAATCAAGAACTTAATTGTCAGCACAAAGACTTACCAAACTCAAAGTGCTTTGAAACCATATTCTCATCTCATCAACAACTCTACAAATATTATTCTTATTCAAAATGGTTTAGGTGTCTCTGATGAATTATTTCGGGATATGTGGCCTAACTCTCAAGAGAGACCCAATATATATCAAGGAGTGATTACACATGGTGCTCTTGCTTCTTCCACTGAGCATGAATATACTGTATCTCATACTGGCCTTGCAGATCTCAGTATTGCTGAACTTCCAGGAAAAAATGCTTCAAATGATGCACCACTTTTTATCCAACAATTACTCAGTGCACCATCATTGAATGCAAAATACTTGCCATACTCAGAGCTTCTTTTGATCCAATTACAAAAAGTTATGATGAACTCCTGCATCAACTCCCTTACGGCCATCATGGACTGTCTTAATGGTGACCTATACTGTGGAGAGTCTATGAATGTTGTTTTTAAGGATATTATCCGTGAATCAATTTACATCTTTAAGAAATGCATCCCAGAACTGAAAGATAATCCAAGAACAGAGGAAGTCCTCAATGAGGAGTCCATATTCAAAACTGTGGTTGAGTTGGGTATTCTCTGTAACCTCAAAACTTCAACCTCGATGAGACAAGATGTTCTGAACCTACGCCGCACCGAGATTGATTACATCAATGGTTACGTAGTGTCCCTTGCCAAGAGACACAATCTGAAGGCTGATGTAAACAGTACCATTGCAAACTTGGTTAGATTGAAGCTCGCCATTGGTTCTGAAAAAAAAGACGAATAAATTCAGAAAATTATGTTTAGCAACTCCAAGCATTTTACTGAAATTAGTATGAAGGTTAAAGGAAAGATTTGTAATTATATATGGCTGTGGATGTTCACACTCTAGAATACAAGATTTATTTTTGAGGTAGCCCCTGGTTCAAACAACTTTTACATAACTAACACAACTGAACAGCTCGGAACCTACTGAACTGCAGCATAGTTATCGCTGATGGTATGAGTACCAGAAACAGATACTAACAATAAAAAGTCTTATTATCCCGTCAAACTGAATCTTTTGTCCTTTTACCATATCTTTCCGTAACGATATGTGAAGGTGGCACTGACCTAATTGTTTTGTACACTAACAGGACCAGGTGAGATATTGTAATCACCTCCCTGGGTCATTAAATGACAGTCAGTCAGCACGAAGCTGATGTTGATCAGTGTCAAAAGAAGCACCTTGTTAAAACTTATGGCGTGATTACTTTCGGCTAATTGAAATTTCCTAAACGGTGAAACTGAGTTTTGTTCTAGCATTGACACATCAGCACCTAGCTTCAAACCCCGAAGTTCTAAAGGATCGATAGACCACACTTTCATGGTTTGTATTTATGCTGAAAATCAAAATCAAGGGGACTTTTACGCCTTTCTGGGGGGTCGTGTCTGGTGTGGTTGGGATTGGTAGAGGAGAGTACAGAATGGTATTCCTGGATAGATACTTGGACTTCTATGCCATGAGTTATGTTGAAATCATAAGGATGACTTTCGACTCATCACAGTCTGAAAGGACCAACCTGTTTGCTGTTGACTCCAAATCTGTAAAACTATGAAAATATCAAAAAAACTGTCATACCGAAAAAAATTCCTCAATACCCAAGAAGACAGACCTTGGTTCATAAACAATATAACACAATCCATATTCAAAAGAAACTCAATCAACTCGTCATAGTTTGAAAGTACTAGTTTTTAACAAGTCACGATAAGTCCAATAAATAAATGAAGACAAAAATTATCATCATACCAAACAGTAACTGGGTCTTGAAACAATAAATAAGATCAGAGATTTTTCCTGATGCTTGAATCATCAAAATTGTATCTGTTTGATCAACTAACTTGTCAGCTGGTGGAAATCTTAGTGGTTCGGTGTAGTTGGTCAGATTTAAAACGTATAGATGTAGATCAGAAAAACAGTAACAACTCATAATAGAATGAAATCAAACCTGTACAATGATAATTAAGCACAATTAAAGACAGTCTGTTCTGTGACACATTAATCAATTGATTCAAAGGGTAAACAATTATATCAAACAATAAAATTATAACTCTCCAAGATAATACACCCAATAAAGGTTCTCAATGGCAAGAAAAGCTGAGTAAAATAAACTGTACTCATATCGCTAACTGGGTAAATCTCTGATCTTACTTCATATAGTAATCCATTCAATACGTTCAAATTAGTTCAATAGACGATAACAATTTCACAACTTCAGTAAAATAACGCTGGATGTTACTCATGAACTCTTGAGTAAGGACATGTAAGCCAAATACATTGGAAAACCTAAAGCTGGGCTAATATCTCAGTAATAATCTATAGACGATATCATCTTAGGTTGCTTCAGGAGTTCAGTGAGGTTTTGGGTATAATGGCACGTAAACTGATAAATTAACCGTTGAAACGCAAGGATATTATTAATCACAATAACAAAAGATGATTATCATTCAGTAATATCAACTCTTCATAAGCTAAGTTTACAGTATCCATGGTTGTTTTGTTTTGAAAGTGACAATATTTTTAGGACGCGTTTTCTCGAAATTTCGCGTCGCGTCAGAGCTAAGAGGAAATATTCCATCTAAAATTGGTTTTAACGAAGCCATATCTGACCTTACAAGCTAAAACGTAGTACTCACTAGTGCCTGTCTCTGTATTGTATCTAAATATCTTTTTAAATGTTAAATTTTGAGCCTTTAAGGCCCAATATGAAAGTTTTTTGACTCCAAATTGAAATATTAAAAATTCTACAAACAGCTCATTTAATAGTAATCCAAATAGACCAAAACCAGTACCAATCGATTTCCTTTGTTCTCTACTTTCCAATAGTATCAATAAATTCAATTTTACCTTTCTATTGAGTCATATTGTAGAAAATTGTGTTTCTTTTATTGTTCTAGTTTTCTTTTCATTTTAATTTTTATTTAAAAAACTGTTTGATCATTTTTTAGCTAAGCAGACGGTCTAAATCGATGAACACGTGATTGGTATTTTATAAGAGGTATTATCACCTAATGAGTAGCAGTTAATGCACAGATGTCAGAAATGGTGAAACTTGGAGTGCAAATACCACTAGCTGGTGCAACTGATGGATCCATAGAATCAACATCAACAGTAATATAAACGTAATTGTCTCCAACTCTTTGCTTAATTTCTTCAATAATAACATCAGCACCTGATCTAACTTTACCAGTTAGTTGCATGGTCAATTTCACCACCTAAAGTATCAATATCATGAGCCAATATTCTGTCAAAACCACATTCAATATCGTGTTTAACATCATCTGGACCTGGGTAAGGACCTCTAATGGCAACGTGCATGTTGCCATTTGGAGCTAATAAACCTTTTTCATAAGCCCAGTGCAAGTAAGTACCATGATTAACTGATTGACATTCAGTAATATTACCACCGAAGTAATATGGATTCCAAGTATCCAAATGACTATCAAAATGAATAACTGCAATACTGCTATTCCAGTTATCATAAGCAGCTCTTAATGCTGGTAATGTTATAGTATGGTCACCACCCAATGTAAAATTTTTTGGAACTGGGTACTTGTTTTTTCAGTGGTAGCATGACGACCAATCGCTCTTGTACCACGATATAATTGATCCAAGGCAATTCTATTATCTAAAGGTGTAGCTGGAATAGAATCACAGTCGACTAACTTAGCCCAAGAGCCATATGGATCAACACCATCGTAAACAGAGTAAGCAGATGCTGTAGACTCAGTGCATTGGAGGTATAGGCACATTGAGGCTGTATACTTATAAGTAACCATAGCCCTGTAGGTACTGTAGACTCATAAGACCAAGTAATGTCAGATACCTATGAAGTATTGACTCAGTAGACTACCTAGGCACCAGATACATAAGCGGCATAGACCCATCAGACTAAGTAGATACCTGTTGTGAAGCATAGCCCAGGAAAGATGGAAGAAGCAGGCTCAACATGCGATGCCAGAACCATATTCAGCCAAGATACCTTAGATCGTGGTGCCATCCTCAGGTCAAGATACCTAAGATAAGTAGTAGTATCTACATTAGATGCCAGAAACAGTCTCTACGGAGATAGTAATGGGAAAAGTACTAATATTTTATTAGTTATAAGTGATATCTGTAACATTTATATTAGTTCTTAACAACCTACAATGAAAGCTTCTATTTTAATAATCGAATGCTAACTCCTTTCTTGATTATAAAATAGTATGTCGCGAAATAAAATCGGAATCAACTGGCTCTAAACCGGTTGAATAACCTTCTCTCTGCAGTTCAGACTTATAATCGTAAAGACCGATTGATTAACAAAATACCCATCCTTCAAAATCCCATCTTGTAATGCATTGAACCAAACCCTATGGATTATAAATCCTTTACTATGAACCTCTCGAACAAACGTTGTGCAATTATTACTATTGGCTTGAAAAGAAGGTGATAGTTCGGAAATGCCGAACATCATAAGATTGACTTGGGTTAGCGAGAAAGATGGTAAGATAGCAAACGCTACCATGAAGACACATAGGACTAGAGGTACTTTGGTTCTTGTTCGGCCCTACTTTGACGAATCCATAGAACAAAGGGACCAACACCACCAATTAAGAAAAGCACAATACCTAGGGAAATAAGGACAAACTATAATTTTTCAGATGTTGTGTAGAAAGTATAAACTGGTAGTGTGGTCAGAATCTGCTCTGTGGCTTTTGGGTCTAGGTGATTCGAAATAACAACATTAAGAATAAACTGGGAGGAGTATACCATAGTGCTAAGCGGAAGAAAAAGATATAACAGAAGAATGAAACCGTTTTCTTGAGGGTTTTTTTTAGCTAATACAAGTTTAGATGTCAATCTTTGAATATTATTTATTATACTTAAGACATTCTGGTACTTACTTGTCTTATTGTATTTACTGTTTACCGTTTACCGTTTACCGAATTACTCGATTGCCATTTGGATTACCTAATCTTTCAATGGCATGACATAGGTTGAACGAAACTAGACTATGGAGATTCTTCGCAAGAGATGATTCCTCAGAGGATTCGACATATGTTTCCTGTGACGATTAGTTCCTGCAGACTTCAGGTGAAATTGGTGGTAGAATTGGATTCATTCTTTTTTTCATTTGCACGATCTGATTCTTCCCGTCTTTAGTTCTCTTATCTTGAGAACCAGATTTTGAAAAGAGATGAGAATTGACCTGTTTGGTTTCTTTTAATTTGGTTAATTCACTAATTTACCTTTTAATAACGGTAATAAGGCTATTTTAGTAATTCTTATATACAGTTTTTGATATAGGTGAAAGTTCTTTTTAAAACTTGTGATATTGCCTGCTTAGCTTAGTGGTAGAGCGTTGCACTTGTAATGCAAAGGTCGCTAGTTCAATTCTGGCAGGAGGCACTGTTTTTTTTTTGCTCAAGCTTTGATATTTGGGTTCTTGACTATCAACTACCAAATAATGGTTAGCCATAAATTGGATCTAGGAAAATGGATCACTAATGAGCAATAATTGACACTCATTTCTTGGCTCCCTACTTCTATATAACAAGGAAAATCAGGTCCGTACACATTCATAAACAATTAGAGCCATTATACAGTTCGAAAGATGGCCATATTAATATGTTGCACTTTTAATGACTCAATGAAAAAATGCTGATAACTTAAAATTCATGATTCAGTTAACTGTTACTTATTCATTATACTGCATTAATAATCGAAAGTATCGGGATGAATTTGGTCGGTTTTCCGAATGAATTTAAACTTTTCTATCAAAAAAGAATTATCTTCGAAATCCTTGTTACTTTCTACAAAGTTTATATCAGCATGAACTACACATTTAATGATCCTAACTCACAGTGGATAAACCAGCAGCAGATGTATCACAACGTTGGTGTGTTTGGTGACCAACCCCTGACTCCACAGGCCCTCATTGCCAATAAGGATGATTGCCAATTGATGGAAAATCAGTTGTTTAACGAGTTCAGTTCAGGAATTAAACAAGAAAAAGTTTCCGTTGCAAGTAATGATAACTTTGGCACACATTCAAACATTTCTGACAACAGTTCCCCTTCTGCTATATTGAACAACGTCCCTTTATCGAATATGGAGTTAAATTCGTTGAACTCAACAATTCAAAATAACAACTTCGATAATGAGAAACTAACTGAAGAAGAATTAGCTGATAGAAGAAAAGCTCAAAATAGAGCAGCTCAAAGAGCGTTCAGAGAAAGAAAAGAAATGAAATTAAAGGAATTGAGGGATCAATTAGATCAATCTGAAACTGATAAAGCTCAACTATTAAAAGAACTAGAAGAATTAAAAAAGCAAAACATAGTCATCTCAACTGAAAATAAACTTTTATTAGAAAATAGTTCTTCATCTAAACTTGTGAATGATTCAAATACTGATGCTAGCTATTCTCATGTTCCAGGTGATAATGATAATTTTACATTTCCTGATAAATCTCCTGAAGTTGTTGCTACGCAAGAAAGGTATTTTACAACATCCAATCAATTAACAAATCAGCAAATTCCTTATGAATTCAAAAGATTGACTATTCCTGAAGTTTGGGATTACTTAACTCAAAAAACTGAGACATTAGACTTTGAAATAAACGATATCATGGACAGAATTAAAGGGTTAGAAGTTTGTCATGAACGTGGTCCTGCTTATCCATTGGTTCTTGTTGATAAGATTCTTCAACAAGGTGTTAATCAATTTTGAGTCCTTCTGATTTACTTTCGTTTTAGTGTTTATGATATTTTTTCCTCTTTTCTGTTACTTATGGACGTATTGTTCTGGTTTGGTGTTGTTTTACTGGTTTTTATATCACTTCAATTTGAAGTTTGATAATCAAATATTTCTTCGTTTCCTGTTACATTATAACTTTATATGATACATGTATGAATTTGTATTTGTATTTGATTTTTATTAATTAAATTAATTTAAATCAAACTAGATTAGATTTGCAGAATATAATAATCTACCTCCACCAAAATTTCTTAAGGCTTTATGCTTTTGCTGGGTACTTTGTAATCTTCTCCATGCTTCTATAATATGTGAAGGCGACAAAGGTTTTGCAGCTTCATCAGGGCCATCAAATAACCTTTTTCGTTTATTTTGTGGTCCACTTGCTTGTTTCGTTGCCGAACTTTTATGTAAATTTACCTCTTCTTGTTTAACTATCAACGCTTCTTCAGTAAGCGAACAAACGATTTCAAAAGTTAAAAACCCTAGAATATCAACAACATCATCGCTTGGTTTACCATCTGTTAAAGTAGCAAATCCTGCCCATTCCCTAAATCTTCTACCTTTTCTAAATGTAAAAGAAGCCTGTCTACATTCAGACCAATGAACGTATTCTTCTTTTGTCATATTCCTCGTACGATCATCAGCCATCTTTAAACGTTTCAAAGACGCAATTGTAGCTTCTCTTTCAGCATCATCTAATTCATCAGTTTCATCTTCCAACGGCTGTTCGCTAAACATAAATTGTAATTCCCAAGGTAACCGTATCTTAGACTTTTTCATCTTCATCAAATCTGCACTAGAACTTCCTTTACCACCTGCTCCATTAGGCCCTTGTACCATTGCACTATCATCAATTAAATCGGTACCTTCAACACCTCCAGCTTCTTGATCTTTGGCATTTTTTCGAACATCTTTCCAAGATAGATAGGTTCTCAGTCTGTTGACCTTTGCCTTATCACTTCTGATCAAAAATATCACATCCTCAGGAGCTATTGACTTAGAACCTCTAGCATTAGCAGCAATTGTAGCCTGGACAAGGATATCCACCACTTGTCCTCGCACAATGTCTTCTATCAGCCATGTCGTCTCCACTGGAGGGTCGATGGTTTCCCCACTGACAAACATCATCTGCTGGATCTCCACACGGTACTTGTACTTGTCTGAGGCACCATTCATCTTTGATGTGTTGTATTGTCTTGCGTCTTTCGTTATCAACTTCGCTTAAGTGCATAAATAAATATTCGAAATCATAAAAATCAGTATCAACATCCGAACATATTTCTCTCAATGAAGCAACAGAATAATGGGTTCAGTCATCGAAAATGAGGAGATGGTAAAGGTTCCAGCGCTCGAAGCAAGCAATATCATTGACTTATCCAGCATTTTGAAGCCAAATTCGAAGAGTGCTCTCATAATATTAAACCAGGACATCACACTGACTAACATGGATTACATTTGGGATGCGTATGAGCTGAGGATATGTGCAGATGGTGGAGCAAATAGGCTGTTTGACCACTTTAAGGATGAAGAAGGTAAACTATCCCATATTCCAGACTATATCGTTGGTGATTTGGATTCTTTAAGACCTGCAGTTGGTGACTGGTATCAAAGTCATGGTACTAGACTGATTAAACAAGAGACTCAATATGCAACAGACTTAACAAAGGCATTAGACCTAGTGGAGATTCACTACGCACATCAAGATGTGGAAAACTTGGAGATCAATGATCATGATGGACTTATTACTCTACACAGTGAACTTCCAAAGAATTTAGAAAAGATTCAGATTATGTTATTAGGTGCACTTGATGGTAGGTTTGATCATACTGTACAATCAATTAGTACTCTTTTGAAAAGATCAGCACAAAATCCAAACTGTTCACTATATTTCATTTCCAAGACAGACCTTGTGTTTTATGTACCACAAGGATTGAATTATATTAGTTATCAAGATTGCACTGAAGTGTTTCATGGTGCAACGAATGGGCTGTTACCATTAGGCGGAGAGATAACATTAAGCACTCATGGGTTTAAATGGGATGTAGATAACTGGAACAGTTCTGTCCAAACTTCTGTAAGTTCCAGTAACAGATTTGTTGGTGAACATGGAGCATCAATAGAAACAAATAATCCATTTGTAATGAGCATTGAATTGAATTTTGAAGACATTTTTAAATGAGACGGTTGTTGATTAAGTTGTTGATTTGTAGTTATTAATCCTGTTTGGTGATCTGTCTCGATCTCTGTCTTCTTTAACAGTTTCACCAGTGGTTCTGTCAATTTTTCTTACTGGATTATAATATTTCTCTGTCACATTGCTTCCAGGAAGTTCTTTAGCTCCTAAACCGAGATACTGACTTCTTTGAATATTCTTCGCTTTGCCAGTTGTATTCGTTTTGTCTTTATCATCCTCTTCTTTCCATCCCATGCCTCTTAGCATCGCAGCACCAAAATCTTCCACTGGAATCTCCTCATATTCTTCTAAAGTTGCAATATCAGGTCTACTAGAAACGTCATTCTTGAAATTATCTATGTCTTTCTTTTTGAGCAATAATGAGGTCTTCATCTTATCTTGATTTTGGTTTTTAGATTCTATGAAATTAATACCAAATTCCAATTTTTTGGAAGTTTCAACGTTCTTTGTTGTGATCTGTGGATTAAACCTTTCTTTGGCTATTCTTTTCCAGTCATCATTCCCAGCATTCGTGATCACAAGTGGCTGCTTGGGCTTTGTTGGTCCTGTCTTCTCATCATATGCACCACTCTCTTTGTCGAATGTATCGATTTTAACTTCTTTTATGTCATCGTCCTCTTCATTGATACCAAAAGCTGAATTCTTGGGCTGTACTTTCTGTGATGAGCTATTGCCTTTCTTGAGCGAAAATCCAGCGAATCCTGAAGGTTTTGGATTCTTTTTTTTCAGTGAGAATCCCACCATTTGTCTTTTGTAGGATGAATCTTTCTTCTTCATGTGAAAAAAAGATTCGGACTTTATTTATTATTTTGGCATTTCGTATTTTGGTATCAACACTTTTTATAAACAGAAGGTGTATTCTGTATCGCATTGCAGAAGTTCCCGTTGCTGATTAAAACTTTCGTCCAAAATGAGATCCAGGCTGGTACTAGCAGGACTGAAAGGACCGTGGCAACGTGCACTCAACCCCTGCTTCATGAACAGGGCTTTCTCCACAAGTTTTGCTCTGCTTAATGTTAATAATAATTCAAACATCAACAAACAGGACAGCACGAAGAAGGATAACACAGATAAGCAGTCCAAAGAGGTGCAACTGAGTGTTCTGGGTGAAGTAATCGAAAAATTAAAGCCTCATTTGGATACAGCGAAGGACTACTACCAGAAAACCTCAAAACAGATTGACAATGTTGTTGTCCCATTGAAGTTTCACATGAATAAAGCTAGAGATGCTATTAAAGAAGCCAATGAAAAATTAGAATTGCAAGAGAAGGAAAGTGATAATTACAGGTTTAATGAGGATTTTACCCAGCAATCTAACAATAATGAGATGAATAAGATTAAAGGTCTACCGTCTGATAGAGAAAGACATAGAAAAAAATGGGCTAAAAAATTAGAGTTTTATATCGATTCTTTGCAAGAGACCATCTTCACTGCAACTAGAGCATTAAATGATGTTACCGGTTACTCATCAATTCAAAAATTAAGAAGTTCAATTGAGGCTCTAGAAAAAGAATTGCAAAAGACTAAGGAAAACGTCAAGCTTACCAAAATAGCATATAATGATGCTATAAACAAGAGATTAGAAACCCAGAAAGAAGTTAATGAATTGTTGAAGAGAAAGGCAAGCTGGACTCCAACCGATCTGGAGAATTTCACGAAATTTTATAAAGCAGATCATGAAAATGCATTATTGGAAGAAACCACAAAAGTTGAAATGGAAAAAGCTGAGGTTTTAGAGGAAGAATTACAAGACAAATTATCAAACGCTATACTCACACGTTACCATGAAGAACAAATTTGGTCAGATAAAATTAGAAGAACTTCAACATGGGGGACTTTTGGATTGATGGGAATTAACATTCTACTATTCTTGGTCTTCCAATTGGCATTGGAACCTTGGAAAAGAAGAAGATTAGTAGGAAACTTCGAGGAGAGAGTCCAACAGGCGTTAGCAGCTAATGCTCTTCAACAGAATGAAAGATTGGACATCATGAGTGAGAAATTTGAAGCTTTGAAGCAAAGTGATAGATTACCAATATTGCAAGAAAGAATGGAATCAGAAATTGATGAAGAAGAGTTGAATATAATCGAGCCCCCAAAAATAGGCCGCTTACCACTTCCTCCATTGCCCCCACCTGACTGGATCAGAAGAATTCAAGTGCTACTTCAACGAATCGCTCAACCATTCATATCACCTATTCACTTGCTGTTTTATGAGAACTACGAGAAGGTTCCTATACACAAACTAGAATTGGTATCTATAACTTCACTAAGTCTGAGTCTAGGTATAATTGCAGGCTCTATAATATCTATGCTCTTCAGATAGAAGCATGAATCATCTGTACATACAATTAGAAGCAATACACAATGTAATATTAAGTGATTCTGTCTTTATTTGATACACTGTTGGATCGGATCCAGTGTATCCGACATCCGGACACCCTGATCCTCAAATAATTTCGGTGGCCAATTTCCAACAAGAGTTAACTCCAAACAACAAACACTGTTATAAGTATAAGAGCACCTACTTCTCCAGGACTCATAATCGCTCAATTAGCCACTAATACAATGGAAGAACTTGGAATACGCCCTTCTGCTACCCCTACAATCAACAAATCCAAGTTTGAAAGCTTGTTCATAAGCAGCAACAGCAATAGTAATAACAATAACAAAGACTCAGATGTTTACTTGAAACTGAAGAAACTAGAAAAAGAGCACGGACTACTCACACTACAGGAAGAATACATTAAAGATGAACATCGTCATTTAAAGAGAGAATTAGTCAGAGCTCAAGAAGAAGTCAAAAGGATTCAATCCGTGCCCTTAGTTATTGGCCAATTTCTTGAACCAATTGACCAAAACGTTGGTATTGTATCATCTACTACCGGTTCAAACTATGTCGTTAGAATTCTTTCCACACTTGATAGAGAACTACTAAAACCTTCTGCGTCTGTTGCCCTACATCGTCATTCAAATGCTTTAGTTGATATATTGCCTCCTGAAGCTGATTCAAGCATTGCCATTTTAGGTGAAGGTGAAAAACCAGATGTTACCTATGCCGATGTTGGTGGTTTAGACATGCAAAAACAAGAGATTAGAGAAGCTGTTGAACTACCTTTGACTCAAGCTGATTTATATAAACAGATTGGTATCGACCCTCCAAGAGGTGTCTTGTTATATGGTCCACCAGGTACTGGTAAGACCATGTTAGTTAAAGCAGTTGCAAACAGTTCTACTGCTGCATTTATTAGAGTTAATGGTTCAGAATTTGTTCAAAAATATCTTGGTGAAGGTTCAAGAATGGTTCGTGATGTGTTTAGACTTGCAAGAGAAAATTCCCCATCAATAATTTTCATCGATGAAATTGACGCTATTGCTACAAAACGTTTTGATGCTCAAACTGGTGCTGATCGTGAAGTTCAACGTATCTTATTAGAATTATTAAATCAAATGGATGGTTTCGATCAATCTTTAAATGTCAAAGTCATTATGGCAACAAATAGAGCCGATACCTTAGATCCAGCTTTATTGAGACCGGGTCGTTTGGATAGAAAAATTGAATTTCCATCATTGAGGGACAGAAGAGAACGTCGTTTGATTTTCACAACAATTGCTTCCAAAATGTCATTATCTCCAGAAGTTGATTTAGATTCTTTAATCATCAGAAATGATCCATTATCTGGTGCAATTATTGCTGCTATTATGCAAGAAGCAGGTCTAAGGGCAGTTAGAAAGAACAGATATGTTATCTTACAAAGCGATTTAGAAGAAGCTTACACGGCTCAAGTTAAAACTGAAAGCGAGGTTGATAAATTTGAATTCTATAAATGATTCTTTATGCATAGCATCTATAATAATTCCTTTACTCTGTAGATATCAATACCTGGATAAAAGGTTCTATAGTCTCCAATATCAAAATGATCTAAGTCCAAATGAAGAATTGAGCCCCATATTGGTTCGAATGAAAAGGAGTTATTTAATTTTTCTAAAAGTGGAACTGATGAACGGGCAGTAATTAGTAATAAGTCATTCGTACCATGATAGCTGTTGATTTTTTTTGTTAAATTATCCTTATCCATACCCATTAAATCAACAACTTCATTGTTTAAAGGTCTAATATCACCTAATAACCATGTTGGCGGTGAATAAGTTTTCCACCATAACTGGGTTGTATTTGAAAGGTTCATTGATCTTAACTGATGAAGAGTATCAATAACACCCCTTTGATGCAACGAGCCCATAATTACTCCTAAAATCACATTAAAAAAACACCAGGCTCTGATAATCCATTCAACAGTTTGGGGGGTTTCAAAATTAGTGAAATCTGTACAGATGCAAACTAATGGTACAAGTGGTGTTAAAAATCTCAACTCCTGATGTGGAATAATTGATAAAAATATCAAACCTGAAATAATTGATAAATAAGGGATTGAAGTTTTATGATGATTTCTGAATATAAATGGAATCAAAGCAGGCCCAATTAATTGAGGTAAATTGACTAAAATATGTGTATATCTAGGGTGAATACCGTGTTGAGCAAGGTTATTATTGTCGGAGTTGTAAAGAAAGTTGTTCAATGGTGTAATGACAAATTTTTTCGAATTAAATAAGAATGTGTCAACTAATATGAGTGAGTATGAAGTGATTGCAAAAGTCACAATGAAAACTATGGCTGTCAGCTTGAATTTCCAGAAATGTCTTAGTAAAGTGATGCCTGGAAAGAACAAAAATGCAACAAACGTGATTCTATTGAAAACTCCAATACTGCAAGTCATTGCAAGTAAGAAATGTAAAAGGTAATTAGGCTTTGGGTCTTTAGACTCTCCTTCATTTTTTTGTAATTGTATTAATGACAATGCAACTAACAATAGTTGAGTTTCAGTAGAGTTCGAGAATGTGTGTGATTGATAAGTCCAGGTGCAGTAGGATGTATAGATAAAAAATAGAGCTTTGGTATTTTCCTGTCTATTCTTGCATAGTATTCTAGTCGTGATTTGAATAACTATGAAGAAGGATATTGCTAATTGAATTCTCGCAAGGTATAATAGTGATAGTGGTTCAAATGACCAGTACTTATTCATCCATAAAAGAGGTCCATATATCAGATAAAGTACCCCATAACTTCTGCTAGGGCTTTCCTCACTGAACTCCCAGGGAAGATCAGCACCTGTATTATACATCTTGCCTTTATAAGTATTAGTACTCAATAAACGATGTCTTTAGATCAGAACAGATGCTTACTAGTTAGTGCCTGTAGCGACTGGAAGTGTTCATCTGGATGAATGTAAGACGGCTCAAGAGCAAAGAAAACTGCAGCAATGTAGCTGAGGTAGTGTACAAGACGCCAATTCAGCCTCATTATGAGTACAGATCGTGACTTGTTAGTGTAGTGGGAACTAATAATTGAGATGAGCTGTAGGTCTACGGTTTAGTTAGATTTCCTGGTTCGACCACTTTCAACCAAAAAAAAAAAACTCACAAGTTTAACGAAAACCAAAACAAATCGTGAGAGAAAGAGACTTGTACTTTAATATCAGTTTTCCAGGTCAAAATGGAAAGAGAGATCATTTTGAACGCATTGGCGGGTGGTTTAGACCCTAATCCCCAACTCAGAAAACAAGCTGAGTCACAATTGGCTGATTTCGAGAAGCAACCTGGCTTTACTGTCTACTGTTTAGAGTTGGCAGTTGATCAACAGGTTTCCCAATCTCAAAGAAGTTCTGCTGCTATCTTCTTCAAGAACAGAGTTATTGGTTACTGGAATGCTGATAACGACAAGGGAATTAAACCTGAAGAGCAGGAGCATATTAAACATAAGTTAATTGAGTCATTGTTGAACGCTTATAACGATAATCTTATCAGACCTCAATTGACAGTTGCTATTAGAAGCATCCTTAATAGAAATTCTTGGTTGTTGAATGAACCAATCTTGCAATTACTGAACTCAAAATCTAATCCCGCTCATGTTTACACTGGTTTATTGTTGTTATATGAGGCCACAAGATCATTGAGGTTTTTCTCCCATGATAGAACTTTAATTGATGCCTATATCTCACAAACATTCCCAATATTGGAAGCCATTACATCTGAAGTGATGCAAAAGGACGATTATCACTCAGGGGACCTCTTGTATTTAATTTTAAAGATCTTCAAGTATTCATCATTGAATACTTTACCACAATATTTCTATGATGTGAATAAACTTTCAACTTGGATTTCAATTCATTTATCAACTGTTCAAAAAACTGTTTCCGAGAAAATTTTAGAATTAGAGCCTTCCGATAGAACTTTAGATAGAAGAGTTAAATGTTTCAAATGGGCTTTTTCTAATTTACACAAATTCTATCAAAGATATATTATGCCAACATCTAAAAACTCAAGTCCTGAATTCATAGAGTATTTTAATAAGAACTACGTTCCTGAAATTCTAAAAGTTTATTTCCAAATCATTGAAAAATGGAGTGGTGGGTTTTGGTTAAGTGACTTCTCGTTATTCCATTTGATTTCATTCATTGAAAAATGTATGATAACTGATGCTTGGGAATTGATCAAACCTCATTTTGAAATCATCCTAAGACATCTATTATTTCCTTGTTTATGTCAAGACAATTTGGAATTATACGAAGATGACCCTGAAGAATATATTAGAAGATATTTTGATATTAACAGAGAATCTAAAACCGCAGATGTCGCTGCTGTTGACGCATTATTTGTTACAGTTCATCACAGATTTGAAGAGTTACCAGTAATACTATCATTTTTGAACGAACTTTTCAACAATTACAACGACCAATCTGAACAAGGTGCTCTGAAGATTGAAGGTGGTTTAAGAGTTTTAACAGCAATTTCGATATCATTGGAAAAAGAAAATTCTCCTGTCAGAGGTCAAATTGACCAAATTATTGATGGTTTCATTGTTCCTTACTTATCAAGTAAATATGAATTTTTGAGGGCAAGATCTTGTGAATCAATTTCAATATTTTCTCGTTCTTTTGGGGATAAAACGATCTTATCAAAAGTCTTTCAAGGTGTTTATGAAAATTTCAAGAACGAAGAGAGTTTACCAATTCAAATTGAAGCAGCAGAAGCTTTGAAAGTTTTGATTTCAGATCCTTTAGTTACTGAAACAATATCAAATGAGGTTCCTGTGATCATGCAAAAACTATTGAGCTTGTCTAGAAGTTACGAATTGGACTCTATCGCAGAGGTCATGGAAGCATTTGTTGAAAGTTTCTCAACTGAATTGGAACCATTTGCAATTGATTTGGGTAAAAACTTAGCAGATCAATTCATCAGAACAGCCACAGAACTGATTGAAATGCAGTCATCCGGAAGAGGATTCGGTGATAAATCAGAGACTGATAAAGAATATCAAGCCGTTGGTTATTTGAACACCATGACAACAATGATTATTTCAATGTCTAAAGTTGATTTAGAAGCAGTCTTCATTCCTGTTGTTGAATTTGTTTTGACAAATGCTTCAATTCAATTTCTTGGAGAAGTAATGGAGCTAGTTGAAAGTTTGACGATGAATACTAAAAAAATCTCTCCTGCTGTTTGGGGAATTTTCAAAGAAACAATTGACTCTTTTGATACTTTTGCCGTTGAATATCTAGAATATTACGTTCCATTTTTTGAAAATATCATCACTTACGGATTCAAAGGTTTGAACAAAACCTCTCCTCAAGTTCAACTTTTTTCTCAAACTCTTAAAAGTCTACTTACCTCACCAATCACTTATAATGATGAAGGTGCTTTTGAATTAGTCGAATATCAATCTTTAGTCTTGAAAGAAGTTGATGAAGTGTGTTTACCAATTATCTTGAACAATTTCAAAGAAGAAGATTTATCACCATTCAGTGTTGTTAAGGTTGTTTTAGCTTCTATATACGTTGATTCAAGTAAGACATTACAACTGTTGGAATCTAGAGGAGAAACATATAAAATCTTTGAACATTGGTTCAGTTTATCTTCAAACTTTGAAAATGTTTACGGTTTGAAATTACAAATTTTATCATTACTATCGATGTTGTCATTACCTCAGTTACCACCATCAATACAAAACTTCGTTGCTGAATTGGCTAATAAATTAACTCTTTCAATAGAAAGATTACCACAAGCGATGAAGAAAAGACAAGATATTTTCAAAGGTGAGTTTGCTGAAGTTGAAGAAGAGGAATTTGTCGATGATGTTGATGATGCTTTCAAAGATACACCATTAGATGAATTAAATATTTTTATTGATGTTAAAAACTCACTATTGAATATTCAAACAACAGTACCAGATAATTACAATGTCATTTTTCAATCATTACCACCAAAGAGATTAGAACTGATTAATAGTATTTTAGCTCTTCAAGCTTAAAACTTTATAGATCGTGTTTTTACAAGTTTAAATACATAAAAGTATACATTTGTCTTTGTAAACTTTCTTAATATACAATATTAATAAAAACAAAATCCTAACCCAATTGAAATAGAAATAAAGGAAAACACAGAATATAAAAACTAAGATGTTCTAATACATATTCATGGACACATTAAAAAAAGCACATATGCTCTTTGGATCTTAAAATCATTCTTGTTTTACAGGATGATCTTCAGAACCTGGAATACTTGGAGGGGCTTGGTTTTGTAGTCTTGAACGAGATTGACGAAATAGCTCCTCCTGTTGTCTGAGAAGTTCTTCTTCTGTGAATCCTGAGTTTTGGAACTTGTTGTTTTTTCTTTCTCTTCCTTTCAAAGATTCACGATGTTCAACCAAGACCTTTTCAATAGGAGCTATATAGTCAGCGAACCCTAGTTCTTGCAGTGCCTTAATGACATGGTCTGAAGCAATGGTTTTCTTCGTTTCTTGTTCAGCAATTTCATTAGATTGATCTGATAAAATCATAATAAATTCAATACAACACTCGATAACAACATCTCTTGCCTCTTTCGAAAAGGTCAAATCTGAAGGCAGTATTTCACTAATAATCTTCTGGACAGTAGCCTTAGGAAGACTCAAGTCCTCTGCTCCACTGCTTCCGAAATCAGCCATTTAATTCACTAGTAACTCAGGATTTCGATTGAATGTTTAATCACAAAAATGAAGTAAACAAAAAAATTTGGCCTAAGTTCTAATCCGGGAGACTTTTTGACTGAGATCCGGTATATTTTGTTAGAGCCACGCAGATTCAAATTTTTTCTACTCGAAAATTAATTTAATTGAAGCTCATCGCATTGATTTAAAACAAAACATAATTTCACTGAAAAGTATTTGGAAGTAGAGAAACGTCATGTCAAAGCTACTAGCGGCCTCTTCTTTTGATCCAAGTGGGAATCATTATGTCTCAGCAGTTACTGCTCTTGATACTCACAAGATCAGAACTCAATCAACCAACAATACATCATCTTTAGCCAATGCATTTTCTCTTGACAAAGGTAGCAAGGTTACTAGTGTTTCTTGGGGCTTATCACCAGATGTTGATTTAAAAGCAACTCCTTCCAAAAAGAAGAAAAGAAGGTTATCTCAAGCTTCAAATTACAGTCTTGAAAACCAAATAGTCTCTATTGGATTGAATAAAGGTTCTATTTTACAATATTCACCTTCTGCTAATCAAGTCATTGGTAAATTAGAAAATCCAAATGCTTCATCCATAAATGATTATCATTTCTCTTCAATCACTAATTCTGGTTGGTCTGTTGACGTTTCACAAAATGTTATAGAATGGGATTTAATTTTATTCAAACCAAAAAATCAATTTAAATTCAAAGAAGCCGTTAATTTGATACGGGTCATTGAGTATCAAGATAAACCACACCTCTTATTAGCATCACATAGTATTTTCCTTGTTGATATTGAAACTCAAGAAGTTGTCAAGACATTCCCTGGTCATATTTCCCCAATTCATACTTTGTTACCATTAGAAGACGGTAATAACTTCATTACTGCTGCTTCAGGTGATAGATTTATTAATATTTACTCATTAGATGGTTTACCAACTGTATTAGTGACTCAAAGTGATGTCTTAAGTGTCAGATCTAATAACAAAATTATTACTGCCATTACTGAAGATGGATTTGTTGAAGTTTTCAAAGATGTTTTAAATAAACAACAACCAACTACTCCTTCGAAAACCAATAAAAGAAAAGTTCAACAATCAAAGCAATCAAATTTTAAAATTGAACTCAAACGTCCTAACTCAGAATCTTTAAAAATTGAAGATGCTTTTATTTCATTAGAATTTATCACAATTACATGGTTGGAAAGTCACAGTATTCCATATTTTGAAAAAGTAAAGATAACTGAACTAATAGAAAACACAGTTATTACAAAAGATAGACCAAAGATTCAAGCTGGAGATAATTCATTTTATGGCAGGGATATTGCTGCTCCAAAAAGCTATAATGAAGCTACAGCTATCATCTCTGCTGGTGATAACTTCCAAAACTTGGATAATAAAGAAGTTGAAGACACCACTGAAGATGGTCCTTCATTAGCTGAAAAAATGGAATTATTAAAAGTTGAAAACACTCTCCCAAAGAAAAAACTAGGTAAAGCCACCACCGGTTCTTTAGTTGTCATCTTAACTCAAGCATTAAGATCAACTGATCATGCATTATTAGACACTGTTTTGAATAACAGAAATGAAGCCATTTTAAAAACCACCATTGAAAGATTGGATACTTCTTTAGCAGCTATGTTGTTGGAGAGATTAGCCGAACGTATCGCAAGAACAACTAATCGTCAAGGTCAATTGAACATATGGGTTAAATGGGTTATGATTATTCATGGTGGCTATTTAATTAATGTTCCAAACTTATCAAAAGCATTATCATCATTACATTCCACTTTATCAAAAAGATCAAAAACATTACCAAGATTATTGGAGTTGCAAGGTAGATTGGATGTTTTATATTCACAATTTGAATCTAATAGAGCGAATAAAGAACTTCAAGAAAGAGAATACAACGATTCTGATGATTCTGATGTTGAGTATATTGAAGAATTAGATGGTCAAACTCTTCTTGATGATGATGATGACGAGGATGAAGAAGATTTCTTGACTAGAGATGAAGAAGGATTTATGGATGTCGACGATTACGTTGACAGTGATGACGAACAATTACAGAAACCAGATAAACTAGAAGATCATGAAATTGATGATGAAGGAGGATTTAGTGATGAAGAAGTCAATGGAAACAATCTTGAAGAAAGCGAAAGTGAGGATGAGCAAGAATTATTGAAACAAAGAATTGCTCAACTAAAGGCAAAACAAGATAAACGTAAATCTAAATAGAAAATTGTGTGTTATGTGCATGTATATCCTTAAAGTCATTATACAGATAAAGAACTAAACTCATTATTTGTAGCTGTTTATTGAATTCATTCTCCATCAATAATGATGGTTGGTTCAATTGAACTAAAGTTTTCAAAAAATGATTTATATAGTTTAATAGCTTTTTCAATATCAGCGCTACTAGAAGTTTCTCTAATCGAGTGCATACTCAAAACACCGTTTCCTAAATCTAGTGTTCTAATACCAGTTTTTGAAGCTAAAATTGGACCAATTGTGGAACCGCATGGAGAGGCATTTTGAACAACAAACAATTGTAACGGAACTTCAGCTAATCTTGCAACTTCTTTCAATAAAACAATACCTGGTGAATTGGTAACGTATCTTTGATTTGCGTTGATTTTAATAACTGGACCTTCTCCTAATTTTGGTTTATGATTTGATTCATATTTGTTGGCATAATTTGGATGAACGCCATGGGCGACATCTGATGATAAAAAGAATGATTTTGCAGAACTTTCAAGAATTCTGGATTGTGTATCTTTTTGATGGAGATCAGAGCTTTCACCAGCCAATCCTGTGATTCTATCCAAAATGTTTGGTAAAAAATTTGAATCAGCACCTTGAGCGGATGCTGAACCAATTTCTTCATGATCAAATAAGGACACTAAACGAATACCGGTTTCATTTTCCAAGGATTCATCACTGGATGCTTGGATTAAACCTTCAATTGAAGTATAACAAGAAGTTAAGTTATCCAATCTTCCTGAAAAGATGAACTCATCATTTAGACCACCAATTGTTGCAGGTTTGTTGTCATATAAGATCAATTCGAAATCTTCGATGCTTTCAGGAGAAGCATCAGCTTCGTTAGCAATGAGATCGACTAATTGTTTATTATGTCTTTGAACAACAGAGTTTAAAGATTGGAATTCTGAAGCTGATAACTTTGAGTCTTCATTTGAACAACAGCCACCTTTATCTTCATGTTTTTCTTCTTTGACGGCATTATCTAAACCAGCAATTGGCAACAATTGAGATTCCTTGTTGAACTCAAACTTGGTGTTCACGTCTCTATCAAGATGAATAGCTAAAGTTGGGATTTTCAATAATGGTTTATTAATATTGATTAATTTTGGAACGAATTTACCATCTTTCTTAACAATAACTCTACCAGCTAAACTCAAATCAGAGTCAAACCAACTATGCCATATACCACCACCATAAGTTTCAACACCAATTTGAATAAAACCTTCGTTATTTCTTTTAGAAACTGGTTTAATTCTCAAAGTTGGAGAATCAGTATGAGCACCAACGATTGAGATACCATTACCTGGAGCCCATTTTTGACCCACGGTGAAAGCAATGATAGAAGACCCGTTTCTCGTAACAAAATATTTACCACCTTTGAAAAATTTACCCAACCAGTTGGTTCTTTCGGACAATTCATTGAATCCGTTTTTCAATAGTAAAGATTTGACAGTATCAACAGCATGATACGGTGTAGGAGCAGCGTTCAAAAAGGAGACAAAGTCTGTTGCAGGCGTGCTGATTAGTACGAAATCCTCGTGAGAATACTGAGTAATACCAGAAGACTCACCGTTTGCGTATTGGACTGCCTTGGAGGACATTTCAGCAGCTTTAATTGCTTTTATTTAAAGTACAGAAACGACATCTTTTGTCAAATTTCCATAATCGTGAAATCCGAAACTCCGAGCAGAAAGGCTTCGCAACTTCAGGAAAAAAAAATTTTTGGTGATGAGCTTTGATTTTGTTTCTTCATAAAGAGGTTACAATCTGCAAAAGATTTACCAGGAGGCATCTCACAGAACACACTCACAGACACATATCCCATAATGGCCGGCCATGACGAAGAACAAGACGACAAAATGTACATCAGTTACAACCATATCCACCAGTTGATTCAGGAGAGTGCTCCAAGATTGAAGGAGTTCAATCCTGATTTGCTAGTCTGTCTTGCTGGTGGTGGTCTTGTTCCAACCAGATTCGTCAGAACCTTCTTGAAAGAGAAGGGTAAACCAAACGTCAGAATCATGTCAGTTGTCTTGTCTTTGTACGAAGACGTTGCTGGTATCTCGACAGCTCCTGAACAAATCGGTAACCAAGTTGTCCGTACCCAATGGTTAGACTACACCAGTACCGACTTCACCTTGATTGGTAGAAGAATCTTGATTGTTGATGAAGTCGATGACACTAGAACTACCTTGAATTACGCTGTCACTGAATTGCAAAAAGATTTAGCAGAACAATGTAAGGCCAAAGGTATCACCGTTGCAGAATCAGGTACTGAATTCGGTGTCTTCGTCTTACACAACAAACTCAAACCAAAAAGAGCTAAACTACCAGCAGATGTCTTTGACAACAACTACATTGCTGCTAGAGAAGTCCCAGATGTCTGGATCGCTTACCCATGGGAGTCAAACGACATTGTTCACCACACCGAAAAAGCTATTGAACAAGGTAATGATGTCTTCTTAAAATAGCCAACATGACCTTTCTGTACAGTATATTCAACTAATAAATTAATCAAGCTAGAATTCCTCTTGTAGTTTGTTCGTTGTTCGTTGTTCGTTAAACATTGAATCATTAATTGTGGATGACATAATATTGAGACTTTATACCACAAACACTGACATATACTAACCAATATTTACCTCTGACTGGGCAGAAAATGACAAAGATCCCTGTCTGGCTTGACTGTGATCCTGGACACGATGATGCACTGGCGATTCTTCTAGCTCTGTTCCATCCAAGCTTCGAATTGGTAGGAATATCGACCACTTACGGCAATAGTTCTATTGAGAACACAACTTTAAATGCGTTGTCCTTGTTAACAGCTCTTCATAAAGAACATTCAGTGCCTGTGTTTGCTGGGACTTCAAAGCCGTTAGTCAAAGAACCTCAATTTGCCCCTGATATACATGGAAGTAGTGGTTTAGATGGTACAAGTGGTCTACCCAAACCTGTCATAAGATCACAAAT
The DNA here is from genome assembly GCA_020280145.1 of Gotozyma botsteinii. NCBI lineage: Eukaryota > Fungi > Ascomycota > Saccharomycetes > Phaffomycetales > Phaffomycetaceae > Gotozyma > Gotozyma botsteinii. The sequence goes on from JAFIIU010000002.1 coordinate 27,141, forward strand.
AGAAATTAATGACACAAAGGGCTTAAATTTGGCAATTTGGGAATCAATTGAGCAATATGGGAAAGATTTGTGTATTGTTGCTGTTGGACCTTTGACTAATGTTGCCAAATTCTTCACTGAATATCCAGAAGCCAGAAGAATCATTAGAAAATTATCAATAATGGGTGGAGGATTTGATGGTGTTTATAACAAAGGCTTTAGTGAATTTAACATTTGGAGTGATCCACAAGCTACTAATTTGATCTTTGAAGATGAAACACTATCACCAAAGATTATTCTTTGTCCACTTAACGTTACACATTCTGTTATATGCAATTCTCAAATCCAATCTAAAATACAAGAGGGAGTATACGGACAAACTGAGTTAAGAAAGATATTTTATGAATTAATGATGTTTTTTGCTGATTCATATAGCAAAAGACAGAAATTTGTAGCTGGTCCACCAGTTCATGATCCAGTTGCAGTTTATGTTCTACTTGAAGAATTCGATTCATCAGTTGTTGGTTCAGTTTACAAAAAGTTTGATCTTCATTGTGTTGAAGATGGATTAGAACAAGGAAAATTTGAATACAAAGAAGATGAAGCAAATGGGTCAAAAGTTGTTTTTGAAATCAACGTTGATTCATTCTGGAATGCTTTTTTACAAGTATTGGATAATGCAGATAAGTATGTACTAGAAGGTAATTAAATAGATCTAGACTGACAGCATTCTTTATGCGATATAGTTAATGTAATTACCCAATACAGATTTTGATCAAACTTTTCTTTGTTTGGATAACGCAAATGATTTTGAAAGCATTTCGCTCCAGGTGACTTTAATATGCAATTCATCATTGTCTTCGTGAGAGTTCTTAGCGTGAGCAATATCGTCTCTTGCCATCAAATAAAGTCTTAAAATCCACAACATAATTGCAGACACAACGTAACAAGTACCACAATAAATAGCAGGGTTTTTATATTGGGTGGGATCATGTTGACTATTATCTGGAGCTGTTCCTCTTAATTTAATACCAATGATTGGAGAGGCAATACCAGAAATACCAACGATAACAAACAGCATTGCTGAAACAGATGAAACTTTTCTTAAGCCAAATACTCTTGCGCATATTGGCTGTTGAGAAACCCAAATTGAACCCATCATAGAACCAGCTAAGAAACCAAATGCAATTGCTGTTCCATAATTCCTAGTAGGTATCCACATTGCGTAACATAGAATTGCAACGATCGAATGAGCGAAAATATTAGTTGTGACAGTACCAAATCTATCACAAAATCTTCCAACTAATGGTCTTCCAAAAAATGCACCAACTGAAACCATACAAGAAACAATAGCACCTTGAGATGCAGTATATCCCAATGAAATGGTAAAATCAGTCAAATTATAAAGTATGACAACATATCCCAAAATAGTGAACACACTATATAAAGTCATCAACAAGAAACCAAAAGAGAAAAAACTTTCAAAATCCCAAAGTGTTGTTGAGATTTTAACATGCTTATCCCTTGTTCTTACCAAAATTATCCCAACACCTGTAGATACAGTACACATGATTGCTTGAATAATTAATGCCCATCTTAAACTTAAGTTTTTAATAATAGTTTGCATGGCTAAATTGAACATTACACCACCTGCACCAGATCCAGAAGATGCAAGAGATTGTGCAAGAGTTCTTTTTTTTCTGAACCATTGAGGTAGAATAACAGTTGAAGGACAACTAATAAATGCCAAACCAAGACCAATCAATAGACCTTGAGTCAAGAATATTTGCCATAGTTTTTTACTGAAAGCAGCTAGCATTATACCTGCAAATTGTAGAACCCCACCAATAGCAATAACTAATCTGACATTTGTCTTATCTTTCAACCAAATGATTAATGGAGTGAACACTAACCCACCACCAAATGCAATACCACCGATAGCAGCATAATCTATCTTGGTTCCCCCTTCAAACGTGTTGTGCTGTAAATAATATGCAAGATAAATGGAGTAACCAGCATTTGATGCCCAAGTTGAGATATTGAACAAGAATACTGACAAGCAGACGGCCCAACCGTAACCACCATCTGGAACTTCAATAATATTTTCAGGTTTCTGCTCTTCTATTGTGTCTTCTTCGTCCTTCTCATCCAGGGGTTGATGCTGACCTGTGATAATCCTTAACAAATCTCTTTCTACTTCTGAGTCTGACATTTTAACAATGGAGAAGAAAAACAAACTTATGCAAAGGAAAATAATGCTTCTTTATATACAGTACACCTCAGTGAGGATGCTAACAAAATGATTTGTCTTCTTCGAGTGCTGATATCCAGGTATTGAATACTGAAAGCCACTTACTCAAAACGATGCAGAAAACCGAATTTAAATATCAATTTGAACAGTCGATCTTTATTATTCAAATTTGTCATCCGAGTAAAGATTTACAAAGAAGAGTTGAATGAATGAATTTCTATGAAAAAGACAAAAAGAGGTATAAAATGCCAACTTTTTAAGGAAAATACCAGATAAGTATTAACCCATCATTCATTTGACGTTGTTATAGTTTGAACAAGTCTTTAGCATAGCTTTCTGGATCTTGGTTCTTGAGTTTTGACTAGTCTTCCCAAAGAAGCACCATTCTCTGAAGCTGACCATTGGCTTGAACGGCTATAATTTTCCGTGGACCGTTTGTGCTTGGAAGTAAAACTAGCGGTGAACAGTGAACTTTGAAATTAGTTATTTTACTTGTTACTTGCATAATTCTTGATAGACTCAAATTATTGAACTCTTTAATGCCGTGATTCACGAAGATTCACGAAGAAGGAACCGTGACTATCGAACTATTCAAGGTTTGTAAAATTGTGTCAATATTTTTCCGATTCGACTCCAAATGGAAAAATTGAAAAGCTTGCATGAACGATAATTGAACCTTTACTAGTATAATTAATAATCATTAATTCCAATCCAATAGCTTCTAATTCGACCAAAAGAATACCATTATGACTTCTGAAGAGGTTCATCATGCAGATTACGCCAATTTCTATTCATCATCCAGAGAAGAAACATTGGAGCATGTCCTTCTTTCTTATGAGGCCCTAGTTGACGGACAAAGAAACTGGGTTTGTAATTTGGCGAATGGTGCTGCATTGATATGGCATGCTTACAAGTCTTTGCCATTGAACATCAACTGGGCTGGTTTCTACGTCCTAGATCCAAAAAATAGTTCACAACTTATACTCGGTCCTTTCCAAGGTAAAGTTGCTTGTCAAATCATTAGCATAGGTAAAGGTGTCTGTGGTGTCAGTGCTTCAACTAAGAAAACATTGGTTGTCGCAGACGTTGACAAATTTCCTGGTCATATTGCCTGTGATGGTGAAACAAAAAGTGAAATCGTGGTGCCTATTATTGATAAGTCAGGTATTGTTCGTGGTGTTATAGATATTGATTGCTTGGAGTATGATGGTTTTTCCGATCTTGACAAAGAATATTTAGAGAAGTTGGCTAATTTGATAGCAGAAACCGCTGATTGGTGATTCATTTATTATAAAGATATATATCTAGCTGACCACAGAAGTCGATGAGAAGTGAAAATTTTGTAATATTATTGGAATGAGCAGAACATTTATATTTTGAAACCATTAATGATGATCACAAGCCAAATACTGTGTATAATGAGGTCAGTAATGAAAATAGCATGAATTTAACAATAAGGTTGGTATTGATCTACGGTGCTACTCGTTTTTTCACTGAACTGTTATGTAGATCTTCATTGTAGTGACACTCACAAGAGGTCCAGAACCGGACCAAAGTTCAGAAACTGAAAATCATAATAATAATTCCTCCTACATTGGGCAAAAATCGCTGCAACAACACAACGCAAAGTTCTTCATAAGTTGTTTGTCTGAGAGCAACTAATTAGCTTATAGGTTTTGAGCTTGAAGCTTCGTAGTTCGTAGTTCGTTGTTCGTGAGTAGGTAAACCGTAAAATTTCAAATTCTCTTCTCATCAGTACTCAGAATCGTATAATTTTGATGTCACATATGAGAAATTATTGATGCAGTTGGTTGATTTGGGTACCTATTTTTGTAACTCTCCAAGCCAAAACTTCTCATCTGCCATTTTTATTGTGACTTTCAGAAACACTATCGAATATCAAATACCAATCTTGCACCTAGAAAAACTTCTAAAAGAATACCCAATAACTCAAAGTTATTCCTTGTAGTACCCCGCATTGGACTATGATTGAAAAGATGCTACTAAAAGTACCCCCTTAGCCAAATACTGATTCATTATTATTGAAAAAGAATATGAGAACTTTATTCCATTTCGAACACAAGAATGAGACAGATTGCTCAATAGAATCTAGAAAAAACACAGTGATACTGCAGTTAAGTGTAGTATTTCAGATGTTAAAAATAATTTATTAGCAACATTCTAGAAAGATTTTCCACTATAGTGGATTAAAAAGTGGTTTGAAGACAAATTAAAAATCAGTAATTAATCAACTGGTGAACAGATGAATAGATCAATTCTGATTCTGGAAGAAACGTATTATTTTAAGAGAGATAGAGACTATATGTAGAATTTCTGGCTATTGCTCATGCATGAGAGACTTATGATAGTAACGTTTAATTAACATCTTCGCAAACTTGAGAATCTTTGCCATATTATAAATAAGAATGGCTTTCTTTACAATTCAAGTGGAGAGTGCAATTTACGCCAAAATCTATACTAAGAGGTTATAATGACTTTGACACAGCCACCATTATTGATTGATAACTCAACTTTCAGTAAAGTCCTTGCTATATATACAAGAAACGGGAATTTTGAATTGTTATCTTCAGAAAACAAAAATGGATTCAACATTGAAAATTTTTGGAAGAAGTTTCAAGCCATTAGAGAAACAAATGCTATTGCTAAAGATTTCCAAAAATTAAACTTATCTAGAGACCAAATTGAGGAAGATGATGACCAAGAAGAAGTGATTCCTGAACATTATGATGATGTTGATGGTTTATTAATCTTTGAAAAGAAATTATCTGAAGAGTCTGACCAAGTTCGTGGTTTAATTATGATTGACTATCACCAAGAGGCTAATGATGAATTTAATTTGAAATTAAACGCCTTTCACGATTGGTTTACCGAATTAGTTATCAAGACTTCAAGAATTCATTTCAGTACTCAACCTAAACTTTATGACAATGACAAAGCTTTAGCTGGTAAGGTTGCTGACTTCTTTGCTGAGACTTTGAAAAATACAACTCAACATGATTTATGGAATCAAGGTGGAAGAGATTATTTCATTGAAAGAGCTCATTATTTCACTTCTAGAAACTTGAAAATTGAAGCTGTGCTACCAGCTTTCCCTTGTAAATCATCAAATGGTGAAAAAGTTAATGGTTTATTCCCAGATAAAGGTGAAGAGTTGGCCTTGAGAAGGTTAATAAAATCCACTCAGTTGATTAAGAATGTCTATCAGCCGGGATTGAAACTTTATATTGTCAGTGATGGTCATGTCTTTTCTGATTGTATTGGTGTTGATGATGATGTGGTTGATGATTACACCAAGAAGTTAAAATATCTCTATTCAAGAATCGTTGAAAATGATACCAATAAAGCTGATACAATTGGTTTCGTTTCATTAAAGGATCTATTCTTTTCAAAGGATCCAAAAGAATTAGCTAAAGTTGAAGATTATGTTGAAGATGTGATCTTACCACACTATACTGGTTCTAAGATTTGTGGTGATGCTGAATTATCAAGACAGTTATTGATGGCTGGTTGTGATACAGATGCAGGTAAGTTGAGAAGGGATATTGAGCAACCGGATCATCCAAGATTGCACCTTTATAGAGGTTTCTCAAGATTTATGACTGAAGATCTTAGTTTACACTCTTTTTCCAAGGCTTTATCCAACAAAGCTTTCAAGAAAACAGTTTCTAAAGTTGCCTTTGAAATGATCAAAAGAAATGATGCTTATTCAAATTTGGTTGAGTTGATTTTCCCATTCCATTTACGTTTATCAATCCATTCTCATACCAATTCAGGTCCAAAGTTTGGTATCAGAGTCATTAATTATGATGAATGCAGAACTATCAAGGCTTTAGGTTCAAATGATGAACCAAGTTTTGAGGATTTGTTACATATACCAACTCCATGGCACAACTCAGTTCTTCAAATTGAAGGACGTGAACATTATTATTTAACCAAATCCAAAGTTATCAAAGATGCCATCGAAAGTGGTCTTTATAATGGTGAATGGATAAAAACTGATGCTGATGCTGGTGTTGGAGGTTATTTCAAATTAGTTAAGAATAACTGAAACTGTGTAATTTTTGAGGTGTTTTTGCTTCAACTTCTATTTTATAATTTAAACCAGAGTTCATTTAATTGTAATCAAACCAGTAGTAAACTATTCTTACAAGATTTCTTTTTATTTTCTCTAGTTGTTCATTAATGCTATTTAGATTACAACGCACCAAGGTAGTCTTCTTTTATACTCCCAATGGCATAAATAGAATTCACATCTGCTCTTGTACCCACTATTTTCAATCTTACTCTACTTCCCTTCTCTATAACTTGATCATCTGATTGATAAGCAGGTGGATTGGCAGTTGGGTTGAATGACATATCTGAAGGAATCAAATGGGTAGATACAAAAACGGATAATGGACCCACATCTACAAAGAAACCCAACTTACTAACAGAATCAACAACACCATCTACCACTTCCCCTTTGAATGGTTTCCATACCACAGCACGGTATTTAACATCAAATTCAGCAGAACCATCACCCGGAATGATTCTACCTTTACCAATATCAACACTCATACAATCAAGCACACACATTATATAACCAAACTTACCAGTACATGAACCTTCCACTTCATTTAGTAACTTCGTCCTCAAGAATTGGTTCATTTGTGGTCCAAAAAAAGAAGGATGTAGAGTCAGCGTAAGTGACAAATCTTTTAGAAAGAACATTGTATATGTTTAGATGGAGTGTTGAGTGAAACGGTAGGAGCTGCAAAGGGACACCAGTGTCAGTTGTTAATAGTCTCAGTGCTGATTTGTTGAGACTGTTTTGGTTTGTCGTTTTAATGATGGAAAGATTTCATAGTTGAAAGCAGTCGGTTTTTGTAGAAACTTCCGAGGTCTGAACATAAAACGTCACAACAGCGTGTCTGAAATTTCGCTCTTGTGCATTTTTTTCACTTTCCGAAAAAGATTTGGAACTCAATCACATTCATTGAGTCAGTTAAAATACACTTAAAACATGTCTCAAAGAGTCGGAAGAAGTGCAGCCAGTGTTGCCAGAGTATGGCATCACGTTGATGCTTCCAAAGATAGCAGAACTTTAGGTAGAATAGCCACTGCAATCGCCACAACTCTTATTGGAAAGCATAAACCAGTATATGATCCAACTTTTGACCAAGGTGATTACGTTGTGGTAACAAATTGTTCTCAGTTAAAGCTTTCAGGTAACAAATTTGAAGACAAAGTGTACTGGAGACATAGTACCAAACCAGGTCACTTGAAGCTAACACCATTGAGAAAACTAGTGGCTGATAAAGGTTACGGTGAAATATTGAAAAAAGCTGTTAGTGGTATGTTACCTAAAAACAGTTATCGTAAGATCAGATTGGATAGATTAAAAGTTTTTGATGGTACTGAACATCCTTATAAACAAAATATTGTTGCATTCCACGATGAGCAACCAAAAGTTTTACAAAAAATTAAAGAATTAGAGGCTTCAAAGCTTAAATGAGTAAGAGACCAGGATAAAATTATTATAGCATTTGTACCATATTTTAAACATGTAAATAGGTTGTTTTGTGTTTACAACAATATTCATAAAAATACATATTTTTGAATTACTTTTTTTGATCTATATAAGTAAACTCGAAACAACGATGAACCAACAACAAATTAATATACAAAACGACATAAGGTTGCCAATAAAATAAATTTGATCTTTAATCTAGATCCTATTTTTTTTCTCTCTTCTTCAAAAATAGATTAAAATGGAACAGAACGATCAGTGTATAGACGTGGTGCAATATTCATAGCCATTAATTCTTGGAATAGTAATTTAGCAGCATATGGAATGTGAATTTGGTAAATATCAATCTTGTTTTTACAACCACGACATTCAAATTGGTTGTGTTTCAACTTAGCAATAACAGACATCAAACCACAAACACCACAAATATGAACTCTGAAAGCATCTGAAGCTTCCATTAATCTTTCTTTCATGAATGAAGCAGCACCATGAGCAATCATACAATCTCTTTCCATTTCACCAAAACGTAAACCACCATCTCTTGATCTACCTTCAACAGGTTGTCTTGTTAAGATTTGAACTGGACCTCTTGCTCTTGCATGGATCTTATCATCGACCATATGTCTTAATCTTTGATAATATGTTGGGCCAAAGAAAACTTGAGCCATTAATTTCTTACCTGTATGACCATTGTACATAACTTCAAACCCTCTGGATTGATAACCATTATCACGTAATAATCTAGAAATTGCATCAACGGTGACTTCAGTAAATGGTGAAGCATCACCTTCCATACCGGAGATAGCTGAAACCTTGGATAATAAACATTCAATTAAATGGGCAACAGTCATACGAGATGGAATAGCATGCGGATTGATGATTAAATCTGGAACAATACCTTCAGCTGAAAATGGCATATCTTCCCTACGATATGTCACACCAATAGTACCTTTTTGACCATGACGAGATGCAAATTTATCACCAATTTGTGGGACTTTAGTGGTTCTCATTCTAACTTTAACGAATTTCAGACCTTCTTGATTTGTTGTGATTAAGACTTGATCAACAATACCATTTTCTGTACTTCTTAATGGAGTTGAAGCATCTCTCTTTGTGTGGTAGACGGTACGTTGACCTAATTCTTCAGTATCTGGAGGAATTGGAGTTGTCTTACCAATAATGATATCTTCACCAGAGACTCTAATACCTGGTGCAATCAAACCATCATCGTCTAATTTTTCATAGGTACCATGTTTTAATCTTAAGGTATTACTTCTGTTTGGTTTTTCAAATTCTTCAACAATAGACATACCAACTCTTTTTTCTTGATCCATATAAGATCTGAAGAATAATGATCTGAATAGACCTCTATCAATACTTGATTGATTCATAATCATAGAATCTTCTTGGTTATAACCCGAATAACATGCAATTGCCACAATAGCATTTTGACCAGCAGGTAGTTCTCTGAATTTCAAATATTCCATTGATCTAGTTGTAGCCAAAGGTTTTTGAGGATAATATAAAATATTAGCCATTGTATCCATACGGACATTATAATTGGTTAAGTAAACACCCATAGCTTGTTTACCCATAGCAGATTGATAAGTGTTACGAGGAGATTGATTATGATCAGGGAATGGAATAATTGAAGCAGCAACCCCTAAAATCATAGAAGGATGAATTTCACAATGTGTGAATGTATTTGCTGCTTTGTTAAATGCAGGTTTGATTCTTTTATTTGGATCTGGATTTTCATCATCTTCATAAACTTCTGGATCAAGATCTTCATGGGACATTGCAATCATTATAGTTTCTTCTTCTTCAGCATCAACATATTCAACAATACCATTACTTAATAAGGAGCTCCAACCAAATGGTTCTTCACCAGTTTCTTCAACATCTTCAAATTCAGAAGCTGCAATTCTTTCAACATGTTCTTTTTTCAAAGCTAATTCTTTAGAACCAGTTTCAAGATTATCATCAACAACGAAAAGAGGTCTGTAAACTCTACCAGCATCAGTGAAAACTTTGAATTCTTTTTCTCTAATATCTCTAATGATAGAAACTTCTGGTGAAATTTCACCTCTTCTTCTTAATGATCTCATCGTTTCAACTAATTTTGCTGGATCTTTATGAATACCATGCCAAACACCATTAACGAAAATTCTAGTAACATCTGGATTTTGATGAGGTAAATATTCTTCTAATGGTTCCATACCCCATTCTTCTAAGAAGTATAAAATTGGATCAGAACCTGAACCAACTGAAATACATGTCATTAATGATAAATTCTTGACTAAACCACACGCTTGACCTTCAGGAGTTTCAGCTGGACAAACCAAACCCCAATGTGTGTTGTGTAATTGACGAGGTTTAGCTAATTTACCATCTCTACCGATTGGTGTATTAGTTCTTCTTAAATGTGACAAAGTTGAAGAATAAGTATAACGATTTAAAACTTGTGAAACACCAGCTCTAGAACTCATAGCTTTCTTTTGTTCACCCCAATTACCAGTAGCTAATGAATATTTCAAACCAGAAGTAATGGTAGTAGCTTTAACAGCCAATTTAAGATTGAAATCAGTACCTGTTTCAACTGATCTTTGCATAAACCTGTAAATATCTCTGGTAAGCTTTCTAAATAAGATTCTAAAAAGATTAGCCAATAAAGGACCAGCCAAATCTAATCTTTTCTTACCAAAGTGATCACGATCATCTTGACCTTTTCTATCTAATGCACACAACAATAATCTGTTAATCATGTAACCCAAGAAGAAAGCTTTTCTAGATTCAAAACCTTCTCTTTGAGTAATATGTGGTAAAAATTCTTTTTGTAAAATATCTTTTGCATATTGAATACGTTTTTCTTTTCTAATACCTAAAGCATTACCACGACGACCAATATAATCTAATGCAACTTCACGATCTTGAATAACGAAACCTTCTTCAACACAAGGTTTCAACATTTCAAACATTTGCCAATCATTTTGATCATAACAAATATGTTCTAAGATATCACCATCTGGCACAATACCCAATGCTCTGAAAACAACAACAATTGGAATATCTTGTTTGATATAAGGTAAAGTAGCTTTGATTGTTCTGTTTGCTGTGTCATCTCTACCATACAGTTTGATTTGCATACTGCTGATCAATCTAGAACCTTTTTCTAAAGCTGATCTAATTTCTGCAACATGAGAGATCGGAGATGGAGCAGATTTCTTGAAAACTTGAACAATATTAGCAGCTGAACGTTCTTGGGCAATTAAGACCTTCTCAGAACCATTAATAACAAAATAACCACCCATATCATAAGGACATTCTTTCAAAGAATAAAATTCATCTTCAGTTAAATCTTTTAATAAACAATATTTGGATCTTAACATAATCGGAACTCTACCAATGAAAACTTTTTTATCAATAGTTTCATCTTTGACTTCATCTTGAACAACCCTCCAGTCTAATTCATCATCATACTTTTCATAAGTAACTTTATCCATTTCGACGAATAATGGTGCCGCATAAGTTAAATTACGAAGTCTTGCTTCTTGAGGGAACATTTGAGTTGTGGTACCATCAGATTCAGTCATAGTTGGTCTTGACAAAAAGATCTTACCAAAACTGATTTCGTACTTTCTATTAAGAGCATCCTTTTCGGAAGTATGCTGTGCTGGTTGTTCTAAAATCAAGGTTGAATCTTCCCACACCAATTCTTGAATAGAAGTATGAATGAATTCATCGAAAGAATCCAACTGTTGAGAAACCAAACCCTTTTCTCTGAAGAAAGAAGAAATCACAGTCCAGCAGTCTTCGCTTGTGATTTCTGTATCATCTTCATACCCGTACGGATCTTCTTGATATTCTTCGGACATTATGAGGACACTTCTTTTGTTGAGATTTCTTCCTTTGTTATTGTTTCTTGATAATCAAATACAGCTCTTCAACAACGAAAACGATCCGTCTAAGAGCAAGAACAATATAGGAACGTGAAACCAGCAAAGAACAGCTAAAGGAAAATGTATTTTCTGCCTTAACCTGCCCAAAGATAAATCTTAACGTTGTATCTTGGTTGTCTTTCCAATATTTAGTATATGACTTTTTTCGCCGTTAATTTGTAAAATGATCAAAACACCCAAACCTCGCTGTCGGAATTACTAATAACTTCACGTGATAATCACGCTTTTGAAGTCGGAACTTGATAAAATTCAAAAAATTTAACATTCAACGAAAAACTGCTGAATAGAGAAAGCTGATATTTGAACAAGATTTCACTTTGGTACAAGCCATGACTCGTATTGTTTCTAAGCTTGTTTCAGCTATAAGCTCTGGTACAAGATCTTTGGCCACTGCTGCTTCTGTGAAGCCACTTGATGCCATTAGAACTTTAAAACCAAGATCAGAACAAACACAAAAAGATAAAAACTTGACGGTGACAACAAGACATAGTGATAAATTAAATAAATTAATTCATGATTCCATAGCAAAAGGTGAACCTCATTTCCGAGTTGGTGAAAAAAAATTGTATTTCCCAACTGCCAGAGTTATTCTACTACGTCCAAATGCCAAACATACTCCATATCAAGCAAAATTCATTGTTCCAAAATCTTTCAACAGAATGGATTTAAGAGATTATCTATACAACGTTTACGGTCTAAGAGCCTTCAACATCACTACACAACTTCTACATGGTGCATATACCAGAGATGGTAACGCTGTTGCCAGATATAGATTAGGTCAAATCAAGAAAATGACCATTGACATGACTGAACCTTTCGTCTGGCCAGAAGAACCTGAAAACAAAACTCCTTGGAATGTTGATTTCTTCAACAATTTAAGAAAGTACTCAGATGAAACCCAAAGATTTGGTTCTGATAAATTCAAACCAGGTACTGCTTTTGATGGAGCTCTTGGGCCATACAAACCAAGACCTGAACCTTTCATTCCAAAACAATTAAAGAGAGAATTAACTAATGAAAAAGAAAAATCTTTATCTAAAAAAGGAAATGTCGAAGATGATGAACTAATTATTAGACATTTGGGATTATAGATATCTGTATATATTGAAATTGTACATAAAATAAAAAGAATAAATTCATTCACCATAAAAAAGTTGTAAAACTTGAAACTATTGACCTTTAACCCATTAATTTAAAACAAACAAGATACAATAAACTAAAAAATCCATTGTAAAGCTAAAAAATATATAAAATTTCTCTCTGTGATCCTACTGATTTTTTTCTTTTAAGGGTTGCTTTGAATCTTTTCCAATCCACCAGTTTGAAAACCAACCGTCAGTTTTGAGCATCTCTACCTGTTGGTCCTTGATTATATCAATATCTGATTTATCAACAACATCAAATCCGTTAGAATTGTTGGCCTCTGTTTCAGAAGTAGCTGAGTAATGCTCAGCTTTGCCTTTATTTATTGAATCCAAAGATACATTGTGTGGCAAATATTGAACAACCCTAAACAAACTGCTCCAAAATGAAATACCAACATTTGATTTGTTATTATAATCAGTACCTTTAAATAGGACATCAACTAGTAATGATGGGTTGCTGTCAGGATGTTGCTGTGGTGCTCTATTGGTTCCAATAAAAATATTGAATAGTTTTCTGATATTCAGCTCATTTATCCAATTTTCAAAAGGACTTAAATATCTGTTTAGAAATGGTTGTAATAAATTGAAGTAAATGTATTCAGAGCCTTTTGATTGTGGCAAAATCAACCAGAATGATAAATATAACTTGACAAAATTGTAAAAAGGCATAAATCTCAAGATGAAGTAAAAGTTGGATTCAAAAGTGTGTAAACCTGCAAAAACCACCCAATAGATAAGCAGGGTCTCGAAAGAATCCTTTGAATTTGATTCCAATGCTTTATAAGTGGATACTGTAGGGATTATATACGTAACTAGCAATCTATTCTCTGTTAGTAATGGCTTATCTTTTAACTCCACAAAGTCATTGACTTACGAAACTGAATTGAAGAACAAAGACAACATTGTAATTTTAAGTATCCCAAGAGGGTCTCGATTGATTGAAGTAGAAGAGATGAATGTGTCTTGAAGTTGTTACCAATATTTATGATTCTGAAAACCGGTAGAGTAAGGGTTTTGAAGGAAAAGTTGAAAATGTGCCAAAATTTCTTACCTGATAAAATCCTCCGTTGTTAAGTACACACAAAAAGCAATTTTGACACATTCTGATAAGGGCTATCTAAATGCAGCTTCTTCATCTATATACTTTGTCAAATCATCAAGGATTTGTACAGTTTCTTCAGGATTAGCAATCCAGACGGTACAGCCTGCCAATCTGGCTTTGAAATCATTGGAGCCCAGTGAAGCAAATTGATCACCAATATGTAGTGTATTTTTTGGATGGATTCCACCAAAGTATCTTTGTAGTGAAGCAACACCTAAATCCTTCGATGCAATATCAACCCAAACATCACTACCACCGTCAAATGCACAGAATTGGATTTTCCTAGCCGAAGTTGAAGCTTCGAGTCTTTTTTGTACAGAAAGAACAACTTCTTCCAACTGCTCTCTGCATAGCTTTTGACCTTCAAGTGGAACTAAACCAACACCTCTATGTTTTCTAATGACCATTCCTGGTAACGATAATTTCTTGTTTAATTCTTTTAAAGTAGTTTCAGCTAAGTTCAAAACGTTTTCAATATCTTGGTCTTCCCAGATGCTCATACTTTCCAATAACCATTCTTTTGGATCTACCCATTTTAGATTTTTAATCTCATCATCATATCTAAACAAATAATTAGATTCACCACCCATTACAGTGAATTTTTCCTTTTGTTCTATGGTTAAAGAGTCACAAGTAGCTAAAGTATCTATTAAACCTCTCAGTCTTTGGTAGTACTTCTCACCACTTTGGTCATTGTAACCAGCAGCAGTAACAACACCGACGATAATATCCCTTGATAATAATTTAATCAATCTAGAAATTACAGCAGAGTCATTAGCCAATGATTTACCATCTTCGTATAATGTCACATCACCATCAAAAGTACACATTCTAAGAGGTTTGACAGCTTTGGCTAAAGCTAATGCCTGTGCAGTATTAAGAATTAATCTAACATCATTGAAACTTGGACAGACTAGTCTTCTTGCACTAATTGATCTTCGTTCATCTTCAATATAGAATGCCTTCTCCAAAGGAAGCTTGGTAAAAAATCCAGAAATAGATGGAACCAACTGTTTTAATCTTCCTAACTGTGGTGTATCTTCATTTTGCATTAAAACTAGCATTCTAATTAGTAACAAACTTATAACACATTGATCTATTCTTAATACTTACTTTGATCTTCAATCAACTTCTCAACATCAAAAAACACTTCAGCATATCTTCTTCTTGCATCAGCAGTTGTCTTAACATCACCACTAGAGGTTGATTTGACCGCATGTAAAACGAATGGAACCTAGTATAACGTTAGTCAATGTTATGAAGACTTAAAAAACCAATGCTCTTACCGCAAGTAGACCTTTGATCCATTCAATGAATCCATCTCTTCTATGTTCCTTCAAAGCATCTTATAATGTTAGTGTTGTGATGACATGTGGGCAATAAAAAATGATACTCACACTCTACTCTGTATCTGTAGAAGAATAGATGTTAGTTATAATCCAATTGCAGACTATGGAGTTCACTCACCTCGAAGACATCTTGAATAAATTCACGATAGAACCTTCAAAGTTGAGGAGAAGTGAAATGTTTAACAAATTCCAATTTATTTACGGATGTCTATATATGCACATGTAAAACATCTCGAAAAATTCCATCGTCAAGAAATAAATTAACATTAGCACAAGCTCGAAATCAATACTAGAACTACAATCGTATCTCAAAAACTAAACTTGATTATATATATAGATGAATTCTCAATTAAAGAAAATATGTAACATTTCCTTCATAAATGGGAAAACAAATTGGACATTAATAGCGGATTTATAAACCTTGTTGAGCTCTTCTTCTGTCACGTTCTTCAGAGATAGATAATTTAATACCTTTACCTCTTGGTAATGAAATGTATGGTTTACCTGGTTCACCAATAACGAAAACGTTACCTAATCTGGTAACGAAAGTGTTATCTAAAGCATCTTTGATGTGAACTAAATCGAAACCACCTTCGTGTCTTTCTCTGTGGGTAATAGTACCAATTCTACCCAAGTTACGACCACCAGTAACGTAAACTAATTTACCAGTGTCAAATTTGATGAATTCAGTGATTTTACCAGAAGCTAAATCAATTTTAACGGTGTCGTTAACTTTGATTAATGGATCTGGGTAACGGATAGTTCTACCATCGTGGGTGACAGCGTATGGGATACCTCTTTTACCTAATTGAACTTTCTTGACTTTAGCTAATTTGTATGAAGCTTCTTCATCAGTGATTCTGTGGACAGCGAATCTACCTTTAACATCGTAGATTAATCTGAAGTTTTCGTTGGTAGCTTCTAATGAGATAACATCCATGAAACCAGCTGGGAAGGTAGCGTCAGTTCTGACTTTACCATCAACTTTAACATGACGTTGCATTAAGATAGCTTTAACTTCACGACCGTTCAAAGCATATTTTAATCTGTTTCTTAAGAAAACAATCAATGGTAATGATTCTCTTAATTTGTGTGGACCAGCAGATGGTCTTGGAGCATAAGTACCACTTAGCTTGTCTAATAACCAGTGGGATGGAGCTGCTAATCTCTTAAGATGTTTTTGTCTGTTGATTAAATGTTAGTTTCTATGAAAATTTAAATTAAAATGAATTAGGAAATTGAAATGAAAGATATATCAATGTTTGAGCTTGACTGGATAATAATTATGATTTGCTTGTTGATAATTGAATCTTAATTTTGAATAGTAAGTCTTTTACGTTGAGTTCCTCCAATATTGTAGTGAATCTATTTTATTGTTGTTCTTGAGACTTTCTGTAGATGATAAGATCATCTTTAATGATAGCTTTAATCTCCATATTTCTGTGTAATGAAGGTTAATGACAATGACAGAGTCTTCCATTCCTTATTTAATCCTTCCATCAATAACTTACGGTCCTCTACCCATTTTTGATCTAGTTTAGAGAAGATTGTTACTTATGTCTATTGTGTTGATGTTCTTTTTTTTCCACTTTCTTTCCAAATGCTTGATGTGTCGCGAACCGGCCTGAAAAAAGTTTTTGTGTGGTCCCAACCACGAATATGTTCAATTCGCGAAAGAAAAGCAGAAAAAGCAGAAAAGTTTTGCGACTTTTTTTAAACAATTCAGGACAAACACCTGGACATTTGAAAAGTCACATGATATGTCTTAGGGCTACAAAATGTGTCAAATTCATACCAAATACTGGAGATTCAATAAATAAAGGTTTGATAAATAGATTAATAAATAAATGAATAAATAAATAAATAAATAAATGAATCCCATCATAACATCTCCCTTTCCGCTTCTTCTTCTAGTTCTCTTTTACGTCTTAGCTCTTTGGCAACATCATCACCAACCATGACCTTAATGTAATCAATCTCAAGACTGAACTGTCCATATTGGTTGTCTAATATTCCAATACCTATACTTTTAACACCAGTTCTATCCATTAGCACTTGGTGCTTAACTTGACCCCTGTTTGTCAAAACGAAATCGTCAATTGGTATTATCACAGTTTCCCAACTTCCTGGCTCGTTTAAAAATAAACGATGTTGATATAAATCCGTGTAGAAAGGGGTTCTAGACTGTATATTCACAATGTACTTTCTGTAGTCACCTTTAACTCTAAGCACGACATGATGATAATGATCCCAGTCCCAAAAACTATCATTGCCAAACAAAGTTTGAGGTAGATCTTTGGTCCTGAACATGGCATAACCACTATACACCATGTCAGGCTTGTTTGGAGGTGTATCCAAGTTCAAATTACCGTGAAATCTCCCTATTCCTTTCTCTTCGTCAACATCGAGCTCAGCAGTACTGAAGCCACCCAGTTCCTGATCAGTTCTCAACAAGAACTTTGACGATTCATCTGGTCTTTTAAAGGAGATCAGAGTCTCAGAATCCTTTAACTCCCTCTTGAAAGCTGGAGACAAACGTTAGTAAACTTTGAAGCATGGTAGAAATGGTCGAGTAACGCACAAGAATTGAACCTAGGGGCCAATGACTTCCACATTGCAGGTGATGATATTCCTTTAAGGATAATATAAGTAGCACAATATTCCCCAGTACAAAAACGAACGCTTTGAGGGTTTGCCAAACAGGGAACTTTCCGCTTTGGGGCATTCCCGGCCTAGGAAAAGAGAGAACGCTTCGCATCAAGCAACATCACGTCAAAACAGAGACCTGGGGGCAGGAATTGTCACAGTATGAACTGCATATGGTGAATCAACTTCTGACTATAAATAGTAGTAGACTCAGTACTGAAGCTAAAATCGTAACATCTAAGTGCCATATCCCAGCGTTTCGGGATGTTTTCCATAATGTTCTTACACAAGACTAAAATTCATGCAGAAGGTAGTATGAAAACAAACAGCGCAAAGAGAAATTGGATTTACATTAAAACGGATTAATTTCACATTTGAATTGTATCACTTTTCTTCACTTAAACATTAAGTTACTGTTTTAAGAGATCAATTGTTCTTCAATTGTTCTTCAATTATTCTAAAATCCGCCTAATCTGCAAAGTCGTTTACTTTTGTGTCTCAAATTTCTCTTATAACATAAAAAATAAACCTGCCCAATTTCTGTTTCTTGACTTCGGTATATAAACATTTATAGAACCACTTGTTACCCACACCTAAAGCTAAAGATCCACATTAATCTATTCACACAATGAGCCAAGCTGATCCAGCCCCAGCTGCTGATGCTTATTCACAGCAACCTCAATTCATCGAGCAACATCAATTTACCCAGCAATACGACCCAAACCAAGGTTTCGAACAACAACCACAACAAGCTCCTCCTGTTAACTACTCAGAAGAAGGTAAAATTCCTTCGTACTACGATGAAAAACCTGGTATTGCAAACCCTCAAGGTGCCACTTTTGAAGAAGCCTTTCAAGTGCAAAAACCAAAATGGAATGACTGGCCATTCACAGTATTCTTCACCGGTGTTTGCATTGGTTTCATAGTCATTGCAGCAATCACTTTGAGAGCCTACTCACACAGTTACAATCAAGCAGGTTCTTCCATCTATGATTCATCATCATTCACTTTGAGTACTAACACCATTTTAATGTTTGTTTTTTCTATCATCATTTCTGTTGCAATTGCTTTATTCTCAATGGTCATTGCAAGAACTAAACCAAAACTTTTCATCACTGTTAGTATTCTTGCAAACATCATCTTGGGTATTGGTACTGCAATTGTTTATTTTGTATTAAGATATTACTCTGCAGCAATTGTCTTTTTAGTCTTTTCTCTAATCTCAGCATGGTGTTACTGGAGTATGAGAAGAAGAATTCCATTTTCAGCTCAAGTTTTGACTACAGTCATTGATGTTATGAGATCTTATAAATCTACAGTTGTTGTGTCAACACTTGGCTCTTTATTCACTGGTGCTTTCTCCTTCCTTTTCTCAACTGTTGTTGTTGCAACCTATATCAAATATGATCCAAGCAGAAACAATGAAGGATGTAACGTTTCTGGTGGTAGCTGTTCCCATGCCACTTTGGTTGGTGTTTTGTTTTACGTTTTCTTTTCTGGTTATTACATTACTGAAGTTACTAGAAATGTCATTCATGTTACCATTTCTGGTGTTTATGGTGCATGGTATTATTTATCTAAATCAGATCAAGGTGAACCAAAATGGCCTGCTTCTGGAGCTTTCAAAAGAGCAATGACTTATTCATTTGGTTCTATCTGTTTTGGTTCACTTATTGTCACCTTCATTGATATGTTCAAACAGGGTCTGAACATTTTAAGATCCAACGCAGCTCAAGCTGGTGAAACTTGTGCTACTATTGCCTTTTTCTTCTTGGAAATTATTTTAGGTATTTTTGACTGGTTAGCCAGATTCTTCAATCAATATGCCTATTCTTACATCGCTTTATATGGTGACTCTTATATCAAAGCTGCAAGATCCACCTGGTTTTTGCTAAGAAAGAAAGGTGTTGATGCTTTAGTAAACCAATGTTTGATTGGTACTGCTTTAGGTTTCTATGCTTTGTTCAATGGTTATGTTTGTGCTTTCTTCACATATTTATATTTGAGATTCACTAGACCTGAATACAACTCCAATGGTGATTATTATGTTCCTTTAGTTGCATTTTCTTTTTTGATTTCAATTCAAATTTCAAACGTTATTACTCAACCATTGAAATCAGGAACTTCAACCTTTTTCATTGCGTTATCTAAAGACCCAGAAGTTTTCCAACAAAGTTACCCAAACAGATTTGATGAAATCGCTCAAACCTACCCTGAAGTTTTTGATAAATTGAGAGAATACCCTCAATATGCTTAATCTTTTACTTTTTTGTACAATTATGAACATTTTTATCAATCTTCCAAGAAAAAGACCTAAACCCATTGATTTTATTTTTAATTTTTAAATTCTATATTTTTTTCCGTTGAAACATGGGTATACATCTTAATAGTAATATAATGTTTTATTTTTTTCTATATAATCTTCAACCTTGTAGTCTTGAGTTTATATTCTTTCTTGAGTACCAGGTGACGAAATCCTTTAAACTTGATCTTATTCTTCTGTAATCTTTAGAATTGAGTGCAGTTTTAATCGTAGTTAATAATTTTTCTCTTTCTTGACTTGAAACGGATTGTAAATTGTTCAAAGAATAGTTTAACCAATTCAAGACTTGTTCAGTATTACCAGATAATTTTAAAGTTTTAATTAACAAATCATAAGCATCTGGGTGTGAATCTTCAGGAAATTTAAAGATTAATCCTTGTAATAATTGGTTTATCAAAACTTCACCATTAGTGTTAATTAATCCTGAAATTTTGAACTTGATTTCATCAGGTGTCTTTTGGGAGCCGTCATCGTAATAAATAGAAATTGGTGGATTTTCAAAACCCCATGAAACTAAATCAATTAAGAAATGTAAATCAGCGATCAATGGTTCAAATTTATTGATGTTTAAACTGAAAATTGCAACTTTGAAGACTGAATTCAGTAAATCATCATTCAATAATAAAAGCTCTTTAAAAAAGAACATTAGGACATCATTCATCATTCTAAAGAAATCTTCAATCAAATCAGGGATTTCAATCAATTTTGAATGATCTTGTTGAACTTCAGAATCAACCAATTTCAAAAATCCAAAAGTTTGTTGTTTGGAAAATTCCCAAATTGAATTTTTCAACTCTGCTGAAACTCCATATTCTTCATCTCCGAATTCTTTGATAAGAGTACCTGAAACCCATAAATAACAACCAAATCTCGTTTGATCAAAACCTTGAATTAAAATATTACCAATTGAAGGTAAGATTGATTCCAAGTATAAATTATAATTTTGAAGAACAGTTCTAATGAATTTCAAGCAGCGTTCTGAAACTTTGATAGAAGTATAACCAAATTTTTTAATTAATTGGTCAACAACTGGATAGATTTCAATTATTAAATTTCCAACTGGATCTGGAATAGTGAAAGAGTTAGTGTTTCTTGGTCTGATATGTTCAAACAAGATTCTAACAATTTCAATCTCGTCAGCAATTTTAACATTGATCTCTTCTGTCTGAGATGATGTCAAATAATTAGATAATTTCTCAATGACTGGTTTTATAAACATCGTTGTAATTTGTTGAATTTTGGAATCTTCTTGAGTGTTAATGATATATGCGATACCTTCAGTGATTTCATAAATTGAAGTAATATGAATTGATGATTGAAAGATTTTCAAATAAAATTCATATAATTGTTCAATGAAATTTGTTAATAAAGTGGAACAATCCTTACAGAAATACATTAAAGCATGTGAAGCAGCAGTGATGATATCCATATCAGATGACTCAAACCCATTAATGATGTAATTTAGTTGCTTTTCCAAATATTCAGGATGTTTTGAAGTCCATTCAGTATATCTTCCTAGTACTAAAGTTGCAGCATATCTAATCTTAACATTTTCAGGAAGTTGAATTAGACACTCCATGATTTTTGGTAGGACTTGATTTTCTTTTAGACTAACTTCTTTTGCCATTGTTCTTAAAGAAAACAAAGGAGCTTCAATATCTTGCCAATTTGGAGAAGATCCCAACGATTGTTCGATTTTTTGATAAGGAATTGTCAAAGCTGCAGTAGAACCAATAACTGCAGTACAATCTTTTAAAACATCACCCATGTCATATCTAAAATCTTTGAATTTATCTTCTTCTTCTTTGCTATCAAACCCTTTTTCATCAACAGGATATTTTAGATGATTAATGATGATGTGAATCAATTGAGTATATATGGGAGTGAATTCTAATCTTGCCTGTTTATATCTATCTAATAAGATCATTTGCTTCAAGTTATACCAGAAATAGAAGGTGTATTTGACAATGTCCAAGTCTTCATCATAAGAAGTACATTGTAACAATATTTCAACTAATTCTTTGAAATTGGCTGGATATTTAGCAATGAGAACGTGCCATGTTTCACCTGCTTCGATGAATAATCTTGATAAATTGCTAAAATTGTCAATATCATCTTTATAAGTTGATAGTAATGGTTTCAATAGGATAATTTGGTTGTATAAAGCCTGGATGAGTTGTAAATTATTAACATCTTTTGTCTCGCCAATGATCGAGATTAAACATTCAATGGCGTTTTCAAAATATTGCTCATTTGACAATGAACTAAAAATTAAATTTATCAATGACTCTAACTTCAGTAAATTTTCCAAAGATATTTCAGCGATCCAAGAGTTCAAACATGAAAGGATCAAATTAGGATCATTGTTTGTATTTGATAATAAGAGAAGGACGTTTTCAACGTTTGATGTAATTAACTCTTCAACTCTGTGATTAAACTCTTCATCAGTTAACGGAGTCTTCTTTGGGTCATAACTTTCTTCAGGAAGAATTTTCAAGAACTCTAAAAGAGTGTTAGGGTTTGAAGATAGTTTCCCACTAATTTCTTGGATAGTATCGTGCCATTCTAGGTATTGGATTGACAATTTAGCTAAAGAAATGGACAATTGAGTTCTGATCGGCTTGTTGTTCAAGTTTGAATATTGAACGAGGAATTGGATCAAAGAGTTCTTTAAGTCGGGCAATGATTCAGCAGGGAGTTGGTTCAAGTCGTAGGTCAACTTGCTGGTCAACGTCTGAGCTGAAAACATTTTCAATTCCAACGAACTCTCATTAGATGCTAGAATTTCTATTATGATCTGCCACGATTCCGGGGTTTTTTGGAAGGATTCCAAGAAGTGGAGGGCAGAGGACTTGTCCTGGCTGTTGGAGGACAGCACAGCAAGAGCTGCTTCTATCTGTGAGACCTGGGTCATTTTCAGCACTTCGATTAAGGTAAAACGTTGTTGTTTCACTGTTTTTTTCACTGTTTTGATTTCGATATTTTTCATTTTTTTTTTACCCTGACAATTTTGTTACTTTACTTACTGCTACAATAACAGCTACAAAATGTCCAGTCAGGTGAGTTGGCTCAGATAACAGTGTTACATAGAGTTACTAACAATAGCAGGTTGTTCCACCAATCAATCTTCTTTTCAAATACTTGCAGCAGGAGTCCAAAGTCACGGTGCATCTGTTTGAACAGGTCTCATTCACCATTCAGGGAAAGATAAAGGGTTTCGATGAGTTCATGAACCTTGTGCTCGAGGATGCCTCAGAGGTTTATAAAGCAGACAACCGTACAGTTCCAGTAGGCAGAATACTGTTGAAAGGGGACAACATCAGTTTGATATCGAGTCTGGAGCAATGAAAAGAATGTTAGTAGAGTTATGAATTAGAAACAAGTGGAGAATCGAATAGAAGGATTCGAATGGATATGATGTTAATGTCACTTTTGATGTATATGGAGACTTCTTCTTCTGGGAGTAATGACAAATTTACCCAGAGCTGGTGTTAATTTTACTTTTCATTGCTATATATCGTTTAATGATACAAGAGGTGGGCTCTCAATTGGATTGAAACATCCATCTGAAGCAAACTGAGTTCATAGTGTTAACGATGCTACTAATCGTACTGAAAATCGACGTAAATAATGATAATTTCACCACAACTTCTTCCCATCGGTTATGGAGCACAGAATGCTTTATTATGGTTCACGCTAAAATTTAAATGTTTCGAGATTGAATACCAACATTACAATTTCTACTATTCCAAAGCCATGATTCCGAGACGTTTGCAGAAGTACGTGTTTCTGATCTCTATTGTAGGGATTGTGATCCTTTTACATTCACGCTATCCTATCAGTGGAATGAAAGACGTTTCCAATCCAGAACTGTCCTCAACAAGCTACGACTGGGTATTTAATTTAATAACAAAAAGTAAACCAGAGCTAGGCCATCCTTTGAACAAGTACCCAAATGGAGACAAAGCAAAGGAAAAGTTTGCCACTGACAAAGATTTCGTCTTCAGCAAACAGTATTTATCTAAATTATTAGAGCTTACTGAAGAAGATACCACTCATTTGAAATCAAAACATACATCATTCTTAGAAGATTTGCAAAATGATAAACATACCTCTTTTGGAAAAAAACCTACACAAGAGAAAGGGATTGTCTTTGTTGGTGGTATCAAGTTCTCATGGCTTGCATTGATTGGTATAGAACAACTGAGAATATTGGGTTCAAATCTTCCTGTTGAAGTTTTCATTGGTGACGAAAGTGAATATGAAGAAGAATTTTGTGAAGTTATCTTGCCAAAATTGAATGCTCGTTGTTCAATTCTTTACAAAGAGATTCCAAACATCTCTCAGTTGTTACCTAATATCAAGATCAGTGGTTACCAATACAAGAATCTAGCATTTTTAATATCAGATTTTGAAAAAATATTGTTCTTAGATGCCGATAACGTTCCAATCATCGATCCAAGTCCAATCTTCAATTCTAAAGTCTTCAATGATAATGACTTAGTTATTTGGCCGGATGCTTGGGCTAGAACTACCCATCCAAACTATTTTAAGATTGCATCTATAGACGTTACAGACAAGATAGCTAGAGGTCCATATAAAGATTCAAATGTTCCAAAAGTTGCTACTGATGTACAATTCCATGATCTTGAAAACACGATACCAAATCCTTCAAGTGAATCAGGTATGATTTTAGTCAACAAAAAGAAACACGTCAAGACGTTATTGTTGTCATTATATTATAACATTTTTGGTCCAAATTTGTATTATCCAATTTTCACTCAAGGATCAGCAGGTGAAGGTGATAAAGAAACTTTCATTGCAGCAGCAACAGTTTTGAAAAACAAATATTATCAAGTAAAGCAACCATTTAAATTCATTGGTTATCATTATGATGGTAGCTTCAATTCAAAAGCCCTTGGGCAAGCCGATCCAGTTGTTGATTATCAAAATCATTTGAAAGGTTCTTATTTGAATGAATATAATGAGTTAGTTAAATCAACTGAAAACGAACCTAAAGTTATGTTCATGCATTTATCATATCCTAAATTGATTCCATTTGCGTTATTGAACGATAAGGAAATAATTAAAGACAATAACAAACATATTAGAATGTATTCATCAGCATCTTCAATAGGAGGTTATGATTTTGAATTGAGAATTTTTGAAATAATCACATCTGCTTTGTGTAAAAACTACAATGGACCTTCTCCAATTTCAGAGAGATTGACAGGTTTAAAATTAAAAGAATATTGGGGTCAAGATCCTCAAACATTTTGCAAACAACTTATTGAACATACAGAATGGTTACAAAAAAATCCTGAATAGTTACAATTACACTGTATATTTTATTTTATTCTAATCTCTAAATTAACAATTTTTTAAACTTATCAAAATTATGTATAAAACCAATAACAGCAAATTGCTCTCTATTCAATAAACCGTTTTTTAAACTCCAATGATAACTTAAGACCGTATCAACTAGAAGATGCCAATCAAATTTGTTATGCTTAATAACATTGGAATCCAAAAGTTCAACAATGTTGTAGAAAAACCAAAATTTACATGAATAAACGTACAAATAATCTGATTTGTCGTAATCTTTATCTTCTCTATGCTTTTTGAATAAAGTAAATTTGGATATAAAATCACGATCAAGGAAGTCATGGGAAGTTAAAAATCCAAATAATTCATAAACTTGATAGTTGAACAGAAATCCATATTTCAAAAATTCAACAACTTTGTCATATGAGTTTAAATTATTATATAACTTGCTTGGTGTGTTATAAAGCTTGAAGAATTTGGCAAGGTATGGGATGAAGTTGAACACACAGGCCGCAATACGAATATCAACAATATACCCGTATAACCTTCTGAAAAAATCGTAGTAATAGCTTTGGGTCTCACTTAGTTTTGAGATAGTTGGAGCCTTAGAAACAAGTTTCAGTCTATATAACAGCTTGCAAACAACTGTTTTCAATTTTGGGTAATGTTTAAGAAGTTCTGCAATTAGAACTGATGAGTAAGATATAAGGCCAAGTACGGAATCATGATTATTCGTGATAAAAGAATCCAGTCTCTCGTATGTCCTGTGATCAGTAATAGGAATGCTTTTAACTCTGAATGCCATTACACACGTTGATATTTGAGAGTTTAGTTGTAAAGAGAGAGATAAATGTGAATATTTAAAATATATGGCCGAGGCTCGGCTGGCCGGGAGATTCAAAATTCTTCCCAAAAAAGCGAAGCGCATTTTTGTGTCAAATTAGAGGATTTTAGTTTCTATTTCTGTGTTTAGTATGGATTTATGTGTCTTTTAGCATATTTGAACCTTCTTTTTCATATCTGTAAATCTAAACTTTCAACCTATGAGTTATAGGCCATTTATGACTCAGGTGCACTTCCAGCGTTGGTCATGTTATCGTAGAGTTTTAGATATCTAGAAGATGTGAGATGTGAGATACGATGTTTGATATATAAATATGTGATTGAACCTTAAGAGTTTCTTAGTTTCTCAAATATCAGAAGGTTTTATTTATACAAGGTCACAGTACACAAAAATTGATCTTTAGGAAGTACAGAGTGAACTTGAAAAAGAGAGATAGAGAGCATGCTACATATTTACCCATCTCTCAAACAATTGACCTCCTTAATCTATTATTGGTTAGTAAAAGTAAATCCTTATAAAACATCCTGATTGTATCTATTCCAAAAAATCAATGTTCCTTATAAGTTTCTATGTAGTCGGTCAAATGCGTTTACAATTTTAACTAACTGTGTAATGGTTTTTATAATGATCTTACCAGGCGTATAATCCATTATTAATTATTCAAATGTATTCTGCATCATCCAGAGAAATAATGGTCTTTTCTAATAATGTTTGCAAATATTGAGTGGAGGGAATCGCTCGATTGATATGATGACTTCCAAGAAATCCCTGCAGAACGATGTAAACGATTACTTCATAAGTGGGAAATGGGAAAGATATCAGTCCAAACTTCAAAATCCCAGAGGATGTAACAGAGTTGGCATAAAAACAGATCTATATCAGGATTGGAGTAACTATTCTTTTGTGCACTTATTTATCGGCCTTAAGTAAATGCACAACCGTTGCAGATTGGCAAAAACAGCGGCCAGATCTGCTGTTAAGGATAATTGTTATGTGGAAGATCTTTTGCACGCAATTTAGGAAAAAGGAAGCAGATTCAGCCTTGCGTGACGGATAAAGACTTTCGGAGGACATGAGTCAGGAACATCCAATAAAGTACATTAATGTTAGTACACAATAGTACACAATACAATATAATACAATAATACACAATACACACAATAAACATCTTCTACATCCTGCAAACGAGCCAATCCTTAAGCTCGAATATCTCGATGATTGATCGTTTGTTAGTCGCCGGTTTGTGCATCCAGTGTTGTGATTTGTGGATGATTGTCTAAAAGTCGAGAAAGGCAAAATTTCACAACTGTGAAAACAAACATCCACTATACAGATACTCTTAAAGACAAGCCTCCCAGCGGCCACAAACTCTCCGAGGAACAGATCTCTACTCCCCGGCCTCCCTACTATCTGAGACTGTTCCCCTGTACGGTTTGCTCCCGATTTCAAGCCTCTTTTGCACACACGAGACTGATTAAAGTCCAAGGTCTACAGCAACAGACATCACTGTTTCGTTCTGTTCCAACCTCAGCGGTTTTACCAAAGTATTACTCAAACACAGCAAAGAGCATCCCAGTTCTACTTTATTAGAACCCGGAGCTTCTTCGTCCTGCTCATCTACAGACTCATTTTAAGTTTGTTCTAGTTTGTTGTTTTTTTCCATTTTTTTAGTGCTGTTAAATGCCTATTCCAAACATTGAACTTAAACTGATAACATACACTAACGAAGAATAATGCCACAGGAGTTGCAACCGGCCTTGCTAGCAGCTATTCCAGGTCCATCTCCCGCTCCCTCTGATGCACTCAAAGAACCTTTCAAGGAAGACACTGCACCTATTCAGAAGTTGCACAAAGACGAAGAAGACAAAGTTAGATCTGATATTAAGAAAGACGTCACAATATTACCAAAGAACACAAAAGGTCTGCACACGGTCTTCATCCATAAACTCTACAACATGTTGGAAGATGAAGAACTCAAACGTTTAATCTGGTGGTCTGCTTCAAATGAAAGTTTCTTGATCACACCAGGTGAAGATTTCAGTAAAGCCTTAGCTCAATATTTCAAACATACAAATGTTGCTTCGTTCATTCGTCAACTAAACATGTATGGTTTTCATAAAGTAAGTGACGGTGGTAATCCTGGTACTTCAGGAAATGATCCTGTTTGGGAATTTAAACATAGTTCTGGAAGTTTTAGAAAAGGTGACGTCGATGGTTTGAAAACGATTAAAAGAAGATCTTCTAAACATGCTCAAAGAAATCCAACATCTACTAATAATCAACTTGCTTTTGATTCAGGTACCTCAGATACTGAAGCTTCTGAAAGATCCAATTCATTTGCTGATTTACAATCTTTGAATACACCTGATTCCGGCAACAATCCTTCTATAATGGATCCAATATTGAATATGAGATTAGCTGAAATAGGTCATAATTTGGCTGCTTTAAGACACGAACATGCTAGACTACAATTAAGATATGATAATGCTACAGAAGACTTGAGAAAAACCAATTTAGATATGGTGTTTCTAATAGATTTAATCCAAAAATTAATCTATTCTTCAAAACCTAATACAAAAGATGTCAGCAACTTAGTAGGAAGTCCTTCTTCAATTAAGAAACATGCAAAAGCTGATGAAGAAACTGCATCTCCTGGTTCAAATCCAACCAGTGGTAGATTGTCCAATGAACAATACTCTTTAGCGGATGTTGAATCAGATATCGCAAGGTTTAGAGCTTCAATTATTCAAAGAGCTGGCTCTAAAGATTTTGATCAATTCCCAGTTTCATTTGCTCCATCTTATCAAATCAATCAGCCAGTTCAAACATCTTCTGTTACAAGTCAACCAAATATCCAAGTTCATCCTCAAAACACCAAACAACCACCACCACCACCGCAATTCACTCCATCATTTGCAGGTACTCAATCTCCTTCTGATTCTTCTGGTCCTGTTCCTTATCCATACCCATATCCACCTTCAAGACATTCATCTGCTCATCAGGTACATTTGATACAACAAGTTTCTAAGAAACAGCAATTACCACATCATCCACCACCACTACACCCACAATCACAGATCGTTCACGATCCTTTCGTTAATGATAGAAAATCATCAAATGCAAGTTCAAGACAACGTCATATGTCAATCTTATATGATCCTTTACAACCTGCCCCACAATCCCCTGCAAATACAATTCATAGAAACTCACTTTCTGGGAAATCTACCATGGATAGTAATCTAACTTCACCAGTGGTTTCTCAAACAAGCTATTTCCCAGATTATGGTGTTTACAACCAACAAAACCCACAATACCCAACTCCACCACCAGCAAAGTATCAAGGATCACCACAATATCCACAACCAATTACCCCAACTGATCAAACTCGTTCCGGTAAAGATCAAAGATCAGGTTCATATCCAAGTTTAGTGCCTAATGTTCAATACTCTTTGAGAGGTGCAACTGAAGGCTTAATAAGGAAGAGAAGTAAATCCAGTGATGTTCCAGAAAGATCATTATACGATAATTTACCAAGAAGTGTTCCAAGACCAGAACATGAAGAACCATTGCAACAAAATATACATAGATCAGCAAGTGCAGCAGGGCTATATAACAATTTAAGACGTGGATCAGTTTCTCCAAGCTCTGCTATTATGGACCCACAAAGAGCGCAACCACTGCCGTCCAATGAAAATAATGATGTTTCTAATCCTAATGGTCAAAGTACAAACTCAGGTGTTTATGCTTTATTAAATCCAGAGAGGGATGGTAATCCTAATAAGAAACAAAAAAATGATCAATAAAATTTAGATTGTGTACATTTCAAATATTAAGTTAAGTTTTGTATAAATATTTAATTACAATCGCTAAAGTACAGTGAATAAATTCAGTTGTATTCTTGTAGGCCATCTAGATTTTGAATGATGTTTTTAATACATTATCATTATATCTTTTTGCAACATCAAGCATTTAGAAAAACACACAAATCATAGAGACAGAGCACGCAATTGTATGATTCATTACCTTGAAAGAAGATGTTATCATTGTATATTCCATTTGTACAGTTACAGGTTAAAAATCAAATGTGTCAAAAATAATTTTCTTTGAATTATTTACATCCAGAAATTTGATAACTCTTGTAACAAAACAACAGATATGTTAAAAAAAACACATCAAGAACTATATACTAAAAAGTATGAACTATTTGAAAATACTACTACTACTATCAAAAACTGGATTACGTTTTCAGTTACGCCAAAAAACAGTATTGTGTATTTATATCTTTTTAAACAGATTTAATATTTAAGTTTTTTGAAACAGGAAAAACAGGTCCCTTGGCCCAGTTGGTTAAGGCGTGGTGCTAATAACGCCAAGATCAGCAGTTCGATCCTGCTAGGGACCATTTATTTTTTCCGCTTTGTGCATTAGTTTTTTTTCCAGATCAGATCTTGCATCTGAAGTTTAAATCTTGAAAGATGTTACATGTCTAATTTTGATATTTTACTATTGTATTTGATTATAGCAAATAACAAAAAGCAGAAGTTAAAATCTTGTTAAACATTATAAAATTCAAATTGTATATATCTATTTGATATCATGTATCCATTGAAAATTGAATCATCATAACTTGTCATAACTTAGAAGTTTGAACTTTAAATCCCAAATCACTGCCGTCCGTACTTCCGACCAAAGACTAAAGATCTTATCGGTTGTGGGAAGTTTTTCTTCTGTTTAGAGAGTAATATCAGAATCCTTAAATGTCGTTCTATCTTCTTATTTGTCCTTTTCCAACGTTGGTGTTGATCTGTATACACCTTCGATTATATTAACGATGATTTAGTTTTGCCTGCCCAAAAGATTGAACCTGGATTCATGGCTAATATGATTGGATGTTTCGTGCTAACAGTCTTACTAGAGTTGCAGCTAACATTGATTTTTGGAGAAGAACGTAGTGTTTAAGTAAGTATAGAAAAACTTCATAACGTTTCAGAAAATCTTGACTTCATGGCCAAGCTGGTTAAGGCGTGCGACTGTTAATCGCAAGATCGGCAGTTCGATCCTGCCTGAGGTCGTTTTTTTTCCAAACTGAGCATCTTCAATTTGAGCTTTCGAACCATCATGATTAATGTGATGGTTTATGATCAATCTACTACAAATCATGTAAATCTTGATTATTTCCTTATATTCGTATTCCCTTAGACTCATTCTACTTTGATTATTTGGGAATTCGCTGATCTATAAAATAAACAAACTCTTTAACGTCATTAAAATTCAATAATTGAATAACAATTTATGTTGTAAAGATCTACTTCCTAATAAATTCCAGTCTCTTTCAGTTATCCATAATTCTTCCATAATTTTCAATCTTGCAAAGACTGAACCACCTTTCCATGTTAAGATTGAAGGTTCAATTTCTCTTGGAGAAGGTAAGACTTCAATGTTAATAAGTGTATTTGAAGCAGATTCTAAAAATGCATCCAATTCTTTTTCAATTATGTGATCTAATTCATCTTGCAAAGGTTTTAAATTTTCATCATCAGGTGGTAGTTTTGATAATTCATGTTTTTTGTCAAAATTTGAAATAGTCGTTTCTAAATTTTTGAAAAAATCAACAAATTGTAAATAACTTAAGATTTTTGGTCTCCAAATGTTAATTCTATCAGTTAAGATAAAATCTAAAGATTCAATTTTTGAAGAACCACCAACAATTAACAAATTTTCATAAAATGTTTTACATTTTGTTAAATCATATCTTGAACTGTTAGCAATACTTTGAATAATGATTTTATCTAATTCTGAAAAAGTTGGTAAATTTGTATTTGAACCAGTTTCAAAATTTTCAGCATTTAATAAATCTTTCAAAATATCATAATCTGATTTATTTGAATATAAGTTTTTCTCTAATGAGTTCTTTTGTGTTGTTGAAATTGGATCGTTTAATTCACCAGTAAATATATCAGTTGATTGTTTAGTTGTAATTGGTTTAGTTTCATTGTCTTTTGGTTTAATGAAAACATCAGGAAAGAATAAACCCATTGGAGCTAACATAACTTCATCAAAAACCTTAAATTCGTATTTTTCTGACAATTTATCTGGGTATCTTTTAATAAAGTTGTATAATTGAACAGTAACGTTTGTATCTTGATATGTAATGAATTTCTCCTTCAATTGTTCCATCATTGTCCATTCAGAACCAATTCTTTCATCAAAGTCAATTGGAAAACTTGATTCTTTTAACAACTTGTAAAAATACCTTGTTATATCATCACCACCATAATTCACAACAACTCTACTGTTTGGAACAATCATACCATCATCAATACATGAGACTTTAGTAGTTTTTGCCCCAATATCAATAACACAAGCTTGAGTAACACCAGCACCATAAGTTGCAGCTAAACCTTCTTGAATCACTGAAATACCTTGGAAATTCAATTGTAACAATAGTTTTATAAAAGTTTCAACGTAAACTTTATCATATAAATCAGGTATAACTAAAACGACTTTATAATTTTTCAAGCTTTTAATATTGTATTGGGTTTCTAGAGTTTTTGATATAATTAATTGAATTTCACCAATCATTTCTTCAATTGAATCATATTCAACTTCATTAAATTTTCCATTTGTAATTAATGGCCATCTTAAAGTATATTCATTTGAATCTAATCTTAATGCATCTTCACCAATGTAAACTTTTTTCCTGTCTTGACCTTCAGGTTTTATGTATTCTAGTCTATGGATATCATTAATTTCAGAAATTTTTTCAGGTATGACTTTTTTATTAAAATTTGCAGCAATCTCATTTGAATTTGGTAAAACTCTTCTTTTATAATATTTCATTCTTTCTTTAAAATCTCTTTGTAATGCATCCTTTTCCTTATTATATTTTTTCAATTGTTCTTCATCTAATTCAGTTTCATCTTGATTTTTGGTTTTTTCAGATCCACCAAGATTTGCAATAACAAATGGAATTGTCTTTGGATAAATATCAGAAGCTAAACCAATTCTTAAATTACGTGAACCTGGATGTAAGACAACGATATCTGAACCGTATCTTTTACGTACTTTTTTCTCAATACCTTCTTTGTTTTCATTATCGTCATTTTCAATGTCATTCTCTTCATCTTCATCGTCCTCATCTTCATCTTCTTCAACATCATCGTCATCAATATCTTCATCGTTCTGATTATTCGATTCTTGATTATTAGTTTTTGATTGATTGCCCTTTTGTTTACTCAATCTCAATTGTCTTCTTTCTCTTAATATAAAAGCTTGTTCATCTTTTTTCAAATAATCAGTGAAGTAATTTTTTTGATTAATTAAACTTAATTGTTCGAAAACTGAATATTTCAAAGGATTATCACGTCTTTCAATACCAGAGCTTTTGATCTTTCTAGCCATTGTCTCAGCAGCCTTCAATCTACCTATTCTTCTTCTTTCCAGAATCTCATGGGTGACTTTTTTTCCAGTTTGTGAGTTTTGCTTTTTCTTCTTATTGGCGTTTGTAGTTGATGAAGTTGTTGAAGGAACAGGGGACGCAACAGATGGTGTCGCAGTATCTGTCTGTGGACTAGAAGGTGTGGATTCCGGCATTGTATAATTTTCCAGTATCCACAATCAAATGATCAGTGATGAGCACACAGAGATCGTTGTATTGTACTCTTGTAGTTCCAACGTCAATTTTTATCAGTTAGTTGTTGATGGTTTGAATTTCAAGAATTTCGCTTTGGATGACTAAGCAGAATAGAGGGCCGAGCAACCGTTGATTATATAATAATATTGAGGTACCTGAGGTACTAAAAGGATTAAAAGAGATGGACACCGAAAGAAATTTGTTTAATTTTGCATAATAACGTTGTGACAGATTGATGATTGAAACGGTTTTTTGACTTGTCATTAGAGGTTTGTTTACAATGAGCTGCATTTGGATCGATTTAGTGGAAATAGAACAGCAAATTATTAAATGTCAATATTTATTAGGCGTAGGGCCTGGATTTTGAAAAGAGAAGGTAGCAGACAGCTTACAAAATCCTCGAAAGAACAGATGCCAGAAACGCAAAAGATCGGTGTTCTAAAATACTACATCGCATCCACCAGCACTAATACCTATCCAGTAACAACAACAACATGCACTTTTATCTACGTCCAGACGAGATCAGCTGGTAGACACACACACGGCCTCACATGCGTACATTTCAGAGTCGGGTGATGCGAATGGCAGGTAGAAGAGTGAATTATACACCATACTAGCAATAATCACTGGGGGGAACCCCTCAGCACCACCACTGAAGATTGAAGATTCCACCAATTACTGAGTCCAGCTCCTCTAAAGTGGTGCTAATTTCTCTTGTCCGTTTCGAAATCGAGTTTTCGTCTCCACAAACTAAATGGGAAGCTTTTACTTCAACCTCTATTCGGCCATTTCTCACGCTTTTTCCCACCTCAAAATTCAAAATTCACAACTTCCCAAAATCCGTGGTGGGACAAACGAGTTGTTCTTTCCCAAAAATTGATCCCTCTTCTACCAGTACAACATCTCTCTCTAACAACAACAAGGTCTAGTAAACAATGCTCAGAAACCAAGCTAGAAAGTTCTCCACCACCGTCGCAAGACTGTCCTATGCTGATACCATCCAAAACTTGAAAATCAACAAGGACACCAAAGTTATCTACCAAGGTTTCACTGGTAAACAGGCTACTTTCCACGCACAACAAGCAATTGAATATGGCACCAACGTTGTTGGTGGTACCAACCCTAAGAAGGCAGGCCAATCTCATCTAGACAGACCTGTCTTCGCCTCAGTCAAAGACGCCATTGCTCAAACCGGTGCTACTGCTACTGGTATCTTTGTTCCTCCTTCAATTGCTGCTAAAGCCATTGAAGAAGCCATTGAAGCTGAAATCTCCTTAGCTGTTGCCATTTCTGAAGGTATCCCTCAACATGAGATGTTGAGAATTGCAAACATGTTGAAAACCCAATCCAAAACCAGATTAGTCGGTCCAAACTGTCCAGGTATCATCGCTCCAGAACAATGTAAGATCGGTATCATGCCTTCCAACATCCACAAAAGAGGTAAAATCGGTATCGTGTCAAGATCTGGTACTTTGACTTACGAAGCTGTTGACCAAACTACCAAAGTCGGCTTAGGTCAATCTTTAGTCATTGGTATTGGTGGTGATCCATTCCCAGGTACCAACTTCATCGATGCTTTAACTTTGTTCTTAAACGACCCAGAAACTGAAGGTATCATCTTGATTGGTGAAATCGGTGGTACTGCCGAAGAAGAAGCTGCTGAATTCTTGAAACAATATAACTTGACCAGAGACGTTCCAAAACCAGTTGTTTCTTTCATTGCTGGTTTGTCTTCTCCTCCAGGTAGAAGAATGGGTCACGCTGGTGCCATTGTTGCTGGTGGTAAAGGTAAAGCCACTGACAAGATCAAAGCTTTAGAAGACGCTGGTGTCCTTGTCCAACCATCTCCAGCCAGATTAGGTGAAGGTTTGATCCAACAATTCAAAGCTAGAAACTTGTTATAAATAGATTAGCTCCAAATTGTATTTGAAATGAAAAAAACTCTTGCTTTTATATCTGGCTAGCCACCAATAGACGTATATAAAACAGAGCTAATAATATCTGTAAACTCACCAGAATGACAAGTTAATGAATGAAAATATCTGTTCTACAAACAATAAACAAAAAAACACAAAATCTAGTTATTACCCTAGTATACAACCCTTTCTTAAATATTTATATCATGCAAATTTCTTTAATCTTTAAATCATTTAGTAACGTTCCTTCATTCTTGATGCAACAGTACGTAGGTTACCATAAACTTTACCTGGTGGAGAACCTAAAATCAATGAAACAACTGCTTCTCTAGCAATCCTTATATGTGTGAACCCACCTAAGATATGAATTTTAGAATCAGCTAAAACAATTCTTGTTCTGGTAGCATTTTCAATTGCAAATTTAGTCTTACCATCTTTACCAGCAATACGACCAATGGCTCTTGATAAATGGTCTCCGTGTAAAGTCTTAACATCTTTGATTTCGAAAGTTTCTATATATAAATCGTCTAATCTTAATAATGCAATAGCATCATCGATATCGAAACCTAATGTGAAAGCTTTAATGAAATCAGCACCTTTTTGTAAAGCACCTGGATCAGTGGTTTTGGCCCATGTTCTTATTTCAACTGTTTTAGTTTTCAAATTCATACGAACTTGTAATTTTAAATGATCAACTAATGGTGGATAAATCTTAGGCCAGTTATTCTTTAATGGTGTCATTCTATGTGGAGGAACAGGAACTTTACGGCTTTCAATCTTGACACGTTCACCTGAGTTGGAGGCACTGCTGAAACGTGGTTTACCTTCAACATCAAGCACAACTCCTTCAGTTTCAACGTTTTTCTCATCAGGTTTACTGGTATCTTCTTCTTGATTTATGTTACCAGATGCATCAATGAGCACTTCATCATCGTCGTCTTCTTGTGGCACAGGCAACACTGGTTTTGGAGCAGATGCAGAGACCGCATTAGCAGCGTCCTTTTTCAAAGCAGTAGGAGCAGCCATTGAATAATAATAATCACTACTTCAATCTCTTCATCTATTATCTCTTAAACAAAAAATAAAAAAAAATTTTATGCGATGAGCAGATTTCCATCACCCGGACTTTAAAAAGCTGGTATTACATAATTAAATTTCCGCGAAACAATTCAGGAAAAAAAAAGTGTCAAAATTTTCTTTTTTGTGTGAGAAATTTTTGCAAATTTTCAGCTGGAAAAGATCCTTTTAGACACTTTTTCCCTTGTCACTAGTTTACTTTGAAGGTGATCCGCCTTTACTGATAGTTATATATCTGTTGATTTTCGATTGATTTTCCTTATCAGGTCATTGCATTTTTTTCTCGCCTTCCAAGCTTGCTGTCCCTCGCGTTAAGTTACGTGTGTGCCCTCCGCAATACACCCACCCTGATCACCAATAGAAATATAACCACAATTTTAATCGTTGGAAAGTTTTCACAATAAGGATGCTAAGTTGCTGAAAGATGTCATTATTCAGATCGTTGCCCTTTAAAAGGGTCTCTCTAATAAAATCACCCAATACATGGCTCCAGAACATCACAGCTCGATCTAGATCAACTTTATTTATACAGAACTTTGAAACTAATAGGATTATATCAAATCGTAATTTCCATTCATCTTTGATCAAGTACAATGATAAGAAACATCTCATAAAACGGATCGACAAGGATCATGCATTGATGAAACCTTCTCCTAATGATAATCTATCAATCTCATCCTCATCACCTTTAGCCACCCAAACTACAAAATTAGTTGCACCATTAAAACCAGCTTCTGTTCCATCAAAAGAATATTTATTATCTCAAGCGAATTCAGTTTGGGAAAGATTCGCCATTCGTTCCAAATGGTTTTTGATTAAAGGTTATAGACCTTTCAATATTGATGAAATCACTGCATTTTTTTCTTGGTTCATATTGTCTCATATATTGTGGATTATTTTAGGTACAACAACATTTTTTTCATTGTTATTTTATGGTTTGAATTCCATTTTTGCAAAAGATTTGGTTGGTAATCTAACTGGGAAATTTCTAACTTGGTTAAGTCCAGGTTTGGATATCAAATTCGAAGAAGCTATTGTTCCAGAATGGAAAAAAGGTATGATCAATTTTAAAAAAGTTATAGTTAAAACAGTTGAAAATGATAACAATGGGATTAAACTAGATTTGAAATTTGAATCTGTCAAATTAACACTTTCTTTCAAAAAATGGAAAGATTTGAAAGGTTTAGTTGAAGATGTTGAAATCATTGGTATGAATGGTGTTATTGATAAAAGTCATTTAAAAGATGATGATGAATTGAAAATTTATGAATTATTACAAAATGAAAACTATGAATTAGAAAATTTCAAAATTTTAGATTCAAATATTAAGATCGTTCAAGATAAAGAGTCAAAACCATTACACATTTCAATTTATAATTGTGAATTACCGAGATTAAGATTGAAATGGATCTTTTTAGACTTCTGGAATGTTGGTTCAATGAATGGATCAATAAATGATTCTCTATTCACGATCCATAAAAGACAACATAAATTGGCTTACGTTAATGATGTTCAAGATGATCAAAA
Source organism: Gotozyma botsteinii (assembly GCA_020280145.1). NCBI lineage: Eukaryota > Fungi > Ascomycota > Saccharomycetes > Phaffomycetales > Phaffomycetaceae > Gotozyma > Gotozyma botsteinii. The sequence continues at coordinate 65,747 of JAFIIU010000002.1, forward strand.
TCCATGGAAAAGAATTTCAAGATTTAGATTAGATCAAATCAACATTGAAGATGTTGGGTTGACGGGTTCTCAGTTCAATTGGTTAATAGATGGAGGGAAAGTTGAAATTACAGCTGATATTATGCCTCCTGTTACAGAGAAAGATATTGCTTATGATTTAAGATATGTTGTCTTAGATTTGAAAATCCAATTTAGTGATTTAAAAGCGAAGATTCCGCAAGAATTGCCAAAATTATCAAATGGTGAACCAATTATTTCAATGGATCAATTAAAACCAATTATCAATTATATCAATGCCAAAAGATTAGAGATCAATGAGAATGAAGAAATTGGTACGATTCCACCTTTATCATTTAGAGTTGTTAAAAAACTAAATGATTTTGAAAACGTTGCAACGTTAGAACAATCCAAGTTATTAGATTCAATTGCAACGGAGATTTACATTGATTTAACTAAACACGTTCATGAATTTGAAATTGAACAACGTTATAAGAAATTTGAGACTTGGTCAAAAACATTAGCATCACAACTCCTAATCGTGGGATTGGGTGCTATGGCATGATTGAATGAAAACAAAACAAAAAGTACAAAGACTTGTACATACGAATATACTTGTACATAAATGAATAATGAGTAACGATAATTACATTATATTTTGAATCTGTAGTTGATGCGTCGCGTACCAAAAAATTCAGTCGCGTTTGTAAATAAGCACAAAAACAATAATAATGTAAAATCATAAAGGAAGTTACTTTAGAAGGCATTACCACCAAGAGGCGTGAGGGTCGATGGCACAGGGAGCAATAGATTTGTTCTTGAAAAGCAGGAACCCCGTGTACACAAAAAAAGAAAAGGTTCCCGATGATGGAGGATCTTCTGAGTTCGTGTTGGATTCTGATTCTACAGTGATGAGTAGTGAAGAGATCGAACAAATTAATGGATTTGATGATAGTGATGTAATAACAGATGTCGATTTGAGCTTTAATAATAACAGTTCTAAACAAGAAGAACAGAAAGAGGATGTTGTTGTTGAAAAGGTGAAAGTTAAAGATATCTTTAAGTCATTGGGTCAGAAGAGTAAACAGCAAGATAGTTATGTCAAAGAGGATGTTGTCGACGAGGGAATTATCAAAGAGGACAATGAGCATTCAAGCTCAACTGAACCAGATCCATTTTTTGATGATGACGAACCTATTATTTTGATAGACAGTCCCTCTCCTAAACGAAAATCTAGAGTTAGTGCAGTTGACATATTGATAGGTAAAAAGAAGAAGATAAGTCAACCAGTTCTAGAAGATACTGCTACATCCGATGATACTGAAGGAGCAGATGTGATATCTGATAATGATAATGAGGAAGAAGATATAATATGTCTCAATAGTGAAGATTTCTTGGGAGTTTCCCAACCAGATCAACCAAAAGTTAACCCAAGAGATCTTTTAACTGGTAAGAGAAAGCAAGATGAAGATCTGATTGAAATCTTATCTGATGATGATTCAATTTCTGTTAAATCCAAAAGAAAGAAGAACAGTAAACAGAACAAACCTAAACTGCTGGTTATGTTCAAATATAAAACTCATGAAAAGAAGATCATGGAGTTAGAACAAAAAATGAAGAACTCTATGGGCAGATCAGTGAATACAAGAGAATTTTTAGGAGGATTCAAAAAGCCTAAATCAGAGAACGAATCTAATTCAGAGAATAATAACAATCAGAATCATACATCTTTATCCTCATCACTACGAAACCCAAACATAATTAGAAAGAATCCAATATCAAAGTTGAAAGATATAGAGTTACCAGAACTGACAAAAGTACAAATTCACGTCAAGGGTGAAGAACCAACCATTGATCATAGATCACTATCGTTAAATTTAAGACCTGAACTTATACGGGAAGCCATCAATTATAATGAGATTCCTTTCCAAAATCCATCCAATGAAGTTGTTAACTCTTCATTATTCCAATTTTCCAAGTTCGAAAGTGAACTTACAACTTATGAGATAGCTAAAAGTAAAATATCTAACATTGAAAATCATTTTTATTTCAAAAGATTTGCAAAGTTACTAAAACATGGTAACGAAGTCAATTCAAATGATGTCTGGACTTCATCCTTCAAACCATTGACTTCAGATGACATTCTCATAGACTCAGAAACAGTGTTTGCAATGAAGAAATGGTTATCAAATTCATTCAACATTCTTAAGAAAACTACAAAGAGACCAGATTTCAAGAAAAACAGGAAACAAAAGGATGACGATATGATGGATTTTATAGTTGACGATTATGATAGTGAAGGCACTGAAGATGGAGAATATGTTCCTTTAATGGTAATTCATGGTCCTGCTGGTGTTGGTAAAACAAGTGCAGTATATGCATTGGTTGAAGAGTTGAATGGTTATATTCATGAAATCAATGCCAGTCAAAATAGAAGCAGGAAAGACATTCTGGGTAGTTTGAAAGAATTGAGTACAACTCAAATGGTCCATCAAAATCAAGAACAAATTGGTTCAAATGAATTCCAAAAAGGTGTTATATTATTTGAAGATGTTGATATATTGTTCGAACAGGATAAAGGTTTTTGGTCAGTTGTTCAAAATTTATTGACAATTTCAAGAAGACCAATTATTATGACTTGTTCTGAATTAAATTGTATTCCTTCTGAGATTTTAGATCTTGGTATTAGAGAGAAATCAGTTTTTGAATTTGAAAAGCAAGATTTCAAATTGTTGAAGAATTATTTATTTTTAGTTGCATTGACCCATAGAATTTTAATTGATGAGGATCCTTTGAACAAAATATTGATTGATAATGACTTTGATTTGAGAAAATCATTGAATAGTTTACAATTTTTATTCAAACCACTTAACACCGGTGAAGGATTGACCAGGATAGAATTGAGAAAGAAGAAACAGCAACGTGAAGAACTGAAAGATATTAGTGATTTGAAAAAGTATGCTTCGATAATGGAAATCCAATCAATCACTGAAGTTATTGAATTCAACCAGCACTCTTTGTTAAATAGTCAGATGGAAGTTGAATTTGATTATACGGATTTGTCATTAGTTGATGACACAACAAAGGAAGAACCATTATACTTTGAATTTGACTTCGTGAGAAAAATTCAAGAATATTTACCAAAATTCCCATATGATCGTTATGTTTTAGATAAACATGAACTGATTAGTATTGATAGAGAGTTCTATAAGACCAAATTGAAACAATCAAACAGATTAACAAGAAGAATGATATCATCAGCAGCTATAAAGGAGTTTGTTGATGATACTTACGATAACGAAGTTTTCGATCTTTTACCATCAAACACATTCATAACAGAAGTTTCTCCAATCATGAGAGAATTTGCAAGAAACGATCTGAATACCCAAATTAGAAACAAAGAAATTTTAGACCATGATACAGCGAAAAGGCCAATGGTGGATTTAATCCATGATGGACTAGTCTTTAAAACAAAATTTAGTGGAAATCCTCGCACACTGCTTACAGGGCCAATGAAATGGTGGAGTGAGGAATGAGCCGCTAAGCAGACATTAATTTAAGCATTTGCATTATAAGTTTCTCTGTAGTTCAGTATAGTCTTTTGAGCCCTATACATGGTCGACTTTTTGGTACGCGCCACACAGTACAAACTTTCTTGAAAAGATCATTGAAAAAATTTCGCTTCCACTTCTTTCATTTTTTTTGGGCAGGACTTAAGTTTGTCAATTTCAACTGAACAGTAAGTGAAACAACAGAATGAATTTCTGAATGAAAAATTATGTCAATGATTCAAGTATTTACAATGATGATCACCTTCTAAGTATGTTTTTTCTGGCATCTCTAATGTTAGGGCTTGTTTAAGTACCGGCTCGATGAATTCAAACTATTATCTGACAAAATACGAAAGAATCACATATTATTTGGAATTGGGAAATGTGTTCATGATTCGACTTTTCTAACAGTGTTATCTAGTTTGTTTGTTTAATCTTTTATAGTTAATGGAACAGCATTTTTTTGTCAATTATATCGTAGATTTATTTTACTTGAAGGCCATATAAAATCATAACGTATATTTGAAGATAGATAAATTTTCTTACACACATATTCCAAGTCGTTAGCAATATAGTCTAAAGTTTTAGCAGATTTCTTTCCAAAACTAAAACGTCAATAGCAAAAGTCAAAACTTGAGTGATTCCAACAAAACTGTTAAACTAGTCCCCATGTAGTTTGGAACTCAGAAAATGATTGTATAAACAATGTGAGCACATTTGTTACTCTTGATTATCAAAGAACATCCGTTCCTTAAATGATAATAATAATATTAATGAAAGTGATGATACTCTTTCATTCAATTATGGAACCCATAATTCACCTTGACCTCTTGGTGCATAAGAGATAGTATTGAATCTTTCAACAATGACATTGTTATTATTTTCATCCTTCTTGACACTTCTTTTTCCCTTTGAATTTGGTCTTGTCGTAAGTATTTTGATATGTTTGTTCTTGTTATGGAACAATTTAGATTCTGCTTGAGTGATAGTAGCACAGTTGATACCAAAAGCTTCACACCAAATCTTAGTTGCAGAATCTTCCGTGATCAAGACCCAGTTTTCCTCATCAAGTTGAGTTTTTTTAATACATGGTCTGATCAAGTATTTCATTCTAGGAGGAAGTTCAGCTCTTTTACCTGATTCATTTTTAGCTTTAATGTCTAATGAACTTATTTGATCCACTAGATCATTTTCATATTGGATGGCATCTGTCTTTGGACCCTCAATATTCAAACTTTTCTTAATTTGAGTCAAATCTTCAAACTCACCAATCTTTGGACTTCTGATTTTGTATTTGTTACATTTTTTCCAACTTGGTCCAACTTCTTCAGGTGTTTCAATGATCAATTCACTTGAATTGCCTTCATGTTCAGATGAGAAGAATTTATCAATAAATCTGATACTTTCCCTTGCGTTTCTGGAAATGACTGATGATCCTGTCTTTAAATAATCCAATTCGTGAATAGCTGATAGAAATTAGTACAATGAATATGTAATACCTGAAATAATAATAATACTTACTATATGAAGGAATAAACAGTTTGACATTGTACTCATCGTTTTCAAACCACTTTTTAATGGTTCCTAAGCCCTTTGTGAGCACCGAAACGTCTAGAATGAAGTACCCGTGCTGCAAAACAAGTTAATAAACTATGGAATAACAAAGCAACCACACAGATCAAATAAACATACAATGTCTTCAGCCATTTTGGTGTCAAAAGTGTTGATGTAAGAAGAGTACTCTTCACCTTTCTGTACAATTTTTGTTTGTGAATTTCGCGAGTAGATATAGTTAAGGTATTGACGATGTATACACAATAGTAAGGTGACAGTGTATCTATTTATTCTATATACAAGTAATGGATCAGTTTCCTCTATCCTGGACAAGGAAATCAAATAATGAGTCTGGTTTGAAAGCCCAATTATCGAAAACAGTAGTAATCTCGGTGAAATCAGTAGGCAAGAGCTCTTTGATCTTTGTCTTTAACATTACTTTAGGTAAATGTTGAGAAAAGTACTCTTCGGCACCAGGACCCAAGTTCCTAACTGCTTCTGATAATGGTAATGTCTTTGAGATCATCAGATTCTTCGTCACGTAATCCCAGGAGTAAATATCGTTGATATGAACGTCTTTTGGAGAGATTTCAATCAAGGACATAGGAACACTCCCACTAAAACCATCACTACTAACAATCAAAGGAGCATCATTCACTAACACATTCTCACTAAATTTTTTCAATTTACCTTGGTCTTGCACTGCTATCAGTTTACAATCTGCAAACGTTTGTGCGACGATTGAACATTTAGCTCTTGCTGGTGAAGCAGATGGAGCCGTGACTTTAATTGCAGAGGCTTCAGGAACCCATAGCAACATTCTGACATTACCAAATCTCACAATCCAGTTCTGGTGTCCCAAGCATGCTAACCATTGCATTAATAGACCTTCATCATGAAGACTGCCAACGAATAGGAATTCAGTGTGCATGTGGTCTCTTGATTGGTAACCTGGTTTCAAAATTGGATCGTTTTCAGTGATATCTAGATATGATTTCCAGTTGAATGGGTCTAGGTTTAGGAAATGGAAGTTGTTTGGTATGTTCTTGATGGACTCTAGATATTGAGTAGTATGTTTGACGTAGTCTTTTCTCTCTTCCATCAGGAAATGCTGGCTTGGTTTCAAATTATTGTAAAGCAAAGTGGAGAAGAGCAGGTTGTTGGAGTAAGTGTCCAGTATCTTCAGTTTATCATCGTAGAGTTTGTTCAAGTTCAGTTTATTAACGATGGATTCTAAAACAGATTGTTAGATGAGATGATGAATATATTGGACAAAAAAAATCAGGATACATACCTCCAATTTTGGCATCTGTGAGATAGGAACATCCGTAGTAACTACGCAGAGCGAGTGATGTGGGAAGAGGCACTTTGTTGAACATCTTAAAGTAGCGAAACTAGTGGAAAAACTGTATATTTATATTTATGTCTTTGAAGAGTTTCATGAAAAAAAAAATTGATTTTGTTTGTTTACAATACAAGTTTACTTGGTAATTAATATTTGAAACATATATACACCAAATGTCCTTCAAGATCAAGCTGAAACCACCGTCTCTGGAGGCGTCTATTGAACCACAGCTGGAACCGGTGGCACCAAAGCCCAAGATTAAAGTCATCAAGCCACAACCTCCTAAGAAACCATTGAAGATCACACTCAATCCTACTTCGAAAGTGAAACCAAAGAGAGTTGTCCCAAGAATCAGAGTGAAACCCACGAGGATCCCAGGTGAGGGTTACGACTCTGAGGATTCAGAGATAGAAGACGATCCATTGATAGAAGAAGGGCTCATATTGAGACTATTACCAGATGCTGAGTTGGATTATGTCAAACAGGCAGTTGAAAGTGGTGATTTCAGTAATCTTCAAATCAAATGGAAAGATAGCAGAAGAGCTTTGATTTACATTAATAATTCCATCTATGGGGCCAAGCTTGTACGTCTACCTAATATTATTGAGGTTCAGAAGACCGTTGACAAGAAGAATATATTCAAGACGATTGATGTCTCTCAGATATTGCTCGTGGTGAAACGATTGGAAAGTGAGGAAGAGCTCAAGGATATCATTGTTCAAGATGACGAAACTCTTGAGAGTGGTATCACTCCTCCTATGCGTCACGTTGGTAGTGCTAAGCATAGAAAGAATTTGAATAATGCCTATATTCAATCATTGGAGGCTAAAGTCGATGAGTTATTAAGATTGGATGAAGAGGCAGAAGACAGTCAATATGAATTAATTGATCCTGAAAGTTTGAACAGGGAGTCTGTTGTTAATACACCTCAATATTTCCCACATGAAGAAGAATTGATATCACAAAAATTGATGCTTAATGGAGACAAGAATGATCAAGTTGATGATTTGGAATTGGAATTGGAACAAGTTCTGGGTGAAGACGATATGCTTCTCGAAGGTGAAGGTGCAGATGAAGTGGAAATGGAAGGAGAAGAGGAAATGGTTGTTGAGGAAGATGAAGAAGAAGAGAGTGAAGACGATGATGACGACGATGACGATGACGATGACGATAATAGTGATAATGAGCATGGAGTGTCACGTAAAGTCGAAGTGGATGAAAACGAACAACACAATGCACTATTAAGAGATGAAATCAATGAATTAATGTCGACAATTGAACAGAACAAAGCAAGACTTGAAAAGACGTATAATCCATTGCTACAAAGCAGAGTTCTGGACAGTATCAAGAAACTAGAGAAAGAGTTGGAAAACAAAAGGAGACAGCTCAAGACAGGTGAGGATAGAACGAAAAAAGATCAAAGTGAAGAGCATGGAGATGTATCAGACGGTGGTGACAATGAAGCTAGGGACGAGGAAGACGATGAAGAAGGACAAATTGGAGACGACGACGATGATGACGACGATGACCTTGATGATCTATTTGGATAGAATTAGTAATTGTGTATTAGGAATGCGATATGTTGTATGTTGTATGTTGTATGTTGGTGTGGATATATTATTATTTTGTATGCATAAGATAATGAGTCAAGACATCATCAATCTGGCACAATCATTCGGCCGGTCATCATATAATTGGAATTGAAAAAATCAGCAAATTCGCTTTAATCTTCCTTTCAGGCGTCCAAAAGAACAAAAACTCATTCAGTAACTGACGGAGAAGAGTCGGTGCTATAGAACTTATAAAGAGCACAGGTTTTACCTTTTGTCTGTTTTTCTGAATTCTTCTAATCAGTCATATAATGTCATTGAATTGGGTGACGAGAACAAATCAGTTCAGAACACCTTTTGTGCTTCTTCCAAACGAGGTGATCCACCACTCCCAGGAGGAGAGAATCACACTCAAGTTGACGCCAATAGGGCAGGATAAGCCGGAAAGCATAATAATCAAGGGCCATGTCTATCTCACGAGCCAGAGACTGGTGATGCTATCTGATAGTGCATCTTTTGACAAATCACACAGAGAGAACGAGTCATTTGCATTACTGTACCCAGACTTGACACATCGTCATCTCAAGATCCCGTGGTTTGGAAGCAATAAGTACGAGATCCAGTTCAGAATCACAGATGCCAATGGAGGCTTGAACTACTTGTATCCGTGGCTGGGAGTCATTGAGTTCCAGTATGGAGGAGCACCTAAATTCAGCGAGATGCTAGAAGGGATCCTGAGCAGATTCCAGAACAGCGAGTCCACTACAGAGGATCTTCCACGATACACCGAATAAATACTACGATTGATTGATTGTTGTTGTTGTTGTTGTTCTTGTTCTTGTAAGAATAAGTGTAAGTGTAAGCAGATGCCCCTTTACAACTTTCCATCTAGTGTTTCCGTATTAGGAAGTCTAGATGACGGATGCTCTCTGCGACACGAACTCGGCGTGAGTTGCCGTATATAGCCGGTTCTCCGTAGCACAAAATAAAAACCAAAAATCATTTCTCTTTTTCTTGCAAATTCACGTCAAAATAAAGCGATTGTTTACGTTTGGAACTTGTGCAGTTTCTGTTTTAGTCTTTATTCGCTTTTCCCGCATGGATCCCAGCAGACCGATCGCTAGGGAGGACGTCCACAAGCTGTTCCAGGTACGTGTTCCGCCTAGCTCTCCTTCTACATCTCCTCCCACCACTGGTACTAACAACATAAACAGCGCTGGATGCAAATGAAACAGCAGTATGGTGAGGCAGTGAGCCAGAACCAGGAGTTTATCCAGCTGTCCACGACACTCAAGCAGATCTCCAAGCAGCAGCAGGAGCAGGCCATGAGAATGCAGCAAAACAATGGCTTCCAGCAACAACAACAACAACAACAACAACCAAATGCTAATGGTAATGGCCCAATGAATCCTCTTCAACCACACATGCACACTCCTCAGGCTCCTCCTCAGCAGTTGCAACAACAACAACAACACCAACAAAGAAGCTTGCAAAATGGCTTGTTTGCTCCATACCAGTCAATGCTTTTGAAAGCCCAAATAGCTGCCTTTAAATGTTTGGTGAAAAACATTGACATCCCACAAGAGGTTAACAACATCTTGGTGTCATCATTGAAGCAGAATGTAAACAGAAACCCATCTGCAAGCACTCCCTCTCTACCTCAACAGACCATTCCAAACGGGTCCCAACTCCAAACTAATGTCCAAGCTCAACAACCATCTCCCGTCAATTCCCAAATATCTCAAACTCAATCACAATCTCCATTAGCTTCACTACAATCTCCTCCACTTGGCCAACAGCAGCCGACTGCTACCTCAATTCCTACCAAACAATCGCCTTCATCACTCAATAAAGTCACTCAATTAAACACATTCAAAGACCAACAGCCCATTCCTCTTGAAAAACTACAACAGGAACATCCAACTATTAAGAATGTTATCCCAGTTAATGATCCAAGACTTCAAGTAGATTCATACACTTTACCAGTTCAACAGAAAGATGTTCCTTATGAATTAATCAATCATTCTAAATCAAGAGTTATAATACCTGGTGTATTCCCAACTGGTTTAGACGTCAATGGTGCTAGTGAGATCAAAGAAGCCGAGCTTCAATTGTCAATTGCTTCACTGTTGGATGAATTTTCTTCCAAATTGGATTCATTAGATGATTCTGAACATGATCAACATTTGGATGAGATAATTGATTATTACTCTTTGAAACTATTACCTTTACAAAAGGCAATTAGAGGCCATGTTTTAAGTATCAACTATTTCACAAATTCACTATTAACAAACACTCATCCTAATTTCCTGGCTAAGAATAGAAAGTTGAATTTAAGTGATGCTGATAAGACTAATAGCCTATATTTACAACAAGAATCTTTGAAATTGAAAATTGAAAATAAAAAGAAGACTGAACAAATTGAAAAATTAACTTCTGATTCTTCAATCATTATTAGAAAACGTAATGAAAATAAATACAGAGGTAAAAGATTTGGTAAATCAATTACCCATATGCATGCTAATATTGAAAAAGAGGAACAAAAGAGAATTGAAAGAAATGCTAAACAACGTTTACAAGCTTTGAAAGCAAATGATGAAGAGGCATATATCAAATTATTGGATCAAACTAAAGATACTAGAATTACTCATTTATTGAAACAAACTAATCAATTCTTGGACTCTTTCGCTCAAGCAGTCAAAGAACAACAGAAAGAAACTCATGAACAAGCTAAAGCTTCAGGTGTGGTTGTTTCTGAAGAGTTTGAAAACATTGATGAAGAAGATCATGAAAACGTTGATTACTATTCCGTGGCTCATAGGGTTAAAGAAGAGATTAAAATTCAACCTTCAATTTTAGTTGGTGGTACTTTGAAAGAATATCAAATGAAAGGTTTACAATGGATGGTTTCTTTATTCAATAATCATTTAAATGGTATTTTAGCAGATGAAATGGGTCTTGGTAAAACTATTCAAAGTATTTCATTAATCACCTATTTAGTTGAAGTTAAAAAGGTTAAAGGACCATTTTTAGTCATTGTACCATTATCTACATTAACAAATTGGAATCTTGAATTTGAAAAATGGGCTCCATCCCTCAAAAAAATCACTTATAAAGGTACTCCAAATGTTCGTAAAGTTTTACAACATGATATAAAAAACAGGAATTTCCAAGTTCTCTTAACAACTTTTGAATACATTATTAAAGATAGACCTCTGTTATCTAAAATCAATTGGGCGCATATGATTATTGATGAAGGTCACAGAATGAAGAATACCAATTCTAAATTATCATTGACTTTAGCACAATATTATCATACAGATTACAGATTAATTTTAACTGGTACACCATTACAAAACAATTTACCAGAATTATGGGCTTTGTTAAATTTTGTCTTGCCTAAGATTTTCAACTCTGTCAAATCCTTCGATGAATGGTTTAATACTCCATTCGCTAATACTGGTGGTCAAGATAAAATTGAATTATCAGAAGAAGAATCGTTACTAATCATTAGAAGATTACATAAAGTTTTAAGACCATTCTTATTAAGACGTTTGAAGAAAGATGTTGAAAAAGATTTGCCAAACAAGGTTGAAAAGGTCATCAAATGTAAAATGTCTTCAATTCAAAGCAAGATGTATCAACATATGTTAAAATATCATCAAATTTACGTTCCTGATGAAGAAAATTCAAGATTAGTTCCATTGAAAGGTTTTAACAATCCTATTATGCAATTGAGAAAGATTTGTAATCATCCTTTTGTTTTTGAAGAGATTGAAGATATTATTAATCCAAATCAAGAAACAAATCAAAACATTTGGAGAGTTTCTGGTAAATTTGAATTATTAGATAGAATCTTACCAAAATTTAAAGCTACTGGTCACAGAGTGTTGATCTTCTTCCAAATGACTCAAATCATGGATATCATGGAAGATTTCTTAAGATTAAATGATATGAAATATTTAAGATTAGATGGTTCAACTAAAGCTGATGATCGTACTGAATTGTTGAGGCTGTTCAATGCACCAGATTCAGAATATTTTGCATTTTTATTATCCACAAGAGCTGGTGGTTTAGGTTTGAATTTACAAACTGCTGATACCGTTATCATTTTTGACACTGATTGGAATCCTCATCAAGATTTACAAGCTCAAGATAGAGCCCATAGAATTGGTCAAAAGAATGAAGTTAGAATTTTAAGATTAATTACTGAAGATTCTGTTGAAGAAGTTATCTTGGAAAGAGCTCATCAAAAGTTGGATATTGATGGTAAAGTTATTCAAGCTGGTAAATTCGATAATAAATCCACAGCAGAAGAACAAAAAGCTTTATTAAGAGAATTGTTAGAAGCTGAAGAAAGTAGTAAAAACCATGATGATGATGATGAATTAGATGATGATGAATTGAATGAAATTTTATCAAGAAATGAAGATGAATTGTTATTATTCCAAAGATTCGATGAAGAAAGAAAAATTAAAAAGATGCAAGGTCGTTTATACACTGATCAAGAATTGCCTAAATTATATGCTCATGAACCTTCTGAATTTTTTGCATCTGAAATTGAAGCAGATTATGGTCGTGGTGCAAGAGAAAGAAAACAAACTTTTTATGATGATAATTTATCAGAAGAACAATGGTTGAAACAAATTGAAGGTATTGAAGAAGATTCTGATGATTTTGTTGAAGATGATGATGTTAAATCTAAAAAGAAGAGATCTAGAAAGAAGAGACCTGAAGTTGATCAATTGGTAGGAGATGATGATGAAGATGATGATTCATTAGTTACAAAAAAGAGAAAAAGTGTTCCACCATGTTTTGAAAATGATGAGACAATGTTTGGTAATAATGGAGATGATCTTGATTTAGCTTCACCAGCTTCTACTAAGCCTAAACCAGCAGGAGGAAGACGTGCGGGAGGAGCTAAAAGCCGTCCTAAAGTAGGCGGACGTTCAGGAACAGGTAGAGGAAGAAATACCACTCCAGCTAATAGATTACCAAGGGAAGAAAGTTTAAGTTTTGAAGAACGTTCTCAATTAACAAATCAATGTAATGAAATTTATGATGAATTGGTTAGTTATACCAATGAAGATGGTAGGAAATTAAGTGAAATTTTCAAAGTTAAACCACCTAAGAAACTTTATCCTGATTATTACATTTTGATTAAATCTCCAATTGCATTTGACGTTGTTCAAAAAAGAATCAATAATAACATTTATCATTCCTTAAAAGAATTTATAGAAGATCTAAGGTTGATTTTTGGAAATGCGAAGGTTTACAATGAAGAAGGTTCGATGGTTGCTAATGATGCACAATTCTTAGAAGATACTGCAATGAAAAAATACCAGCAATTTTCAAATGGTAAAGCTGATTTAGATTTCACTGAATTTGATAATGAGTATATGACGAAAGTTATTAAACCACAACCTGTTGTTGTTGATCAAACTCCAGAAGTCCCACAAGACACTGTTCCACTCAATCTCCTTCCATTGTGATGACCACTAGCATTATTTGTGTAATAGTACCTATATGCTGAATAAATTAAATAGAAACTTAGTGTGTAGATCAAATGCTTTTTTAATGACATAGATCTACACATGTCAAACCAATGTATATATATTATCAAATGATAAACTCAAGCACCCTGATGACTTCAATGACTTCAATATGCCGACCTTTATCGTTTTGAGAATCATTTTCTTGTAGGCCTTTTACAATAGATCTCCAAATGTGCAAGGTCTTCTTTGAGTTCTCCAATCATTTTAGTGACCTCAACTTGATTGTGATTGAGTTCAGTGGTTTCAATTCGGGATGCTGAGTTGTTAAGACATGTAACAGAACTAGAAACCATCTGCATTAAAATGTTCATGTTCAAGTCATCTCAATTTTGATTAATTAAGTAACCTCACATGGCTCCTCCTGATGTCACTTTGGAGAACTCAATTGCAGTGTTACTGAAGGATTACCCATATATTGATAAAATTAAGGGTCGTATTATTGAAAGACTTTCAATTAAGTACCAAGACCAGAGTGACAAAAGAATTCATTTCTGTCTGTCCCAATTTTTTGTGTCAAAAATGTTCAAAACTGCCAGTTTTTTCGGGTAGATCAGCATCACCAAAAAATTACAAGAATTTGCAAAAGGTTTTGATGTCCAGATTTCAAAAGAGTTCATGTCTTGTTTATGTGGTTGATTGTGATTAAAAGCTTCTATTAACGACTCTATTCTTATAAATATCAAATATTAAGTTATATGTATGTAATCTTGACTCTTCCTCTAAGACTAGTCACTTCAATAAGAATCTCATGGATACTGTGGCCTCGTAAGGCTGAAATTTGCAAAATCATGATGCAATTCTTACTTTCAATCTAATTGAGTCAATGATTTCAATGTTACACGTCTGACAACACCATCAATCTTTAATGCTTACTTACAATTAAAATAGCCATTTTTGAACGTACACTTGGTCACTGAAATTTGAGTTTGGTAGTTGATTTCTCCTTTATTAATTGTATTAATGTTTATACAATTTACGATCTAAAAAAATAAAGTAGAAATTCTATCCATTATTTATCAACTCAGCTGCTTCACATACTTGTCTATATTATCTTCAAACGTGCAAAAGTGTGGCTCGAGATCTGAGTGCCACTCACGTGACTTTACAGATTTTTTATTTTTGCTAAACGAGGAAAAGAAACATGTGAAAAACTAAACGTGAAAATTTTGCATGTGTAAAAAAAACTGGACAAAAAAAACGATATATAAATATTTTAAAGTCCCAAAAAAAACTTTTCCTATTTTAATTCTAATTAATTAATTTATAATTGATTTAAAAAGATGTCTGCTGCTCCAGAAAAATTCTTATTCACTTCTGAATCCGTTGGTGAAGGTCACCCAGATAAAATCTGTGATCAAGTTTCCGATGCTATCTTAGATGCTTGTTTAGCTCAAGATCCATTATCAAAAGTTGCTTGTGAAACTGCCGCTAAAACTGGTTTAATCTTAGTTTTTGGTGAAATCACTACTAAAGCTTCTTTAGATTACCAAAAAATTATCAGAGATACCATCAAACACATTGGTTACGATTCTTCTGAAAAAGGTTTCGATTACAAAACTTGTAACGTTTTAGTTGCAATTGAACAACAATCTCCAGATATTGCTCAAGGTTTACATTACGAAAAAGCCTTGGAAGAATTAGGTGCTGGTGATCAAGGTATCATGTTCGGTTATGCCACTGATGAAACCGATGAAAAATTACCATTGACTCTTTTGTTAGCACATAAATTAAACCATGCTTTAGCTGATGCTAGAAGATCTGGTGCTTTACCATGGTTGAGACCAGATACCAAAACCCAAGTCACCGTTGAATATCAAAAAGATGGTGGTGCTGTTATCCCATTAAGAGTTGACACTGTTGTTATCTCAACTCAACACGCTGACGAAATCTCCACTGAAGATTTAAGAGCTGAAATTAAAGAACACATCATTAAGAAAGTCATTCCAAAAGAATTGTTAGATGACAAAACCATTTTCCACATTCAACCATCAGGAAGATTCGTCATTGGTGGTCCACAAGGTGATGCTGGTTTAACTGGTAGAAAGATCATTGTTGACACTTACGGTGGTTGGGGTGCTCACGGTGGGGGTGCCTTCTCTGGTAAAGATTTCTCTAAAGTCGACAGATCTGCTGCTTACGCTGCCAGATGGATTGCTAAATCATTAGTCCATGCTAAATTAGCAAGAAGAGCTTTAGTTCAATTGTCATATGCCATTGGTGTTGCTGAACCATTATCCATCTACGTTGATACTTATGGTACTTCTGAACACTCCAGTGAAGAATTAGTTGCCATCATCCGTAAGAACTTTGATTTGAGACCAGGTGTTGTTGTCAAAGAATTAGATTTAGCTAGACCAATCTACTTCAAGACTGCATCTTACGGTCACTTCACTGATCAATCCAACCCATGGGAACAACCAAAAACCTTGAAATTTTAAATCACTCAAGGTGATAGATAATAAACAACAAAGGTTAAGATACTAACTTGCTAGATGCTGAATATCCGATCCTTTTTACAGTATGTTCAAAGCTCAACTCTTTGTAACAGGTTTACGATTAGAAATGAAATGGAAATGAATTAAAAAAACAAAACATAAGTGTATATTAATATCCTCAACGGGTGTTCAATAAAATAATAGAGTAGACGACTAAGAGTGTAGATAAATTTGATCGGCCTGGGGGTGTGATTACCGAGTTTGAGAAAAGTTGAGAGTATTTACCATTCCAGACTTTAATGCTGTTACTTGTTATTATGGTGGGGCACTAGACCTTCGGCCCCATCGTGTCACGACAAAAAGCTGTTGTGGAGTAAGTGCTTCTCCAATTTTGCAAGTATATAAGAGTATATAAGCTGTATCTATTCTAGAATGACTGCAGTGTAGTATACTACTACAAAGCAATGTTAAGACGACTCTACTCCACCTCAGGCGCGTACCAGGAGCTCAAAAGCGTCATTAGAAGCAAGATCCCAGCCAAAAGAGAGCTTTACAACCAGCTCAAGACACAAAGAGCCAATGTCAAAATAGGCGACTTGACTGTTGGTGGGACCGTAGGTGGGATGCGAGGCTACGAGTCTCTTGTGTGGGAGGCGTCCAAAGTGGATCCTGAACAGGGAGTCAAGTTCCATGGTCGTACTATTGAAGAGTGCCAGAAAGCTTTGCCTAAAGTACCAGGTGGAACTCCTAAGGACGAGTTTTTACCTGAGTCGATGTTCTGGTACTTGATCACAGGGGAAATTCCTTCCCAGTCACAGGTCAATTCGTTCATGAGTGAGTTGAACTCGAATTTGGAGTTGCCACAATATTTGGTGAGAGTGCTGGATGCATTGCCAAAGAGTATGCATCCAATGACTCAGTTGTCGATCGCCGTTTCTGCTTTAAACAACGATTCTATCTTTGCTAAGGCCTACGAGCACGGTATCCCAAAGGACAAGTACTGGGAGTTGTATTTCGATGATTCGTTAAACTTGATTTCCAAGTTACCTGCTATTGTGGGTAAGATCTACTCAAACACTTACCACAATGGTGAAGTATTGGGTAGATTGAACAGTTCGAAAGATTGGAGTTACAATATTGCTTCAGGTTTAGGTCAGACTTACCATGACTCGAAGAACATCAACAACTTGACTGAGCAGCAATCAGACGATTTCGTCAACTTGATGAGATTGTACTTGGCTCTACATGGTGATCACGAAGGTGGTAACGTCTCGGCTCATACGAGTCATTTAGTCGGTAGTGCCTTGAGTGATTCTTATCTAAGTCTTTCAGCAGGTATCCAAGGTTTAGCAGGTCCTTTACACGGTTTAGCTGCTCAAGAAGTTGTCAAGTTTATTGTTGAAATGAAGGACAAAGTCGGTAATATTCAAGACAAGGCTAAGATTGAAGAGTACTTATGGTCGTTGTTGAACAACAAGAGAGTGATTCCAGGGTACGGTCACGGTGTTTTGAGAAAGCCAGATCCAAGATTCGATGCAATGATCAAGTTTGCATTGAACAGAGCTGATGAGTTCAAAAACGATGAACATTTCCATCTTGTTAAGAATCTAAGTGAAATTGCACCAGGTGTCTTGAAGAAACACGGCAAGACGAAAAACCCATTCCCAAACGTTGATTCATCTTCAGGTATTTTGTTCTATCATTACGGTGTCAAAGAATTGTTGTTCTTCACTGTTATCTTTGGAGCATCGAGATCGTTGGGTCCATTATCTCAGTTGGTGTGGGATAGAGCTTTGGGAATGCCGATTGAAAGACCAAAGAGTATCACACTCGAAGGATTGGCCCACTTGCACTGATTTCCTAACTTTTTGCGGGTCATCAATGACCTCCAGATAATCTATTTATTCTATATTTATTCTACATTTATTACTCTATGCTAACAAACTGTAGTTCCATGCCTTAATTTTTGTGTCAAAGTTCTCATAAACAATTAGCCGAGTTTGTTTTTGAGCGATAATTTTTTTTTGGCAACAATGACACCAAAGCCGATCTTTTGACAGGTTTAGAACTGTATTTTTACAACATGATCAAAGTGGTGTTGGAAGTGGTGCTTCAAATGATGACCTTTTCTACTTTGAAACATAAGGGCCTTTTCCATCTCGGACTCATCTCGCTTTGACCTCCTCTTATATAAAAACTCGTTTCCTGTGGTTATTAGTTGTGAAATTGTGCATATTTATCCCCACAATTAATCAATAATCTCCTTATACTCTATTTTTTTTTTCTACTATCCTACAATGTTGAGAACCAACGTCAGATCCTTTTCTACTACATCCAGAAGAATGTCCAAGATTATCACAGAGAACACAAGACCGCAACCAGACAAAGTCCTTGTCAAGATTGCGGACTACATCCACAATTACAACATTGACTCGCAATTGGCCTACGATACTGCCAAATTATGTCTACTTGACACAGTTGGTTGTGGGTTGGCTGCTTTGAAATATGATCAGCCTAAAAAGATCGTTGGTCCTGTTGTTCCTGGAACTGTTGTCCCAAATGGTACCAAAGTTATTGGGACTTCCCATCAATTGGACCCCGTGAGAGGAGCCTGGTCGATTGGGACTTTGATCAGATGGTTAGATTACAACGATTGTTGGTTGGCTGCCGAATGGGGTCATCCTTCTGATAATCTAGGTGGTATCCTTGCCGTCACTGATCATTTAACGAGAAAGGCTAAGAATGGTGATAAAGACGGTGTTGTTTTCAAAGTTAAAGACGTTTTGGAAGGAATGATTAAAGCTCACGAAATTCAAGGTGTTTTAGCTTTAGAAAATTCTTTCAATAAAGTCGGTTTAGATCATGTCTTATTGGTTAAATTGGCTACTACTTCAGTTGTTTCTAAAATGTTAGGTTTGAATTATGATCAAACAATCGATGCGATTTCTCAAGCTTTCGTTGATGGTCAATCTTTGAGAACTTACAGACATGCTCCAAATACAGGTTCAAGAAAATCATGGGCTGCAGGTGATGCAGTTTCAAGAGCTGTCAATTTAGCTTATTTGGTTAAGAATGGTGAGCCTGGTTTACCATCAGTTTTAACTGCAAAGACTTGGGGTTTTTATGACGTTTTATTCAAGAGTGAAGAATTCAAATTCCAAAGAGATTTTGGTTCATATGTGATGGAAAACGTTTTGTTCAAGATTTCATTCCCTGCCGAATTCCATGCACAAACTGCTGTTGAAGCTGCTTTAACTTCTTTCAACAATTTACAAACCAAAGGCAAATCATTCAAAGATATTAAAAAGATTACAATCAAGACTCAAGAAGCAGCATTGAGAATCATTGATAAGAATGGTCCATTATACAATTACGCCGATAGAGATCATTGTATTCAGTACATGGTTGCAATTCCATTAATTTACGGTCGTCTAACTGCTGATGATTATTCTGACTCCATTGCCTCAAATCCTGAAATTGATGAATTGAGGGCCAAAATGGTTTGTGTTGAAGATAAACAATACTCAATTGATTATCATGATCCAGCAAAGAGATACATTGGTAATGCATTGACAATTGAGTTGAACGATGGAACTCTTTTAGAAGACGTAGCAGTTGAGTTCCCAATTGGTCATCGTAAAAGAAGAGAAGAAGGTAAACCTGTTTTGTTGAAAAAATTTGAAAACCATGTCAAGCAACATTTCAACGATGCTAGTAAAGTTGATAAGATTTTGAAAACTTCATTAGGTGAAAATCTAGAAGAATTAGACGTTGATGAGTTCGTCGACTTGTTTGTCGTTGATTAGATGCAATTCAACAATATATTTAAGTATTTATTCCATACACATCAAGCTATGAACAATGTAGAATGATTAACAGTATAGTTAGTAGGTGGTAATAGTAATAGTGTATATATTCCGGCCGAACAACAACAGTTCCGACCAGAGTGGCAACGAAAACAAAAACAATTCGAATTCGATTCTTTAATAAAGACTAAAATATTTATACAAAAAACGAGATAGAAATGTCCACTTTAGAGGAATTGGCCAACCAGCCGCAAGAGGAGAGTCAACAGGATGATTCCTTAGATCAAGAAATCCTTAACTCCACCACTGAAGACATAAACAACCGTACAAGATTACTAGAAAACGATATAAAAGTGATGAGATCAGAATTGCAAAGATTAGGACACGATAAACAAGTCATGTTGGAGAAAATCAAAGATAACAAAGAGAAGATCGATAATAACAGACAATTGCCTTACTTGGTCGGTAATATCGTGGAACTATTAGACGTTGAAGCTGAAGAAGACGCAACTAAACAAGGTGCCAATATAGATTTAGATTCAACAAGAGTTGGTAAATCAGCTGTTGTTAAGACTTCTACAAGACAAACGGTATTCTTGCCAATGATCGGTTTAGTTGATCACGATACTTTGAAACCAAATGACCTAGTTGGTGTTAATAAAGATTCTTATTTAGTTTTAGATACATTACCTGCTGAATATGATTCAAGAGTTAAAACCATGGAAGTTGATGAAAAACCAACTGAAACTTATTCAGATATTGGTGGTTTAGATAAACAAATTGAAGAATTGGTTGAAGCTATAGTATTACCAATGAAACAAGCTGAAAAATTCCAAAAATTAGGTATAAAAGCTCCAAAAGGTGCTCTTATGTATGGCCCTCCAGGTACAGGTAAAACTTTGTTAGCAAGAGCTTGTGCAGCACAATCTGAAGCCACATTTTTGAAACTTGCAGCTCCACAATTAGTTCAAATGTTTATTGGTGATGGTGCTAAATTGATTCGTGATGCATTTGCTTTAGCTAAAGAAAAAGCTCCAACTATTATTTTCATTGATGAATTAGATGCAATTGGTACTAAAAGATTCGATTCTGATAAATCCGGTGATCGTGAAGTTCAAAGAACTATGTTAGAGTTATTAAATCAATTAGATGGGTTTGGTTCTGACGATCGTGTCAAAGTTTTAGCTGCAACTAATAGAGTTGATGTCTTAGATCCTGCTTTATTAAGATCTGGTAGATTAGATAGAAAAATTGAATTCCCATTACCAACTGAAGAAGCAAGAGCTTCAATTTTACAAATTCATTCAAGAAAAATGACTGTTGACGGTTCAATAAATTGGAAAGAATTAGCAAGATCAACTGATGAATTCAATGGTGCTCAATTGAAAGCAGTGGTGGTGGAAGCTGGTATGATTGCTCTAAGAAATGGACAATCTAATGTGAAACATGAAGATTTCATTGAAGCAATTGGTGAAGTTCAAGCAAGAAAGTCAAAATCAGTTTCATTTTATGCATAAATTTTATCACGATTGTTTGTATATTATACTAATACTAAGAACAAAAATATAGTAAACTATTTTGTAAATTCTAATCATAATAGAAGATACTTCCTGAATGACCTGCAACGGCAATTTTACTGGATTCTTTTTCATTCCAAATAACTTGAGAAATTGCCATTACATCAATTTTCAATTTTTTAACTAATTTACAAGTTTTCCAATCCCATATCATTAAATAACCATTGGAATCACCACTTATAACGTATTTTCCATCTGGAGAAAAATCAACCCCAATACCATAACCTGCACAATTATAACCTCTAAACGTTTTCTTCTTGTTTGTCTTAAATCTATCTTTTGTACTGAACACCATGATTGAATTGTCCATTGATTGAGCAATGAAATATTTCTCAGTTGGATGGATCTTCAATACCGGCATTGAATGTAGTGTTGGATCGGATATTAGCTTGATTGGAATGTTTACACCAATGTCCCAAACTCTGATTGTCTTATCTTCTGATGTGGATATGAATCTTTCTGAATCTTTCAAAAATATAATATCATTAATCGCACCATGATGATGATCATAAGTTTGCATGAGTTCATTTTTCAAAATTGAGTAATGTTCAATCTTATCATTCATCAATCCAACTAAAAACTCATCATCGTTGAATGGATTGAATCTGATACAATTCCCAACCGATTTCAATTTGAATTCTGATAAAATTTCACCTGTTTCGGTATTCCATAACTTAACTGTCTTGTCATAACTCGAACTTAAAAATTTCGAACCGTCGTTATTAAAGCAAACATCTCTAACTGGCTTATCATGACCGAAAAATCCTCTCAATAATTCATAATTTATCAATGACCACAGATATATCTTAGAATCATTACCTGATGATAACAGCATATGATTTGTGATTGGGAAATATTCTAATTTTGTAATTCCCCTCAAATGGCCAGAAAGTTTCTTGATTTGTTTCTTTGGTATGAAACACTCCTCTGGAGTTTCTTTACGTTTAATCTCTGGTGGGATATGCATGTATGTTCTTCCTTGATAATCAAACAGTTGCGAGCCATAGAATACAGTAGTTTCTTTCATTTCTTTGTTATCTTCCTCCTCTTCTACCTCTGAGGCTTCCTCGTCTTGTTTCTTATTCACTGTTGTATCTTCAATTGAAGAAACCTGTCCTTCATCTTCTGAACTTGAATCTTTAAACTTCGACCATGGGCCTTGATATGACGCATCATTGATATTTCCCTTCTTTCTTTTGGTCTTCTTCTTATTGGGCAATTTATCATCTATTTCTCTCTTGAATCTCTCATTATTGAGGCGGAATGTTGTATCATCATAGCTTTCTCTAGTAACTATTGCATTACCAACTTTGAAACTAGGTTGTATTTGTGTAGACCCAGACACGACTATTTGATTGTTATTGGCATCATCTTGTTCCTCTTCTGATGAAGAATATCCTCGTATCAGCGACATGACACAAATCCGTGAATACAAACCATCCAAACCAGAAACTTTGTAAAGATTAGAAGAAATCACAGTCTTGAATGTTTTTTGTTTATGTGAAGGTGCCCGAAACATTTTTTGAAGGGACAAAAAAAAATTGAAAATGCGATGAGGTACTTATTATTTGCATAGAAATACCACCAATATCCAATAATACCATGTCTAAGAGAAGAATCGAAGAGGAAGAATCAGATATTGATATTGACACCACAGATTCAGTGAGTTCTATATGAAAGTCCTATCTTGTACGTAATACTAACTAGGTTTTTCAGGAACTTGAATCCGATAACGAAGGAGAAGAAGAAGAAGAAGAAATCATTAATGTCGATTTTGATTTCTTTGACGTTGACAAAGAAGTAGATTTCCATGCAATCAAGAACTTGTTGCGTCAACTAATTGGTGAAGATTCTAAAAAATTAAACTTGAGTGATCTTACTGATTTTGCATTGAATGCATTAACTACAACTGTTAAAACCGATGGTAAAGAAAGTGATCCATATTTATTCTTAGCTCCTGTAAACGTTAAAGATATTAAAAAGAACGATTATTTCAAATATTTACACACTATAGATACTGGATTATCAAGTTACATAAATAAGATTTCGCATAAGAAAGTTTCACTATTGTTAAGTGAAAGATTAATTAATATGCCAATTCAAGTTATGCCAGCAATTTATAAAATCATGTTAGAAGAGCTTTCAAAAAACGATTCAAATTTTGACTTCTTCATCATTCCTTCAAGAAAATACGAAGTTAATGTCGATAATGATACAACCAATAAAAGAGTTAAACCTGAAGTTGAAGTTGATTATTATCACTACGAGGATCAATTCCTTGAAGAAAATGCAAAATTCAAACTTGAATTACCATCCAAAGGAGGTTTGATCCAAACGTTCATCATTGTTGATATCGATGGTTTAACCAAATCAATTGGACAATTAGAAGATGCTATTAATGGAAGTATTTGAATAATATACAATTATAATAAATAATCATATTCAACTTGGATCGACAACGATAATTGAACCATAAATGGAATTAAAGTTGAAAATTTCCCATCTGTAACCTTCTTGATCTAAATAAATCTCTAGAGGTTTTGTAATTTTTTTGAAATTTTGGAAATCAGATGTAGGTGGAACGACTAGATATGCCAATTTCCCATTAGTTGATCTAGTTAATTGTAAATTAGATGCCAATTGATCAATTGCTTCATTATATTCCAATCCATGCATTTCAAACCATATTTCGTTCTTGGATGATTCAGAATATTCGTATAATTCATCATCAGCTTTTTTTAAATCATCCAATGCTTTATCTTCAAAATTGTTCGCTTTATCACTTAGTTTCTTGGATTTTTCACCATTATTTGCTTTCCACTCTTTTGTGGATTGTTCTGCGAATTTCTTTCTTTGAGCTTCATTTCTTATAGCTGAATTTCTTGCCTCAATATATCTTTTGAGATTTGGGTTGATTTTATCTTCCCATGGTAGAATCACTGGCATTTTCAATGGTTTTTTGATTATTATAGGCACAGATGGAGTGTATGTAGGTATTGATGAAAACGAATATTTTGTTTTTGTGGTATTAGCAGCACTTGAAGGAGCTGTAGTTGCATCTGTTGATGAGTAACTGGTATTTCCTGTTTCAGAAGAGCTTAGAGCAGATAAGTTAGTTGTAAGACCTTCAAGTGAGTGCTTGAAAGTACAGTTATCACCCGCTAGACAATGACCTTTCAACCAGAAATGACAAACTTTTTGTTCTAAATCATGACTGAAAGGACAATCAGTTCTTAAACATTGGCCATTTCTTGCAAAAAACGTACAGATTTTGGCTTTGGGTATATTTTGGGTCAAACTGAAAAGTGGTTTTTGATGTTCTTGTGGAAGTCCAACGTTTCTGTCTTTTTTTAATTGATTAATGATATATCTAGAAGCCTCAACAACGTTGTACCCGTTGACTTTCAAACTTTGCTCAATTCTAGATTTTGGAATGACACCGTTGAAAATATCACTAATCTTATCGATAGGAGTCTTGTGGAATTCTCTTTGCTTATGACGATCACCATAGATTTGAAGTTTCAAGTCTTGTATTTTTTGGACTATCTCATCGTACTCTTTATCAACATCATTAACTTCATTCAATTTAGTCGTTTGAGACTCCAACTCAATTTTCTTCTCGATTTCCTCAATATTGATCTTCATCTGGATTTCTTCCACCTTGATCACTTTACTGCTATTAGCGTTTCTATTAGGATCTCTGTGCTTCCACAATATGTCCATGATCTTCTTCTCAATGTCTTTCTGCCCCAGGCTGGGGAACCTCTTCCTCACGAGGTCCTCCAGCTGGTCCACTTTGTCCTCCTCAAAGATCTTCTCGTTGTTCAAGATTGCATTGCACTCATCCTGAAACGACATCTTCTACCACTAAATACTAATTAAAACTGATTAGTATTCACTTCACATATTATTCATAATAGCTCGAACCTGAAACGGAAATATTCGTGAAACGTCAACGAAAAAAAAAATCGCTTCTCAACGTTAAAAACAAAAACAAACAAGAAAAGAGCACGAATTGGCGCTGGAAACTGCTGTTTAGAGGCATTTTCCACTATTTTTTTCACTAGGAGCCGCTTATTTGCCATCCAAAGAGCTCAATACGTCTTTTTCCGGGCTTCTTCAGGCTGTTTTAAGTGCATTTGCTGCTGTTTTCCACACACCTCCATTGCTTGTTGTGTTTTTCCAGCTCATTGCAAAAAGCCGATTGAATATAATAAAATAATAAGAGGTGTTCAAGATGAGTTTAGTCGAGCAGTCCAGGCTGGATCCTGCTGAGTCCAGGAAGAAAGAATTGAGCGATATCATTGAGAGCAGGAAAAGAAAGTTGACAGAGCTCTATTTGCTTCACCATTTGGACAGAATACGGCCTCTAGGTACTGAAGATGCACTGCAACCTATCAAGAAGAACTTGGACACGTTTCTAGAGAGCAACAATTTAGAAAGTGGCCAAAAGTTCAATTGGGAACAGTTTCTAAGGGACGTGTCGTTTGAAGATGAGACAGTCATTGCCACAGAAACAATACCAGATGTTGAAGAAATTAAAGAAGAGAAGCAAGACGAACAAGAACAACCACAAGAAGATGAAGAGGAAGAAGAAGAAGAAACAAAAGTTGTGGTACCCAAAGACGAATCCAATAATCGTTCTGCGAAACCTGAAGTGCCATCTACAGTCACCCAAACGTCTTCAAAACCAGTATCTGTTGAAATGACGCAAGCTCAAACATCAGAACAAACTCCACAACCACAAGCTGTTCAATCACCATCAATTCCTTCAGTAACACAACCTCAACAATCACTTGAAACGGCACAATTTCAGCTAAGAACAGAACCTCCAAAGAAGAAAAGAAAAACTCCAGATAGTCACATATCTTTATACGATGCAAATAATTCAGATGCTATTGACACCACAGTGCTAATTCTTAAGGAATTTTTACCTGCAAAAGTTGCAGAGTCTACACCTTTAGCTGAACTCTATTATTTGGCCCAAACGTTACCATTGGTTAAATTAATCCCTTCAACGCATAAAGTTGTTACAACAAACATGTTTGAAAGTGCACTTACGGAAGGTAAGATTAACGTTGTTCATTCAAGAATTGAAGAATTGAAAAGACAAGGTAAATGGAGTTTGAGACAACCAACAAGGTTTATGGATCCGATTAAAAACAATAAGAAAACTTATTGGGATAATTTGTTAAGTGAAATGAGTTGGATGGCTACAGATTTTAAAGAAGAAAGAAAATTAAGGATAGCTACTTGTGCATATATTGCAGAATCTATCTCTGATTATTGGAAGTTTGGTAAAGTTTGTTGCATAAAAAGAAAACCACTAAAACATATTGAAACTGAACCAATAGATGTTGTAACTGAAGAGAATTCCGATGAAAAAAATGAAATTGATGATGATAAACCTAAACCTGTTGAACCTGTCGTTATTGATGAAGAAGAAACTGATTCAATTGATATTTCGAAGTTATTACAAAGACCAAATCCAAAAGATGAAATTATTCCTCTAAAACTGCCAGAAACGAGTCTTGAAGAATTCCTTGAATATAAAGAGAATTCACCATTCAAGATGACTATTGATACTAATGAATTGAATCCAAATGATAAGACCTTATTGGATAACCTCCCTATGTTTGGTAGTTTCCAATCTTTCGGTGATTATTTTGAAACTGCTCCATTAATTCCTGTTTCAAAAGTTGTTTTACCAACCGAAGACGATAGTTTCTATAATTTCTATTTGAAAGATATCGTTGAAGAATCATGTGTCATTCCAGATCAACAAAAGGGTTTATTCGGTTTTAGTTCACAAAAGAAGATTTCTACTTCAATTAAGCCACCTTCACCTCCTAATTTGAAATATTTAGATTTAAGAACTCCAACCATTTGGTTACCTGAAGATGATCAAGACTTAATTGAATACGTTAATCAATTCTCATTTAATTGGGGTGTTGTTTCTGCTCATTTATCAAAAAGACCAACAAGAAATTATTCATCTAACATTGAAAGAAGAACTCCATGGCAATGTTTTGAAAGATATATTCAATTAAATGATACTTTTCAAATTAACGATATGAGGGGTTCGAACACTTTACATGCTATGAAATGGTTGGAACATGCACATAACATTCAAGCAACTACTAAAAGAAGAATTTCCCCATTGGGTGTGGGTGTTGAATCTATTCAAAGAGGTCATAAACGTTTACGTTGGGCAAGTATGTTTGAAGCCGTTAGAAAATGTATGAGAAAAAGAGAAAGTGTTACTAGACCAAATAATAATCAAGTTAGAAAACAATTAGATGATAAGAAAATTGCTGCCCCAACTCCTGCTGAATTATCTAAACTGAAATATGAAAGGGATAAAGCAATTCAAGACGCTTATTTACAAAATTCAAACAGTTTTAGAAGCAGATCAAATCCAAACATTGCAGGTTCTAGACCTGTTTCCGGAACTGCACCAGCATCATCTAATCCTCAAACTCAACAACCAGCTAGAGTTCCTACTGGTAATCAAGCAGTTCCATCTTCCTCATCATTATCAACTGCTCCAACTGGACTAGCAAGAACAAATTCACAAGGTGCTCTAGTTACAAATCAAACAGCTTCTAACAACTTGCAATCAACTAGTATGAAGACAACAAATTCTGTTCCTTTAACTTCTAATGTTAAAACTAATGTTCAAAGACCTAATAATGTTCCAATTTCTGGATCAAATCAACAAGGGGCTAACAATCAACGCATTGTAACTAATGCGCAAGGCCAAAAGTTAGTTGGACCAAATGGACAACCATATACTCCTGAACAATTGCAACAATTGGCTCAGATTAGACAAAGAAAACTTCAACAACACCAGCAACAAAATTCTCAAGGTGGTAATTCTGCTATCAATTCTGCATCTTCATCTCCGAATTTGTCCCATTCTCAAATCAATCCAAACGGTGCGACATCTAGATCAAATAGTAATCCAGTTGTTCCAATCTCACAAACTTCAAGTCCTAATCTATCACAACCAACATTACCTGCTAATCAGAATAAAGTTGGATCTCCTGTCACTGCAAGCTCTACTATTAATGGAAACAATGGACGTAAGTTAGCATTTGTTCCTGCTCATGTTTCTGCTGTGATTAGTCAAATTCAATCAAAGAATCCAAATCTATCAAAGGCTGAAGTGACTAAAATGGCTGCTCAATACCTTGCAAATTTACAAGCTAAACAGAACAGAGCTTCTCAAAACAACAATGGTTCAGGTGCCGTTTCTTCAAGTTCAAGTTCTATCAACAATTCATCGCCCGCTGGATCCCAACAACAGCAAAGATCACAGCAAGAGTTACGTAAAAGTTCACCACAGGCTTCTTCAACATCTACACCACCACAATTACAACAAAATACATCAACAAGAACACTAACTCCTCAACAAAAGCAACAATTGGATATGTTGAAGGCACTACATGCAGAGCAACAACAGAAGAGACAACAAAGTACCAAGAGTTCAACTTCATCAACTGGTAATCTATCAAATGCTGGTTCTCCTGCTAATTCTAATTCAAAATAGTAATAATTCCTCTGGAGGTAATTAATCTTTTTAATTTAATGAAATAGAACGCTATAAAATGTTTACTTAATGTACTAACGTCAAGACTATAATAAATCATCTAAATTCATGTATTATACAATTAAATCAATAACAGCATCATTTTATATATGGAAGTTCTTTTTGTTTCAAGTTTGGAAAATTAGAATTATGGGAATGTGAAAGTATTGGTTTCTTCAACGTCACTACCATTGACTGCGTAATTGACTTTCCATTTGATCTTTGGCGGGACACCAGCAGTGACGCCATCGATTCTAAAGACTTGAGTTATTGAATCCTTACCGAAAGCTGGCATGAATGAGCCAGATTGTGGTTCAAGGCTTAATGATAAAGTTTTAGGAACAGCGATCAATAAGTTCAAATTTGAAATCGAAGTTGCTTGAACATTTGAAAAAATAGCTTTTGCTTGAATGAAAGAAGACTGTCTATTTATGATGGAGATTTCAAACTTCAAATGTTGTGATTCATTAGCTGTAATACGTGGTTGTTGTTGTTGAAATGGTTGTGTTTGTGAAGGAACTTGCTGTTGGGAAGGATTTGAAAAGACATCACCTAGTAAATCAAAGTTGTTAGAGTTTAGAGTTGGTGGTAATGGTTGTGATTGGGTTGGGACTGGGGCTGGAGCTGAAGGACTGGAAAGTTGACTGAAAAGATCATAGTTTGGTTGTGTTGAGGATTGAGTTGGTTGAGGGGAGACAGAACCTAAGTTGATAGCACCACCATTGCCATAGTTTTGTGGAGTGGAGTTGAATGACAAACTTGTTAAATCACCTAATAAATCATCAACAGTACTATTAGTATTTGGTTGTGGAGAAGGTGAAGCTGGTTCATCATCAAAATCAATCAAACTTAATGATTGTTGAGCATTGCTGACTTTCACTTGAGAAGCACTAGTGACATCACCAGTTTTCAAGAATTCGTATTTTTGAATTAATGAATTGACAACATCGTTCAATTTTAATAATTCTTGAACAGCTTCTTGATCATCTTGTTCTTCTTGTATTATTTTTTGTATTTTTGGTTGAGCAACTTTCAAAGAAGAGAATAATTCAGTTAAAGTTTCATCACTTGTGTCAACTGAACCAGTATTTTGAGCATTATCTAACATTTCAGAGAAAATATCAGCTTTTCTTTTCAATCTATCTAAATCACTGGCAACTTGAGCTCTTGATTCGACTTGATTATCATCTTTGAAACCAGCCATGATCTTCATTAATTTATTAGCTTCTTTCAAATCACTTGGTCTACCACGTCTAACCAATTCTTGTAATTTAGCAGCTTGAGCAATTTGTTCTTCTTTTTCAATTTCAGCAATTGATTTCAAATTATCAGAAGGATTTAAAACAGAAGCATCTTCAGCTTTAACTTCAGGGAATGTATAACCTTTATAAGTCAACAATCTATGCATATCTCTAATAAAACCCAAATCTGATTTGTATTTAGAAGTTTTACAAATAGTTTGATTCCATTCTTCAATTGCACCCAAGATCAATCTCTGGACTCTTGTGTATCTGGTTGGAGGTCTTTCAGGAAATCTTTTAACCAATTCGTTCAAGAATTCTTTTCTGGATATTTGCAAGTGTAAAGGATAACCACAGTTTTTGACCAAAACGTCTAATAAAGCCAATGCAAATATAGCTGTATGGCTATCTTTGGAGTTAATAAGACCAACAATAGTGCGAACAGCCTCTCTTGGAGTCCCGGCCTGTTTGTCGTTAATGTAATCAGCAACAGCCAAGTTCAAGGACAAGTCAGGCTCGACTAGAGAACCTCTACAGGCTCTGTCTGTTTGGTAACGGTTAGTTGACAGCACAATAAACAATCTAGGCTGGAATCTAGATACATACAGATCTTTCTGACCAAAGACGTGGCACCGGAAGGGTTGTATTTATCAGCGTACGACATTTGAGGTGAGTTCTGGAAGGACAGCCGGGCTAATTGAGCAGCAGGAAGCTTGGACTGGAGTCTCAGTGGTCTTTTGGAGGCGAATCTTGCTGGAAATTCATGGAAAAGTTGATTTTATTATCGAAAAGCGAAATCTCCTGAACTGGAAAATCCTAGTTGCGGGTGACTTTCTTAAGTACGGGAAGTTGCCGGATTGGGTCACTTTCCTGATGTAGATATTTTACTGCTTTAGCTGTAGCACCATGTTATATAAATGTTTGATATTTCTTTAATATTCGTTTATATCACACTAAAATGGCATTTAGATCGAGCGATTCGCCTCAGGCGTCTTCTAGGGGCTCTTCTACTACACTCTCTTTGGACAATTTCAACGGAAGAAGACATTCGGTGCCAGAAGTGGACTCGTTCACCAGTGACTTAACCAACAACGATCTCCTGCTGCAAGATGAAGCAGAAAGTGAAACAGATAATGTACAATACCAATACAACGAGGAAGAAGACGACCCATTGGGTGTCAAGAAACTCGCATTGAGTTTCGACTACTTGGTGTATCAGATCACTGAAAAGGTTCAATCTTTGGCACTGCAAACTGAAGAGACTGTCAAATACAAGAAACAGATAACAGAGGATCAATTATTTGAAGTTGAAGAATCAATCAATAAATTGAACGCGTTATTGACAAGCTGTAAAGATTTAGACAATGATTTTGCCAAACTCGAACAGATAAGTTTCATAGTGTCAGATTTCAAACAAAGAATACGACAATTAGAAGACTACTTCAAAAAACATTAACATATAACTCATACATTTTAACAATAATTAATAACAAATAGTTCCAATCTCTAATAGTTCAATAGTTCAATGATTCCAATCTGTTACTTAATGACTCAAGTTTTTTATTTCTATTGGCACTATATTCCGTTTTTCTTTTAATTCTAATAGCCGCAACAACAAATTTAAATAAAACCTTTAATGAAAGCTTCTTATTACATATCAGTTCATAATCAGGATAGATTCCAACATCCTGCAATTTTTTAATATCTTTTTTCACATGCTTATCAGTTGCTTGAATAGATTTAACCATAAATGAATTAACAAATTTCAAATCTTTAACATTGTATAAAGTCTTAGTATATTTCATTTTGTATAGATCATTTTGATCCTGTAAATAATTAATCTTTTTCAGGGCATTATTGTTCATATTTGAAGAATTTTGTAATTGACGATGTTTTGAAATAAGTTTCTCAACTCTTGTCTGTAATAATTTTTTATCATCAGAAACATTTTTATATTTTTCCAATAAATCACGTTTCATTAAATTGAAATCTTTGTTAACTTGATCAAGTTCTTTTTCTTTAATCTTCAATTCAAGTTTCAAACTTTCAACTTCGGTATCATTTGAATTCATTTCAGTCAATTTGGTGATGCCTGCTTTATATTGACGTAATTTTTCTTCATAGATATTCAATTGGGATTCTAATCTTTTATTATCAACGCTCAAATATTGTTTCTCCTCTTCTAAACTAGTGATGATCTTTTCAAAACTTCTAACTTTACTAGAAGCTTCTTCCAATCTTGAACTGAGATATCTAATTTTGGAATTCTTATCGTTCAACTTCGAATAGATATCATAATCAAAGCTTTGAAATCTTGATTGTTGTTCATTTATTACATCAAAACCAGTTTTTGAATTTCTTAAACGTTCAATTGTAGACTTTAGTAACTTGACCTCACTTTCATGTT
This sequence comes from Gotozyma botsteinii, assembly GCA_020280145.1. Taxonomy (NCBI): domain Eukaryota; kingdom Fungi; phylum Ascomycota; class Saccharomycetes; order Phaffomycetales; family Phaffomycetaceae; genus Gotozyma; species Gotozyma botsteinii. Next base: position 98,356 of record JAFIIU010000002.1, read on the forward strand.
GTTCTTTGATGCTTTCTAAATCAATTTGTAACATTTTAATTTGATTATCTTTTGATCTCTTAGATTTCAATATTTCAAGTTTTTCATCATCGAACTTCTCAGTATAATCAAGTTCAGCAGATCTTAATTTAGACTTTAATTTCATCAATTCATCTTCTCTCTTCTGTAATGAGGATTTATACTGTTCCAACTCTTTGCTTAAAATAGATGTCTTTCTGGAATACTCATTCTGCTTTTCATTCAATTCTAATTGTAGATCATTGTATCTTGAGGCTAATGATTTCAATTCCATCTTTTCATATGAACCAGCCATAGATGCCTTTGTTGCCTTTTCGTTTTCCAAGCGTTTGAAAAGCTTTTCATTTTCAAGATTCAACTCTTCTATCTTATTAACTAATTCATTGATATCCTTTTGATGAATTCTATTTTCATATTCACTTTGTTTATTCAACCTTGATGCTCTCTTAATTTCATCATAGGCTTTCAAAGCTTTATCACTGTTGTTTCTTAAAGTGATAATTTCTTGATCAGATTGTAACAATTGTCTTTTTAATGAATCACGTTCTGATGAAACCTTGTGTAAATCTCTTTCAAGTCTCTCTAATTTAATTGAAAATTGTTGTTTGAGAACATCAATTTCATCATTCAAATAAGTTTGACCTTGTAATTCTTGGATTAATTTCTTTTGATCCATTATTATAGATTTTGATCCTTCAATTCTTGATTTCAAGTTTTCAACTTCTGTTTCTAATTCAATTTGATAACCCTTTAATTGAATAATCTCTTGATTGTGACTTCCATTAGTTTGTTGTTTGACTTTGGATAGCTGATCTTCTAGCATTGAGGCCTTCTTTTGATATGATTTCAAATGAGATGCTAAATCATTCTTTTCGGTCATTTCATCTTCTAAAACTTTTTGAGCCTGGATTAAATCATTCTTAATGTTGGATAATTTGGAATTCTTATTATTAATCACTTCTGCCAATTTTTCAATTCTATCATCTTTCTCTTGAAGCAAATACTTGTATTCATCAAGTTTATTTTCTTCAATCGAACTTCTTTCTGACTTTTGATGTTGCAACTCCCTAATATTAGCTTCAAGAGTTTCAATTTTATCTAAAAGTTCATCAATTTCAATATCTTTTGAACGTAATTCAGCGTCTTTATCTTCAAGCTCACCATTTAAATTATTTAGTTTTCCTTCCAAGATTGACTTTGATGTGGAATGAACAGATGATGCAGTAGACTGGTTCTGGAGTTTCTCTATTTGATCATTTGCTTCATCAATCTGATCTTCGAGTCTCCTTATCAGAGATCTGTACTTTTCCTCTTTCTCTTCTTCTTCGTCCCTCAACTCGTTAATTATCTTATTAAGATTTTTGATTTCGTCAATGTAGTGATGATCATTATTTTGAGATTTTTGTTTTATTGACTGTTGAGACTTCAACTCATCGAGTTCCCTATTCAAAGTGTTAAACTCACCTCTCATTTCAATCAATTTCTCTTGTAGTTCTGAATTTTGTTTATAAATCTCATGTTGTTCGTCATTGGTTATTGAAGTCACAAATCTAGTTAGACTAGCCAGTTTGAGCTTTAAGCTATAATTCTCATCTTGTAATTTCTTAATGCTATTTTGTTGTTGCCTAACAGGATTAGAACCATTATTTAATAAATCATGTCTTGAAAAATCGTTATTGATTGGAGATGAAGATTGTCTGTTATTTGGAAGATGTGTAGTTTTGGTAGCAGATTGATGAATTGTATCATATTCACTTTCGATGAAAGAGGAACCACCATTCAGTCTGTTTTTAAGGGGACTGTTATCAATTGGATTTTCTCTCATAACATTCATACCACGACTTTGCAAAATAGTAGACTTTCTTGATTGTTGTGTATCACGACGTGAATTCTGACCGATAGGGGTAAACTCTAGCTCATTGCTAGGTTGATTTCTATCGTGTGGAGATCCTATTAGCGGTTTAGAAGCTCTAAACATTGTTAACAACACCACAAAACTCGAACTGGCAATTAATGAAAGATAGAAACAAAGTCAATATCTGTTAAAGTGATAGCAAAAGAAGGAAGGGCAAAAACAGTCTGTGTGTAGTTCCCGTGGTTGAAAGCCAACGTGGTCTATAAGTTTGAATGAGCTTGAAGATCTCCTGAATATAACCGAAAATTGATTAGAACTTTACACTTTTTTTATGGTTTTTTTTGTTTACTTTTTTTCCACAAAATCAAAACATAAAGATCTTGAGTTTGTTGCCGTGGAAACATAAAATGTATATCGAATTTCTACTGATGAAATATTTCATTGGAATTATTCTATTTGGGTTGATATAAATACTGTAGACATCTTTCGAATTGGCTCACAAGCTGATCTCTTGAACTGCTCCTTTGAAATCTTGAAGGGCTTTAAGAGCAGCACCACTTTGTATAGATTTGATTGCAAGTTTTTTACCTTCTTTCCAATCTTTAGCAGCACCACTGATATGAGCTAAAGCAGCAGAATTTAAGACAATGTAATCAAAGACAGGATGTCCCTCTTGGTATTTATTCTCTAGGATTTCTAATAGCAAAGCAGCATTTTCGGCAGGGGTACCTGAGGCAACATCGGCAACTGGATGTTCTTTAATATCAAAATCTTTTGGTTCTAAGAATGACGTTGTAATTTTTTCAGTTTCTGGATCGACAATCCAAACTTTTGTTCTACCAATTGGACTTATTTCATCAATACCGATTTGACCCCAAACTATCATTGATTTTGCCTTTCTATATCTTTCTTTATCTAGTCTCAAAACTGCTTCAGCAAAGACTTGACCCAATGCTTCAGAATACACACCAATCATTCTAGCTCTAATTGGTGCTGGGTTCAACAAAGGACCCAATATGTTAAAAATAGTTGGAATACCAATTTCTGCTCTTATTGGAGCAACTTTTCTCATTGCATCGTGGAAATTTGGGGCAAATAAAAATGCAAACTGTGATTTCAATAGGACTTCAGGCACAGTAGAAGCAGTGACTTTACTTAAATCAATTCCTAATGAAGACAGAAGATCACCGGCTCCTGATGAAGATGTGGATGCCTTACCACCGTGTTTACAGACACCAACACCCATACCAGCAACTACAATTGCGGAACTAGTAGACACATTGAAAGTATTTTGTCCATCACCACCAGTACCGACAATATCAACATAGCCTTGAGGATCAGCATTCAATGGGTTGATTATATCGGAATATTCAAGGATCTTTGAAGCAGCAGCAGCAATGAACGCTGGATCGTGATCTAGCCCTGTGACTCTCAATGCAGTTAAGAAACTAGCGATTTGAATGTCAGTTGGAACACCTTGCACAATAAGCTTAATCACGAGAGCAAGGTCTTCTGGCTTGAGATTTGGCGGGTCCAGCAGCAGTGACTTGATGAAAGGCGTCAGCACGCTCTTCGACTTCAACTCAGACATTTCCACTATAATAAATATTACAACTCATTCATCATTCAATATCACCAATCTTGACTCAATTTTCAAACCCAAAATGGATATTCACGTGACCTCAAAAGACAGGGTGACATTCTTTTTTGAAACGCGAAAAAAACAGAAAAACCTTGAAAACAAAACATCTGGCAGGTTTAAAGACAGTTCAATTCCTGGCTTTTGCTGCTTATTTGCTTGCTGATCTCTGTTGACTTTGCTATCTACACGCAACAATGGCTGAACCTATCGGTATCTCGTCGCTTCCTAACCAAAAGTGAGTACTTTTCTGCATCGTATCGTCTTTTTGCCAGTACTAACCTATTAATACCCAGATACAAGAACATCAGTAAACAAGGTGGTACCTTCACCTTGATGGTTGCTGGTGAATCGGGTGTTGGTAAGACCACATTCGTCAACACTCTTTTCCAAACACTCTTGAAGCAACCAGTTGACAACAGAACAAGACATAAACGCGGTATTCGTTCTACAACTGAAATTGAAATTATTCGTGCTGAATTAGAAGAAAAAGGCTTCACTTTGAAAGTCAACATCATCGACACTCCAGGTTTCGGTGACAACATAAACAACAGAAACTCATGGCAACCAATTGTCGATTTCATTGATGATCAACACGATTCATTCATGAGACAAGAACAACAACCAAACCGTACTGTTAAACACGATTTAAGAGTTCATGCCTGTTTGTATTTCATAAGACCAACTGGTCACTCTTTGAAACCCCTTGATATTGAAACATTGAAAAAATTATCTACAAGAGTCAACTTGATTCCAATCATTGCCAAATCTGATACTTTATCTCCAACTGAGATCTCAGAATTTAAACAAAGGATTAGATCTGTCATTGAAGCTCAAGAAATTAGAATCTTCACTCCTCCAATTGAATTAGACGATGAAGCTAGTGCTGAACATGCTAAACAGCTAATTGAATCTATGCCATTTGCTATAATTGGTTCTGAAAATGAATATGACAACGGCTCAGGTGAATTGGTTAGAGGTAGAAAATATCCATGGGGTATTGCAGAAGTTGAAAATGAGCAACATTCAGATTTCAGAAAATTGAGATCTTTATTATTAAGAACAAACTTATTAGATTTGATATTATCAACTGAAGAATTACATTTCGAAACTTATAGAAGCTTAAGATTAGAAACTGGTGATAATGAAACAAATGGAGGTTTCACCACTTCAAGAAAATTACACAATCCTAAATTCAAAGAAGAAGAAAATGCACTAAAGAAATTCTTCACTGATCAAGTCAAAGCTGAAGAACAAAGATTTAGACAATGGGAACAAAATATTGTTAATGAAAGAAATAGATTGAACGTAGATTTGGAAGAAATGCAACAAAAGGTTAAAACTTTAGATGAACAAATTAAAAACTTACAATTGAGAAAACGTTGAAATCAGTTGTATAGAAATATTGTTATTAATTATGTATGTTATGTGTTTTTTGTTGCTTGTCATTTGACCTTTTTTTCATGTTTATAAAATCATATGGTTAATCTTATGAAAGAAGTTGTATGTTGAATAATAGCTATCATATCTAGGGGTCCAGTAAATTATAATTATGTCATTACGTATACATTAAAATTCTAAATGAGTTCTATATAATCTATTCTTGTTCAGCTAAGAACTTTTCGGCATCTAAAGCAGCCATACAACCAGAACCAGCAGAGGTGATAGCTTGTCTATAACGGTGATCTTGGACATCACCGGCAGCGAAGAAACCTGGAACTGAGGTTTCAGAAGTACCTGGAATAGTTTTAATGTATCCATTTTCGTCAGTGTCAACTTGACCTTGAACAACAGAGGTAGCAGGAGTATGACCAATAGCGTAGAATAAACCGTTAACTTCTAAATCTTTAACTTCTTCAGTTTTGACGTTTTTGATGGTTAAAGCATTTAATAATTTACCATCACCTTTAGCTTCAAGGGAAACTGTATCGAATAAGATTTCTAATTTTTCGTTCTTTTCAACTCTTCTTTGCATAATAGTTGAAGCTCTTAAGTGATCTTTTCTAACGATCAAGTAAACTTTAGAACCGTATTTAGTTAAGAATAAAGCTTCTTCACAAGCAGAATCACCACCACCAATGACAGCTAATGGTTTGTTTCTGAAAATTGGAACAGCACCATCACAAACAGCACAGGCTGAGATACCTTGTTGCCAGTACTTTTCTTCACCTGGTAAATCTAATCTTTTAGCAGAAGCACCAGTGGCCAAGATGATAGCATCGGTGGTGATTGGTTCTTGGTCTTCGTTCCATTCAGTCCAGAATTTGAATGGTCTTGATGATAAATCAACTTTTGAAATAGTTTCAGTAATGATTTCAGAACCGAATTTTTCAGCTTGGTCTCTCATTTTAAGAACTAATTCAGAACCAGTTAAACCTTCTGGGAAACCTGGGAAGTTTTCAATTTCAGTAGTAGTGGTTAATTGACCACCAGCAGCGATACCATTAGCTAATAAACCTTCGTAAACGGTTGGTTTAACTTCAGCTCTTGATAAGTATAAAGCAGCAGTTAAGGCAGCTGGACCACCACCAATAATGGTAACTTTTTGATGAACCATTCTATAAAATAATGTAGGTTTGGAAATAAGATGTGAGTTATAAACTGAACGAAACACTTTGATATTTCTTTGTGGATATTACACCCTTTTTATAATCTTGCAAACTTTAGTAATACTAAAAAGTCCAGACAATCAAGATTTTTCGGTCAAAAACTAGAAACTGGTGAAAAAATCAAGTGTTAATATCCCAATCAGGTATAATTCTGTTTATGGAATCGGATGCACCTGCTTCGGATATTAATCTTCTCCACGTGACTTTTGCATCACTTCCGGTCAATCTGTCCCGATTCGGCAATTTGTAAACAAACCGAATTTTTGTTTCTCTGTCTGATAAAAAGTCTCGAGAAAATCAAAACAAAACGCTTCAATCATAAACATAAACACAAAGGAACTGAATTGTTGTTGCATTTCTGAGCGAATCTCTTGGTTATAATCTTGTGATTGGTGGTCTCATTGTTATTACTGGTATCTGTTTGCAGCGTTTGTTTTTGTGCTTTATATCTCAGTGACGTTTTTAGACTTTGTGGGTTTCATAGTGTGTCTGTGTTTAGTTCATTCACATTCAGCAATTTAATAGAAGTACACATAAAGGAAAATAAAGATTAGCTATGGCAAAAAAATCAAAGGTGGACGCTATTGAGTTCTTAAGAGGTAGAATTTACCTAGGTGTTTATGATCACACACCAGTTGATACAGATGAATTGGTTTACTTCACTGTTGAAAACTCATTGCCTTATAACTCTTTCCATCTAGATTTTGGCCCACTACATATTGGTCACCTGTACAGATTTGCTGTTATCTTACACAACATCTTGAATGAAGACGATAACCAAGGCAAAGCAGTTGTTTTTTACTCTTCTTCTGATTCAAAGCATAGATCTAATGCTGCTTGTTTATTAGCTGCCTATATGATTTTAGTTCAATCTTGGTCTCCTCATCAGGTTTTACAGCCAATAGCTCAGATAGATCCTCCTTTTATGGGATTCAGAGATGCTGGTTATTCTCATGCAGATTATGAAATTTCAATCCAAGATATAGTTTATGGTTTGTGGAGAGCTAAAGAAAGAGGTATGATAGATTTGACAAGTTTCAACCTAGAAGAATATGAACAATATGAAAGAGTTGACCAAGGTGATTTCAATGTTATTTCAAAAGACTTCATTGCATTTGCATCTCCACAACAAAAAAATGCAAGTACTTCACTAAATCAACCATTTAAAAAAGTTTTAGAATATTTTACATCAAATGAAGTACAGATGGTTATTCGTCTAAATTCTCATTTATACAATAAAAATGAATTTGAAAAAAGAGGTATTCAACATATTGATATGATTTTTGATGATGGTACCTGTCCAACTATGGAAATCGTCAAAGATTTCATTGGTGTTTCTGAAGGTATAATAAAACAAGGTGGTAAAATTGCTGTCCATTGTAAGGCAGGTTTAGGAAGAACAGGTTGTTTAATTGGTGCTCATTTAATTTATACACATGGCTTTACAGCAAATGAATGTATTGCCTATATGAGAATGATTAGACCTGGTATGGTTGTTGGTCCCCAACAACATTGGTTATACTTACATCAAAATCAATTCAGAGAATGGAAGTTCACAATGGTTTTAGATAATTTACCAATTGAAAGATTGAATGGATTTTCATCTTTAATCTCATATGATGATTTCAAGAAAAGAGCAAAAGCTGATAAACCTTCAACAAAAATTCATGATTCCCCAGCTACCCCAGTTAGAAGAAAAGTCAGTATTGGAACTTCAAATTTACATAAATCTGTTCGTAAAGCAGTTCAGACTCAAGGTCCAGGTCAACCAAGAAAATCACCAGAAAGAAATTACAGTAATCAAAACAATTCAGACATCGAAGACCCAAATGAAGATGAGGAAGATGATCTTTCAGGTTATCACTCAACAAAAGAGAATGCTGAGTATGACTCACAACCAAGTGTGAAATATACCAAAACAATAACTACTACCACAACTAAAACCATTTCATCACCTCCAGGTTCAACTGAGGGAATTAATATTCCTAAAAACAGATCAAGAATTACAACTGGGGCAAGAGTTAGATCTAAGTTAAGTACCCAAGCTCAAAACGCTGCCCTTGGTCATGGGGGTATTAGAAAATCCTCAACTACAGGTTCAAGAAATGTCAGTGGTGTTTCTAAAGTTAAATAAAACTACAATGACAATAACATTAATAACAAATATGATGAATTTTTGATTTAATTACATAAACAAACTGTAGACAATCAAGATTTAACAAACTAAGCAAATACAAATTCTTGAGCTTTTTGAATACCTCTCTGAAATCCTTGATCCCATTCCCATAAGAATCTAGAATATTTTCTATGATTAATATGTTCGACTCTTCTTGCCGATGACCAAGCATCCAATCTTCCAATTGTTGAGCCATTAAATTTACTGAATTCAACAGCATCAGACCAACCTGTAATGAAACCTTCTTTGAATCTCCAATGTTCGTATCTTTCTTTAGGATTTTGATTGTTCCAATAATTAGAATGTGCATTTAATTCCTCTTCACCAATCCTTTGAAATTCTCCCTTTGCAGGTTTTCTACTTGCTTGTATTCTTCTACCTGGCAAATTGCCTGATTCAACTTGTGGAACAAATCCCCATTCGCCACCATCGCCTTCTTGGAATTTGTAAGTCCAAAAGAAGAATCCAGATTTTGCACGATTGGAAATTAGGTTGAACAAAGCATTACCATAATCATAAACCAATTGGTTACGGTTTCCTTGAGCCTTCTCCCATGATTTGCCATCTAGAACATGAGAATATTCACCAACTATAATATCAGAACTTCCACTTAAATTTGTAAGTAGGTCATCTTTCAAATCATAAATAATTTGTTCTGGAGATTTATTTTTATCAGAGTCACTAAAACAACGATAAATGTGTGCATCGATAATAACACCAATTGATTGACCTTGAACTTTGGATTGTTTCTCATTTATCCACTTGACCCATTGATCTGTCCACCAACCATCAGATATGATAATTGGAATCTTATCATCAATCTTACGAATATGTTTAATTGCTTTAGCATAGTATTGTTTTTGATGAGTAGCATCATTATCAAAAACTGATTCATTAACAATTTGTAGACCAACTAAATTCTCAAACTTCTTCAAGTCTTCAATGATAAATTCTAAGGCTGATATTGCAATCTTTTGATTATTGCTGGTGTTCCAAAATTCAGGATGTAAATACTGATATCCACTATGTTCAGAACTATTTGCACCACCCGGTAAAGCATGGACATCAATTAAAATTCCAATGTCATGTTGATTGGCTTTTTCAACAATATTTCTTAGAATTGACCATGCGTTCTTATAAACTGGAGCAATTGAAGAGAATGGTGTATCTGAAGTGAATTCACCACCTTTGACATGCCAATAACCAATTGGAAGCCTGATGCTTGTGACTCCTTTTGATTTCAACCAATTCCAGTCGTTGTCAGAGACATAGGACGTCCAATGTTTCTCTAAATCAGCTCTTGTTTGATCCATGCCATTCTTTTTGGTATAAGCAGATATAGCATCATATTCAGTATTGGTTTCATCGATAAAGAATTGATGAAAAATAAACTTCTCTAAAAGAAATAGTGATCCAAAATTGACACCATAATGAAACCTGTTTTGGTAGATTGATCTCCTATCAGGAACACTGCCGGGTGGTGCTGCCGGAGCTGAAGGTTTGACACTATGTTCAATTCCTAGAATCTTACCAAGTAAAGGCATATCTATCCTTCTTGACAAGTTGACTGTAAATGTTTGTATTCCGAGAAGAATAAAGATAGAAGAGGGTTTTTGCAATAAAGTGTATATAAATAGACAAAAAAATGTGTCAACTGTCACACAATCGCCGAAAATTGAAAGAAGACATAAAACATAAAACTCAACCCATCCGGCCTGAATATTTTGATCATTAATAGTATCATCTATCATCAATCATCAATTTTAGTAGACAAATAAAAAGGATCAGGAGTAATTGGAATATGATATCTTTTGGTAAGTGTTTGTTCAATAAGTCAATGAAAGTGTGAACTAGAAGTATCGCCAATGTCAAAGAACAATAACGGAAAAATAATAATTTGATAATTTGATACAAATTTATTCCAAATCACAATGCTATCAATAACCATACCTAATATTTATGCTAAGCTTCCCTGTGTAATGAGGTATTTGAGCAAAGATGGTTATTATATAAATTTTACTACTTCTCAAAATATTTTTAGAAGGTTTGTCCACGCTTAGGAAGTTTAATGGTTCGTTCAAGATATTCTAACTAGGATGGGGCTCGATTCTCCGCTTAAGAGTGTCTATCTTAATTTTTGTTTAACTAAGTCTAACTGTATTAGAAGGTAGAGAAAAGAGAGGCTCATTAGTAACTACAGGAAAGAGAGGCTCATTAGTAACTACAGGCTCAAACTAGAATGAGAATATTTCATTCCAAAAACCTGTCGGACAAGGTTTGATTTCCACCTGAGGGTTATTTCTTTTCGGCTTACATTTAAGTTTATTATGTCTAGTATATCGTTGTTAAATTGTGCTTGTACTTTCAATATCAACAGAAATAATATATATTGTACGTATAATTGATATTATTGATCAGGGTCTCTCCTATGGTTCAGATCAAGGATGGTTTGCTGTTGCCAGCAAGCCGGCCCGGCCGTAGTTTTTAATTACTATTCAAAATAACTAAGTAAAAAAATAAAATTGAAAAGTAAAATGCTGCAGAACTGCAGTAATAAAAAATATTAAAATTAATATAATTTAATTACTATTTATACATTTATTATCGACAGTATTCATTGCCGGATAATCACCAATATAATCATCTCATCATCAGTTCCTGAACTTATGCCAGTTTATAATAAAACTTTTTCGAGTGAGAATCTTAGGTAGAATCTGTAAGCCCTTACTTCTTGTACAGCTACTGGTAGATTTTTTATGGATCAGATAGTCTAGACTCTATACATACATAATACTAGTAGTACACATACGGCCCGAATTTTGAGTTGGGAGAGACAAGTATTACGATGCGGGATACTAGTTGTATGTTGTAGTCGAAAGTTCAGTTTTTAGACCAATTAATAAAGTGGACTCTTGGGTCCTGAAGTCCCATTCAAACAATAATGTAATGTTAAGTTTTTTTAGATCATCTTATATCTGTTAGATCGGCAATGGGAATCGAAAGGGTCTTGATCTGATTGACAGTTCCTGATCAACGTTCAAGATTTTCAATTTATCGGATATCTTAGATGATCATCAAAACGGTAGTGAAGTAGAATACACATTGGAACGTCTTCATGATCGTGATGAAGATTAAGTTGATTTTCAGTTTAATTAATTTGTGAATGTACCGTTCACTGATATGAACAATTATAAATGGCTATTGTTGTAGTTAACCTAGGAGAAATCTGGAATTTGCTGTCAAAGTCAATGGACTGTATCAGTTTGAGGATCCCATAAGCGTTAATTAATTTTAATCTACCAAATCTACTTAATCGGTTGAAGTTAATGCCTCAAAGTTAGGAAATTGAAAAAAAAAGAACTCCAAGACAATAGAATCTATGCAACATGGATCTTGAGCATTGAACGATCATCCCGATCATCTCTATTTCGAGTTGATTAGCCGTAGCTATGTGATTTCTAGATAATCTGGGGTATGTAAATATTTAACATACACTGATCATAGTTGTCAGAGATAAAGTTACACGTTAACGATCCTTAGGTACAAATCAAGTGTTTGATTACTAACATTTCATGATTTGGGAACTTTTATTAGTGCCGTATGCTTTTGAGATAAACCTCGCTGGAAAAATCGTAGACCCAACAATCCGAATTTACGTACTCAAATATATATACGAAGTACCTGATTCCTAAAGTACTGGATTATAGTTCAATAGTGATACAATTGGGCTTATTCCCTTTTAATTGAACTTAAGTGGGTATTCTAATTATTTGTCAACTGTGAAAATTTGTAATTTTCAATGGTAGGCTGCAATTGAACTAAATACTGCAGGCGGTAGTTGTTGTACATTTGCATAGGAGTGCACAATTTGCAAAGATGTCCCTAGTGCTTACTGTAGTCTGTTCCAGTGAATTGTGATTTCTGCGTACACCTAGAGGGTTGAAGACTTTTGTTTGGGTGGAGAATCAGAAGAAATTTGGTGTACGTTAAAACAAGGGAAGAATAGTCTGAAGCTGTAATTTGTTCCGAACAGAATTCATCTTTTGAAACACTTGTCAAACCTGTGAGGTATCTGTTTCAAATTTTGGTTTTGGCACCTGATTAATCAAGTTTGCAGACATTTTGTAAAGATTAAGTCCATTCAAATTTAAAATACCGATCATAGGCCAGACTCTAGTGTAGTAAGAGTAAGTTTACGTTTGAGTATTGTATTTATCACCACATTTTGCAATGTCAATTGACGGTACAAAATTGAGTCTTGGCTTTTGAATTGCAAAACGCATGAATACTTTCTTTCAGCCATGTTACAACTGTTCATTTTCGTGCTATAGTACGAATTTTGAAGTGCTCATACATGATCTATACTTCAAAGAAGATATATACGAAAGATCTTATAAGTTCTCCTCTTCATCTTCCAATGTGGTAGCTACAAGCCAATTTGATATCTTGATCTGTTCAACGTCAAGGTCAAGTGAAATACCACAGTTTCCTGTAAATGATATAGAACGCCTGCAGACCGTTGAAAACAACTGGAATTTATCATCAAGTTTACAGGAAACTTCTTTTAAAGGGTGACCTAAATAAAAAATTTAAGAGATCTTGAGTTTCTCTCATTACTCCAGATAGAATCCAACTGGTAACAACTGGGGCTGCAGACTTTTAATTGATTTTTCCAATATTGGTTAATCAAGATCTCGACTATGATCCAGTATTACTGTATACATGGAGTTAGCGTAAACTTTGTTGTGGACATGTAATGTCACTTTTAGTTTACAAAATCTCACTTATTAGGGTATGAGATTTGCCGACAATAAGCTTATTGGTGGGTGTAAGTACAAATATCTGGTAGGCCCAGCAGCAGATAGAACTAACACCCTTACACATCATCTTGCAGCAAAAAATAGTAGCACCAGAAATCATAAGATACAAATAAATGTTCATTTGTATCAGTATTTGAAATCCGATACACTCAGTTCTAGCCTGATTAGAAGTTTGAAAGCGTATCATAATCATTTTGACGGAAGTTTCAACATAGTCCGATTTTTTGAAGAGAAATTTGCTTCTATGAAAGGCAAAAAGCCATAGTTTTTACTTCTTTTTCCATTTTTACGAGAGCTCGGAAAAATTTTAAGTTTAGGAAGAATTGATGAATTCTTGGAAATTAAGGCACATGCATAGCTAATTATTTTAATTCAACCACCAGGCAACCTAGGTATACACAACTAAAGTGTTTTTCAAGTTTTAATTCTCTACAAGGTAGTAGACATTCTCTTAATTGAACCTTTAGCGCTCCACTTATTAGCTGGGTAACCTAGCCTTTGTTGGATACTGGAATGTAATAATAAGAGCGTTGTAGAGACTAAACTTCACGGGAATTCGGAATCATGAAATGTTTCACAATTTGTTCTTCAACTTGATCTTGGAAGTTTGCAACAAGCTTCCACAGGAATACCGTATCCAATTTGCAATTCACGGTACTTAATTAATGTCAAACTGTAACTTCGATTTTGAAGATACCTAAGAACTGGCACCAATATTTACGATTTTATATTCGATTCTGCAGTATTGAAGATAGCTTGAAAATTGAATTTACGCTGAGATACTGACTAATGAAGAGCACAGTGTATTAGTCATTTTTCTGTTAATTCTACAGTAACCAACTTTGTTTTTGTTTTGTGTTTATGTTTTCTTAAGTGAAATAATAATATGCATTGTTTGTGACTCAATCAATATGTAATTTTTTGTTTTGAAATACAATGCTTACACTAGCTTGAAATCTCAGTACAATCCCTTGATCCATCCAAAAGGACAGTACCTTCCGAGGCTGCTGACAGTTTCAACAGTTTATCAGATAAAGGCAGTAGTTTTTCAAGTCAAGTTCATTAGCAGCGAATTTGCTCAAAGCCTACTGGTAGTAGAACTTTAATGTCAAATTTAGTTTGACACATAATTTAAGTTTTTGGCTTACGAATGAAATTTGACCGGCCCAGGGTTTGTTGCTTTTCATGCAAATTGCTTCGAAAGAAGTATCCATAAGCTCTTCATTGTCCATATAAAGTTGATCTTTTCATGTGTATTACCCCACTGAAAGAATGTTGTTGATTGAGCTTGCAAATTACCATAGATTCATTAATAGAGCTAAGCTCAACTTCAAGCACTCATACAAACTCAACTAAGAAAGACTGGTGACGTATACTACAGCTACTAACTTTAAGTTTGTTGTTCACAGATAAACTGGCATCGATATTAATCGGATCAAGATTCAAATGAGCTTTTTTTTGACAATTTTTGCACTGTAATTGAAGATTTATCAACACTTTGTTCTCAAAAGTGTCAATTCATGTACCATTTAGCCTAAGACATTCTAGTAATGCTTGAAAAGGTGGTTTAGATTGGGAATTCCGAGACCTTATCAGTCCGTCCAAGTGATCTATCAATGGGTGAGGCTTGAGCGTCACTACAACTTGTTTTTGTAAGATCCAGCTTAAATCTTTCTCCATTTACGCATCGATTTCAGTCTACAGTAGAGCATTGATTGTTTCAAGAGAAAATTGGCCGAAAACTTGATTACAAAGAGCGAAGATATGATATCATTAGGGGGTCGTACTTACGTACTGACTGTTCTGCTCGACAATGACAAAACAATTGTATCTTTCTCAAGTAAACCGGTACGTAACAACTATTAGAGCCATGTTTCTACCTGCTGCTGAGTTATCCATGTCTGAGCGATGATTTACAATCACATGCATATGCTATGCATACTTGAGCGCAGAATTCGAAATATGGGTTGAAATGACGCATATTCTTGCATTGTTGTAAACTCTCAAATATTAATGAACAGGGACACATTTTTTTTTATGATCATTAAAAAGAGAAGAATAAAAAATAGATTAGCATAGTTGACGTTTTTTTCCAGTTTTTTTCAGGTTCTGATTCAATTCTTTAACAATCGCTAGTTTACTTGTTATAATATTTTAGATCCAGCTAGTGCCATACACTAGCCTGCTCCATCACTGTTTTTCAACCATTAGCTAAAACCTTTGAAGTTAATCATATAATTTTGTTTTGAAGTTTATAATAAAATTTCCATAAATTAAACAGTGATAAACTAAAAGCTCACTTTTAATAAGGAACTGATAGGATTTCAATAATGCTATCTCCAAGAACACAAGAAGCTCAATTCAATTCTACAATGCATTATCAACCTTCAGGTCCGTTTATACCATCCAACAATGCCTCTCAACCTGGGAACCCTCCAATTACCACCCAATATCAACAAAATGGATCTATTCAATCCAATTTTCAATCTGCAAATGGCTACTCAGTCAATCATAATAACAATTACACAATATCCAGCAACATTCCAGTTTCTGGAAGCAGTTCTTTTTCTTTACCATCTGTTAACCAAGGTTATTTTGATCAAAATCAATTTCAACAACAAGGTTCTCTCCCACCTCCACAACAAGCTGTCAGCTCATCAACACAAATAGTACCACAAATGCAACAAGCTGTCAGCTCATCAACACAAATAGTACCACAAATGCAACAAGCTCATCAACCACAAAATTCTGTTTTTTTTGGTAACAATCCCCCATTTTTCCCCCCAGTTCCAAATTCAAATAATCTTGTCAATAACTCTACGGAATATTCATATACATATAATCTTTCTTATAACACAGATTCAAACCAACCAGGTCAGCCAGTCCAACAACCACCATTAACTTCTTCTCAATCTGTTTCAAATATTTCTACAACCCTTGTTCCATTACCTAACATTCAATCAGACAACGAAGATGCCCCATTTCCTGGTGTTCTTGAACCACAATATCGCAACATGAACAATGCTCCATATCATCCAAGAAGTGCTACTTATCCAAGTGACAAAGTAGCCAAACCAAAAAGATCAAGTTCTTCATCAAGTTCATTACTTGGAATGACACCAGAAACTGCCAGACGCAATCGTTGTAATATTTGTCAAAAACAATTCAAGAGACCATCTTCTTTACAAACTCATTTTTATTCTCACACTGGGGAGAAGCCATTCGTTTGTAACTGGAAAAATTGTGGAAGATTATTTAGTGTTAGATCAAATATGATCAGACATAGAAAGTTACATGAACGTGATGCTAAAGTCAAGAAGGAAGGTGATGTCAAAGAGTCCTTGGAAATACCTGAAGATACAAATACCAAAAAGACTACAATAACGAAAAAGTCTGATGATTCTATTAAACAGAAATTAAGTGATAATTCCAAAATCAAAACAGCCACTGGAGGCTCCTTACCAAATTTATTACATCCTTCTAATAGTCCCCAATCGGAGTTTCAATTAAGTTGGTGAGTTTAGGCAAAACTCAAAAGTTGATTTTTTATGTTTTACGCTAGTTTGTTTAAGGAGGTTGCTATTGTTTTTTGATTTTTTTAATGAAGCTTTTACTTATTCTTTTCAATATAGAGCCATTGTCGTGCTCCTATAGATGCTTTTTAATTCTTCGTTGCTCATGATATGGAGCCATTATTTGATTTCCTTCTGCTCCTATAGATGTGTTTTTCATGAATGATTGTTTCTTAATTAAAGTTTTAATTGTTTTTTTGGTTTTATTGGTTTTTTTTTAGTTGGTGTCTTAGTGTTTTATATTATGATGGTAAAATATTTCCTTACCTTTCAATATTAATACAGTGCTGTTTCAAAGGTTAGCTGAATGTATGACAATTCTGGATATTGTTCAACAGATGTGTATTTACTTTTAAGAAAGTATTGTTACTTATTTCATAACGTATTGACTTTAAGCACAGTAATTTTAACAGAAGATAATATTACTGGTGTTCAGACATTAAGAGTTCTTATCAGATCAGATATAATTTATCCTTTCTCAGATCTGAAATTTGACATACATCCTCGTATTCATAAATGAACTGTGCAGCTAGCTCTAATGACATCGCATCTGTTACAGCCTTTCAAATATCGATTTTAATCGAACATCAATTGAACTTAGGTCTGACTTCAATGTCCACAAAATGACATACAAACGATATGCTATTCCAAATCATAAGAATGATATACAAATTTTATAAAGCCTATGTTGCCCAATCTTGAACAAAGTTTCTGAATATACACGAACCTGTTGACAATGGTAGATTTTTACTTCTAACCTTTTCTATGTAACATGTAAATTATGAAAGCCTCCTGGGAGCCTTCATGCTGTAGCAGTGAAACCTGATTTCAAAATAATATTTCAATGAGTTGATCAACTTGACATTCACGATTACAACCCCGTTTATAGATATCAACCTATCGTATTGCATGTATTTAGAAGTCGATTAATAATCTTCGGCTATGGTTCCGAAAATTTTATAATTTTTCATTTTGTGTCATTGTCACGTGTATTATCACGTGAAATTCACATGACCGATGCGATGAGCTTCGCGAAAATTTTATAAAAAAAATTTCTTTAAGCTAGAAAGAAAAATTTTTAAAGAGAAAAAAGAAATCTATTCTATTAGGAATCTAATTCTTTCAGCTATTTACGGTACGAAATGCAGTTGACCTGGAAGGATATCCCTACCGTTCCTAATGCGAACGATTTGTTGGACATTGTCCTTAACAGAACTCAAAGAAAGACACCTACTGTTATTAGACCTGGTTTCAAAATCACCAGAATTAGAGCTTTCTATATGAGAAAAGTTAAGTTCACTGCAGAAGGTTTTGAAGAGAAGTTCCAAGATCTCATCTCTGGTTTCCCAAACATCAACGATGTTCATCCTTTCCATAGAGACTTGATGGATACTTTATATGAGAAAAATCATTATAAAGTCTCATTAGCTGCTGTTTCTAGAGCTAAAACTTTGATCGAACAAGTTTCGAGAGATTATGTTAGATTATTGAAGTTTGGTCAATCTTTATTCCAATGTAAACAGTTGAAAAGAGCTGCATTAGGTAGAATGGCCACTATTGTCAAGAAGTTAAAAGATCCATTAGCTTATTTGGAACAAGTTAGACAACATTTAGGTCGTTTACCAAGTATTGATCCAAACACCAGAACTTTATTAATTTGTGGTTATCCTAACGTTGGTAAATCATCTTTCTTAAGATGTATCACCAAAGCTGATGTTGAAGTTCAACCATATGCTTTCACTACGAAATCTTTATACGTTGGTCATTTTGATTATAAATATTTGAGATTTCAAGCTATTGATACTCCAGGTATTTTAGATAGACCAACTGAAGAGATGAACAACATTGAAATGCAATCTATTTATGCCATTGCTCATTTACGTTCAACTGTTTTATATTTTATGGATGCTTCAGAACAATGTGGTTTTTCAATTGAAGCTCAAGTTAAATTATTCCATTCCATTAAACCATTATTTGCTAATAAATCTGTTTTAGTTGTGATAAATAAAACAGATATTATCAAACCAGAAGATTTAGATCCAGAACGTCAAGAATTGATCAAGACTTTAACTGAAGTTCCAGGTGTTGAAATCATGACCACTTCATGTCATGAAGAAGAAAACGTTATGGCTGTTCGTAATAAAGCTTGTGAAAAATTACTTGCTTCAAGAATTGAACAAAAATTGAAAGGTACCGCAAGAGTCAACAATGTCTTGAACAAGATCCACGTTTCTAGACCAGCTCCAAGAGATGATATCAAGAGAGATGCTTTCATTCCAGAAGGTGTCAAATCTTTAACCAAATATGATGTTACTGATCCAAACAGACGTAAATTAGCTCGTGATATCGAGGCTGAAAATGGTGGTGCTGGTGTTTTCAACATCAATTTGAAAGATGCCTATTTATTAGAAGATGAAGAATGGAAACAAGATACAATGCCAGAACTTTTGGAAGGTAAGAACGTTTATGATTTCTTAGATCCTGATATTGCTGCTAAATTACAAGCTTTAGAAGAAGAAGAAGAAAGATTAGAACAAGAAGGTTTCTATGATTCCGATTCTGAATTAGAAGATGAAGAGATTGAAGATATTCGTGAAAAAGCTGATTGGATTAGAGACAAACAACAAAAGATGATCAATGCTTCAAGAAGTAGAAAAGCCTTGAAAAATGGTGGTACCATGCCTCGTTCTAAATTGACCAAGAACTTTTCTGAATTAGAATCTCATTTGGAATCCTTAGGTCATGATACCAGTGCATTATCCAACAAGAAGAACAGTAAATTATCAGCTAACAAATATAGACAAACTGGTGCTGATGTTGTTTCTGGTGAAGGTGGTTCATTATCTAAGAAAAAACCAATTTACAAATCCGATAGATTGAACGATGGTGTTGCTGATGGTTCATTAAGAGATAAGACTGATAGATTGGCTAAATTACAAAGACGTGAACGTAACAGACAAGCCAGAATTGGTGAATCTGATCGTCATGCCACAGCATCCATTCCAAAACATTTGTTCTCCGGTAAACGTGGTGCTGGTAAAACTGATCGTCGTTAGAATGTATCAACTTTTTTTCTCCTTTGGTTTTTATTTCCTTTGATTTTTAATATAGTTTGCATTATTTGATTTCTTTTTTGTTGAATTTAAGTGGTATATATGAAAATACAACCTTTTGTACATTAGAAGTTTAATTTTATAAATAAACAGTTCTGAATAAAAATAGTAGTCATAAATAAATCTAATGTATATTTCTTTAAACAGATTGATAATCATACTAATAAATTCGTCAAATAACCAAATTATCAAGTTAAACATAAAATCACAAAAAAAACTAAGTCATAATAAAAAAATTCCCATAAAAGTATAAGTACCAACATTTTCTGCTTTTTTTTTAATTACCATAAACTTCTCTTAACCTAGAGACAAAAACCAACATCATTATTAATCTTTTTTTAATCTTTCTCTTCTGTAAAAAACATCTAACACAACTTTTTTTGAATAATAATATCCCATAAATAAATAGCAAAGTGTCATATAAGACTCACAACGTGAGACCTGGGTTATTTTTTATAGCAAATGAATTCGAATCAGAAAATTGAAACTCATCATCATCCATCTTAAACTGAGTTTCACTTTCATCTGGATCAATAGCGATATCAGAGCTTGGAATCAGTCCGATTTCATTGTATTCTGTAGCTGTTTGTAGTTGAGAAACAGCATAAGATCTTGAACCAGAAGGTCTTGAACCACGTCTTTGTAATTCTTGTGGAGTTAATAAATCTGATAAGCTTGAAGGAACAAAATCTTCTTCAAACATGTCATTCTCATCATCGTCCACAATAGCACTTTCATGATCAAAGGAAAACGGAGTGTTGAATGTTGGTCTGAAAGAGGCAGAGTGGGAAACACTTCTCGTATAAAACGATGATGCCTGATTATTGGAATCACTGGAAACGGCAGTATTGCTCCAAATTGACGTTGATGTGAAAGTTGAAGGTCCTTGCTCAACCATCGACGTTGTTCTTGGATGTGAAGTGGTTGAACCATAAAGAAACGATGACTGATTTGAGAATGAGTTTCTGGATGTGTTGTACGGAGAAGGGACATTTGGAGAAGTGACATTAGGAGAAGTGTTTTGATTGTGGAAGTAATCGTATTGAGCAAGTCCATTGCTTTGTAATTCGGGAGATAAAATGTTCTGAGGAGAAACTGGTGGATATTGTGAGTTTGTTTGAAGGAAACCATTTGAGTTCTCACTCTTGTGGTTACCATGATTAATATTGCCATTATTATTATGATTATTATTATTATTGTGATGCTGGTAAGCCTGAGCTAACGTCTTTGGATTAACTCTTCTCCCATCTGGTAGAATATGAGCTAAGGCACACTTGACACCGAACTTGCAGTTGCCCTTCTGGAAGTACTTGCAAGGAGCAGTCTCGACGTTGGCGTCCACTGTGTGAGCGAACGGACACGCACTGCCAGCCTGGCAGGTTCCCTGCTTGAAGAACTTGCAAGGGACATGTGCAAGGTCTGGTAATGGTTAGTCACTGGACAGATTGGTTAATTAATAATAGACTGGATATACTCACTTTTAGAAGGAGGGCTCTTTGCGATCTCGATAGGCTTGGGGTTCAGTGCCAGTGTTCTGGAACCTACAGGGGTGCGATTCTTAGCCATGGGAGAGTAAAATGTTGAGTGTAGAGCTCTAGCAATGGATTGATAGTGATCTATGGGGTAGATAGTCCTGGATGAGTCCACAGTAAGGCTCAAACACACAGAAAAGACGCAGTAGGAGCAGTATTCAGCAGAGATAGCAGGAATGTGATCAGATACTCAGTGAAAACAGCACACGGCGGTACAAAAGAGCCGAAAACACGCTTTTTGTCCTGTCTCTTTCTCCATTCTAAAGAGACGAAACTTGGGGGCTTTTATCTTATCGATGATTATATAATGGCTTACATTATCATAAGAGCAAACAAACAGGGTAACATCCATACATATAGACTATAACCATATAGTATACACTATTTATTTATTCATTGTAGTGGTAAACAAGGTAGTTTGGGAGCCCGAAGACCTGGTAGCCTAGACGTTTGGCCATCTTTGCAAAACCTTCAGTCTCGATGAGGTGGTAGAATGGGAACGGAGGGAACATGGCCCCGTCTCTGTGGACATCACCTTTCACTAGGACAGCAGCTCCTCCAACACCGTCCAATTCCATCTCAGCATTGATGTCCTTGTTGGCATCGTAGAAATGGGCCATCAGTGTTCTGTAGGCTGCGATCTCTGCGTATCCTTCGACGATGATCTCGTCCTCAGCCATGGTGCTGGCGATTCTGAGCCCTTCCTCACTCTCGACCCAGTTGTTGTAGTCGTAAGGTCTGATGGAGTCCTGTTTGAGCTCTTCGTCGTAGTATCTCTGGTAGCAGTTTGCAGAGATGATTGGTTTGTCATGGGACACTAGATCTTGGATCAATGTTGGTGGGGACTCGATAATGTCAGAGTCCAACCACAAGACCCAAGAGGTGAAAGGACCGATTGTTGAGAATAGCAACGAGTTTCTAGCCAATGCCATGTTTTTTCTTCTCTCTTTTTGAGCGTGCAATGCATGTCTATCCTTCTCTGCCTGTGATGCCAACGACTCCGTGTCTTGTCTCAAGATCGTGATCTTCGAGAATCTGTTCTCTTTCTTACCAGTTTGGACTTGCTTGATGGCTTTCTCCAATTTCTTTAAAGCTACATCACCGTCTTTGGTTCTTGGAACGATGAACCCCAACTCTAGCAACTCCCTTGGGTATGTCAATCTCAACAAATTGGTCCAGTACTCGTTGTAAAATCTCGAGACTGGAGTCAAGATTAAAACCTTTTCCTTGTTGTAAACAGCCATTGGAGTCGAGGTTAACTTGTTCAAGTCGTAATGTGAGATGTGATCTCCTGGCAAGTTTCTAGGAATGAGATCTGCTTTTCTCCCATAGAGCCCATTGCTCTTGACTTTGTAACTGTACTTTGATTTTGGCTTCGATCCAGAAAACAGGTAGAAAAGGACAATGATCAGAAAGACTGGACCTAGAAGGAGCAGGGGTTTTCTTCGTATCTGTCTGATGAGCTGGCTTCTCGTGAAGTTTGGCTTCATGGTTGGACGTTCTCTCTATGGTAACACTCAAGGTGCTTTTGTCTCGAACAATTGAAGCTTCTCAAACAGCTGAATTGGTGTAGAAACATGGAAGAGATCAGAATGTTTTTTGTTTTGATGAACGAAATTTTTGAAAACGGGAGTTACCCGGAGATTGGGTTTTATATGACTTATTTATTATTATTACTGCCATTATATATTATTGACTAATATAGTCACTGGGTTTCGTACTAGTAGACTTTAGTATTATTACATGAATAGTATAGCAAAATCATAAATGAATGTCAGATTTATTTATTTGCTGGAAGTAAGAGTTTGTGTGTAATAAGTAAGCCTTATTCCGAATTCTTAGCAACTACTTACTACTTGCTAAATATAAATATAACATCTAGAATTAATTTAGAACTAAATATCAAATCAATGATCATTGATTAATTATCAATTATCATTTGATTGCTCATATTTATGTAAATTTTGAAGTTCAGATTTGTTCTCTCTCACAATTTCATCTATTCTCAATTTTCAATTTTACTACTCAGACCAAAATCTATAAGGTGAATTTTGTTCCCATCATACACCAAATTTCTTGATTCAAGATCTCTATGCTCAATATGTAATTCTCCAATCATTCTTTCAATATTATGGTGCCATAACTAGACGAAATACCCCTATAAAAGCATCGTCAAAACGACATTTCAAATAATCAAACTGAGAAACAATGAATTGGATATAGAATTAATCATTTTATTGAAGCCTTGAAACCAACAGTGAGACCACTCTTTTTCTTTGCAATTGAGAAATGAGAATATGTTATAAAACAAATATCATTATGGTAAATCAGCTGTACTACAATATTATCTCTTCAAATCATAAAAAATTCATGACATTTATTAATTACAACCCAATAGATACGTCTAGCACTCTATTTGAAGACTTTACCATCAGCGACTTCTCTGGTTTCACCGTTGATAACTAATGGTTTGTCCCAAGCGAAAACATCGTTGACGAATTCTTTGTCTTCTGGTTTAGAAGCATCTAATTTGGTGAAGGAATAAGATTCCCAATCTGGAGCAACGTTGAAAGCTGGTTCAGATTCTTGACCTCTAACTAAGAAGACACCAACAATACCGTTGTTATTGTTTTCACCGTAGACGACACCGGAACCGAACAAGTATTTGGAAGAACCAGTCAAACGGTTGAAGAAACCACCAACTAAGTTGTTGGACATGAAAGTCAAGGTTAATTCATCGTTATATTTGTAGTCAACTCTCCATAATGACCATTCAGAAGGATCGTAGTGTTCCCAGAACCATGGTAAGGCAGTTTCTCTGGTTTCTTCGTTGGAGTAAACTCTTTTCCATTCATCTAAGACGAAGCTGGTTGGTTTACCCAAAGCTTCTAATGGATGTTTTGGTTTTTTTTCTTCAACTGGAGCATCTTCTTCAGCAGCTGGTTTTGGTTTTTCAGCTTTTGGAGCAGCTTTTGGTTGCTCTTTCTTTTCTTTCTTTGGTGGAGTGTATTCGACTGGTTTTTCAATAAATTTGAAGTCTGGGAAAGTAGAAGCTAAAACTGGATGAGCAGTAACGGTAGTCCACCATCTGACAAAGTTTGGATGTTGAGCTCTCCATTCTTTACCCCATAAGTTTTCGAAACCTCTGATGACAACTGAAGCAACGTACAAATCAGCAAGAGTGATTCTTTCACCAACTAAGTAAGTGTATTCAGCTAATCTAGCTTCGAAAACAGCAGCGGTTTTATCAACAGAAGCAATAGAATCAGTGACTTGTTTTTTGTTGTATGGTTGAGCACCGACTAATGGTTTGAAAGCACTGGTGATGGAGGCGACTAAATCAGAGTTGGCTAGGGATAACCATTTTAAGATTTGGTAGTATTCAGCTTCAGATTTACCTAATAATTTGGCATCTTTGTTTAATGAAGCAACTGGAACAATTGTTAGTATTAGGTTCGCTTTTTGAAGTATTTAAAGGAATTAAATAAGAGTTCCATCACCAATGAAATATCAATTGGGTTCTTCTTCTTTATATTTCAGATTATAATCCTCGACATGATTTATTAAGACAGGGATAACTGTTTAATTTTTAATAGAATCTTCTCATCATTGCAAAAAAAGAGTTTTAAACCTCAACTCCTGTGTTCAATTCCTTCAAATGTAATCTCGCAGTGGGAACTTACGGTATGTGTAGACAGCAATGGCTTCGGTTAATTTGTAACCTTTTGGACCAACGAAAGCTGGAATCAAACCTCTTGGGAAGGTCTTTTCGAAGGTAGCGTCTTTGCCTTTGACAACAGTGACGTCTAAGCCTAAGAATTTGACTAAACCTTCAGCTAAGAAACCTCTGGCGAATTGGTTAGTGTATAAAGTACCTTGGGACATTGTGAGAAATGAAGTTGGACTTGCAATTCGAAATCGAAGAAAGAGAAAGGAAGAAAAATTTTTTCTTTGGTGAAAAATAAAAAAAAAAAATTATGAGGAAATATGTGGTGTCTGGGTTAATACCACGTGAGATTTTTATAGTGTGGGAAGAGAGTAATTGGGAGTTACTGATTAACAGAGGGTGTTTGTGGTTCTTTTTGATGAGGGATGTGGTTGGGAAATTGGTAGTATTTCAATAGTGTTTTTTTTGTGGAAATCTGGAACTGTAGCCTGGTTTTATGGGAGATATAAGTTTGATATGTAATTCTATTATTCAGATTATTGGACATTAATTTGATAATTGTATAAGATTAAAGGGGACCTATTGTGAGTTATGGTAATCATTGATCAATATAATCATCAGTATACACAGTACAACCTTTAATAACCATCACAACTTCAACATTCACACTTCAGATCAAATCAATATCGGTACCTTGCATAATTCACGAATATTTCCATTCCGATCAGAAATTTGTTTCATGTTTCATCAAATTTGTGCCTCAAAAAATATATCAATTGTATAAAATATACACATTGTTTCCATATCACTGATTTGACCACTGTTCGGCTGTTTTATCAAATAGAAAACACTTCATAATACGATGGCCGACGTTATCATAGACAAGAAGAAACATAGACCTGCGACTCTTGAGTTGAAAGGATCGAATCTCAACGTTGGTGATGCCACAAAAGATATGAGTGAGTACGGGTTAAAATGTGTTTCACCAGGGTTGCCACCTCTCTCTGCTAAGATGAAGACCACTGTGAGCATGTCTAACATTATTGCTGCTCAACAACGTGAGATTATCCAGTCCAGAAAGGAAAACAACGAAGGTCAAGCTGATGATGAGAATGTCCCAGAAGTACAGTATGACGACATTGAGATTGTAAATCAGAAACCACAAAACCAAGCAAAGAGAACAGCTCAAGATGAGGAAGATTTATCGATTCCAACTGCTCAAACTCAAAAGAGACTCAAAAGAAACCATGCTCCTCCACCATTGAACCTAGGTCTAGCCCACAAGGCAAACAAACCAACTATCAGATCAGCTCCAATTTACAACATGAATCCAACATTCCACAGCAGTTTACCTTCACAGAGACATAAACAGATGAAAAGAAGAATCCCTATTGCTTCTGCTAAAACTGGACAGTTTCCTCCAAACATAATAATGACTCCTAATGGTCCAGCAAGACTCATACCAACTCCTCAACTCAGATTTGCTAAAAGACCAGGATACGCTCAAGGTCTTTACCCTATGCAACATGCGATTCCTAAAACTGCATCCACTTTAAGAAACCCAGCTAATGTGGGAATACCTTTAACACAGCATCAATTAGCCAAATATCAACAACAACTGGTGTATCAGCAAGAGCAATGGGCCAAATTTAAAGAATACAGAGATTCGAACAAAGTAAGTCATGTCACTGACGTTTTCGAAGGTGATGCAACTAGACTGGCACCTGTGTCTTCCCAACCATTAAGTGCTCAACGTGAATTTTTCAATTTGGACAATTCTAAGAATATTAGAGCACAGCAACTTAGTGCAAAATCCAAGAAAGTGAAAGAGGGTGAAGAACAAGATGAATCAGATGAAGAAGGCCCTGAAGTTAATGCAATTGAGGAAAATGCCAAACCTGAATCAGATTTAGCAACAGAAGATTCATCAATTCGTACAGAGTTAAGAATTTCTAATAGTATTTTCAGATTTGAATTCCAAAAACGAGGAAAGTCAGAAGAAGTTAGTAAAGAAAGATTCTTAAGTCACTGTGCTGCTGCTTGGGATCAATACTCAAAATCACAGCAATGATTTTGATGCACTTTTGATTGTTTTTATGTGTACATGAATATTATCTATGACGTTTTTTCTTGGAGTTCTATAGCTAGGATAGGTCTGGTGTAATAATTATAGGAACGTTTCATTAGTTTAAAGCTGAATAATTTATTTAGAAGGTACTGGAGTATGCGATGGTATTACAAAAACCAAATACTAAATACTTTCAATTAATGCAAAACCTATTAGTATAGATCCTTTGACATGTAAGGACCATCCAATTCGTAACCCAATCTGTTATAATAATTTCTGACACCAACACCACTAATGACACTTATTTTTTCAGAGCCATGTTCTTCTCTTGCAATTCTTTCAGCTTCTTCCATTAATAAAGTACCAAAACCTTGATGTTGGAATTTTCTTGGATCTCTTGAATGTAACGGAACAACAGAACCATAAACATGTAATTCTCTAACTAATGAAGTTCTCTTACCAACGAATTCTTTTCTATATGTATGTTTTTTGGACGTTTTTCTTAATCTTAATAACCCAATTAGAATATCTTGCTTTGGATCTTCGTATGATAAAAATGTTTCCCAACCGTCATTGGCATAATAATCTCTTCTAATTAATTCAACTTGATCTGGTTGAACTTTGTGATGAACTTCTTGAATACCAACTTCTCTTGTTCTCACATCTCGACATTTTGTACCGAAATCTTTCATTCTTGCTAATGCCAATTCTCTCAAGTTACCATTTTCAACACCTGAAGAAACTAAAGGCATAGGGATATCTCTTTGAACTCTGTAAATTCTTGTCCATGGAGGAACTAATGCTAAAATTCTTGCAACTAAGTCAATCAACGCATTTGCATTATATGATTTATATCTACCAGTTTTCCAAAGTTCATATAAACCAGTACCTCTAATGACCAAAGTTGGATAAATTTTCAAACCGTCAGTTCTGAAATCTGGATTTTCAAAATATTCTTTAAATTGGGCTAAATCTCTTTCCATACCAACGTTTGGTAAATCAGGCATCATATGACTAACAATTTTATAACCTGCATCTTTAGCTTTAGCAAAAGTATCACAAACTGCAGTAACTGTGTGACCTCTATTTGTATCTCTTGCAACGTCTTC
This sequence comes from Gotozyma botsteinii, assembly GCA_020280145.1. Classification (NCBI taxonomy): domain Eukaryota; kingdom Fungi; phylum Ascomycota; class Saccharomycetes; order Phaffomycetales; family Phaffomycetaceae; genus Gotozyma; species Gotozyma botsteinii. The sequence goes on from JAFIIU010000002.1 coordinate 126,534, forward strand.
ATAAACACTTTGAACACCGATTTCCAATCTTGTACAACCATACTTCAACATATCATCCAAATGGGTACGAGTACAATAATCTGGTCTTGTTTCAATTGTGATACCAACACATTTAGTTAATGATTGTTGGGAATATTTAATGGCTTGATCCAAGTTAGTACCGTTATAACCAGATAAAGCATTATGCAATTGACAGATGAATTCTTCTCTGTATTCTTTGTCAAGGGACATGAAAGTACCACCCATGACAATATATTCCACCTTATCAACAGAATGTCCTAATTGTTTCAATTGATCAATACGACCTCTTGCCTGTTCATAAGGATCATAACGAGCTCTAATGGCTCTCATAGAGGTAGGTTCATAACCAGTATATGACTGTGTGGAGTATTCGAAATCAGAATCTGGACCACCTGGACAGTAAACACAAATGTTACCAGTGAATGAAATGTGTGGACAACGATGAGGTTTTGACATGACTGCAACAACACCGACACCAGAGGCAGTTCTCACAGGTTTGGCCTTAAGTTTAGGCAATAAATATTTCTTGTATTGATCAGGAATCGAATTAATGACATCTGTTAGTCTTGGTTGTGATTTCAATTTGTACTTCTTTGAGTTTTTAGTGATCAATCCATTTAGATTAATTTCTTTTGAGGTCTTCAATGAGTCGATCAACTCCAGAGTGATGTCTGAGCAGCACTGCAGAAAACGTTCCTTTTCAGGAGCCATCTTCTGCTTGCTCTTTATAACCCCGACGGCCATCTTTATGTGAGTCTAGTGTATTTTCTTACAGACTTGTAACAAATTGAAATAAATTTATTTGAACCAATTGCTTTAAATTAAATTTTCTTTACTAAAATGTGGCCTTACCAGATGATTATTCCGAAAATGGAAGACTTCCGTATTTGGTATTTCTCGAACTGTTTTTCGCACCTGGACGAAAATGGCCAAAATCATATCAAATGATATGAAGAAACTAAATTCACTACACTATACCACAAATCTAGTCGTTTGCGGGTGTTATCCACTGGAAGGCGCAATTAGAGAGATCTTCTTCACACACGCAATATGTCTGAGAGTCAATTGGCCCAGGAACAGGCACAACCTCCGACAGAATCAGGTCAGGTAACCATGCCAGATCAACAACATCAAGTACAAGATTCTGATACTCAACTATCTAAGAATGCTAAAAAAAATAAGAAAAAAAGAGAGAAGCAGAAGAAGAAGAAACAGGAGCTTGCTGCTATATCAGCTTTGAGTGAGCAGAGAAGGGTAGAGAATGAAGAAACTTCTGAAAATAATGGTAATGCAACTTCATCAATCCCACTTGAAGAACCAAAACTGGATATTGTTGAACAAGAAGCTTCAATTGTGAGTGATGCTGCTCCTATTACTGAAGAGTTTATTCAAGAAAATATTGCTACTGAACCTGTCGAATCTGAACCTGTTGATTTACCAACAACGGATATCAACCCGACTGATTATTCAAAAGAATCACCATCTCAGGAAGCTAGTGATGCAACTCCAATTGAAAATGTCGCTCAAATTGAAGAAACTGATCAGCTTCCTACCGGATCTGAAATATTAGAACCTCAACGGAATGAAATCATTGAATCTCTAAACGTTGAGAGTAACAAGGAACAACAAAGTCTTGTTCAAAATGAGGTGTTACCCCAAGAAAATGATCTTGTTGAATCAGTTTCTGATGAGATTTTAGAGAATGAACAAGTTGTTGATCAACTTCAAAATGAAAAGTCTACAATTAACGAAGAAAACCTGGTGTTTGATGATGGCAATGATAATGATGACTTGTTTGGTTCTAGTGAACAAACTGAATTACCTTGGTTGGAAAATCAAACTCCAACTCCTATTGTGACTGAGGAGGAAACTAAACCACAACCAGATATTATTGAAAGTCTTTTTTTCCAAAGTTATCAAAAGGAACAAGAAGTTGCTGCATCAACCGAATCCAATGAAGCTGCATTTACTGAGAATATTGAACAAGAACAAGCTAATCCAGTTGTTGATTCACCTGGTGCTAATGAACAGCCAGATGACATTGCTTTAAAAGAGCCAGAAAAGTCTTTGGTTACTGATGTTGATGATTTATTTGGTGCTAGTGAACAAACTGATTTACCTTGGATTGAAAATGAAGCTGCTGTGGTCACTGAAGACAATACTAGACCACCATTAGATCTCATTGAAACACTGATTCTTCAAAATCCTAGAAAAGAATCTGAAGCAGCTGAGTTAGTGTTTGAGGAAGGCCTAAAGAATGAACTACCTGAATCTTTTGAAAAGGAATTGGAACAACCTGAAGATGATTTATTTGGGTCAGAAGCTAGAGCCGAATCTTTACCATGGGAACAAGTAGAAATTGAAACAGATGTTCATCTAAGGACAGATACAGAAGAAGTGCAAAACAAGGAAGTTGCTGAAGCTGAAACTTCCACTACTGACATTTTTGCAAATGACGCTACTGGTGATTTCTTATCCTCATTGAACAAGGAAAAGACTGAAGTATCTGAAGAGAAAGAGAAAGAGAAGGAAAAGGAAAACAAATTTGCTTTCTTATCTGATGATTTAGATGACGAATTACTAGACGACGACTTGCTGGATGACGATTTATTAGATGAACCAGTTGCTGCACCTGTGGAGCCAACCCAACCGGTTCCTAATCAATCAAAATATCAACCAATGCAACAATCCCAACCAATACAACCTCATCTCAGAGGTACTCAATCACAACAGTTTGACAGAAATGCTTATAATATTTATGCATCTTCAAATCCAGATGCAGGTGCTCAACATCATTTGGATATCAAAAAATTGAATGAAAATAAGAAGAAATCTGACGCTTATGACTTTCCTTTTGATTTGATGCCAAAGAAGGAACTTGCCAAACCTGCTACACCACATGTATACCAGCCAACTCCTCAATCTGCCCAGCAATTTTCTCAAGCAGTTCAATTTCCCCAACCTTCATCAATCAATAATTCATCTCCATCTGTTTCAGCACCTTTGAACAAATTTGCACCACCTGTAACTCCTAAAGCAGGTCCTCCTCTTTCATTAACACCTGGTTCATCAAAAGCTGCTGCTTCTTCATCAAATGTTTCAAAGAAGGCATCTTCGTTCTTTGAAGAGTTACCAGTTTTGAAGCATGTGGGTCCAGCTAAAGCTGCTAGAGTTGCTTCAAATTCTTCTGTTGATACTGCTGCTAGAATTGCCATGAATGCTGCACTTGGTAACAACCAAGCTATGACCAACAACTCTCCTTCTCTCAACAGACCATTGAATGCATATGAACTAAGGGCTGCACCATCTGGTCCTCCATCACAATTTATGTATGCTTCAACAGGTAACAATGGTTCTATTGTTCCATCAATTCAAGGACCACCAATTCCTAGAAACAACTATGCCCCTGTTCTGTCTCAATCAGATGCTGGAAACTTTGGTCAAACCTCATCTCAGTCTAACATTTACGGTCCAGTTCTACCTCAACTAGGTGCTGGAAACATTCCTCAGACTTCACCCCAGTCAAATGTTTATGCTCCTGTTCAACCTCCTGCAAATCAAACAAACACCTATACTGGTTCGAATACAGGCCCAACAAACTACGGTGCTGTTCAACCATCAAATTCTTATATTCCACAGCAATCTCAGGGAAATCCGTATAATCCTAACAAGTTCAACCAAGGTCCACCACAACCTGTATTATCTCCATTATTGCATCAAGCTCAAGCGAATCAATATCAAACAGGTCCTCAAGCAGCTCAAAACTTGGGGGCTGCTGCCAATTTTAACCCTAGTGCTAATTTGAATTCACTAAAATCACCAAGTCAACCTACATCTGGAGCCTTTAAATATGCTCCAATCAATCACAGAAGACAGGCAAGTGTTACTGCTAATAACTATGATCCTTATAGTTTATCAAAGGTTCAAGCTGGTCCTCCGAAGTTCTCGCAAAACGGTCCAAATGCTGTTCCAGGTTTCCAACACCCACCTCAAATCAATCAGCAACCTGTTGTTTCTCAACAAATTCCTCAAACCCAAGGTTATAATCAACCAAATAATCCTGTTCCTTTTGGTGCCGATCCGCAACCAATTGTTGCAAATCCAGAGCAGTTATTGAAGAGACAGTTTCCATTATTCTCTTGGGGTCATGGTAAGAAGGTGGTTTATTATATTCCAAGTAGTGGTTATCAAAACCAAACAGGAATCAAAATTGTTGATACTGAGCATATCTTGACAGAACAAGCTTTGAAAGAGTTCCCAGTTATTTCAAAGAAGAACATTTCATTCATCCTAAAATATCTAGATAGCCAAGTTGAACAAATTTCAAAAACCAGACAAGCTGTTTCGGATGAAGATGAAATTTTGTTAATTCAGTTGTTGAAACATAAATTAAGCAAAAGCAATGAGTTATTTAACTATGGTGCTGTCTTCAACTATCATGAACAACCTAAATCACAGCCATTTAATGAGCAATCTCGTGTTCCTAAACAACCATTAAGCAAAAGACATTTGTTTGCCTTGATTTCTGCTGGTCAAAAGGTCCAAGCTGCTGAATTAGCTTTACAATATGAGAATTACGCATTAGCTCTGTTCATTTCAGGTATTATTGATAAATCTACTTGGTTGAAAACAGTTGAAAACTATTTGAGCCATGAATTTAATGGTGATGAAAACCATTTCCTACCAATTTTATTGCATATTTTAGTTGGTGATGTTAATTATGTTGTGAACTCTTTTAGAAATGATCCACATAAGAAACAATTTGCTTTAAACCATTGGAAAGAGTTAATATCTGCTGTTGTTGCAAATAATTCAGATTCTTTGAATGTATTTTTGTCAGAATATGCTGAATTTTTATTTGAGAATGACCGTGTTTTAGCTGCTCACGTTGCTTTATTTAGCAATGATTTACCATTATCTCCTCGTTTATTATCATCTTCACTGAAAGTTACACTTTATTCAGAAATTTATGGCTTGATTTTACAAGAACAAGGAAAATCTGTTGAATTAACTGAGGTTTATATCCATCATTCATATTGGTGTTTTGACTACAACTTGATTTCTGAAGCTCAGAGATACCTTGACTTGGCTTCTACTGCTAGTAAGGTTTCAAAGACAGTTGACAATAGTCTCAAATATTCATTACAACATTTGAGTGAACAAGTCAATGGTTCCCTAGAAGGTGGTTGGTTTGGTAGACCTAAATTAGATAAAGTTTGGGGTCAATTAGACAAGAGTTTGAACAAATTCATTTCCGGTGATGAAGCAAAAGCTAAACCAAAAGAAGGCGTTTTCAGCAAGTTCAGTCCTTCAGTTTCCAGAAACTCATCTTTTGTTTCTATAGTTAATGCAAGTGGTGTTGCTCCGTCAGGTTATGATGCTAATGTTTCCTTCTCATCATCAATTCCTTCAGCAGCTCCTAGACATGGATCTATACAACATCAATCTAGTCCGCACATTCCAGGTCTCAAACCTCCACTTGTTAGTCATGCTTCCAGACCTCAAATTAATAGAAGCTATACACCTCAAACTGAACTTCATAGTGTTTCTCAACAAGCTTCTCCAGGGTTTGCTCCTCCTGCAAAACTTGGAAAACCTGACTTTGCTTCACCTCAAAAAAGAAATGGTGGTCCACTATCTCCAAAACCGAAATCATCTAAATATTCTCTTGGTCAAAATTCAAGAAGATCCTCAACCACAAGTGGTCATGGTGACGAACTTTCTTTCCATAGCTATAATCACCATGCTAACCAAAATCTAGCCAGTTTATCCCAAGTTGCTGAAGTTCCACAACCACAACCTGAATTTAACTCTCAACCATTAGCAGTTGGTTCAAATGTGATTGAAAACAAAACTTTAGTTTATTCTTCTAGTTCACCATCTTTAGGTGCTCCTTCTCGTCTCGCTACATCTGTTCCACAAGGTCCACCAAGAAACACATCAAGAAGTAGATCAAGAACCAGATATGCTCCAGCGAATGCATTTGAACCTGTTCAAGATGTTTTCGAACCACGTTTCACGAAACAAGAGGAAACTCGTCCACCTGTTCCAACATCAGTCCAACATCCTGTTGCTCCACCAATTCAACAGCAATACCCATTAGATCAACCAGCTGAACCAGTTCAACCAGTTCAGCCAGTTCAGCCAGTTCAACATGTACCAGCTGAAGAGCCAATTTCAAAGCAACAACCTGAATCTACTGACAAAGAAATTAATGGATTTGAGCAACCAGATATTCTTGAAGAATCTACTGGCATGGAAAGTGGTATAGTTGAAGATGAATTAAATCATCCTGGAAATGAACTTCCTGAAGCAATAAGTCATAACCCAAGTGACAGTGATTTTGGATCAAGTGATGTTGTTCCATACGAGGAACCAGTTGTTGAGGAATATGAACCAAATATTACTGAACAATCAAAGAAAAAGCATCACGGTCAAGAATTTGATATCCCAGAAAATTTACAAAGTGAAGTTTACCAATCAGCTCCAGTTGCTAAAGTTGAAAATGGTAATAATACATCACAGGTTTCACTACCAGCTGCTTCAAATCCATATGCTCCAGTTGATACTTCTGCTGCACAACAAACCAATTCTTATGCACCAGCTACTCCAGTTCAATCAACACAAGCATCTAGACCTAATCCATATGCACCATCATCTGAAGCTAAGCCAGGTCCATATGCTCCAGGTCAACCTTCAAATGAACGCAAGACAAGCTTATATCCACCTCAGCCTACAATTAAACGTAAGCCAAGCATGTATGAAGCTGTTCCACTAGTTCAACCTCCAATTGAAGTATCATCAGATTCATTAGCACATCAAGCACCAACTTCGACTCATGATCCACTAGCTTCAAATGGTAATTCTCTGGTTGATCCAATTAGCAAAATTGTTGTTCCTCCACAAAGAGATGTTCCTCAATACAAGAATCCATTGAATCAATCAGATGTTAACCAAGAATCGGTTGTTCGTTCTCAAAACCAGCCATCAATTCAAACAGATTTACCATCACTTCAAAGCAAACCATCTTCAACACCAGTTAATCCGTATGCCCCTGTTGGAATAACACCAGTTCAAGCCAGACAACCATCAAATGCATTTCCATCTCCTGGTCAATCTAGAAAAAGCTCTTATGTTCCAATGGGTAACAATGGACCTGAAGGGAATTTCAATTCTTTCCGTTCTCAATCTATTGGTGATTCAGATACTGTTGCAAGTGCCTTCAATTCAATTGAAGCTCATAGAGTTTCAACTGCTCAATCTTCTAAATTTGATCCATTACAACCACCAGTTATTAACCAAAGTGTTGAAGGTTCACCATCTACTAGATTCAAAGCATATGAACCTCCAACGACCAACAATAACATCACAAAGATTGGCGAAGAAGATGAAGAATATTATGATGATGTTGTCGATGATGATGACGACGATGATGAAGATGATACTGAATCCAAGAAGCCAGTTAAGGAGAAAGAAGAAAAGCCAGCAAAGAAGGAAAAGAACAATGAAGCTGGTTCTGGTTGGTTTAACTGGTTACGTAAAGATAATAATGGACCAAAGGTTTACAAAGCTCATCTAGGTGAACAGAATTCATTCTATTATGATGAAAATTTGAAAAGATGGGTTAATAAGAATGCAAGCCCAGAGGAGTTACAAGCCATTTCTGCACCAACACCACCACCACCAATTATCAAAAAGAAACCAAGTCATTTGAGCAAACCTCGTTCAGATTCAGTTACAGATGGTTTATCTACACCAACATTATCGTCAAAACCACCTACTAGCGGAACCAATACTCCTTCAACAGGTGCTGCTCCAAGTCCAAGTCCTGGTCCTGGTCCTGCTGGTCCAAGAAAACCTGCAGTTGCTTCTGATTTAGATTCGTTACTTGGGTTATCAGCTCCTAATGCTGGTGTATCTGCAAGAAAAAAGAAGAGAGGTGGTAGAGGTTATGTTAACGTTATGGGATCAATGCAAGAGAATTAAAAAAAAAGTTCAGATCATTAGTTGTTAAAATTATGTACATTAAATATTTACAATCATATAGTTGAAAAGTTTATTCCTTTAAAGAATAGACTCCGTTTTTAATTTTTTGTAGATGGTTTTTCTTCTTCGATAACTGGTGGAGCTCTATAAATATCACCATTAGTACGCATGTCATCAAAGATCATTGATTGATCGATATCTTCCGGTTTTGGGATTCTATCATTTGGTGTATTTTCGAAGACGGAACCTGCTAAGATCACTTCATTAGTATCCAAGTTGATCAAATAACCAATGTAATCTATCACGTTTCTATCAATTTTTGTAACTTTGTCAGTTCTTAAATTAACATTAATCAATTCTTGTTGAGTGTTAAATTTATAAACAGCTTGACAGTATTCAACAGGTCTTCCTGGTAACATAATTGGTCTAAAACTGACTAATTTTGGTTTTTCATTGAATTTAACTAATTTCCAATCTAATTTAACAGTCTTTGGAATTGAACCGATTCTATTTGTTAATGATTTTTCGACCCAAACAGAAACCGATTTTTCAATTGGTTTAATATCACCTGAAGAGAAACTCTTATTAACAGCAACATAGTTTTCAATAGCTTTATTCTTCCATAATAAGAATTGTGGTTTCAAACCAGTTTGCCAACGTAACAAAGCAACTTGAATGGTATTGATACCAAGAACATAAAGTCTTCTAATCAATGAGTTCCAGACTCCTTTTGGATGTGTGAGTAAAGAAGGCAAGTTGCTGTATGAAACTGGAATGTATATATCTCTGGTAAGACCAATGAAACGAGGATCAAAGACTTGTTGCTGAGCAGGTTTTGACTTGTCTTTCTTCTCTTCCTTTTGGATGCTTGAAGTGGAGAATTGTGATGATAGAGGACCCACTATGCTTCTAGCAAGGGCAAATTTTGAGCCCACAAGGGATCTGTGCAAGCCAGTAGAAGTAACTGACTTGAATGCAAACATGAATAGATGATAATGTCTGAACAAAGCTGCAAACAAAAGGGATATTTCGTCTTTGAATCTTTGAAAAATCGAAATATTTTTCATTTTGGCGAAAAAGCGAAAACCTGCGAATTGTGGTAATTACCTGATTAGGAATTTACGCCAAAGTTGCGCGAAACCTCATTTTTTTTTAAAAAGAATTTAAAAATTTTAAAAGCAGAAGCAAGCCAGAAGGAGGTTAAAGCATAGAAGTTTCCGTCGTGAATAGAAGCATTGAGTCCCTTTTCACTAGTGTCCACTTATCCACAGAAATCCTGCTAATTTAATTTTCTGCCATCAAATCTCAGACTGCTTGTTGTCCTGCTATTCGTGCCATTTATTATCCATTAGTTCTGTTTGCAGCAAATATAAGAGTGCAATCAATAGTAAACATTTGGTGATCTATTGTTGTTTTTGAAATCGCGGATTAATAACCATCAAACATTTCTTGCAGAACATTCTGAGAGCTCATTTAGGAAGAATTCAGATCTCTTTCAAGTCTCAGAAATCCGCACCAAATTCGTTCTTTTTTTAGAGCCAAAGAGCTATATTTAGAATTGTGTCAAACGCAGAAGTTAGAACTTAGTTCAACAATAAAAACAAATCTATTGTTAAAGATCAGATAACTATCTGCACACAAACACCCGAACATACACTCAGTACACATACTACATTGTGCCACTGAATTGCTTCGTCGTTCCACTCCTTATACACTCACATCCACATTCCTGTCAATTGACTAGACATTATCTTCAAAGATGGGTAGAAGAAAGATCTCTATCCAGCCAATAACCGATGAAAGAAACCGTAAGGTCACTTTCGTCAAGAGAAAGGCCGGTTTGTTCAAGAAAGCTCATGAATTGGCTGTCCTATGCCAGGTGGATTTAGCTGTCATCATTCTAAGTAACAACAATTCCAAATTTTACGAGTACGGCTCTGTTAAAATTGATGATTTGTTGAAAAATCATAGTTCCAAAAGTTACAGTCATGATGTTAAAGCTCCTAATGATTACGGTGATTATGAGTTAGTTTCAAGAGTTCATAGAAATGGCTCAAAGGGTCATACAAAACAACAAAATTCCGTTAGTTTATCAATTGAAGGTGATGTATCAAGTGAAGAAGATGAAGAAGAAGATGACGACGAAGAAGATGATCATGAACCTGAGCAAGCTCCTTCAGCTAAAAAGAGAAGAACAGTCAATGCAAGAAGTAGAGCTAAACAAGAGCAAATAGAATCTCCCAATCTAAAACAAGCTCCAGTTCTTCATATCCCAAGTAACCAAATGGTAATTCATAACAACACACTTGCTGGTCCTCCAATGGTTCAACATCAACAACCAATCATGTTTCAACAACATCAGCAAGGTAACCCGCATTATCAAATGAGACCTCGACTTCATTCAAACTATCTTCCCGGTCAGCAATCAGATGAAATTGGACTTGGAATTTCAGATCCAAGAAGAGGAAGCAACTTCTCTAGTCAACAACAACCATATACATACAGCAATTTCCCATTTTCCCCAGGTACTCCATCATCTCAAAGGTCAGAATTACTACCTTCAATTTCGACTCCCGTTGTTCCAAATTCCAATTCTCCTTATGATCATTCAAGATCCCGTTCATTGAACAATAATATGAGTAAGAGACCTGTTCTTAGAGTTCAGATACCTGAAGATTCATCACACCCAAAGCCTAATTTAGGAAACGGCGATAGTGCAATCACTCTAACAGCTGCTGAAAATTCTACGAGTTCAAGTGAACCTAAAGATGAAAACCCACTTTCAGCAACCAGTGTTAAAGGTCATTCAAGTGCTGATAGTAATAAACCAACGATGCTTGACACATCAAACAGATCCACTCCAATATCGGCAACGTTACCAACGAGAGGATTTGCCTTACCACCACCTCAAAGTTCCCAACACGTTCAATATCAACAAGGTTTTAAAACAATGGCAGGGGAACAAACTCCATTGACAGGTGGTTTACCTTCGAAATACGTACCTGATCTATTCCCATCCCCATCCAATTTCTATTCAAATGAATGGAACATACCATTTGGTTCAGGAACTACGCCATACCCAAATTCTGCAGGACCTCATCAATTGCCCAATGTGAATCCTGGAAATTCAGGGCCTCCAAGACTGACCAAACTGCCTTCTCTCAATGCAGACATGGTTGATTCTCCACTGCAGCATTTTAGTAAAGATTTGAAAGATAAGAGGCAAGGCGATACAGGGAATGAAGGCGATTCAAGTGGGAAGAAGATTAATTTTAAAGGGTCTTAATAGTTATTTTTACCTTCATGAATACGTTTAAGTATATTATCAATTACATCAATTGGTGCTATTTTTATCTTTCGTTATGGTTTGGTTTGTTTTTGTGTTATGTTTTAATCGGTCACTAGAAGTTCATTGTTTTTTGAGATGTATACAATATTATGAATCATAACATCCGTTAATATGGTTACATTCGTTTCTGTGTTTTATCTACAGTATAATGTATAGTAACCTTCAAAATAGTTTACCTTTCTAATTAAACTAACCTGATTTGTATTATTACATCAAAAATAACACTAATGAATCCTAAGACCTACAAAGGATCACATGATTTTAGAGTAAGAGCCCTAATGTACGGGTGTTTTTCTTAGCTAGTCACTTGGAAAGAAAAGCGCGAATGATTCCTGATTAGGGAAATTTCCGTTTTCGGTACCCACTCTGAAATTTTTCATGAGTTTTGGAAAGTTGTGTAGGATTCGGATTGGAAATTAATTTGAAAAATAGTTTAGCCTTTGAAGACGTTTGTTTAAAAGTTTGAAATAGTATTCAAGTCAGCATGAAAGTATGTCACCATGATGCAAGGAGGAAGCACTGAAGAGAGTTCACCACAAGAGAGAAGAGTTACTATGAAGACCTATTGATCCATACACGTAGTCCATTTATCATTATCAATATCATTTAATTTCAAGTTGTCATTTCCATTCAATGGTTAAGATCAATATAACAAGAGTAATCAAGACATTAAACCGGGAAATCCATATGAAGAAGAGTATCAAGACGTGATAGATAAAATCCTCTATGAAACTATGAAAGTCTAACACATGTCAGTATGCCGGTTTTATTGATATCCCAATTATGCAACAAAAGTCAATAATCAACACCCATTTAACATCCTTATACTTCCAAAAGATCATAATTTATCCACAGAAAACCATTGATTAATATAATATAAGGATTTTATTTCAAGAATAAACCTCACTCAGTTTTTTTAATGAACTTTCAAGGTGCTTTCTTTCTCATAATGATTTTTTACTAACATTCTTTACCAGTTAAACATTTCTTACCCAACTAACGGTACCAACAAATCCGTTGATATCGATGATGACCACAAATTACGTGTCTTCTACGAAAAAAGAATTGGTGCTGAAGTCGAAGGTGACTCAGTCGGTGATGAATTCAAAGGTTACATCTTCAAAATTGCTGGTGGTAACGACAAACAAGGTTTCCCAATGAAACAAGGTGTTTTATTACCAAACAGAGTTAAATTATTATTACGTGATGGTGTTTCATGTTACAGAGCCAGAAGATCTGGTGAAAGAAAGAGAAAGTCTGTCAGAGGTGCCATTGTTGGTCCAGATTTAGCTGCTTTACACTTAGTTGTTGTCAAACAAGGTGAAGCTGAAATTGAAGGTTTAACTGATGTCCAAAACCCAAAAAGATTAGGTCCAAAAAGAGCCAACCACATCAGAAAATTCTTTGGTTTAACTAAAGAAGATGATGTCAGACAATACGTTGTTAGAAGAGAAATCACCAAAGGTGACAAAACTTTCACTAAAGCTCCAAAAATTCAACGTTTAGTTACTCCACAAAAATTACAAAGAAAACGTCACTTAAAGACCATGAAAATCAAAAATGCTCAAGCTCAAAGAGATGCTGCTGCTGAATACGCTCAATTATTAGCTAAACGTTTACACGAACGTAAAGCTGAAAAAGCTGAAGTTAAAAAGAGAAGAGCTTCTTCATTAAAAGCTTAGATCATTTTCTATGTATAGTTTCCCTTCTACATAAAAAAATACATCTTGAATTTTAATTAGTTAAAAAAAAATAACACTGAGTGATTGTAGTCTTAGTCTTTATTATGAATAGTCAGGTCCTATAACTATATAGTGTGCGATTCTCATAGTAAATTTTTTCGACAGAAATACTGCTATCGGAAACATTTATTGAAACCAATGATAAAGAAGGACAATTTAAACTCCATGATGCTTTATAACAACAAGATTATTGCTCCTGTTTTTGTTTTCCCATTGAATACTGATAGTGAAACATTGCAATACATACATGACGGGTTTAGACCATCAAGTGGATATTTTAGATACAAATCCAATGAATGATCAATAGAAAGTTATTAAAGAGGCACCATTAATACCATTATTTGTTTAATTACAGTGGGTAGTTGATGCTTTTAATTTTATTAATAAAATAACTAAACATGAACTTTGCACAAAGTACACTTAATTATCAATTGAAGTAGATGTTGAGATTCAAGTATGTAAATAAGTATATTTATTAACAATTGAACATTACTAACTAAAATTACCTGAAATCGTGCACAAGGTGTATTCAAATCAAATTATCTTAAAGTCACAAGTTCTTCAGCAGAAGTTGGATGGATAGCAACAACTGAATCGAAATCAGCTTTAGTAGCACCCATTTTAATAGCAACACCAAAACCTTGTAATATTTCAGCAGATGAATCACCAACCAAATGTAAACCAACAACTTTTTCTTCTTTACCAGCAACGATTAATTTGTAACTAACTGGTGATTTATGTTGTAACATGGCATAGTACATTGGAGTAAATCTTGATTTGTAAACTTTAATGTTTTCTTCACCATATTCTTGTTTAGCTTCAGTTTCAGATAAACCGATTGAACCTGATTCTGGATGTGAGAACACAACAGATGGAACGTTGGTGTAATCTTGTTTATCATTTTTGAATTCTTCAGGACCAAACAATCTGTTTGATAGTTTTCTACCAGCAGAAATAGCAACTGGAGTTAATTCAACTTTACCAACAACATCACCTAAGGAATAAATACCTTCAGTTGAAGTGTTTTGATATTCATCAACAATAATCTTGTCATATTTATCAAGTTTAACACCAACGTGTTCCAGACCTAAACCCAAGAAAGATCTTCTACCAACAGTCCAGATTAATTCATCAACTTCAATGGATTTACCACTATCTAAATTAACTTTCAAAGCACCAGATTCTAATTTTTCAATTGAGATGACAATAGAAGTCTTGTGAACATTAACACCAATATCAACATAGTGATCAGTGATTGTGTTTTGAATTGATTCATCGAATTTACGTAAAACAGTTTCACCTCTAATGATCAAATGAGTTTCGGTACCTAAACCATGGAAAAAACCAGCAAATTCAACACCAATATAACCAGCACCAACGACGGCAACTCTTTTTGGTTGTTTTTCTAATTTAAAGAATTGATCTGAATCAATTGCATATTCAGAACCTGGAATGCTATTTGCTTTAATTGGTTTACCACCAGTAGCAATCAAGACTTTATCAGCAGTAAAAGTTTCTGTGGATCCATCCTTTTTAGTGACTTCAACAGCACCATCTTTGTTGAATCTAGCCCAACCGTATAACAACTCAACTCCTTCTTTAGCTAAGTTTCTCTCATAGATACCATTTAATCTTTCAATGTAAGCATCTCTTTTTGGTTTAAAATACTCCCAGTTGAAAGTTTTAGCCAATGAAGGATCAACATCGAAACCATACTCTTTAGCTTCTGAAATGGTCTTAGCAACGTCACTGGCGTACCACATGACCTTTTTTGGAACACAACCAACATTGACACAAGTACCACCAATGTCTTTACCTTCAACGATCAAAGTTTTTGCACCATATGAAGCAGCACGTCTTGAACTGGCGACACCACCAGACCCACCCCCAATGACTAAGTAATCGTAATGTTTTGCAACTGGAGCCATCTTATGGAATTGTCTGCTGAATTGTTTAATCATAAAGGAAGCAAATCAAAAGTGAAGGGAAAATTCGATTGCTTTTCATATGATGAAGCCTCAGTAAAGACTCCACGATTACTAATTTTTGTGTACCGAGTAAAGGCTCATGACTCTACCGATCTGTAAGAACCCTCTAGAACAGGAAATAGTGGGTATTGAGGGGGCCACACGGAGTGGGACTTGTGGATAATTAGTAATTAGTTCAAAAGTTTGTGGAGTTCTGCTCAAGAGGCTTGGATTGTTTGTATCTAACGGCTTTAAGCGACTTTCTATATATGGCTACAATCAGATTATTAGTGTTCAATAAATATATTAAAGTAAATGCTAAGGGATGCAGAATAAATAAAACAGCAACGTTTTAAAAGTAAATGCTAAGGGATGCAGAATAAATAAAGACAGCAACGTTTTATTGTTCAAACAGTTTCAATGGATATTGCTTCTTTTGGTGTTTCTTTTTTTTGTGGTTCTGATCTTATGATTAAGATCAATGATCCAATTAGACATGAAACTGTGATGATTAATAAAGAAACACCATAAATGGCACCAATGACTCTGAATGCTGTCCAGTCAATAATTTTGTAAGTTTCAGTTGCTGCTAAGGACATTGTTCCCAATGGGAAAGTCATTGCCCAAAATCCATGATGAAACTTTTGAATTTTGAAAGATAAAACTGATGCAATGGCTAAAAATGT
The DNA here is from genome assembly GCA_020280145.1 of Gotozyma botsteinii. Lineage (NCBI taxonomy): Eukaryota > Fungi > Ascomycota > Saccharomycetes > Phaffomycetales > Phaffomycetaceae > Gotozyma > Gotozyma botsteinii. Next base: position 142,285 of record JAFIIU010000002.1, read on the forward strand.
GAAAAAAAATCCAAGTGATTGTAAAAATAGACCTGTAATCAAACCTAATGATTTGAAGATAGTTGCTTCGATTTGATTATCTTGATTCAATGATAGTAAATAATTATGATAGTTTAGACCAAATAATTGAATACCAAAGGCACCTTGACCTAAGAACCCAATTGGAATGAATGAGGTGAAAATGGACATTTTCTTAGGTAGCTTATTGAATAACAATCTGTTAACGTAAATAGTTGTAACAATGAATGATAATGCCATCGCGTTAGCCCATAATAAGAACATGACGATTAACGTGGATAGTTGTAAATGCTGCGGTAAACTAGGTGTGATAATACCACCTTGAGAGGAACTGACTGTCAATGCAACGATTGGTAGCAAAATAGTACTTGTCATATCTTGTTGTTTCATTTTGGAGGATCTTAGTATTGTGAAAAATACGAACCAACCTGTGAATAGTGACATAACAATACCAATCCACCATAGTGCATACACAGCTATTGAATACTTTTCTTCTGTTAAAAAATGCAATCCTGTGACCCAACTTGTGAAGCCCATGGCATAACACCCTAGAAAGACGTTAAAGTTTGTGTTGTATAAAATATCCAGTCTTTTTTTGTCCAGTATTAGTTTAAAAATGAATAGGATGGTGGAGATACCTAGACAAAAGGAGCAGACAGCAAACATGACCATAGATAGGATCTTAAGCCACATTGCTTCATATGGGAAGTTGAATAGGATGGCCGTAGATATACCAGTACCCATGATACTGATGAACCATACTGGCTTGAAGTCTATTAGTTGTGCACGCATCATAATGTGGTAGTATATTAGTGATAATCAATTAGTATATTAGTGATAATCAATTAGTATATACTAGAATAAACAAACAAAACACACAGCAGACACATAACTATATAAACTCAAGCGGAGAATGAATCATGATCACTCTTTATTTTCAAACACCTACAAATGTTAATTCTCAAACACCTTTCCAGCATCTCATCGATGGACTTTGCATGAAAAAAAAACAAAGTCCGCTTTTCTCGAACCATGCAAAAATACCAGACTCCATCTCCATTAGCACGGGGTTTGAAAAATTAGTTTCTTTTTTAATTTTATTTAGCCGAAAGTGAAAACTTCATTTAGCCAGAATCGGTTGATGTTCGTTTTTGCATCAAGCTACAGTTGTGTCACTATTTGTATTTAGGTAACAAATACCTTTCCAGAATGTTTCGGAAGGCTGCCAGATACACAATGTCGTGGCAGAAACTAGCTCAGACTAAGAGAGAGTCAGTGTTCAGTCAGATCCCCAAGGAGTGGATCATTGATGTTCCTACTGTTGAGGAACAACCAAACGCAATCGAGTACTTAGATAAAGTATTACCAAAGGAGGAAAATTCAATCACATCCCAGTCATTGGTTTCACTATCGAGTAAGATAGCTAAAGGTGAGCTATCCTCGTTGGAAGTTACAAAAGCTTTCGCTCACCGTGCTGCTTTAACCCATCAATTATGCAACAACCTGTCAGAAATCTTTTTCGATAGAGCTTTTAATCGAGCTAAAGAATTAGATGAATACTTCGCTAAAACTGGTAAAACTATTGGTCCTTTACATGGTGTTCCAATTTCATTGAAAGATCAGATCAATTTAGAAGGCATTGATTCTGCCATTGGTTTTGTAGGTTTAACTGGCAAACCAAAAACTAAAGATGAAGTTTCTGTAATTGCAGATATCTTATATAATGCAGGTGCTGTATTTTACGTTAAAACGACAGTTCCGATGGCATTGATGGCAGCTGATACATTATCACATATTTATGGTAACACTTTAAATCCTTATAACAGACGTTTATCACCAGGTGGCTCTTCAGGAGGCGAAGGTTCATTAATAGCAGCAAAAGGGTCTGTCATTGGACTATCAACCGACATAGGTGGATCTATCAGAATTCCAGCTGCCTTTAATGGTATATTTGGACTAAAGCCATGTACTGGAAGACTACCATATGCTAAAATAACGAACTCTGAACCAAATCAGCCTGTTGTTACTTCAGTTGTTGGACCTTCTGCACTTTATTTGGATGATATTAAATATTTTGTTAAGACTATTCTTGAAGCAAAACCTTGGTTACACGACCCAAAAACTCCACCAATTCCATGGAGAGAATACGATGTTCCAAAAAAATTAGCCTTTGGAATTTATAAAACGAACGGTTACATCAACCCAAATCCTCCAATAGAACGAGCATTACATGAAGTTAAATCCAGATTAGAAGCTGCTGGTCATGAAGTTATTGAATGGGATCCTCCTATTGTTGGTGAAGAGATTAAGATTAAAATTGATCAGATTTACAGAGCTGGTGGTCATAAAGAAGTTGTTGAGTTCTGTGCACTAAGTGGTGAAGATTCACAAGTTATGGACATTCATCATGTACCACCTGAACTATCAGCAAATGAAAATTGGGAGTTGTATGGTTTGAAATACGAAGATCAACAACTTTATGATAAATACTGGCTTGAAACTGAAAAGTTAACATCAACTGGTAGACCAATTGATGGTTGGATCTCTCCAGTTTGGGAATCTACTTCGTATCCATCTGGTGAGATGAAAGCTTACCATTGTACGTACACTGAAATTTGCAATTATTTAGATTATCCAGCAGTTGTTGTTCCAATCACTCACGTTGATAAAGCAATTGATAAACCATATGAAAATTACAAACCATTGAATAATGCTGATAAAGAAACCTATGAATTATATGATCCTGAATTATTTGATGGTATGCCAGTTGCAATTCAAATAATTACACCAAGATATGAAGAAGAAAGGGCAATTGCATTAGCTGAGATTATTCATAAGGCTACACATTGAATTAAAATAATAACACTTTTATAATTTATACACCTATCCATAACATACACTTATCTAACTCTAGTATCAACCTTAAAGTCTCCATCACCCAAGTGTTCTGTATCACCAATGGCTTTGATTTCAAATTTGTTGAAGTCATGTCTATTGAAATCAACAACAGTAACTGATGTATTGTAAACGATCAAATCTTCGTTGAATTTCAAGATTTTCAAGAAGGTTCTAATTGTACCACCATGACTAACTAATAAAACGTTCTTATTCTTTTTGTTCTCCATTAGTATATCATTAATGAGTTTAGCTATTCTTTCAACGAATAAATTTGCTGCTTCACCATAATCTCTATAGCTCTTACCTTCACCTTTAGCGAATGCAATCGCCTCATTTACATGTTTACCTTCAATTACCCCCATGTGACGTTCTCTTAACAGATTTGTGAAATTTATGCTATCAACTGGATGTTTAGATTTCTCAAAAATTGCTTTTGAAGTGTTCCTGCATCTTGTCAAATCACTTGAATAAAATGAATCAAATTTGAAATCCTTGAATCTTTCACCTACTAATTGTGCTTGTTCTTCACCAGTTTCATTCAATGATGTATCTAAATGTCCTTGGAGGATCTTTGCAAGATTATGTGCTGTTTGTCCATGTCTCACAATGAAAACACGAATAGTTTCATCATCTGTATTAACTGCAACTTTTGACATGATCAATGACCGAATTTATCAACCAGTATTCTTATCAGTTTATGATTCATAACTTGTGTCTTTTTAATATTCAAGTTCCAAAAACTACAGAAATGTAGCGGTATGGACCACACATAAGTCACATGATTTAAGATAAAATATGGAAAACAGCACTTTTTCAATTCAAATAGTTCGGGCGTGTAGCGCAGTTGGTAGCGCGTTTGCCTTGCAAGCAAAAGGTCATCGGTTCGACTCCGGTCTCGTCCAGGAAACTTATTTTTTTCTATTTTTTTTACTACTGTTTGATACAAAAGTGACACATTAGAGATTTGATTCAAAGTAGATTGTTTGTCTCTATAACTAGACTACAAGTTCTTTAATTCTTCTTTTTAATCATATTCTAAGCATATACAACAGAACTCAATGTGTTGTTTTGTAGATAACCTCACCTAAAGCAATTGCCCTTTCTTCTTCATATCTTGGTGTAATTATTTGAATTGCAACTGGCATACCATCAAATAATTCAGGATCATATAATTCATAGGTTTCTTTATCTTCGTTATTAACAGGCGTGTAGTTTTCATATGGTTTATCAATTGATTTATCAACTTCTGTAATTGGAACAACCACTGCAGAATAGTCCAAATAGTTACAAACTTCTGAGTATGTACAATGATAAGGTTTAACTTTACCTGTTGGATAAGATGTTGTCTCCCAAACAGGTGAGATCCAACCATCAATTGGTCTACCGGTTGAAGTCAACTTCTCAGTCTCTAACCAATACTTGTCATAAATCTGTTGTGATTTATACTTCTTAGCACCTTGAGCCCAATGTTCACTAACTGAAAGTTCAGGAATAATCTCATCAAGACCCACCATTTGTTCAATAATCGGCTCACCACTCAACGCAACTTGTTCATTTGCGTATTTAAACCCGTCAGCACCAAATATTGGAGCTAAACTCAATTGACATTCTCTGCCAGAAATTGGTGGATCCCATTCAATAACTTCATGACCTGCAGCTTCCAACTTTGCCTGAACTTCTTCCAAGGCTCTTGCAATTGGAGGATGTGGAGTAATAAACCCATTATTTTTCAAAATACCAAAGGCTAATTTCTTTGGAGTTTCATATTCTCTCCATGGGATTGGTGGAGTCTTTGGATCATATAACCATGGTTTGGCATCAATGATAACTTTTACAAAATATTTAATATCTTCTAAATATTGTGCACTTGGTCCAATAACAGAAGGAACAACAGCCTGGTCTGGCCAAGAGTTAGTAACTCTGCAATATGGTAATCTATTGGAACTTGGTTTCAAAGCGAAAACACCATTAAACGCAGCAGGAATTCTAATTGAACCACCAATATCTGTTGATAAGCCGATCATTGCACCTTTAGCTTTAATTAATGAACTTTCGCCACCTGAAGAACCACCAGGAGACAAAAGTCTGTTGTTTGGGTTTGTTGTTTGTCCATATAGATTTGAAATTGTATCTGGAGCCATCATTGCCATTGGAACAGTGGTTTTAACATAAAACACAGCACCTGCATTATATAAGATATCTGCAATTACAGAAACTTCATCTTTAGTTTTTGGTTTGCCAGTTAAACCTACAAAACCAATGGCAGAATCAATGCCTTCTAGATTGACTTGATCTTTTAATGATATTGGAACACCATGTAAAGGACCAATAGTTTTACCAGTTTTAGCGAAGTATTCATCTAATTCTTTAGCTCGATTAAAAGCTCTATCGAAAAATATTTCTGATAGATTGTTACATAGTTGATGGATCAAAGCAGCACGATGAGCGAAGGCTTTCGTAATAGTCAATGAAGTAAGTTCACCTTTCGAAATTTTATCAGCCAATGAGATCAACGACTGTGAAGTGATTGAATTTTCCTCTTCGGGTAACGATTTGTCTAGGAATTCTAAAACGTTTGGTAACTCTTCAATTGAAGGAGCATCAATGATCCAATCTTTTGGGATCTGATTGAAGACTTCTTCTCTTTTATTCTGTGCTGTTTCTTGCCAGGACATTGTACGATTGGATCAACAGATTAGAGATTGAAAAGGGGACAGATATGTATCGTTTATATACCCACCTCATCGCTGATCTTCGCGTTATCCATAAGAGGAAACGCGGACACAAACAAGTATGATAAGAGATTCCGCTTTGGAGTCATAGGAATCGAGTAGTTCGCATACAAGTTTAACAGATCATATGTGCAGACGTTGGATTTATCATTTAATTGAGTGATAGATCAGCTGTTTGTCTTATCACTGGTAATATTAATGGAGGTAAATGGAGGGTCTTCCGCCATGATTTTATGACAAATGATAAGACAGTGAGGATTTGAACCGTTCCTTCAATCAAACAATAAATTAATAGTTCTATAACACTAGTAAATTGCAGTACATACTGACTAAAAAGAGCAATAGATGTAATATTCATCACAAACATCTTTCTTTCTTTATTCTTTTTTTATTAGGCATCAGTTCACTCGGAAAAAGTAATTACTAAGATCAAATCATTCTTTCTACACAATAATCAGTGCCAAATAAATAAATACTAGACAATGTTCACAGGAATTGTCGAGCATATCGGGACCGTTCTCGAGTATATCCAGAAAGACACCTCCGATGTTGGTGGTGACGGAGTCTCGATCGTGATTGGTGATGCTGAAAATATTCTAGGTGATGTTCACATTGGTGACTCAATTTCCGTCAATGGTGTCTGTTTAACAGTGACTGAGTTCACTAAAGACACTTTCAAAGTTGGTGTCATCCCTGAAACGCTAAGAAGAACAAACCTGGGAAGTTTGCAACAAGGAAGCAGAGTGAATTTGGAAAGAGCTGTTGCTGGTGATGTTAGATTTGGTGGTCATTATGTCCAAGGCCATGTTGATACTGTGGCTTCAATCTTGGGATATGTGATGGATGGTAATGCTATGAACTATACATTCAAGATCAGAGACTTGCAGTATATTAAATACATTGTTGAGAAAGGGTTTATTGCAATCGATGGTGTTTCTCTAACTATTACTCACGTTGATCATGAAAAGGGAACGTTTGGTATCAGTCTAATTACTCATACACAAGAAAACGTTATTTTACCAAGTAAATCAAATGGCGAGTTTGTTAACATTGAAGTTGATTTAACAGGTAAAGTGATTGCTGCCCAAGTTGAGTTACAATTAGAAAATCAAATCAAGAATGAAAACTCCAATTTAGTTAAACTAATTGAAAGTATAATTGTTAAGAAGCTGGAGCAGTATAAATAGAAAGAAAGCATAAAATTCATAAAAATCGTCAATAAAAATAAAAGTAAGTAAAGAAAGCATGATGAAAAAAATAATACTACCAGTATTAGGCAGTGTAGCTTATAAACTTTCGATAAACTCTTTGTATTCAGCATAGTCAGCTTTGCTCTTTATACCTTCATATCTAATGAGTTTTATATCATTAATTTCCAAATCTTCAAAATCAGATCCTGCTTTATTAACTAAATGTCTTAAAGTCTCATCTTGATCCCAACCTTGCTCAGTTGCAACTTCAGGCAAAAACGTAGCACCATAATTTCTACCATTTTGATTGAAACTTATACGGATACCATGTTTACCTAAAGTCCAATCATAAACGTCAATAGCATCTTCAAAATTTTGCAATAATGTGACACTAACTGATAGATCACTCATCTCTTTCAATTTAATAGGTGAGAATCTATGATCTTCCAAGGCACTAGTGAATTATTAGTACTAAAATCATCACAACAAACAGACGAATAACTCACGCTGTCAGAGAGTAGGCCTTGACACCTTGCTCCAGATTTAATGGGCTGAAAGTCCCAATACAACCTCTCAATTGCATAGACTTTCCCTTATTCCAAGTAACGAACAACGGAGAAGGAGGATCCACTTTGGTATAATTGAGTGCCTTCTGGAAGTCTGTAAAAGAGTATTTGGGTGGAATCTTTGCAAGTTTGCACTCCAGCACGTAGAAGGCGAACAGAGGAAATGGAGAAGACATCTTGATACTTAAGAGTTAATTGAGAATATAATCGTATGTAAGGAGCTTTATTATTATATTCGGCTCACATGAGCTCCGATGCAATCTGTATTAAAGAGAAGATAACAACTATACACTAATGACACTAAAAGGAGTGAAAATAATTGAATAAAGAAGAAGAATAAACAATGTAAAGTATTTTATCAGAAGCAGATATCCAGAGCAATAAATCACCAAATTGTACATGATAAAATCTCAACTGAAAAATATGCCAAAAAAGCTTAATTTCTTCTGGAGTTTTTTATTCATTTTGACACCTTAAAAGAAGAAAACAAACATCAAATTGACGGTGAAAACAGCTTCAAATGTTGTTACAAACGGTCCTTTTGCCACTCGTGTTGATACTACAATGTGTGTCTGCGTCTTTTTACAAAAAAAGTCAAGTCATTGAGCTTGATTCCTCAAACTTTGACGAGATTGTCCTGAACACCAACCAGTCTTCACTAGTCGAGTTCTATGCCCCATGGTGTGGTCATTGCCAAAGATTGAAACCTGACTATGTGAAAGTCGGTAAATACATGAATGATATTGCCATTATCGGGGCTGTCAACTGTGATGTTGGTAAGAATAAGAAAATCTGTGCTAATTACAGAATTGAAGGATTTCCAACAATCTTAGCCTTCAGAGCTCCAAAGTTTGATTTAGATAAACCAAATCCAGTCAGATACGCGCACGCAACAGAGATCTTCAATGGACCAAGAAAGACTAAACCTTTAGTGGACTTCATTACTTCAAGAATCAAGAACTATGTCAAGAGAGTAATCACTTTGGATAAATTAAACGAATGGGTTTCAAAGGATAACACAAGACCGAAAATAGTTGTGTTTACTAGAAAGGATAAATTGACTGCATTGTTAAAATCCATTGCCGTTGATCTGTTAGGTGCTGTGGATTTTGCTTATTTCCCTATTAAATCAGATAAGAAGGAAATCTTCGAAACTTTTGAAATTGATCCTAAAGGTTCCTCTTCTGTTGTTTACTACTTTGATACTAATGGGGAGAAAGTTCAATATAAAGGTGACTTGAATAAAGATTCAATCGTCCACTTTTTGAATGAGTTTGAAGATCTACAAAAACCATTGAACAAAGTCATCAAAAGACTGGATTATGTGAAAAAAGTACAAAAAGGTGAAAAGGCTAAAAAGCCATCAAAGGCAATACATGATGAATTGTGATATATAGCTACATATTCAGCTAAACTGTTTAATTACTAACATAGACATTCATGTTCAAATGAGTAAGATTTTGTAAATGATCTGGAGATAAGTGAAAAATAATATTTCTTCTACAATTATCATCTCAAGTCACTAATTATTCAGATGCCAAAATCCGTTCTTATAGTTGGCTGTGGTGTTTTTGGTCTCTCGACAGCGTTTAATCTTGCTCAACAAGGTTACAAAGTCACATCAATTGACAAATATCCAGTCCCATCACCTGAATCTGCTGCGAATGATTTGAATAAAATCATTAGAACTGAATACGCAGATCCTTTTTATGCTAAACTAGCCATCGAGGCATATAATCAATGGATGGATGATCCTTTGTACAAGGACGTATATGTCAACTCAGGAAGAGTTATGATATCACCATTAGGTTTGAAGAATCAACATCGTGCAAAATTTGAAAGAAAAGGTTATCAAAATTTGAAAGATCTAGGATTTGACATTTCTGGTTTGAAAACAATTAAGAATGGTAAAGAACTCGGCAATGTGATAATTGAATTTAATCAGAATAAGTTTAACAAATTGAATGCAAAATTCAATCCAAATTCAGGGTTTGGTAAAGCTAGAGAGTCACTAGTTAAAATTTACAAAGAATGTCAAAAAATTGGAGTTAGGTTCATTTTTGGTCCTGAAGGTACCGCAATTAGACATACCAATGATTCAATCATAGTTTCATCGGGTGATATTTATAAAGCTGATCAAATCATTATAGCAATGGGTGCCTCAACTGGTTTATTAGTCGATTTAAAGAATCAAGTGCGTTCATTAGGTTTGTTCATTACACATATTCATTTAACGGAGCAAGAGTATCAAAAGTACAAAAACATGCCTATTTTCTTCAGCTCTGAACTAGGTTATTTCTTCCCACCGGATTCTAAGACCCATGATTTGAAAATTGCTTTAACGTTTGGTGATACTTTTAATAGAATCGTTGATCCGAATGATTTTAATAATGAGATTTACATACCCAGATTCAACACAAATGATACGTTTCCAAGACAAGGTGAAAAACAAGTTAGAGATTTACTGAATTTAGTTATACCAGAGTTATCAAAGCATGAACTTTATAAATCAAAGGTTTGTTGGATTAGTGATTCTTCAACAAGTGATTTTATCATTGATAAAGTCCCTGATACTGAAAATATTTTCGTTGCGACTGGTGATTCTGGTCATGGTTATAAGTTCTTACCAAACATTGGTAAATACATTGGCCTGAAGTTACAAGATAAGTTAGATCAAGAATCTTCGCATCGTTGGAGATGGAAAACCAATCCGAAATTTCCTACACAGTTTGCAACAAGAGCCAAAAGAGGTCATTTTGAAATTAAAGAAATTAAAAATTGGTGGATAGATTCCAAATTATGAACTAACTAGTTTTTTAATTTTGGATATGAAAACATTTGTTCAGGGATTTGAAACTTATTATAAATTGAATTCAAGTTCTCTGAAAATTTCAGATATTGATCCTTTGTTAAAATTTGAGAAATAACCATCATTGTATCAAAGTCAATTTCTTCTTTATTAAATCTGAACTTTGATAATTCATTGATTTTATCCTTGAACACCAAACTTAAGAAATTAACAGTTTTGGAATAATTCATTGATTTAATTGCCTTTCTTATAGGTCTTGAATCTGATAGTTGATTGTTTAGAGTTTTCAATTTCTTGCTGGTATTCTTAACAACGTTCTTAACTTGATTCAATGATAACTGTAATGAGTTCTTAAACATGTTTTTGGTTTCAAATGAATAGTTATACAATTCATTTGCAGATATTGAACTATACCATTGATCTTTATTTTCAATCATGACATTTTCAACATTTGGTGTATATAACAACGGAATATGATAGATTTTCATTTTAGAATCTTTATGAATCTCTAACCATTGATTATATACTGAATCTGCAACTAATTTACCAATTGGTATGAAACTCTCATCAATTGAATCTTTTAATTTTGAACCCTTTTCTTGAGCTAGTTGAAACAAACCACCAACAAAGTCACCTGGATTATAAATTGAAATTGGTCTCAATGCGAACGTTTTTCTTCTTGCTAATTTAAAGCAGTTTTGAACTGGATTGTTCGTGTTACCATCACATAAAGTTTGATTCCATGGAATGACTTCATCAAAATGATTTACCAAATGATTAGCATTATTAAAAACCCCAATACTTTCATCTTTAATATATTTACTGACTAAAGCACCTTTATCACATATTGACATATGTAATTGGATTGCAAGGATTTTATCATGATCAATAATGATTTGTCTATCAATTCTTGAACCAGTATAGTCACTTTTACCACTTTGTGGATTTGGATTGCAGACTCTTGCATCGTTAAGTTTCTTTTGGAATAATGGTAGTGAAAAAGCAAATGGAAGCAAGATAAAGACAGCAAATAGCTTCATAATTGTAAAATGATTATAGATCATAACTATTAGCTATATAATCGATTAATTGTGGTTTTCAAACTTCTATCTAAAAGTGTGTTTGTGACGAACACTGAAAAACTACTAGACTCTAAACTGTAATTGATTATTGTGGATCGTACCTCTAAGCTTCAAAGTTCAAAATTGAAACTTATAGATTGAAAGTGAGACAGAGAGTTCTCTATCTAGAGTTTACAAATTACAATTAATTTAGTCCTGCCAATCTTAAGTACGATATCGTAAACTGTGTATGTAAGACGTAAAATTAAAAAAATAGTCCCGAAGTCTTTGTCTACACCTTGACATATTGTTGAACACTCCTACGATTAAATACCCACACGGTTCACAAACTAATGCCAAAGATTCTCATCTCTCATGGATTTGGTTCCAACCACGTCATTGCCCAAAACCAATCACCAAAGCTGAAGCAATCTCTGCTAGATGCCGGTTTTGAAGTCGAGTACGTTCAAGCTCCAATCAAGTTATCATTAGACGACTTCCCTGCTGAATTACCTCCAGATCACGATTACGACATCTATGTACTTTACACTTGGTGGGATATGAATAAGGGTAAACATGAGATCTCATTGGCTGAGGAGACGATCAAGAAATACAACAGCGATGATGTTGTTGGATTTATTGGATTGAGCCAAGGTGGTTCATTGTCTGGGTTCGTTTCTGCGAATTACAAAAGATTGATACCTTCTTTGAAGTTTGGTATTAGTTTCAGTGGGTTTTATTATCCAAGTCCACTCTTGGAGTCAGATACTTCTGTTTATGATGGTAAGATCAAAATACCTTTCTTATCAGTTATTGGCGTGGAAGATAAAGTTGTTGTGCCCGAAGAGACACAAAAATTCAATGATAAACAAGTTGAGAGTTATAGATCGACAGTGTATGAGCATGCCGGGGCCCATGAATTTGCAGAAGATGATGAGAGTCTCAAATACGTTCTTGATTGGATTCAAAAATCGTTATAATTATCACACATTTAGATCTAGATAAATAGATAAGTAGAGGAGTTACATACATGCAAAGAAAGGAAATTTTAGAAGTTAGTTTTCATAATTATTTATGTACAGCATGAATCTTCTAAAAGTAAGATCAAGTAACCGATTTCGAATTTAATATTCTTTCTACATATAAGATCTAAATCTTTTCAAAAATTGGGAATCGAAATACATTAATTAGATCGATTATTTATACAATAAAACTAATATTAAATTATGTAGCAGCTTCTAAATACCAATAATAAAGCTACAAACCACTTATAATTTTCTAATTAAGCCTGAAATCAGCTGGAAACCAATTTTTTTCAATTTATTGTAACTGAATTTTGGCAGAATTTAATGACCGCAGAAATTAAGCTGTCGGTTACGGCCATATCCACCAGAAAGCACCATTTCCCGTCCGATCAATTGTAGTTAAGCTGGTGAGAGCTCGACTGAGTAGTACAGTGGGAGACCATGTGCGAAATTCGAGTGCTGTAATCTTTTTTTTTTGATATTTGTACTAATCTCTATTTTAAGTATGACCATGAAGCTGCTACGCTACAGATTCAATTTGATTTTGTTTGGAATCAGTTCTTATACAGAAAGAAATTATTCATTGATCACTGCATCAGTTTTTTTGCAACAGAAATTGCTTAGGCCACAATAGGTTAGTTAGCTAGCCCCTGGTGATCGAAAATCGCTTGAAGTAGCTTTATATTTGAATTCATGGCAATAGCTTTAACTAGTCGTTTTTGAATAGAATCGATGACTATGATAGGTAATAATTAAGAATATTTGTTCATGTTGAACCTTAATTTTTTTATAGTATGCGATGTATCATGTACTAAAGCTGAAGGGAGTAGGTCTGATAAGTGAAACGTTGGACAGTGGACTGTTCAAAATTGGTGTCATGAATTGTGCCAGATGTTGTTCTTCCGACTTGCATATAACAATCTTTCACTGACACCAAATCCGAAGGGCTACAGGCTGAGGTGAATAATGTGTTCGCCTTAAATATTTCTATGCTTCCAAGCATCCCATAGGAAAGGAAATTAGAATTGAGCAGTCAATCATTGTGATGCGCATTCTTAGAACAATTGAAGTCAAAATGGTATAATATAATCTATCTCTCTTCATAACGAGCATGGAAATAAGATTTATTGATGAATTATAGTCATAGCAAAGGGCTCACTGATACGGTAGCCTAAAAGTTATTATAGGGTACTGTGTGTCGAAATCAACAGCAAAATTGAAATTATCAATATTAGACAGGTGCCTTGATAGCAACTCATCAGTTTACAAAGTCTTAATAAATCAACAGAGGTTCAAGTGACGAATGGCCCATTACCAAAAATCTGCCATAAATTGTTTTGTAATGATGTAAGGTGTTTATTATATTCCATGGCTTACAAGAAACAACAAAGCTTCGAATTGTGTCATAAAGAAGGTCCCTTACATATATTCAGTTTTCTATTCCAACCAATTTTTATAAATTGTCCTTAAATTCTATAATAAATTAACTCTATTGAAATCAAAAGAAAGTAACATGCCTACTATTTTAATCCTTCATGGTTTTGGTTCCAATACGCTAATAGCAGAGAAGCAATCTATTAATCTTTGGTCTACTTTAGAGATATTGGGATTTAGAATACGTTCAAGGTTCAATTAAGGTGATTGATTTTCCTTTTGAATGAAAATAAACGAATTCGGCACAAAAATCGCGTCAATAATTCATGATGAAGGACATACATTTCCTGATAATGATCAACTATGTATCGAAAAAATAATTGATTGGATTAAACAACTCACATGAAAAAAATCTTTTTAATAATCAAATGCATTTTATTTTATACCGTTTATACGGATTTAATTAATCAAAAAAATCATCATCATCGTCATCATAATCTTCGTTATTATTAATACCACGTCCTCTAACTGATTTCTTCATAAATCTCAATTTACGAGCTTCTTCCAAATCTTCATCCTCTGAATTAATGACTAATCTTTTGTCAGTATGCTTCACTGCGTTAGTATCGACTAAAATCTTTTCTAAATCTTTAATCGTTGTTGCGTTACCGCCTAATTGAGTCAATGTAATGTACTGTTTAACAACATCACCATCACGGTAAATTAAAATAGTTGGACAATTACCTTCTGGATAATTTTCAACAGCTCTTGTTGCTGGAATGTCAACGAATTTTAATTCTGGGTATTTAGAAGCTAATGTCACAAATAATGAAGCTAACAATCTTGATTGTAATGCACTTTGCAAAGACATATGAACGAATACAAAAGTATCATTTGAGGCATCTGTTATTTCTTCTTTATATTCCGGTTTGGCAATTGGATAAACTCTACCAAACTTAGCAGCCTTGGATAACTCATTCAATTCCTGTAGTCTTCTATCTTTATACTCTTGCAAAAAATCTTCATCTTCTTCACCTTCCAATTCTTCCAATTCTTCCAAATCTTTACCTTCGAGTCTATTATCCCACTGTTTAACAACAGCTTCTTGCAATGCTTCTTCCAATTGCAGAGAAGGAGAAGGAGGTTTCTCAGGGATGATCCCTTTAGCTCTCAAGATATCGTTCCACTCGGTGTCCTCATCAGGATCCACCTGTGTGTTGATCATTCCATAAGGGTCTGCCATCGCTGGATTCTATATTTCTTTTAATACTCATCTTTAATCAATTAATTCATTCATTGATCTTTCAGTAAAAAAAACAAGAGAGTGGTTGAAAATGTATTCACGTGATGCATCACATGACATGCACTATAAATACTGAATTTCTACTGATAAGAACACTACAAGTTGAATGTTCTATAAAGAATAAAGACTGATACACAAGATGAAAGTGACCGAAGAACAGTTCGAGCAATTAAAGAAAAGAAGCATTACTGCCCTGGACATGTCGTATTCTCCATATTCAAGCTTTAGGTGGGTATTTATTGGGATATGTTATACCAGAGTACTAACAATGGACAAAACAGGGTAGGATGCTGCATACTGATGGAGTCTGGTGATTATTTTGAAGGAGCCAACATTGAGAACGCCTCCTATGGGGCCAGTATCTGTGCAGAGAGGACCACAATCACACAGGCCGTACTCAAGGGCCAGAAGTCCCTCAAGGCCATTGCGATCTCGAGCGATATGGAGGAAGACTTTATTAGTCCATGTGGGATCTGTCGTCAGTTCGTGAGAGAGTTCAGTGAAGATGTTCCTGTTTATATGTTCAAGAAAGACGGATCCTGCCACGAGTCGAGCATTGCAGAGCTGCTTCCTTTCAGCTTTGGGCCATCGCATTTGCACAAATAGATAAATATTGATTATAATTACATAGATACAATTCATGAGTATTCGTCGTTCAATTATTATTATAATTGTAGTCATATATTTGATTCAGAAACCACTAGGTGAATTCATTGCCATGAATTCAAGGATAGAACAACTAGTGAATCAAACTGAAATTCACAAAAAGGTAATCCGATCAGGCAAAGCAATAGTAAGATTTCAAAACTTAAATTTTATACCTTACCAAACCCATATTGATAAATTAAAACGAATATCCGGATGCTTCAAACCGTTCTTACACTGCAACCAAAAGAATTCAATGAACAGAAAGAAGAAAGACCAAAGAAGATTTAGTTTTTAGTTTTCCTTAAGAGCTATTTGATGAGATGTGTGGGTGTTCACAAATTTAATATTACATTTATACAAGGAAAAAAATTTCACTTAACTAATATGTAAGCAAATCATCAGCAATGAGTTCCGTTATCTGTGCTGCTCCAGACTGTGGTAAAGAGACTACCTCCACCTTGAAGTGTCCTCTCTGCTTGAAGCAGAACATTACCAGCACTTTCTGCAACCAGACCTGTTTCAAACGTTCATGGGGTATCCATAAGGGTATCCATGTCAAGCAAGGCGTTGACACATACGACCCGTTCCCAGACTACCCATATACTGGTGATCTAAGACCAGTATACCCATTGGCCCCAAGAAGAGCCGTTCCTGAACACATTCCAAGAACAGACTACGCTGCTGATGGCCAGCCAATCAGTGAACAGAAACGTGATTTTTCCACAAAGATCCCAATTTACAACAAAGAACAAATTGCTATTATTAGACAAACTGCAGCTTACGGTAGAGAAATTTTGGATGCTGCTGCTAGTATAGTGAAACCAGGTGTCACTACTGAAGAAATTGATGAACTTGTACATAATGAAACTATCAAAAGAGAGGCATATCCATCCACTTTGAACTACTACAACTTCACCAAATCCGTGTGTACTTCCGTCAATGAAGTCATTTGCCATGGTGTCCCAGATAAAAGACCATTGAAAGACGGTGATATCGTTAATTTGGACATCTCATTGTATTACAAAGGTTACCATGCTGATTTGAGTGCAACTTATTACGTTGGAACCCCATCCAAAGAGGCCATTAACGTCGTTGAAACTGCTAGAGAATGTCTAGACAAAGCCATTGCCATCTGTAAACCAGGTGTCGCATTCAGACAACTGGGTGATGTGATAGAGAAACATGCAAAATCTAAAAACTGTTCAGTCGTTAGAAGTTACTGTGGTCATGGTGTTGGTGAATTGTTCCATTGCACACCAAGCATTCCTCACTATTCAGGAAACAAGACCCCAGGTATCATGAAACCAGGTATGGTCTTCACCATCGAACCTATGATCAACGCAGGTACTTACAAAGACATCTCATGGCCAGATAACTGGACTGTGGTCACTACTGATGGTAGATTGAGTGCACAATTCGAGCACGAATTGCTGATAACCGAAACTGGTGTCGAGGTACTCTCCAAAAGACTCGAGAACAGTCCAGGTGCTGCCAGAGAAAGAATATAGTTTGCAGATAGATGAATATAGATCCATAAATTTATGTAACTTGGTTGTAGTAGGTTATTATACTAGTGCCCCAACCAGAGAGGGTAACTTCCATTTTCTGATTTTTTCTTTCAACGCGAAAAACAAACAAATTTATTTCAAATGGCCACCAATACAAGACCGTAGAAAGCGTTGATCTTTGGCCTCCAATGTCTTCTTCTTTACAATTATTGAACCCTAAGGCCGAGTCCTTGAGAAGGGCTGCTGCTTTGCAGGTCAATACGGCTGCTGCTCAAGGTTTACAGCAGGTTTTAGAAACTAATCTAGGCCCAAAAGGTACCTTGAAGATGTTAGTTGATGGTGCTGGTAATATCAAATTGACCAAAGATGGTAAAGTTCTACTAAGTGAGATGCAAATTCAGAATCCTACTGCCGTTATGATTGCAAGAGCTGCATCAGCACAAGATGAGATCACAGGTGATGGTACAACTACTGTTGTTTTGTTAGTTGGTGAATTATTGAAACAAGCAGAAAGATTCATATCAGAAGGTGTTCATCCAAGAATCATAACGGATGGTTTTGAAATTGCCAGTAAATCAACTTTGAAATTCTTAGACGGTTTTAAAATAGATAAGAAAGCTGATTCATCAATTGATCGTGAATTATTATTACAAGTTGCAAGATCTTCATTATCTACAAAAGTTAACAATGAAGTTTGTGAGGTTTTAACTCCAATTGTCACTGATGCCGTCTTGAACGTTCATGGTGAAGACTCTTTAGATTTACACATGGTTGAAATAATGTCAATGCAACATGAAAGTCCAAAAAACACATTATTTATTAAAGGTTTAGTTCTTGATCACGGTGCAAGACATCCAGATATGCCAAAAGTCGTTAATAATGCCCATGTTTTAATCTTGAACGTTTCTCTAGAATATGAAAAGACTGAAGTCAATTCAAGTTTCTTTTACAGTTCTGCTGAACAAAGAGATAAATTAGTTCAAAGTGAAAGAAAATTTGTTGATGAAAAATTGAAAAAAATTATTGATTTGAAAAATGAAGTTTGTGGTTTGGATTCTGATAAAGGTTTCGTCATTATAAATCAAAAAGGTATTGACCCAATGTCTTTAGACATTTTAGCAAAACATAACATTTTGGCTTTAAGAAGAGCAAAAAGACGTAATATGGAAAGATTACAATTAGTTACAGGTGGTGAAGCTCAAAATTCAGTCGATGATTTAACTCCTTCAATTTTAGGTTTCTCTGGTAAAGTTTATGAGGAAACAATCGGTGAAGAAAAATTCACATATGTTACAGAAAATAAAGATCCAAAATCAGTTACAATTTTAGTTAAAGGTGCTACAAACCATGCTTTGAACCAAACTAAAGATGCTGTTAGAGATGGTTTAAGGGCCGTTGCTAACGTTATCAAAGATCAGAGTGTCGTACCTGGTGCAGGTGCTTTCTTCTTAGCTGCTAATGATTTCTTAAACAAGAATTTAACTCTATTATCAAAAGGTAAAACTAAAACAGGTATTCAAGCATTTTCAGAAGCTTTACTAATCGTTCCAAAAACTTTAGTTAAAAATTCAGGTTATGACGCTCTTGATGTCGTTTCTGCTTGTCAAGATGAATTAGAAGATGGTCATATCATTGGTATTGATTTGAATGCTGGTGATTCATGTGATCCAACAATTGAAGGTATTTGGGATTCCTACAGAGTTTTAAGAAATGCAATCAGTTCAGCGGTTGGTATTGCAAGTAATCTATTGTTATGTGATGAATTGTTAAAAGCTGGTCGTTCTTCATTGAAAGGTGGTGATGCTCCACAAGGTCAATAATAGATTCAAAAAAATTAAAAGATATTTTGAAATTGGGATTGTTTCAAACTCATTAATACATATTATAGATCCGCGAATTTTGTAGGTGTTGATGGAATTAACAACACTGATTCAACTGATAACTGACGGATAATAGGAAAAAGCAATAGTTAGGATGTTCCCCAACCAAGTTGTCGTATAATTTTGTTTTACCCGCAACAATGTCCTCTGTGACCCACGGAAAAACTTTTGGTGCCTATGGTCCATCCACTATCTAAGTATAGATATAGGTACGTCATTCTCCTTATCAAATACATCATATCTGATATCAGAGAAGGTTTTCATGCATTCACCGAAGATGAAATCTTGATTTCTAAATCATGAGTATTGTAAATGTAATTCTAAGTCACAATGAGAGTTGGAATGAATCGGTTTTAAGACCATCACAAGTAGACACAACTCACGTATCAACTCAGTGAAAATTAACGTTTGTAGATTGAATTCTTCATCTTCCGTGCCCGTTATAAACAACACTCTGAATCGATTAATTAATTAAGTGCTTAAGATGCCGACTGTTCCAAGAAATAGTTAGACGTCATTTAGACGATCCAAAAGCCCCAAAATTTGAAAATAATTTGCCTTTGAAGGTAACAATTTTTGCTTAAAGCAATCAATTGAGGTCCAATAGGTTGTGGAATCAATTTCAATCAATTAATTGGACAACTGAACGTAATACTTGATGGTAATTTTCCATTAATCTGAAATTTCAGACAAACAAATCTGTCTAATGAAACCATAAACCGTTAAGAGAGTTTCCATTACATCAACTGAAATTAACAATCCCACCCACTAATTTAGTTAAGTCATTTAGTCTCCTCCTGTTGTCTCCAACAATGTTACTTCAAAACCTTAAATCAAGTTAAGGTTTTTAAAACATGAGGTTTTGTCCATAACGGATAAATTGAAGATTAATGACACACCGACCTCCATGTCATGTTCTAAAAGGGAAAAAATAATAGTTATAAAACAAATGTAAAGGAAACTGCCCGATTACCGATAATTAATGTTTCATGCTATGATATTCACTTAGAGTTCTCTACATGGCCTATCGCTTTGTTCTTGAGACATGTGCATGTGGAGGTATAATTTACGCAGTCTTCAGTGTACCCTGAGTTTTAGTGTATAGGTTCCACTATTCACGGCAAAAGCTTAATAATAACGTCTGTTTTTGTGAAAGGTTAAAAAGCATTTTACGTATCCATGGTAGAGCTCAATTTGGAATGTGCCTAATCCCTAATCCAAATTAGTTTGTCAAATAATCACATCACGTTAAAAGTGGTGCAGATGAGATGTCTCATTGTTCACAAATCATAATTTGAGGCTTGATAGTCATTACTTCAATTCTTATAAAAACATATTTTTACATTTTCTTTTCTTAGTTTTAATATGCTGATGATAGGATCCCTTACAATCTTGAAAATAAATGTAGTTGTAGACAATGAGTGCATCATTTTTTCTAAAGCTTTGAAGATAGAATAATATTGCTAATTCTTAGTTCTTTACAGTTCGGTTTTCGGATTAGTTCTTCATATACTGAAACCACAATAGCGATACAAAAAACAAACGAGAATCGATTATGGCTTATAATTTATCCATTATCCATTGGAACTGATCAACACTCTAGTTTGCGTTCTAGAATAAGGAAGATGGCAGTTGATTTTGTCAATCAACTAGAATCAGGTACGAGGGACCATACCAGGCAAATCTGAAACAGTTTTTTTACTGCCTTCAAGAAAATCCTTCCAGTACAGATTTCTACATGTTTTTTTGTTCTGGAAGCCACGAAAGAAGTCGCATGGAAAAATAAAAAATTATGTTTTCTCATCCGGTATCAAGGGACAAGACTTTCATCCTGTAGAGTAAAGCTGTAACTTGAATTTGGATATGTCAAAAGTTGAATCTTGTTGCATTATTCATCACGATAAGAGACGTTACTTCAATTTGTGGTCCCTAGAGTAAGTGTAATAACTTAACTTGGTATCTTTCAAAAGAGTACAATTTGCAATCTCACAAAGAGAGAATAGATGTGGTTACCAGGCGACAGATAATTGAAACAACTGCAGCATATGTATCATGTATGTCACTCTTCACATTTACTCTCAAAATTCAAATTGATCTCCCATATTCCACTGTAATAATTTTGAAACTAAGACTGGAGCACAGGTCCCTGACTCTTAGTACTTGGAATTTTCTGAATTTTGTAAACAGATTTCAAATATTATGAGCTTTTATTCTCCCAAGTACTCATCAAAAGTTTATTATCTCCTCTAAGCAATCAATTACAAGTTGTAATTTCTAGACTTGATTCATCAACATTTTAGCAGAATTAAACCGAGGTGATGCAGAAATGTAATTAATTCGTTCCTTGCATTAAAGATAATAATGCTTCAAGTTTCACCTTTTGCACCGCAAATTTTCAACAAGTGACTTCACGTTGATCCTGTACTAAATGCAATCTGTGATCTATATATTGTAACAGTTGAACTACCTATAGCTTGATATCCTTAATTGACAAGCTACATCAGTTAGTGTATTCAATGCCACCAAGTATAGAAACAACTCATACTAGTTTCTGTAGCTTTCTTGAAATCATCATGAGCGTAAACGGCATGCAATAATTTTAATCCCAAGTTCTAACAATGGGTCAACCTATCACAGATCGAAAATTTAAACCAAATAAAACTGTAATCTTTCAGAAAAAATTGCATTATTCCTGTAACTCTTGTATGGCATATACCGATACCTAGGGACCTGGTTCCTAGTTAAAGTACAAGTTCCTAACAACAGCCAAACAATGACCACTATATGCCATTTTCAATTTCCGGGTTCCCTGACATCGGATCCATGCATCGACTAAGGGCAAAACCGACTTTGTTTAATATAGATCATCTTTATCTTGGGATAATGGTACTGTAGCCAGTTAGATGCAGAATCGACAATGTCTCACAATCAATTCACCAACAATAGAAAAACAGACGTACCAAGAGCTCTTTGATATCATCTGCAGTCTAGCATAGATTAAATTACATCAGCTGATTTGAAATTTAAAATACTAAAAGCTAAATGCTAAGAGGTGAACTCAAGAGAAGAACTCAAGAGAAGAACTCCAGGTTTTCATCTAAGACGGAATAACTCTGAGCTCGGGTTTTGATGTACCCAATGCTCATATTTACCACTCGCTACATACAAGTCACCAGTTAATACGATGACCCTGTTTTGAGGCCCTATCTCGTTCCCTTCCTTTTGCAACAAACAAGAGTGGCTTTTTGGTAAGATAAGTATTTGAGTGAACTTTGGACCATGGGAACTTTCTATCTATTTCTTCCATGCATAAGTCCGCCGAAAAGTTCGGCTTGACTCCGTAAACTTTAGGTTTGAACTTTGGACAAAGCCCTTTCGGGACATTTTGTTCTTTCTGATTTCTGGCTAAATTAAACATTAACGGCAAATAAATTATGTAGAGACTGCCCGGACCAGTATGAATCGCTTCTGATTCCTACTCTTGTTCAAGAACAGTGAGTTGCAGAACAAACAAAGTCATTTAGTGGTTTTTGCGGGTACCATTGCGATGGTTTAAATGGGCGACATGAAAGCTACTACAAAGGTTTATCCTGAGCCGTTCGCGGTGCCCTTTCACAAGGGACAACTGTATCACTGTCAAGGGGAACCGCAGATTCCCACAGTAGGTCGCATGACCTTATGCAACATATTTCATCGCGGTTCTAAATGTTGTTCGCAAACTTGCATATTCTCAAATAAGGCCAGTCAAGCAATACGTGCTAAGTACGCTAGTTGATGTAGTAATAATTAAACCGCTCTTTCTAGCATAAATACGTATAATTAATTCTCAGTTATTTTTGTCATAAATCAGAAGCATATATAGGTGTTAGTGAATCTTCAACTTTATTTTGATCAAAGTAGTCTAAAATTTAGAATCATTTAGACAATATTCACAGTTTGGGGATATACTTTTTAGAAGAAGAATATTTTTAAGCTGTTTACTCTGCGCAATAGAAAAAATAACCCATTACAATTGAAATTCGTTAGAACTGCACTCGACTTTGTTGAATGAAGTTTACTTACCTGATCTACTTGAATTACTTTTGGTGAACTTGGATTAGCAATTTAATACGTTAATAACCACAATTTAAAAGGTCATTGCTTTTTGTTATTGAAATAAATTAATAAAGGTTGCATTGTACAAACAATCAGTCAACAAAATGAATCAAATGGATTGGAATAATCACAGAACAGGTCTTCAACAACACCCACAAGACATTTTACCAAACCAAAATGAGTATTTCTTTGAGCAAATACTATCACATAATACCAATGCATTTTATCAAAACAGTATACCATTTGGAAACATTTCAAACTGTCCAGTACCTTATAGAATGGATTTTGAAAATTCAAATCTAATGCTTGACTCAAACAAGAGTTCTAGTGATAACCAGTCCAATTTCAGTTCTGTTTCTGATCAAGATTATTATATATCAAATGGTAATTCCTCTGAAGGTTCACTAGAATACACATCTCCTTCGACTTCAGCACCTTCACCAATTCGTTATTCTTCCTACACAACCAAGACACCATCTGATTCTGGAGTTAGCAGGAAACCTTCAGGTGTTACAAAAAGATCAAGAATGGGCTGTCTAACTTGTCGCAGTCGGAAGAAGAGATGCTGTGAGACTAAACCAAGATGTCAAGAATGTGCTAGATTAGGATTGAACTGTACATGGCCAGCACCAGGTTTAGAACATAGAAACAAACCTAGATTAGCAAAAGAAGCTGAAGGAATGCATTACGATGCCTTTTATGGTAACATCAAGATATTGAGAGGCATCGTAGAGAACAAGGTCAATATCAGCTGAATTTCAGTCGATATTTACACCTTGGAGTGTGGTTTGTGTTATCTTTTGCTTGTTTGGTTACATTTTACGTTTTGGTTTAAGATGGCCCTGGAAGGCTACCACAGAGTATTTTTTTTAAATCATATTACTTCTTTATTATTTCTTTACTTTATTGAATTACTGAATCAATATTGAATATTGAGTTTGCTTTGATTTCCTTTATATAAGCTTGTTTGCTATTATTTTAATTTAACGATCATATTATAAATCTTTACTGATTTGTAAATTTTATACAAATGTAGCAAATTCAAAACCTTAGAAGAGAGGTTATAGAGTTCACTGGAGATACAACTGATGATTGAAGAATACATCGAAGCTGAGATAGCAGGATCAGTTTGACTGTAATAAGTAAGTATAACAAAAGAGATTCGGTGGGATGATAAAAGTTTGGTACTTTAGAATAAAAAGAACCTATATTTTCTCATTCATCAAATTGACTTGAACTATCCAGATGCTTCTCAACGTAATCTGTTTTTTCTTGAATGAAATTCATGTATATGTATCTTCTGTACTACTTTTCACTTCAAATACAAAACTGAATAGCTGAGCAATGAATCATGCATCAACCTTAAACTTCTAAGTAATGAAAATGAAAATCTGGATAAAGGTTGTGGTTAAATTAAAAACGAAAATTTATCAAAGATTACAAAAAAAAATCTAAAGTTATGAAATTCGAGTCGTGGACGCAAATAATCATTAGTATATTAATTAACTTGAGCATATGAAATCTATCCATACGACACTAGTGTGCTTTATATCGCCAATTCTAAGTTCTAACGCAGGATTACCATAAAAAAAAACTTGTAGAAATACTCAACGATAATCATGAACCATTTTCTTGCCTTACAATCATTCGTATTTCACCACAGCTACAAGCATACAAAATACCAGGGTGAATTGTAAACTGTGTCATAAAACTTCCAAGTTTCTGAAAAGTAAATACTAAGAAATCGAAACGTCGTTCGATCAAAGACTATGCATCAAGTTTGAGTTGAGAATTGAGATTCAAGCACAACAGGTAAAAAAAGACCAATCTGGTTAAGACAATCTTGAATCCTCATTAGCCGAATCTGCCAATTAAAGAGTCTTCAGTAAGCAGAAGTCTTAAACTTTTCGGTATTCAATGTTCAGCCGTC
The DNA here is from genome assembly GCA_020280145.1 of Gotozyma botsteinii. Classification (NCBI taxonomy): domain Eukaryota; kingdom Fungi; phylum Ascomycota; class Saccharomycetes; order Phaffomycetales; family Phaffomycetaceae; genus Gotozyma; species Gotozyma botsteinii. The sequence continues at coordinate 167,322 of JAFIIU010000002.1, forward strand.
CTGATATCAATTCTCATTTTATCTCAAGGCACCTTAAAACAACAAGTTGGACATAAAGTGACATAAATAAAAGCAATAGTTGTTATTTTGTAATAATTACCGCAATTTAATGTTTAAATCTAACAATTGTTATAACTTTCAAGCCCATCAGTGTTCAAATACATATAGACTAGTTAAAGGATTACGGGCATTATAATCTGCCTTCATGATATCAGTCGGGATGAGTGACCACAAAGTAGGGTCAAAATTCATAATAAAATCAACAACATAAACAAAACGGAGACTAGCAACAGTAGACTGTAACTATTCTATTTAAAGATCTTTTTGACTGGTAGTTTATTGTTAGAAGTGCATCGTAAAAGTTTAATGCTACCCACATGTCTTCCAGAAAGTACAAAATGATAAAAAACGACTATGGTCAAAATAGACCTTAAGACAGATTAAAACATATATATCATTAACATCACCAGCTTAAATGAAAGAGCTGAGTCCGCCATTTGTCTGTCGCTTGTTGAATAGGTCTGCTCTTTGATTTTGTGTACGGCAACAATGAATGGCTCATTTAGGAAATGTTGTTACACTAATAGCAGTGGTAGGCGAAATCAAAAAAGCAACACAAGATACAACAGATTTCGGTTAAATTAAATTGCTCAACTATCACCAAATGGCTCAAAGTTCAAGCAAATCGTACGGAATAGGAAATTAAATGGCTTAAAGTCCTGAGCTGTTAGTTTAAGTATGGGAAGCAAATGTGTCATAAAAGATTTGCCCGTGTCTCACATGACAGTCATACCGGAATATCTCTTCTTCCCGGAAATCGATTTATTTTGGACTTTTTTGTATTGTTGACAACGAAATGAAATGAAAACAACTTTTGTACTGCAAGAAACTCGTTCTGTGGAGCCGGATGTCATTCAATGAGACTGTCCCTTTAAGGGAGAAACAGATCGGTATGTTTTTGCTCTTTGTGGCTGCCTCTATAAGGCTGGTTTACTAACTGACACGCTTTAGCTGCTCTGGAGAAGATGCTTCATTTGAACTTGAATGCTGAGCAAGCTGATTTGACATCAAGCCAAAACGAAGAAGAGATATGGAAAGTGTTGATTCTTGATTCTAAATCTACTTCTATAATATCATCTGTTCTCAGAATCAATGATTTGTTGAAGTCTGGTATCACAATGCACGCATTGATTGAACAGGCAAGATCACCATTACCTGATGTTCCAGCTATTTATTTTGTCCAGCCGACTAAAGAAAACATCGATAGAATAGCTCAAGACATTAAGGATGATAAATATTCAAGCTTTTATATCAACTTCACATCAACTTTAAGCAGAGATTTATTAGAAGAATTAGCAAAATCTGTTGCAATTACAGGAAAATCACAAAATGTTTTACAAGTTTATGATCAATATTTGAATTATGTTGTCACTGAACCAAGTTTATTTTCTTTGGAGATTCCAAAAGTTTATTCAAATTTCAATGATGCTAAAACAACTGAAGAACAGATTAATTCAATAGCTGATCGTATTACAGATGGTCTGTATAATTCTATCATCACATTAGGACAAATTCCAATAATACGTTCTCAACCAGGTGGACCATCACAACTAATTGCAGAAAAACTAGATCAAAGATTAAGAGATTACGTTATAAGTACTAAATCAACTGGTGCTTCAACTTCAGCTGATTATTCTCAAAGATTAGTCCTGATTTTATTGGATCGTAATGTTGATTTAGCAGCAATGTTTGCACATTCATGGATTTATCAATGTTTAGTTGCAGATGTTTTCAAATTAGAAAGAAATACCATTACAATTGACAGTGAAGAGAATGGTAAGAAAATACAAAAGAAGTATGATTTAGATCCAAAAGATTTTTTTTGGAATCAAAACTCTCAAGTTCCATTCCCTGATGCTGTTGATAATGCTGATATCGAACTAAAAAACTATAAAGAAAAAGCTGCCGAATTAACTAAAAATCAACACAATTTTACAGATATCGATGGTAAAAAAGATGACAGTTTACAACAAACAGTTAATCAATTACCTGAATTGACTGCAAGAAAAGCAGTCATTGATATGCATATGAATGTTTTATTGTTATTGTTAGATGAATTGAAAGCTAAAGGCTTGGATTCATTTTTTGAAATTGAACAAAGTTTATCAGATCCAAAATCTAAGACTAGATTCTTAGAAGTGTTGAAAAATGACGGCAATAACTCGAATTTGGAAGATAAATTAAGAACATTTATTGTATTATATTTAACAACTGATTTGTCACCTGAATATGTCAAAGAGATAGAAAAGTTTTTCAATGAGATTGAAGGATTTGATCTAAGTCCATTTAAACATATTAAAAAAGTCAAGGAAAGTTTAAGGTTGAAAGATTCTTCAACGATTTTGAACTCTTACACTAATCAAACTTCCAAACAAGGTGCTTCAAATCAAGATAATTCATCTGCTCTATTCTCAAATTTATCATCTAAATTGTACAACTTAGCAGATGGTAAAATTACAGAAGGTGTTGGTTCTTTGATTTCAGGTATCAAAAGACTATTACCAGAAAAAAATGCAATGCCAATTACAAATATTGTTGAGACTTTAATGGATCCAACCAATTCAACTGAAGATAGATTAAAATTAACAGATGATTATTTATACTTTGATCCAAAAGTCACAAGAGGCTCCCATTCAAGGCAACCAAAAAGACAAACATATTTAGAATCTGTTGTATTCGTTGTTGGTGGTGGTAATTACTTGGAATATCAAAACTTGCAAGAATGGTCATCACAATTTGTTAGTCAAGGAAATGCTAATAGAGTGACTTATGGTAGTACTCAAATATATTCACCAAAAGAATTTTTAGAAGAAATTTCTGATAAATGAGAAAAACTACAAGAATTTGAAATTTCTTTTATATTTGTTTTCTTCATTCTATTATACATCACATTAAATTTTGTTCATCTATAAGAAATCATTTGACTCTTGTAAAATTTTTGTACTTCTCTTAGCGTCCAAAAATAGTTCTTGAGCTTCTTGAACATCACTTAATTGAATTTCATTGTGATTGAAAGTCTTAGCTAAAACACCAGCTGGTGACAACAATTGTAAAGCATAGCGTAATGAAGTTTTTGAGCCTTCTTGAGCTAAAGCATTTAAAGCTTCTTCAGTGACTGGTAAGTTTTCAATTTTAGCTCTTTTTTCAACAATGATCTTAATTTCTTCAGTTGCATAAGGTAAAGTTCTAACTATTAATAATCTATCAATTAAGTCAGCTGGGATACCATGAGGAGCTTTGATATCATCGGTACCTCTAACAGTGGTTAAACCTCTGTTTGAAGCCAAGACGACAATTGGGGCGATTGAAGCTTCCAAAGCTTTATTCAAGTATGTGAAAATTTCAATATCTAACATGTTAACTTCATCAATAAATAAGACACCAGGAACTAATTCAGCAATACCTTGATCCATATATTTTTGAACGACCTTGTTAACTTCAAGTCTTAATTTTTCAGTGATTTCAGTTTTTCTTGGTTTTAGTAATTGACCCATGATTGATAAAACATCTTGACCACCTTGGGGTTTTGCATTAGCAACATCCAAATCGTGTAATGTGATATCTTGAACGATTTCTTTCTTTTTGTGTACATCACCTTTTGGTAATGGGACGTATTCTTCAGCTTCTAAATCAAATTCGGTGGCATAAGCATCAGATCTGCCAACTCTTTTGACTGAACCAGTATTGGATTCAATATAAATAACATCTCCAACACTGACTTTTTCCTTTTGAATACTTTCATAAATACTTGGATCTAATCTTAAAGTCTTGGTACCTTTAGCAGATTTCAAACCAACAATAACATGAGAAATGGTTTTACCATAACCACCTAATGGATTTTCACTCTCTTCTGGAGTCAATTCTGTAACTTCACCTTCATAAACTTCTTTGGTTTCTTTAATTCTTAAACCAATAGATCTTCTGAAATTTTCCATTAAAGCTTCAGTCTTTTTAACTTCAACTGAGTATAACTCAGAACCAACGATTGGAACAAATGGAACTTTTGGACCCAATTCTTGTGATATAGCCAATGCAATGGCAGTTTTACCAGTAGCTGGGCCACCTGCAAGCAGAATAGCCTTACCACTCATCTTCTTAGCCTTGATCAAGTCCACAATGACACCAGCAGCCTCTCTTGCCTCTCTTTGACCAACAAACCCGTTGTCAACAGTTTTGGCAATACCACGCTCGTCCAATCCTAAACCCTTGATGTGTGTATGTGCTGCAGTTCTCGCATCCCTACTGGTCTGGTCCTTCACCTCGCTTATCTGAACCATTGCTTGAAATACGCGTTAATTCAATAATTTCTACCAATTTGAATTCTTTCTAATGACTTTTTAGTTGTTGAAAAATAAATAAAAATTGAGACTGTAAGTTACGGGAATTACGAGGTCCTATCACGTGCTTCACGTGATAAATGTGCCTTTGTATCCAATTTACCAGAAATGGAAAATTTACCGAATTAGGAAAATTAAAAACATGAAATTTTTTCGAGTTTTGTCCCAAAAAATTGCAACGAGTTTTGTTTTTGTTTTTGTTTTCTTTTATTTAACTGAGTGAAAGAAAAGTTTAGGGAGTTTCAGTTGTTTAAAGCATCAATACGGAACAGCATGGATCTTATTACGCCCCCATCTTCCCAGGAGTACACCAAACAAGATTACACAACAGCCAATGATGTCAAAGAGACTGTCACGGATCCTTCACAGCTGATTGTCAAATTAGAGAAAGTCAGCAATGAACTACCGCAAGAAGAAGTCAAAAAACCGTTGAAGAGGAAACCTAGATTGAGATATCGTCCAGAAAATGGAACTGTGTTGGATATTTCAAGCTATGACTCTAATGTCCCTATTCTTGAGCAAGATGATGACATTGATAATGAAGATGTTGGTTTTTTGCACTATGCCTTGAAGTATTCTAAAAAGACCACTGTTGTTACAGGAGCTGGTATTTCTGTTGCTTCAGGTATCCCTGATTTTAGATCATCTAATGGTTTGTTCCAAGGTTTGAAATCAACCACATCTGGTGGGTCTAATGGTAAAGCTCTCTTTGATAGTAGTGTCTATTCAAGTAAGGATACAACTGCAAAATTCCATGCCATGGTTAATCAGTTATTTTCAATGACTCAAGAATCAGAGCCAACTGATTTCCATAGACTTTTGGATGAGATCTCTTCAGAAGGGAGATTATTAAGACATTACACCCAGAATATTGATTGCTTGGAATCAAAGTTACCAAATTTAGGTACAAAAGTTCCAATCAAACAATCACCACCATATCCACCAACAATACAACTACATGGAACTATTAAATACATGTATTGTTCAAAATGTCGTTGGAATTCAGAAATTCAACCAGATTTATTCCAAGGTGATGAAACTCCTGAATGTCCAGAATGTATTGAATTAGATGAAATAAGAAAATTAGCCGATAAAAGATCGCAAGGTATTGGTAGATTAAGACCAAGAATTGTGTTGTATAATGAATTTCATCCTGATGGTGAACAAATTGGACATATATCTTCGTTGGATTTGAAATCAAGACCTGATTGTTTAATTATTGCTGGTACATCATTAAAGATCCCAGGCGTCAGAAGATTAGTCAAAGAATTAGCTAAATCGGTTCATGCTGCCAAAGGTTGTGTCATATGGGTTAATAAAGATGAGCCTTCTATGAGTATTGTTGATTACGTCGAAAATATTGATTTGATTGTCACTGGTGATTGTCAAGATATTTCAAGTATAGTCAAGAGTTATGATGAACAACTATTGAATAATAAAAATAAAAAGAAAATAAAGAAAGAACCTAACATGAGAGTTAATAAACCAAGCACTTCAATCAAGAAGGAAAAGACTGATAAATTAATTCAATCAAGATTAGAACAGTTAGTCAACAAAGTTCAACAAGGAAGTGCTGAAAAAGAAACAAAGAAGCTAAAAGTACAACCTAAAAAAACAAGCTAAAAAGACAAACTAAAAAGTCAGTCAAATGAACAAAAAGTTAAAACATTATGTATTACTATTATCATCTATTGCATGCTATTTTCTTTAATCATCCTCATCAAAATCTATTTCATCATTAGGTTCTTTTGGTTCTTGAGCTTCAGCCCATTGAGTGATATCATCAATGTAACTCAAGATGTTATTTATACTGTCAGTGTTTTTAGCTTCTAAAGGCAAGAATTGAACCATACCAAAATCATCAACTAAATGAGCAATAGATTCATTCAATTTAGCAAATTTTGGATTGGTTTCATTATTTATGTCATTTACTAATAACATTGGATCAGGATTTAAGAATCTTTTCAGTTTTTTCTTTGAGTATTCATCTTTAATCAAATCAATTTTTGATAGGATATTTATATGAGGCAATTCCAATAGAATCATTGCAGACATTGCACTTAAAGCACCAGAAAAGAACTTGGATTCATCAATTACAAATGGGGCTTCTAATAAATAAGTTGCACAAAGGTTGAAATTCAACTGTTGTTGTAGATGTTTCACGATTGTTGGTAAGACTGGAATATGTGTATATAGTTCTATCTGACCAGGACAATCAAAGATCAAATACTCGTCATTAAACTCACCAATCTCTTCATCTAACCAATCTAGATTTTGTAATAAATACTCGAAACAATAGACTAATCCACCATTTGGTCCTAATTCCAATTCTTCCATCACGTCCTGCAAAGAGATCAAATCACGGATATCGATGGTAAATTCATACTCGTTAGGTTCAGCAGCAGGATCCAGGTTCACAATATGAGCACGACGACCAATGCTTTGTAAATGAGAAACTATTGCATTACAGAAAGTACTCTATGATAATAATTAGTAATGTTGATAACAGACATCCCAGAGACGTTGAAAACTCCGTGAAAGAACGACAAAAAACATACTTTTCCCGCACCAGCAGGACCCAGTACTAGACAGCCAACTCTAGACATCACAAAGACACAAAATGTACTCAAATTACTAGTGAATTAAGAATGTTTTTATCTAACAGAAAGTTCTTAAAATTTTTGAACTGAAAAACTTCGCGAACTTTTGTTCTGTTTTTGTTTTTTTTTGTTTTTATTGGAAAAACTTGAAACTTGATTTCTTTTAAAAAGATACAGAAATTAGTCAATTTCGTCAATTTTCTTCCTCTTTTTACCCATTTCTGCTTGATTTTCCTATTTATTCAAAGTACACAACCTCTTGTGTTCCATTGAAGTTTTTTTCCATCTGAAATGGCTCTTGAAACACGCACAACAACCGAATCCTTGTCCTTTGTGCCCTCAGACACACAGGACTTGTCCATAATACTGGACATCCAGAGATCGAAGGGCAGACAAAGGTCCAATTCAAAGGTTTACAACAACAACGGTGAGTCGTCCACGAAGTCAGTGAATACCAAAGAGAACGAGGTTGTTGAGGTTCCAATAACTGATGTTAAAGTCAAGAAGCAGCATTTTGAAAGAGAGAATTATATCTATATCCTCTCTTTGGTGTCGATGAATGGCACGTTTGATAGAAAGACACTCAAGATTCCAGATCATCCATCTGTATTGAAGCTAGGAAGACCTACAAACACGCAGAGAACTCCTAATATTTACAATGGATACTTTGATTCAAGAGTGATTTCGAGAGAACACGCTGAGGTGTACGTGAAGAAAGGGAAGTTGTACATCAATGATTTGAAATCTGCCAATGGGACATTCCTGAATGGCGAATCGATTCGTTCTGAGAAGGAATTGAAAGTTGGTGATATGTTTGATTTGGGGATTGACATTTCAAATGATAATAAGCATCAACATCAACAGCAGCAACATTTGAAAATCAGTTGTAAAGTTGAAGGATTCTTGTCATTTCCATTAGACGGTGTAACAGATACCAAGAAGCTATTAGAGAACGTCAATAAAGACTTCAACAAACAGTATAAAGATGGTATTAATGATAATGACGATGAAGGGCCAAAGTTGAGTTTGTTTGATGCAGCGATGTTTGGTGATGTCAATCATGATTTAGAAGACATCGAACTGGGTTTAAACCATGATTACCTGACTGGTATTTTTGTTAATAATAATATTGGGACAAGTTCCAATTTGATTCAGTCAATTAAGATTTTAATTGATCAAGTTCATTCAATAAAATTAAACAATTTGAAACTAGAATCCATTGAAAGTTTTTTACAAGATTATAAAAGTTACTTAAATAAGGACAAACAATTAATTCATATTCAAGAGTCAAATAATAACAAACAAGAGATCAAACAATTAAATGAAAAATTAAAAAATTTAGATTCTTTATTATTGCAAAAAGAAAATGAAATAAAACAACTAAAATTGAATTCAATAGCAAGTAATTTGAAAATGAAAGAGTTAGAGAATGATAAAAACAATACAATCAATTCACAAAACGATTCGATTACTCTGTTAGAATTGAAAATAACTGACCAAATCAAACAGATTGAGAATTTAAACAAGAACAAGATTAAAATATCAAATGATTTCGATGAAAAATTGAAAAAATTGGAAACAGAAATAAAAGAAAAGGATCAATTAATCAAGACATTGGTTCAGTATAAAGAAGATTCCAAGAAAAATCAAGTTTTCAAAGATATGGCTAATCTTTCAATAATAATAATTGCAGTTTTAGTTATTGGTATTACGACGTTAAAGGTTTTTTAAAAAGAGAACCACAATATAAGCATGATTTAATGATAATATAAATATTTATGAGATTATGTAGTTTATATGTGTTTATTCTATATCTAAATCTTCTAATTCGATACTTTCAATGTTGGAAATACCTAAATTTTTTGCAAAGTTTCTAGCAAATTCAGTAGCAACTTCATTAGCTTGAACATTTTTACCAGATTCGTTAGCAATGTTCGTTTGAGTTTTATTGCTCAAGCCACAGAATTGAAATCCTAAACCATCAACTTTTGGAATTTCATTATTAACGTTTATTGAAATACCATGTAATGTTATTGATCTTGAAACACTTAACCCAATACTGGAAATCTTTGTATTTTCGTCAACCCAAACTCCAGTATTAGCAGTCTTGATCCCCTTTATACCGTATTTATCTACTGTTGATATGATAGAGTCTTCTAATTTAGAAACGAAGCATTTTATGGTCAATTTATTGAAATCTTGTAGATCTATTATTGGATAGATGACTATCTGGCCTGGATTATGAAAAGTGATCTCACCACCTCTATTAGTCTGTTGGAACTTGAAATCTTTGTAAGACTCCATTCTAGCAATATCCTTCTGGGAGATCCTTCCTTTTTCTTTACGACCAGCAGTAAAGATCGGGTTGAACTCAAAAGACAGTAACGTTGGCGATGGCTTCATGTGTAGAATGTTCTTCAACAACTCAGTTTCATAATCGTTTGTAGTCAAGTTCTGAGCATATAACTCTTGTTGTTTTCTCTGGATCTTAGCTGCCATCTTCTTGAATTCAAGAAATGCAGAATGGAATTTCTCTTGAATCTGTTGACCTCTAGAGTATTCAATTGGAATCTTGAAGTGCAAATGACGCAAAACTTCAGCAGATGGCACATTTGGATGGAATTTCACACATCCTGTAGATTTTGTACTATTAAGACGAATCAGAGGCGGCGCAGAAGGTCCAAAAAGAGCCTTTTTGGTTTGAATATTAAGCATTTTGATGTGATCTTCGAATCAACTTGTAAAGAGTGAGAAAAAAATATTTATCACCAAAAATAATGAAAAATAAATGAGTATTACCTGAAATTTATTGGTGTAAATACATATGGCACAAAAAGCTACAAATATTCGCAAATTGGAAGAATGGTTGCTAAACGATCATACAGATTGCTTCATTTCTACAAAAATTGAGATCAGAGACACAATTTACGGTGGTAGAGGTGTTGTTGCTCGAGAGGCCATTAAGTCCCAGACCCCAATCATCAAGATATCACATTCTTATTTGCTCAATTTCACTTCGATCGTTGCTCATATCACTTATTTCAATACAGATATCAAACTGCCTGCTGCTTATAAACACATACATGTCCCTGTGACTGAGCTTGAAGATGATATAATAACTAATTTTTACTCAAAATTGACGTTGGAAGAGTTATTGGAACTGACTTCCTTCCAAATAGTGACGATGTACTTGGTAATGGAACACATAAGAGCCGAAGACTCCTGGTGGTACCCTTTCATTGAACTACTTCCAACTATTGACGACTTTAAAACTTCTCCATTCATATGGAAAGTGTTGAAACAAGATGGATATGAAGCATTGCTTGATAAACTACCTACATCTACATTAACACATACCAACAGCATGTATGAAAAATTTGAAACTGATTACAACAAAGTCAGTGAATTACTAAACAAGTACAACATTGTCCAAAAGTTAACTTTGAACTTATTCTTATTATACTGGATGTGTGTTAATTCACGTTGTTTATACATTGAGATTCCAGAATCCAAATCCACAGAAGGCAATTTCACAATGGCACCTTATGTTGATTTCATCAATCATTCTTCAGTTGATCAGTGTACTTTAAAAATTGACAGATCTGGGTTTTACGTGAAAACGCCAATTGGAATGAATTATAAAGATGATGACGAACTGTTTTTATCCTATGGACCTCATTCAAATGAGTTTCTATTATGTGAATACGGTTTCATGTTGAATGAAAACCAATGGAATGATATTGATATCACAAATGAAATCATCAAACTATTAACAAGTCAACAAATTGAATATCTCAGAGAAAAGGATTATTTTGGGGATTATACCTTGACATCTGATAATATCAGTTTCAGAACTGAAATTGCTTTAGCAGTCGCACAAGAATCAAGCGATTTATACTTCAATAGGAAACTAGATGGTTATCTGAATGGGATCACTGATGGATCTGTATACAAACCTGTTTCAAACAGATTGTTGAAAAGAATATTATTGAAATTAAAAGATGATTCATCTCAATATGAAAACTTATCTGACAATCCAGATTTTAGGTTACAAACAATAGGTAAACTACATAAAGATAGGTTACAAATAATTGAAAAAAGGCTTGAGGCCTTGGATATTTAATAAACATATGTGCACTTAACTATATTTCATTAGTATTTTCTCTTGTGGTATTTATAATTCTATTTCAATAATATTATCGATTTTATTATCATAATGATCAGGTTTACTCAAAGAGAATTTAGCTTTGATTAATTGATTCATTAAAACATTATGAGTCCCTGGGATTTCATGTCTGATTGCTGTCTTTGCAAAATATTGAACTGTTGATGCTAACTCTTTCTTGGAATATAGATTAACTCTCTTTCTCAGAATTGAAGATTCATTCTTTGTTCTTTTCAATAATGCAATAATAACTTCATAAATTCTTTCTCTATTTAAGACGACTCTGGAGTAATTAATTTGAGTCAAAATTGGATCCGATTTCAGGATAATATTAATACATTCATCAATATGTTTCAATAACAGTTGAGATAAATTACTCATTTTCAACAATTCACCATTAGAGCAATCGAACAACGCACTTAACGAGCCAACACATGTCTTTATTATCATATATTCTGCTTGTTCTAATGCAAAATCTTGGTAGCTGACAAAACTTGGGTTAAGACTTGGAGCGTCAGAAATCAATTTCAAAATATCGCCTTCTTCTTTCAGATTATCACCTAATTCATGACTGTAAGCATCAATATCTTTCAAAAACCTAGGTAGTTTAGCTATTTTCAAATTCCCTTCACCAAACAAATTGACAGAGAATTCATCATCTTTCCAAACTCTGAAATCATGAATACATTGATAGATATTCGGTCTCTCCGTTGGCTCATTCCAAACTTTCTCCACAAGTCTCATCATTGTCGATCTATTCGGATTCAAAAGCAGAACGTTACTGTTTGGTGTCAAACATTTCTTATACTCTAAGATCTGTTTGATATCTTCATGATGATTCATCCCCAATATCAGCTCATTGATCTCAGCAAAAGAACCATCACCATACACAGGGGGTCTACACGCACTCATCAGCTGCACTTCTGAAACATTGAACAGCCTGTTGCTGGCGTATTCTCTCAATTTAAGCGTGGAATTGTTGTTCAGAAACTGTCTCAACTGGTGCTCAGAACGCAACAACGACACGACTTGTGGGATTTCTGGCTGTTCAGGCAGAGTGGATATTCTATGTGTCACGAGACTCGCCACTGGGAGCGATCCCATTGCGTAAACTCTGGGAAGCAATGATTTTGTGGCCATTTTATACAGATTTAATTATGTCTCTTTGTGCCTTTGATGAGCTAAAATTATTTTTTTGAATTTTTCATATTCTCTTCTTGAAGCAATAATGAACCACAATTATTGAGACCTATAAAGACATAATTATGTATATCGTGGGGCTCACCGGGAACATTGCGACAGGAAAGTCTACTGTCTCGAACAGATTGCGTGACAAGTACCACTTGACGATCATCGATGCGGACAAAATTGCCAGACAGGTGATGGAGCCCGGACAAGGTGCCTACAAGAAGACTGTTCGGTACTTCAAGGACAAGATCCCAGGTTTGGTGCAAGCTGATGGTCAATTGGACAGAGGAGCCTTGAGACGCTACGTGTTTGAGAGCAAGGACGAGTTGCAGGTCTTGAACGGCATCACGCATCCAGCGGTGAGATGGGCCATGTTCTGGAAAGTTGTGTGGGCCTATGTGACACTTCGAAGCATGGTTGTGCTGGATGTGCCATTATTGTACGAAAGTGGACTAGATGCCTACTGTACGAATGTCATCACGGTGTTGTGCTCCCCTGAAGTTCAACTCAGAAGAATCAGGGAGAGGAACCCAGACTGGACTGAAGAAGAGGCTAAAAATGTCATGAACTCGCAATTAAAGCCTCATTTATCTTCAAGATACTCAGGTAAAGTCATTGACAATAGCTCAACTATGGAACTCCTCAATGAGCAAATTGACACGGTTCTAAGAGAGGTAAGACCACCTATGCTAGAATATTTGGTTCATTTGATCTTTCCTATCTTTATCAGCTTCATAATCAGCTATTACTTGGTTGGCAGAACGATAACATTCTTCTATTCAGATCCTGGTGAGGAATAATAACAGGTTGATGGTGAGAATACAAGATGTCCTAAATACTCATGACTTTTATGAAACTACACATATTATGATAAATTCATGTAAAAACTTAATTACGTACACACCATTAATAATGCTCAACTCTATTTATTTAGTCTCTTAAATGCAAATAAAAACAATCATTCTCCCTTGCACAACGTTTTCCTGCAGAAAAATACTTACAAGGAATGTTGTAATAACTCATCTTTGATTGAGACTTTTCTCGGACCCATTGTCTCACATCTCTGCTTCTCATTTCAGCTACATCTGAAGAATAAGGCTTCCGTTTTCCAAATGCATTGGTTTTATTAGGATGCGGATCCAACATTCCTCCAAACGCATTATAGGAAATTGAATCACCATTACTGGATTGAAATGAACTATCCGGTGGATCCAGAACTCCTGTGGAGTGATTTGAAAAAGCGTTTCCATTCATGAAACCGGGTGTGAAAGAATTTGATGTGTTCGGCGGATCCAAAACTCCTGATGAATGATATACAAATGACCCATTGTTGAATGTTGAGAAAGCAGGTTTTGGTGATGTAACAAGAATTGAAGATTGATTTGGAATTGGTAAAGATTTTGAAGTAGCTGTAGGAATTGGTAGCTCGTCACTTTTACGTCTTTTAATAAAATCACCATTAGTTTCATCACCTCTTAATCTTTTCTTATCTTGAAAGAGATCATCATTATTTAATAATTTCAGCACACTTTGATCATGGTTTCTATTTTCTGAATGTGTATGATCGGAAGGAAAATCATTATCAATAACCAATGGAAAAGCCTGTTTGTTTTCATTATCACTTGTTGGGAATATCATATCATCAGTAATCAGACCAACTTTTGGTTCAAAAGGAGTATTTTCTTTATTATTTCCAATTTTATCTTTAATAACAGATTGCAATTCTTCCTCTAAACCAACTCTTTTGGAAATTGGAATTGTACCACCTCTTGAAAAGGCAATTTCATTCAATTCATTTAATTCAAAAAATTTAACAAAATCCAAAGGCTGTGGTATTGACCAAGGAATTTCACAGTCGTTTTCAACAGGATCTTCATCTTGATGGGTTTTCAAAGTAGCACCTTCTTTGTTGTTCAATTTAGCTAGAGATTTAAAATCAAGACCAATATGTTGTTCATTAAAAGCTTCACGAGCTGGAATTGCGTATTCAGTGATTAAGTCTTTATCTGCCTTGAATGAAACTTTCTTAATCTTTCTAGCTTTTCCTTTTTCTTTCTTTTTCAAAATACTCTTCATACTTGATGGATTAATTGGATTTGGTTCAAAGCTAGATGGTTCTTTCGGAGGAGGTGGAAGTGTCTCTTTAGTAACTTTTTTCCTTGAAGCAAGATAACTTGAAAATGGAAGTTTAGCAGTTGATTTAGGTTCAACAGGGGAAACTTGGGTTTCATTTGAAGTGCTAACTAAAGTTGGAAGTTGTGGTCTAGGAGGAGAAGTAGCAGTGGTAGTGGTGACAGATGGTTTCGAAGGAGGAACCGCGGGTTGTGATGTCTTTGAGGGTATTGGTTTTGAAGAAACAGTAGATGAGACTGAGCCAGGTTGGGTAGATGCAAGTGACGGAGGTAATGGTGGTTTTGAAGCAGCATTCACCAAAGGTGTTGGTCCTGTTTTAGTAATTGTTTCAGAAGGTTTTCTTGAAAATGCAGATTCTTTAGATTTGATAGTAAGATTATTTGCAATGGGTGAAGATGATGTTTTATTTATGTTGACATTAATGGCATTATTAGCATTATTGGAACTGGTATTTGCAATTGCAAGAGCTGAAGTTACATCTGTAATACTTTGAGCAACATTTTGTTGATTGTAACCATTTGTTTTCAAACTTGTATCTTCATCTCTTTTCAAAAGTAAGTCAATCTTTGTAATAAGCTCAAGACTTAGTTTACATCTCAATTTTTCCAGAAGTTCATGGATTCCAAAATCCTTAGGTCTATACTGTGAGATATTCAATAAAAATGTTAATGAGATTTCCAAATTCTTATAACGTTTCTCCAGGAATTCAGACACCAACCATCTGCTAACTCTGTTAATCATATCAGATTGCAAAAAAATTGGTGAAAGAATTGGTATAATTGTAAATACGCTTAAATTAAATGTTTTCAAAATTTCAAATGTATAATCGTACTCAGTACCTTGAGAGGTCTCAGGCATGGTTTCAAATAATAAGTTGATAAATGGAAGCCAATGTTTTGCATCACAAGTTCTGAAAAGAAGTACAAATTGAATGAAAAATTCTTTCAGTGTATCAGCAGGTATCTTTTTAATCTCCTCAAATGATAATGTCTTCAACATACCAAACGTTGCTTCAATTTCTGGGAGTGGAGTTAATTGTCTGATGATCAAATTATGACCATTAAACATATACTTCTTTGAATCAGAAACAGCTGTAGCTGTAGCAGTAACAGCAACACTCTTCAATGGTTCTTCTGGCAACACGTTTAAGGAAGCGACGGTTAAAACGGTTGGCTGGGTGCTGAATCCTAGGACTTCAATCTCTCCATTCTCGATAGTAACATTATAAGGAGGAAGAGAATAATCTTGATATTTATCAGAAATGGGTCTCTCAACAACTATATCTTTTATCAAATCACTTTGCAAATGTTTCAAGTCAGTCCAAATCCTGTATCTCTGTGTTTTGTAAAACTCATTGTTGGCTAGTAACTCTAACCTGAGTCTAGCATCACTGGTTTCGTTTATCTGATGTTGGATATTGTATATTTTGCAATTTAAAGTGATGAATGCAAAAAACAGATTTTGGCAATCAGCATCTCTGAAGCTGGTAGAACCACTCTGAGGGTGGCTCATTTCAATATTCGTGTTAGGCGTAGTAGTTGTGGCAGCATGACTATAAAACGACTGTGTTTCAATCGTCGTTGCTGTATTCGACTGCATTGGAACGAGAAGAAACACTAGTTTACTTCAGGTTCTGCTATAATATAAACCGCAGTTCACCAACGTCAGTCTCCTATTCTCGGGGTCAGGTGATGGGATTGAGGGTATAGTAGTATACTACGATAGCGTTAAAACTATATAACGACAGTGGTTGCTGTCAAAGGCGTCAAGGCTCTAAACAAGGACACACAGACAGTTATTTGACTGTTCGTTTGGCTGTTTGTTCAGGGGCGTTTTCTTCCGCTTTGTGGTACAAAAACAAAACAATTTGAAAACGAAAATTGTTCACCACCTTTTATACTGAGAAAAGGAGTTCCGGGGACTTCTTTCTAATGGGCCGGAATTTACCCTTTTTGGAAGACGTGAAAAAAAAAAATTTTTCTTTCAGTTAGTTATGAGAACAGTTTGTGCCAAATAATAATGAAACAGTTTACCACCATTCTTAGGGCTGTAAACTCAGTCTCATTATCAAGAGCTGTTACAGGTCAAAGGTACTTTACTTGCAGTTCTCTTTTGAGAAATGCTACTACCGAAGAGACCGTTGCTCCAGAAAGACCAGCATTAGCTAAAGACATTAAATCTATTCAACATTTAGAAGAAAACGGTGTTGTTCATTCTGCTATTAGCAAAGGTTTGAAGAAACTTGGTTTCAAGAACTTGACTTTAGTTCAATCCAAAACTATTGAACCAATTTTAACCACATCAGATGATATTGTTACAAAAGCTAAAACTGGTACAGGTAAGACTTTAGCCTTCGGTATACCATTAATTGAACAAGTTTTGCAAAATCCAAAATCAAATACAAAAGTTAGAAGTTTGATCATTGCTCCAACTAGGGATTTAGCTTTCCAAATCAGAGATGAATTGAATAAATTGGCCAATTTGAGAGACGTTCAAAATGCTGCTCAAAACAGAATTCAAGTTAGTACTGCCGTTGGTGGTGAATCAAGATGGGCTCAAATTAGAGAAATTACCAACAGAAGAGGTGCTCCAGCTATTGTTGTTGCCACTCCTGGTAGATTTTTAGATTTGATCAGGGAACAAGATGTTGCTACAGCCTTCCAAAATATTGAAGCAGTTGTTTTAGATGAAGCTGATAGATTATTAGGTGAAGGTTTCAAAGAAGATTTAGTTGAAATCACCGACATTTTAAAAGAAAACAGAGAAAACTCAACTATGGCAAATTTACCAGAATTGAAAACTATGTTATTTTCTGCAACTTTAGATAAACCAATTATTGAATTTTCTAAAAGAATTTTAAGAGACAATTTTCAATTCATTGACACTGTTGATCCAAATGAACCAGAAACCCATGAAAAAATCAATCAATCATTAATTTTAACTAAAAATGTTTTTGAAAGTTATGCCGCAGCAATTAGTTTTATTCAAAATGAATCAAAACGTAACAGAAATTTCAAAGCTATTGTCTTTTTACCAACTGTCAAAGGTGTTTCATATTTTTTTGAAATCTTGCACAACTTCTTACGTGAAAACCAACATGGATTACGTTCATATCAATTACATGGTCAATTAAGACAACCAGTTAGAGACAGAGCTGTTAAAAGTTTCAAAAACAGTTTCAGCGGTATCTTAGTTGCATCAGATGTTGGTGCTAGAGGTATGGACTTCCCAAACGTTACCAATGTCATTCAAATTGGTTTACCAATGGATGCCACTAATTACGTTCATAGAGTTGGTAGAACTGCAAGAGGTGGTAACACTGGTAAAGCTGTTATGGTTTTATCTAAAGCAGAATCCAGATTCATTAGAGTTTTAAAGAACAGAAAATTAACAATTGCTGAACAATTTGAATATTCAGCTGATGAAAACGTTGAATCTCAAATTCCTGAAATCAGCTCCAGAGTTCCACATAAATTCACTTTAGAAATGGTTATTGAATCTTTAGCAGGTTTCTCAAAATCTGTTTCTAACAATTACAGATTGAACATGTACGAATGTTTTGATGACATTAGAGATACGTATGCTAGATTTGTTCAAAATGAAGATGCTAAACCACCAGTTACAATGAATTATGCCAATAAAGTTTTAGGTTTGAACAGAAGAGCAGCTGAAGAATTCTTTGAAATCACTCAACACAGAGAAAGAGTTCAAGACCAAGACCAAGATCAAGATGGCGACTACGTTAGACCAAGATCTGGTAACAACAACAATAGATCCTCAGGCTTTAACCGTGACAGAGGCTTCAATGACAACAGAGGTGGCTACAACAACAATAGAAGAGGTGGTTACTCCAACGATGGAAGAGACGGTGGTGAAAGAAGATTCAACAGATTCGACCAAGGTGGAAACAGTAATAGAAAATCTTATGGTAACAAGTACAACCAACGAGGCTCTACCAGAAACAAGAGACAAGACAGCTTTTAAGGAATATTAACACACGCACGATTATGATCCCTGATGAAACCTCACATGTATATATCCCCAATCCGTTCCAGAGGAATCTGAGCAACGCAAAAGAGAGAAAACTCTGAATATAAATAGTTTTGCTTTTAGTGACACAAAATCGTAATGCTCGAAATTTTCCCAATGTGGTAATTACAGAGATACATCAACCAAAGGTTGTCCGTTTCACTAAAATTTACAGAAAAGAACGAAAGAAAAAGAACAGAAAGAAGAACAAACGGGCTCAGTTACTAAGACGCGCTCTGTTCTGTGTGATTTTAGAGTCCATCTGGTTCGTTGTTGGTCCCAAGGAAGGAGCCTTGCCTACGTTTCCAGATTCACAGCTAGTAGGAGGTCCTGGTAGGCGGCTAATTTGTAAGAGCTACATAGAGTGGTTCAATTAATGTCTGATCTTGCAAGTATTCCAGGTAGCTCAGAGCAGGCTGATTCTGTTCTGTTGCAAGGGTGTCCCCTTGATGTTGGAAACAGTCACATAAGGTGCTTTCCTGTTGTTTTAGGTGCTGGTGATGATGAAGGTAAAGAAAGTGCTGAACCCTATAATCATTACGCAGGTGTCACAACAACTAGAGGCTATGAGGTCTCGGTAGCTCCTTCTAACACTCCAGTTCAGTCACCTTCGAAGCTGAATCCTCTGGTTATTAGTTCTCAGATTTCTTTCACAACTTTGGACACAAATGGTTTGTACAATTTGAATGGTGGTTCTGGCTCTGGTAGTGTTAATGGTGGACCTAACAACTCATTTGAATCATCTTTCAAGAACTACTCCACTTTCTCCAATTATACACATCAGAGCCATGCTGTACAACAGCAATTTGATTCCACAAGCATTTCCAACTTTGAGAATGACATTCTTGATGTTTCATTCAGAAACTCTGGGATCTTGGAATCTTTAAAGACAGTAGGTAAAGATCCAGATAACTACACCTCTGTGGCAGATACACTGTTGAGTTTCAGGAATACAAGCTTGAGATATTTAGATGATGAGAAAATTGATCTTGATTCTAATGAGACAATACAGTTACCATTTTCAAGTTCACCAATTCCAAGGTTGAACTTGAAATATCACGAACAAAGACCAGTCGAAGATGCATTCCATTATGATAAGTTTCCTGATTTCAGTGATATTCCTGATGAAGCAGAAGAACATGAAGTTAACGAAATTTACGATGATAATCAAGAAAATAAAGAGAACAATTATCAGATTAATCTAAATCCTAGAAAATCAACCATTATTAACAATAATCAAAAAACATCATTTAATGTAACTCTAAAAATCAACCCTGCAAAAGTTTCAAGCATTAATAGATTGGTGCCCAATCCAACAATAAAAACAAGCACTAGAACATTATTAGGTCTTGAAATTCCTGATTTGAGCCCACAATCTATCCCATGTGTCACGCCTAGGCAAAGCAGCATTAGATTCAAAGAAAAATCAAGAATTAATTACAATGAAGATGTTGATAACCAGAATATCATCAGCACTGCTACTGCAAGAGATCAAAGAAGAATAATGAGAGATCTCAAAAGAAGGGCCATTGATGAATTATTATCATCTCCAACTTCAACAGATCTGACAATATATAGAAAACCTATCAGAAAAGCCTCTACAGCTCAAAAACCATCACATTCACGTCGCAGAGCTCCCATGATATCAAGATCAAAGAATGGTTGTTGGACTTGTAGAATCAGAAAAAAGAAATGCACAGAAGAAAGACCAAACTGTTCACAATGTGAGAAGTTAGGATTGACTTGTGATGGTTATTCAGAAAAGAAACCTGACTTTTTGGCAAACCCTTGCTTGCAAAGAGAAAAACTAAACGAAATTAAATCAATTACTTCGAAAAGAAAGAAAATTGCAGTTAGAAAAGATATTCCAAAAGAATTCAATTAATAAAAATAAATAGATAGATACACAGTTTTTGCTATAAAACAGATTAATTTCAAAAAAAATGGCTTATAAAAACACAAAATCTATTAAGTAGTTCGAAATTGTTCCATTACGAGAATTGATGCTGATGCTGATGCTGATATTGATTCCCATTTTGATGCTGATTTTGGTTCTGCTCGAAATTAGTTTGAAAGTTTATTGGTGTTCCTGGAACTTGAACGTTGGTGTTGTTCCCAAAATATGGATACCCTTGTGGTGTTTGATGTTGTTGTGGAGTGTGATAATGGTTCAAGTATTGCAAATACATATTCTGGTTGTTCTCTAGTGTTGGTTGTGATTGTAGACTAGGAGTATTTGAGAAGTATTGTTGGTATTGTGGTGCTGGGGAGAATATATTTTGAAAGCCTGTAGATGGTGGTGGATTCGAAACAGATGGTTGATTGAATATATTCTGTCCATATTGTGGATACGGATTGATATTTTCATCGCCCCAAGTGGTAGGTTGTTGTACACTTTTCCAAATGTTTTGATTGCTCGTTGAATATGTATTTGTGACTAATGAATCCACCATTGAAACACCCGTTAATTTTGCTTCCAGATCCTCAGCATTGACTATTGGTTGGGCTTTAATGATGTTTGGCGATTCATCGTTAATTGTAAGTTTTTCAATTTCTTTTTCTGTAGGGATGTTACTTAGTTCAATTGAGGATTCACCACTGGATGAGTTTATTGACATTTCAGGCTTTGGATAAACTTGTTCATTTTCAGGTTTGGAATAAACGGTTTCATGTGATATATCGAGTTGTTTTGGTTTTTTATCTTGATTCGATTTTTTAACTTGGTTTGATTTATTTTTGGACCTTTTCTGTTTACTATTTGATGATTCAACTTTTTGGATTTTAGGTTCAGGTTTCTTAACCTCCTTATTCAATGGGATTCTCTTGGTGACATCTTTCTTCTTCTTAATCGGGGCATTTGCATTGTCTAAATTGAAATTTTGACGTTCTTCATCAAACATAATACCAACTTGATTTCCCTCTAATAAACGTTTAACAATAGTTGCAATTGCAATAGCTCTCAACTTTGACTCTTCTTCAAAATTATGTGATTGGAATTGTCCAATTAATTTAGATGGAGAGTCCCCACCTTCAAATAATTGATTATCATTGAAATCGTATAGTAATCTGTCCAATGGGGTAAATTCTCTAACGAAAACATCCTCGCTGAAAAACTGGGTTCTCTCTGGACGGTAAACGTATATTTCATCATCATATTTGGCAAATATCAAATTTGAAATCAATGCACTTAGTTTCAAATATTCAAAACTTCTGAAAGAATACTGTAATGCTAACTTGTCAACTTTGATCCATGAATAAATGATTCTGAATAAAGGCAATAATTTGAAACTTTTCACTTCGTTATCATACCACAATTCAAGGAATATTGCTTGTAAATAAGTAATGAATTTGAAAGTGAATTTCAAAAGATTATTCAGTTCAGGTGTGATGGATTTTGAAGTGTTGTTTAATTTGATTGAGCCAATCAATGTGATGAAAATCTTTTCAAAAAAAAAATTGGAATCACCATCATTTGCAATATCTGTGAAAATATCAAACAAATCCTTCTCTAAAGCTGAGATTTTTGTTCCATTGATTAAAGTACCTTCTGTTTTCTTCCATGATGATGGTAAACTGTAATAACCAAACAATGCAAAGAAATAAATTGATGATCTCTCGAATTGAGTCTTCTTGGTGGCTTTCTCTAACCTTATCTTATTCAACTTATCAATGACAACATTAGTCGAACTGAGGATTTTCTGATAATTACTAGCACCTAAAGATGACGGGATTCTTGATAGTGAAGCTCTTAAAAACTCATATAATGCGAAAAACTTCATATTTTGATCATTGTAAACCATACCCAAATGATTTCTTGCATCACCGAAAGCTGGCAACAACAATTCAGCATTTCTGTACATTTCCAAAGCAGGATCGTAACTTTCATGATCAGCAGGTGGGAGATACCTCGACAACAAACTTCTGTATCTGGAAGTAACACCAATAAACAACATACATTTATGAGAAATGTATATCAGTTTCACAACAGTGGCATTGTCCTGTCTGTTGACTTTAACTGCATTGGCATCAATTGTGAAACAAAAGAAATCGTAGAAATATTCAGGAATGATGAAATCGATTCTATGCTGGGTCAAGACGTTTTTCAACAAATCATAATAGAAATCTCTTGATTGTTTAGCTATTTTCTTGAAATTCTGATTCAGTTTCCTAGTCTCAACGACTCTCTTTCTTTTCTGGCCTTCAAATCCATTCAATGCCTCATGCTGGCCCTGGTAGTACTTGAAAACGGGATGGTAGAAATCACTCCATATTTTGTCAATCAAATACTCAGCGGTCTCTTTCTTTAGTTTCTCCTCCTGTCCCATTTTCAACTCGTGCTCAGACTCAGCACTGGCTTTATTCAGCGACTCAGTGATGTCTTTAACGATCAACGTCAGGAACTTCGAACGAACAAAGTTCAATATCCCGGATATCAACGCATCATCTGGAGTCACTTGACTCAACACTTCATCCAAATGTCGCTTCGAGTCCTCTGTGGATTTCAACACATCTGCGTTTGTGGTCATATTGGGTGGGTACTATATGCTATACGCTAATATTTCTGTCTTTAGTCCGTTCAAGCCGTGGAAAAAACTCAACACAAGTTAGAAGTCCTCCTGGTTCTATATACTTGTATCTCAAGGCACCAAAGACGCTTCTCAGCACTCGTCAACGTGCTTTGAAAGTTGCTTCTGTTTGTCCCAGACAGAAAACTCGAACAAAATTTCTACCTGGGTTGTGAAGCGATGGTCTGAATGGATGCCCTGATGCCCTCTTAGGCAGAAAGTTAGATAGAGATTGTAGTGAGACTTAGAAGGAAGGTAGAAGGAACTCAAAAGACACGATGCTCATTCTCTGTGTTGCTGAGAAGAACTCGATTGCTAAAGAGGTCTCGAGGATTCTCAGTGGGGGCCGTTCACAGACGAGTGACTCGGGCTACAAGTTCATCAAGAACTACAAGTTCAAGTTCAAGTTCCCACAATATGGCAATTGTGATGTGGTAATGACGAGTGTTGCTGGCCATTTGTCAGGTATCGACTTCCCTCAGAACTACGCGTGGAACCAGTGTGTTCCCGGGAAGTTGTTTGATGCTCCCGTGATGGAGACTTACTCTGAAGATCAGAAGAAGATAGCCAAAAACATCGAGAACCTAGCGAGAAACTGTGGAAAGTTGATGATCTGGACAGATTGTGATAGGGAAGGTGAATACATTGGCTGGGAGATCTTACAGGCTGCTAGAAAAGGCAATGCTGCTTTGACTCTGGATAATACTTGGAGAGCTCAGTTCTCACATCTTGAGTTGAGACATGTTCTCCATGCTGCTAAGAATGCTGGTAAGCTCCAGAAACCATCAATTGATGCTGTCAGAACGAGGATGGAGCTCGATTTGAGGACTGGTGCTGCTTTCACGAGGTTCTTGACCGATACGTTCAAGTCGCATAACAGAAACGAAGACGTTGGTATCGTTTCTTATGGGCCTTGCCAGTTCCCAACATTAGGATTTGTTGTGGATAGATACAAACGTTATAAGAATTTCAAACCTGAAGAGTTCTGGTATATTGAAATCACTGTTTCAAAAGGAAGTGTTGAAAAATTGAAATTGTCATGGAAAAGAAACAGGTTTTTTGATAGATTATCAACATTGGTTCTTTTCAAGAAATGTCTTGAATCAAATCATGGTACTATAAACAAAATTGAAACGAAACCAACAACCAAGTACAAACCATTACCATTGACCACTGTTCAATTGCAGAAGTGCTGCTCATTGTATTTCAAAATGAGTGCTAAAGAGTCTTTAGATGCAGCAGAAAGATTATATCAACAAGGTCTCATCTCATATCCAAGAACTGAAACCGATAAGTTCCCAGACTCTTTGGACTTAAAAGAAGTCCTCTCACACCACACAAACAACATGAGATGGGGGCCATACGTGAGGACTTTGTTGGAAAGTAACAGGTTTACTCAACCTAGAAAAGGAAACCATGACGATGAGGCACATCCTCCAATTTATCCAATTCAGTACAGTGATCAAATTACAAAACCCACCGATAAGAAAGTCTACGAATTCATCGTGCATCATTTCATCGCATGCTGTTCACAGGATGCAAAAGGTCAACTCAACTCAATTGAGTTGAAATGGGGGTCAGAGATCTTCACGACTAGTGGCTTATTAGTCTTTGAAAGAAACTTCCTGGAGATCTATCCTTATCAGAAATGGGAAAACTCAACTGAATTGCCAGTTTTTGAATTCGATGAACAAGTTCCTATTCAAACAGCAGATATGAAATCTGGTAAGACTTCCCCACCTAGTTTAATGACAGAAACTGAATTGATTGCGTTGATGGATGCTAATGGGATTGGCACAGATGCTACAATTGCTGAACATATTGAAAAAATCATCAGTAGGGAATACATCACGAAACTGATGAGAAATAGAAGACAATGTTTTGTTCCAACAATTTTGGGAATGTCATTAGTTGAAGGGTTTGAAGATTTGAATTTGAAAAATTCTTTAACGAAGCCATTCTTGAGAAAACATACAGAACTGGAATTGAAACAAATCGCAGATGGTGAAAAGACAAAGATTGGCGTTTGTGATGAAATGCTCTTCTTATATAGAGATTCATTCGCCATGTCTGTGAGGCATAGTAATTTAATCACTTCCTCATATGATAAATTCAAAAGAGAAATAAGCTAGAAACAAATAGACTGATATAATGAATAATGAATAACAATTAATTTAATCTGTTTATTATGTATTTATTCTATATTTTAGCAAAGTGTTAAAGGTGGTGGTATTTCTGGAATTTGTCCTATCGTGAATTTAGCAGATTTGAATTGTTCAAGAACGAAATCACTTAAATCATTCTCTGTTATACGTGCGGGTTCTTTGGCACTTTGAACTAAACCAGGTTTGAATTCACCTGTATTTCCAATGCCAAACCCTGATGGGTTTCCAAATCCTGTGGAATTTCCAAACGGTTGACTAGGTTGACCAAATTGTGTAGATGATGCTGGGGTCGTGCCAAATGGTGAAGTTCCTTTAGTTGCTGCAGATCCAAATGGTGTCGTTTGCGTTTGTGATGATGCACCAAATGTAGGAGTATTTGATTGGAAAGCAGCACCTCCAAAAGGTGAGCTGGTGGTATTAGTGCCAGCAGGTCCAAATGGTGAAACAGAGTTTGTAGCAGCAGCCCCAAATGGAGAAGTTGTATTAGTAGAGGCACCACCAAAAGCGGAAGTTGTTGTTGGTTGTTGAGACCCACCAAATATTGAACCAGATGATGCAATTTGTTGATTAGTCGAACCAAACCCAGAAGTTCCAAAACTAGATCCCCCTGGTGTTTTAGATGTACCAGATTGACCAAAAGTCGATGCTCCAAATGCAGCATTCGTGGCAGGTGTACTGCCAAATGTTGATGATCCGAATGCTGAAGGAGAAGCGGCAGCAGCATTATTATTATTTGATTGAGAGCCAAAAGATGATGATCCAAAAGCGGTGTTTGATGATCCTAAACTAGCACCTCCAAATCCAGAAGAGCCAAATCCTGATGCAGTTTGAGTAGATTGTGTTCCAAAACCAGAACCTGGGCCTGTTGTACTTGCTGCTGAACCAAAACCAGCAGCACCAAACCCACTTGCATTGGTTGCTGAGCCAAAGGGGCTTTTCTTTGTAGTTGAAGACCCAAAACCTGATGAGCCAAAAGCTGAAGAAGCAGCAGCTGGTTGTGATGTAGAAGAAGATGATCCAAACGTGGATGTACCAAAAGTCGAGCCGGTCGTTTGAGTTCCAAAAGCACCACCTGTTGATGATCCAGCATTTCCAAAAGAAGATGTTCCAAATGCACTATTTGTTCCTGACGTTTGAGATCCAAATGGGTTTGAAGATGATGCAGTTTGATTACCAAAAGGATTTGAGTTTTGTGGACTGGCACCAAATGGAGATGAAGTTTGAACAGCAGTGCTATTCAAGTCCAAAGGATGAGATATGAATGACTTCACCTGTGAATTTGGATCATTGTATTTCGATTTCGTTACTAGCTGGGTATATCTTGCAGCCTTTTGAGTATTCGCATTAACAAACTCAACACATCTGTCCATATCGTCCTTTCTAAGTTGTAGCTTTCTTTCATATTCTGCTATATTGTTGTTTGCTCTTGCTTCATAAAAGTCAGCTCTCGACTCGTCAGGAGAGTAGTCCCTATTATCAATAATATTCACTAGACAAGGAGCACCAAAACCAAGAGATGAGGTAAACAGGGCCATATCACACTCTTTATAGCTCTGAAGTGCCTCTTTCAACTCTCTGTCTTTCGAACCCAACGTGTCCTCGCTCCAGAACCTCTGCACGTCACTCCCAAAACCTCTACCGTTGTTGAAACTTCCTGAGCTCCATCCACTGCTCCCACTACGATTGTTATTATTTCCATCAACATGGGCAAAATTGCACCTGTTCCCGTTCTTGCAGTGGCCTTGACGCCTGTTAGTATTAATCCACTTCCTTTTAAGCATTACTGCTACTCACCCTGCTGGTAGAACTTGCAAGGAGCCCTCCCTCTGTTTGACATTGTCTTTCCTTCCACTATATATAACGAGCTCATCACTCAAATATTTTTCGAAAAATATCATCAAAAAGTACTAAAGAGACAATACAATATCCACACAAAACACCATGATTTGCGTCGAATGCGACGAACTGGTTTCCTCATTGCACACAGCTTACAAGAATGGCCATATCAAGCTCACTGACTGCCAAAACTGCCAGAAAACAGCAGACAAATACGTCGAGTATGACAATGTGCTCCTATTCATCGATATCTTACTGCTGAAACCACAGGCTTACAAGCATCTGGTCTACAACTTGATGCATGACTCCGATGGGTTGTCCACCGTGACAAGACGTGTCCAAAGGATCCGGTTCCTGTCGATCTTGTTCGAGATCTACCTCAATTGGGCATATAAAGAGAAAGAGGTGAACAGTGCCTCAATGAGAAGCCCATATCTGATATACCATGCCATTTTGGAGCATAACATCTTCTATCAGTACTTGTTCTTTGCACTGAAGTGTATCTCAGATGACATAGCAACCCATCTTTTAGTGCAAATGTTCTATTTGCGATGGTTGAAATGGATTCCAAAGAGTTATCAATTGAAGAAACAAATCACTAAAGAAGACACGAAAAGATTAAAAATAGTACTGACAATGACGATTCTAATCTCTGGTGGGATGAAACTGTTCCCTATCCTCATGCTTATCTGGCCTTATGACAACAGCACTATAACAACGGCGATTGGTTCAATATCAAACATTAATCTAATTGAATCATTGAGAATTGTGACCAATTTGCCATGGACAGTGTCAGTTATGGTATTTACAATCACAACAATTTTGAAAACAATAATCACGAAAACGGTATTGATATTGGTTCTTTCCAGATTCAAGCTGAATACTGCGAAATTGTTTGCTAATTACGAATATCTTCGCTTCATTTCACAAATTGATGCAATCAAAACATACCTCATGTCTTAATAAACCTACATACAAATAAAACTAATGAATAATGAACCTCTAAAGTACCAATAATAATATGAAAACATGTATACATCCCTCTTTAAATACAAACCAATCACCCCTTACTCCCATTCCATTAAATTAACTCTTTTTCTCACTGTACCCTCAGTATTTGCAACAACAACTTCATCACCTTCCATAGATATCCAAGGTCCATCCAATGGCTCGATTAAATAGGGATACTCATAAGTTTGATCCTTTTCTCTAACCTCATCCAAGGTCTTCGATTTGGCTCCAGATCCAACACCTTCATCATCATTAACGTGAATCGACAATGCTCCATCGCCAATCATGTCTTCCGCATCGAGTTCATGTGGGTCATGTTCATCTTCTTTGATTGCTCTTAATGCAATGAAATTGGATAGTGGAATGTAATGTTTTTGGAAATTCCACAAGACGGCCAACGTTATCAATGGTAGCGGAATCAACACCATTGCTAAGATATACCCATCCTGATAAGCTGCTAAACTTCCTGTCATTGTCAATTGGAACAACAATAATCCAACAATGATTCTTCTAAAGACAATTGGCCATACTTTACCAGTTGAATGGGGTGGGTGAACAACTGAGTACATCAATTGATATTTATAAACATAATAACCAATAACAAAGTATGCTAAGCCTGATAATAAAATTTTTGATGAAAATGCACTGTAAATAATAGTAATGATCAAAATCAAAATTGGTTGAGGTAAATGTAAACCAAAATTTAAAACTGGAGGCTTATATAATTCTCTATAATCTCTAGGAGTTTTACAACCAGCTTTGAAAAATGGAAATCTTAATACACTTCCAAATAACAATAACTTAAATGGGAACATACCAATACCTTGTAAAATGATCAAATCAACATAAAATAAAGAAAGTTCATTCAAAGACTGAGCTAGTTGGTATGCTAATTTGGTTGTATCACTTAGAAACCCCCAATAATTAGATGCAGTACCAGCAGTGGTGAAAACCAAAAACAAATTGACAAAAATATAAAAGAAATTTTTAGAAACTGCTGATAATTCTTCATCGCCATGAGAAATGAAACCTTGTTTTGAAGATAACCAAACATAAAGGAATGGAATTGCAAAATTTAGAATTGTGAATAAATAAGTTGGTAACAAACCTGAAACTGCATTTCTTGCCCATTCATTTTTTTCTAAAAACTCACCTAATCCTGGCCAAAACTTTCTTATAGTCTTTGGATTTAATAATGTAGCTAAATAACCAACTGGAGCAATTAAAGTAACTGTCAATATACCAATGATAACAGTCACGGAGTAAACTTTAATTAATCTTTCCTTTCTTGATAAAACAATATTATCCCAAATGATATCATGAGGTGCTGGTGCTAATCTTGTTATTAAATGATGAACTTTTGGATCTAAAACAGCCTGAGCTGCCATTTGAGCACTTGCCACTGATTCCATTGTGATGAACGCAGTAGGCGTGGCAGGATAATGTTTTCGTCTTGCTCTCATGATTTCTTGATCAACAACATCTAACTGATTGGTATAATAATCAATTGCATCAACTTGTTTACCAAATAATCCAAACAAACCAGTCTTGATCTTTGGTCTAATATGTTCATATGGTTGTCCACTAAGAGCAACACCACCATGTCTTCTTGCATATTCATGTATACTTCTATAATCATCTTGGATATCATCTGTACTATTGTCCAATAAATTTTCTTCTATATCTTCATTATCAGTGGTATCCGGGTCATCATGGTACGGTCTTTGAATAGGACTGCGTTCCAGTCTGAAAGATTCTCGTATCCTTGAATTCACAGGCAAATGTTGCTTTTGATCACTGAATGATAAAGGACCTAAATATTCAGCCCATTGATCTTCTAATTTATTCAAAACCGATTGTCTTCTTTTGTATAACTTGTTTAACTGACCCCATTCTCTGCAGATTGTGATTGAAGCAACTCTGCCAATGTTCAAACCTTCAATGTGGTTCTTTAATGTGACTTCGTCTCTTAATTCTGGTGGGATGCCTGATAGTCTAATTGTTCTATCAGTGATTGAGTTTTGATGACCCAAATGTTTCTGTCTAATTTTAACAACGTGTTTAGTTTGTCTTAACAATAGATTTAGTGTCAGAATGGTAAAAACATATGTGAACACAACATACATCCATAGATAAGGTTGATATTGAAAAGGGGAATCTGGGATGGGTATACCAACTTCATCTCTTGTAGTGAATGTATAAGCTCGAACCATTCTTCTAATGATTGCAGTTCCATTGTGATTATCGTCATCATCATCGCCATCATCATCATTATCACCTTGGTCAATTCTTCCAGTGAAATGAAACCTCACTGGTGACAAAATAGCAATTGACATGAATGCCATAAGTGCTAATAATTTAATGGCCATCTTGAAAAACGCCAAAAACACCACAGCATCCAATCCCGCATGATTCACCAGATCATTCTCATCGATTTTCCAAACCACAGGAATCCAACCGAATAGCGACCTCTTGGGCAACGAGGGCAGTCCTTTTCTTCTGTTATATCTCGAAGCATATAGTTTAAACCAGGTATTTCTTAACACACAAAAGGAAAAAAAAGCGATAAGTCCCAACGTAGTGGCAATTAACAACTGTGCCTGAGCAACTCTTGTGGTGGGCTTCCTCAAGTTGATCCCTTTGTGAGCAGTAGACTCGAAGTCATCCATCTTCAGGTCTGTGACTTCCTTATATTACTGTATTTCTCTCTTATTTACAAATATCTTTTTAATTATTGTTTCATTTCGATTTTTTGGTGTCAAAATATTTGTGGTTAAGGCACTCCACTCATACTAAATTGCAATGATTTCAGTACTTAATAAAACATTCATTATGTGCCTTTTTCCTTTTTTAATGAAACATCTGAAGACTAACATTGGTGATTGCAAAAAATTCACAGAAATATGATACGATCGAAGGTTTATTCATTCTGCATTAATAGATACTTCTTATTGGAATACTTATACATTGTAAGAAATATAAGGTATCACTTTTTGTAAACAGATAATAGACTTCAAGGTCAAGTTTCAACTCATTCAACTCGTATAATATTTATAAAAGCTACATCAATTACTTATATTATTGTTCACAGTATTGTAATGTTGATTGTTTCAGATCTCTGTAAGTGAAGACAGACGTAGGTACTTATCATATTTTTTACATGGGCATGTTCCACAACAAAATTTTTAGGTAGGTATTTTGCTAGTTCTTCAGTCATTCTTTACAAACAATCAACTTAGTTTAACATAATAAAAAATTGAAATACTAAATAATTTTTTTATTGAAAATTGTGCCAAACAACTTTTGGAACATATTACAACACACCGACCCTAACAAAGTTCAAAGACGTCCCTTAGTAAACTTTACCTAGTTAATATTGATATCAATAAAATAGCATAATTCCACACTTTTGATGTTCTTTTCATAATTATTATTCACAAATTTGTTAGCAAATCACGCCAAAAATTATTTTTCTTTCGCTGATAAACCTTTGAAAATCAATTATTTTAGACCCATAAAAACGAAGCCTCTACAGAACTATTTAGACTTCATATACTATTTATTACAGACTTATACTCATAAAAATTTCGATATATACATTAATCATACCCAAATTCAAGACTGGTTAATCCCGAATTCTTTTCTTAGTTCATTGACGTCTCTATCGAACAATTGTTCCCATTTCACAGTAACCAAAGAAGTCGCACTCAACCCATTGATATAACTATCCAACATATTCACCTTTTGTTTCCTTTTTGGATTTAGTTTGAAATAGGCAAAACATGCCAATCCAGTCATTGGCAACCCAGTGTTACCGAATTCGAATGCCTTGACTGGCAATTCTCCAGCCAAATCGATCTTAGACTCCGTTAAAATGTGGACAATGTCGTGAATCTGTCTATATCTCGTGAAGACATAATTAAGTTCTTTATCTGGGATGAATCTGACTGGAGCACGGGCATCACCACCTCTTGTGAATTTATAATACTGATAACCTAGTGTATTCTCTGGCATTTCTTTCAATTTCTCAATTGGTAATGTTTGATCATTCATCAAAGGTTGATGACGTAGCAGGTATCTACCGTCCCGACATGACAGCATCTCGTTTCTCAATTCGTTCAAGATAAAATCAAATGAGGAAGCTTCACCAAAATTGTTGATGTTCTTACCTTCTTCAGGATGTAGAAATGCCTGAATTCCAGAAGTGATTAATAAAATGGAACGTTCAGCAGTCGAGATTTCGATAGTGCCTGGTGCATGTGAAGGATTCTGTTCTATTTTCTTAATTGTTTGTGGTTGTTGCTTGTCAGTTTCTTTAGGTCTGGTGTCTGCTCTTTCCATCTCATTGGCTCTTTGGATGTCTTTCACGAAATCAGAACGCATCAAGACTGTGACTCCAGTAGCAAGCAGTTGTCCCTGAGCCACAGAAACGACACTCTTCTGTAGAAAAGAAGCAGCTTGCAAAAGAGACATTCTTGCTTTAAAAAAGTGTTGTTGATGGAAGAAATCGAAAGAGATTTTTTGTGTGAAAAATACTTATCTCCTTTATTATAACATCAGTACAGAATACAGAATACTAAATCACACAATGACAGTTGAAGAAGAAGCCCAGACGAGGAAGAAAGAGCAGGGATGGCTCATAAACACGATAATTGAGCCACAACTCCCACAACTTCTCGAAACTTTGCTTTTCTGCACTGATTTGCTTACATCAAGAGACCCTATCAAACTACCCATCACGTCTTCAAGAAGTGAGCATGCAAAGGGTGTGCTGACCCGTGTGGGACTAAACATTGCCGAGTTGCAAATAGTGCTTGATCTCCCGTCTTTGGGCAAGAAGGTCGCATTGCAATTGAGCCAGAAGATCCTGTTGGAGCAATTACAGAGACTATTGGACCTTTTGGAACTGCTAGCTCAGGAGTTCGTTTATTTGAAACACAATATAGAGAATGATATACCTATTGAGCAGTTCCATGGGAAATTGGACGGGATTCTACAAATACTCATCAAGTGCAATCAAATTATAAATAAACCAAGTGAGGAATTACTATTTCCTAAACATTTTTTGAATTTGAAGGATTTTTTTGAATCTTCTGTCAATCTTGAACATTATAAAGACAAATTAACAATTGATTTCTTCTTGTTGAATGGTGAATTGTCCATTGAATGCAAATCATTACATAAAGTCACTCATGAACCATGGAGTTTAGTGAAGAATGGTAAAAGTAGAATAGATGAATTACGTGACGATCTGAAACATCACAAGGTGACAATAAACGAGATCATTGAACAAAACAGCAATTCTTCGTTATCTTTCAAACACGCACTAGGTTTGAACAAGTTTGGAGTTCACGATTATCTAACAAGAGGTGTCACATTTCATGATATTGTTGTGATTGAAATGGAGAAAACATTAGTTCACTGTCAGGATCCAAATTTGTTGAGCATATCTACCAAAATCAAGTATTTGGAACATCAGATCTCTAAAATGTATAAAAACTTGGATATAACAATGATATAAATAAACGTTTCATTCAATTGAACCCAGTTGATAGTCGATTTTTTCTATTCTGTAATTCAAGCATTGATAATTTAGATCTGAGTGCTTCCTTTTTACGTCTCAATATTTTCAAAGTTTGTAATTCTTCCTCAGAACCTTCAATTGTCTCACTATCTTCATTGTTTGAACCTTGTGCATCAAGCTGATCTCTTTCCAAATTTGCTGTCCTTACGCTATTCAACTGTATCTTCATTTTAAGCCCATCGAGTTTCCTCTCTTGCTTGCTGACTCTGCCATGGATGATCTTCATTAGTTTATCAAATTTGGGAGTGATCTCATTCTGGATCGTTCCTTTTGCCTGTGAGATTTCGAACTCTGGGATCAACGTGAATATCTTGTTCTGTTTGAGCACTTGTGGAAGTCTCTCGAGATTAGGCATCAGCGAGTCTAGTTGTGACAGAGAGTTTTCTAGTAGTTGTGAGCTTGTTTCTAAGGAAGTGACGCATCCACGGAGAGTTGAACTGGTGATGTCCATTTTGTTTTGTTTTTGGAATAAATGAAAGTAAGTGTTCGGTAGAATTTATTCTTTTGTTTTTTTGTTTGTTTACTTTTTTGATAGAACAACAAACATACTAAAAACATAAAACCACGAAATAACCAGAATAATTGAGAGAAAAGAGGCAAATTTTTCTGTGAAAAGGTCTCTCAGAATGATTTTAAGAGTACATTAACATAAATTTTGTACTGAACTCTATTGGTTTAACTTCAAAATTCTTAGGTTATAAAATTGATGAAATATGCTTGAAATTTAACAATATCATGTTACCTGAAACTAAAGATTTTTCAATTGATGTTTCAAATTTGAAACCTGAAGGTGCTATTGGTATGAATAAATTCAAAAGTTGGTTAGCTGAGTCCACAAACCGTGGAGATCCTCTTCAAAAAAGTGACTTCTAAAGATTCTTTACTGTTTACTAAATACGCGAAAGTTTGACTTGCGTACATTATAGTTATTGTCAATAACTGACAGTTACTTGTTGATATGGAGGTCTTCTAAAGACATAGGCTCATTGCAGTGTGTTTTAAGCTACATTGTAGTTTTTGATTGGTCAAATTTGGTTAAATGCTGGAGGTTTTATGTGCATTTAATTATACTAATTAACAAATACCATACTTTATAATTACAACGTCATAACATAATAATACAAATAATTAACACCCATTACCTCCTTATCTGCAACAAATACCCTTCACACCCTTCCTCTTCAGAGTCAGAAACACACTTTTCTTCATCTCTTCGAAACATCTTCACTAATCGCAAATCATAAGAACACTCATCGCTAAGTCTCAAATTATCACCAAACACT
Organism: Gotozyma botsteinii; assembly: GCA_020280145.1. Lineage (NCBI taxonomy): Eukaryota > Fungi > Ascomycota > Saccharomycetes > Phaffomycetales > Phaffomycetaceae > Gotozyma > Gotozyma botsteinii. The sequence goes on from JAFIIU010000002.1 coordinate 202,278, forward strand.
TCAACATTTCTCGATTTCTTCACAATGATCTCATTATTTCCAATTTCATCTTCTGAGTCTGAAATAACCATAACGGAACCACTGCAAATAGACCTCACTTCAACCTCATCTTCACTGATCTCTATTACTTCATTGTTCCTTATCAGCTGTGATAAAGTAATTGGAGGCTCGAACTCATTAATCTGACTGATGATCCTCTGTCTTCTCTCTTCTCCGTAACGCAATTCTGGATCGTGTCCATTAGCCAGATTCCACAACTGTCCTTCATTGAAAGTTCCTGTATCAAGTATATCATCATCACTCTTCCTATGCTTAAACGTGAGAAATCTATAGTTAACCTTCCCCCATTCTTCTTCATTCACAACATCGTAAACCACTGTTTCATCCGTATCATTATCATTATCGTTATCATTATCGTTATCATTATTTGGCTCTTTCACATAAACCACTTTCTTCTTGAACTTGTTTGGTTTCCCACTGAGTTTCCTCACCATCATATTAGTCACTGACATTTTTTTCTTTGCTTTCTTCTTCGTTTCAGTCTTTTCCTGCTCCTGACTTTTTTTAACCATCACAGAGTCTGACCTCCTTATCATATTAACAGGGAACTGCGTCGTTGGACGTTCCTGGATGTTGACAAACTTGGAAAACATCCCACTGAATGAAGAAGTTAATGAAGAGCTCTTTGCAGCTTCCTCTTCCATGTCCTCCACCCGAGACTGGATCTGTGTAGAGATGAAGATCCCCTGTGGTTTCTCCTCATCTGACATGTCATTTGTCTAAGAATAATAGAAACAATAAGAGAATAAAATAATAATCACTGTGATGTGAAAGTAAGTTATCATTAGTTTATAGTTTGTATGAACTAATATTGCAGGGCACAGAACCTCATAAGTAAAATGCTCCAAATATTACCTTCTTCATCACAATAAAACTGATTTAAATACCATAAATACCACAAATACTCTTGAATAGGCACAATACACATCCTAACATCAATAACTGCTCAATTTTCCCCCAAATCACTCCCTCTCCCATGTTTCTCTATTATAAACCTTAATAACCTTAGTCGCGAAAACCAAAGACGCGTCTCGATTTTACTTTTTTTTGGATTGAATCAACATCAACTTTTTTTATTTTGTCACTAAAGAAGTAAAGTCTCTCGAGATGAAACCAGCGGTGGACGTCCTATCGATGATCAGCCAGAGCAAACAGAATATCCAGAAGGAAAATCCGGAAACAGAGCCTGAGCTGTCGCAAAAGGTTCCTGATTCTAGCACTATAGTAGACCTTGATGATGAAGAAGAAGGGAAGTCAATGGTAGATGTCTCAATGGCTGAAACAGATGATGGGGATATCACAATTCTAGGAAGTGAGATAACTGAGGGTGAAGATTCATTTGATGTTCTTACAGTTGAGGAGTTCAATGGTCTGAAGTCAAGTCAGGATTTCAAATCATCTCAAGTAGGTTCTGATAAAGAAGCCAGTAGCAAGTCAGTTTCTCCTTCAAAAGCCAAGTTGGAGAAAGAAAAGAAGTTGCTTGAGAGACAGAAAGTGGAGAAGATGAAAGAAGAGTTGAGAAAAGAGAAAGAATTGAAGAAACAACAAAAAGAGGCAGAGAGAAAACAGAGAGAAGAAGCCAAACTACAACTTAAGAAAGAAATTGAACAGAAGAAAGAATTACAAAAGAAAGAAAAAGAAGAGAAAGAAAGAAGGAAACAAGAAGAAAAACAAGAACGTGAAAGAAAAAGAATTGAAGAAAAAGCTGAAAGAGATAAGAAAAAACTTGACGAGAAATTAGAACGTGAAAAAAAGAAACAGGAAGAGAAGGATAAAAAGGAAGAAGAACGTCTGAAACAGGAAGAATTAAAGAGGAAAGAAGAAGAAGCTAAATTGAAACAGAAGCAAAAAATTCAAATTTCTAATTTTTTCAAACCTAAGACAGTTAAAAGTGTAAATGTTGAAAAAATTGAAACTGTTGATAATGATTCCACTCAATCTGTTTTCAATAAGACTTTTCACGATTTTTATGTCAAAGATGGAACAATCCTTTATGATTTCAAAAACATGGCTAAAAGACATGATATTTCAATGGATGAAATTGATTTAGCAATTGGCTTATCATCTCAACCAAAACCAACTATTTCATCGCAAGATTCTTTAAACTGGTTCAAATTACAAGGAGAAAAACCAGAAATACAACAAAAATTGTCTTCGAAAGAAGTTCATGAAAAACAATTAGATAACACAATAATGACAATACGGTTTATCAAATTTTACGAGAATTTTAATCCTTATATTGGAACATACACAAAACCACTCAATAAAGAATTGTTGTGGAATCCATATTTACCAGAACGTCCAATATTCCTTGACTTTGACGATGAAGGTGATGAGAATGAAGAAGGTGAAGGTGAAGATATTGACGATTTAGATGATGATGAAGAGGAAGAAGACGATGAGGATGAAGACATTGATGATTTCTTGGAACGTGATGCAACTCCAAGTTCAGGAAATCCTAAAATCACCGGTCCATTAATACATAAAATTAGCTGGAAATCAACCAATGAGCAAAGCTACAGGATAGAAATACTGAGACAAAATGTTGAGTTCCCAATTGATCCAAAGAGAAACTACTGGGAAGTGGAACGTTGTGGAACTAATGTTTTATCTCCAAGCAAAATCGGTACTTCTAATTCACCAGGATCGACTCCAAACCAGAACAAGAAACCAAAATCGTTGATACTGGACAAGAACGACTTGGAGATCTTTGCGAAACAGGTGAACCAGTCCGATTACACCATCCCAACAATGGTGGAGATTCTAAAGAAACACTTACCAGCCTACACGAAAGCCACCATTGAGAACACGCTGAAAACTGTCGCTAAACGGATGGGTCCAAAGACAACTGAAAGAAAATGGGTCGTTGATGATGAGAAACTCCTCCATCTAGCACAAACTTGATCCTTTTATGTACGTGTGTTTATTATTGTAAGTAAATTAATGAAGCTGTTATGAGTTCTGGTGTAGACACGATTTCCCGATTCGGCAAATTAATGAGACGCGTCACTAAAAAATCATTTTTCAAATGAATGAAAGTTATTTACTATAGACTATTTACACTTAAAGAACACGATTGAACATGTCATCTCCAGCTAATAACAACGACGACGACGACAGCCAGTCACAGCAGGGTGTTCCATCCTCTCCACTGTTCTTCCCTCCTTCGTCCGATGCTCACCAGGACTCGTCCCCAGCTGATGCCAATGACACAACTCGAGCTCCAGCAGATATGTCGTCCCCATTGTTCTTTCCTTCCTCCCAACAGGCATCCTCCAGACTTAACTCAGACATCAGAGGCGCAAGATATGGTGCTGATGTGTCGTCTCCTTTGCAATATTCCTCGTCTCTTCCTTCAGAAACCAACAACAGACGTCGTGCTGGGCCTGTGTCAGATCTTGGTTCTGATATCAGATCAGATATCTCTGCAAACAGAAGAAATACTAACTTGAGACACGTTAGAGGTGATATCCATTCAGACACTAACTCTCCAAACAGACAGAGGAGATTGGTCGCGGAAAGAGAACCAAATTCCAATGTGCCTACCTCGAATTTAGGTATTTCTTCCACTCTTGGTGATGATGAAAATGAAGAAGGTGTTAAAGTTATTTGGGGTACAAATGTCAGTATTCAAGAATGTTCTCAAAACTTTAGAACGTTTTTAATGACTTTCAAATTGAAATACAGAAAAGAATTAGATGGTGAATTACCAGATCCTTTCGTGGATGAAGATTACTACTATGTCAATGAATTAGAAGAGATGAGAAACTTGGGTACGACTAATTTAAATTTAGATGCTAGAAATTTATTAGCATTCCCAACAACAAAGAAATTATATTATCAATTACAAGATTATCCACAGGAAGTTATCCCAATTATGGATCAAACGATTAAAGACGTCATGGTTACTTTAGTCATCGAACGAGATTTAGACTTTGAAATCAGTGAAATTGAAGGTAGAATCTATAAAGTTAGACCATTCAACGTTTCAACTCAAAAGGATATGAGAGAATTGAACCCAGAAGATATCGATAGACTGGTCAGTATCAAAGGTATTGTTTTAAGACTATCATCTGTTATCCCAGATATGAAGATTGCATTTTTCAGATGTAACATTTGTGACCACACAACAACAGTTGAAATAGATAGAGGTATCATTCAAGAACCAACAGTCTGTCCAAGACCTGCCTGTAATCAACCTAACTCAATGGTTATAATCCACAACAGATGTTCATTTGCTGATAAACAGATCATTAAAGTTCAGGAAACTCCAGATAACGTTCCAGCTGGTCAAACACCTCATTCTGTTTCATTGTCTGCTTATGATGAGTTAGTTGATAGTGTCAGACCTGGTGATAGAATTGAAGCTACTGGTATTTTCAGATCTACCCCAGTGAGAGTCAATTCAAGACAGAGATCATTGAAAAAATTATACAAAACGTATTTAGATGTTGTTCATATTAAGAAAACAGATAAGAAAAGAATGAATATAGATACTTCATTAAACGTTGAGAATGAAATTTCAAGAAAGCAAGACGTTGAAGAAGTTAGAAAAATAACAGATGAAGATATTTTCAAAATCAAAGAAACAGCCAATAGACCTGATGTTTATGAATTGCTATCAAGATCCTTAGCGCCAAGTATTTATGAATTAGATGACGTAAAGAAAGGTATACTATTACAATTGTTTGGTGGTACTTCGAAAGTATTCACTAAAGGTGGTAAACACAGAGGTGATATTAATATCTTATTATGTGGTGATCCATCAACTTCAAAATCTCAATTATTACAATATGTTCATAAGATTGCACCAAGGGGTATTTACACTTCAGGTAAGGGTTCTTCTGCAGTTGGTTTAACCGCTTATGTTACCAGAGATATTGATACAAAACAATTAGTTTTGGAATCAGGTGCGTTAGTTTTATCAGATGGTGGTGTATGTTGTATTGATGAATTTGATAAAATGTCCGATGCTACAAGATCTGTTTTGCATGAAGCTATGGAACAACAAACAATTTCGATTGCCAAAGCTGGTATTATTACTACTTTGAATGCAAGAACTTCAATTTTAGCTTCTGCAAATCCAATCAACTCCAGATATGATCCAAATTTACCAGTTACTAAAAACATTGATCTACCACCTCCGCTTCTTTCAAGATTCGATTTAGTTTATCTAATTTTGGATAAGATCGATGATAAAACAGATAGATATCTAGCTAAACATTTGACAAGTATGTATTTGGAAGATAGACCAGATAATGCATCTGCAACGGAAGTTTTACCAGTTGATTTCTTAACTTTATACATCAGTTATGCCAAACAGAATTGTCATCCAAAATTATTGGAAGAAGCCAAGGATGAATTAGTCAAATCATACGTTGAAATGAGAAAATTGGGTGATGATGCAAGAGGCTCAGAAAGAAGAATCACTGCTACTACAAGACAGCTGGAAAGTATGATTAGATTGTCAGAAGCTCATGCCAAGATGAGATTGTCTGAAGAGGTTGAGTTGAATGATGTTCAAGAAGCTGTCAGACTAATCAAATCAGCTATCAAAGATTATGCAACTGATCCTATTACTGGTAAGATTGATTTAGATTTAGTTCAAACTGGGCAATCTTCTGCGGAAAGAAGATTAAGAGAAGATTTAGTTAAGAATGTTCTAACTTTCATTGAAGAAACCGTTGAACAGAGTATAACGTACCCAACGTTTATTAAAACTTTCAACGAACAGTCACAAATTCAAGTTGATAATTTGGAAATGTCGGATGTCTTGAACATTCTAGTTAATGAAAATCGTATTGTTGTTAATGGTGAAGGTGTTAAAAGAGTCATCCGTCGTGTTTCTACTTAGATTCAAGAAATTATTTCATTGCATTTTATTTTCAATCTGTTCAACTGTTTAATGATCATCCTTGTTTAATTCTTTTAATCTTGTATTTTTCTTTTCAAAAGTTCATGTAGTTGGTGGTCTACACCAACAAGTAGAATTCTCGTTTTCAACTTGAATGATTGCCTTGATTTTATTATTTTCGAAAATTTTCTGAACTCTTTTTTTAATAATTGTGGAGTTTTCACCTTCTAAATATTGAATGTGGATAAATCCAACCATATTGAAGTTTCCTTCACATACTCCATCTTTATGAGAATGATCATGATCATGATCTTGAGAATGTCCATGTTCGTGGTGACTTTCTTGTGTCTGTTCGTGAGAATGTTCATGTGTGTGTGCATGGGAATGATCATGAGAATGATCATGATTATGTTGAACCTCAACTGAGTGAGAATGTCCTTGATTGACAGCTCCTGAACTTACAATACCTGGTGAATTCCAAAATCTTGGGGTACTGTACCCAACAACACCAGGAGTAGTTGTAATCTGAGATAATATATCACGGATTTTTTCATCTTTGGTATCATCTAAGTTCAATAACAGATTTGCAGCCGATGATCTAATTAATGGAATTGCACTAACGAAAATCATAACAGCTATGAATAACGAAGCAATAGGATCGAATAAATTAGAATGGAAAAATGATGTCAGTAGAGTAGAAACGACAACACCTGCTGAACCTAAAGTATCTGCTAAAATGTGTAAGAAAATACCTTGCATATTTTCATTTGAACCTTCTGAATTTCCATGTGAATTCGAGTGTGAGTGAGAGTGGCTATGACCATGAGAATGTCCACTATGTTCACCACCGTGATTGAAAGCGAAAATACCAACAATATTAACAACAAATCCTAGGAATGAAACAATCAACAATTCACCAGTTCTTTCCAAATTCACAGGATTTATTAAACGTTCAATTGCTTCAATAACAATACCTGCGACGATACCAATAAGCAGCACACCATTGGCAAACCCAGCCAATGTTTCAATCTTTGTTAAACCAAATGGGAACGATTCACTTGGTGGTCTTTTCGCTAGAACTCCTGCGACTAAACCCAATGCTAAAGATGTACAATCCAAAGCCATGTGCAAAGAATCGGATAACAAACCCAATGATTTTGATCTGAATGAATAAACGAATTGAACAAACATGAATGATGTGTTTAATAATAGAAATGAAAAAATGGCCCTTGTATCTTCATGTAAGTATAATTGTTGAATTATATTGATTTGATTTTCAATTGGGAGTGGTTCTGGGGCATCGAATAGATCATCATCAACTTCAATCAGTAGAGTAGATGCGATTAGGGCAAATTCACAAATGGTTAGAAGATAATGCTGGGTATAGTTTGAATTTAGAGATAAAATCTCTAACAATATTGAAATAACGCTCATGACAGTTGCTGAACCTCGTTTAAATTCAATGGTTTGTAAATCCAGTTTACTAATATTAAGGACCAGAACACATCCAATAGTGACAAAGATCATACTAACGTGTAATTTTTGATATTCCCAAGCCAACGTCAAACCACTAATAATAGCAGTGACACTTGCAACCATCACATTATTCTCAACTTTCAAAAGATCAATATTTCTTAAAGTGTCCTTAATTAGATATAGTATAACGTATGCAGATAAGATGAAATAAAAATTGGATTTTGATAATTCAAGAGTAAAGAAATATAATTTGTTTTTGACATATAGAGCAAAACAGTCGAACAGCAACGATCCCAAAACAAAAGGAAAATTAACATTCATGACTAAAATAAGCGACAACATGACTGTTCTCACAGAACCTAAGATCCAAGCAACAGAAAAGAGCCCAGTGAAGGTCAACAGCACTTCGTTTGATTTCCATAAATTCTTCTCTTTCTTTCGTACTACCTTATTTGCTGTCATGAATGTATAGACCAACGTGGACACACTTCCCAAAAAGGTAGGTATCACCAGCACCACGAGAAAAATTGCATTATAAAGAGGCAGATCAATATTGCCCTGCTTGTTGAATATGAAGTTGGATGCAAGTAGTGAAGTAGGATAGGCCAATAGCAAAGGCACTCGTTGGATGTCGATAAAACACTCCAATGCGGAGGAATGCGACACAGCTGGCTTCAGTGACGCCATCTCTGTACAATGGTTCCTGATATAAGCGATGATCAAGTGAGATTCTCCCAAACTGGCACAAAAATGAACAGCCAGAGTTGAAATATTTAATACCGTGTTAGTTTTCTTAATGTTTCAAACCAAAAGTAAAAGTAAACAGATCGGAGCTACTCGGACTTACAGTATGAGAGCATTAGTTACAGTCATTGATTAAATTGTAGGATATAATACTAGGCCCTCCAGTACTGAGCCAAACTGTGGAGACGGTCTATCACCATCGGCAACAAGGCACTGACACTGTCGTTGATCAAGTTCTGGAAGTGGATGATGGCCTCTTCCTCGCTCATGTCCAGACAGAACTTCTCTTTCACTTTCATCACTGCACTATCTGGATCCAATGCGATATCAGGAATGCTGGAATTACGCATCAATTCGAACAAGTTTAGGATCAAGTTGGAGTTCTTTCTCAAGATAGAATATGCGACGAAACAGTAGTTTCTGAACTTGTTGTAATTGACCGAATCTGCACCACCGAATCCTTCGATGATCTGTGGTGGTAATTTCATCAATGGTGGGAATGGTTTAGGATCCTGTCCTAATATATACCCAAAATCAGCATGCAGGAAATGACCATCGGTACAGATCAACAAATTATCCAAGTGACGATCACCAACACCTAATATATAAGTGATAACACAATAACCAGCACATGATCTCACGAAATTGTCCATCACCCAGGAGCTAACACCTAGTTCTTCAGTAGGATCTGGATGGTGATGTCTCAAGTATGGCAAGATGCCATGATAATCTGCTAAAACACTATCCAAAGTACTGTTAGGAACGAATTGAATGGCACCTTCAGTTGGTCCTGTTGCTAAAATCTTATAAGGGGATAATTTCAAATCAACGTTTTCATTCATCAAAAGTTGATTCATTAACAAAATGATCTGAATCACTAATTGATCCTGTCTTAAATCATCACCAACTTTAAACATCAATGGATACATTCCACCATCTGTGGTTTTGAATGCAATTTTCAAAGGTGATAAAGAACTCTTAAAAACGGAACTTTCAGCAGGGATGCAACCACAGATTTCAATTGATGGATCCAAGGGAAGTTTGATAGGTGAAAATGATTTAAATTTCGTCTCAAGTATATTTCTTAAAAATTCAATCTTTTTAGGAGTTGAATCTCTCAAAAGTTTAACTTTGATACATAATTGGACTAAAGCCTCAACAAATTCAATTTCCTTCTGTAATGTTCCATCTTGAAGATTCTTCATATAATAATTGAGAATTTTCTCATGAATAGAACCTGGTTCATCTTTGGCTGCAACGTTCAAATACCAATATAGGAAACTTCCCAATCTATCGTTTAGCAATGCACGTTCCACTAAAAACTGTGCCAAAGGAGTTAAACTATTAGAAAATTCGGATGATGTGACTGATTGTTCATTCAATTCAACGATTGAAAAATCAACACTATTATTCTTTGGGATTGCATTTGATTCATAGTCTAATGCTTGTACTAATTGTAATAAGTATAGTTCAATTTCCTCATCATGAGCTTTTTTCAATCTTTCAACAGCATACGTTCTAACTGTTAAATTGGTGAAGAATGGTCCTAATAATTCTAATGCATCTTCAATGTCAATTTCGACCCATTTTCTAAGTAATTTCAAACATTCTTTACTTTCACTTTCATCATTGAAATTAATACTTTTCAGCAATTTATTCAAACCTTTCTTATTATTAATTAAAAAATAACGGAATTTCCAAACTAAATTCCTTTCATATTGCGATAATTCTTGAACTGAGGAATATCCTAAAATCTTATTTAATTCATCTCTTATCTTTGCAGTTGGTTTTATATCCCTGTCAAATGGACCACCTTTATGACTTCTTTCCAATTTTCTGTATTTGTGCTCTATTGGATCAGAGATATATTGCTCTGGATCATAAACTCTCAAACTTGAGTAATTCCCCGTGTAAATCTTCGGTTGGTTTTGTTCATTTTGAGAAGAAGGGACAGAAGTAAATGTAGGTATCAAAGGTTTTGGATACTTGAAATCATTAAACACAACAGGAATATCATATTGTTGAAAATCAATGAAGAGCACAAACCCATTATTCGAATTCTGCTTCTTGTTACTTTGTTCAATTTTCTTAAAGGTCATAGCGTCTAGCCAATCCACGGAGCTTATATCACCATTCTCATGTTTTTTAATCAATTTTTCTAATTCATTCATCTCTGATAAACTTCCAGAAACGTCATCATCACCTGGAAGTCTAACCTTCAACTTCTGTCTTCCTCTTTTCAATGTGCAATCTTCCTTATTGAAAATATCCAGTTCAGTCTCACCAAACACTGTCTCTAACGAACCATTGTATTCCCATAATATTATTTTCAATTTTGAATTCAATGGTAATTGATTGACATTGATAGGCAATGAGAGCCACTCGTTCCATTTCCTCGAGTTTCTGAAAGAGATGTAGGACGTGGTTATGGGTATAGTCAATGGCTCATTGTTATGCATGACACACACAGACACAAACATGTCAGAATACTGTTGATAATTGGAAAGTTTCTTCAATGAGGATGGATCAGTTATCTTTGTTGACTCTTTCAACAACCGCGCAGCACCCTCCAGGGATGCTATCTTGACTTTGAACTGGACTTTCAAGTCTGCAGAAACGTAGAATGTCACGCTTCTGGAGCCCATCAGTGGCAATTGCAGCAAATAATCCTTATTGAAAGTGTCAATTGGTTACTTATCACACTGAAAGAAGAAGACATTGGATATAACAGGGTGTCTGGGTGTGTTAAGAGTGATGGTCTGATGACTTTATCTTTCGGGCCAATTATTGGTATGGAAGTTGCTACCAGTTTGTACAATTATAAGATCAAGGGGGCTTTATAGGATGTCTTTTGAGCAGAAGTACAAAGAGCTGGATGCAAAGTATCCTACATATAAAGGGGACTTTAATATTCCCACGTTCAAGTCAATGGATATCCCAAACCCTAGTGCTGATGGTGATGATCAACAGGTGATCTACTTTTGTGGGAATAGTCTGGGTTTGATGCCTAAACAGACTAGAAAGTATATCAATGACGAACTGGATGCTTGGTCTGAACGTGCTGTTGAGTCACACTTCAGACATCCAGGGGAAAACGATGTTAGTAAGAAAACTTCCTGGGTGGATATTGATCTGCCAGTTGTGCCATTATTAGCACCGGTTGTTGGTGCTTTGGAGTCAGAAGTTGCTGTTATGGGCTCATTGACTTCGAATTTGAATGCTTTGTTGACTGCGTTTTATCAGCCAGTTGGCAAGAAGACGAAGATCTTATTTGAGAAGAATGCATTCCCATCAGATTATTATTCTTTTTACAATCAGATCAAGTTAAAGCAGAAATATAACGAGAATATAAATAGGGTTGAAGACCATTTAATCCAATTGACTCCAAGAGAAGGTGTCACTTATTTGAAAACCGAAGATATCTTGAAATCTATTGATGAAAACAAAGATGAACTACAAATAGTTTTGTTTTCAGGTATCCAATATTACACAGGTCAGTTGTTTGATATCAAAACGATAACTAAATATGCTCAAGATAGAGGTATATTATGTGGTTGGGATTTAGCCCACGCTGTGGGGAACGTTCCACTAAAACTACATGATTGGAATGTCGATTTTGCTGCTTGGTGTTCTTATAAATATTTGAACTCTGGCCCAGGTGGTATCTCAGGTATATTCGTCCACGAAAAGCACCATGATTTAACGAATGATTTTCTACCAAGACTAGCTGGCTGGTGGGGGAATAACTCAGTAAAGAGATTTCAAATGTTGGAACAGTTTGAACCTATTCAAGGTGCTTTAGGTTTCAGACAATCCAATCCAAGTGTGATTGATGTTGTTTCTCTGAAATCTTCATTAGATTTAATTCAATCTAAAGGTGGTATTGAGAAACTACGTGAAAAATCATTAGCATTAACTTCATATTTATGGAAATTATTAACCTCATCAAAATATTATTCAAAAAGTTCTTTTGATGTTTCAGGTACTAAATTCACAATTTTGACACCAGAAAATCCAAATGAAAGAGGTGCTCAATTATCGGTCTTGTTCTATCCTCGTTCTTCTCATGACAATGAAGGTATCATGGATAAAATCAACAAATATTTACATGATCATGGTGTGATTTGTGATGAAAGAAGACCTGATGTCATTAGATTTGCTCCTATTCCATTATACAACTCATTTGAAGACGTTTACAAAGGTGTCCAACTATTAGAAGAGGCTTTTAAAAGTTTAGAATGACTGATTAGATGATTAGATTAATACATTGTAGGATTAAAAATTGTGGTTTTTTCCTTTGGGATTACAGAACACACAAAAAGTCTAGACATATTGTAAACAGAAAATGTGGAACAGAGAACTGAAAACGAGAACAAAGTGAGAACAAGAGAACCGATTTGAATATAAATTGAGACTCGATCCCAATTTTTTTCTTGATACATTAGATTCAATATCTCCAATCAACTACTTATTCCATTAACTTTAACACAAAAACAATGACTACCAAGACAATCTATAGTTCTTTATCAGCAAGCTACACTTTACCAACCTCTCCATTATCTGGGTCTTACCTTGAAAGTTCTTTCCTCAAGTCTTCTAAATCTTCTTCGATCTTTGAAAAATTAGAGAATGGGACATACAGAGATAATATTTTAACTGCAAATGATGCATTTACACCAGCGACAACTGAGTCAACGACCACAAATAACATAAACTTGGAGAATGTTGCATTAAAGACTCCAATGTATTGGACTCCAGAGGTATTATCAATCAATCCAAAAGTCAAATATCAAATTGAGAAGACTTTTGAAGACTTTAAGTTCAGTGGTGACGAACGCATTCTGAATAAGTTAGAGAGGCAAAGTTTCCAAAACAGGGGAAAGCTTCAAAAATTATTAAAGATCGCTATAAGAGATTATAATAAGTATTTGATTCTTGCTAAAGAACAAGAATGGTTAGAACTGAACACTGAAGATAAATCAACTATTCCAAATAAATTAAATGGTGAATACATTTACATGAAGTTGCAAATTAGAGAAATTCAAATCATCAAATATGAACTACTTTGCAAAATGTTTGATTATTACCATGATGTGTTATTTGATTGTTATCAAAGATATGAAGATGCTTACAATACAGAAGGCGAGAAGCGCAAGCTTGGGGAAGAATTAACAGCTTTATTTAATCAGTTTTATGATTTATTACTACAGATTGAGTACCTTGAAAGGGAAGAAAACAAGATGATTTACCTTTTGCAAAATAAGAAGTTGATTAAGATTGAACAGGATGGCTATTTGAAATACTATTGGGAAAAAGTAAGAAACCTTGTCCGATTATATTAGTACGATTTGAATGAAAGTTGAGTTATTTTTATTTCATTATTCGTAGTTCAAACCTTTTTAAGCCAGATAAAGTATGAAAAAATACTCCTAACTTGCATCACAAGGAACTGTATCGAGCTAATCACCAGAATTGTTGTTGCTGCTGTTGTTTTTGTCCACCAGGGAGCTGGCCATTCATCTGTTGCTTGATTCTTTGTGTCAGAACAGCAACACCTTCAGGAAATAGCTTCTGTAATGTAACATAATACTCATTCAATTCGAAGAACTCTGGAGGAGGACTTAAGATGCTAGGGAATATGAGTTTCTTCTGCAGCTGAGCACCAGTCATGTTATTCTGACGCTCACTGAGCTCACCAATGCATGTGAGATTGGAATGGAGTCTTTTCAGCAGATGTTGCAGCAGTTCAGTGAGTTTAGGAACTGTTGGTGATGGTTGTTGTTGTTGCTGTTGTTCCTTCAGCTGCTGCTGGATGACAATGGATTTCTGGATGAGCAAAGAGTTAATGCTAAGCAGTAAAGAGACACGCTGTTTGTCTATTTGTAACTGGTCCTGGTTCATTTTATACTAATATATTACTGATTATTAGGTATTTATCACTCTCTTTTGTTTATGTTAAAGCTTTTGAGAATTCATCCGGACACCAAGGATTTGTTTCTTCTTCGAAAAAGAATTTATAGTATTTATCTCTTTGATCTAAATAGGTGGAAAAGGCAGCATGACGAACGTTTCCGAGGCCGATAAGCACAAGCTGGAAGGGAATGCACACCTGAAGAACCATGAGTTCGAGCAGGCCATTTTGTCGTACGAAAAAGCGATTGAATTGGACCCTAACAATGCCATTTACTACTCCAACAAGGCCCAGGTTGAGTTGAAAATTGAACAGTACGGTGCTGCCATAATAGACTGTACCAAATCTATTGAGATAGACCCAAAGTTCTTGAAGAGTTACTATAGAAGAGCCCTTGCCAATTACCAGCTTTTCAAATTTAAAGAATCCAAAGAAGATTTGAAGCTTATATTGAATGAGAAGGAAGATGCTGCATCAAGAACTTTGTTGAAGAATGTTGTTAAGATTGAACGTAAAATTGCATTTGAGAAGGCCATTAGAGTTGCTCATGAAGATGATGACATGTTTAAAGTTGAAAAATACGCATCAAGTTATTTGAAAGATGATCACCAAGACGATTATAAAGGTCCAACTTTAGACTTTGAAATAATAGAAAACGAATCTGGTACCAAAGAATTAGATATCAAGAATTTAAATGATGAATTGATTTGGAAATTTGTTGAATGGTTTAAAAAAGGTGAAAAAATCAGTAAAAAGACCATTTTAGTTTTACTGTTGAAAGTTTTCTCAATCTTGGAAAAAGAACCGGTCTATAAAGAGATTCAACAGTCTAAAGACGAAGTTTTCACTATTGTTGGTGATGTCCATGGTCAATTCTATGATTTGATAAATTTCTTTGAAATGAATGGTCTTGTTTCACCAGCTCATTCTTATTTATTCAATGGTGATTTCGTTGATAGAGGTAGTTGGTCATGTGAAGTTATCATTTTATTGTATTTATTGAAGATTTTATATCCAACAAAGATCTTCTTGAATAGAGGTAACCATGAAACCAAAGATATGAACAAATTATACGGGTTTGAAGATGAATGTAAATATAAATATGGGGAAAACATTTTCAAAATGTTTCAAAAATCTTTCACAGAATTATCATTAATCACTTTGTTGAACAATGAATACTTGGTCATGCATGGTGGTTTGCTATCGAATGAAGAAATCCAATTGGTGGACATCAAGAAGAATTTAAAGAAGTATGACAATCCAAAAGATGGTATCGAGATGGAATTGTTATGGACAGACCCACAGGAAGCACCAGGTTATGGTATGAGTAAAAGAGGTATTGGTGTACAATTTGGCCCAGATATTACTAAAAGATTCATTGAGAAGAACGGAATCAAGAAAGTCATCAGATCACACGAAGTCAGAATGGAAGGTTTCAGCTTAGAGCACGATGGTAACTTGATTACTATTTTCAGTGCACCAAATTACTGTGACAGCACAGGTAACAAAGGTGCCCTAATCAACGTCACTTATGACAAAGACGAAGGATTCCGAATGGATTTCAAACAGTTTAGTGCTGTTCCCCATCCTCCAATCAAACCAATGGCCTACACTAACAACAGTTTCATGTAACGGATGACTTCATGTACATATATAAAATATTATTAATAAACCAATCTCTCAATCCTGTCAGAAAGGTGACTAAGTTCGTATTTCAAAATGACAAACTTTCCCGATTCGGAAAGAGTTGAACCGAGTTTTGTGTCAAGTTTCTCCAACTAAGCAATGTTGAGCTCATCTCGAGGGAAATGTGTTGTGGAGGAGAGTGGAGTATTGATGATGCCTGGAAGTGGTGGAATAATGGAATGTGAAGTGTATAAATAGTATCTGCGATCTATTCTTTTTTGTTTTGAGGTTCTGTGATCCATAAAGTGCTACTATAATGAGTGTCTTCGAAGGTGTTAACGAAATAAACCCAGAATATCTGGAGAAAGCGATCGACAAAAATATTCCAAATGAAAGAATCTATGGATCATTAGTTTCTGATCCTGACAACATCAAACATCACGACATCAATGCGCTGGCCACTGGTTGGTTAGCTGAGTTCAACAATACTTTGTCCGAATTGAAGACAAACCCTGATGATTTAGACAAATTCTTGTTGCCTCATTCGATTTGGAAAGATCATCTATCGTTACAGTTGGACTTGAGAGACTTTTTAGGTCCAGACAAGATTAAAGAGAACGTTTGTGGTTCAATTGATAAAATTGGTCAATTTGAGATTGATAAAGAAGCTGATCATAGGTTTCCAACTGGTGTTTTCTTACAAACTGTCCATGATGCTGCTTCAAACAATGGTGTTCCAATTGAGTGGATTACTCTTTACCTGAAATATTCTTCAGATTACGGTGAAGGTCGTGGTATGATCAGATTGGTTTCGGTTAAGGATGATTTTGCTCCAATTGGTTTGAAGGCTTTAACTATTTTCACATTGTTGGATGAGTTCAAGACAATACCTGAACGTATTGGTAAGAAAAGACCAGCAGGTGCATCTCATGGTCAAAATGTTTCAAGAAAGACCTGGTTAGAACAAAGAGCTGAAGAGCAAGATTACTCTGAAGATAATCAACCTGTTGCCGTGGTAGTAGGTGGTGGTCAAGCAGGCTTAACCCTTGCTGCAAGAATGAAGTCTTTTGGTTATAATGTGTTGATTGTTGAGTCTAATTCAAGAATTGGTGACAACTGGAGAAAACGTTATAAATTCTTGTCATTACATGATCCGTTTTATTATCATAAATTGCCTTATATTCATTCTGAGACTTCACCAATTTATTCTTCAAAAGATCAATTTGCTAATTTCTTAGAGTGTTACGCAAAGATTTTGGAATTGAACATTTGGTTAGATTCAACTGTTAAAGATGCCTCATTTAATGAAGAAACAAAGACTTGGGAAGTCACTGTTTCAAACAATACAACTGGCGAAATCAAGAAATTACATCCAAAACATTTAGTCTTCGCAACTGGTCATTCCGGTGAACCAAACGTTCCAAAATTTGAAGGTGAAGAGAACTTTAAAGGTGATATTGTTCATTCCTCAAAGCATACCTCAGGTGGTAATTATGTTGGTAAAAATGCTTTGGTTATTGGCGCTTGTAACTCTGCTCATGATATCTGTCAAGATTTCTATGAACAAGGTATTAATTCAGTGACAATGGTACAAAGATCTTCAACTTGTGTCATTTCTTCAGATTACGGTGTTGCCATTAACGTCAGAGGTGTTTACGATGAAAATGGTCCAAATGTTGATTCTGCAGATGTCTTAGCACACTCTGCACCAATTTATATGACGAATTTAGTCATGCAGCAGCAATATAGAGAATCTTCTGTTTTAGATGGTGAGCTATTGAAAGGTTTAGCTGAAAGAGGCTTCAAAACCAATGCAGGTATGGGTGGTACCGGTTTATTCGGTTTATACTATCGTCGTGGTTCAGGTTATTACATCGACGTTGGTTGTTCTAAATTGATCATTGATGGTAAGATTGGAGTCAAGAACTCAACTGTTAAGAAAATCAATGAAAGATCAGTCGAATTTAATGATGGTACAGTCATTGATGATTTAGACGTTATTGTTAAAGCAACAGGTTATTCAAACATGAAAGATACTGCAAAACAAGTCTTTGGTGAAAAAGTTGCCCAAAAATTGAAACCTGTTTGGAATTTGGACGAAGAAGGTGAATTCAAGGCTATTTGGAGACCTTCTGGTCATGAAAACTTTTGGTTCATGGGTGGTAATTTGGCTTTGTGTAGATACTTTTCCAAGAGGTTAGCTTTACAGATCATTGCCAAACACGAAGGATTCAACTGATTGTATTTGTTCTTATTTAAACATTGCTATTTATATTTATGACTATGATATTACGACTATTTGGTTTTGAGATTTATGTAGTAAACTACCAATGAACCAGAAATAAATATACTTTATATTAACAGAGATTGAATACAACCTTTTCCTTTTTTAAACAATGATAAAACAGATTTTTTTAATTCAACAAGTAAATTTCAAACCAGTTGAGACAAATTAAGATGATAATAATGGCAATGTAAAATAAAACAATCAAAAACGTAACAATAAGAAAATAATAAAAAAGTTAAAAAACAGCAATAGCAGCAACATATCTAAAAACACATACTAGATATCATTAATAAAAAATTAAATCAAATATAGACGAAATATAAGCAAGATAAAACAGTCATAAAATGCACGGTGAAATGAAAACAAAAGTCAAAACAAAAGATTTTTGAGGCGTAAAAAAAGTCATGAAAGACTATTGGCATTAATCCATTTTTCCAAAAACAGTTCCATCATCTTCTTCATCACCGTTACTAGAGATATTTCCTGTATCTTTGTTCTCTTTGTTTTCATCACCTGAAATAACTCCACTAATTGATTCCATAGGGCCGTTATTATTATTTTTAGTAGGGGTATCTAAAAATGAACCACCAGTTATTGAGTTCTTATCAATACTTTCTGGTGATGATAATTTTTGAAATCTTCGGTTAATTCCACCATTGGAATTAGTGTAAGCACTTGGTGGATATTGTGAAATGGAACCAGTTCTAAGTTTAATATTGATTTTTTCTTCTTCATCATCATCTTCGTCATCGTCATCATCTTCATCTTCTTCCAATATTGGCTGTGGAGAAGTATTATCTTGATATGATGATTTAAATCTAACTTGGTTATCTTCAGAATCACTATTTTTAAGCATAAGGCCAGTAGCTTGCTGTTCATCTTCTGTGTTCATTGAAACCAAGATACTAGCAGCTTCCAATAGTTGAACTTGTTGATGTTTGGAAATCAATAATTTCTTTGTAACGTTCCACTCTGGAGTATGTTCCCATAAATGCTTAGCCAAAGATGAGATATGTTTGTAGCCTTTACCACAAGCCTCACACTTCAACTCTTCTTTCAATCTACCAGTTTCACCTTCACTAATTCTTCTAACAACAAACTCCCTGCTCAATAATGGAACAGAAGAACTCAACTGCTGTGTTTGTTGTTGACTGGTGTTATTAGCACTCAATACTCTTTGTGGAGGTGGAGTTCCACTATTACTCGTGTGACCAATATCTGAACGAGGTTGTTGATGTTGTGGAATGTGAATATTGGACGTTGGTGGGAAGGGCAAGCCATTCAAAGAGTTTGAGTGGTCTTTGACTTTGCTAGGTATCGTATATGGAGCTGTGGCTGATATGGAAGCTCTTCTTGACAGATGATTGTTTGGATTGTGGGTGTAGGTGGTCATGATCGCGTGTGTTTCACTGAAAAAAGTACAAATGTACCGTTAATGTGTCTCGATATGACCTTTAAGATCAAAATAATGGTAGCTTGTTGGAAACTGTTGATATTCTATCGTGCTTTCCAGTTTTGTGGGTCTTTTTCGTAATATCTATCAGTGATGTTCTATGCCTGTGAAAACCGGACCAGTTTGGACGGTTAAAGTGCTGAAAATGCGTGTATGAACAAAATTATGAAAATTCAAGCTAGTCTAGTGGTTTGTGGAAAAGTATGAAGACTTTTTCAGATTTTCTGAGTGAGTTTAAAGAAATTTGAGTGAATTTTTTTTATACGATTTTTTTAATTTTTTTTTTTGTAAATTTTTTTTTTGGAAAATTTATTTATAAATATCACGTGACTTTCATGATAAGTTTTGATAAAACGCAAAATTTGTGGTAAACGCACTACAGTGACAGGTCAAGTCTATAAAATGATTAATGCAGAATATATGAGTGGGAGGTAATGAGATGGCCAAATGTCATAATATATTTCATCTATTCTTCATCACTACTGGTGGGATAGTCAAAGTTGTAGGCATGGAAGATTTGTCTGATTAGATTCATCTTATTATTAGCAGTAGAGGAAGAAATAGTTGGTTTCTTTCCAAAGATCTTATCCAATTGTGACATGTCTTTTTTGAAATTAACATCAGCTGGAGCAACGTTGCAAAACTCCAAATTGATGATGTACATCTTGCCGTGGTGCAGTTTGAAAACGTCGTCAGTCACTGAACATATCGGATTGAAAGAAACACCAACGTTGTGAAGTTTTGTCAATGCAGCTTTGGCTAGTTCATATTCCTTTTCACTGGTAACGTCAATTGGAAGAATCGATGTATGTTCACCAATTTGTTCATAAACTAAATAATATCCGTCTGTTTTGAAATGTAATATGTTGCTGTTGTGTGGTTTGTCTTCAAGATAGCCATAATCTAAAACTCTTGCTAGAACATGTCCCTGTAAAGAAAAAGCCTTGTTATATGCTTCAAGATTAGTCAACCATCTTCTGTAATTTTCAGCTCCTAATCTCAAACTTCTAGCATTAGAAACTTTAGAATTCTTTTGATGTCTTAAAATCATTGACGTTTCTTCTTGATAGTATTCATCATAAACTGATATTAAAACTTCTCTTTTAGCCTTATTTTTCAAATCAATGTTTGTTTGTTTCAAGATTTTGAAAAGATGCGTATCATCTAGATATAAATATTTTAGATCAACAGCCAGTGTTTGACACGTCCACGAATATCCAATAGCTATTATTGAAAGTAATGATTTGCTCAAATCAACTTTTTGATTCACGAATTCCAAACCTGTTTCTGTTCTGTATGTGAATGGTGACCTTTTCAATTTTTTGTTAGGCCTTTGTACTAGTAATGCATCATTTTGGAATTCATCCCATTCTTTAACAACTTTATTATTAAGTTCTTGAATGTTTTTAACACTTTCGAAAAATTCAGCAGTTTTCAAATAAAAGAAACTTGCAAATATGTTTCTTATTGTTAAATGTTCATCATTCTCGAAATTTGAAAATGCAAAATGTTTAACTTTGACTTTTGATGTTAGTTTTCTGGCATCTTCAACTTCACCATCTAGAACGTCTTCAATTTCAAAAATAGCACACCAGTAATAATCTGTTATTATAAATCTACTGATTTGTGAATTTAAGCAAATAGAAATACATTTAGTGAATACCTTCACAAAATTATCAATCTTTGTGGAATTTGATCCTGGCGTCTTTGAATATCTTTCATCAAAGTTTTTCTTCTTTGTATCAAAATACAATTCATAACCTTCACCAATACCTAATGAAAGGTTTACTAATTCAACATGAACAAGTAATCTATTCAAAAGTCTTGTTTCAGCATCAACAATTCCAAATGCAAATGGTGATTCCCCAACAGAACCAATAGGTTTCAAAGATTTGTAGCCTTCATTATTTAACTGCAAAGGACGATCATTGCTCTCGTTTCTTTCATCAATAAAACTCCAAAGATCTTTAGGTTTGGGCATAATGAAATTTTCATAAACGTCATGAATGATAAAAGATAAAATCCTATCTCTAAATGCTTCGAATATTCCTTCCACTCTCATTGATGAGTATGTTTCATATTCAACTGGAAATTGTAATCCCAAAACATTCATTGATTTAGGATCAGTCTTTCTTCCATATTGTTGAATTTTCTTACTTAACACTTTATAAAATCTCTTCAGGAATGTACTTGTAAACTCTTCGTTTGAATATTCATAGCTTCCTTGCAAATCTGGTCTAAACATAGGATATTCTTCATATACCAGCTTAGGCAGTCCCGGAAGATAATAATGTTCCATGGTATTCGATATAGAAACATTCTTATAATTCTTTAAACCAATATGACTGCTAACTGTATTTTCTCTTTCAAGAAGAGCATCTGAGTATTTGAAAAATCTAACATTCATTGACTCCACGTCCGTTTCAACCATCTGAAAAGGATCAGCATCATGATATTTGATATATGGTAAATGTGTGTTCAACACTTCAAAAATAGAATTACCAAAGTTATCAGATTTGGTTTCTGTCTTCTTAGGTTTCCTTACTGGGATCCTTGTATGTTTCCCTTTCAAATCATATACAAAAGAGTATGAGTCCTCAGGAGTATCTTCTGGATCAAGCGAAAGAACAACCTTTCGTCTCTCTGCCATTCCAATAAATGCGATTTCCTGCTTTTAATGAATACAAATCAGTACAAATTTTCAATAAATGAAATCTGCAAAAAAAATTATATCTACTAGACTTCCGACCTTATCACGTGTATAGTCGGAAGTATACTGATGGATTTGACACAAAATTGTTGAAGAAATTGATTATATACAAGAAATATGAACGAAGATGGAAGTAAATATAGATTATATACTTATAAACTATACAGAAGTTGCGTAGTTGTAACATTTGTCGAAGAAATGGAATTCAAGCTCACAAAACTCAGCAAAAACAGATTCAACAGTTTCATCACCAACTCTATCGACTTCCTGTTTCAAGAATTCAACCCAATTAGAAAAATTTTCACCACTGTGCAAGTCAATCCACTCTTTATATTTCCAAGGAAGTTCAGATGGAATAATCTCTTGTTGTATGGCGTCATTTGCCCATTGTAAATAGACAACTTCCATCAGGTAATGTGCAGTGATGATTTGCTTATATGTGGCATCTGATGAATATAGTAAATTCTTCAACGCAGCGACATATTTATCAACCTCAGTGAACTTTAAAGAATTGAAATGTTTCAACTGATCTGGTTCAAAAGATTTTGATAACTGATCAATACAGATGTGAAAATAATCATTTTCATTGTTTGCGAAAAATCCAATCTGTTTCGCCAATTTAACCTGGGCTTCATCATCATCACACAACGAAGCAGCTTTGCAAGTCAATCTGATTCCAGCTTGGAAGAATTTAAGATCTTGGATCAAATACACTAGTAATATATCATCTGAAAGAGTTCCTTTGCATAATTCAGTTGTTAAAGCATGCGTTGTTGCCTTTTCGAAGATTTTCGAGTATTTCTGTTTCAAATTTTCAGCAAATGACATGACGAAGAGATCCGTGGACAATAATTGACCTAATTAAAACCTTATGTCGAGAGAATGATTGAATTTTTTTTTTTTGCAAATTACAGATTATTTATACCTTTTATTCGGGTATGCATTTATAAGTGCTTGATGCAATTAAGAGATTTATGCTTTGAAAAATGGCATGAATTAAAAGAAAGATAATAATCAAAATATCTCCATTCCACAGAGAACAAACAATCACTAAATTAATCACATTATCCACTTCTTTCCACTATTAATTTAGATGTAACTGTGTGTCAGTTCCCTTAAAACACGTGATGTGCACGTGAAAACCAGTCCTCTTCCTCGTGACCACACTCATAATTTTTCGCTGGCACAAATTAAAATGGTCTCACAGATAAAAGAGAGACATAAACAAACAAGGGTCAGATAGAGAGAATGGTTATTGACACAGCGTACTACGACATTCTTGAAGTGTCACCAGAAGCTACTGCGTTAGAGATCAAAAAAGCATACAGAAAGAAGTCGATCAAAGCCCATCCAGATAAGAATCGAGACGATCCATTAGCCACTGAAAAATTTCAACAGATCTCAGAAGCCTATCAAGTTTTGAGTGATGATAGTCTAAGAACGAAATACGACAAGTTTGGTAAAGAGTCAGCTGTTCCTAATGAAGGGTTTGAAGATGCAGGTGAATATTTCGCCGTTATATTCGGTGGTGAAGCTTTTGTGTCTTACATTGGTGAATTGAGTCTATTAAAAGATCTAAGCAAGAGTGCTGAACTTAGTGCTGAACAAGAAGAAGAGGATAAGAAGAAGAAGAAAGAAGAAGATGAAAAGAAGAAACAGGAAGGAGAAACAACTAAGACCAAAGAGCAATATACATATACGACAGAACCAAGTAATAATACATCTGATGACATTAAGAATAGCAAAGAGAAACTAAGGTTATTGCACATTGATGAGGATTCAAGTAATGTAACATCCACTGATACTGCTAATAAAGAAAAGGCACAAGCAGAAAAAACTAAATTAGAAGAACATGAAGAAGAAGTCAAGAAGAAAAAAGACGAGTCTATAGAGAAACTTTCCAAGAAACTTATTGAAAGATTATCAGTGCTAACAGAGTCACCATACGATAATCTTTGTAAAGATTCATTTAAGAAGAAATTCGAAATTGAAGCCAATTCTCTAAAGATGGAATCATTTGGTCTTGATATTATACATACAATTGGTAAAGTCTATGTTACTAAGGCACAGATTTATCTTGATTCGCAAACATTTTGGGGTATTCCAGGTTTTTTTTCATCAGTTCAAGCTAAAGGTGGGATAGTTATGGATACATTTAGAACAGTTTCATCAGCATTAGATGCTCAATCAACCATGCAAGAATTAGAGAAATTGAAAGAATTGAGTCAAATTGACGGTAATTTAATTGACAGTAAAACTGGTGAAATCATTCCAAAACCAACAGAAGAAGAAATTGCAGAGTTAGAGAAATTGTTAATGGGTAAAGTTTTAAATGCAGCATGGCATGGATCGAAATATGAAATACAATCTACATTGAGAGGCGTTTGTGATAGAGTCATACACGATAAAAGTGAATCTAAGAGAACGAGAATTAAAAGAGCTGAAAGTTTATTGCTGTTAGGAACAGTCTTCATGAATACTACTAGATCGAAATCAGAACAAGAAGAAGCTCAAATTTTCGAAGAATTGGTTTCAGAAGCAACAAAGAAGAAACAAAAGAAATAGTGTATGTATTGTTACAAAGTCATATACAAGGGAACCAGCAATTTATTTATAAATCAGCTCTACGTAGTTTTTGAGAAGCACCAGCTGGTTTTCCTTCTTTAATGTCTTGTGCAACCAACTGATCTGCAGCAACTCTCTTTGGGATGTATTCCATCAATGCATCGATATCTGTAGTCTTTGGAATTCTCACAATACCGTTCTCATCACCGATGATCAATTCTTCAGGCTGAATAGTTTCATATTGACCACTACAGACTTCAATTTCAAGAGGAACGTTAACACCAACGACTTTAACAACTGGGCCTGGAGCAGTAACACCCAACGCATATGCAAACACAGGATACTCCAATGCTCTGTGTTCATCAACATCTCTAATTCTGCCAAACACAACAGTACCATTAGCACCCAAGTAATTAGCTCTAGTGCTCATCAAACCACCATATAGAGCATTATTCACCTTTACAAAAGGAGCACTGGACTTCTGCAACTCTTTAGTCAACGATACCACCACAACAGAGCCCTGGGGAGCTGCATCAATATAACCACCTTTTACAGCAGGTCTTGGATCGTCTATGGGAGCATAGAGCACAGTGTAGGCTGGTCCTGCCACTGTTGGTTTAGTACCTGGAGAGAATCTGTGCAAGTTTGGGAAGAATCCACCGTTCTTGATACCAAACTTCACGAGAGCATCAGCAACGTCACAAGGAGTGTACTGCTGGAGGAATTGGACGACTCTGGACATGTTTTCAGGCAATTTGGGTGTCTTTTCAGTACAAAATCAGCAAATTTATTCGAGTTTCTCTTCATTAAGGCTGAAAGGATCTTATTATAGTGGGGCTGAAAGTGGAAATTTTGATACACGTGATGTAACACGTGACTTTCTGGTATTTTTGAAAAGTAAAGAGCACAAAAGAAAGAAAGAGATGAGATGTTAAGAAGAGGTTTATTAAGTGTTTCCAATGGCTCACAGAAGTGTACAGAGATTGAACGAGCGTGAGTTGGAGGCTGGAATCTCTGTGGATGCGTCATGGCACTCCCAATATGGAGACACTGCGTATATTTGTGAGTATGTTTGTGAATTATGATGTTTTACCTGACTAACTAGTGAGTTATAGTCTTTGGATCATTGCCTTTTCAGCTAACAGAAGGTGATATTCTTATAATATTTTCGCAGTATGGAATTCCTGTACATATGAAACTTGTGAGAGATAAAGATACAGGGAAGAGTAAAGGATTTGGATGGTTGAAGTATGAAGATCAGAGGTCTACCATACTAGCTGTTGATAATTTGAACGGTACTAAGATCTTGGATAGAACAATCAAGGTTGACCATGCCTATTATGAAGAGAAGGAGAGGGATGAAGAGTACGAAGGACTACTTAATGAAGAGTTGAAAAACGATTTTGCTGATGTCACTGAAACACAGGAAGAAGAATCCAAGTCTAGCAGTAAAGACGATGAATTTGCAGATCCTCTACTTTTGATGCAAAAATTGGATACAGACAAAGATAAGAGCAAGAAAGATCATAAACATAGACATAGATCAAGTCGTCATCACCATTTGAATAAACACAGAAGTAGAAGTAGAAGTAGAAGTAGAGATAGACACCACAGACATAGAGATGAAGATAGAAAATACAGTTTATCAAGAGACGAAAACCCTAATGACCAAAAGACCCAAAAGTCAGATTAGTTATAATTATATAATTTATTCAATAAATAATGGATTTATATGTACAGTATTCTACTCATCATCGATTCCTTCTAATGCGACTTCAACACTGAGTGCTTCTTTGAGCTCTCTTCTCAAAACATCTCCTAAAGCTTCTTTGGTTCTTAAAGAAATCCATTTTCTTCCAATAGGATCAAATCTATGATGTTAGTAAAGTAATCACATAGTTAAATTGAGATAAGGTACATACCTATCTGGTCCAGAAATAGGACTACTCAACCATATTTGCTTATTTGGTGGTTGTTTGTTGATGACATATGACCCATTTGGTGGCAAGTCTAAGTTCAAAACACCATGCTATTCAATAAATGTTAGTAAGATTTACGTGTATCACTTTATGATATTCAACATACTGAGTATTCTGCATCGACCTGAGGATGATCTTGCCCCAGTTCAACCAAATGATCTGTGAGTGTTTCCAAATAGTCTTCAGAGATACGATGGTACTCATTGGCAGAGAGCTGATCGACTTCTTCTGGAGTAAATTCACCACTGGTAGTGACTGAGTAATGTCTAATAATGGAGATTTGTGTGGCTGCTGCAGGTGTTCTGGCTGTGAATCTGGTCTTACTTAGCAGAGAAGAAGTTGTTTGTTTTCTCACAAGAAATGCAGAAGCTCTCAAAAGAGACCCTTTTCCCAGTCTAAACATCTCTGTCAGTATCTAACAAATCAAGTTTGTTCCTTTACTGTTTGACTAAAAGTTTCCAGTTTCGAAAATCGGAGAAACTGGAAAAAACGAAAATTATCTCATCCCAAAATCATTCTGAACCATAAATATTCTAGATATTTAGTTACAACATACTATACTCTTATTCTAAATGGATCTATTCTCATACATCATTTTCTTTCTAGTTATCTTGCTCTTCCTGGCTTTTCTGCCCTTGATTTCAGGTATCGGATCATACAAATATGTTCGTCCCCAATCATCACAACAATCAAGAGAGGACGATGAATCTGAACAATCTACAGAATACCAAGATTATGTCCCATTAGAAGAACAAATCAGAAAAGAGCAAGCTAAGAACAAGAAGGACTCAAGTTTGTCGAAGTTGAAAACCATCACGATTACTAAAGAAAACGTCCCTTTGAAATTCACGACAGCTTCAAACATCCTCTCACAGAATAATCAATCTTTGAGAAACAGAAAAGCTCGTAATTTGGATTCTTTGAACAATGATCCAAACTCTTATGATTATGACTTAGATGACTTGATCAATGAAGTCGAGGAAGAAGAAGGGGAAGAATTTGTCAATGAATTCAATACCGTTAAAGCTAAGAGCCAATCTGAATTGGAAGACTTAGCATAAAAGCAACAGATACCTACAATAATGATTTAATAATATACAACTTTTTTTTTGATAAGAGTAGTAAATATACATAACTAGAAACCAAATTTAAACAAACAATTGAAAAAACAAAAAACAAATCACAAAACAAAATTATCTGTAACCAGCGTTGTTATAGTTATTGTTACCATAAGCACCGTAAGAATTGTTATTGCCATAAGAATTATTGTAACCACCATATCCAGTACCGTATCCAGTACCATAACCTGGGTTGTTATTGTAACCACCTCTGTTATTGTATTGAGATTGATCTCTTTGTTGGTAGGAACTTTGAGTTTGTTGTCTTGGTTTATTCAAACCGTTCTGCATGATTGTCTTGAAACCATTACATAGAAGCAGCATATCTGGATAAACATGATTTTGTAATTCATAACCAGTAGGGACAATTTTAATATTCCAACTGAACATTTCTGAGGATGCATTAGTCTTGAATAATAAAATAAACCAACCCGGTCGTTTATGGTTGATGGCAAAGATATAACCACCTTTCTTTGGATTAGCTTTGATGTAATTCTCCAACCATTCTCTAACAGAATCTCTTGAACCTGCATGGAATTTATCATGTGCCATCATTGCATTGACGTTTTTCACAACTTCAATGATGTATAACTGGATGATTTCATCATAATCTGAATAGAATTGTTTACCTAATTGTAATCTCTTAACACCAGTAGTTGGATCATAAGATTCAAGAATATCCAAATGTTGGTATAAGTTATTATCAACTTTCCAAGTAATGGCTGTATGGTCATCACCTTTAGAGGATGGTCTAATGACAATATCACCACGTTGTTTTGCAGCCAAGTAGTTTTGAGCTTGTGCTGCATTCATAGATTGGAATAATGGATGATTAATGAGTTTGGTCTTTTGTTTTTGTTCATTTTCTTTTCTAACTTCAGCATTGACATCTTCAGCTTCTTTAGCAAAATCCCATTTACCTTCAATTTTATAAGATTCTCTAACTTCCGATCTAGCAGCAATGTCAGACTTGCTCAAACTAACTTCCACAGTAAATGTGTTGTAATCAATGTTGATGATTTTGGCTTGAACAGTTTGACCAGGTTGTAATTCATCTTCATTAGTATCTGGCTTTCTAGCTGAACAACTAATAGCTGATGAAGTCATAACATAGACGGTATATCTATCGACACGTCTGATTTGAACCGGAACAACTTGGTCAACTTTGAATGTAGATTCAGATTCACCAGTTAAAGTTTCAAAGATTTCAGAACCTCTCATGACATGGAATTTTCTTCTAATATCAGCAAATGGTTCTTGTAATTCTTCTAAAATCATTTGTAAAGTTGCTCTTTTCTTACTGTTGAAGTTTTCTTCCAATTGTCTTGCATAATCTTCCAAGATTAAAGTGTCTAATAAGTTAGCACCATTATCAATTAATTTATCGATAATCGTCTCACCAATTGGAGCATCTTTCAATTCAGCAATTTGTTCTTCATCTAAATCTAATGCATCAGCTGCCATTTTTTCAGCTAAGTTATAATCTTCTGGATGAATTCTTGTATCATCTAACAAAGTAACAGCTTCAACGTCATCATTTGATCTGATGGCTCTATTTCTGTTTTGTGGAATTCTTAAGAAACTTGCACAATTCAAGAAGATAGTAGATCCAATTGTTATGTTTTGATTGGTAATCAATGCTTGACGACTGAATAATGGATATTGTTGAACAGCTCTTAACAAACCAAAAGCTTTACGTTCACCTAAACCAGAAACATAAGGTAATAATGCAGCAAGATAATTGCTTGAAACACACTTGTTGATATCAACACCAGTCATATTAACAATATCAACTAAAACAGTTTCAATTGCATTTTTCAATTTATCTTCAGATAACAGATTTTGATGTTTATGAATGGATATACTTGTTAGATCTTCACCTAATGTGACATATTCTAATAATGGCGATTGAACATAACGAGCTAAAGCAATGGTGTATTTGACCAATGATGATTTATCTGGGAATTCTTCAATTGATCTTTGGGAATGTTGATATCTTGAAGCAACTTCATCAGTGACAAAAATAACTTCTAATGGTTGACCAGAAACAGTTAAACGATGTTGTTCAATGACTTCATTTAACTTGGTGTATAGTTTGTGAGTTCTAGCATTGAAACCATTGATTGCAATAACATCAGGCTGACATTCTTTAATTTGATTAGCGAATGCAACTTCAAAAGCAGTTTCACCTTCTTGTAAACGGTCAGTTGGGATCATTGGATTTTGATCAAATTTATAAGTATCAACAACTTTACCTTCTTCATTTAAGAAAGCAGCAATGATAGAATCAACACCATATTGACCATTACCTGGAGAAATAGCAAATACTCTTGGAATATCACCAAATTGAGTTCTTTCTCTTCTTGGTTGATATGGTGCTTGATCAACTTTTTTCAAAAATGATGCCCTAACTTGGAAAAATATCAAACGTTCACAATAACGACGAAGTTCTTCTTTCATGTTGATGTTTAATAATGGGAGTGTTTTAGCCCAGGCAATATCAATTATTGAACGACGAATTTGATTCCATTCTTCAGATAAATCAGATTGACCATCAGATTCGATGCATGGATACAACTCTTTCACGAATTTGTTCATTTCCATGATTTTGATTTTAACTTCAATTAAATGCAATGATTCAGCTTCTAACATTCTTAAGAATATATCTGGTTGAGCTTGTAATTCAGAAATAGTTATATGCTTAGCATATTTGAAATCAGCATATTCACTGTTTTTGTCAATTCTAAAACGACCTTGAGTAGTTAATTCAACATCTATATAGGCATACGAAGTAAAAATATCTCTCATGTGTTTTCTAAATTTGACATTTGCAAATAATGATTCAGCAAAATAATGTTTCACAGCTTCTATTGACTGAGTAGGTCTTGCATATAATGATGACTCATCTTCACAGATTTCATGAGCTAAATCATATGGTTTTTGATCTCTGTCTGTAGTTGTATATAACTTGCTTCCAGATACAATGTTTTCAACAAGTTCTTCAGTTGAAATACCAACAGCTTGAACTAATTCAAATATTCTATTGTTTTTAATTTTATCATAATTGCTATTTTTATGAGATTTTTTTAAACCTAAATCTTTTAACTCTGAACTGTACTTGAAGTTGATGTAATCAAAAACATCTTGGAAGTCAGTGATTGTTCTTGAGTCTTCCAGACGTTCAATCAAGATACTATCATCAGTTTCTAATTGTGCTGCTAAAGTTGTGACATGAAGTCTTTTATCTAATAAAGAATGGAAATCAATATCCAATTGAACAATTCTCCATAAATCATCTTCAACTAACAAATTTTTAACTTCTGTAGTAGCATTATCACCTTCACCAATAATCGTAGTTTTCAATAAATAATCACGACGATGAGAGTAAATGAATGGAACTTCTAAATGTTGTCTGGCAATGAAAGTTAAAGCATCAGCAACTGCTGTATTAAAAGCATCTCTATCAAAATCCGCCTCGAGTGTTTCAGGTTTTTCAGTGGATAGAGAATATGCCATCCATGCTTTTTCAAATTCAAAATCTTCTTCTGATAAATCATAATTTTTAATATTTCTCCGTATTTCTTGAAAACGTTCAGGAACATCAGTATCTCTAATAACTTTGTCGAGATCAGTAAGCATTCTTGCCTTTAGTTCTTCAGGTTCATATATATCTTGTAATTGAGGTCTTGAATCTTCGTCTCTGAATTCATTATCTTCATCTTCACCTTCTAAAGCCCAAGCGTAATCTTCACCATCACCAAAGATATCATATAGTTCATCAACTTTTTCAGAATCAATACCAGATAGTTCTGTTGGTTTCAATCTTTCTTCTTTACGTCTTTGTCTAGCTTGTGCTCTTTCCTCTTCGTCCAATTCAGAATCTTCATCATCTTCAATAAAATCATCTAATTCATCAATGACGTTGCGAGGTTGAGATCTACCAGAAGCAGTTGTTGTATGTTCATCAGCTTCATTGTCTTCATCATCAGAGAAGAAATCGTTCAAGCCTTTAGATGTGGATTGTTCTTCTTCAGTAGTGGCTCTTTTTAAACGTTTGAATTTGGATTTATCAGTTGTCTTAGCACCAGAGTTCTCCATCAAAAGGTCTAAATCATCTTCATCCAATAGACCTTCATCTTCTTTAGCTTCACGTTCAACATGACGACGTTTATGTTTCTTCTTACGTCTTTCCACACGTTCGTCATCCTCATCATCGACAATAAAACCTTCTCTGATCTTTTGGATCTCTTCTTCATCGTCGTCATCTTCCTCTTCAGATGAGTCGAATGGTTCTTCCTGGTTCACCAAATCTTGTCCTTCTCCTTCCTCATTGTCCGAGGATCTCTTCAATTCGTCATCAGAAACAGCAGACATGATGAGAAAAGTCGAGCACGTATCACAGTAAGATCGAGTCCTGTTTCTACGGCTTGAATACGCTGAATTCCGCTGTCTTTTAACAAGTTTCCTTTTATTCAAATCTTTGTTTTTTGTTTATTTTTCGTTGAACGAAAATTAGTCTCGAGATGTTTGGATGTTCGAAACATTTCCACTACTAATGCTTATACTACAAAGTAGGCAATTAGTTCATCAATAGAGACAGTTTGGTGACTATTCGTCACTTTTCCCGTAATGACGGTTCAGTTTTTCATTAAAATGTTTGTTTTTGTCGTTGACTGTTGGTTGTTAATATTTTTATGGTCTAGATGTAGAGTTGTTTCGTTTCTGATACTTACTATAATTATCAGTGTTTTCATAGTCATTGCGTCTTTTAGCTTTGCGGATATCTGATGACTTCATTCCACTTACCAAACGTTCAATGGCTTCTTTGCTTGGTTTATTGTTGTAATCTATCTCATCGGTGTTTTTAGTACCGTCTTTATTACTGGTCCTTCCTTTCCCATTCTTTTTCTCTTTAGCTTTCAAGTGCTGGTCATTATCTAGGTTCAGAAGTGATATCTCTTTCTTATATGACTGTTCAGCTAATTGAGAGTAGTTTATAAATCCAGCATTTTTAACATTTGCCTGCTTATCTTCTAGTTTAGCATCCCATTTCTCATGGTCTTCCATACTATAATCCCAAGCTTTCTTCCGGTCCCAATCTTCTCCTTTCTCTTTACTGTCAATTTTTTCCAACTCCTCCAATGCTTTTTCCTTCTTCTCCTCCATAGATCGAAGCTTTCCCTCACCTATCTTCTGTATTCTGTGCTCTTTGAACAACTCCTCCCTGTTCTGTTTTGCTCCTTCTGCCTTCTTCTTCTGCAACTGCTTCAACTTCAGAATTCGTTCAGACATGGAAGTGGAGCTCATTTTTATCAAAAACGATAACTAACTAATAATATTCACTCTTTCTTAATCAATTAAAATTCCTAGTAATGAATAGTTTCGTTATTTTTTTGTTGTTTAGTATGTCGTGCCCGAACCGATGAGAATGAAAAAAAAATTTACAAAAAATTTATTATACAAAAAGGTTTAAAAGATTCATTGATATTTGCATTACGATCCACCAATCATGTCGCTATCAGAAGTGTACTCCCTAGTTAAGATGCCTAGGGTATCAGGCGTCAATCAGAGAGCTGCTACAATCCGTGACTTCGACTCAGACGAGCTCCATGTCGGGATCTCTGGTGCTTCGATTTTCAGTTACATTCTAAAACCAAGTCCAAAATTAGTGTGGTCCCATTCTATCCCACCATCTTTCACAGTCAACAGTTTAGAAAGCTATGGGGATGAAATATATGCAGGTATTTATAACAAGACCAAGAAACAGTATTTACTTCAAGTTATCAAGAAATTACAAAATGATTCCGAATTAGTTAAAGAATTAGAAATTGGTTCCAAGATTTTGGACATAAAAAGAACTTTAACCAACTTAATTGTTGTTTCTGAAGAAGAGACAGTTAGTTATGATAAAGAATTCAATGTTGTTTGGAAATTAAACGGGTTGTACAATGCCGTTTACTGTAAAGTAATTGAAGGTGATGTTATACTAATTGTTGAATCAGATAAAAAGAAGAATAACTTGAATTTCAAATTGATCGATTATAAAGGTCATGAAATTGCCTCTAAAATAATAGAATCAGATGATAATTTGAAGAGCTTATCATTTACTTATAACGAAGGTACATTATTTCAATATTTCAACAACAATTTAAAATTATACAGAGTTCCACATTTCCAAGAATATAAAACCTTAGATTTATCCAAATTATCCATCAAACCTGCCAAATCAACCATTTCAATGAACTCTCCAGCTAAAGATAGATTAATCTTCAGTCAAGATAACGATTTATATTTAATCAATACTAATTTTGAAATAGTTTCATCACATATCAATTCACCAAAATCAAAATTAGAAATACTTACTTTGGAGAAAAGTAACCATAAAGTCAATAGAACAGCTAAACAGTTGCAAACTATTGTTTTGAAAGAATCAGAAATTGCAGGTGTTACATTTTCATTAGATTCAAACAATTTAAAAGATGCATTAGGTAAAAGGTTTAAACCTGTTAACACAACTAAATTCCAACAGATTCCTTCAATTTTAGACATTAAACAAGAAGAAATTGACATTAGTGAATTGTTGAACTCAAAAGATTTAGACGATGATTTATTGAAATTCTTTAATGCTTCAAAAGAGTATTTCACAGAAGATGATAGAGCTGTTGATTCAGAACTTTTGAAAAAGCTTGTTTCTCACATCATTGATAATAATGAACAATTACCAGAAAAGGCATTCCTTTACTTACTCACTCATCCACTATTTCCAAATATCCAAGATTTGTTATTAAAATTGAAATCACAACCAAGATTATTGAGACAAGCCGTCGTCACAGCTAATGTGTCAATTAAAGAATTATTACAGGAATTGAACACTACTGACAATGATGATATCTTCAAGGATATTATTGCCAGGTTATTGGAGTTCCCAAGAGAAAAACTAATCTTCAAAGATCTAGATAACTTCAAAATTGTGGAAAGAATAATAAATTTGAACTATGGTTTTGAATTAGTCTCTTTATTAATCGATTCCACTGGTTTCTTCACATGGAACGAGGAATTAATTGAAAGATTACAATCTAATTTGACCAAAAAGATCGATGCAATCAACTCTGCCTCCAAATTACACGCTGTCATTGAACAAACTGAAACCAGAAAGGTTGCAACTGTCCAAAGAATCCCAGTTTACTCCATTGAGAAGCTTTCTATATAAAAGTAATAGATGTCTCCCTATGCAAATTTTTATTTTTAATATCTTACTAGTATTCAGAACTCGTTTTACAATTGTACAATACCGAAATCTAATCTGCAGAATTGAGCATAAAAGATATTGAAGATTAATGCTATACAATGAGGGAGGTCTAACCAATTTCTGCCTCAAACGGCTCCAACTTCAGTATATGTTTGGTTCACAATCAGTGATGTTGGTTGTGAAATATCTGTCTCCCTCATAGTCTCCTATAGCCTGGAGAATCTCTGCTCGAGAATTCACTCATCAATGTAGTGGCATCCAAATTAGTTTAGAGTTCACCAGTATAAAAGTAGGTGATTATTCAAAAAAGAAACAATCCAGCTGCATATATCCTGTCATATATATATATATATTACTAAACTCCTGATAAATGAAGGATGAGCAAAAGATAGCAATCAATATAACAGACTCCGTTTCTAACTCTGCCTTCTAAGGTACTTTAAGTTCTTCAGTTGTATTGACGGTTTTTTGTTCAGTTGGTTGATCCACCATTCATAAGATTACTAAAAATAGCAAAAACTTTTTGGTAAATGTCTTAAATAATGAACTGAACTAAGTAGCAAAGGAAAATAGAAAGAAGATTCTGAGATAAACTTTGAATTTGACACAAAAACACTGAACCGAGAAAGTTGACAGAAGTCATGTGACAGTCACGTGATAATTCTGTATTGAAATAGCTGCCCTTTACGTAAAGGAATAAGCCGTTTAGCGAGATTAGGAACAATAGATTGTTGAGAAATGGTGAATGCAACTCATGACAAATGACTACAATTTCTTTATTGACCTTCATGCTTCTATTACATCGCTATTTGTTACCCCAGATTTTAGTGGTTCAATTGGCCCACATTTAAACACCCCGGGAACTTGGAATTTCTTTTTCTGAATATATAAAGAACTCGAAGCGCAAGAATGAATGTGTCTGTGTGTATTGTCAGTTAAAAAAAGGCACAGTGAACATGACACAACCATTTGAAATCAACTATGACTCAGAAAGACAACTATTGGAACATCTCCTTTCACAAAAGGAAAGACTAAGGAATAAACCGGAGCTCATCATCGAAGAAATCAGTCAATTCGGTCTGGAGCATCGTATGAAATGCGTGAATCAGTTCAAAGTGAAAGAAGTTATTGAACAAGTTCAAAAATTCAAACCAGAGTTTGTTGTCCAATTTGGCACTCACGGTGGATATTCAAGTATTTTAGTTGCCAATGAACTGAGAAAGCTGAATAACGGGGCCAAATCAACCGTTAAAGTGTTCACCTTTGAAGTCGACCCAGTATTTCAACAAATAAGTTCTGAAGTGATTGAATTATCTGGTTTGCAGGACTCTATTGTCACTGTCTTTTGCAAATCGGGTTCTACTATTCAGAAGCTTGCTGCAAAACATCTGGTTGAAAGAATCGATTTACTATTATTAGATCACTGGAAAAACTGTTACCTACCAGATCTAAGATTATTAGAAACTCTGGGGTTAATCACTAAAGGTTCTGTGATTCTCGCAGACAATATTTCACAAGGTGAAACATCTGATTACTTAGAATATGTTAGATCATCTCCTTCTTTCAAGAGATTATACAACACCAAAATTCGCAATGTTAATGGAGCAATGTACTTAGGAAAATGGGGTTTAGTTTATGAATCACAAACAGTATTTAACACAAAAAATAAAGATTCAAACCAAGGTATTGAGCTAACTCATTGTGTTGGACTATTAGATGGATGATGAACAATAAGCAGTATTGCATTTTTAGTTAGGTTTTATGATTTACGGCCCAAATCCAAAAATATTACTAGCAAGTTAGTTTACTAAAACTACTAGTAGCAAAAGAATAATATACATTCATGTTAACCAAATTTTCAGACTTCCTGCTCATGATTTGTAAGTTGAACCTTGTATAATGACGATTATCATCAATGATCAGAACATAAAACTTTGTAGTTTTGCAATTATTGGATAGAGTGGCATCCATATCCAAGCAACAAATGTAACTGCACAAAACTCAGAGTACAAGAAGATAAATTCAAGGAAAAGAAAGATTCCATATATATATAGCCTGTCAGAATAATTAAGCTCCTGATGAATGAAGGACATATAGAAGGCAAAAATTTACCTATGATTGTTTGTTTCTAATTATAACATCATTATACGAGAAAAATTTTAGTTAGGATTAACATTAAAAGTTGTTCCTCCAGATAGTTGTTCCATTCAGAAGAAAGATATTAGTGACTTTCTAGGCACTATATCTGATTCAAATACTTGAATAATAAGAAAACATTCTGTTCAGTGAAGTGAAAAAAAAAAGCACAAAAGCAGAAAATTAATTGATGTTTGAATGTATGTGATACATACTACTTTATATAAAATCAAGCTATACTGATTATTAATCATCTGATCTAAATACTAAAGAATGATATAAACATCATTTCTAATAATGTATTAAATGATAATCTGAAATCAACAGTTCAAAACAATCATTATCTTTATCAAACTTGTTAACTGTAACACATGTTAAGTCAGAAAAAACTAGATCTGCACCACATTCTTTAAGTTCTTCAGCATCCAAAGTAGAAGCAATACCAATTACAAAACATCCTGCTGATTTACCAGATTTGATTCCAGCTGGAGCATCTTCAAAAACAACGGTCTTGTGTGCTTCTCCATCATAGCCAAGTCCTCTTCTGCACAACAAGTAAGGTTCAGGGTCCGGTTTACCTCTTTTAACGCTTTCAGAAGTGATGAACACTTCCGGTTTAGTCAATCCTAGGATTTCAAACCATTTACTTGCATATAAACTGTTCCTGAAGTACCAATTGCAATTCTTTGTTTATCTTCAAAATCCTGTAAATTTATAATATCGTTAACTAATTTAACACTTCCTGGAATTTCTTTCACTTTGGAACCAAATTTATCTGGTATGGATTTCTCAAGGTTTTGACATATTCGGGATCAGCATGATCTGGTGCATATTTAGAAATTGTATCAAACGTTCTGCAACCATGTGAGTTATCAATCACGGTTTGTGCATCAAAGTATGTTTTATTTTTAGCGAACTCATTCCAAAAGTCAATGATTGCTTCTGTTGAGTCAATTATTGTACCATCAACGTCAAATATTGCAGCTTGGATTGGTAGCTTCAATGGAGTCTTTGATCTGGCTGATTAGATGGTTAGAGCGATACCTTGTGTCACTGAACAATGTACTTACTCATCTCATTCTATGATCTATAATCTACAATTGATAAGTTCGACCTATATGGTGATAAAACATATGTTAATTTTTTTGAGGATCT
Source organism: Gotozyma botsteinii (assembly GCA_020280145.1). Taxonomy (NCBI): domain Eukaryota; kingdom Fungi; phylum Ascomycota; class Saccharomycetes; order Phaffomycetales; family Phaffomycetaceae; genus Gotozyma; species Gotozyma botsteinii. The sequence continues at coordinate 240,601 of JAFIIU010000002.1, forward strand.
CGCCCCGTTTTTATAGATATTGTGATTGATGTATAAAGTTCCAATTTGTACTGATCCTTACGTTAGGTATTTGTTGTAGGAATGCAACAAAAGTTTTTCACAAATCAGTAATCACTTGACAATAGTGGTTACTCATGATAGAAAATTCAAACTTGTAACTAATTCCACTGCTTCTTAAACACAAGTAATGAACGAGGTCTCACCACGTTCTTCTTTGACACAATTTTCTATCTTTACGATTTTGTTCTCCGTTCGATTCTCGCTGGACGCGTTTTGTTCATCAATTTTTCGTGGTTCGCGATTTTTTCAAGCGACGAAATAGCTTCAGAAACTAAACAAGAACCAGTTTCACCTGATTTAAAATCATTTCAAAGCAGCCAAAGTACTCTTTAAAAGGCTTCACAAAATGGCACAGAACAATTCTATTTTGAATGTCTACGGTGGTGGTACGTAATCCTTGCAAGACGTCTCTTATGCTGATGTCGAATTCAGTCTGTTTCTCCAGCTCATTTACTAACATTAATATACTAATAGATGAAGTGGCTGCAATTGTCCTTGACCCTGGTTCTCAGACAACGAGAATAGGTTATGCCGGTGAAGAACAACCTAGAATAATAACACCTTCATATGCCAGAATAGATCAAGTGTCTGAGGATGCAATGGATGTTGATAACGAAGAATCACCATCATCACCAAGACCTAACATTAAAAGAAGAACAAATATAAAATTCGAAGAAAGTGCCATAAATTTCCCTAAACCTGGATCTGAACTGGTATCCATAGTCAAAGATGGTATGATTGAAGATTGGGACTTAGCAGTTGAACAATGGGAGTATTTATTCGAAAAATTATACGTCAATTATGAAGAACAACCATTATTATTAACAGAACCTGTTTGGAATACAGTACAGAATAGAACAAAATCTTTAGAGGTTGCATTAGAGCAATTTCAATTTCCAGGTTTTTATCTGGCTTCCAATCCAACTTGTGTCGCTTTTGCCCAAGGTAGACCTTCAGCTTTGGTTGTTGATGTCGGTCATGATATAATTAGCGTCACTCCAGTTATTGATGGTATGTGTTTAACTAAAACTGCTTTGAAAACTCACTATGCTGGTTCCTTCGTGTCACATCAACTTCTTTCAAAGCTCAATGCAATCAATGAAGAGGTAGTTCCAAGATATAAAGTTTTATCAAAGGTTTTTACAAAATCTGATGAATCACCAAGCTGGACTCCAAAACAGTTTGAAAATATAACTAAATCATATGACGATTACCAAATAGAGAAGACATTACATGAAATCAAAGAATCTATGCTAAAAGTGCCAAATGAACAAATGAAATCAATGTCTGATATTGATGATATAGAATCAATAACACGTTCTTATGAGTTACCGAATGGCCATGCTTTTGAAATGTCTAAAGAAAGATTAGAAACTGCTGATTCTATATTTGATCCTGAAAATTATCAAATTGACGCATTTGTCGCTGAATCAGGTGAACCTGAAATTGAATCTAAGAACGATTATGTTCCATTGAAGAGGGCAAAAAAACCAACAGAAGACGATGATGAAGAAGCAACTCCTGCCACTACAACTACTTCTTCCAAAAGAGGGAAGAAAGAAACAGTGGCATATAGAGGTCTTGGTGCTTTAACTTCTCATGCCTTGTCATTAGTCGATGTTGATATTAGAGCACAATTAGCTCACAACGTTATAGTTACAGGTTCATCATCATTGATTCCTGGATTAACAGAAAGATTGTATTTAGAATTAACAAAACTACATCCAGGTTTGAAAATCAGATTACATGCTTCAGGTAATTCATCTGAAAGAAAGTTTCAAAGTTGGATTGGTGGTTCAGTTTTGTCAAGTTTAGGTACTTTCCATCAATTATGGGTCAGTAAGAAAGAATTTGAAGAAGTTGGTGTCGATAAACTACTAAGTCAAAGATTTAGATAGTGTAATTGTATAATTATTTTGTATATTAGATAATACATCTGGGAATCAATATACTGTAAAAACACCAATTACTTAAACTTGCTCCTTTGATATCTTGCTCATATTCAATGTCTCATCTGCCATAGCATCTCTGACACAACCAATCATTGCATTCTGACGATCAATCAGAAACCTCTGTTTATTTAAAAATTGTAATTTGGATTGAACAATTTCATTAGGATCTTCAATTTCAAATAATTCACTTAATGCTTCAACTGCTACTGATAAGCTTGCCTGAACATTCTCGAAAATTGTGAAATATGGCGTACTATCACAGTAATAACCAATAGCATTTGTCCATTTTAAAACTCGTCTTGCAGTTAACAACGTGGCTGCGCTTTCTGCAAGGAACTGGGCTTCAATCCAAGAAATCCCTGATGCTTCTTGCAATTCCCTAACCGTCTCCTCCACTGTTGTACATCTCGCAGTATCTTGTTTAATTGAAACATCATGAACATTGAATAAATTATAATAATGTATGTATCTTTGTAGCGATCTTCTAGCACTATCCTTATTTTGCTTCTTTTCTGAATCCTTTTTACCAGAATCTTCTTGTCCAAATCTATTACATTGATAATGTGAGTTATTATGAGAAGCCCAATCACCCATACAAATCCAGCAGAATTGATATGAACACTTCTTACAAGTCATATGATTACAACCACCATTCTTTTCAATAGATGCAAGGCATTTTGGACATTGTTTAGTGTTGGTCAAAATCCAATTCACAGTCTCTGAATCGTCATGACATTTAGTCACCCACTTGGAAGCTAATAAGCAAGGAGCAGGAACATGATTCTCATAATTGCAACTAACACAAAATTGGTGGCCATGTGAACATGTAGCAATTGGTACTTCATTGTTCTTCACGATACTGGGTACTTCTGAACCGTTTAAAACTTCCACTATGATATCACAATCAGGAGAAGGACACCATTTATAATGAGCCTTTCGTTCAACAAACTCTTTGATTGAACTCTGTAGTACTTCTTCACTTTTACCCTTCCCACTAATGTTATCGATATCCTTAGACGTTAAAGCCATATCACAACCTGGACATTTGATAATTTTTCCTTCTGATAACTTTTCATCCACATAACGTCTATAGCAGTTGATGCAAAATTCATGTCCACATTTCAACTGATATGACTCCATTTCTGTATTGCAGCAAATGATACAATCAATTCCCTCATCATCGAGGTATACCTTGATGTTGTTTTGTGTTGAGTCTGTCGTTACCCCAACTTCACCAAGGACTTTGGCTGGGTTAGAAGTGTAATGATCAATTAACTTCTCTGAATTCCACGAGTAGTATTGTAGCAAGGTGATTGTTTGTTCTGTATTTAGTTCCAATAAATCTCTTAATTCTTCTGATTGTGCACTCATTTGCTTTAACAAGTCTGCTGTGGTGTAGGTCCTGAACTCTAGGGGACTTGGATACTTTGCCTTTGATTCTTGTGAAAACTCATTATCATCAATCAATGCATCGTCGTTGTCTGATTCATAATCTGAATCCCAATCTAAATCATCTAAGCTTTCTGGGTCATCATCACAGTCTCTTATGACCATTATCAGTATTTTCTATTCTTATTTGAACGATTTCTCCTCTAAAAATTAATAAATTGACCTTCTAAGTATCTCAACAATAATTTATAACAACTATTATCAAAAAGAGTTTTTTTGTGAGTTTTGTGGTAAATGAGAGAAATAAAACTAATCAATTCCACTACTTATTTAACTTGCGCTAAAATCAAGTTTTTTATTCTGTCAAATTTTGCGTGTCACAAGTGGATACTACAAAACGTTGACTTCCTAATACAGTAATTCTAAGCTGATGCATCCTGTGTACTAAACAATAACTTACAAACATTCTAATCTGTCCAATGCAGCTTTAACTTTCATACTGACTCTAGTACTCAATTCATAATCATCAGAGTATGTTTGAGCTTTTCTCAACCAATCAATGCAATCATCTAGACTTTCAATACCATCGTTCTTCCAAATGAACAATGACTTTTCGTATAATGCAGATGGGTATAACCAAGGATCATGGTCGTTTCTAATGAATCTGAATGGTTCTTTAGTGTTTTCAGGTTCGAAAGAGATGATGTTTTTCAAGACTTTTTCATCAAGTTCTTGTTGGCCTTTTGTAACGTCTCCTAGTCTTCTATGGATTAAACTGTGTAAGAAGTGTCTTGACATTGATTGGTTTTCATCTTCTGCAATCTTAGCATGTTCAGTAATGCTGTAGTCTAACATCTTTTGTGCAATTTCAAGATCATCTATTGGCATTCTATTGTAACCATTCCAGAAATAGGCTAGTTCATGAATTGGTGAAGTTCCAATAGCATCAACAATATCAACTTTATTCTTTTTGGCAACAGTTTCAAGTTGTGCAACTTTTCTGATAACAAATTTATCAAAAGGTAATTGTTTTGTTTTCTTTCCTTGAGTATGAACATATGGTGCTTTCAAGATCAACTCTTTAGCCTTTTCTCTGAAATAATCCTGTCTTGCTAATTCTTTCTCATCTGTAATTAAACCCATTTTACACATACGATACAACTCCAAATAACAAGCACCGGCAAAATAGGTGTACAAATCAGGAGACCAAGCATTAATCTTCAAAAGCTTCAAAATATCAACTGCAGCTTGTTCATATTGATGCAAAAACACCAAAACCATAACTTTATCAAAAACCAACAAAGCCTCAACTTGCTTCATTTGAACTTTACGATCAAGTGAGTTCATTAATGACAAAGCTTCTTGCAGGCGACCTCTTGAAGTCAACATTCTAGCCTCTTGTAACAACCAAAGTGCAGAGTGTGGGAAAATAGCTCTTGCATACAATAATGCATCTTCAAGTTTTTTACCTGGATGTAATAAAGTAGGTTTGCCAATACCCTGGAATGCATTAGATTCTTCATCCATTAATTTAGCACTCTTGGTTCTCTTTAATGATAGATGTGGTTTGATTGAATTACTTGAAAACCCAGTATTTTTATGAAGTAGTCCTTGAACATCTGGTATATCAAAATCAGCATCAGTGAATTGGAAAGGTCCATCATAAAAAACCAACAAAGCTAATAAACCAATACACCCATGAACGTTTCTGCTTTCAACTGCTTTCCAGATCTTCTTTAAACCATCTTCTCTAGAACCTTTGAAACCAACAATAGCTAAAACTTTCCCGATAGCAGGTGGTATTAAAGAAAGAACTAGTTGTAAGATACCAAAACATAAATTAGTACCAGAAATAATAAACTCATCAACAGTTGATTGATTTTCATTCAAGAATTTGTTAGTTTTTTCTTCTTCGTCTTCTAAACAAGTAGGTGTTGGAGAGCTTTCTCTCATTGGTTCACCAAGCTCTGATCTAAGCCTTTCAGTTAAAGGAGTATTACCAATATGACCACCATTCAATCTTAAATTTCTCATTTTTTGAACTTGTTCTGCAATATCTGTAACTTCTGAATCTTTCACTTGTTCAGAAGATAAAGGAAATGGTAAATCAGCAAAATTAAACCCAGAATTGAGAGATGTAGTACTTTCATTTAAAGTGACATTAGGCAACCCAGATTTCTTCAAATCTTCTTCATGTTCTTTGATAATTGTTAAGATTTCATCTAAAGTTTGATACGCTTTACGCAGTTTATACAGAGCCTTAGCACTTTCAATCATTGACTCAGATAACAGCATTATCAATGCGTGTAATAAATTTGATTCCGCATAGGTGATAGCATATTCAGTACCTGGAGGGAAAATCGAACTAGTCTTGAGTTTCATTTTTTGATGCTTAGAACGATCACGATAAGACAAGTTTTCAGCACGACCCAATATGTCACCAGCTTGTTTCATCACTTCAGGTTCAAATCCCAAAGTGGATTCCAAGAACTTAATGACACCATTTGCCAATGTCTTGATAGTTGAATCCGGATCATCATTGATCAAATGAGACCCTTCCTCTGTTCGATCATCTAATAAATAGTCCATTGCTTGGAGGGCCAATTCGAAGTCATGGGCCTGTTTTAATATGAGTTTAGTGGCTTCATCATGAGAGATGGCCGACTCAGTTCTTCTAAAACCTAGTGCACGAAGCATTATGGGTCAGATTAACGATGAGGAATGGAAAATGTGACGTTAATGAAATTAGTAGACCTGAAGAAGAGATATTTTCAGTTACTTCAACAGTATTGAATAATAAATAGATATCTATTGACTATAATCGATCAAGGAACCAATTAATAGTCAATACCCTATAGTTTAGTTAAATTTAGCAAGTCAACGTTATAGAAACTTAGAGAATTAAAGCCTGGAACCGTTTCGCGAAATTGTTCTCAATTCTAGAGGGAGCGTTTCTTGCAATTTCCAGTCTGAGGATCGTGTAATTTTAGATGCCCCTATTCCGTCCGTGTAGAGATTAAAGTTTCGCTGACTAGATAAGTTAAGTTCAAGACGACTGACGAGAATCTGAAGTTGAAAGAGGTTAAGACTCTGAATTGGATGACATTTGATTCTAATTCTTGATCTTGGTCAGACACATATCTAAGCTTAGTTTGTAGCAAATACAAAAGGCTTGGACTTACAGTCCTCAGGTTACCACGCCAGCCTTGTTTTGTGCAGATTTATAGGTCCTGGCTTGTTTACCCTGAACTGAAAGAGGAAATTCGCGGTGTCCTAAATCTTACCAATTTAGCGTGTTTGATCCTTATACAGGGAATCTGTTTCCAAACTCAGAAGAAGGCCTCGTATTTGACGTGGTGCCTTTATAAACTAATTATTATACGATTTTATAGATCCATACTTTTATTTCTTTCTCTTCGATTTGATCACCACGTTCACGCCAATATTGCTGACACTGTTCCAAACGTTCTCACTAACAAATTTGGGTAGTTTACGACCGTATAAGCATTGGTCTACGAACCACATACCAACAATGAACGATTTCTTGTCCAAAAACCCATCTCTTCTTGAATCAACAAGATCCCAGATCTGTCGTAGTTGGTCCATTGGTAATTTTGATCTTATCCATAGTTCTTTAACAACGATATTCAGTATCAAATCATTTTCCAGTTGGTTGTGTAGTGTGGTATTCGTAGACAGTCTGGAAGCTTTCAACGCTGTGCTTATTCCTTCATTACTGGTTATCTTAATGGTATCTGGATCGACCATATTCATGTACAGTCCTTTATTCGTTACCCACACACCTTCATACCTTTTCCTTTCATTTTCTGTGATATATTCAGTGTCATTATGATGTTTCCATGGTTTATCTTCATTGAACTTCTCTTTTTTCTTTTCTTTTCTAAGAGTTGATTTCAATTGAACTGGTTTATCTAAATTATCTTGTTTCTTTGATAACGTATTCCCCAAGGCCACTGTGCTTGTTGATTTCAAACTTTTCTTTAGAAACTTTTTGGCATTGTTCCTCAACCCATGACGTTTGTGATAATCATGACTCTTCTGTTTTGCTAAATCATTGAAATCAAGATAGAATTTAGGTAGTTCATCTTCTGTGTCTATAACGTTTTCAGAATCAGTTAAATCCAATTGTTGAGATATCAGATGATCTGGTGGTGGTTTTCGTCTAGGTGAGGATGGTCTTGTGTTGGTCAGATTTTGGGACGGAGAGTCGTAGAAATCACTTTGGGTTGCAGAAAGGCTAGGCGATGAAACATCAGATGGTGATGGTGGTGGAGGCTTCCTATTGGGAAACGTCTTTATAGTTTTATTTCCTGGTTCAAATTGTTCAAATGGTTGTCGGCTTGATACATAACTGGAATCATAAGCATTTGGTGCTTCTAAGTTATCATCTTTATCAGAAACATTTTGTAAAGAATCTTCTTTCGTACCAATTCCATAATAATTAGCCCTAAGGGAATGGACATTTGAATTTATATCACTCACTATTGACTCTTTTGATTTATTCAAATCATCGAGATTGAACAGTCCGTCTTTGAGGTCATGTGGTGCATTGTTCAACGACTCTGTAGACTTATCTATTGAATCTATTGATCTGATGCCCGATAAAAATAATTCATTGGAAGAACGAGGTTTAGCTAGTGGCAATGATTCAAAGGAATGAACAGATGATACTGGACTTGATCCACCTGAAGAGTAAAAACCAGGTGTGTTTATCATTGCTGGAGGTTGTAAATTGAGAACATTTGATGTATTTCTATTAGCGGTTGCAATAGAAGCAGCTTGTAACGATAAATTAGAGATTGAGTTTGTGTAACTATGTGGATGACTGAAAACCTTAGGTAATTGTCGATCAAATTGCTCACTGATTGATAAATGAGGGAAATCAGGTAATGAGTCTGAAAATTCATTATAACCCGAATGTAAATGTGATTCTGGAGTTCTTATTGAAGGATTCGAGGAGATCACCATAGACATAGGTCTTGATGTAGACATTATCCTTCTGGGTTTAGTAGACTGTACTGGCTTTGACTGTGTTCCAGAACTTGGTTTGTTGTAAGCTGGTTTATTTGGTGGAGTAGGGTCTGCTGGATGCTGGCTCAGAGCAGCAGCAGCTTTGGCTGCAATTAGTGATGAGTTCGATACATTGGATGAGTCAGAAGGTGTTGCAATTGTGGGGAGACCAGTTGGATTTTTGGACTGAAGTTGTTGTATTGGTTGTTTTTGTTTTCTCTTTAAAAGACCCATTGTTTAATATTAATATAGGACCCTATCAAGGGTGAATTCAGTTTTGATGAATCAATGATGTGGTATTGATACCGTGACTGTGATTGTATATCGAGGTTCAGCTCGTTTGGTAGTTTCTATTAGTGGTTTTTATTGTTTGAAGATGGTTCTATAGGTATATGTTTGTGCTAAATAAAGATTAGCTGGGTTTTGTGGCCGGAACCATTTTTGTAAACTAGTGTAAGCGAGAAGATAGAGAAAAAGCTTGTTCCTGAGCAAATAACGACTGATTATGACAAGAAGAGAAGTGAAAATGTCTAGCAAATTTTATGAGAGTATTTTATTCATAAAAAATGGGGTTCTGTTAAAGTAAATTATTCTTTTTAATTGCCTATCTAAAATCAAGTATGTGTCAGAATGAATGGTCTCAAAAGTGAGGAAGGTCTCAAAAGTAAGGAACTAAATGGTTGAAAGACTATACCATAGGTTTAGTGCCTCAATGACATAACATTGTCACTAAATTGACCTTTGTAATTTCCTGGTGGCCAATATTGACACACTGTGTAATTTCCATAGTACTCATCACAGTACTTTATGCCACAACCAATATATGTGGTACTTTTCCAAACGACTTGTGTGAAATGACCCGTATCGTGTCCGAATACTGGATTATTATAATCGTATTCATCTATTTCATCATACCATGCATTGATTGCCCCTGATATTTTGTAACCCAAAGCTAAGTTCTCCCCATAATTTGGATTACCTGAGTGAACCAAAATTCCATCACAAGAGTATTCATTTGCGAACTGTTGAGCCGATTGAGCAATTATGTCTGACCATAGTAGATCGGGTGTGTCTTTGTGTAATTGTCTTCTTGAGTTGTGCTCCACTACAACTTCATAAGGAAAAGACTGCAATGTAGTGTATGTGGTTAATGTGGATGTTATTGTGGTTGTGAAATCAGATTCCTTTGAAATTGTGCTTGTGGTATTGGTGATTCCAAGCTCGTTTAATGTTATTTTCTTGACAGTATCAGTTGACCATCGAGTTGAAAAGGTGGTATGTATCCTCCTAACCTTTTCATAGTTCACTTCATAGTTTGTAACGTAAAATGTCTGCAAGCAATTAATGCCTTCGAGCAGAAGTGTTAAAAAAGAAAAGTGTAATTTCATACCTATTCTTTGCTATCTAATAATTTGAGGCTCATGTAAAGAGATCTACGAAGCATGTTTGCAAAATGGAAATAACCAAAGCAAATGTTTTAGCTCTTATAATGGTACATATCATCATTGATGTTTTATGGTTGTTGAATATGGAGTCAAAGATCAGTATCAGTATTGTTTCATTGTAGTTAACAAGTTATAATTTACTCGGTGGAAAAGCAAATAGTATATGAATTAAATCTGATTCTGAAACAAAGTAGTACAGCAACATTATACTTAAGATTCAGAACCCAAAGTTAATTATTTTTTCAGATTCAACAAACTGAGATGAAACTGTTCTGATGTTTTTCTGATTCGGCTGAGGTTAAATTTGAGAGTTGGCCAGTTTCAAGGATTCAAGGATTGAACACTTTGCTAAGGACAAGTCATCAATTTTTGAAAGACATTTGTCATTTGGTATGATATGATTAACCGGTGTTAGCTTCAGTACACTATTTCACAAGTGTAACCTCATACAGTTGCAATAACGTAGAATCATTAGTTTGCAATCATGAATAAATTAACTGCAGCTACATTAACGTAAAAAATATTTCACACCTAGATTAATGACACCTTTGTTTTATGAAGTACATGATGTCGAATATCGGAAGTAACAAACTAGTGAATCAACTTCAAGTTTCAACCAATAGACTAATGTTAAGTACATAACTTCGTTTGTTTTGTGAACAGGACTCGTTTTAATTTTGAAATTGGTGCACCCTATTAGCAGTAAAACCGATATCATTAGTGTTATTGATTTACAAAATTTCTAATTAAGTTAAGTTTCCACTACAATTTTCTTTGAACATAAACTAGTTATTTCTTTTTAAAATAAGTAAATAATCGCATCAGAGCTTGCCTATTGAAAGCTGTGACTTTAATAAAGAACGTAAACGAAAAATAAAACGAATGAAAAAAAATATAGATGGAACCGACAAAATGAATAACAAAACTAATACAAAATAGGGTAGTTAATTTTTTTTTTGTTTTAATTGAGAATCTCAAAGATGTTTTTAAACGTTTTCAGCATATTGACCACCAAAGTTACCAGCTGGGTTGTAAGAACAAATGGTGTATTGACCCCAGATGTTGTCACAAGTCTTGTAACCACAACCTAATTGAGTAGTTGATTTCCAAACGACTTGGGTGAAATGGGAAGCAGATGGGTTAGAGGCATCGTAATAGCTGTTTTCATCGTACCAAGCTTGAACGGCACCAGTAGTAGAGTAACCTAAAGCTAAGTTTTCACCATATGGACCACCAGTGTGAGTTAAAGTACCGGAACAGTCGTAAGAATCAGCGTAAGCTTGAGCATAGTCAGCTAATTCAGAAGACCAGGTCAAAGAACCAGAACCCCATTCAGCACGTAATTTGTTGTGGATGGCTAAGATTTCAGAGGAGAAACTGTCAGTGGCAGTTGAGTCTTCAGTGGTAGCAGCTGTGGTTGGAGATTCAGTAGTAGTAGGAACAGCTTCAGTAGTTGAAACTTCAGTAGTGGCTGGAGCTTCAGTAGTAGGAGCAGCTTCAGTAGTGACTGGTGCTTCAGTTGTTGAAACTTCAGTAGTGGCTGGAGCTTCAGTAGTTGGAACTTCAGTAGTGGCTGGAGCTTCAGTAGTTGGAACTTCAGTGGTAGTTGGAGTTGAAGTGGTTTCCGCTTGAGCTGGAGTCAAAGTAGCTGGTGTAGCAGTTGGAGTGGATTGTTGTTTGGTGTAAGTGGTGATAAAAGTTTCAGTGGTGTGAGCTCTGATTTGAACTAATTTGGAAACGATGACTTCAACGACTTTACCAACTTTTGGAGCAACAGAAGAAGTTGGTTCTGCTTGGGCAGTGACAACGACAACGTTGGTTTCAGTAATGACAGCTGGGACTGGAGCAGCTAAAACTTGAGCAGCAAGGGCCAAGATAGGTAAAGCTAATTTGAATTGCATTATTGCTTAAATATGAGTAAAAGAATGTGGTTTAATATGACCTTGATAGAATAATAGAATGAATGTACTTTTGAAAATATTTACCGCGTCTGATTATATAAATCAAAGTGAAATCTGGATCTTAGATAAAGGAAAGACTTGAATAGTAGTAAAGGAAGGATAGCAGGTCGGAAATGGGATCCAGTTGCAAGGTCGTACTGAGTAGGTTCTGTTAAAGAAAGTGTGAGATGGGATCCTGAGGGTTGTGAACAGGTCTCAGAATCATTTACAGCGAAGATATTCTCTTTTATAATTGAACCTATTCGAAAGGGGGAGTTTGATATGGGCCACGTCGATGGATGCGCAGATATGCAAGATGTGGGATTCTGCACCAGATTTGCATGATCGTTGCGCGAAATTCTGATCTGTGTCAACTTTAATTTTCAGGATCAACAACTAGTGCTGGTAATTAATCCCAATGGAGGAAAAAGAAAACACAGGGAGTTGCTAGTGCGGGAAAGGGAAAACAAAGGATATCTGAACTGGCTGTAAGGTCTCAGACTTCACTCACTGGTAAGAGTCCGGAGTGGGTAAGATATACTCTATATGATTGTGGCCTAAGATCTCATTTTCCAATAAAACAGCGAGTATTGGTAGTTTGATATGAAATTTTGAAATTGGTGACTAGTTCAACATTTCTTTAGTTACAACAAGTAAAGAAGAAGAGAAATAAGTGAATAAAATGAATAAAACAAACTACAAACTTCGAAATTATACAATCTAGATTAACTATTGACGGAAATAATAAACAACAGCTTGATTCAGCTGAATGTTGTAATGATTCTATATATTTATCATTTATTCATTATTTGAATCAAAACATTATGCATACGAAAAATTCATAGATCGAAGTTATAACGTTTGGTCAACATATGTCACCGCTTTATATTGTCAACTTTGCGGTATCTGCCGGCACGTTCCAGATATTGGTCACTTTTCTTCTTTGGTTCTTACATCTAGGTTCACCAAAAGAAAAAAAGATCTGGTAAGTGCACTCTCCAGTATGAAAATTGAACCAGTAAATACCATTGTCGTAAATGATTAAGCTGGCTCAACACAATAAGGGTACGTACCTATTATTGCTTATCTGAACTCTGAGTCACTGGGGAATGTTAATATTTAGCATTAGAATTTAGAAGTTCTGTTTTAATGATTAAATTGTTTTTTAAAACATCTTCACTTTTACACCAGTTTTGGTGAAAGACCGTTAACTACCAGAAAGTATCAATTAACCCAAAAACTTCAAAAACAGCCTATAGTAAGCTGTTAACACACAGTGATATTTCTTTCTTTAAAATTTTATTAAATACAGGTGATTTATATTCCAGGTTCTGCACTGTCCTTACATTAGTTACAGTAGTCAGATTTTAAAAGTAGTTGTTCAGTTATGAATTGCACAGGTGTACAGATTAATCTTAATTGTTATGTGTTTAATTTAATTTAATAGGAAGTTAGTGTTTAGTGTTCAGTTTAAAAAGGATGGATAATTGATTATGAGGGAATTTTTGAATTAAATAACAGAGTTCAGACTTAAAAAGTTTTTGTAAACAGTGAATTAGATCAAATTAAACAAAAACTGAAGCTCAGGTATTGTTTACTGATAATAATTTAAATATTCAACCTATTCCTGTGGTTTCAGACATCAACGCCTCTCGAATCTGAAAATTTTGAACCGGTGCTGCATTTCTAAAAACCGAGGTCTCAGAGTGGTACAGCCACTCTATGTAGTTACTAGAGTGACACAAAATGAACTAATTGTAAACTCTTGAAACCAGATGAATTATGATTTGAAATATTGTTTTGATTTGATTTGTGTACTTCTTCCTTTTATATTCATAAACAATAGATTTGTGAAACACTGAATTGAGACTTCTGTGAGGCCCAGAATCAATCAGCAATGAAGATCAAACCAAACATCGTTCTGAGTATCTTCATATTCTTATCCATCACTGTTGCCGCTGAGTTGGGATCAGTCTCATCTGAACATTCAATTGAGGTATCGTGTCCATCTTTTCATGATATTGATGTTCAAATCGATCTATCCTCTTGTGTATGACTTCTAGAATACCTTTAATCTTATTGTCTGATTTGTTCCATAGAACCAATTCTCTAACAAGCTGTAATGCAATGCAGTCTGTTAATTTTGAGACATGTTATATCAGCGGTTACAACGATCTGTTTCTTTGTGAGGGTTGTTCTTTGGTTTCTCATAAGTTTGAGAGTTTTAACATTGATGTTGATTCTGACTGTGCTTGTACTTGTTGCTGGTATCAATATATTCAAAATTATTGTTTCAAACAATTGTGTTCTGATGAAGAAGAGTTGAATAAACTACGAGAATACACCAGTTCTGTTTGTTCTGCCGCTCCTATAAGAACCAGTATTAGACCCTACAAAGGTGCATATGCAGAATCTGACGCTGGAATTGAATTGTTCTTGTCAGACAACTCTACACTTTACCGCTCTTTACTTAGCACCGAAAGAAAAGATCTTTATGATCTATTAGGTACTGTTTTCAATTTTGAAACATTACCTAGCGTTGAGGACTTAGTCAAGAGATCATCTCAATATGATGAAAATGATGATGGATTGGATGCAGAAACACTAAAATCGTTTGAAATTTTTGAAAAAACTGATATTGATGTAGAAGATCATGAAGACTCAGCAGATTCTTTTGAAAATGATCAAGATCAAGATGATAAAAACGGCATGATTGATGATCAAATTGAAGATGAAGATGAATGTAATGAAAATGAAGATGAATGTAATGAAGATGGTGTCGATCAAGACTCTGGTTTAGACTTGGATGAAGTAAATAAGGAAGAGGAGAAGGAATACGAGTATGACGATGAAAATGATAAAAGTGAAGATTGGCAAGAAGAGGATGATGATGATTATGAAGATAATGACGATGAAAATGATGATGATAATGATGGTAATGATGAAAATTCTAAAGAATTTTATGATTATGATACGTTGGAAGTAGAACAACAGGAAGAAGGTGATTATCACGACAAAGCAGAAGAACAAGAGGAAAATCATAACGAAACCGATCAAGACAGCGATAGAGTTGACGAAGATCGTGACTTAGATGAGTTTGATCAAATTGAACAATCATATCTCACATTGAAAAAAAGGGCTCTTGATAAAGAAAAGATAAAGTTAGCATTTAGTGAAGGTATTTCGTCTTTGAGAGATGTCAAAGATGAAATAAGTTTTGATTTAGTACAAGATTTGTTCGAATCATTTGTTGATACTCCTAATGATTTCTTTATGATTGTTAAATCTTTCTTAGGTGAAAACAGGTATAATATCTTCGCTGGTGCCTATCAAGAATCTATCGAGAGATTAAAGATACAGGCACTTCCGCAACCAGTTTCAGGTCGATATTGCTTAGAAGAAGAGTCCCGGTTTTTAACACATAAGTTTTCTGATATTGAAGATCAAGAAAGTGGTTTGGAAATTGGAGGCTGCTTTATGAACACGATCGTTGAATCTATAAGAGGTGGTCACTGTCCTTCTACAGAACATTGTTCATGTAAATGTGCAGTAACAAAGGGGTTAGTTCAATGTATTGAAAGCTATGGCAAGAACCTAGAGGATTTATTAAAAATTGGTAGAACTGAAGCTGTTCAATTTTGTGACTTAGCTACTAATGATAATGGCTCTTCAGATACTCTTATCAAATCACAGAGCGCGTATCAAACAGAGTATCTGATTGAAAATGAATTCAAGTTCTTAAATGATTTAAAACCAATTGCTGAATCATTAGATTTTTCAAGGGAATTGGCTGAGGTCCAAGCTGATTTATTATGGAAAACTTCAACTACTGAAAATATTGGAACTAATTCTGATATAAATGCAGCAATTATTATTGATAAGTGTGAATTGGGAGTTGGTGAACTTAGAGATTACCTACAGTTTAGTCTCGATAGTTGTGATATAAGGGGTTTATATCAATGTAAAAACAGCTATAAGGGAACAAAATGCAGAGACTTTAAGATTGAGCAAAATTCCTGCAACAATGCTTGTTGTCTTCAAATGAAAATGACTGAATGTGCTAAAACTCACTGTGCAAATAAAAAGCCCGTTAAAGAATTTATGAAAATTGCCAATCTTGTTTGTACCAAGTATGCCGATCCACATATCACCAATGGTAGAGCTCCTTATGAAGAAGATGAACTAGAGCCAGCTGATTCAATTGGTGATTTGAAGCCAACACCGACGCAATCATCCAAAGACTGCGGTGAGAGTGAATTTGAGTTTAGACCACCTGCAACAAGAACGGATAACGTCCTAGATATGTTGAAACGGGCAGATACTGATGTTCCTGTTACAGATGATGTTTCATTTGAAGAAAACAGCTATGAAGATGAAGAACTTTCTGTTGAAGCTTTGATTAAATTTGGAAATAGTGGAAATGATAAGATATCCAAACTTCATAACAGAGTTTGTATTATAAACGAATTCAAACCACCGTATGACACCACTGGGTGTGATAAGAGAGAGGTGAAGGACTGTATCAAAGAAGGTATTGAAAATTTGAAAAATGATCCCGAACATTTTTGCCCTTATTGTGCTAATGATAATGTTTATGATGAATGTCGCTGTGCCTGTTGTTTTGGTAAATACTTCAGCAAAGTCTGTTATGATCCAAATTGCAAAATCTTGAAGGAAAAGCTCAGATATAAACGGTATGTCAAAGAAGTATGCAAGACTAAACCAAAGAGAAAGTATAAAAGAGACTTGGAAGAATTTTTTGTGGGTGATTCCTCCAATTTTGATGAAAGAACAACAAGTTTCAAAAAAGTTTCAAGTAGAGACAAACGTTTTGAAGTTATAAATATCAAAAATGATTTATTTACAGATTTAGAACATAATAGAGGGAAGCCAATTGTTGAAGAACATATTTTGGTTAATGACCAACCTGTTAATTTACATAGAGATCTTTTAAAGAATATGCAAGTTTCTTCTTTAAGATCCAACAAAATTCATGCCCGTTCCATTGAAACTGATGCTAAATACTCTGAAGAAACAGACAATAATATAGAAAGTTACAATGCAGATCTTTATAGTGACCAAGATGAAAATTCGGAGGCTGGTAAAGCTGGTTTAATCAAACGATTACAGAAGAAAAATGATAGATACAACAAAGCCAAATCGTTTGCTAAGAAAGGGTCTGTCAATCATCGCAAGAAGCAACGATTACCTTCAACATTTTCTCCTTCCGATAGACAGAAGACTGCAATCAACCCAGATAAGTATGACTCCAGACAGCAATCTCAAGGAAGAATCAAAACTAGTCATAGAAGAAAGAGACCAACCCCAAAACATCCATCTGATAGAAGAAAGAAAGGTAAAACTTCAAAATCTACTAGAGATTCAAGAAAATACAGGTCTAGTTCTCCTGAGTTAAATGTTCAGTCAAAATTAGTTCATTCTGTGAATAAACAACATAGAGGTCCAAAATACTTTCAAGCATATTCGCTACCTCCAAATAACACACAAACCTTCAAAACTGTTATAACTCCAAAACTTTCTACTCCAGTTAAGATTTACAAGAGAGACATACTCTACAAGGCAAATCAAGTACCAAACCTGGACCAGAAAAAACAGTATATAGAAAATCTTAATGGGAGCGGACACACTGAATCTTCTCTGAATGGAACTACTCTTATTCCTGAAACTATTCCAGAAGCATCAACAGATTTTTTAAACACATGTGATGACTTTAGTTCAACTCCTACATCTACCAGCTGTGATTCCACCTCTAAATCAAAAAAGTTCAGAACCGTTACAAGAACTCTTACCAGAACAAGATCAGATCCAGAATTAGGTGCTACTACTTCATATTCTTTAGTACAGTCTATTCAAACATCATTATCAGGTTCTCCAAGCATACAAGAAGCATTTTATCCGGAACAAACTTCAATCACAAAAGTATCTGAAACTCAGCAGTCTACTAGCTCATTCACTACCGCTACTGTCACTTCATTCCCACAGCAATTTGAAGATGAAGATATTCATGCTGATGAAATCATTGTACAAATCGCAGGTGATAATCAAAATGTTGTAACACTCGAAGTTCCAGTTACCGTTACTTCCATCAAGACAAGATTTAGACCAACAACTGAAATATATACAGAATTTCAAGCAACTTTCACTAAAGTTGAGACTGTTTTTGATGACACTTTGACCACTACTATAGCAAAGAGGACGTTGTACAGGTACAAAGACATCACTACTGAAACTGAAACTGCTACAAAAAGTGATACAACTACTAAAATCAGAACCAAAGTGATACCATTAACCACAGTGACTGAATTTGAAGAATCTGATAAAACTGTTACAAAATTACTTACTAGTACTAGTACAGAAATTATTACTTGGTATGAGAAGACTTCCACTGAAACAGCAACCACTTATTCTGGTACCGTTACAACAACAGCTTTCAAACTCACTAAAACCAAATATAATAAGGAAGGTACAACTACAGAGACAGAGATTGTTACTGAAACAGTTAAGACTTTTAGAACCAAATGGTATCCTGAGTTTACAGTTACTGAGTTTGAGGAAGTTATTACTAAATATAAAACGAAATGGTATCCTTATACAACAACAGAATTCTCCAGCACTACTGTTTCAGCTACTACAACAACTACTACTACAACCACAAGCACAAGCACTATAATTCTGTTAAGCAATCTGTCACCCCTAGCACGTCCAACACCGCCTGGTTTCGCATTTCCATCAATTCTTCCTCGTGAATTAAAAGAAAATGAAGAAATTTATACGGAAGTGATTAAAGAAATTTATGAAATCAATGACGATGGGGATATTTTGCTTAAGTCTGAATATGTTAGAAGCACTGATAGTGAAATCAAGGATGGGTTAGAAGATGATGTGACTGATAAAGAAATTGAAGAAGAATCTGACGACGTAGAAAACAAACTGGAAGAGAGTATCAATGAGGATCTAAATTTTCAGAATCTGGCCTTGAGAAAATTTTCTTCCAACAACACACTTCAACAATCAAAACCAAATAAGACTAACCACTTTTTTGAAAACTTTGAGTCTTCAAGTAATAGAGCACAATCATCAAGTCCATTTTTTTTGTTAGGCTTAGGTACAACTGTTTTATTAATTGGTGCTTGCTTATTTTTAACCAATCCTGGAGATTTAACACCTCGATTTACTAATGAATTGTGAGCAGTTATCTGGAATTCAATGACTCATTAATTGATTGCTTGTTTTTGGTGGTACAAGTTACCTAGAATAAATGCGCTTTATACATGATGCTGTAGTAAAAAAAAAATACCGAAACAATTTCAACAGTGACACAATATTGAAGCCTGATTGATTTTTTACAAATGCCAGAAAGTCTCATACTAGCGCGGGAACTCTTCAGTGCATGTACAGATCAAGGATACAAACAGAGGAGGGTCGAATTTGCTCCAAAAAACAGTGAATTTGAATCATTCTCTTCAAATTTTCTATATGCTACTGATGGGGATAATGTACAGATTCTGATATTTAAGAAGACGACAATTGCAATCTTCACAGAATGTCATCCAGTAATGAAAGCATACCTTGAAAGAAGATTCATCACCACAGAACAAGCTTCAAATGATTTACTGAATGATCGTAAAAGTCTGATACGGTTGTATTATACCACTGTTGCATTGTTGTTAACCACCCATGAAAATCATTCAGCTATTAACCTACATCATGAAATAGTGAATAAAATATTGGATTCAGAAGACTCATTCTTTGTTGATTTGCTCCTTGATCCTAAAACGTTTATTATTAAGGAATTATACCTACTGCAATCATTACTGAATTCCAACAACAATAAATTAAACAAATCATCATCGTTATGGACGTTATTCAAGAAATTATTCATTCACTGTGTCGAGAATGAAAAGATCTTTCAAAAACTACCACAGAACTTCTTTCTCAATACTGCTATCAAAGCAGCAGAGTTACATTTTTCGAATTATTACGCTTGGAATCTTATACGGTTCATGTTCAACGTTTCAAAACTAAGTCTTAACTGTTCGAAACACTGTGTCATTTTTGATCAGATTAAGTCTTTTGCATATAGTCACCATACTGATGCTTCTGCATGGTCGAGTTTCACTGATTGTATCACTATCAGTAAGGAAGGTCTACAACACACATGTTTCGAATTCAACCAAACCTCGAAAAACAGCAAACTTCAACCAGGTTCGTTGAACTTGCTAGTTATGGGACCAAGCAGTAAAGACCAATTGTTATCACTATCAGCATGGCTATGGAAGAATGAAGTCGTTTCAGAAGTGCCATACCATGCTTTTAGGAGGTTGTTGATGTATAACGTTAAAGTATGGCATGAAAAGGATTTGATTCTACAATTGGCTGGTCAAGTTAAAATACATTGCTCGTTGTTTGAAGAGTTGAAGTTTAAACCCAAAGGGGTTGAGGTCTATCCGTTTAGAGGATATTTGAAGACTAATGTTGATATCAGTAATGACTATGAGCTAGGCCAAGTTTTGAAGATTTATTTTAATTGGAAGAATGTACTCGATTGGTTTGATGAGTTCATCAAAGATAAATACATTACGATTAGACCATTGTCTGACTAACAAATATAAGATTGCTTCATTACACTAAATAGTTAATGATAACAAGTCTTGAATATAGAAAAAAAACAAAATCGTTATAGTATTTGACTTGCCCAGCAACATTAAAACAAACACATAATCGATCCACATAGCAATATGAAATCACAAACATAAAAATAAAGAGACACCATGGAAAAATACAACGATACTCTATCTTCTAAAAAGGTTAAAACAAGGAAGAAGCTCATAACATAAAAGTATGCAAAAACAACAAGGTGCAGCTATTGTTCTTTCAACTATCATTTTAATCTTGATGAATATGCAATTTTTTAAAAGCTGGGATATCAAATTCTGGAGTGAATTCTTGACCAGGAACAATTGGAACAGATTCTAAAATTAATTTTGCTTTTGTTTCAGGATCAGCATCATTAGGAATTGGTCTATATAAAATATATTCTAATTCTGATAAAGCTTCGTCTTTATTCTCTTTGAATAACCTTGGGTGGAATTCAACACCATCTTCGATTCTTTTCTGTCTTAATACTCTTTGTTCGTCTTCGATTTTGAATTTCTCATTAGTTGCAATGTCATGATTTCTTTTACCTAATGCATCAATAACATGTTGCCATAAATTTCTTGATTCATATTCACCTTGAACGTCTAACGGTCTGACTTTTGGAGGTAATGGATTTGTTTTTGACACATCCAAGAATATTTCCTTTGTAGCTCCTGGTTTAGTCAAACTTTTAATATACATAATGTCATTCCATTTCCCTGTGAGTTGGTATAGTTCTTTACCATTTTTATCTTTGATAACACCTTCAATAGCGTCATAAGTACCTGAAATGAAACCTTTTGTTTTAAATTCAATATCAATGGATAATCCGTTAGTTGGACATTTGATAATCATATGATCACCTAATTCAATTCTCATTTTACCAAACAATATACCTCTGGCATACATATTTGGTTGAGTTAAAGTGTACTTTTCAGGTTTGCCAAGTGAATCTTTAATATCTAAAAATTGCAAAACGGTAGTACCATCCATCATAGCAGCAGTAGAATTACCTAAAAATCTTGAAATTGGAACAACTGCACCATCAACTCTGATATGAGATTCTGGGACCATATAGAAATATGAAGATTTTGGAGGATGATGAGATGTTTGTTCAGCAATGTAGTACGCTTGTTGTCCGTTTGGTAAATCCCAATAACTTGTGAAAAATTCACCCAAGACAGGATTTAATGGTTTCTTAACGGCTTTTGGGGCTATATGCCAACCTGACAAATACCATTTAACAACTTTTAAAAATCTGTCAATTTCATCTTTGGAATCATGAGCTTCTAATAAAAGACCAGGTTGTTGCAATTGATTGGTGATTCTTTCCAACATGGATTTTCTTTCCAAAATGAAAGTTGGTAATGTAATTCTTGATAAATCACATCCGGGTCTCAATTGAGATATAATACCCATTAGGATACTCTGTCCTTGATCATCAACTTCATCAATGTCTTCAGTATCGACAGTGCCATTGGAAGGTGTCTCAGCTGAGGTTGGAGAGCTAATACTGACTTCAGAAATCTTTTGTCTGAGTTTGGAAAGGGACATTGTGTAGGAATAGAAGGCAACCAGGAGTTAGACTAAGGTGATAATCAATACCGGTAAATAAAAGGAATTAATTGTGGAGGACTTCAGAGCACAAACGGACCAAGCAAAAGCGACACTTGAGCAGCAATAGTGGGAGTAAAGTGTGATTCAATTGTCAGCAAATTCAGCAAAAACAGCAAATTCCAAGAATCGAAAACAGTTTCTTTCTTCTCTTGTTTTGCGTATTTGAATTTTGTCTCAATTTTCGAATGACAAAAATTCGCGAAATAAGAGATGACGTAATACAACCGAGCATAAAGAAGAAGAACTAATACAGAAATTTAGATGAGTAAAAGACGTTACTTGTATTCATACGAGCAAAGAAGGCGATCCGAGGCCCTCGTAGATCGTGACTGTAGAGAAATTGGTGTAAAGATCCCCCGAGTGGTGGCGGTAAAGCACTAAAGATGTCACCGATTGGGTCAAAAGCAATACAGGAACAATGAGGTTAAAGGGTCCTGAAAGCATTGCAAAACCGATAATGATATCACACAGTTCAATGGATGTGAAGCACAGAATGTAGATGATGATTGATGAAGTGAGTGCTGATGTGGCAAACAATGCGTATTGGTATCTTGTAGGGAGATACAAGTTTGTCTTGAAGATGGATGTGCTGTATACCAACTGTGACGATAAGAAACTGAGCATGATAAATGCTATCAGGGTGATTTCCCAGGGTGATGTGAAAGATTGTTGTGGGATATCAGTTGTGCTCATCGCCATGGCACCGTTTGCTCCTAGGAGTAACGCCAGTATAGGAGACTTTGAGCTAGACATCTTTGGAGTGCTCGATCTTCTCTTAGTTTCATGCTCTATTTTGGAAGTGATATTGTCTTCATTAATTGCCAGTAACGATACTGGTTTTGATGATTTGGATTGAGTCAATTCAGGGAAGCTGTTTGACAATGAATTTGCCAGCAACAGGTCATTTTCTGTGAGATTAGTGATTTCGTCCACTATTGATGCTGATGACTCTTCCAAATGTGGTTTATATGCCTGTAGTAGTTGTACCACGCCGATCAACGACACGAACACCACTTTTTGGTAGTTCTGGTAACTCAGTAGTGCTATCCCAAGCGCACACATCCCTGTCATCAGGAAATATAAGCGATAGAACTGTATCAAACGTATTCCATCAAGGAAATAGTTCCTGGACAGCTTGATCATGTAAAAGCTCTGGCCTAAGATGACGCTAGTCAGCAGCACGTTCAGGACGATGTTCAGCAGCAGTGTTCCCATCATCATCATATCGCCACTATGAAACAATTACCATTGCAATAAAGACTCAAAAGAACAAAAGCAGCAACTTACGAGTGGAAAATATTTACTTTTGTCTGAAAACTTGATAATCGATCGATAAGAAACGATATTTGGCTTAAAACGGAAACTGCCTTGATAAAGAATTATGTCAGCATAATGCGCATTTCAGATAAGGAGCAAATTGCGGTGGGCAATTCTCTTGGGTGGTTGCACAAGGTAGATATAATTCTGTTAATTCTGTATATATTATACCTACGGGTCACTTACGAGTTGATTACCACTCTTCTCACAATCAACTAGAATTCGACTATTATTAGATTGGTTACGTAGCCCGGTGTCTTTTATTCTTCGGTCTTCGGAGTTGTAGATTTTCGCGAATTCTTTTTTCTAAGTTCGCCTCCAAAAAAAAACAACAAAACCAGAACCAAAATAAAGACAACATTTGTTTCTTATATAACGAAAACAACACTGATTTCAGGATGGACGAAACGCTTATCTCCACCATCAACAAACTTCAGGATGCTTTGGCACCATTGGGAGGCGGCTCCTCCTCCCCGGTCGATCTTCCTCAGATCACGGTCGTCGGTTCTCAGTCCTCTGGTAAGTCTTCAGTCTTAGAGAACATCGTTGGGAGAGATTTCCTTCCAAGAGGTACCGGTATCGTCACTAGAAGACCTTTGGTTTTGCAATTGGTCAACAGAAGAGCCTCAGAAAAGAAGGGCAATGCCGGGGAAGAGCTTTTGAGCTTGGATAATGGCAGTGCTAAAGACGGTCAATCAGAAGACAATGTTGATGAATGGGGTGAATTCTTACATTTACCAGGAAAGAAGTTCTTCAATTTTGATGAAATTAGAAAAGAAATTGTCAATGAAACCGAAGCTAAAACTGGTAAAAATGCTGGTATTTCACCAGTTCCAATCAATTTAAGAATTTATTCTCCTCATGTCTTAACTTTAACTTTAGTTGATTTACCAGGTTTGACTAAAGTCCCAGTCGGTGATCAACCAAAAGATATTGAGAAACAAATCAAAGACATGATTTTGAAGTTCATCTCAAAACCAAACGCTATTATCTTATCAGTCAATGCTGCAAACACCGATTTGGCCAACAGTGATGGTTTAAAATTAGCTAGAGAAGTTGATCCAGAAGGTTCAAGAACTATTGGTGTCTTGACTAAAGTCGATTTGATGGATCAAGGTACTGATGTTATTGACATTTTAGCCGGTAGAGTTATTCCTTTAAGATATGGTTATGTTCCAGTTATAAATAGAGGTCAAAAGGACATTGAAGAAAATAAAACTATTAGAAATGCTTTAAATGATGAACGTCAATTTTTTGAAAATCATCCTTCTTATAGATCTAAGGCTCATTACTGCGGTACACCATACTTAGCTAAAAAATTGAATTCAATTTTATTACATCATATTAAACAAACTTTACCAGAAATTAAACTAAGAATTGAAACTGCTTTGAAAAAATATCAAGTTGAGTTAGCAAGTTTAGGACCTGAAACTATGGATTCTCCAAACTCCATCGTTTTAAGTTTAATCACAGATTTCTGTAATGATTATAATGGTGTTTTGGATGGTGAAGCCAAAGAATTATCTTCTTTGGAATTAAGTGGTGGTGCAAGAATTTCATTTGTTTTCCATGAAATTTTCAAAAATGGTATCAATGCTTTAGATCCATTTGATCAAATTAAAGATGCTGATATTAGAACAATTATGTACAACAGTTCAGGTGCTTCCCCATCATTATTCGTTGGTACTCAAGCTTTTGAAGTTTTAGTCAAACAACAAATTAGAAGATTCGAAGATCCTTCATTACGTTGTATCAACTTAATCTTTGATGAATTAGTTAGAATTTTAACTCAAGTTTTACAACATCCAAAATATTCAAGATATCCTGCTTTAAAAGATTCTTTATCAAATTCATTCATAGAATTCTTAAGACAAGCTTTATTACCAACTAATGAATTCGTTGTTGATATTATTAGATCTGAAGAAACTTATATCAACACAGCACATCCTGATTTGTTAAAAGGTTCTCAAGCAATTGCCATGGTTCAAGAAAGATTACATCCAAGACAAGTTCAAGTTGATCCAAAGACTGGTAAACCATTACCACAAACTTCTTCCCCAGCACCATCCGTTGCTGAAGACAAAGATCAAGGTGGATTCTTTGGTGGGTTCTTTGCATCTAAAAACAAGAAAAGATTAGCTGCAATGGAAGCGCCACCACCCGTTTTGAAAGCTTCAGGTGCTATGACTGATCGTGAAACTCAAGAAACTGAAGTCATCAAGTTATTAATCCAAAGTTATTACTCAATTGTTAAGAGAACCGTTGCTGATTTGATTCCAAAGGCCATCATGTTGAAATTAATTATTAAATCAAGAACAGACATCCAAAAGATCTTATTGGAAAAATTATACGGGGCTAACGATTTATCTGATTTGGTCAAAGAAAATGAATTGACAAAACAAAGAAGACATGAATGTTTGAAAATGGTTGAAGTTTTGAAACATGCTAATGAAATCGTTTCTTCTGTTTAAATTATTTGAAACTTCATCTCTTTTTTTTTCCATTTATTTAATACGTTGAAATAGAAGAAGTAATAAACTGCAATTTATCTATACAAATAATATAGTCACACCATAAATAGTCTATCTTCCAAGATCTTATGAATTTTCTTTTTTTTTAAATTATGATATTTGTTTACCTCATCTCATGTATTACCATATCAATGCGATGATCATTAGTATTATAACTTTGATCACAAAGGTATCTATGAATTAACTTTATGTGAGTTCATATGTATTCTCCATAACTTTTTATCTGGTTCTATGGTTTATCACCGTCTTTCGTCATGTATCTGAATAAGTATATCTGATGACAAGACTGGATGAAGCCTACAAGCTCAACATTAGATATAAGGTCACCTAATACAGCTTCTTGCATTTCTTTAGGTGCACTATCTACAAATTATCGAAACAGGTAAACCTAAACCTTGATTAAAAGCCAATCGATCTGAGGCATCCTGCCTGGCATAATATTTCTCAATAGAACTTGTATTTTCAAGAGTACCTAGTATCTTATCTGTGTAGTTCATTTGAATCAGATACTGTTTGGTTTTATTTTAACTCTCATTCATATATACAACATATAAAATACAAATATACACCGTGATGATACTTGAGATTAAACTACTGTAGACAATATACGGATCTACATTTATATTATTAAATTAATTAAGAAAGCTCATTAAAAAATATTAACATTTAAAACATTTCACATAAAATTACAACTCATTAAGTTTTATTTGCTTCATGACATTAACGATATTTCTAGTATAAATATCTGAAATTTGGATGTAAATCACCTTGGAAAACAATAGTCTTTTCATCTTGCGCATAGAATTTCTCTTTGTATGCTGTTGTTTGTTTCTTTTGGTTATTTCTTGCGTAATACCAGAGCATAACAAACATGAGACCAATTGAGAAAACAGTTGCTGCAATACAAACACTTAAACCAGCAACGAAACGTGGTGAGTCCTTTGCCAAAAAGATGAAAGTTGAAATGATACCACCAATATTACCAAACCCAATTTGGAAGGCAGAACCAGTTGATTTTCTTAAATGACCACCAAAGTTCATGTTGGTCCAACAAACTAAGACTGGCATTGATGAATATAAACCCATAGCAGTTAAGAAACAACCAGCATATCTACCATTAGGATTATCTGGTAAACCTAAAATTAATGATAGACCAACAATAGCGATTAAAGCTGATGAAATTGAAAATGCTGATCTGTTTTTAACTTTATCTGAGGCATATGCAGAAATATTGGAGTAACCAAAAGCAAGTAACCATGGGTAAACTGAATGACGTTGAGCTGACACGGCAGTGTAACCCATTTGTTTAATAATAGTAGGAGAAAAGTAAGCATAACCATAGGATGGAATGATTAAACCGAAGTAAGCTAATGCAGTAAAAGCCATGGATGGTTCTTTTAAAGCTTTGAAAGAATCTTTAAGAGTGAATGCGGATTCGTAAGCTGAATGAACAGAGTAAACTTCTAGTTTCTTTTTTAAGAAATCACGTTCGTTTTGGTTTAAGAATCTAGCAGTTTCTGGGAAATCTGGGATGGTCCAGAATAAAACGAAAATACCTAAACCAACAGTAGCAGCACCTTCAATAATGAAAATCCATTGCCATGATGCAATCCCATGAACACCATCTAAATCATGAATTCTGTAAGCAATGGCAGAACCGGCAGCACCTGCCAATGTAGTAGAACTAAAGAAGAAACTGTATCTTCTTTGAGCCTCAGGAGCTGTGTAATATGTACCTAGAATGTAGAAAATACCTGGGAAAGTACCACATTCAAATAAACCTAATAAGAATCTGCAAGCAACTAATCCCGCAAAATTAGTGACAAAACCTAAACCAATTGAAACTGCACCAAATAACACAATACAACCAGTCAACCAAACGTGTGGTTTAAACATCTTCAAGAAGTAGTTTGAGAAGATTTCAAAAACAATATATGGAACGAAGAAGACAGTTAAAGCAGTGTTGAATTGATGACCTTGTAAACCTAAGTCAGCTTCCATGTTGTAGACTTTAGCATTGGAAATGTTGACTCTATCTAAAAATGAAAGGAAATATAAGATTAATAAAGGTGGAACAACCCAACAGTCAATTTTAAACATAAGTTTTCTTTGGTTAATACCCATTTCTTCAGCTAATGCATCAACTTGGGCCTGTTTTTCTTCAAGTGGAACGAAATCACTGTCATGATTGTGGTTGGCAACAGTACTATTAAAATCATTCTTTTCAATAGTTAAAGACTCATGAGAAGCATTGTCAGGTGTTGTTAGATCTTGAGCTGACTTCTCAGTGCTGGTAGAAGCACTTGGTATAGCGTCCGATGTTGACATTGGTGATGTTTTAAGGGAAAAGTCGAAAAGTGAAAAATCTAGGGCTCAAAGTTACTTTTATACAAGTGCATAAGTAAATAGATTCTCCGGTATTCCAATCGATCGAGTCACTGCTGTCCTGTAGAGTCTACAGTTTAAATTACCTACCCCAGAGAAAAGCGCCTGGTACGTGCCGCTTTCTCATACAAAAAAAATTCTACAAGTGAAAAATTTTCTTCAATTTTGCGTGGATCTGAAGATGGAGAGCTGTGATTGGATGATCGGGGATGGCCATCCTTCTAGGTTAGCGCATTCGAAAGCCGAGTTGAGAACGGCGCATAAGCTGAACAGAGTGGATTAAAAATATTTCTTTGAATTTTAGCAGAAGTTATATTGAGTTTTGTGTCAAATCTTATTCCATCAACATGTTCAAGACCCTTCTTTGACGTTTCCTTCAATGACTTCGGTTATTGCTGGAAGATCTGCTTTTGTTTCGATTTTCACCCTCTTTCAGGGCCTCGAATAGCCGTTTCAATAACCGTTGCTAGCCATTTCACATTTTGTGCATCGTTTATTTTATCCCAACTGGGATTTCGGCTGGATTTCGCCGTGGAAGCCGTATAGAGTGCGTTTACCAATATGCAAAACACACCAACATTCTCTTGTGTTTGTCTTAGTATTCTTGTCTTACTTGGTTTTGTGTCAAACTTTTACATCTTTATTGTTTCAAAAACATTACATTAATATCTATGACTTTTATATACTTTTTATTAAATAATCCAGACCCAGGACCCATGACTCATCAAAAAATAATCAGTACAAGTATCTGAAGTTTGGATGTAAATCACCTTGCAGCATGATATCTCTTTCACTTTGGGCAAAAAATTGTTGTTTGTAGGTAACATCTTGTTTCTTCTTATTCAATCTTGCAAAATGGAACACCATAATTCCCATAAACGCAATTGCAAATACAGTAAAGGCAATCGAAACACTTAAACCAGTAACATAACGTGGAGAGTCCTTAGCTAAGAAAATAAACGTGGCAATAATACCACCAATGTTTCCAAACCCAATTTGAAATGCAGAACCAGTAGATTTTCTCAAATGTCCACCAAAATTCATATTAGTCCAACAGACTAAGGCTGGCATTGATGAGTATAGACCAGTGACAGATAAGAAACAACCTGCATACCTACCATTAGGATTATCAGTCAAACCTAAGGTTAATGATAAACCAACAATAGCCATAAGAGCAGATGAAACTGCAAAACCAGATCTGTTTTTAACTTTATCAGAAAAGTATGCTGCTATATTAGAGTATCCAAATGCTAGTAACCATGGATAGACCGCATGTTGGTTAGCAGAAGCTGCTGTATAACCCATTTGTCTAATAATAGTAGGAGCAAAGTAAGCATAACCGTATGAAGGAATAATTAAACCAAAGTAAGCCAATGCTGTGATTGCCATAATCGGATCTCTTAATGCTTTGAAGGAATCTTTAATAGAAAATTTAACATCAAACGAAGAATTGATTGAATGGATTTCCAATTTCTTTTTCAAGAACTCACGTTCTTTTTGCTTCAAGAATCTAGCAGTTTCTGGGAAATCTGGGATGGTCCAGAATAAAACGAAAATACCTAAACCAACAGTAGCAGCACCTTCAATAATGAAAATCCATTGCCATGATGCAATCCCATGAACACCATCTAAATCATGAATTCTGTAAGCAATGGCAGAACCGGCAGCACCTGCCAATGTAGTAGAACTAAAGAAGAAACTGTATCTTCTTTGAGCCTCAGGAGCTGTGTAATATGTACCTAGAATGTAGAAAATACCTGGGAAAGTACCACATTCAAATAAACCTAATAAGAATCTGCAAGCAACTAATCCCGCAAAATTAGTGACAAAACCTAAACCAATTGAAACTGCACCAAATAACACAATACAACCAGTCAACCAAACGTGTGGTTTAAACATCTTCAAGAAGTAGTTTGAGAAGATTTCAAAAACAATATATGGAACGAAGAAGACAGTTAAAGCAACATTGAATTGATTCCCGTGTAGTCCTAAGTCAGCTTCCATGTTATAAACTTTAGCATTGGAAATGTTGACTCTATCTAAAAATGAAAGGAAATATAAGATTAATAAAGGTGGAACAACCCAACAGTCAATTTTAAACATAAGTTTTCTTTGGTTAATACCCATTTCTTCAGCTAATGCATCAACTTGGGCCTGTTTTTCTTCAATCGTTATAAAATCTTGCTCATGACTATCAGTCAACTCGCTTGTATGTTTCCCTAACTCATTTGAAAATGAATCTGGTTCATTATCAGTCTTCTCTGCAATAGAGTTATTACTATTATGTGACATGACTGAGTACTTAATTGTTTCAGAATATAAAAGTTACAATACTGGCATTGGGAGAATTTTCACATTTTATGCATTTATCTCAGTTTTTTCAGGTGCGGTTTCTGACAAATAAAGAGTCATGACTCATGGTACTAGTTCCTTATACAGCTGTCGAAGGATTTTACAAAATACTTGTACATTTACGTATGGCGATTCAACACAGCATGAAGTTACTTGCTTATTAGGGTTTTCTCCCGGTCCTGTTACATTACTAAATTGTAATACCGTAGTCGTGCAGTTTGAAGCGCAAGAATTTCAATGAAAATTTTCCATCATGTATTTTGTGTCAAATTTGGAAGCTTAGGCAACACCATGTAATACCGCAAGGCTGGACCTGGGAAACAGATATACCAGGCAGTCTTACCAGTATTCCAGCATCAATTCTTACTATTCTTTGAGTTTCTTTTCCATGTATTGTCTAAATCAGAGAATCTTTCCTAGAGGTTTCGGTTAACGACTTTTAAACTTTTTTGGTATCATGCCTTCAATTGCCGACATGAAAAGGCTTTAACGTTTAATGGTTTTTTTAGAGCCTTAAAATGAGGGTACCATTAATCTCAACAAACGTTTCGTGCCGCATTTCTGTTTCTCGACCCAACACTCTATAGTTATTAGTATAATTTGAGAACTTATTGACTCCTAAGCTGGAGTTGGTTTGTTCTGATCTTTCGGCCTCTGTCACTTGAAGTTAATCCGAAGTATTTCCTTGGCTAGACTAGGAAATCTCAAGGGCATTTCATTACAATGAAGTATTTGTTCTTGTACTTGTAAATTTTGATTTTAGAAGTAACTTGTAAGGACGCCATATAATGATTAATGTAAGAAAGGCTCAAGGGTCGAGTTGAATTAAAACGTGAAATTTACTGTTTTTTCGCATCGTATCAAGACAACCACAACCATGACGTGAAAGAGAGAGTTAAAAGGTTTTGTCCAGAACAAATAAATTGTGTCAAAATTTCGG
This sequence comes from Gotozyma botsteinii, assembly GCA_020280145.1. Lineage (NCBI taxonomy): Eukaryota > Fungi > Ascomycota > Saccharomycetes > Phaffomycetales > Phaffomycetaceae > Gotozyma > Gotozyma botsteinii. The sequence continues at coordinate 272,218 of JAFIIU010000002.1, forward strand.
TCCAAAAATTTATCTAGATCTCGAGTTCCAATCTGTCAGGCAATGGATATGCTACTACGAGTGATAAGTCAATGCCGTTCGATAGGACTTTATTAATGCAAGAGTAAAGACAAATTTATGATGCATTTTCTACAGCTTTTAAAGTTGTATATCTCGTCAATCTTGTAATCATAGGAACAGTATAAGTGAAACCTCAAGACTTGATATTCTTGAATGAAGTATTCAGTTCATTAAACTTTCCTTCTAGGTTACTTAATGACTCATCCCATTTATCAAAATCTGTCTTCATTGTGTTGATAGCATGATATAATTCTTCAGTGACTTTAGTGGAGTTCGCAGCTCTTAGATGTAAATCGTTCAAAGATTCCAACCTTTTGATAATTAATGGTAACTCTTCTGAATAGTTTGAAAAAACCTGAAAATTTTTGTAAATTTCATCTATTTTACGATCCTCATCAATATCTAATTTTACAGATTCAGACTTCTTCGATAGTAAAGTCTTCTCAAGTTTGGAATTAACTGCATCAATCATCCGATTAACACTTTGAAGTTCCTCTTGATCATTTGATAGTAGTTTAAATTTCTTAAAAAGATCATTGATAGTGGATTGAATTGATGAATCTGGTTTAAAATTAACACCTATCGTTCTCTCAATTTCACTTATTCTTGTTTCAATTTCTTTAAAATAGGTGAAGTCCTGCGAAGGATTCTCTTTTTTGGGATTCGATATTGTCTCAGATGCGTTATTATCAATGCCATCAAGTGTAGTTATTGTGAAATCTTTAGTCTTCTTGTTGATCTTATTATATAATTCCTTCAATTTTACAATATCTTCAGTTGGTTCATCATTATTCTCAATTTCATCATCTAGTTCTTGTAATTCAAGATACAGCCGTTTCATTTTATTCTGTGTGGTTTCTTTGACTGTATACGTTTCATAACTAGCCAATTTATCTATTCTTCCAGAGAAATCAGTAACATGAGCATCAATCATGTTTTTCTCGAACCGTGATCGGCTGTTAGAAAGATCAAACTCAGGTTCCACTATTGAGTCCCTTCTATCCACAGATTCTGATATCTGAATAATCCGTTAGTCTCCCAAACAATACATCCTCAACGATAGATTAATACTTACTTCAAAATCATCTTCAACGTCTGAAGTTTCATAAACCTCTTTAGAGTCCAAATCCTGCCGCAAAAAAGTCAGAATAATGAAATATCAATCACAACTTCATCAAATAACTCACTATTCCTTCAAATCCCTCGAAATTAACCATAATTCACTCCTTAAATCACGTAAATCTCTTCTTCCTTGATGTTTGTTGATGTTTGGAATTACTTTGGTGTTTGGATGTTTTTGAGTTCAATTCACTAAATTTATCATCATGATTCCGAAGACTTACAGACTGAAAGAACAATTCTTTACCAGGATATGAGTTCTTCCGCGAGTCTGGCGAAGAACATCGTCCAGAATCTCACAAAATTACAGTCCAAGTTTAATTTATTCACATCAATAAGGCCTGAATCACGTATTGCCTCTCAATTGGATACCAATAAGTCTGATAAACCACTGATCACATTGGCCATTAAAGACAATATTGCAACTTTGGAGGAACCTACAACATGTGGTTCCAAAATACTAGAAAATTACAGATCTCCATATGAAGCTACTGTTGTTTCGTTACTTAAAACCCATGAATCCCCCTTGATAGTTGGTAAAACTAATTTAGATCAGTTCGGTATGGGTTCAGGTACTACAAATTCGACTTTTGGTGCTAGTTATAACCCATTATTTCCAGATGAACAAAGAATATGTGGTGGTTCATCAGGTGGTTCTGCTGCTGCTGTGTGTTCTGGAGCAGCTGATATTTCTTTAGGGACAGATACTGGTGGTTCTGTTAGGCAACCTGCCGCGTTGACTGGTCTCTATGGTTTTAAACCGACCTATGGTAGAATATCACGTTGGGGTGTTATTGCATATGCTCAAAGTTTGGATACTGTTGGTATACTATCGAAAGATCTCTCTTTACTAGAAAGATATTACCATAGTTTGGATGAATTTGATGAAAAGGATCCAACTTCTTTACATGTCTCAATTAGATCAAAAATAATAGAAGCCCAGAATAAACAAGAAAAGTCAATTAAATTAAGAGTTGGTGTCCCTGTTGAATTCCTTATGGAAAACATTTCAGAAAAAGTCTCAAAATCATTAGTAGATGCTTTGGTTAACCTATCTAAAGATCATGATATCGTTCCGGTTTCAATCCCAAGTGTCAAACTTTCAGTTCCTATATATTACACACTTGCACCTGCAGAAGCAGCATCAAATTTGGCTCGTTACGATGGTATACGGTATGGCTTCAGATCCGATAGTGATAAGAACAACTATGCCAAAACAAGAAGCTCGGGTTTTGGTGATGTTGTTCAAGAAAGAATCATTTTAGGTAATTTCAACTTAAATGCAGATTCTTATAAGAATCATTTCTTGAAAGCCAAAAAATTAAGAAGTCAGCTAAGAAGTGAATTTAATGACGTTTTCAAATTCCCAAACTTTGTCTATGAAAGTGATGGTAATCCACAAGGTGTGGATGTTTTACTTGGACCAACAACAATGAAAACTTCACCAACAGTTCAAGAATATCAGAATCAAGCAGCAACCGAATGTTTCATCGACGATGCTTTGACTATTCCTGCATCTTTAGGTGGTTTACCAGCGATCTCTGTTCCTTGGTTCACAGAGGGTCACAACATCCCAGTCGGTCTACAATTGATAGGTCAATACGGTAATGACAAACAAGTGCTTGAGACTGCTAAAGTTTTAGAACAATTAAACAATCAGAAATCCTGTAAATAGATACCCTACAACGTTAGGAAACACATAAATAATAGATTTCAAGAATCTACTTTTTTGTAATTAATCATTTTGAGTCATTAATAGTCAATTTCAGAAATCTTTTCAGCAAGTCTTTGCAAAGTGATCATTCTATTCCAATCACCATGACCTTCCCAAACAATTTCCATGAGTTGGGCATTTATCTGTTCAAGAATTTCAACTGTTAGACCTTCTGTTTTTTCAACAAGCAGATGACTAACTGCTTTAGCGCCAGTTTTATCAAGTTCAAACTGAGGCAATGGTTCTTCTGGAACCGATTCTTCTTCTTTGTCCTCTTCTTCTGATTCCTCCTTTTCTGACTTGACTTTTTCTGTGTCTGTGGTTTCATGAACTGATTTGATAGTAACAACATCAGTGGATGGGCCTTCAATATGGGTAATTCTATTGCCATTAGTTGAAACAGTTGAATTTTTCGAAGTTTTATCATCTGTGATAACATCTGATATATCAGGAATTGGAGCTGGATCTTGAACTTCATCAGCCGAAATAATTCCATTACCTTCCATTAAAGCATTTGTTTCAGTTAGAGCCAATGGAAATGATGCTTCGGTACTATTTTCCAAAATCATATTTTCTTCAGTTTCTTGAATTGCTCTTAATTTAGTCAGTTCTTCTTCATGCGCCATAATTCTTAGTGCTTCTCTACGACGTAGACCTTTGCACTGTTCAACGAATTCAGGAACTGAGATTTCCTCAATACCAACCTGCGCATTTGCCAACATTTCAGAAGCTTTGATCAATCTTTCACGATCACCAGAAGTCACCGAATCAGAGTAAATCATTTCAATATCTTTCAAGAATTGTTTTGGTTCAGAGTAGAATCCATTCCATAATCTTTCCTCAATGGTATCCAAATCCATGTTAAAGTAACGACGACCAGTTGAGATTTCAACAATTTGATCACCTTCTTTGGTATATAATGGAGCGGGAGCAGCAGGGTGTAATGGTTCAAATAAATGACCCAAGAACATTGGTTCAATAATTGGTTTCTTGAATTTTCTATAACGGTTTTTGAAAAGATCCATTAATCCAGATAATTTAATCTTTAGAGTATTTTTCAATCTCATGTCTTGTTTTTCAAACGATCTTAAATCACGTTCCTTTTCTTCTTCCTTTTTAGGCTCTTTTAATTTTTTCAACTTTGGTAATTTTCTCTTTTTTCTTGTATCTAAAAATTCATTTGGTTTCATTTTTAATGCATTCCATAGCGGTTTGAAAAATTTATATCTTTCTTCAGATGTTGATAACCCTAGATCAACGAAATTGGAATCAGAAATACCAAACAATTCCTTCAAGCCAGGTTCTAGTTGATCAACTGAAAATTCAGCAATACCCAACAACAAGATTCTTTCATTTGATGAAACTGATCTTAATAATCCAGCTAATGTAGATTTGGCAGATTCAGGTAAAGTATTATACCATATATCGATGTTTGGAATATAAATAATTGAAGGTTGATGTCTTCTTGCTTCAATAAAACTTTGAATTATCGCAGTTTCTGCAGTTCTTGTAGAATCACCAAGTAATGAACCTAAATCCAAAGATTGAACGTTGAAGCCTTCTAAATGGTTTAAAACTGCAGATCCAAGATATTGTTGACCATTACCAGGTTGACCACTAATCAATAATCTAGGTCTATGAACTCTTGACGATTCGATTAATTTGATGAATTGTTGTTTGGCAAATCCACCATCTTTGTCATTTTCTGTTGGATCTTCAAATTCAGCTTCTTCTAAAGTTGTTAGTTTTTTGACTCTTGGAACTAATTTATCTAATCTATTTGTGATTGAATCTAATGGTCTTTGTAATAATGAAATCAAATGATCAGGAATTGGGGAAGATCCACTTGACGTTGATCTTGTTGATGAAGGAATGATTTTATCAACGGCCTTCATGAAATCTCTAGCTGAAACTGTAATTGTTTTTGGATCAATCTTCAATTTATCATTAGATGCATAAATCTGTGGATACTTTCTTTGGATACTATTCAATGCAGCCTCGGTACACAAAGCACGTAAATCAGCACCACCATAACCTTTAGTTAAATGAGCAATTTTAGAAACGAATTCAGAACCTAAAGGAGGTTCCCATTTCTTGGTATGAATTGTTAAAATTTCTTCTCTTGCTTTGATATCTGGTAATGGGAAATAAAATTCTCTATCAAATCTACCAGGACGTCTTAACGCAGGATCCACTGCGTCTGGTCTATTAGTTGCACCAAGAACTATAACTTGACCTCTATTATCCATACCATCCATCAATGCTAGCAGTGTAGAAACGATACTTGCATGGATCTGTTCTTGTTTTGATGAACGAACAGGTGCTAAACCATCAATTTCATCAAAGAAGATTATACTTGGTTGTTGTTTTTTAGCTTCTTCAAATAATAAACGTAATTGTCTTTCAGCTTCACCAACCCATTTGGATAAACAATCAGCACCTTTTCTCATGAAAAATGTGATTTTTCTACCTTCTGTTGAACAACTTGCAGCTAGAGCTCTTGCCATTAAAGTCTTACCAGTACCTGGAGGACCATGAAATAAGACACCTCTTGGTGGAGTAATACTGAATCTTTGATAAACTTCTGGGTATAATAAAGGTAATGCCACCATTTCTTTCAATTGATTAATATAATTGTCTAAACCACCAACTGATGAAAAATCAATATTCATATCAACACCTAATGGATCAGTATCGGCAATTTGTTTCTTCTTACTAGCAACAGGTGCACTTATTGAATTTCTTTTAGCTGATGCAGCTCCAATTGGTAGAATTTCATCATCTGAAGAATCTGAATCAGCACCACCAGCTAATAAATTACTGTTATTACTAGCAATTCCAGGATAATTGGTTCCAAAGACAGAAGTAACATCACCACCCCCAAATGGACCACCAGTTGGGAATAATCTCCATACAGGTCTTGCAACAGCAGCTCCTCTTCTTCTTGGTGTTGAAGGAGCAGCTGAGGAAATCGCTAAACCATCCAAATTATCAGATAATGGAGGAGGAATGGCATAATTGACTTCTTTCTTACGTTCACGTAACGATCTTGGTTGAGAATCGAATTCAGCAGTATTACTGCGTTGATATCTTCTTGAACGAGGTTTTGGAGAATCAGAATCTTGTAGATCAGCAAGTTCTTCTAGTAATGTAGCGTCAGCTTGTGGAGAATTAACTTCATCTTTTGTGTTATTATAACTTTGGTCTTCATCATCGTTAGAATCGTCATCATTATCATCGTCGGATTCGACTTCCTTGCGCAATCTTCTTCTAGAACTTCTTGATCTTTTCGTGCTTCTATCTCTTTTCTTCTTCTTAGGTCTTCTCTTTGGCAAGCCGTAATCAGCATCATCGCCGAACTCATTATCATCATCTTTCGAAACAAAGTTTCTCAATGCTCTTCTTTCTTCTTTTTCGCTGTCACTTGAATCTTCAGTGTAATTTTCACTGATACTTTCATTTTCATTGAACGATTGATCTTCATCATCAGCATAGCTCTTACTCTTGTTCTGGCTAGCAGTTCTCTTAGATCTCGTACCAACAAAATCGTCATCATCTTCATCTTCTTCTTCCTGTTCCCTGAATTTTTCCTTTTTCACTGAATGTTTATTTCTAACACTAGTATCATCAAAATCAGAGATATCATCATACGTGTTCTCTATATCAGCATAATTTAATCTTGGTCTTTTTCTTCTTGAATGATTGAGATTGAAATCGTCATCATCATCTGAAGGTGGCAAGTTCTGACTCGATCCCCCCGATTCTCGACGTCCCATTTTCTCACTGTGGTACCTGAGGGTGACTATGTATGTATTTGTTGTTATCTTGAGATAATTTTTGAAATGCCTTAATGATTTATTCTAATTGAAAAAGTCAATAGTGTCTTAACTTAACAAGCAATACACCAAAGCTATGCCTTAAATAATACAGTGTTCTTCACTTTCAGTGCTTCTTGGTTCAATTGAATCGCAAAACTTTCACTTTGGTATCTGATATCTGCACCTGATAAAATGAGCGACTTCCGTTTTCAAAACAACGTCTAAACGTCAATTATCGTTTAATTAATTCTAAACAGTTCTAAATGTTTTTTATGTCAAATTTTGGGAAATTTCGAAGAAAATTAGAGCGCGACTTTCGTGCGCAAACCAGAAATATAGACTACCGAATGGGGTAATTTCAAGTCACTGTGCATTATGGTTACTTCACTAAAAATATCTCAACTCATCAAGATATTGACAGCCCACTCAACACTAAGAGTTCTTAAATCAGTGTAAGTTTGTCCAACACCAACAAAAAGGATAGGAATGTTTGTAGCGTACACCATGTTCAACATCGTACCAATCAAATCACCAACAGTGTCACATTTACTTATGATGAAGAAATCCAAAGTGCGACCAGCACCGAAAGCATTGTTGAAATTCTTAGCCTGTGCAACAGAATCTGTACCGACTAATGCCTCACCAACCATGATGATCTTGTTTGGATTTGCAGCTTTAGCAAAAGAGGCTAATGGGGCCATCAATTTGGCATCGTTGTGTCTTCTACCTGCAGTATCCATCAATATAATATCAAACTCATTCTTCTTAGCATAATCAATTGCATTTTTGGCTATTTTGGCAACTAAATCAGAACCACCGTAACCACCTTCAAACAATTCAATTTGATCTTTATTTTCACTAGAATTTTTCAAATTATTAACATGGACTCTTAGTTGTTCAACTGCGCCTGATCTGAAAGTATCACAAGCTACAATTAAAACTTTGAAATTGTTTTGTAACAACCAGAATGCCAATTTGGATAAGTTTGTAGATTTTCCAACACCATTGACACCAACAACGGATATCACGTAAGGTTTTTTATTTCTTTTAATATCTTCAAGTAAGTTAACTGAAGTTCCTGGGGTTAAAATTTTGGTTAATGATTTAGCTAATGCTTCTTTTGCTGTAGTTTGTATACTTGTCCAACTTTTTGTCTTTGAGCCGACTAATTCTTTCTCCACGTTTGAAGTTAAATGTTTTGCAACTTCAGGTGCAACATTTTTTTTGATTAATTGATTTTGTAATTCTGATACAGTAGACTTTACATCTTCAGATGTGATAGTTTTACCACCTGTGAATTTTTTCAAAAACGAAAATGGTTCTTTAGCGTCTTGCTTCGTTTTGGAATTGCTTAACAATTCATTAATTTCATCATTTAGGTCTTTAACTAAGAAATTTCCAGTTCTAGTGTCTTTTGAACCAAATCCATCTGCATCTATTTCAATATTCTGGGATCTCGAACCTTGATCAGCTGCTTCACCGGTGGAGAAGTCTAAATCAACTCCATTATCTTCTTCAAAAGTTCCATCAACACCCCATTTACGATTTTTCTTACCAGATGCATGGATTGATTGTTGTTTCTTTGTTGGTTTCTGTTCTTCAATTATGTCTTTCTTCGTTTCTTCAGTAGACTGCTGAGCCTGTGATTCGAACTCGTTTAGTTTCAACTTGAAGTACTGCTCGAATTTGGATTCTTCCTCATCCAATCCAGCCAAATGGAAATGCTCGTTGTTGATGTTCTCTAATATGCCTTCACCCAGTAGTTCTTTGAACAAAGTGGCAGAGATACTGACCAGCTTCTCGCTGTATTTCAACGGGGTAGCAGCAGAGTAGACAGCCACGACGACAAAGCTAGGGTTGTTGACCCTCTTGAACTTCAGAGTGTAGCCACTGGTGGTGTAAGTCTCGACATCAGCATCGACATCCTCATCTGACGCTAGGCCTTTCGAGTTGTCTGAGATGAACACCTCGCCAATCAAACTGTTGACCACCGAGTCGCTGATCTTGCGTGGGGCGTATTTGAAAAGCACTGTTCCTGAGAGTGCAAAGACGAGGAAGTGGTCGATCATTCTGTGTTCTGTTTCTATATGATTCTCTTTCCATCTTCAACATATCCAGCGACTTTTTTGGGCCTTGAAAGGATTACTTAAGCAGATTACAGGCAGATTAGGCAGAAATAGACAGAAACTAAGGGAGAAAGTCTTCCTGGAAGTGTCAGAAGTAGTGAGAATACAATATTGCTTACTGTATATTGTTCAATTGACACCAATATTCTCCTTATAGCCATATTGTTTTTTAGTACAAAAGATTATCCATAGCAAATCTTTGAATATAAAGTCTCACCTCACTCAAGAAATGGCTGAAAATAAATTTCTGAAGTGATCTCAACTTTCAAGAGCCTTATTCTGCCTAATAGCTCCCTAATAGCTGCTTCTACAGCACGATGCGCATCATTGGAAAGAGGAAGAAGAAGTCCAAAACACTGAGTCTCAAAGTCGACATCATCCAGGTGAGTTACTGCCCTTTTAGTACAAATACGATTAGTACCAGTACTAACACCACATAATAAGGCCAAAGACCTCGTTGTGGCCGACGATGCCAGCACTTGTATCATGATGGCCGGGATTGCCTTCAATGGGAGACAGTCCAAGAAGACACATAAGGTGAAGAAGACGGCACATCCAGTGTGGAACTCCTCCCACACATTGAGGCTCACAGGGTCCAGTGTTGGTTGTCCCAATATACACATTGCCGTTTTTGACAAACACAGAAGATACTCGATCTACCTTGGTGAAGTGAGACTGTCAATCCTGGACATCTTTGACACTAAAGAGAAACTCACGTTTGTGGTTCCTCCAAAATGGTACAAATTACACTCTTCATCATCACAGAACTCATACGTTACTGGGTCAATCAAGTTGGGATTCCAATTAATATCGAAAAATGAAATCTTTCAAGCATTTCAAGAATGGGAAAAGACTGTCATTCAACAGGCCAAACCAATTGATCTTAATGAACAGGATTATTACTCTGATACTGATACAGATGTCGAATCACTGATGTTCGAAGATGAGGATAAAATAACTGACCCAAGTCTATCACGTTTGATTATATCTGAAACAGCAAGAAAGAAATTTCCTAATACCCCAGAACATTCGCTAGAAGTACACCCATTGATTTCAGAAAGATCTGGTTATGAATCCACAAATACTTCAGATGGATTTTTATCAAGTGCCAACGCAACAGGTACTACTACAACTACAAGTTCAACAAATTTGACAATCCCATCGATAAGAAATCCATTTGCTAAAGATTCTGCTACTGGTGTTATTTTCTTACAAATACTAACAGCAAGTGGATTGCCTCCTAAGAAAGGTATAATGCGGAAAGAGTTTGATATGGATCCATATGTAGTTATATCATGTGGTAAGAAAACTTTTAGAACTTCATGGAGGAAACATACATTATCACCAATATTCCGTGAGCATCTTGCATTTGATATGTTATCAAGAGAATCCAATTTTGATTTGGTCTTCAACATTTTTGATAAGGAGCATATTTCATTCCACGATCACATCTGTCATGGTTCAGTCAACTTATCAAAAGTGATGGAACATGGAGAATTTGAGTTTTATGACTTGAAAATGACGTTGCATCATTCTTTACAGGGACCTTATGGTGAATACGAGCCTTATTTGAAGTTCAGAGTTAAGTTTGTTGAATATGAAGATTTGAGAAAAAACTTATGGAGTTCAATATTGACAAAATATTCAACCAGTGAAAATGTTATGGATATTGTTCAGCTGACTTCATTTTTAGAAGATGTTAATATTGACGAGGATTTAGAAAATTTTTTCACTGTCAATGGAAAAACAATTGAAGATAATTTAACTATTCCTGAAATTGTTCAAATTTTACAGAAACATTCAGTTCATTTATCAAGATGTCCTATTTGTGAAAAGAGGAAACAAACAGATATGGTTACACATGTTGCCATCTGTGCTTTCAAAGGTAATAGACTGAAAAGTTACGCAACTGCAGGGCTTGCTTCTAAAAGATGGTATTCTAAAGTTCTGATTAAATTCGCTTATGGGAAGTATGCTTTGGGTAAAAATAATGCCAATATTTTGGTTCAAGATAGAGTTACAGGGTTTATTATTGAAGAAAAAATGTCATTATATATTAGATTGGGTATTAGACTGTTATACAAAGGGAGAGGTGCAGATTCTAAAAGAATTAAGAATTTACTAAAATCATTGTCTATCAAACAAGGTTATAAATTTGATTTACCATCTTCTGTTAAAGATATTGAGTCCTTTATTAAATTTTATAAACTAGATTTGTCAGAATGTGAAAATGAAGATATTAAAACATTTCAAACCTTCAATGAATTTTTTTATAGAAAACTGAAACCAGGTTCAAGAGATCCAGAATCTGATGATGATAGAATTATTGTATCAAGTGCAGATTCCAGATGTACTGCATTTGAGAACATTACCAATGCTAAGAAACTATGGATTAAAGGTCGTTCATTCACTGTCAAGAAGCTCTTAGGCGAAGCTTACGATGATGATTTTGAAGATTGTTCGATCACGATATTCAGATTGGCTCCACAGGATTATCATAGATTCCATTCTCCAGTTACAGGAATTGTTGGAGAGCCAACTTATATCCAAGGTGAATACTACACTGTTAATCCAATGGCAATTAGATCAGATTTAGACGTTTTTGGTGAAAATGTTAGAGTTATTTTACCGATTGAAACTGAAGAGTTTGGGAAAGTGATAATAGTAGCAGTTGGTGCAATGATGGTAGGATCAACAGTGTTGACTGTCAAACTAGGTGATAAAGTCTTGAGAGGTGGTGAATTGGGATATTTCAAATTTGGTGGATCAACTATAATTGCATTGTTTCTAAATGGTAAAATGGTGTTTGATGCAGATTTGTTGGAAAATTCAAACGAATGCATAGAGACTTTAGTTCGTGTTGGTATGTCAGTTGGTCATAGAAGTGATGTTGAAGAATTTACTAGAAAGAAGGTTAATTTTAACGAAGAACCGGAAGAAGTTAGATTGAAGATTATTAGAACTATTACAGGTGGTGATAACGACCGTCCTTGGGAATTTTACAATATGAATAGCTTTGACGAAGACAGTGATGGACTAGAAGGTGGTGATTATGAGTATGAAGAGTGTGGGAATGAAGAAGATGAAGTCGATGATGAATTTGATGATGATGATATTGATGTTGATGTTGATGTTGATGTTGATGTTGATGTTGATGTTGATAAAACTAAGCTGAGTATGTTTAATTAGAGCTTGAAGCAATGACTCTTTGTTGATAATGTTATTAATATTTATAGATTGAAGGAATAAACGGTTGATGTTGTTTTCTACTGAGTTTTATTATTATTTATTTTCATCCTTCAACATACTATTAAAGTTTTCTTTTAATAAAACACGATGTATTGATTAGCCTATTAATAATCAACCAAAGCAATGGATAGCTGATTTGGTTACAGCTGTATCATTAAAACTTACTGAAGAAAAACCAACAATGTATATCTCACCGTTTAAAGAGAGTTATTTTAATTAAACATGAATGGTAGGTGATCGGAAAAACATGTTCCGATACTTACTTGCATCTAACTGGACGTTTTATAATCTCAACCGCGTTGATCTCAGATACATTAACATTGAGAAATATTCAATCAATTTTCATAATAATAATATTGCAAAATTGTTTACACATTACAATACCGTTTCAGTTGTAGCTTACCGTTCAATAATCATGACGGAGTGCCTGATGTCTTCACAGTCTTTCTAATCTCAAACAAAATCACCAAACGCGAAAAGAACTAAAAAATCTCTTTACATCAACACCAAAAAAACACATACAATACTCTTCCAAATGCCTAGCATCTCCCCTCAAATGACAAACTATCTGGTGGATTATGAGTATGTCATTCTTTCAAAATCATTCAGCCTCACAAATTATTAACGTTTTCCAGTCAACCATCACCTGTAAAGCAACCTACAAGAAGCGAATCCACTATACCGACCCAGTACAAATCACAAGATCATTTCAACTTAGAATTCAACAATCGTCCTTATGGAAACCAATTTGCTTCGATATACTATAACAGACTTACGGCATTGAGACCAAGGATCATCCACAGTGGTAACATGAAGTGGAAAGATGAGAAAATCAACGGCAAGTTAGTCATTAAGAAAGACAAAGTTCTGGACATTAAAACAGATGAACCATGTTGGGTCGTTGGTACGATCTATTGTGAGATGAAATATAAACCAAACGTACTGGAAGATGTTGAACATGGTGGTGAACCAAAAGCACACGTCGTGGATTCTTATTCGGACCTTGATTTGGATGAGATTCTATTAGAAGATGAATCTGGTCGTGTTCAATTAGAAGGTGAATTGCTTAAGAACATCATGTTGGTCACTGGTACGGTTGTGGGTTTACTAGGTATGGAATCCAAGCCTGGTGTTTTCAAAGTCGTTGATGTCGTTTATCCTTTCATTTCTGCTCAAAAAGTTGATAGAAGTTCAAATACCAAAATTGCATTCGTTTCAGGTTTAGAATTTAACGGAACATATTCGGTTAGATATGAACTTCTGAATGACTATTTGACAGGCCAATTAGGAACTTCATCGGCGGATATCTCAAGATTGGTCATTGCTGGTAATTCAACTATAGTAAACCAAGAAGATTCACAAGTGCAGAAAAAAGATGATTATAGTGCGAAACACAAATCCAACTATAGCGTGAAAGCAGTTGAACAACTAGATTTCTTCTTGAGGGATTTATTGACTAGTATACCTGTTGATATAATGCCAGGTGAATCTGATCCTGCAGAGACAAGTTTACCGCAACAACCATTACATAGAGCATTTTTTCAACATTCAAAACCATACGTCAACACAAATACCTTCAGAACTTTAACCAATCCAAACTGGTTTCAATTCGATGAATTGAGATTGTTAGGTACAAGTGGTGAAAACATTAATGATATTTATAAATACGTCGTTCCTGATCATATTAAAGAATCTAGAATTCAAATGTTGGAAGCTACGTTGAATTGGCAAAATATTATTCCTACGGCCCCAGACACGTTATGGTGCTATCCATACCCTGATAAAGACCCTTTCACTTTACTAGAAACACCACATGTTTATTTTGTGGGTAATCAACCAAATTATGAATCTAAATTAGTCGAATTTGATCGTGGTATTAAAGTTAAATTATTCACAATTCCTAAGTTTAGTGAGACTTCGCAAATCGTCATTTTAGATACAAAAACACTGGAAACTGAAGTTGTTTCAATCAATGAATAAATATTTATGTACATGAATGTTTCTTTGATCTATGTATAAGTCATTTACGCTGACTCTTCTAATCTAAATTTGACTTTTTTGATAGGATAATCACCAGATCTATTGACTCCTTCACCGTATGATAAATCTGCTCCAAATTGAGCGTACTCATAACCTGTGTTTTTAACGTTCAATCTTTCCAAAATTTTGGAAGATAATTCAGGGATAATTGGTTGGATCAGGATTGATGATATTCTGGCAGCTTCAGCTGCAACAAGAATAATTAAATCTTGTTCTAATCCTGATCTTTTCCATGGTTCAGTATTCTGAACAAATTGATTGGCATCAGTAACGACTTTCCAAAATGATTGGATTGCACTTGCTGTGTTGAATTGAATCATTTTCGAATTCATCAAATCTCTTAATGAATTCATATTGACTATTAATTCTTCGTATTCTTTCTGAATTGATTCTTGTTCAAATGAATATACTTTCAAAGTCTCAAAATTATCAACAGCTCTTTTCAAATTGAATTTTTTGCCAGATGCTCTCATTGCCAAATTTGAATATTTATCAATCAATTGATCTCTTGATCTACTCAATTGTTCCTCACTGAAGTTACTATCACCGTTCAAAACGGAATTTTCACAAAGGAAAAATCTGATGGCATCAGAACCATAATAATTAGAAATTAAAATTGGATCAACGACATTTCCTCTACTTTTACTCATTTTAAAACCTTCTGATAACCAATGACCATGTACGACAACTTGTTCTGGTATTTTCTCACCAGCTGCTAGCAATAACGCTGGCCAATAAATGCAATGAAATCTAGTAATGTCTTTACCGATTAAATGAGTAGCTGGCCATTTTGAGTCAACATTTGGGTAATTTGCAGATGTTAAATAATTCACCAAAGCATCTATCCAGACATAAATTCTTTGTGATGGATCATTTGGAACTTCAATACCCCAGGTTAATCTTGAAGAAGGTCTGGAGACACTTAAATCATTCAACGGTGTCTCTTTTAATTCGTTTAATACCTCAAGGTGTTTTTGCTTTGGAATTATAAACAGTGGATTTTTATTCTCTAAATAGTTGATTAAGTCTTTTTGAAATTTAGATAATTTGAAGAAATAATTCATTTCTGTTGTGTATGTGACTTCACTGCCTGTTTCAATGGAATAATATTTCCCTTCAATTTCATGAATTTGAGTCTCTGGGTAAAAAGTTTCATCTGATACCGAATACCAACCACCATGTTTACCTTGATATATGTATCCCTTTTCAGCTAAGACGTTCCAAAAATGTTGAACAGCTGCAACATGGTCATTATCAGTGGTTCTTATGAATCTATCATACTTAATATCTGTAATCTGAGCCAAATTTTTGAAAACCACTGCTAATTCATCGACAAACTTCTTTGGTTCAATATTTTTGGCTTCAGCAGCAGCTTGGATTTTGAGGCCATGCTCGTCTGTTCCTGTAGTGAGATAACTCTCATTACCTTTCAATACTTCCCATCTGTTACGAACATCACATAGAAGCATGGAGTATAAATGTCCTAAATGTGGAGCTAGGAGAAATCATGTTAGTAAATGAAGAAGGTGTTGGTTCATTGTGAAAAACTCACCTGCATTGGGATAGAAAATTGGTGTTGTTATGAAAAAGGGCTTCTTTGAGAGATGCCTCTTGAATTGTTGAGGTATCACTGCTTTTCCTGTTCTGAACATGAGTGCTTAAGAGATGATCATGAAGTACAAGTTATGAGCATCGGATATCAAATTATTTTATTGGACACCTAAAAAATTTCACACGCACATTTTCAAGCACAATGGTGTAAGAACTTCATCATCTAAGACTAATTCGTTGTCTTCAGCTAAATCAAATTCAAATTTAGTATCAGCAATGATAATACCTCTAGTTTTAGCATATTCTTTTGCTTTTGAGTATAACTCAAGGGCAAATTTAGCAAGTTTTGAGGTTTATTCTTTAAGGTTCTCTCTTGTGGTCACGTTCTTAAGACAGGCCTCATAATGATGGTTTGTATCGTTGTTATTCGAAATACTATTTCTAGTTAAATATGACAGTGTGATTGGACTTCTCATTAACGCTAAAATTGATCAAAACTTCAAACATGAATTTAAAAAAGGAATTGAATCGTCTTTACTAATTATTCATTACAGCTTTAGTTGTATAAGCATTCCAATGAATGTCCTTTATGACTTTTTTAAACAATATTTCTTTGAATTTGAATCACTTGTCTTTGAAGAGTGTTTAGAGTCAGTGTTGGTTATAAATAGAGCTAATAAACATAATCGATTACATTGTAGTTGTAAGTACTGCTTGTCGGTGCAAATCCAGACAAAGTTGTATTACTGAAGAAGCTAACACAACAAGTCAAATAGCAACCCGTTATCTACACCTACTTCAATTAAATAGATCTTGTAATTCTCTGTTCTATAAAATGTATGCAATTAATGATTAATATTCTATAAGGTTTTTTCGACAAAGATAGCCATCAACACAAACACGCTGTAAAACATGGCTAATGGGTAAGCGATCAATGGTCTGACGTTATCCAATTTCAACACGGCAACAAAGAATCCAGAAGCTGAATAAGTACTCCAAAACGTGAAAAGTGCTGATAATGCATAACCAAGACCATTATTCAAATCGAAAAAAACACCTAGAAGACTAACAGGCACCAAAGGTAACAGACAGTACCCAATCACTGAGGCTGTTCTTGTGAAGTCAATCGTGACGTTATCACTCATCAATTTGAAAAAGTAATGTAATGACACGGTGCCGAATAGAGCAACACCATAAATATAACCAAAATGAACTTTACCTGCCAATAATAGAAACGTACCGAATATCAAACAGAAAAGCAAAGGACCCGCGAGATCTGAGTCTGACATTACGTCTTGTGTGATTGTTCCTCTTGGATTCAACACTGCAAGAGTCTTTTGTTTGATATGACTGAAATTTATACCTATTTCTTCTAATAATGGAGGCTCATTCGAGTAACCAGAGGTAGAAAAAGCAGCAAGAATACCCGTGGACAAATGTGCATCACCTAGTGTGCCTGAGACATCGTACTGCGAGGCATAAGTCGAGTCCATGACACCTTGCACATTGGATTGGAAATTGTTGTTGTTGTTGCTGTTGAAGCCAGCATTGAACCCGTTGTCGTATTGCGAAGGGAAAAATTGGAGGTTGTCACTTTTACTGTTGATTTTCACCGGCTGCTGGTTGTAGAACGCCATTGTCTCTCTTTGATAAGCTGATTGTCACTGAATTGCACTTTATTGACTTCTTTCTTTCTCTCTTTCTTTGTTGATTCCAAAGAAAAAAACCACCATGGCTTCTAATTATATTATGTCAGTAATTATTAATCAGAAAACGCGAAATTCAACTTCAATTTAGTTCTGATAGCGAAGTTGATAATTGAAGTATGAATGCAATAATCACTAAATGGCACTAGAAGAAGAACCATACACCGATCTAGAGCGTTCACTGCTGCAGTTTATTGTGTCTGTCGGCTCAGTCAATGCCGATTTTCTGAATGTCTCGGTTCACAAGAAGTTTAGAAGCCATATAGAGAAAGAAGAAAAGACACCATTGGAGGAAATCATGTACAAGAGAAGCATTGAAACTTCCATCGACTTGATAAACGAGAAACTACATCTAGTAGGGTACAAAGTTGTCAAAATCATCAGTCAAGTCTCTGCTGATCCTTACTACGTCTATGTGAACACTGTATCGGATGAGCCATCAAAGATCAGTATAACGCGTTCTCCAAAAGATATCAGCATTGTCAAGAAGATAATCGAACATATCATTTGTGAGAATGACGATGAAAGTTTCTCCATCAATGAAAGAGATGCGTTGAAGTTCTGCAGTTTTGAAGGTTATACTGGTGCTCAAGGTTTACATTTTTTGAGAAGTTTAGTCAACGAAGGCTGGTTAAACGTTACTGATAAAGCTAGATACTACTTATCCATACGATCAATTGCAGAATTGAAACCAATGTTGATAAATAAATATGGAATCAAAACCTTGGATGCTGATTCTGATGGTTTATTAAATGCTTGTACTGGTTGTCGTGATTTAGTCACCATTGGAGTACGATGTAATAACGATGCATGTAATGTTAGATTCCATAAACATTGTCAAGAATACTATGCTAGAGCTAATGGAAGTCAATGTCCAAATCCAACCTGTAACGTTGATTGGTCAAATGCAAGTCCATCAATTGTCGGTGTTTCTAGGATATAGAATCTTGAATGAATTCAGCTTCAATTTCATCAACAATATCCCATACTATATCATCTGCTATTCTTTGATTGTAAATTTCATAAAGATCACAAACATCGGAATCAAGATCATTTGGTTTGAATTTAAAATCTGGGCCTGAATTGATCTCTGCAACACCTCCTTTGAATACACTTATTGTTGGATAATAACCTAAAGTTCCATTGTTTTTATGAATGTCTTCTTTTTTTTTACTGTTTGTTTTCAACTCTGAATGTGGTGGATGGAAATCATACAAGTCATCAAAAGCAACACCAACAAATTCACCATTCTTATATATTTTCAATTTTGATCCAGGTATGAATTCCGGCATCCATGGGTTTAAATCAGGAATTGCCCTTTCACCAAAAACAATAACTGGATTCAATAGATGTTCCATCTTATTCGTTGAAACGTAATCGAATTTTTCCCAAAATAATCTATGTTTATATCTAATTGCAATCTGATCTCTAACTGTGTCTTGAAACTTATCATTCTTAGGCAGTTCAAGAACCATTCCAATAACATCACCAGTTTTAAAGCCACCTTCCATGAAATTTTTTAATCTTGATAAATGCAAAGTCTGACCTGTCTTATCTCTAATCCCATACCCATATCCATCAAACCCAACAGGTGCCTCAATGGATGCCTCTCTACGGCCTATCCCAATTCTAACATGTTTATCCTCTTCACTTTTCAAAATATCAAACTCCCAATAAACTTTGCCTTCAGTAATAGCGACATCAACTCTGGAACTAACCCAACCTTTCCCTGTAGAAACTGAATGATTATCCTCACTGAGTACAATCTCTGCAGACCTGTCAAAGACACTCAACGTAGGTTTGAAAGGGGGAAGATCTGTCGTTCCAAATTTCAATATTGGTAAATATGGATTTGGAGAGCAAGCACTGTATTGAAATCCACGTCTCGTATTCATAGGTATTTCATCAATAACTCTGAACCCCGGTACAACAGTGGATTCTGTAAATGATGGTTCGAATTGCGTGAAATCTATTGGTTTATAAGAAATGTAAGGCTGGAATTTATTGACAATAATGCTCTTCTTACTAACTTGAGATTTAGGACCTGCTCCCGGTGTTGGAGTTTGTGTGGGCGTTATAGTTGTTTCTTGTGGCTTCGCTTCATCTTCTATCGTTCTTTTTTGCGGAATCACAGATTCAGCCATCGTGATTAGTGTTACAACTTGTGATTCTTAACTTGATAGGTATTTTATCTATCTTGAAGGTTTTTGTTTACTTTTCAAATTTTGGTGTTGGGATGTATTCTGTGAAGCTCAGAATAATGTCTTGTTAAAGCATAACGGTTTTGAAAAATATAGAAATTAATGGCTTTTAAAACCTATTGATAAGAAGAAGGTATATCTATTACTCTTTCACAGTGGTTCTTAATTTTTTCTGTTTCAAATTGTCACCGACGCAGCGTAATTTTGAACCAAAAATTAATATCTCAACAGTTACATGAATCAACTGATAATCCAGTGCCAATATCATCTTATCAATTTACTTGAACTAGACTATTTCAAAGTGATTCAAAAAACAAAATCATTATTTAGAATTAAAAGACTTTTACATTTTGTGTTTATAATGGTAGCAGTTCATCGAATAAATCTAAAATCTTTAATTAATTAACTTTATTAAATATTTTTTCAAAGTTGAAATTCCGTCGGGATTGTTACTCTAAAATTTCGTCCATACAACAAAGACTCATTGTTGAATTTCTATTGTACACCAGCGAAATAGGCGATAATACCAAATAAATCCTTTATTTAATATTACTATAGACTGCTTATTGCCACATTCATTCAAAAAGATTCAGTTTTATGCTGTTTAATTTTGATCTTTTTGCACCGATCGATCTAAAAAGTTTGACACAAAAGCAGAACCGCAAAAATTGACAGATCGATCATATGTCAAGTTATGATTGTCACTAATGAACTAAAATTTTCAGTGATACGATAAACTTCTAAGAGTTTAATAAAACTATTACCCTCACGTATGTATTTGACTACAGTCTTGTACAATTCTATTACTTCGAGGAAAACAGCACCTCACTCCTCATTACACCAGAACAATCATTGAATCATTAAACTGTACAACAAGCTCTATAAATCTATAACTTACTCACTCTTTGAGCTTCAAGAAGCACCCTATTAACTATTTCGTTGACACAGTCCACAACTTTCACTACTCCACCTACATCGTAATTCATTGAATCCACGACAACGGTGAAATCCTTGTGATTTCTGAGTATTTTTGCCTTTGGAGGGCGTGGCAGCAGCAGTGCACTGTCTGGGAGTTTCCAACTGTTTAGACCGATCCAGTCCACCTGTGACAGGTTGAACACAGGCAGACTTCTATGCGACTGACAATTAGCAAGGTTGATAACCACAGTCGGAGGTCCAACAACATCAAACTGCTTCTTAAGTGTCTCATGAACTGAGACGTTCTCTGACCTTATAGCGAAGAAACAGTCCTTGTGATGCCTCAGTATTTGCTTCACGAATTTCTCCAGTTGCACTGGATGGTATATCACGAGTCCTGAGACTCCGGGAGAGGGCTTGATGGACACTTGTTCCATGACGGGCATCTCCACCCTCCTGCGAGGCGAGTAGCTCCTCTGGACAGACTCCAAAAACATTACAGACGACCGTGCCTGGTGGAAGGACGCTTCACACAGGAACTCGTCCTTCCTCAAGGGCCGGACATTAGTCACACACCAAGGCAGAGGTCCAGTGGCCCACTTACGCCTCTTCTCCAGCACCAAGTCCTCAAATACCACCACTTGGAGGCCCCTTCCCACTAAGGACACAGCAGCCAGACAGCACGCTAGAGGATCTCCCACTAGCACCACGAGCATCTCCTTCTAGAGTTTCCTTCTAGACTTTCCATCTCATCGTCAGTCGCGAATTTTTGTTTTTCCACCTCATGTGATGGATAAATCAAACATACATGCTGCATTTTGCTTAAATCTGTCACTTCCAACACAAGTTTTAACGCTCCAAAACACACAATGTCCATCACGGGAGTCGCATTCACTGCTCTCGTCACAAGAGACTCGGATATATACTCCGAGTCGCTCGCATTCTACAAGAAATTGGGCTTCAAACTGCTCAGAAGCTACACAAGGGACCTTAGTGCTACCAGCTCCGTCAAGGGAGTCTCCCACGACTCGTTGAAAGAGGCGTGGCTCGAGTCACACAGACTGTCTGCGTTCAAAGATGGAAAGAGGATCCCTGCTCAAGAGTGTCAATGCGTCCAGTCTGAAGGTGCTGTTGTCAAGCTGAGATTAGCAAGCGCTGATTTAATCCATGATTCTACTGCTCAGCATAACCATTTGGATGGTACAATCAGTTATTTTACCACTGAGTTGGAAAAAATCTCTGAAATCTTGCAAGTTCCTATCGATGATGGTGACAACGTCGTCGTCGCTAAGGATCCTTTAGGTAATACATTGCGTTTTGTCGATTTCCCAACTCCCTTAACTGATGTCAAAATAACTGATTCGGTTTACGAACAACAAGACACCAGTAAAGTTGAAGTAGAAACCCCTGTTGATTCAAACAGAAAGAAGATTGCTGTCATGACTTCTGGTGGTGATGCACAAGGTATGAATGCAGCAGTGAGAGCCGTTGTAAGATCAGGTATTTACTACGGCTGTGACGTCTTTGCTATCTACGAAGGTTATTCCGGTCTAGTGAAAGGTGGTGATTTTATCAAGAAGTTGTATTGGGAAGATGTTAGAGGATGGTTAGCTCTAGGTGGTACATTGATCGGTACTGCAAGATGTGCAGAATTCAGAGAAAAATGGGGTCGTTTAGTCGCTGCTAAGAATATGATCTTGAATGGTATTGATGCATTGATCGTCATTGGTGGTGATGGTTCTTTAACAGGTGCCGATTTATTCAGAGCTGAATGGCCTTCTTTATTAGAAGAGTTGGTCTCAACTGGTGAATTGACTCAAGAACAGATCAATCCTCATAAACATTTGACAATTGTTGGATTAGTTGGTTCAATTGATAACGATATGTCAGGTACCGACACAACAATTGGTGCTAATTCATCATTGGAAAGAATTAGAGAATTAGTCGATTACATTGATGCCACAGCTGCTTCTCATTCAAGAGCTTTCGTTGTTGAAGTCATGGGTAGACATTGTGGTTGGTTAGCTTTGAATGCTGGTATTGCCACCGGTGCAGATTATATTTTCATTCCTGAACGTGCTGCTAATAAAGATTCATGGAAAGATGATTTGAAGAAAGTCTGCCTACGTCATAGATCAAAAGGTAGAAGAAACACAACAGTTATAGTGGCTGAAGGTGCCTTGGATAATGAATTAAACCCAATCACTCCAAACGAAGTCAAAGACGTGTTGGTTGAGTTAGGTTTAGATACAAGAGTCACCACTTTAGGTCACGTTCAAAGAGGTGGTGCTGCTGTCGCTTCTGATAGATTATTAGCCACTTTACAAGGTGTTGAAGCAGTTAAAGCCGTTTTAGAGTTAACTCCAGATGATCCATCTCCAATGATTGGTACTTTAGAAAACAAAATCATTAGACAACCATTGGTGGATGCAGTTAAATTGACGAAACAAGTTGCTCAAGCCATTGAGGCCAAAGATTTTGATAAAGGTATTTTATTGAGAAACACCGATTTCATTGAATCTTACCATAATTACGTCTCACTATCTCAACATGATGATGGTTCTCATAAATTACCTGAAGATAAACAGTTAAACATCGCTATTGTTCACGTTGGTGCTTCATCTGCCACTTTGAATTCTGCTACTCAAGCTGCCGTTCTTTATTGTAACTCAAAAGGTCATAAAGTGTACGCCATTCAAAATGGTTTCAGTGGATTGATTCGTCATGGTTCAGTTAAAGAGATTAACTATCATGATGTTGATGGATGGTATCATATGGGTGGTTCTGAAATCGGTACTAATCGTTCTTTACCATCTTTAGATATAGGTACTGTTGCTTATTACTTCCAAAAATACAAATTTGATGGTTTGATTATCATTGGTGGGTTTGAAGGTTTCACTTCCCTTCATGAATTAAGTGAGGCAAGAAAAGAATTTCCAGTTTTTAACATCCCTATGACTTTGATCCCATCTACTGTGTCGAATAATGTCCCAGGTACTGAGTATTCCTTAGGCGCTGACACTTGTTTGAACACATTGGTCGAATACTGTGATGCGGTTAAACAATCAGCATCAGCTTCAAGAAGAAGAGTCTTTGTTGTTGAAGTCCAAGGTGGTCACTCAGGTTATATTGCAAGTTATATCGGTTTAGTCACTGGAGCAGTTGCAGTTTATTCCCCAGAAGCTAAGATTTCCCTAAAGACGATCCAAGAGGATATCGAATTGTTGAAAGAAAACTATAACTCTGATAAAGGTGAAAACAGATCAGGTAAGATGTTGGTCCGTAATGAAACTGCTTCTAATATTTTCACCACTCAATTGATTGCTGATATTATTCAAGAATCATCCAATGCTAAATTTGAAACAAGAACTGCCATCCCAGGTCACGTCCAACAAGGTGGTAAACCAACTGCTGTTGATAGAGTCAATGCATCAAGATTTGCAATCAAATGTTCCAAATTCATCGAAGAATGGAACGAATCATTGTCAGATTTGAACTTGGAAGGTAGTGATAAACATTTAAGATTTAAATTCATCGATGGTAAAAAAATTTCCACTGTGGGCGATAATGCGAAATCAGCAGCTGTCATTGGTATCAAAGGTTCTGAACTACTGTTTACTCCAGTGGAGGAATTATGGAATCATGAAGCTAATATTGCAGAAAGAAAAGGTTTCACTATTCACTGGGAACATTTTAATGAAGTGGGTGATGTCTTAAGTGGTAGATCACTCTTGAGAAATAAAACCATTCTCTGGTGAATAATCTGCAGTGATTGTTTATTAATGTGTATATGTTTTAACTATAATTATATTTGGATACTTAAGGGAAACTAGCAGAGTTTGAGTACGTAAATTATGTTTATTGACCATACTTTAGGTAGCTTTTTTGTAGTAGGGTCACCCACTGAAAATGTGAAAATGACTACTAGTAACTCTTTCTGTTCTTCTAACTTGTAAATTATATACACAAACAGTGAACCCATTATGTCGATCCAGTACTCAGTGTCGTCTACTGGCTCCTTTATGAAGGCAATGCAGGTTGTTTCTGATGCATTGAGCGAGCTTGAGATCAAACAACTGGACTTACCTAAGATAGACTTGGAGGAAGAAGATGTTGATCTTACTATACTAGATTCATTCAAAGATATAACGTTTGAATATAATGAAGATGACGATGACTCTGATAGTTCAGATGAGGATGGTGTTCTTGACTCGGGAAGTTATAATTTTTTCAAGCAAAGTTGTGAGAGTATTTCCAATGAAAGAGGCGATATAAGTGGCGATGAGTTGGAACAATCAATCATTTCAATATTATCAGAAGCCAACTCTGATGATAGTTTACAATCTTTGCTATTTGATATTCTAGGATTTGAACAATTTGATCTGATATCGAAGCTTATAAATAAAAAGGAACAGATACTAGCAGAAAAGCATATGGCTTCTAGTAAGAAAGAGTTTTTATCTGCAAAGGACATTAGAAATCAAGTTAGATCCAACCAGCTGAAAGCTAAGAACGAGAAACTTGCTCCAATGCAAGAAAATCAAAAATATCCTCACGTGTTTAAATCATTCGATTCTGGTAACACAATGGCTTTCAATAACTCAAAGTTTGTTCTTCCAATTGGATCAACAAGAGAGTCAAGAGAATTATATGAAGAAATAAACATTCCTGCATCGCAAAAAAAGAGATTGAAAGGTCCAAATGAAGTCCCTGTTCATATCAATGACCTTGATTTCCTATGTCAAGGAACATTCAAAGGTTATAAATCTTTGAATAGAATGCAATCGTTAGTTTATCCTGTTGCATATAACACCAATGAGAACATGCTGGTCTGTGCTCCTACTGGTGCTGGTAAAACTGACGTTGCATTACTCACCATCCTTCACACTATTCAACAGTTTACTACAGAAACCTCAGATACGATTGATATTGATTATAGCGAATTCAAGATAGTTTATGTCGCCCCATTGAAAGCATTGGCAGCTGAAATTGTTGAAAAATTTAGCTCAAAATTGAAATGGCTAGGTATCAAAGTTAGAGAATTGACTGGTGATATGCAATTGACCAAAGCTGAAATCTTAACCACCCAAATTATAGTTACTACCCCAGAGAAATGGGATGTTGTTACAAGAAAGGGTAACGGTGATAATGAATTGATTGATAAAGTCCAACTATTGATTATTGATGAAGTTCATTTGTTACATGAAGATCGTGGTTCTGTCATTGAAACTTTAGTTGCTCGTACTTTGAGACAAGTTGAAAGTTCTCAATCCATGATTAGAGTCGTTGGTTTATCTGCAACGTTGCCTAACTTTATCGATGTTGCTGACTTCTTGGGTGTTAATCGTCAGATTGGTATGTTCTTTTTTGATCAGTCATTCCGTCCTATTCCACTAGAACAGAAACTGATTGGAGTTCGTGGTAAAGCCGGCTCTAGACAAGCAAGAGAAAACATCGATAAGGTATCTTATGAGAAGTTGGTGGAAGAGATTAGTAATGGTGCTCAAGTTATGGTTTTTGTTCATTCCAGAAAAGATACAGTTAAAACAGCTAGAACTTTCATTCAAATGGCTCAAAGTTTACATGAATCATCACTATTTGACTGTCAAGACTCTGAATCTTATGATAAATACAACCGTGAAATGGGGAAGAACCATAATAGAGATATTAGAGAGTTATTCCAATCAGGATTTGGTGTGCATCATGCCGGTATGTTAAGAGCAGATCGTAATTTGACGGAAAAGATGTTTGCAAGTGGAGCAATCAAAGTGTTATGCTGTACTGCTACATTGGCTTGGGGTGTTAATTTACCTGCTGCTGTCGTTATTGTCAAAGGCACCCAAGTTTATGACTCCAAAAAGGGTGGTTTCACTGATCTAGGTATTTCTGATGTTATTCAAATCTTTGGTCGTGCTGGTAGACCTCAATATGAGAAATACGGTACTGGTATACTATGTACCACTAGTGATAAATTAGATGATTATGTTAGATTGTTGACTTCTCAACATCCGATAGAATCCAAACTTTCCAACAAATTAGTTGATAATTTGAATGCTGAAATATCTCTGGGAACTGTTACAAATGTTGATGAAGGTGTTAAATGGTTGGGTTATACTTATATGTTTGTTAGGATGAGACAGAATCCATTTGCATATGGTATTGACTGGAAAGAACTCCAAGAAGATCCACAGTTATTTGAAAGAAGAACGCAAATGATCATGAATGCTGCGAGAAAGTTACATTCTTTACAAATGATTATCTTTGATGAAAGATCAATGCATTTTATTTCAAAAGATTTAGGCAGAGTTGCTTCTGATTTCTATTTATTGAATGAAAGTGTTGAAATTTTCAATCAAATTTGTAACCCTAGGGCGACTGAAGCTGACGTTTTATCAATGATTTCAATGAGTAGTGAATTTGATAGCATCAAATTCAGAGAAGAAGAACTTGTTGAGCTTACCAAGTTGATGGAAGAAAAACTTCAGTGTCAAATTGCTTCTGAACCAGAATCGTCATCTGGTAAAACGAATATTTTGTTACAAGCTTACATCTCCAAAGCATCAATTGATGATTCTGCCTTGTTCTCTGATACAAATTACGTTGCTCAAAATTCCATTAGAATCTGTCGAGCTTTATTTTTGATTGGTATACATAGAAGATGGGGTATTTTTGCTAAAGTTATGTTAGCATTGTGTAAATCTATTGAAAAAAGATTATGGTCATTTGAACATCCTTTAAAACAATTTGATTTACCTCAACAGATTATAAGAAATATTGAAGCCAAAAATCCTTCAATGGATGACTTACGTCAATTGGAATCTTCTGAATTGGGTGATTTAGTGCATAATTCTAGAATGGGTAATGTGTTATATAAATTAGTTGGTAAATTCCCTGTTATTGAGATTGATGCTGAAATTTTCCCAATTACCAAAAATGTCATGAGGGTTCATATTAGCTTGGACCCTGATTTTGTCTGGGATGAAAAATATCACGGTACTGCTCAATTCTTTTGGGTGTTTGTTGAAGAATCAAACAACTCAGAGATTTTACATTTTGAAAAATTCATTTTAAATAGAAAACAGCTGAAAAACCCTCATGAAATGGATTTTATGATTCCCCTATCAGATCCATTACCACCTCAAGTTATCATTAGAGTCGTTTCAGATACTTGGATTGGTTCAGAAACTAGTCATAGTATATCTTTCCAACATTTAATTAGACCAACTAACGAAACATTACAAACCAAGTTGTTAAGACTTAATCCGTTACCAGTTACTGCTCTGCATGATGAAGTTGTTGAGTCAGTTTACAACCAGAAATTCAAATATTTCAATGCAATGCAAACAATGGCATTCCACACCTTATATAATACAAATGATAGTGTGTTTGTTGGTTCTCCAACTGGTTCAGGTAAAACCGTTGTTGCTGAGTTGGCCATTTGGCACGCATTCAGAGATTTCCCTGGTTCTAAGATCGTTTACATTGCCCCAATGAAAGCGTTGGTTAGAGAAAGAGTTGATGACTGGAGAGAAAGATTGACCAGAATCACGGGTCATAAAGTTGTTGAATTAACTGGTGATTCCATTCCTGCTGTAAATGAAGTGAAAGAAGCAAGTATTATCATTACCACTCCAGAAAAATTTGATGGTATTTCACGTAATTGGCAAACAAGAAAGTTTGTTCAGAAAGTTTCATTGGTTATCATGGATGAGATTCATTTGTTAGCAAGTGATCGTGGTCCTATCTTAGAAATGATTGTCAGTCGTATGAGATACATTGAATCTCAAACCAAGAAACCAATTAGATTGTTAGGCATGTCTACTGCTGTTTCAAATGCATTTGATATGGCAGGTTGGTTAGGTGTTAAAGATGGTTTATTCAATTTCCCTCAATCAGTTCGTCCAGTTCCTTTACAGATGTACATTGATGGTTTCCAAGACAATCTGGCATTTTGTCCGTTGATGAAAACAATGAATAAACCAGCATTTATGGCAATTAAAGCCCACTCTCCAGATAAACCAGTTTTGATTTTTGTTGCATCACGTCGTCAAACAAGATTAACTGCTTTAGATCTTATCCATCTTTGTGGTATGGAAGAGCATCCTCGTAAGTTTTTGAAAATGGAAGAACATGAATTGACTAGAGTTCTCAGTGATGTTAAAGATGAGACTTTAAGATTGGCATTACAATTTGGTATTGGTTTACATCATGCTGGTTTAGTTGATAGTGATCGTAAGATCTCACATAAATTATTTCAAGACAATAAGATTCAAATTTTAGTTGCTACTTCAACGTTAGCTTGGGGTGTTAATTTACCTGCTCATTTAGTTATTATTAAAGGTACTCAATTCTTTGATGCCAAGATTGAAGGTTATAGAGATATGGATTTAACTGATATTCTTCAAATGATGGGTCGTGCTGGTCGTCCTGCTTATGATACTAGTGGTACTGGTATTGTCTATACCAAAGAATCCAAGAAAATGTTCTACAAACATTTCTTAAATGTTGGTTTCCCAGTCGAGTCATCGCTACATAAAGTTTTAGATGATCATATTGGTGCTGAAATTGCATCTGGTACCATCAAATCAAGACAGGATGCTATAGATTTCTTAACTTGGACTTTCTTATATAGAAGAGCTCACAACAATCCAACCTATTATGGTATTGATGATACTTCAGTTGATGGTATTAATTCCTATCTTTCAAATTTGATTGATACAACTATTGAAAACTTGAAAGAATCAAACTGTGTCTTGACTGGTGATCAGTTGATTTATCCAACTCCTTACTTAGCCATCTCATCTTATTACTATATGTCCCATATGACTATTAGAAACTTGGTAAAGCAAATCTCACCAAGTTCCTCATTTAGAGAGTGTTTAAGATGGTTATCTGAAGCTGCTGAATATAATGAATTACCTACCCGTCATGGTGAAGAATTGATGAATATGGAAATGTCAGAACAGTTACGTTATCCTGCTGATGATTTAGTTGATTTACCAATCTGGGATCCTCATACCAAGACTTTCTTGTTATTGCAAGCATTTATGAGTAGAGCAGATTTACCAATTGCAGATTATTCTCAAGATACAGTCACCGTATTGGATCAAGCATTACGTATTTTACAAGCTTATATTGATGTTTCTGCTGAACTTGGTTACTTGAACACAGTTTTGATGTTTATCAGGTTGATGCAATGTATCAAGCAAAGATATTGGTTTGATGATGATTCTGCCTCGAATTTACCTGGTGTCAATTTGAGAAGACTGAATGGGTTTAACCAAGATGGTGATATGGATGAAATGATGGAACTTAAAAAACAAAACAGTGAAAGCTCAACAGATTTGATTGAAATTACTGAACTCAATGATAAAGAATTGAATTCATACATTCGCAAAATCAAAGTTGAACCATCAGAAGTCAAGAATTTCAAATACCACGTATCCAAGTTACCTGTTGGTGAATTAAAAATCCATGAACAGACCACTCAAGGTAAACTAACAGTTGAGTTGAATCATAAAAACTATCCAGTGAATGCAGATTTCAAGATGTTATTAGAAAATTTCCCAAAACTTCAAAAAGAATCATGGTTTGTAATTTTATGTGACACTAAGTCTAATGAGTTACATTTGATCAAAAGAGCAAATCCAAAGTCTTCAAGAAGTGATAAAAAAGGTGGTATTTTATTAGAATTTGATATTCCTGCTTCATTACATGGTTTGGGAATAGATGTGATTGTCATTTCTGACGCTTTTGATATAACTTATCAATCCAGAATGACTTTGTTATAGACTTTAATATACTATTGCTGTTTGTTACAATTTGGAAAGATCGAATATCCTCTTGTGTAGATCCCGTTTATATCATTACATTTAACATTACCTTCATCATAAGTATAATAGAGGAAAACACCCAAACACCATCATCTGGAGCACTTGATTTTCTTTCCTCTATTTCTCTCTAGACATATTTGCCATCACTACATCGTTAATCATGTCGATTGATAAGCAAACGAAGCTAGACAGTTTTCTTGAATGGGCTAGTAGTAATGGTGCCAAAATCTGCAAGGGGATAACTTTTAAGATCAATGAAAAAAATTCCCAACTTTTTGCAGAATCCAATGATTTAATTTCTGATTCTAATGTTCCATTATTCGAAATTCCTGAAAGAATAACCATAAACCCTACACTTGCTGAACAATATTTTGGATCTAATATCTGTGGGAAATCAGATAGAAACCCAATATCGAAACTTTTACTAGCGAAGTTGAAATTCGATAACGATAATGAAACAATTTTAAAGCTTGTCAAAGATTCCAATGAATCAGTCAATGGGAATGAATTTTTTCAAAAATACTTGGATTTATTACCAACTGGTAAAGAAATTGGATCTCCTCTGTTCTGGGATGGTAATGAACGTGCGCTATTACAAGGAACAGATGCTTTTCTTTCAATAGACAAGAGACTTTTCGAAATTTTAGAAGAATGGTTTGAAGTCGTTTCTAAATTAGAAGGACTCAAAGACCTCAAGAAAGATTTAGAATTTTATGAAGTTTTCAAAAATGGTAAACCTGAACATTTTGCAGGTTATATTAATCAAACAGTTGGTAATGTTTCATGGACTGGATTTCCTGCATATCTTTGGGCCAATGCCATTTTCACATCTCGTGCATTCCCATACATTTTACAAAATGAATCATCTGATGGTAAGACTGTGAATGATATAAATGAAGGTGTTTTGCTGCCTGTTTTTGATCTATTGAATCATCAAGGCGAGTCGAAGGTTAAATGGAGTTTCAAGAATGAATTTTATTCATTCAACACAGAATATGAGGTTAAACCTAATATGGAAATTTTCAACAGTTATGGATTGAAATCGAATGAGGTTTTATTGTTCAATTATGGTTTCGTTCTGCCTAGGAATGAAGAGGATTATATCACTCTAGCTTTCAGAATTCCTGAAGATCAACTGTTGAAAGCGAAGAAATTTGGTGTTAAAGGATTTATTGGCACTGATCTAGTTTTCAACCTTAACGGCGATAAAGTCGATGAAATGTTGATTAAGTTGTTTCAATTCTTAGTTAAGACTGAAGATGAAGATGGTGTAACGTTGAGAAATTCATTAGAAGGTTTAAAACAACTTGGAAACATTGTTCAAAGTAAAATAGATACCATTAAAAATGCTAAAGTTCCAGAAGGTATTCAAGTTGAAAGTACTATTATTTCCGTTACTAAAATTTATAGAACCTTACAAAGATCATACTTACAGAAACTATTAGAAGAAATACTTAAAACTGAAAAAAAATTGATTAAAGATAACAAACCTGAATCATTCAAAACTTTTTTCAAGAATGATCAAACTTTCGCAAACTCATTATTATTAACGTTTGGTATTGATGGTTATGATAAATTAATTCAAAGTGAAGATGATTTGAATCATGCATTGAATTTATGGATCTTGAGAGTTGCTAATAAGAATCAATATAGAGATAATGCAAGTTTACCTAGTTGGATTCAAAAAAAATTTGAAAAAGTTTCCAAGACAATTAAAATTACAGAATCTGACGTTAAAGAAACATTACCAGTTTATAGAGCATTATTCCCAACTCTAAGTAATATGATACCTGAAGTTTTCAATATAGGAGATTGGAGTATTAAAAATTTCATAATTGCAGAACAATTAAAAGATGACGTTGTTTTTATTAGAAAAGCAAGTAATGAAGCATACTTCATTAATACTTCAAAAATATAATTTTGAATAAATATAACCTAATGCACATCTTGTATATATATATCAATTAACTTATGTAGATATTATTATTATTCGAAGAAATCGTCTTCATCTTCTTCTTCAATTTCTTCAGCAGCGTCAGGAGCTTCTTCATCTTCATCTGGTCTTCCACTGACGATATCAGTCTTAGTGTTACCACTTAATATATCATCGATTGTCACTTCCAATAAGCTGTTTTGTAGTTTGTATTCGATTTCCTTTTTGAATGTGTTTCTTTCATTATCAGTTATTAATTTACCCTTTTTGACGTTTTCATCTTTCAATTCATCTTCATCTAGTTCTTTTGGAAACAATGAGATGTATTTTCTATCAAATGGGAAATTAGCATTATAAGCCAGATCGATTTCACAATGGTTAAGTTTTTTTCTTTGCTTTTTCAATTCTTTTTTCAATTCTTTATCATCTTCATTCTGTTTAAATTTCTCTTCTAATTCATTATAATGTTTCAAAGCAGATTTATAGGCTCTTAAAGCCTTTTTTCTTTCAAAAAATCTAACTAGTTTATATTTTTGAGTCAATAATTTAACTTTTTGGTTTGATTGCAAGTCTATTAGTTGGGTTTTCAAAGCTTTCAAAGCTCTTTCCTTTTCGACTATTACATTAGCAGGCATTTTATCTCTTCTGTTTTTCAGCTGACGCTCAATGCCTCTAAGCTGCTTCTTCACTTTGGTCAAGGTAATCGGAGCATTCTCCTTGTTGTTCTGTTTTCTAAAAGCCTTCTTTCTCTCTGACATTATTGATGGTATGAAATAATAATGCGTGAGTACAAAATGAAATTAAGTGTTTCTTATAAAAAGTTGAAAAAAAATTTCGGATGTTGCCCGAACCGATGAGCTTATACTAGTAATATTATAGAGAAGAAGATCGAAGACAATCTGTGAGTATAGAGAGTAGACGACTGTAAGTATGATCATGAATAAGACTCGTAGTATTACTAATACATCTAACTTGAAAAACTACACCCTTTCTCTATATACATCCGATTAATTAAATAGTAAATAGGTAATATAGTACACTTTCATCTCATACAGGCAGCACTCTAACACCAGCGATCTTATCCACCACAGGTGCAACTACGGGATGTGATAACAATGGGCCAACAAATGGGACGCTTCTCAAGAACGTTACAATAACAGCAAAGAAGTCTCCAA
Source organism: Gotozyma botsteinii (assembly GCA_020280145.1). NCBI lineage: Eukaryota > Fungi > Ascomycota > Saccharomycetes > Phaffomycetales > Phaffomycetaceae > Gotozyma > Gotozyma botsteinii. The sequence goes on from JAFIIU010000002.1 coordinate 305,661, forward strand.
ATAGTTGCAAGATACCAAAAGTCTCGATCATGAAGCCAATGAACGAATGTTTCATCAAGATGAGCAATATTCCCAGCACAAACGCAACTGAGCCTCTGATCTTTGCAGGACGCGCAAAGAACGCAAACGTCTTCTGTGGACCGATGATGAGTACGAGTCCGATCACGAAGAGTAAGTTTCCTAGAGCCAAAAGAGCAGAATCAAAGAATGTGACAACTCCAAGCAGGAAGAAGACGAATCCTGAAGCAGTGAACGCGACACCGAATTCTAGAAGCAAAAGATTGTTAGTTAAACGGTAATTTAGGAGCCTGATTGTTGTTGTGTTAAAACTCACTTTGTGTCTCTGAAAGCCAGACCATTTTGCTGTTTATCTTCTATCAGTTGTTGATGAAATTTTTTTTTTTTATACCACAATTTTATCAACAATTTTATCAACACTCACATTAATGCACATACACTAATGGTCCCCTGGACTTACCCACAGGGATTTCATTGCCCAAAGTGCCACAATACGGGCTACAAGTCCAACGGGAAGACATGCAAGGACTGCTGGGCCCGGTTTGCTAGAAGGAACCCAGTTCAGTACGCTCCTCCTGCTCTTGCTCCTGTGCACATCCAGCAGCCTGGCCTCAAGATTCCCTTCACGAACTACAGAATCGATGACAACCTCAACTTCTCGCAGGATCAAGCCTCCTACGTTGTCTACCATCCTCCTCCTCCAGTTGCAAACATCCAACCTCAACAGCCTGTCGTTCTTCCAGACGAGCCTCCATCCTATGACATCCACGAGACTGTCCCCCAGGGAAAGCCTCAGTACCAGCAACAACAGTATCAGCCACAACCACAATATCCACTCCCTCCTAGAGTTGTACAGCCAGGAGACCCTTCACTAGGAGGAGTCCTCTGTGGGAGATGCCGTGGCAAGGGCTTTATCAGTGGCTTCATGCTACCAGATGTCCCGTGCAACGTCTGTCAAGGAGCTGGACGAGTGTTTTAGTGGGCCATAATTAATCACAAAAGACCACAAAAGAAGCCACTAAACTGCTTTGAACTGTATACGAATAAACGAGACACATGACACACTCTGATAGTAGAAAAACACTTCAATAATCACTATATTCACTATGAACGATCTTCATCTTCACATGCGTCATGTCATCGCACAAAACCTGCTCATCGAATAAATTTTATCTAATTTTTTCACTTCCACTCGAAACATAAAGAGTGTATAAAGAACATAAAGACATCATGGACAAGCACGAACCAAGAGCGCTTTCTCTGCAGAAGGAACACAGAACTACCGTAGACTCCCCACTAGCCACGAGACCGGCCTCCCCATATACTTTGAACCCTCCTATCGACCACGACGGTTTGTCATGGCCATCTATAGGTGCTAGACTGAGAATCGACTCCACTGAGGAGGAGTCCAATGCTCGCGAGCAGAGAATCAGTGAAGCTGTCAAGGTAATTCTCACTGAGCTAGGTGAGGATCCTTCAAGGGAAGGTCTGTTGGAGACCCCAGAACGTTATGCTCGTGCCATGTTGTTCTTTACAAAAGGTTACGAGGACAACATTCGTGATGTTATCAAGAATGCCGTTTTTGAAGAGGACCATGACGAGATGGTTATTGTCCGTGATATCGAGATCTTCTCCTTGTGTGAGCACCATTTGGTTCCATTCTTTGGTAAAGTGCACATTGGTTACATCCCAAATAAGAAAGTTTTGGGTCTGTCGAAATTGGCCAGATTGGCAGAAATGTACGCAAGAAGATTCCAAGTTCAAGAGAGATTGACGAAACAGATCGCTATGGCTTTGACAGAGACGTTGAAACCAAGAGGTGTTGCCGTTGTCATCGAAGCTACCCATATGTGTATGGTCAGTCGTGGTGTTCAAAAATCCGGTTCTTCAACAGTGACAAGTTGCATGTTGGGTTGTTTTAGAGAAGCCCAAAAGACAAGAGAAGAGTTCCTAGGATTGTTGGGCAAGAGATAATCCATGAAACAACAAGGATGATAATTTATTTTCAACCATTTATTTTACTTTAGTATCTTTTTTTTGAACCAAACTATAGAAGAATTTTGTATATAATCACAACTTTTTTAATGAATTTCAACAATGTCATGATAGCAACTTTTAATACTAGTGTAAGAATTTTTCTTCATCATTTATCTAATTTTGTATTATACAAGGGGTTTCTTTTTTCTTCAATTACTGTTTTAATTTTTTATCTTCTTTCTTTGATTTGTCTTTGGAGTTTTACCACTTGCGCCAATTGTAATGTTGACTTTTGGAGGAACGGTGAAACCAAACGATTTAGCAACTTTAACCAAATCTAACTTATCAATTTGATAAACTGTCTTCAAATGATGGGATGAATAGGCTTGTAAATATGATCTATAACCATCTTTGGCACTTTGATGCAACCAGTAATTTGAACTAATCAATTTTTCTAATTGTTTTTGAACATTAGCAATTTTGTTAGTTGGGAATTCATATTCGTTCAATGGAACTTTAGCAGCTTTCAAATAACGTAAGAATCCTAATTCACTTGGTGTCAAGAACATTAATGATTTACCTTGTGCTTTGGTACCTCTTGCAGTTCTACCAACTCTATGGATATAATCTCTTGGATCATCAGGTGGATCGAATTGGATAATCCAATCAACGGATGGAATATCTAAACCTCTAGCTGCAACATCTGTACAGATTAAAATCCCTTGTTTGGCATTACAGAATTCAAAAAATGTGTTCGTTCTCTTGGTTTGCTTTTGTTTACCATGAAGGTCTAAGACTGGTAAATCAATATAATTCAATAATTCAGAATAATATTTCACTGAATTACATGATGATAAGAAAACAATGATTTTCTTCTTGATATTTTTTTTCAAGAATGAGAATAATAACAAAAATCTTTGATCACTTTCACAAACAACATAACCTTGTTCTAATCTATCAACTGTTGAAGCTCCTTCCTTATTTTCAACGTTAATAAATAATGGACCTGGCCTTAATGAAATTCTAGCCAAATCTTCAACTTTGGTAGTTTGTGTAGCTGAGAATAACATACTTTGTCTTTCTTGACTTGGCAAAATTTTAATAATTTGTTTCATTTCTTCTTCGAAACCAATTTCTAAAATTCTATCAGCTTCATCAATAACTAATGCTTTTAAATTCTTAAACACAAAACCTTGAGTGTTTTGTAAATGATCCAATAATCTACCTGGTGTAGCAATCAATAAATTGACACCTTTGACTAATTTTTCAGCTTCAGCTCTACGATTAGCACCACCAATGACAATACCTAACGTTTGTGAATGGAATTCCATTAATTCTCTAGCAACACCAAAAATTTGTAATGCCAATTCTCTTGTTGGTGAAACAACGATAACACCAGTACCATTTCTTGGTTTGAATTTCAAACTGTATAATAGTTCAATGGCTGGGATTAAGAAAGCTAAAGTCTTACCGGAACCTGTCTTTGCTGCACCTAAAACATCACGACCGGCTAATAATGGAGGAATTGTACGTGCTTGAACTTGTGTCATTTTGGTGAATCCCATTTGATTAATAGCTTTTAATGTAGGTTCTGACAAGTTGTGATCTTTGAATTCATCTGATTTAACTTCACTTGATGTTCCAATAGATATTGATTCAATTTCAATATCATCTTCATTTTCTTCTTCATCTTCATCTTCAGATTCTTCTTCTTCATCTTCTTCTTGTTCAACTTCTTTGACAGCTGATTTTTTGTCTTTTGGAGCACCAATCAATTCTGCAATTTCATCGTATTCAGCATCAACGGCGTCGACTAATTTATCAGTATCGTCATCAGATTCAACTTCTTCATGTTTTCTCTTTTGTGATTTAGATTTAATTTCTTTTGCAGTGTTGTTCTTCACTTCTTTGGTCTCACTGCCACCCCTTGATTTCTTAGCTCTAACCATATTCGATATCTATATTCTTTATTCTATAAAAAATATTCAAAACAAATATAAAGAGACTAAACAACAATTATAATCAAAATTTCACAATTTCTCATAAGTTTATTTTCTTTTACTTTTCAAATAATTTTTTTATCCTATAAAAATTTTTTTAATTTGTAAATATACCGAAATTGGAAGTACTCCGAATTAGGAAGTATGTGATGAGATGCTGCGCGTACCGAGAATAAAACCAAGAATAAAATTTAGGAACAAGTTTTATTAACATTGAATAACAAATAAATATTAATAAATATATAGCAGATAAAAATATAATTATAGTAGAATAGTCATTATTCTAGTCATGAATCACTAACATTTTTCCTATGCATTTAAGATTTTCTGGGATATGAGACCACCATAACTCATTTTTGGAGAAGAATAAGACAAATAGAGAAGTCACAGAAAAATAAAAAGTACCACATGATAATAACAATTAAAACAGTTTTGTTTGGATCCATTCACTATTTCAAACCAACATCTTGCAAAGTATGTTTTCCAAGGAGTTCAGGAACGATCAATTCATAATCTTTTGTTTCACTTTGTAAATCTTTTGAATCTTTCTCAACGTGAATTCTTGTAATTAAACAATTTTCAGTGATTTTGGTATATAACTCCCTTTCTTCTCTAATATCCAATTCATCAATAAAACTTTCATTTCCTACAGGACCTGGTAATTTCGAATCACCAATTTTATAGTTCTGAGTGGAATTAACAATTGGAATAATATCTGCCCAATTACGTCTATTTAAAAACTCTCTATTGCTTCTGAACTCATCGTCAACATCTTGTTGGAAAATAGGAACCATGTCTTCATCGGTATTCTTATCGAAATGATGAATACCAGATCTCTTATTTAACATAGTTGCCATAGCGTTAGGTGGTGGAGCATTGACAATAGCAGAAGAGATGATGTTGAACATTAATCTTGGATCAGTTTCAGGAGATGATTTAACCTTGTCATTCATTTTCTTGTATTTATCACGATTGAATAAATGATGTAAATGTAATTTGGATTTAAATCTACCAATTGCAGCGAGATGAACATCACCGGATAAGATAGTAATTCTGACACCATTAGCAGCACCGAATTCTTGAAGTTTCGCAACAAATTCGTTACGTTCACGTTTGTGATTATGAGAACACCAATGATCGTTCAAATCATCTAAAACTTCAACAGAGCCATCAAATTCATTGACCAACCCTCTTGCGATGATACCCTTTTGTGCCAGTTTTCTAATTGGATACAGAATTGACGAGGAAAGAAGCGTCTCTAACCAGACTAATCTTGGGTATGCAATTGGAACACCTAACAATACTAAAATATGTTTCATATTTGGATCATTTTGAACTTCTGTTGACAATCTTTTGAAAACTAATTTATAAGTTTCATTAGACACAATTTGTTTCAATTTTCTTTCAGTTCTACAATCCAAACCCAAAAATCCAATACCCGCACCTAGTTTAGCAAAAGTTGAATGTGATTTCTCAGTAATATAAGGACCCTTTTGATGACCCAAGACCCATACAGGATCATTTTGATAGACTTCCTCCTGGGTAGAAACTTGATGTTGGAACAACATGTAGTAATCATATGCAACATTACCAACACTACTGAAGATCTCGGTTTTCATAGTAGAATCATGGTAAGAACCAAACCCATCAATGATATCATGATCATCAAAAATGTTAATTGATGGAATACATGCCATGGCAACAGGGTACAACGATTGCAAAGTTGAAGAGTTTGTACCTCTCCAAAACCCCTTACCAAACCATCCCAAGTATTGATTCAAATAGAAATCATGGAATGACGCAAGCATTTCTTTTGTCAATTTGTCTTTATATTTAGCGAGTACATTCTTCTCGCTTAACCAAGAGTTGAATTTTTTCGATGAGTTCTTAATGGCGTCACAATAGACTTGATCACCACCACCAAGCATGACATGATATCTGTTTTCCTGGTAGTGATGACGAAGAACGTCATACCAAAGTGAACCTTTGAAATCATCTGTGACAGTAGATAATGAATACCCATTACATGAGTATGAGATGATATTCATCGGTTGAGAAGCCTTAGGTAAGAAGAAATCAAACGTTTTGGCATTGTTAATAGTATAACGAACCTTCTGTTCAATTTCATCCTGTAGTTCCAACTCAATAGAGAATCTCCAGAATGAATAATCATTTCTTTGAGCAAATACCTGCCCTGGGAATGTACCTTGCTTTAAACTATGAGCTTCCATTGGGGACACCGGACCTGTAATGTAACTGATTTGAGGCTCCACAGTGGTAGAATTGTCTTTAAGAACCAGTAAAACAGAAGCTCTGTAGTTTTTAGTCCCATTTTCCAAACAACCAATGAATCTTAAAATAGGACCACATCTTATGTCTAAACCATCGATAACTTCATCAATAGGAACAGATTCTGGAACAGTTTGTGAATCCTGAAGCTTTCTAAAACATGAATCGAGGGAAATTGCCTCGTTTCTCCAATCTTCCAAGGAAATTATCATTCTTTCTAGCTCTTTGGAATACCCAATTGGACAAGAAGCAATTTAATTGAGAGAAATTTCACTTTGATGCCAATCTGTACAAAAGTTGTTGTTGTTTATGCTGATGTGCTGAAATTTACGCCAACTGATAGAAAATTTGAAGGAACATAACAGGATTACATTTACGCAATGAGGTTTGACACATTTCTGGTCTAATAATAGCATCATCTCATTGAATTTTGGTCATTTTGGGGGTCTTTTACTACAATTATTGTTGCAGTTTTTTGAAGTCTTAATCCTCACACTATTAATTGTCCAAATCTTGATTGTAAATTCCTCGTTCTTGATAGGCTGGATGGGGTGAATTTACTCCTACAAAAGATCTCCTGTGTTTGTATGAAGATATGAAGGAGTGTCTTGTTGGAAGTATTAACATAAGGGCACAAGTAGTTCTTTATGTACACTTTGAAGAGCTCTGGTAAACTTTTTTGCTCAGTGTCTGTTTCTAAAGGTGACCAGTTTGAGACAAAAAACTAAATACTGGCAGTAACTACTTACAAGAGACGAAACAAAAGATAAAAGGTAAATCAAGAGTCAAAGCAGTCTGTTGAATATTGAGCAACGAATATTGAAAAGCAAATACCACAGTAAACAAATAAGATGAATATCTTGTATCTCTGAACCATCCATAATAATCATACTGTAATGTAATTGCTAGTATAAAAAACCCCAAAAAAGTCCGAACATTTATTCTTTATATAGCAAAAACTCAGTCAAAACTTCAATTACTTCCACAATGCCTCAAATATACTCATATGCGAAGTCCAGTGATGTTGCTGATGCCGTTGCCAAACACGTCGTCAAATTGCAGAACAAGACACTGGCTGAAAAGGAATTCTTCGACATTGCTATTTCTGGTGGTTCATTAGGAAAAGTACTAAAAGCTGGTTTAATCGACAACAAAGAAGTTGGCAGTGAAGTCAAATGGGACAAATGGAGAGTTTACTTCGCTGATGAAAGACTTGTTCCATTGGACCATGAGGACTCAAACTATGGACTTTTCAACACTTTAGTTTTGAAAGAACTAGCCCATTCGGGTCACACAGGTCCAACAGTCTTTACTATCAATGAATCTTTGCTACACGAAACAGACACCAAAACAGACGGAGAAATCGCCAAAGAGTACGAATCCTTGCTTCCTGAAGCCTTCGATCTTGTTTTGTTAGGAATGGGCCCAGATGGTCACACAGCTTCTTTATTCCCAGGACATAAATTATTGAAAGAGGAATCAGTCAAGGTTGCAACCATCTCAGACTCCCCAAAACCTCCTCCAAGAAGAATCACAATCACATTCCCGGTGCTGCGTGCTTCTAAGAACATCTCATTCGTCGCTGAAGGTGCTTCCAAGGCTTCTGTCTTCAGAAAAATCTTTGGTCAAGAGAAATCAGGATTACCATCTGAATTAGTCAACGAACTGCCTGTTCCTATCTCTTGGTTCACCAACGATGAAGCATTGGAAGGTGTCCCAGTCACTCCATCTAAATACTAATGAAAATTATAAAAGCGAGTTTTTTGTATATTGAATAATCAATGAATATCAACACATCCTAACACTTGCCATTCTTCGACTGGACCTTCACACCTTACTATCTTTAAAACACCTCCGTTCCATCCTAATCCTAAATATTCTAAACTATCTTGTACATTGGCTGTAAACGTATCGTCACAGTCTAGATAATCTGCTACTCTTGTGCTTATTGTTCTTATCAAAGCACTGTCAAAATGTGCCAGATTTGTGTATATCAAAGAAAGATGTGGATCAAACTCGTCAATAGCCCACTCCTGTGCCTTGTATTTAGCTTCTAATTCATCCTTAAGACGTGGTAATTCTACATACATCTCTCTAATGACCGTACTAAAGCTGACCAGGTTCTTGGTCTTGTCACAACGGATGAATACTTTCTTGAAGAACGAGTTTTTATCATTGATCACCAATGAGTTCAGCTTCACCGATATCTGGAACTCCTTCAAAGCAGCTAGAGATCCCTTTAGCACAGTCGTGACATCTGCCGGGGAATTTATGGCCAGCTGCGACGTGATTGTGATGTGTGGTTCGAAATATGGTGAAGATGAGAAAAGCGGTGTCAAACTCGATATTAGAGCAGTCAAAGTGTCGTTTATCTGTGCATTCGGCTTGGGACAGAGCCAAAGTGCAATTGCTGGAATGAATTGTTAGCCATGAAACATTCTTCAATTGCTTTGATTCACTCACCCATTGTGTCTGAGATTACTGATGTTTTATTATGCAGTTAGATACATCTTGACGCGATTTTTTTTTGTTACATTTTATATAGAGAAGGAAGAGACCTTTTATTAAATTTTTCAACTTTTCATATTTCTCTCCATTTCTTCGATGAATTCGAGCTCTAAACGGAGAGTATCCTGTCTGTAATCCAGTCTCATTTGTGGAACGTTTGATCTCTGAATTGAGAACTCGTCTGTGTTTTCGTAGCCAAACACTTCATCTTCCTTGTATCTGATACCTATCCAATGAGCTTTCAGTTTCCCATTGAATTCAGAGTTGAGTACGGAATTCCTGGCTAGTTCACAGAGATCAACACCTCCTAGTTTATGAATTGAGGCAGCTAGTGAGTATTCTTCAATTAATGGATCTCTGGTAAGACTGGAAAACAACGGTTTGTTCGTACTGAGAGAGACTCTCAGGCCTTTGTGGAAAAAATCAATCATTGGGTGGGTCTTATAAGTGGTGTTTTCTGTGTTGGATTCTATGTTTCTATCATCATCATTCAATAACTGAACACGTTTGTTCCACGTCAATGGTGACATTGTGATACCAATCTGTTTCAAGTAGTATAGGTATTGTAATGTTGGATAATTAGCAAGTTTCTCACCATTGATGATACCCTTAGCTAATAAGAAATTAGCTGAAAGACTTTCAGTAATGATACCATGTCCTGATTCAGTTGAAACTGAAGCAGCATGTGGTCTCAATGACAGAGTGTTGAAGTTTCTTGCTTTTCTATATTCATTCAGATTAGCAATATTGACATAGATGTAATACATGTAATAACAGTATGGAGGATTATGAGAATGATTCCACTTTTTTGGAGATTGCAGCCTTTTAACATCAAATATACTTTCATCAGTTTCACCACCGGAAGATAGCACGTCGATTGTTGAGACTTTAGTTAGGAAAAAATGAAGCTTTGGATTCTTTAATGGATCCGTGGAGACTTCAAATAGATCTTTGAAGATCAGATCGATGAAATCTTGGAAATTGTTGATTTTATAGGCAGCTTTCAACACTGAATAATTTCTAGGAATTCTAATGTTCCATTTTACATTATGACTTACCAAATCATTATCAATAACCCAACTAACTATCGCATCCCATTTCGACTCAAGCCCAAACCTTTTGTAATTTGTCATCAGATTGAAATTAATACCCATTTCACCAAATTGATACTTGGATTTTTCATAATCACTCATCACGTATTTCATGATTGAACTTAGATATTCACCCCTGATAGCATTATCAATTCTCAAGAACGTCTTATCAATTCTTAACAGTGCCTCATTCTTAATTATATGATCATAGGATGCAGTTGAATCAACAACGAATTCATTTCCTTCATTACTGAAATTTCTGTCAATGAGTCCAAACTCAAATAAATCATCAATGTTAAATCTTCTGGATGAATCATCAGCGAAATATGGTGCAAATAGTTCTTCTAAAGTCATCTTGACCCCATTCTCTTCATACACCACCCTCTTTGGTTCTTCTTTCAGTTTCTGATTAATTGTATAAAGCAGGTGATGCTTGGACATACACATTGAAACTGCAATACTATTATCCACTTTCCTGGAATTATAAAAATCTCTATGTGGATTCAGTTTAGTTAAATATATCTCCCTATGTTCATTCAACAACGAATAAGATTCAAATTTCGCTTTCAAGAACTGGTTTCTTCTGGAACTCAGTTGTGAACCTATCTTTGATGCACTAACATTAACTATATGATTCAAATCTTTGAAAAATTCACAAAATGATGGCTTTTCACAATGTGGAAATCTCTCAAAATGAAACCCATTCCTTCCTTTAATCAATCTCGTTGAATAAGGATCAGCAACGAGATGTGGTTTCAAACAAGTCTCAATATAATCATCCATATCAAACTTTTCTCCAGAATAACGAGGCTTTCCACTAATATCGAAATAGTAGTCCGATTTCCCATACTCATCTGCATAATGCCATCCTTTAGCAGGGGGTTTAGGATAAGTTTCCCAGTTATTACCGTTATTTGGATTGTCTATATTTCTCTGGTTTGATATCTTCATGTATTTATCCCTCAGTTGCAAACATTTCTGTAAATCATCACAGAATTCACTCAAAGTATTCGAATATTGCAGAGTCTGTTGCAATTCATCATAAACACCATCGTCTTTGTACAAATCATCCAATTCGTTAAAGATGAATTTTCCTAACATAGCCTGGTTATCAAACCTCGTTTTTAAAGCAATCACGTCCCCTTCCGCACCGTATTGATGATGGGTTTTAGGTATTATTCTAATTGCATCGATTTTGTAAAGTTTTTGATCTTGTGGAATATAATTGATAATGGAGTCCTTCTTCAAGTTGTCCGTTTCAGACAGAAGCAAGTCTGCCTCAGTGAACGCCACTGAATCCCTTCTAAACATATTTCAAACATATGGTTCTTGTAAGTTTCTCTCTGTTCTAATTTTCAATCTTCGATCTAAGAACTCTGGTCGATAATTTTTGAAATAATGACTCTGCCATTTTTTCCGGTCGTTTGGGACAATAATCTGGGGTTTACAACTTACAACAATTATCTTAATACGTAATTTTTATTTATATTCTATGTGCTATTTGTGATACGATTAGCGATTTAGCAAGTTCTAGCATTTCTTCAAATTCAGTCCGGTTGACCACAAATTCAGATTCTTCATCTAGACCCAACCAAGAAATTGGTTCTACTGTTGGAAGTTCATTGATCCAGTTTTCGTAATCTTCAATAGATCTTCCTTCTGGTGGATTTAGTTTAACATTATTCTGACCATCTTTGATCAAATTAAAATCTATTTCAAATGATTTAGCAGTGAAAATATAACTAGCCAGTTCTTTTAAATAATTCAAATCTGATGATACATCAACTTTACCACCATAGATGATTTCACCAAGAACTGAACTAATTGATCTCCAGTCCAAAATTTCAGGAGATACATGATCTTTGCCAACATAGAACGTATCAAATATCTTGTTGATGAAATTAGTTGCACTTTGGAAATCTGAATCGTTGAAATCGTATAATTTAGTGAAACCTTTAGGAATGTATTTTGTTCTTTCTTGAATGATTGAATGGAACCATGTGACCAAATAGTGAACGAATTGTTTTTCAAATGGAATGACTGTGTCTGAAGGCTTGAAGTTTTCTTGAAAAATGGATTTGATACCAGGACTGCTTTCAAACATTAAAACATTTGAATCTCTTAAAATTGACACTGGGATCTCTGATTTTGAATCACAAGTCAAAAACAACCTGAAATCTTTGTGTGAATGATATGAACTTAATGATTTTTCAAAAGATTCTAGCCATTTTGGAGAAGTATGAATATTTTGAATCAAAACCCAACCACCTTCTTTGGAAGCTTTAACAATTTCACGATTGGCCATTTTAGTACTTTCAGTGGAACCCAATGAGACGATCTTCAATTCTTTACCAACAGCTTGTGATATTTCAAGAACTTTATAAGTAGGATCAAATGAACTGGTTGAAGTTAAAATTAAAGGTTTTGCATGATTGTTCTGGATGACACCATTTAAATTCAAAGGATCAACACGATGAAAAGAGGATGAAAAAGTCTCTAAAATTCTGTTGAAAGACTTAATAGTACCTTTTGATAGAATTAATTTCAGGATTGATTCAAAAGAGGTGACATCGACGTTCTTACTCTTTAACACTTCCAATAGTCCAGTCGAATCACCAGATTGTAAAGATGTAGTCAAGATTTCATCTGACAAGGAAACTGACAACTGCTCAAATGCACCCTTAAACAATAGAAATCTTTCTTCATCAGTATGGATTTCAGATTCAACTAGTTTTAGAGTGCATTTAGCATATGCTTCGTTCTCTTTTTCATTAATCAATAACAAACTGAAAGCAACTAGTAATGAATTTCTATCCTTTTTTGTCAAAGAGACAGAAATATTGTTGAAAACGTCTTTGTATAACTCTTCTAATAAGTAGAATACTCTAGAGTTTGTTCCTTTTTTCTCCGGTTTATCCAAAACACTTTGAATCCAAAGAATATAATCATCTAATGAGAACTGATAGAACAGATTAACAGTACCCAGCTTATTCAATAAGGAGAACAATGATGATGAGGCTTTTGCAAATGATTGATAATTCGTACTAATTTCAGAAATTTCATTCATGACACCTGCAGTTTCTTCAATTTTTCGAGTAACATCAGTAGCTTTCTGTTTAATATTTTCAAGAGTTTTTAACAAGTCCAGATTATCCAACAAGTTACCTTCAATATTCAATGACTCTAACAACTTATCTTCAAGATTATTCAATTCAAATTTGTAATCATTTCTCAACTTAACATAATCCTGTTTCTTTTGATAAACTTCTGGTCTTTCAGATTTAACAATCATATCCAATGATTTAATTTTCAGACTTGTTTCAGTAACATTGAAATCAACGACAGTAGTTGTTGCATGAACAAACTTTGGTATGCTGACAGTATGATCTCTAGTGTACAGTAACAGCTCAAAATCTGGAGAGAGATCAACATCCTTATCCCCAATTTTAACTAAAGTTCGACCACCAATCTTATGGAAATCACCACTCAACAAAGGAGCTAATATAGGATCGAAGTATTCTGCATCTTGTATAATTAACAAACCACCAAATCTTAAAGCATTTTGAAGATCATGAACAAAGTTCTTATTCAAAAAACTGGTGAATGCTATTTTCTTCTCATACTTTTTAGAGATAGTATCTAACAAAGAACCAATTCCATCAATTATGTACTTGACTTTAGGAAACTTCACTTTCTCTAGAATTGTGACATTTTCGAAGAATAAATCATCATTTGGTAAACCACATCTTTCCCATTGAACCAAGTTGGCTGAAGTATTCAAATAATCTGAGAATTTGGTATCCATAAATTCAAATTCATTAGCTCTAAGGAAATCAGACCATGATTTGTATAGATCAATTCTTAACTTGTAGTCTAAAATACCTGAATATGTGAAAACACTTGCCGATAGCAAAGTATGAGGGATCAAATTCTTAGCTTGACTTTTGAAAGTTGTGATGTTATCAATCCATCTACTCTTTTCATCTCTTAAGTTTTGGACAATGCTTAGAGAACGAGAACCTCTAGTTTCAAGAACATTGATTTCATTTCTGATATTTTCAGTTTCACGAATCATTTGAGTGTAACCGTTCTTGTAATTAGCAATACTTTCTTCCAATTCTTGAATCATATCGTCAGCAGCAGATAATCTTGCCCTTGTTTGTTGTGACTCTAGCTCAAGTTGTTCAATTTCCTGTTGTAACGGACCAACTTTACCTAAAACAATAGAATATTTAACTTGTGCTTCAACCCATTGCAATAAAGGACCACATGCTTGAGAGGCTCTATAAGCCGCTTGTTGATTATATTCTGGTTTTGAAAGATAGTTTCTATCCATAAACTCACGAACTTCATTGGTGACTTGTTTTTCACAGTCAAAATGGACAATGTTGTAAATGAAATCATCTTTACGGATAATTGATTGAACATTTCTCCAAGAACCAACCTCATAACCCAATAAAATGCAAACTGATTCCAAAATCAGTTGAATGGTAGCAGGTGGTGATGACATAGATCTTAACTCAGTGAGATGTTGCTTCTTGATGTTCTGAACACCAGCACGAGCTTCCAAAACAGCAGGTTCAGCCAATTCAAGATCTCTTAAAACCTCTTCTCTTCTTCTCTCAATGATCACATCTTGTTTGGCTAAAGTTTCTTTGATAGCAATTGAAGCTTCCTTCTTTCTTTCACTTAGATTTTGATCTTCCAGAATTCTGTTCAACATTTCATGAGATTGAATCTCCTTCTGTTTCAATGATACTTGTTTCTGAGCAAGGTCTTTCTTTTGTTGAGAAACGATCAGAACTGTTTCCTTAAGTTTAATGACACCATTGTTTGTACGTCTCTGACTTTCATCTAACTCCATTTGTTTTTCATCAAACAAATGAATGAAATTATCTAACAATTGGAAGAACTTGGAAGGAGGTTGTTTTTCAGGATTAGATTTATGAATAAAAACTAGTGATTTAATAACATTATCAAGAGCACCAATTGGTGACATTTGTAATTTCTTAGTTGCAATTTGGACCATAGTTTCATCTGATATTTCACCAATCCAATCTATAACACATCTATTGAACAAGGCTGGTGAAGTAATAATTTGAGGACCGTCAACCTTATCAATACCAGTCATAGTGAAGACGACATGTAAATTTTGACTGATATTGGATATCAATTTATCTTCCACTTCTTCATCTGAATCAAATAAAATATTGCTCATTTGAGATTGTTCTCTTAAATTTCTTAGCAAGATTTGGTATTCATCAGGATCAAACAAATCGTTGATTTGTCCATTTGCCAAAAGACTGTTTATTCTTTCAAAGAATTCAGGTTGTTGGATATTTGAGGTATCTAATAAGAACACCAAATTTTCACCATCCAAACCACATGATTTGAGGATACCTTTAAGTGTTTGATCAAATTCATAAATTGAGTAGTTTCTGTTGATATTTAACTGATTGACTTTCAAACCATTCATCCAGGCAACAAACTTAGTTAAAGTTTTCTTACCACTACCACTTGGACCAATTAACATCAAATGACCACCTGATTGTTTAAGAACTCTATCAATGTTCAAAATTTCTTGAATCAAAGAATCATAGAACACAAAATCAACGTCCAGCATTTCTTGAGTAAAAACATTGAATTTATCCTTGATAAATTGGGTTATATCACCTAGTGAAACATTTGAATAATTCAAAGATAGCCAGTTGCTGTACAAAATAGGAGTTTTGAAAACTTTGGTTTGGTTCAAATTAGGGAACCTATTATTGAGTAACTTGGAGATGATTGAAAATGCAGTTTGTTTTTCTGAGGAAGAGACCAATCTATCTGAAAACAATCTAATCGCTTCATGTGTGAATAGACGCATTAAATCATCAAGTTCAAGTGATTCCTCAATATTAGACGAAATAGCAGAATATAAACCTCTTACCCATCTTGTAAGTTCACGAGGTGTGTATATGTAATGTGGTTGTTGACTTATTGTGAATTGTTCTGATAACTTTGTAAAGATTTCTACCATTGATTGTGTGATTTCAGTGGAGTAACCTCTCAAATGTGGAAGCATTTTCAATAAAGCGTTGACGAACGAATCATAAATTTGAAACAGCGAAGCTTGACCAGGATAATCCACCATGATTATTGGAATATGAGACAAAAATCTTTCTGACAATTCATAGCGACCAGCATCAGTGGATGGATTACATGCACCAACTATCTGAATGTCATGTAAAATAACCCATTGTTTTTCAGAAATTTTCCAAAAACCAGACTTTTCAACTAATTGACGTAAAAATGAAATAACCATTTGAGTACCATATTCATCTGGTTTTGGAAGATTGATTTCATCAGCGAATAAAACAACACGTTTTCCAACTGTTTTAGGTCTTAAAATGAAACCTTCTGTAGTACGGACATATTCACAACATTGTTCTAACGCCTTCAAAACAGTATTTGGTTCAGTTTCTTTGGAAAAATTTAGGTTCAGAAGGTCAATCTCAGGAGATTTCTGAAGGACTGCATATAAAGACATTGTTTTACCAGCACCAGGTGGACCACATAAAATCAATGATTTCTTCTGGGAAAGGACAGAGTAGATAACATCTTCATGTCTTAATGTATCAGTGGTTTCAATCACAGTATTTGGATTATCAATAGCATGTATATCAAGTGATACAGGGAGCGGAAAATAAAGCTTTATTTGACCTTCAACATCAACATAATAATCTGAATTATCTGGATAACCAGGAATTAATGGCTTGACCAATGAACAGAACTTTTGTCTTTCAGATGTTTTAGCAGAACCAGCAAGCCCATAGAACAATGCTAAATTCAATGAGTTTTTTGTGTAATCATACAAGACATCTAATGAACCACCTTCTGTCAAGAACTTATCTAGATAACTTTGAAAGAAAATAAACAATGAGCTGATAATATTAATTTTAGAAAAGCTTGAAATATGTTTTATCTCATTGCAGGCAATTGAAAGACATTTATCTAATAATTCTGCATCCAACAATTCTTTCAAAATGTTAGTATACCTGTTGATGATTTCTTTAGCTTCTGGGAATTCATAATTTTTTTCAAGGTATGTCTTTTGCAAAGAAAACAACTTGTGATCAAAAATGTTTGAAGTGTTTAACAAACCAGATTCAGTAATAATCATACCACATCTACTTATAGTTGCCAAAGTGGCATTTTCTAGGCTATGTGTTTCAAAAACAAATCTGATATTGGATGGTATTTTCAATCTTTCACCATTCGGTAAAGTCAAAGTCTTGTTATCATCTAGAACACTATTCAACGACTCAACCCAAACTGGATCAATGTCACCATCAAATACAACACAGAATTTCTTGCTGAGGTCACCACGCAAATCTTCATTGATCTTTCTAATAATAGAGGTAAATAGACCATCATTCCATTGTCTGGTAGATGGATAAAACTGACCAAAAAGTTCAGTTTTCTTAAGTACCTTTGGCTCAATATTAATTTCTTGTTGACCTAATGCTTCAATTACGGTTGAAATAATAGCAGATTTTCCAGAGCCGGAAGGACCTGATATGATAATACCTTGCTGAGTTTCTTGAATCTTTGCAAGTTGAAGAGCTTTAGTAATCCAAGAAGCAGTTGGGATAAATCCTTTCTTTTTTGCAATCAGGGCAATTTTATCTTTTAAAGATTGCGTGTTGTCAATTTCTTGGATTCCAGGGAAGAAAACATCAAGAAGTTTATCAAAAGTTCCAGAATCTTCATTAATTAGACGAGGAAGAAGCATCTCTTTCAAACTTTTAACAATAACACCTAGTTCATTGCTTGAAAAGGAATCATTCTCATTCAGTATAACAACAGCATTCTGGAGAGTACTTTTCAATGATCTTAAACCAAAATCATAATACTTTTGATCGGAAATTTGTGATTTTAATTCTTCAAAGAATTTAACAACTTTTTCTGAAATTGCAACAGATTCGATAAACCCACCTGCAGCAAGTAACACTTGACAAATTAACACGTTGTCAGTTTTAACCATAGAGAAACTTCTGAACAATTTCTTCAAATTTTCCGGCAATTCTGATCTACCAGAGTAACCAGGATTCATTGTAACAAAGACACCAGTACCGCCAACTAGAGGGATTCTCTTATCCAGCAATTCGATACTCTTAGAGTTTTCCTTTAAACCAAATTCAATCTGAGCTAATTGAGAAGAGACAGCACTCAATATATTTTTATCTAGCCTGTTAAATTCATCGAAACAACCCCAACCACCAACTTGACAGATACCACTTAGAAGTCTACCAACAGCTTGGAAATCAAAAGATTCATCACAATTGAAAACGACAACCATCTTACCTAAAAGTGTACCCATAGCTTTAATAGACTCAGTTTTACCTGTACCAGCTGGACCGAACGGGGAGCCACCAAGGCCTTGTTCTAGAGCACCAGTCATGGCCATAAAACACTTGTTAAGTAATGGTGTATAAACTAGTCTTTCCATTGAACCGAGATACTCAAAGCCATATGTGAATGTCATTGTCAGTTGTTTAACTTTAACAGAATCCAAAGGGTCACTGGAACAAACATCATGATAGAACCTTTGTTGAGAATTCCAGTGAAAACCTGACAGTGAAATAACTTTTTGGTTCTTCAACTGAGTTACAACATCTCTTTGGTGAAAAGTTTCAATGATCAAAGATTCATATTTTCTCTCGTGATTCTTGTTTGTAACAGTTAAATATTTTAGCTGATCATCAAGTTTGGAAATTTGTTCATCAAAACATTTATTACTAATGGAAGTCTCAGTCACCTTGGTCCAAACGATTTGAAGCGACAACAAAACTATCTGTTCAGGATACTTTTCCAACAATTCAGTCAATGAATTTTCATGAAAAACAGACACACAATCCCTCAAAAGAGCAGCTAATGTAACTTTGATTTGATAATCCAATTGTGATATCCATTCATCAATTCTTTCGTACTTCTGTAACTCGATTGGATTCAGTAACTTAACAAGTTCATTAGATTCAGAATAGATAGTAGTAATTGAGCTGTTACGCTCATCAACTGAGACTCTAGCAACACCAGGAAACATTTTCTTGAAATGTTTAGTTATTTGATGAATATTATCACTCCCTAGCATAGATAATAAATCATCATTACCAATAAAATAAAATCTTGGGTATAATTCTCTTTGCTTTTCCAAGAAGTCACCTAATGCTTTAGTAATTTTGTTTAAAGATTCAGATAATCTATGCATTATTTGAACAAGATCAGCAATGAAAGTAGCTTCAATCACAATATGATTCTTAAAGACTCTCTTGGTTGTACTAATAAATTCAACAGATATACCATGGAAACGAGATGATTCAACTGATAATAGTTTATGAATTCCTGATTTTGGATCAAAAATACCATCAAGATCCATCCATTGTCTTTGAACTTCAATCCAGTTATCAAAAAGATTGTAAAGTGTATGCAACTTAGTACTCCATTGGTTAATTTCACTTTCAAAAGCTTTGAAACTGGCTGAATTTTTCATAGAACTCAAACTTGACAAATCAGCAGAGGTTAGTTCAATCAATGATTGGAAATTCTTAACTAATTTTTGATTATGGAATTCAAAAAATTCAAACTCTTGTGCTGCCCAATTATCTTGAATACCATTGAGAGAATCTTCAATAACTCTTTCTGACTCAGCTTGCTGTATGACTTGATTAACCATATGTTCATGTAACGGTAAGTTGAGATCCCAAATATCACCAATGGTCAGCTTCGAATAGAATGGTTTACCCAATTTGGAAAATACTTGCTTGAGATGTCTTTCTTTGAAAAAGTCTTCTCTTAACATAAGAACAATCTTTTGGGAATTTGATAAATCCATCACCAACTTTAAGAATTTTTGGTAATTGTGATGCTGGCGAACTCTAACAGGCACTGATCTAGTGTTTTGTAGCAGGTCATCTAATTGTTTTCTCAATTGGCGAGGCTTCAATGTATACCAGTCAGTTTTTTTCAAATCATCCAAACTATCCCATAGTCCTTGCATGAAAAACCAGAACGACTTAAGATCTAATAATTCTTCAGAAGTGGAAGTCAAATCACCAGAAACGGATATTGGTAAAATTAATAAATCAGCAGCAGTGTTAAGCAGTTGCTTTCTCTTCTCAATAGAAGAGATTTTGGATTCAAATGAGCTAATAACAGAGTTTGCTTCTTCCTGAGTCATATCAAGTTTTGCCTGTGACCAACTGTTTTGAACTTCTTTGATCAAACTTTCAATTCTGTGAGATTCAATTTCAATGTTTTTAGCGATAACATCCTGATGCAAATCGATCAAATTAGAACGAGAAGTAATGATTTCTTCCAAAGTAGCACAATCATTTTCAATTTGATCAATGAAGATGTGATCACCTTCCAACTTTACTTTGTGCTTGAAAAGAATCAATTCACCTTGTTTCAGAAGAACCAGTTTATCTTTAGTCTCTTTGACCAACACCTTTTGAACGTGAATGTTCGAAATCAACTCTGTAGTATCGTTAATTGATGATAAAGAAGCTTCATTGGACTCTAACAATTCAATACCTTTAGTGAGGGTAAAATGTAAAGTTTTCATATCTTCACCTAAAAACTCGGAGAAATTGCGTAGTAAATCTCTAGTCCAACTCAAAAATTTTGAATAAACAACTTCTTTAGCATTTTGAAAATCAATTAAAAAATTACCAAACACAGATGTTGCTTTAGCAGTGTCAAAAACAGCTTTGCTTTTTTTAACTTCGTCAAATAGTTCTAACCAGGATTTTAAAGTTAATTGGGCATATCTTTCATCTGAAGTTGATTCCCAAAGGTACTGTGATTGCCTCCATTTTTCAATAAATTTATTTGATTCTCTGAATCCATGCTCAACCTGATCTGAAGCTGATTGAAATTTCTGTAATAAAATATCCATATGACGTTCAAAATTCATAAGTTTATTAGAATCTATTGAATTTAAGGAACTTTCAACTAAACATTTTTGGTCGAAAATTGATTTTAATGAAGCTTGAATCTTGTCATATAATAATGCCTTTGTATGTTCAAAAGGAGGTTGTGCTATAAGTGTATCACCTACTATGATTTCATGCTGTTCAATAATATCGTAAAACTTCAAACTGGTGAATAAGTGAACCAATTTTTCAGCTAATCTTGCATTAAGTTTGTCAATAAATGAATCAATTTGGGAAAACGACGATTTTGAAATTTCATTAACAATTATTTGTAATCTTTCAATGATAGCAGCCAGATTTGGCGAGTTGAGCTGAACTTCAGTGAGGTCATTAAAGCACAATTTGATCTGATCTTTGTATATGATTAATTCATCAAGTTTCTTGGTAAATTCAGAAGTTAGATTCTCGATATTAACAATAATTTCAAGTTTTTCATGCTCCTCAACCTTAACATCAATATTCTGTAGATCATAAGCACGTATGAGGTCACTCCATTTGATTTCTAATGCTTTTTGAATAGTATCATACAATTCATATTTCATATCAGATAAAAGAATATCCAGATCATCCAAAGATTCAAATGAAATACTGAGTTGAGATAGTGTCACGATAGATTCCTGTAAGACAATAGCATGCATATAAACTTTTCTAACTTTTCTAGAGTTTAAAATAACTTGATGGGGGATTTGAAAACCCTGTAAGCTTAAAGATCTTACTTCTTTAAAGAAATTCATGAGAGAGTCATCAAAATTCAATTGTAGCGAGACATTCCTATCTTTAACCAATTTCAAGACATCACCTGTAATGGAGTACTCTTTGGCTTGAACAATCCACTCTTCAAAACGTGAAGTCATATCCAACTTTTTCTTGAAAACCAGGCATTCTTCATAGATTCTTTGACCTTCAGAATATGAATTCCAGTCTTTACCAAAAACTACTTCCAATCTTTTCATTAAGAAATCAAGTTTATTCTCAATTTGCTTACCCCATAGCAGCAAGTAACTGAAGTCTGTGTAGTCATGTAAGCTTGAAATCTGTTTAATCCCTGCCTTTGAAACAAAGTTGTGTTGTAAATGTCCAATTTCACTTTTAACAATATCAAGTAGATGTGATTGGTATTCTTGGATGGCACTTCTAATTCTAGGACGTTCCAAGAGATTTCTGTAGTTTTCAAAAGTTTCAAATAGTTCATTGGAATTAGATGCAGAACTCAATGAATTTCTGATATCTTCCACAATACTATCTTCAATTTGTTCAATTCGGGAGTCATATAGGTTTCTACTAGAGACCCATAATTTATCAGATTCGAAAGCTTCAATAGTTCTAACAGCATCATATGCAAAGCTTAAATCACTTTCAAGAGCAGGTGTATCTCTTAAGGTATTATAAAAATCTTGATGACTTCTTCTGAAAAGTACAATTTCATTCAAACGATCTCTAAGGATATTGGTTTTGGAATTGATTTTGACAAATATAAATTTTTCTCCTCTCTTTCTTAATAATTCCCTGGCAATGTTGGTAAACTCTTTGATTTGCTTATCCCAATTATTCAGTAAAGATTCAATCACAGAGACTTTGGTTTCAAATTCAGCATAATCAAGACTCATAAAGTCATTCATAATTGGCTTAATTTTGGATTCTAAATCAAATGAAATAGCTTCGACGAAGGGTAAAGCCCTATTAATGGGATATGTGGTAAGTCTTATTCTTTTAAGATGATTCATAACCAGCACAATCGCTTCTTCGATTTTGTCAATGGATTCAGCAGTCAATAGCTCATTAAGCGGGAGATCTTTCATCAACTTGTTATAATCAGCTGTCTGCTGGGCAACATCTTGTATACCTATATCGGAAAGAAAACTTGCAGTCACATGATATCTTTTTGCATACTTCAAAACCTCTAAAGTCAATTGAACACCAGTGGAATCAATCTGATTTTGAATTGAAGTTAAGGAAACTTCCATGGAAGTCCAATAGTTGATTTCATCAAATGCTGTACCTTGAGGAACATTACGTTGTAGTCTAGTAATGACTTGAATTGACTTAACCCAGTTGTTAACTATGCTTTGTACATTATTCAAAAACGAAGGATCTAATAATGTGGATTCGGGTATTAGCTCAGTATAATTCTCCAGAGTTGCACCATTCTTGATAGCTTCTTTGAGTACTGGATGAAGAGTAATAGATAAGTCAGGAGTCTGTATTGATTGTTCTAGATTTCTCAATGATAATGCTAACTCATTAATTTTCTTTCTTGTAGAAGATACGAAGTCTGTCTTGTTCTTTGTCGTGATGGCATCGAAGTACGTACCAACACCTAGACTGATCAATGACCTCAAAGTTTCGAAAGATGAACCAAGATTTGGCAGATTCACGACTTGCAGCTGTGTATCTAAGGACTGACTTTCAGTGATAATACCGGTATCTTTGATGATGACCAATGTTGATAGTGGTTCTTTGACGTCTTCCAACGATGAAGAGATGAGCCAGGAACCATCGAGCTTGAAACAGAACACTGTTGCTGGTAATGTATTATTAATGAATTCTGACAGCTCATATTTGTTCTCCTGTGTGTTGAAAAAGATGATATCTTCTCCCTGAGCTCCTTGAAGCACTTTGGCCAAAGCGAACAAGTGATCCACCAGCTTGATAGCTGAGATCGGGACCTGTTCTTCGTCAGACATGGTAAGTAGAGCCAATGGTGTAGAGAACGGTGATTTTGTTGAATAACTGCTTCAAAATACACGTAAAAATTAGAAAAACGGCAATTGCTGTGATAATATCGACTTTTTTGTTTGTTGTTCCTTTGTTTATTGTTGAAGTTTTTTTGTTTACTTTTTCAAACACGCTTTTTTTCAGGTTATATACATCAAGATAAATATAGTAGACAGAATGGGTGATTTACAAAGACAGCTTTTCCAGAGAAAGCTGCGTGAAGCCGAGGCTAATCTGGGGCTCGATTTCAGCGAGGATGCTAGTGAGGATAACGTTGGTTCAGATGCTGGAATAGCTCATGAGAATACGGAGATTAAAGAAAGGTATGAGTTCCCCCATTGGAACCAGTACTTTAGTAAGAATGAAGAAATTGGTGATCCTAAGGGAAACATCTTCAACACGTATTACACTCCACCTCAGTCAGACAACTCTCCGATTTTCATATTCCATCATGGTGCCGGTTCATCTGCTTTGTCTTTTGCTTTATTGTCCAAGGAATTGATCAAATGCATGTCAGATCCATCTCACCCAGACAGATACGAAAACACAGCTGGTATATTTACATTCGACGCTAGAGGTCATGGAGGAACAAGGATGATTTCTGGAGAAGAGGGTTTCTCTCTGGATGGATTTGTGAATGACACCATATTTCTTATTAACGATCTAGTAACGAGAGAGTGTCTGCATCAGAACTCCATCTTCCTCGTAGGTCACAGTCTTGGGGGCTCTATATTGACAAAAGTGGCTCATAAACTGAATGCTTCACAAGTCAAAGGTCTAGCTATGTTTGATATTGTTGAAGATACTGCTGTTCAAGCATTAGAAGGAATGCGTGGATATCTAAGAAATATGCCCACAGCATTCAATACATTATCAGACACCGTTGATTATTATTTAAGGTCCAATTTGTTGAGAAACAAAGAAAGTGCATTGATATCAATTCCAGCACTTGTAAATCTTCAGTTTGGCAAATATACATGGGTCATGGACTTGAATAAAACCATTCCATTTTGGGATACTTGGTTTACTGGATTGTCGAAGTCGTTTGTCGATGCCCCTACTTCAAAGTTATTGATTTTAGCTGGTACAGATAGTTTGGATAAGGAGCTAATGATTGGGCAAATGCAAGGAAAGTACCAACTGATAGTGTATCAAGATTCGGGTCATTTCATACAAGAAGATGTTCCAAGAAAGACAGCTATTACGCTAATAGATTTTTGGGAACGTAATGACAGAAGTCAAACTATAATCAAAAGTACATGGGGATCAAAAAAATGAAAAATGCATCTATTATTCAACAGTTAAAGTTTCTAATTCTTCAGTGGTGCCTTTTTCTGATTGCTCAACAATATCATCAATCTTTTTAGAAGCCCAAGTAAATCTTGGATTTATTAAGAATGGACGTAAATCAAATCTGTTGTCATCAGGTGAGTATTGTTCAGCATGGTAACTTGGTGTGATAATAGTTTGTTTGTGTCTGTTAATGGCATAAAAGAAAAAGAATCTCTTCACTTTTTCAGCAACTTGTCTAGGAGTCAATCTCGGAGTCCATTCATGGTATAGCTTCAAGAACATGGAGTATGGACCACATTTCTGGTTCTTTCTCAAACGACCGAACACTGAAAGTTCTTCATAAGTCATACCCATATCAACTTCATCTGATTGTACATAATTTTCAGTGATCGGTTCTAATTCAGCAGTTGGTGTAGCGTCTAAAAATTCCTGTAGAATTGGTAACTCAAACTCATCTCTTGCGTAAGCAATAAATTTCTTCAAATCTGTTTTAGAAATACCACCAATTGGATTGATATCAGCACTTGAGCAATCATATTTGGTGTAGTAACCTCTTAACTGCTCATCGACATTGGCACTACCTAGAACTAGTAAACCACCAGTTTGGTGACCTCTGACCCACGGTAATAATTGAGCAAATAAATAAGCCAAAACCATTCTTAATCTAGCTTGGATATTTTGTAAAGCCAAGTTTTCTGTTTGAGAACCACCAAAGATCTTAAAGATTGGTCTTTTACCTGTAGCAACTTCAAAAACGGTAACGACTGATTCAACCAAAGTATCCATATTCAAATCAACATGATAAGAACCGATCTTGTCACTCAATTCTTTTGCTCTGGATCTAGTATCGATAGAAGAGTTCTTAGTTCCCATATAACTTGAATGGAAAATTCTTGAAGCTAAATCAACAGGATCTGTAGGTTTCCAGTCATGTTCAGAGACATTGGCAACTTTTCTAGCATCTTTGATTACTTGTTCATTGCCATTTGTAGCAGCTTCTGCCACCAATCTACACATTGAATGGACAATGACTGCAGTAGCACATGAATCAATACCACCACTTAATGGTAAGAAAAAACCAGCACCACTCATTCTTCTCACATAATCCCATAACCAACATGCTGGGCCTAATGCGATTTCTTCCTCTGGTGTATGATAGAAAATTGCCCTTGGTTTGGTCGGGACAATTTTTGGATTGAATGTTAGTGAAGTTGGTGACAACTCAATTGGAACATGAACCCTTTCGTAGTTCGCTGTGGTTGTGGATTGTAACCCATAGGACATTTGACTTCTGTAACTGCGAACATCTTCTAAGTCAACAGTAGCTGATACAACCTCAACATCATCTAATGAAAATTGCTTCCCTTGAGCCACAACCTCACCATTGACAACAATTAAAGCACATCCATCATAATATAGTCTGTCACCATCACAACCTTTCTGATTTGCGTACAAATAAATACCACCACACTTGGTTGTCGCTTCTTTGATTAAATTCATTCTAGTGTGTAATTTACGTAGTTCATGATGGGAACCTGATGAGTTGGTAATGATTTCAACACCATCTAATGACATTCCAATATGTGGTGAGTCTGGTGTAAACAACTCCTCACAAGTTTCTGCACCAATGACAGTGTCCAAAGTTGAAATAACAGCATCACCAAAATCAACCGAGACTTGATCAGTGACATGCTGGATAATTCTAGGTAGAATATACTTCTCAACGTATCTAGGACGACCCCAAGGAGTGAAAAATCTCATTTCTCTGTAATTACCATCATTAGCCAGCCATAGTTTAGGTCTAATCAACAAGATCTTACCATCGTATGAGAGGATACGACAGTTATATTTGACATTTTTATGAATAATTGGAAGACCAATATCTAGCAGAATTCCATAGGTGTCTTTATTGGTAAGGATTGATGCGTACATCTCCCATGAATGAAGGTAAATATCATTTTCCAAGAAATGATCAAGACAGCCATAACCTGTAATTTCCAATTCTGGACCAACTCTTAAAGTCGCACCTCTTTCCTTTGCAATTCTGATACTTTCGAGGATTCTATCCCTGTTTCCTTCAAAGTCCAATGCCCATTGGTTCAAGTTACATGTAGCAACAGTGATAAGGTGCCCCATTTTGAGTAGTTGTTTCTAATATATTTAATCTGGTTTTAAAGTGTAGAATTCAATTTATGCTCGCGAATTTTTGGCTTGACTCATATAACGACATTTCATGACACAAATTGTATAATCAA
Source organism: Gotozyma botsteinii (assembly GCA_020280145.1). NCBI lineage: Eukaryota > Fungi > Ascomycota > Saccharomycetes > Phaffomycetales > Phaffomycetaceae > Gotozyma > Gotozyma botsteinii. The sequence continues at coordinate 332,786 of JAFIIU010000002.1, forward strand.
TGGCAAAGTAGAGGCTAGTAATGACTCATATTAACTATCAAGATTAATGAGAACTCGTAAAACTTCTACAGTCAAAATTCAGAACCTATAAACCAGTCTCTTTGTTTGATTCAGAATCATTCATGGGTTTTTGATGGGTTGTGCTCCAACCAAATCTTCCGACATATGATAGCAACATCAGCGATAGCTACAAGTGTAACTTATTTATTCCCTAGTTAGATACAGTAGTCATTATTCAACTATTCTAACGAGTTATGACACATAAGGGACACTGTACTTCACAAATGATACAGTTGAAAGCGCCTATAGTGAATGGTAATAATTGAATTATATGACAATATCACATGACACTAATATTATCAATGTCTATTTGAAGAGAATCTCTGAAAATGATCAGCTGGATAATGTTTATGAGCACACAACTAAGATGGTTTTCATAATACTTTTCTCTTATTATTTTTTTTGACTTCTTAGTTTAAGTATATTGTGAGAATTAATTCTCTTCTCATTCTGTGGTTTTTGCGTCTTGTATTTTTGTGGGTGCTTATTTTATAATTTGTGTAGATTCTCTTATAACAGCTTAAGACTTAGTACTAGAGCTCCCAGAGTCATACATAACCTTATAAAATTCTTCTAATATTGTTTTAGAAGATGCCCGCTGTGTTGAACTTTTCCAAAGAGAGTATGGAGAATAGTTGACATTCATAAAGATACAAAACAAAATTTCAGTCAATTCAGGCTGAGAACTAAAGAGTTCAAAGTTGAATCAGAGCTGAAGTTCAAAGATGCAAAGATGTTTATTGATAAATTAAACAAAGCATCCACAGTTGCATTTGATAGATATTCCAAAAATCCAACCACAAACAATAGGACAAATGAGAATAAACCCAAAAATGATATTGAGAGGTAAAGAGGTGTTTAAAGAAGTCCTGATATACTAGCACCTAACATACCAGAGATGGAAGAAACAAGATATGATGAATAAATGCCAAAAGAAACTCTTAAGAAATAGTTTGATGTACTTCTCATAAAGTCAAAAGATGAGTTTGATTCTGAGTACAGAGAAGATCAAACAGTTGGTATTATAATACAATTCTAACATTGCTGGAGCAGGAACACATTAACATAAAGCCAAAAATAATTCTCTGGCGCTACCCATCATCCACACTTCTCAGTTATGAAGGGAATGCAGACTGATTTGTGTACTACTCTGATCCAAGATTATGAGCCCGGAACTCTGAATTCAATGAGATTTATCAAATTTCAAATATACTTCATTATTACTCATTCTTCAGGATTTATATCAGACACATAGATAGAGCAGAATATCCTTGTGTCACACAATTATAAAAATGGGCAAAAAAGTGTATACCATTGTGATCAAATTAGGTACATCATCTTTGGTTGATGAGAAGACAAGAGAACCAAAAGTGGCTGGAATGTCCCGAATTGTTGAAACCTGTGTGCAACTTAGAAGAGCAGGACATAGAGTTGTCATTGTCTCATCTGGTGGTATTGCTGTTGGCTTGAGTACCATGGGTATGACTTCAAAACCTAAGAAGCTATCACAAGTTCAAGCCATTGCTGCAATTGGTCAAGGTAAACTAATTGCTAGATGGGATTCTCTGTTCAAGATGCTAGACCAGAGAATTGCTCAAATCTTGTTAACCAGAAATGATATCTCTGATTGGACACAGTACAAGAATGCACAAAATACTATTAATGAACTACTGAACATGGGTGTTATTCCAATTGTTAATGAAAATGATACACTATCAGTTGCAGAAATCAAGTTTGGTGATAATGACACTCTGTCTGCAATCACTTCAGCTTTGATAAATGCTGACTATTTATTTCTTCTTACTGATGTTGAATGTTTATATACTGATGATCCGAGATCTAATCCAGATGCCAAACCAGTGCTGGTCGTTGATAATTTGCAACAGCTGAAAGTTAAGACTTCAAGTGGTGGGAGTGAGGTTGGAACAGGTGGTATGACTACTAAACTTATCGCTGCTGATTTAGCTACAGAGGCCGGTACCACTATGATAATCATGAAAAGTGATCATCCAGAAGACTTAATGAAAATAGTGCAATACATTCAAAAGAACGATATTGAAGAACCTCAGGAATATTCGGATCTTACTTCCAACTTAGACAAACAAGCCAAAATTTTGGAAGATTTGAAGTTACATGATATTCCTCTACATACCAGATTCTTGTCAACTGGACTTCATGTTAAAAACCGTGAGTTCTGGATGTTACACAGTCTAGATACACACGGTTCAATTATTATTGATCAAGGTGCTAAAAAAGCTTTGACCAGATCTAACAAAGCTGGTCTTTTACCAGTTGGTATTATATCTGTTGAAGGTACATTCCATGAACATGAATGTGTCACTGTTAAGGCAGGCCATAGATCGGAAGATGGTACATTGGACACAACAAAACCATTGGAAAACATTGGAAGGGCAAGAGTGAACTATACCTCAAATGAAATTGATCAACTAAAAGGTTGTCAAAGTACAGAAATTGAGGAAATCTTGGGCTATGCTGATTCTGAATACATTGCACATAGAGATAATTTGGCATTTCCACCAGTTGTTTTAGAAAAAGCACAATCTTCACTCGATTTGGCATTACAAAACGGTCTTAAAATCTAATACCAGCTAATAATTAGACATTATTATAGATGCATTACATATCAAACTAACTAATGAATATAATCAATCTCGAATCTTTGGCAACAAAAAATGTTTTAAACGTCGGATTCTTAAATATAGAAGGTAATGGTAGTATTAGATCTTTTTTCGTTGTATATCTTGGATTCAAATTTTTCAGTATTAAATCATTTGTGGCTCTATCTATGGATAAGTCATAATCTAATGAAGATGTGTTCTGTGATGTGATTTCTATCTTGAGTTTGAATCCGTTAATCTCGACTTTTTGCATTGTCGTTTCATATTTCAGTGGTGCTTTAGTCTTCCGAGCTTGCACTTTCGTCTCCAAACTTGGCCCTTCAATTTTCTTTTCAGATGTCTTTGAACCTATGGTCATATTTTCTATTTCTTGAATGAGAGGCTTTGTGGACGTATTGTTGTTTCCGTTAAGATTAAAGATGTTAACAGAGCTTTCCTCATCTATATTGAGCTCTTCCTCGTATTTTCTAGCTTCGAGAATGGACAGTGGATCATTCTCTAGCTTTTTAACTCTTTCTTCGAATTCTTTGTTCAGTCTATTAAGATCAATATCCGCCTTCAGTATCTTCAATGATGGGATGGAGCCCTTTGACTTCAACTTTGGAGTAGCAATATCTGTTCTAGACAACGTTATCTCTGACCGCAACTCTACACTCTCCAAACACCATTCTATCAGAATCTCCCTCAACTCTTTATCCATCTGGATCCATCTCATCGATCTGGTATTGATTATACAGTCATAAACATAAGCCAGATTCCCCTTCTTGTCCTGGTCCACACGCATATCTGAGGTCACAATGGGTATCTCCCATTTGTTTTCCATGATCATTGGATAAATCACCTCTGGATTGTACTCGACTTCAGGCAATGGCACATTTCCATCAGAGCATATGTTCATGAAGACCTTGGTGCCTTTCTCTCTTGGAGGATCCACAGTGGCTTCTTCCAGCTTTGTCTTGACCACAAATCCAGAAACTGGATTCAGTTCTATCAGCTCGTCTTCAGCTGGGATCTCTCTCAGCATGGCCATTTCGGTAACCACTTTCTTTCCTTCTCACTGATACGATACTGTTGATGTTGATTGAAAAACCTCATCACGAAAAAAAATTTCTAACCACTAGACATTATAGAAGAAACACACTTTACCAATTCACGCATATTTAGGACTCACATAATGGCACTCAGGAAGAAAAGCAACTCATCTATGGATCAGGTGCTCCTTCAAAAGTCCAGTCAGGCCAATCAGTACGGTTCCACATCTAGTAAGCCCCAAGATACAGCACCTCTTCTCACTACTACACAAGATGCTGACTATACCGATGAAATTGAAGAGGATCCATACGTCTCTGATGGTTATTCGGTATCTATTCCCAGCTCCTACTCTAGCAGTTACAACAGCCTAGAAAGTGAGCTGGAACCTGTTTCGATTAAGGAGGAACTGGTTTCCATATTCAAGTCAGCAGTTCCACTATCTATAACTTTCTTCTTTGAATACCTTCTTGCAGTCAATTCATTATTCTTGATTGGCCATTTGGGTAACAAAGAGTTGGCATCTGCATCTTTGGCCGTCATGACGTTCAATATCACAGGACTAGCTGTTTTTGAAGGTATGTCAACATGTCTAGATACCTTCTGTTCACAAGCATTCGGTGCAAAGAAATATGAAAGAGTTGGTTTATATACACAGAGATGTACAGCATTGATATTGACCTGTTCTTTACCGATTATGCTGTTCTGGTGGTTTTCTAAATTCTTCTTGGGATTTGTTGTTCCTCAACAAGAATTGCTAGATTTGACCCAATTATACTTGAGAGTCTTATGTTTAGGTTCACCAGGTTTGATCTTTTTTGAAACGTCGAAAAGATTCTTACAAGCTCAAGAGATCTTTCATGCATCAACCTATGTCTTGTTTATTTGCCTACCATTAAACTTGGTATTTAACTATTTTTTTATCAAATACTGGGGATACGTTGGAGCACCATTGGCAATCTCCTTGACATATTGGATCATGGCAATTTTATTAATTTGCTATGCCGTTTTTGTTGATGGAAATAAATGCTGGAATGGCTTAACCACAAGGGCTTTGAAACGTTGGAAGCCAATGTTGAAACTGGCTATACCTGGTTTAGTCATGATTGAATCAGAGTATCTTTCCTTCGAAATTCTAACTGTTATGGCATCTTATTTTGGTACAGATTCATTAGCAGCACAATCAATCATTTCCAACATCGGTTCTTTGACCTATCAATTACCATTTGCTTTTGGTTGTGCTATCTCAACAAGAGTTGCTATTTACGTTGGCAGTGGTTCAATACAATCATCAAAAGTTGCTGTTAAAATCTCTTATTTTGTGGCATTATTAGTCGGTTCCCTTACATTTACCATACTGATTGTTTTCAGACGTCAACTTGCACTGTTATTTACATCTGATAAGCATGTTCTAGAGTTAGCTACTAGGTCAATGCCAATTTTAGCGTTCAATCAAATCTGTGATACTTTCAACATCATTGCTGCTGGTATTCTAAGAAGTCAAGGAAGACAAAAGATTGGTTCCATATTGAACGTCATTTCATACTATCCAATTGCATTACCAATGGCATACGTTTTGTCGTTTTGTTTTGGACTTGAAATTTCAGGTTTATGGCTAGGTCTAGGTACTGGTATTTTCCTACTAGCAGTATCAGAAACTATTTGTGTTTTAAGAACCAATTGGGAAAAAGTTATTGAGGAAGCCATAAGGAGAGATCATGATGAACCAGAATACATTATTGATGATAGCAGTACTCTTGCAAGTTCAGCTTCATCTTTTATAACTCCATAGAAACTACGTTTTTATAGATGATGCATTCAATTAGTTTAACAAAAGTTATATAATTTTTCAACCAAAAATTTGTAAGTCATCATTCTTCAATAATTCTTTTTCTTCATCTTCAACTTCTTCGTCATCAGATTCAGATTCATTCTCATCTTCATCAAAGTTGATTCTTTGGCCTAATAGACCAGCAAAAAATTCATCAATTTGTTCATCACTCCATTTGAAAGAACCGTTTGGAGCTTCCCAATTTTGAATTTTCTCTTGAACGGTATATTTAAGTTTTCTACCTTTTGAAGCCTTAGTGTCAACATTCTTCTTCAACTTAGTCTTGGTTAATTGAATGGTTAAACCATTCACTGGATTAGAATCTGATATCTTCTTGTCAACTAAATCGTTTAATAACACCCTGTAGAAATCTTCATCATCAAAAATGTTTTCATCTTCTTGTAACGATCTATCAACTTTAGTTCTCTGTTCATCGCCTTCCGCTTCCTCTTCTGAATAACCAATAGGTTTAGCATTTCTTCTATTTAACCTAGTTCTCTTTACTAATCTATCCATGTCTATCAAATTAGATTCGACTTGTTGTGCAGCAGATTGATTGATAGCTTTGAATTTCGATGCGTTCAATGCTGAGGCACCAGATGCAGATTGGACTTTATGTGACCATTTACTCAATACTAACTCTCTATGTTTATTCAAGACGTCATCATATTTTGCTGTCTCTTTGTTGTAATCAGCAAATGTTCTCTTCTTGTTTGGAGCGTATTTCAATGGCTCTTTAGTGATTTTTTCTTTATTGTAGATTTTAGTTCTCAATGAAAGTATGCTGTTCAATAGACTGTGGATCGTTTTCTCGACATTTTCAAACTCTTTATCTATTTTCTTGGTTTTAAATTCTTCGAAGACCTCGTTGTTCAATGGTAATAAATTAGAGTTAGTCAATGCTTTTTGGATTTTAATTCTTGAATCGATGATACTATCGAAGAACTTTTGTTGGTTAATAACGGCATACCCTTTCAATGCATCGGTTTGAGTTGAAGATGAAAGTCTATTAATGATATTTTTTCTTTCTGCCGCCATCAAAGACTTTATTTTATCTCTTTTAGAAGTAACATGTTCTTCATCTGATTCTGACTCTTCTTCGGATTCTGATTGGGATTGTTCATCTTCAGAATCCGGTCTTAATGACATACCACTATCACTGTCTTCAGCATAATGATCGTTTCCATCTTCTTCATCATTATTTTGGCTCATTACTTCTTCGTTGTCTTCTGAATCAAGATCTTCGTCACTTTCTTCTTGCTCGTCTTCCTCTTCTTGATCATCTCCTTCAAATATTTCCTTTCTGCTACTTTGTTTACCAGTATATTTAGCATCCCTGAGATGAATACCATTGTCACGTAGCTTACTCTTACTAGTCTTAACATAATGTTGACTTCTTAAAACATCATCATCTGCATCAGAAGCATCACTATCGTCTGAGTTTACCTTATGATCAAAAACTCCCCTTTCATCATCTTCGATATCAAAATCTGGATTCACTGGTTTCTTCAACTCTGCGATTTGCTGAGCCAATGTCTTCTTAACCATAATGATCTTATCTTGTACTTAAACACTAATTGATCTCATCTCTTTACAATAGCAAAATTTTTGTATAAAAAAAAATTATTTAAAATTAGGTAATCAAATCCGGGTTACCTCATCGCTGATCTGAAATCTTGAATCTTTACGAAGAGTTCAACTTCTAAAACACTACTATTATGGTTATTTATAAAATCATTTTAAAGTTAAAATCATGCTACAGTTTATTCTCTGATATATTACTTACAAATACTGAATAAAAATATGTATTAAATTACCCAGATTAAACAAAAAGAAACATTATTGATGTATGTCTAATTCTATATCTTCATATTACCAAAACCCTTAGCTAGACCATTCAAAGTACCTTTTTTTTGTCTTCTTTTGGCTAACTTACCTTTGGATGCACTATCAGCAGCTTTCTTTAGATTATTTATTTCTGCATCTTTCTTCACTATTCTTCTACCACCTTCGATTTCATAGTTGTCCAAGAAATCATCCAATAGTTCTTCCAAATCACTTCTTTCTTTTGACATATCAAAAGGCTTGTATTCTGGTTCTTCATCATCTTGGTAATCATTCATAACTTTTTCGAATTTATCATCAAGGAAAGTTAGACCTTCACTTCTATATAACGCTGAACTGGTCATGGAGAAACTTGTAGTATCAGTCATAGCACCTTTCTTCATACGTTGTTTACGCTTAGACCCTTTCTTTGCTGTATTTGAATCATTACCAAAGCTTGGTAACTCAGGAACGAAATCATCCTCCTCTTCGAACTCGTCATCTGATTCCCAATCATTCTTTTTATTCTTAGTAACTGCTTTATATTTTCTGAAATCTGCTTCCCAACCTTGATCACCTTGTTGAGAAAAATCTTTGTTTTCATAGTTTGCCATTTCTTCTTCATAATTATCCAAATCCCACTCATCAAACTGATCATCAAACTCGTCTTCATCGACTTGTTCACCAGATTCCAACAAATCTTCAAAAATATTAGCATCATCCTCCACATAAGCTTCATCTTCTAGAGCTTCTAAAACTTCTCTCAACGCTGGATTCATATCTGGTTGGAAACCTGCAATTTCATCAGGAACATCTTGTTGGTCTTGATAAGTTCTTCTAACTCTGTGATCTGAACCTTTAAGTTCTTCAGGAATATCAAAATCATTAAAAACAATTCCTTTATTTTTACTTTTTGGTTCATCGCTTTTCATTGGAATGAAAATACCATCACCATTACCAATAGGTTTCAAATGCTGCATATAATCATACTTGGAATCATCATAAGTAATACCATAAACGGCAGCTTCACCTTCATTGTTTCTTATACTACTTAGTTCCTCGCCTAATTCCTGTTCCAGTTGTGCTTTAGTTTTAATTTTTCTATTCTTCTGGTCAACTTCGACTAAGACTGCTTCACCAGCATCTTCATCGTGGTATAGAGGATCCTCATGGGCTCTGTATACGACTTTATAAGTTTTCGACGTCTTCTTGTCAAACTTCTTCTTACTGGACATGGCTTTAAGACTAATTACTGCTAAAGTGTATAGTGATGGAAGCTCATCGCAAAAGAAAAAAAAAATATATTTTGAAAGAAGCCCTGGTGCGTTGCTCATATTATCATATATATCATATACATTTTCATTCGTATAGCACCTGAGTATCCTCCAGCCTTTTAATCAGATAAAAGAAGTCATTATCAGTAGTAAATGAACAACTATAAACAAAACAAAACACAGTTATTCAGATTTGCTTTATGTTACACACCATTTTATTGTGTCAAACTGCACCTCCAAACAAATTTTGCACTGGACTCGAATTCGCGAATCAAACTACAAAAATGAGTGTTGTTACACAAGTAATATATTGAAGAAATACTTGCTGTTAACTGCATCTCCTTCAAAGGCTCATATTTATCTGTCAATTTGGATTGAAATAGCTTCTACAAGTTTCGACTATTGATCATTTCCAGGCGTTTACTCATTTCTAGCCCTGATAAAGTCTTCTGCTTTCTCATCTGTCACTGTCTCAAAAGCTGGTTGCTTAACATACCTTCAGGTACATCTATACATTCCAAGTCTGTTGATTCATCTACATTATACTAGATTTGATTATTTATTTCTTGCATTTCCTAAAGAGTCTCTGTTATTCATCACTTCTATATAAAACTTACCAATATGGACTCAGATACTAAAAACAAACTGAACCTTCAAACATTTTCTACTTCCATGAAGCAGAATCAAGATGATCTAGAAAATAATTTCAAGATGGGGGACTTTTCATCGAAATATTTCTCAAGAAAGTCTTCAGTCTTCACCAGCAAGAGTCTTACGGATGACATCCCACAAAATTCCCCAAATTTAAGAAGAGTTGAAGGTGGATTCGAAGACAAGACCAGTTCCCCAGAACTATCACTTCCGAAAATTACGAAAGATATTATTGAACCTACATCATCAAACACATTATCCGTTGCTCAACAAAGTCTAGCTTCTTCATTAGCCAACAATGGTTTACTTTCAGCACAAATTCCTTCATCAAGAAAAGCATCAATGAGTGGTATCCAAGCTCCAATTCCTGTTGTTCCAGCTGCAGCTGCTGGAGCTAGTTCATTCCAAGCTTTAAATCAATCACCTAGACCATTCAATGAATTTAGAATATCAAACAACACATCACCAATGAAACAGAATATCAGCTCAGGTAATGTCGACATCACAAACCCACATCCAACAACGATTGAAATCGTTGGTAGGCATCTTGTTAACGAAAATGATATTGTCTCAATCAATACAGTTAAAAGCAGACCTAATATTATTGATGGTACTGATAATTTTGACTCTTTACAATTACAAGGTGGTGATATAAGTCGTGAGGTTTATAACTGGCAAAGAGGTCATGCTAATGATCATATGAGAAGAAGATCACAATCATTTTCTGGTTCTTTAGCTGACACCATTCCAAATCCTGACTTTCAAGTTCAAGACATACGCGTTCCTGGTGGGTTCAGAAGAAGTTTCCTGATTCAAAAACGTTCGAGACAAGGGTTGATCCGTAACGCTCAACCTACTTTTTTCACTCGTAACTTCATTGAGTTTTTAACGTTATATGGTCATTTTGCAGGTGAAGAGTTAAGAGATGAAGAAGATGTGGATGAAGATGAAGATGAAGATGAAGAGGAGGAAGAAGAAAGTGAAGAACATGATGAGGAAAGCTTACTTCTTTCATCTGTCAGACCTAAAAGACACGCTGAAGCTCATAAAACCACAACTGCCAAAGCTGTGCTACTTCTTTTGAAAGCATTCTTAGGAACTGGTATTTTGTTTTTACCAAGAGGTTTTCGTAATGCTGGTTGGGTATTTTCAATATCAGCATTGATTTTCTTTTCAATCCTATCATACTATTGTTTCATTGCTTTAATTGATGTTAGAGTTAAATTAGGCTGTGGAAGTTATGGTGATATTGCACATAAATTATACGGTAACCAGTTAAGACAAGCCATTTTAACTTCTATCGTTCTTTCACAGATTGGTTTTGCTGCTGCATACATTGTCTTTACAGCAACCAATCTACAAGCATTTTTCGCCTCTGTTCTTGATAAAAGATTAGGAATTGAATTTTACATCATTTTACAATTACTTGCGTTCATTCCACTTTCACTTACAAGAAAAATTGCGAAATTATCAAGCACTGCATTAATAGCAGATCTTTTCATTTTCTTAGGCCTGATTTATGTCTTTTACTATTGCAGTTTTGTTGTTATCAAAGAAGGCATTGCTGATGTTTCAAGATTCAATAAAGATTGGACAGTTTTCATCGGAACAGCAATTTTTACATATGAAGGTGTTGGTTTACTGATTCCAATTCAAGAATCTATGCAAAAACCATCTAAATTCCCATTTCTATTATTTACTGTCATGTTGACTACCACCGTTTGTTTTGTCGTTATTGGAACAATTGGGTATTTTGCATTTGGGACTGAAACTGACACTGTCATTTTATTAAATTTCCCAAGTGATTCAATATTTGTTAGTATCATCCAATTTTTATATGCCACTGCTATCTTACTGTCAACTCCATTACAATTGTTCCCAGCAATTAGAATCTTAGAAAATGGATTGATTAAGAAATCGGGTAAATACGATTCCTCCATCAAATGGCAAAAAAATTATTTCAGAACATTCCTTGTTATTTTAACAGCACTGATTGCTTGGGGTGGTGCTAGTGATTTGGATAAATTCGTTGCAATTGTTGGAAGTTTCGCATGTATTCCTTTAATTTACATTTTCCCTCCATTATTACATTTGAAATCACTTGCCAAATCAGTTTGGATGAAAATTTTGGATGTTACAATTATCACATTTGGTTTCTCAATGATGTTATACACATCATACCAAACAATCTCAGAATGGGTTCATTAAGTTAATAAACATTCACTGTATATAAGTTAATTACCATTAGCAGAAATTTGTAAAATGTGGTCACATGACTAACTTTTTTGGTATCGGCACGCCTAATCGCCATCGAGAAATGAAAACAAAAAAATCGAATACAGGAAACAACTAACAAAAATAATTATTTAACATTTCAATTGATTCAATTGGGGAAAAATGCCACCAAAAGCTGATTGGGACAAGTACGTTGTCCATGAAGAGGATGAGAACAAACCAGAAGAAAAAATCCAACCTTTAACTGAAGGAGACATTCAAGTTCTTAGAACATATGTAAGTGGCAATTTAATGCTTGAATGAAGAAACATATCAATTACTAACATAGTTGTACAACAGGGTGTTGCACCATATGCAAAAAAAATCAAAGAAGTTGAAAAGGACATTAAGGATTTAGAAGCCAAGATCAAAGAAAAGATCGGTGTGAAAGAAAGTAATACAGGTTTAGCACCACCTCATTTATGGGATGCTATGGCTGATAAACAACGTATGGAAGAAGAACAACCATTACAAGTTGCTAGATGTACAAAGATCATCAAGAGTGATGAAGGTGAAGATAAATCCAAATATGTTATTAATTTGAAACAAATTGCTAAGTTTGTTGTTGCATTAGGTGAAAAAGTTTCCCCTACGGATATTGAAGAAGCAATGAGAGTTGGTGTTGATAGAACAAAATATGAAATTCAATTGCCTTTACCTCCAAAAATTGATCCTTCAGTGACGATGATGACAGTTGAAGAAAAACCAGATGTTACATATAGTGATGTTGGTGGTTGTAAAGATCAAATTGAAAAATTAAGAGAAGTTGTTGAACTGCCATTATTATCGCCAGAAAGATTCGTTAAATTAGGTATAGATCCACCAAAGGGTATATTATTATACGGTCCACCAGGTACTGGTAAAACATTATGTGCAAGAGCAGTTGCTAATAGAACAGATGCTACCTTTATTAGAGTCATTGGTTCTGAATTAGTTCAAAAATATGTTGGCGAAGGTGCAAGAATGGTTAGAGAATTATTCGAAATGGCAAGAACTAAAAAAGCTTGTATTATTTTCTTTGATGAAGTTGATGCTATTGGTGGTGCGAGAGTTGATGATGGTGCAGGAGGTGATAATGAAGTTCAAAGAACCATGTTGGAATTAATTACACAATTAGATGGGTTTGATCCAAGAGGTAATATCAAAGTTATGTTTGCAACAAATAGACCAAACACTTTAGATCCAGCTTTATTGAGACCTGGTAGAATTGATAGAAAAGTTGAATTCTCACTACCAGATTTAGAAGGCCGTGCTAATATTTTCAGAATTCATTCGAAAGCAATGTCAGTGGAGAGAGATATCAGATGGGAATTAATTTCAAGATTATGTCCAAATTCAACAGGTGCAGAATTGAGATCCGTTTGTACAGAAGCTGGTATGTTTGCCATTAGAGAAAGAAGAAAAGTTGCAACAGAGAAAGATTTCTTAAAAGCAGTTGATAAAGTCATAAAGGGTAACTTGAAATTCAGTTCAACAAGTCGTTATATGCAATATAATTAGATGTATATTAGTGTTTAATAATTCTATGCACGAAAATGATGAAAAAGAATTATGTGTAGAATTAATCCCACCAACTCACACAACCCATACCATCAGTTTGACAGCCACCCAATATCACATAACTAGGTTTATTCTTTTCTTCTTTATCTTCATTATCATCAGTTTTATCCTCATCAAGATCTGGACCTTTTGGTTTGACGTTTATAAAAATCTCTTCTTCAACTCTAAATCTGATTTTTTCATTGATATCTAAATATAATTTGGTTCCATCTGCATCCCAAATCCATGCATTATCATTAATTGAATATTCTGAACCTTCAAATAATAAATTTCTCGGTATGAATATATCATTAAAAAATTCCATTTTAACTTTAATACCTTCACTTGTACATTCTTCAATCCAGCCAGTCAATATTTCACCGACGAAAGGTCTAAAGACAACAACAGTAATTTCACATCTGACAAAACTTGCACCGTCACCAGGTTTCAATAAACCATCTTCAACTTTTATTAAATCCCAAACAGATATAACTAAACCTAAATTGTTGATGATTTTATTGGCATATTTCTTGTTTAACTCATTTATGAGCGATTTTTTAGGGTTTTTATTGAATTGATCCGGTGAGATTCGTATCAGATCGGTGAGTCTTGAAAGAATAAACATTTTATCGTTTATTGGATCGCTCAATCACTAATAAATTGTATTACTTTGGTTTGTTTTGTTTGTAAAAAAATTTCTGGTGATGATCCCATCGCTTCGTAACATGAAAGTATGGAAGTCGGATCTGGGCTTCAGTGTAACCTCGTATTTGGTTCTCTTTAAGGACCAAGAAAATTGGCAGATAATTTTTGTGTCAAATTTACACATAAACAATTAGTTGAAGATTGAGCGATTTTGAGATACAATTGAGGTTAGAATCCAAACGAGACGGTATTTGCATACTCAGTTAATACTATACTCTCTTTAATTTCTACCAATCACTTGATACCGTCACCTAATGTAATTTACTTATGCTACCTAATTCTTCCTCCCTATACACTAACAAAAGAATACGAAAACCGAAAAAACCACCGACATCAAATCAATTAAACAACAATACAAAGATCAACACAACATACCCACTGAACTCCACTCAATGCTCCACCATTATAGAACAACTTTTAGAAAGTACAAAACCATAACACCCAGACACACGACAAGATCATCTGCCCCGGAAAGACCCGCATCGCCAAATGACCGCCCGGGAGCTGAACTTTGTAATTCCTGTGTTATTATTGGCCGAATTCTCCCGCAAAGGCACCGAGACTCGCTTTTGCAAGGGAAATTTTCGCGATATTTCCTTCAAAGTACAATAAGTAAAAACTATCTGGAGAAAAAAAAAAATTCAACCATCAAAACATTTTCAATTCAACATCAACACTTCTTCAAGAAGAATCTCCACTTCTCAAGATGCTTACTCGTCAAACTAGAAGACTCTTGAACGTCTCCCAAAGGGCTGCCAACAGGGCTGCCTTATTTTCCACCTCCAGAATTGTGAAACATGCTTATGCTGTCAACGATGACATTTCTGGTGAAAACGCTGCTAAAGGTGTTGCTGACAACTATCACATCATCGACCACGAATACGACTGTTTAGTTATTGGTGCTGGTGGTGCCGGTTTGAGAGCTGCCTTCGGTTTGGCCAACGCCGGTTACAAAACAGCCTGTATCTCCAAATTGTTCCCAACTAGATCCCATACTGTTGCTGCTCAAGGTGGTATTAACGCTGCTTTAGGTAACATGCACAAAGATGACTGGCATTGGCACATGTATGACACTGTGAAAGGTTCAGATTGGTTAGGTGATCAAGATGCTATTCATTACATGACTAGAGAAGCTCCTCAATCCATCATCGAATTAGAACATTACGGTGTCCCATTCTCAAGAACTGAAGAAGGTAGAATCTATCAAAGAGCCTTTGGTGGTCAATCTAAAAACTACGGTAAAGATGGTCAAGCTTACAGAACCTGTGCTGTTGCTGACAGAACCGGTCATGCCATGTTACATTCCTTATACGGTCAAGCTTTAAGACACAACACACATTTCTTCATTGAATTCTTTGCTTTGGATTTGTTGATGGACAACGGTGAATGTGTCGGTGTCATGGCCTACAACCAAGAAGATGGTACTTTGCATAGATTCAGAGCTCATAAAACTATCATTGCCACTGGTGGTTACGGTAGAGCTTACTTCTCTTGTACTTCAGCTCATACTTGTACCGGTGATGGTTTTGCCATGGTTTCAAGAGCTGGTTTACCATTACAAGATTTAGAATTTATTCAATTCCATCCTTCTGGTATTTACGGTTCCGGTTGTTTGATTACCGAAGGTGCTAGAGGTGAAGGTGGTTATTTGATTAACTCTGAAGGTGAACGTTTCATGGAAAGATATGCTCCACATGCTAAAGATTTAGCTTCAAGAGATGTTGTTTCAAGAGCCATCACTATGGAAATCAGAGCAGGTAGAGGTGTTGGTCCAGAAAAAGATCACATCCATTTACAATTATCACATATCCCAGCACCAATCTTGAAAGAAAGATTACCAGGTATTTCTGAAACTGCTGCCATTTTCGCTGGTGTTGATGTCACTAAAGAACCAATCCCAATTATCCCAACTGTCCATTACAACATGGGTGGTATCCCAACCAAATGGACTGGTGAAGCTTTAACCATAGATGCCGATGGTAACGATAAACTTGTTCCAGGTTTGATGGCTGCAGGTGAATCTGCTTGTGTCTCCGTCCATGGTGCTAACAGATTAGGTGCTAACTCCTTATTAGATTTAGTCGTCTTCGGTAGAGCCGTTGCTTTGACTATTGCTGATACCTTAAAACCAGGCTTACCACATAAGAAATTACCAGCTGATTTAGGTTTTGAATCAATTGTTGAATTAGATAAATTAAGAAATGCTAAAGGTCCAAGATCCACTGCTGAAATTAGATTAGATATGCAAAAAGCCATGCAAAAAGATGTTTCCGTTTTCAGAACTCAAGAATCTTTGGAAGATGGTGTTAAAGAAATCAACAGAGTTGATAAGACTTTCCCACAAGTTGGTACCACTGATAGATCCATGATCTGGAACTCCGACTTAGTCGAAACCATTGAATTAAGAAACTTGTTGACATGTGCTGTTCAAACTGCTGAATCTGCCGTTGTCAGAACTGAATCCAGAGGTGCCCATGCCAGAGAAGATTACCCAGACAGAGATGATGTTAACTGGATGAAACATTCTCTATCATGGCAAAAGGATAACGGTGAACCAGTTAGAATCGATTACAGAAATGTTATCTCTCATACATTGGATGAAAATGAATGTAAATCTGTTCCACCAGCCATCAGATCTTATTAGAGTACAAAACTTTGCTCAGATATGATTTCCCTCAGTATTATAGATATTCTAAAATTGTTCATTCCTTTCAGCTGTTTTCATTTGACTTTTTTTTGTTCATGGTTTTTTCATAGTGTCATATTTTTTTAACCTACTTTTATATAACCAAAATTATTTTTGAAAAGATGAACTTTAATTGTGTCTTTTATTTATTTATATACATACGCTTTCATGAAGTGAACCATCTGTAACCAATCTATTAACGTTTTTCTTTATGCATTTAAATCTATAACTGAAATTTCGAAATCAATTCATTTGTCTGTTGTGATGGATTTTCAACTGAAGCTTCAAATTTTTGAGTAATTTTTGAACCTTTAGCATTGATTTTGATATCGTTTATTTCTTGTGTGAATTGCTCAATGAAACCTTCATTAACAGATTCAATTCTCAAATTTTGAAGAACTTCACGTTTTTGGAATTTTCCAAACCATTTAACAATTTTCATAAATTCCAAATCGTGATAAAATCCATCTCTATCAGTATATGATTCATGTTCTGTATTCGTCACCGGTATGGTGAGATACTTGATATAATATCTTTTTGGGAGACATTTATCTAATGCGGTGAAGTTAGTCTGACTGAATCCTTTGGCTGATGAAAAATCAAGTTTGGTAGAAAAATCACCGTCGTCAAGATCAATATCAATCTCATCATTATTTGAGTTAGCTTTAGTTTCGGAGCCCATTTCTAGCGATATTTCATTCTCATTGACGCTTTCTTTTAAATCCAACTCAATTTCATCTTTATTCGAATTTGTTACCTGTTCACCTAAATCCAATTTGATTTCATCATCATTAACATCATCAAGATCTAAACCTATCTCATCACAGTTTTTATTCCTCTTCACACCATCCTCAAAAGACCCACTCAGTTTTCTTTTATTGTAATTCACTACAGAATCTTCTTGTATATCGTGAGGTACAACAGCTTCAAATCTAACATGTAAATGAGCACTAAACCAATAATGAGGCATCAATCTCTTCAATAACAACATACTTGACGGATTACCTAATTCATTTTTCTCTATATCTGCTTTGAAAAACGCCTTTCTTCTTAATAACCCATTCAAATCACCATAATGAACAATACCTTCTGGCCAATCATGACTTAAAAATATATTGATATTCAAATCCTTAATCATTGACAATTTCAAGTAATCTTCGAACCTCGTATGATAGATACTTCTCACAGAACGCTGATCTAACGGTATCGTTTCGAAATGTGGTTTATAAAAATCGAAATGCTTGAATATGCCACTAATCCCACCAATTCTTAAACCTCTAAACCAAATAACATTCGAATAACCCATAAAATAGATATTCTCTGCAACAAACCCACCATATTTCAACTCATGCAAATAATTAGAGGCCTCGTGGTTCCCTCCAATGAACACAGTAGGTAACAGTGCCTTCTCTTTACCGTTATAATACTCCTGGAAATCACCAAGTCTCTTATACTTCTCAGGCATCGATATGGAACTGAAATCATCTTTGCTTCTCAAAGCCTGAAAATCACCACAAATGAACAGTATTTCCGGTCTTTGGGACTCTTCGATGCTTAGTATATTATCGTATATCTGCTTTAACTCTCCATGACAGCAGCCTTCCACTGCAATTCTTATGGACATATTTCACTACCTACTACTAACAATCACTTAATGCTACTAAAAGTGAAAAGTATCCGAAAATTCACTTACACTACTTTTACTCCGGTTAAATAAAACAAAAAAGGTACAAGTACTCATATTCAGGAAATGTATATAATAAATAGTCTAGGCTTCGAAGATCTACTTAGTATTTGTAAACGTTTTCTTTGGAAAATTCTAAGTCTTTCAAAGCACCAGTCAACTCACCTTGGTCAGTTGGAGAGACCTTGTTACCAGAAAGAGCGTTGTAGAAAGGTGGAGGACCACAGACAAAGACCTTGTGGGTGGGTTCTGGAGCAGCAATGTTGGCCTTCAACCAGTCCTTGCTGATGTAGCCGACTTGAGCGTTGACGGAGTCGTCAGCAGAGTCCAAGAAGTAGCTGACTTTGACTTGGTCTGGGAACTTAGCAGCAAGAGATTCGATTTCTGGCTTCAACAAGATGTCTTTAGCAGTCTTGTTACCATAGATCAAATGGACTTTGGTCTTGTCAGCTGGGTTTTTGGTGACTTCGTTCAATAATTGGTATAATGGAGTGATACCAGAACCGGCACCGATCAAAGTGATGTCTTTGTAGGAGTTTGGTTCGTACGTGAACTTGGTGATTGGACCTTTGAAGGAAACGGTGTCGTTCTCTTTCAAGCCAAAGATGTGGTTACCGAACTTACCTTCTGGGTATCTCTTGATAACGAAGTCGATGGTACCTTTTTGGTCGTGGTCAGAGACTGGAGTGTAAGGTCTGATGACGTTGGAGCCTTTAGGAGTAACGTATTTGGCTAGTAGCAAACTGGAGGTGACCAAGCCTGACTTCTGTTCAGGGTCAGCAAAGGCAAAGGTGAATCTCTTGGTATCAGCAGACAACTCTTCAGCTTTGATCAACTTCAAGTCAGTCCATTGGCCATCGCCTTTGAACGCATTGGAGCTCTCGTTGAAGATAGGAGCAGCCAATTGGGAGTAGTAGAAGGAAGCGGTAACTGCGGCTCCACCGACGGCAATTGGGACCCAGGTGGCCTTGCTTTGGGATAATCTGGCTAAAAAGGACATGTTTAATGCAATATTCAGTTGTTAAGTGTTAAAAGTGTTCACATGAAATGAAAAATTGGGATTTCGGCAAGTATTTAAACGATTCTTTTATTGGGTAACAAATATAATATTGAACGGTTACTATATATAAAGAAAAAAAGCCACCACGAAGAATGAGCCAATTGAAAGGGAAATCCACGAGGGAATTGCTCTCTCTGGTGCGCAAGATTGTGCCTCCATTACAGCCTAGTTTCTACAAGGGACAGGGTGAGTGCTTTTTGATGAGATGTAATGTGTCTTAAAGTTAGTTTACTAATGATTGATAATTAGCTGGAAGAATTGTTGTGTTTGGAGGTTGTGAAGAGTGAGTTGGGTCCTCTTGGATGAAGTTTTCTGTGACTTACTAACCTCCTGTCTAGCTACACTGGTGCTCCCTACTTCAGTGCCCACGCTGCTGCTGTGTTTGGTGCTGATCTTTCACATGTCATCTGTGAACGCAATGCTGCTCCCGTAATCAAGTCGTATTCTCCGGATCTCATGGTCCATCCTTACCTCTATGAGAAGGATAACGTTCCCCAGAAGTACGAGGGGAACGTTGATGAGTTTTTGGAACTGAAAGTGTTGCCTAAAGTGAAGTCTTTGTTGAGCAGAATCCATGTTGCTGTGGTTGGCCCAGGTTTGGGTCGTGATGAACTCATGTTGAAGACTTTGGAAATTGTCATTAAGTATCTGAAAGAACAGAAGATTCCTATTGTCATTGATGCTGATGGATTGTTCCTCATATCGCAGAAACCTGAATTGATTAAAGGTTATGACGCAGCAATACTGACACCAAATGTGGCTGAATTTAAGAGATTGGCAGATTCAGTTGGAATTGACATGTCCCGTAATGATCAGGAACAAGAAGCTCTGCAATTGTCTCAAAAACTGGGTAACATAACTATTGTTCGCAAAGGCTCTACGGATATAATAGTCAAAGGTGAACATATTTTGAAAAGTGACACTGAAGGTTCAAACAGACGTGCAGGTGGTCAAGGTGACACTCTAACCGGAACAATCGCCACTCTGGTTGCTTGGTCATCTGCTTACAAGAATCGGTTATGGAACCATTCTAATGAAATTGAAGAAGAATCATTGCCTTTGTTAGCATCATTCGGTGCTTCTGTTGTTACTAGAATTGCAGCAAGACAGGCTTTCAAAGCGAAGGGAAGAGCTATGCAAGCAACTGACTTACATTCTAAAGTCGGAGAAGCCTATAAGATTGTCATTGAAGATGAGAACTTCCAAGGATAACCTGCAATTATACGCCTATTTATAATACACGAAGTTTATGATTACTCTCAGATTGTACAATTTTGGTTAATCAAGAAAAATATTCAAATTGGATTCAATTCCGTTCTCTCTAGATAACCTAATGATAACCAATATCAAAATATATAATTTATAAAGTCGTCTCTTTAAATTTTCTGCATTTTATTCTTCGGGTTTTTATTAAGAAGACACATGACGTGACACAAATGTCACCTGACCGGGATCGGATTTTCTGTATAAAAATAGCAAAATTAAATTTAGGAGACAGTTTTAGACACATTTCGAACCACAAAAATGGCAACCGTTGAAGAATTGACCCAACAAGTGCAAGACTTAACACTTTTAGTACAAAAACAATCTGCATTATTGACCAAGACTGGTCAGCAGCTTCTCAGCTTGCAATTTGATGCCCAAAAGAGAAGGGTTTCTGAATTTGATCCAAAAGGAGGCAGATCTAGATCCAACGTTGACACATCAGATTTTGCCACCAATGAAGACATTGTTCAATTAGTCGGTGAATTACAAGGCCAATTGGAAATCATTGAGGAGATTTCCATTAGAAGATTGATCAACTCTAAAAAGGGACCAGGTGAAATTCTTGCTTTAGTTCCAAATCATGATGGTGAAGAACCATGGAATGAAATCTTCCCAAGAGATATTGAGACTTTCACCAAAATTGACGATGATACTTTAGCTCAATTGGCCAGATTCTATGAAAAGCTTCCACCAACTCAAGAAGAAAGAACTCTGATGGAAGACTACCTTGAGGGTAAAACTAAAGAAAGACCACAAGATGTCAAACCTGATTCTTCAAAATATTCTAAGGATGAATTGATTGAAGCTTTTGACAACGTTGCAAGATTCATCGGTTTGGATTCCAGAAGAGGTGTTGATGCTTGGTGAACGGTATAAACGTTATTCTACTTTTCATTTATTGAATTTGTTAATTGATTTAATACTGATTTATTAAAAAAAAAATATACGAATCTACTTACGGTTACGACCTCTAACTTTTTGTTTCTTGAATGGATCATTTTTGGAATCTGTAAATTTTCTCTTGTTGTCATTATCTGACTTATCAACAACTGGTGGCTTTTCTGGGAATTTTTCAAATTGTTCTTGTTTAATTATAAAACTCCAATCTGGTCTTTTTCTAGTATACAACTCCATCTTCCAGTTCTTCCATACCAATCTACCATATGTACTTTCTTTAACTTTTTCCTTTGAATCAAACAATTCTTTGGCAATTCTTTCTTTATACATGTTCAACTTAATTGTGAAATCCCAAAGTTTATCAACGATGTGAGAACCATAAGCATTACAAGACAAATTAACAATTTCACCTGCAAATTGATTCAATAATCTTCTTCTGTAAATAATCTCAACATCTGGTTTCAAAACATGTTCAACAACATGAGAGAAAACACCATGACAACACATTTGAATTAATCTTTCTTTTGGTAATGATAACAAGTTTTCAATTGTCAAGTTTAAGAAACTTTCATCATAATCAATCAATTGCTCCAAAAACAATGCTCTTCTTCTTTCTTCAGCAGTTGGCCAATCATCTTTGGTATTACCTAAAGTTGAACCGGATAATTGCAAAACGGATTCTAAAATATCAGATTCGTTTTCCTTAGGTGTATATTTCTTCGTCAGTTCTTCAATGATTAGTTCTCTTTTATAATCTTTGTTGGATTTAGAAGCATCAATAATTGATTGACCAATTTCCAAATTGGTGTTCATCAAGATACTCATTTCAGGAATCAATTGATCCAACATTTGTTGAACTTCACCTGGTTTCAACTTTGATAACAATCCTTGGACGACATAACTACCAGTTGTGTCTCTTTTGGCTAGTTTCAAAACTCTATCACTCATGTATAATTTGAATAATCTTTGGATATATTTCAATTTTTGATCTTTAATAACAGTTTCAAAGAAATGGGAACCAACTGGATCTGATAATAAATATTCAACAAATGATTCCTCAGTTGAGTTTTTATCTTCTTCTTCATTACCAAAGACAATATGCCATAATGGACGTTTTTTATCAACGATACCTTCAACAATAATCAATAATTGCAAAACTGGAGAACCAATCTTATGGATTGCCAACTCTCTTGCTTGTCTACTGTCTAAACTTTGGGCAATTGATTCTATTAATAGCTTCAACTCGTCTTTGAATGAGTTTGGAATTTGGAATGATTTATCAAAATCTTCATTATCTTTAATCTCAATCATTTTTCTTGCAATCTTAGATTTTTTAGAACGTAGTGTAGAATTGGATTTAACAGATGATGGTAATTGTTTACCACTTATAATCAATATCACCAATCTTAATGAATGGGAAGCATATTGATGAGTGATCATATCTTTAACATTTGGTCTAATTTCATTCAAAAAATATAAGAATAAATTTTCCATGGAAACGAACTCTTCATTTTCAGGAACTTCATCAGCAGCTGAAGGATTCAACAATTCTTTTTCAATCAAGGCAGCTGACCGTACCAATAAAGTTTCAACACAGTGTGACGCGTATTTATGGTGAATTAAAGAAACAAAAAAACCATTCAACGATTTAAACAGTAGTTTTAATTGTTCATCTGATGCGTATAAGATCAATCTTTCAATTAATTTAGAACAGATTTGATTGGTGACCAATTTCAATTCTTTACCTTTAGCTTCTTCTAACACACTGGTAACAAAACCTGATCTGTCTTCTTCTGATTCAAATGCATTCGCATTCAAAGTAGATTCAGCTTCTTTGAAGTAATCCAATTCTGTAGGATCAACTAAACCGAAAAATGTGTTTGGTTCGTTGGATTTCTTAGTTTCTTCCCCTTGTTCGTGATATCCACCTTCTTCATAGTAATTTTCTTCTGCCTTTTGCTCCTTTTGAGCTCTTCTTCCTCTCACTTTACCCATATTTTTCGTGTTAAACTGAGAATTAACTATGTATCTTTTCTTACAGAAAACTTTTTTTTTAACACAAGAAAAAATTAGTGATGAGCTGTTACGGGACACACCACTATAATCTATAATGAAATCATCCTACGAAATATTTTTTATGAACATTGGTATTTATATTAAGATAAGATCAATCAGCTTGATCCCAGTTACCTGGTCTTGGTTGCTTTGGAACTTGTGGACCACCAGCTCTCTTGGCCATGATGATTTGATCAACTGACAAAACGGTGGTGGCAGCTTCAGTAGCAGCATTGATTGCAAATTTCTTTGCAGATAACAAATCATATATACCTTCTTCCTTAATATCTTTAACACCATTAGAAGAATCACCATCAACATCTATACCATAAGTCAAACCATCTTCTTTACTGTGTTTGGAATACAATCTTGGTAAAACTTCAGATGGATCTAAACCAGAAGTTTCAGCCAACACTCTTGGGACAACTTCAAAAGCATTTGCATATTGTTTGATGGCCAATTGTAATAAACCTGGTGTTCTTTCACCATATTGAGTAATTCTATGAACTAATTCAGTTTCCACGGCACCAGCACCTGGTAATAATCTACCATCTTTAGTTAAACCTTTAATGGCACTAACACCATCATCAATGGCTTTCTCTATATCTTCTAAGTTATTCTTTGTGGCACCTCTGACGATAATGGTAGAAGTTCTTGTAGTATCATTTTCTTGTCTGAAAATAGTGACTCTGTCACCACCGATTTCTTTAGTTTCAATAACATCAACAGAACCAGCTTCTTCTGGAGTTGGAGCACCTAACCTTGGTAATGGAGTAGCACCACAAACTCTGCTGATTCTTCTCAAATCAAATTTACTTGGAACTTTCAATGCTAAGATACCATAACGATCTAGGTAATGTTGAGCTAATTCACCAATACCAGAACCGGCAACGACAACTTTAACACCAGAATCTGAAATTTCTTTAACTATTTGATCAACTTGAGCCTCTTCACCTTTGGAAAAATCTAACATTTCCTTAGCATTATGTAATAAGACGGTACCTTTAGTTTCTGTTTGGGAAGTATCAATTGGACAAGTGTAAACTGCAACTTTTGATTTTTCTTTTAAATTCTTAACAAGACCTTCTGGTTCTCTTGGGAACACCATACCTTTAATGACTAAACTGTTTTCCAAACTACTACCCATGATTTTAACAACTCTAATACTATCAACGTTGAAATTCTTTGGGTTCTTTGGTGGAATAACGTTCAATATAGCTTCACTGACTAATTCAGAGATGAAATCTTCAGATCCGTATTGTTTTGATGAAATAACTGGCTTTATAGCCTTTTTCAATTGTTCAACGGATAATAAATCATCGATTTTATCCACAGACAATTTTTCTAATTCTTCCAATGCAAATTTAGAAGCAAGTTGGTAACCTTGAATGATCTCAGTTGGTTTTAAACCTAAGGATAATAATTTTTCAGAAACACTCAACAATTCACCAGCTAAAACCAAAACGAAATTAGTACCATCACCCATTTCGAGTTCTTGTTGCTGGGAAGCCATGACTAAAATTTTGACAGCTGGATGGACAACGTCTAGCTCGTTTAACATCGTGGCAGCATCATTGGTAATGAAAACTTTCTGTAAGTGGTTGACAACTATCTTGTTTCTACCACAAGGGCCAATAGACGTCAACACCATCTTGGATATTTCTCTGCATGCTTCAATGTTCTTCAAGACAGCACCATCAGCATTGCTGTAGGAGGAGTACCCCTGCTTAAAAAGACCAGCGTTTGGGGCTTGCGGAAGACGAAGAGACATTTCGATTCACTTAATCTTTCTTTCTTTCTTTCTTTTGCCTTTGAACTTCGAGTCGCTTTTTGTTTTCTTCACGTTCAGAAAAAAAAGATTGAAACGAAAAAAAAAAATCCGGTTTTATACCACATGACCTCACGTGATAATGTTGTCGGAATTGGAACTTTTGAGTGTTTTGGCCTTTAAAACAAAGAGTAAATGGAAACAGTATAAAGAAGAGAACTATCAGTGTGGCAAAGTGATGGGAAATAGCTCAAAAACGGTGGCTATTGAGTCGCCTGGATACGATGTGAATGCGGATCTCCAGCGACTGCTCCCAGATGCTGCAAGTTTGGAGAGCTTGAGCAGTCTTCTCAGTTACACCAACGCTTACAAGATGGAACTAGACAATCAATTGCTTGAGAATCAGAAAGAATATGAAGCTTATTTGCAAAGTGATTACCGGTTTGATAAGGATGGAGCACAATTGGATTTAGCAAATATCATTAAAGAGATTGATGAGAACAAACAGCTGAGTTTAAACACCCAGAACGTTATCGGTGCAATGACTTCTTCAATTAAAAGATTAGACGAGGCAAAGAAAAATCTTGTTTTAACAATGACTGTTTTGAAAAGATTACAAATGTTAGTGCATGCTTATGAGCAATTGGAAGAATTGGCTTTTGAAAAAAGATATACGGAAGTTGTGGCACTTCTTGATGCTGTAGCTGAATTGATAGAACATTTTAAAACTTATAAAAGTATTGATGAAGTTGCTCAATTGACTAAAAAAGTACATCAGTTGAAAATCAAACTTGCAGACCAAATATTCAAAGATTTCGAAGTTACTTTCAATGGTCAAGATCCAATCAGTGAAACAGAATTGAATAGTGCATGTAAGGTGTTAGATTTGTTGGGACAAGAATATCATGATAGGTTGATCAACTGGTTTTGTAATCAACAATTAAAAGAAATAAAATCAATTTTCTCAAGTAATGATGAAGCTGGATCTTTAGACAATCTAAACAGAAGATTCATTTTCTTCAAGAAAGTTTTGAAGAACTGTGAATCCAATTATACTCCATATTTCCCACGAGATTGGAAAGTTGAAGAGGAATTGACAGTGAAATTTACACAACATACAAAAGATAGCATCCAACAAGTTTTATCCCAAACTGGTAAATCCACAAACGTTGACACATTACTGAATTCATTACAACAAACCTTGGATTTTGAGAAATATCTAAATAATCATTTCCGTTATACACAACAGCAACAAGATCCAAATGAATCATATGTTGAGTCAAAATCTCAATTCACTCATTCTATTGCTAAAGTATTTCAACCATTCTTGGGTATTTGGGTTGATAATCAAAATACTTATCTAAATGAAAAATTCTTAACTTTCCTATCGCAATCAAAATTACCTGAAGACCACCACGATGGTTCAACTAATGTAATTCCATCGTCAGCTGATTTATTCAGAATATATGGTCATTTATTGACTCAGTGCTCTAATTTATCAACAGGATCACCTTTGAAAGAGTTATCCAGGTTGTTTTCCAAGTGGGCGATTGAATATTCCAATAAAATTCTAAAACCAACTTTACCCGCTAGCATTAATGATAATGAAGGTATATTTTATGTCACGCTAGTTTTGAATACAGCAGACTATTGTTCTACGACAATATCACAACTAGAAGAAAAATTAATTGAAATCATTGATGAGCCATACAAATCATCGATTAATCTTGAAAAGGCAAAAGAATCCTTCATTAAAATCATCAATAGATCACTTAACTTGTTAATAGGGAAAATTGAACAAGAAAGTGATTTTGCATGGAGAGAAATGGCTAATGCCAATTGGGCCCATGTTGAAGAGGTTGGTGATCAAAGTAGATACGTTAGTACTTTGAAAGATATTTTAACATCGAATAGCACAGAGGTATTACCAAAGCTTTCAAGAGAACTCTATGTTAGAAGCTTTTGTGATAAAGTTGTGGAATCAGTCACGAATCAATTTTTAATCAATATTGTCAAAATCAAACCAATCCCAGTCATTGCAGCTGAACAAATGTTGTTAGATGTTTCAGTTTTGAAGAGTATATTCTTAAAATTACCTACATTTGCATCGTCTGAACCTGAAAAAGTGTCATTACAATATCATAAACATGTTGATAGATTAGTTAGTCGACTTGAAGTTATTTTGAAATTATTATTGACTCAAGATGCTCCACAAGAAGGTTTAGTTGCAAATTATTTCTTCTTAATTGGTGATAAATCAGTTGATAACTTTGTTAAAATACTACAATTGAAAGGTATAACTAATGCCAACAGACAATCAAAATTAATAGATTTATTTAACATTCACATGAAACAACATGAAAATTTGATTGAAAATTCGCCAATTCTATCGAAATTGAGTCTCGATCCTAATGTTACATCATCACAGCTTCATTCTCCAATCCCATCAGTTCTTTCATCAGTGCCTAAAATGAAGTCACCGCTTCCTGATGGTGGAAATTCTCCTAGATTTGAAAATATATTAAACAAAGATAACATCGAAAAAGGTTTGAAAGAATTAGCAATTAATGGTGAAGCTGGTGTTAACAAATTCAATGAAAATTTCCAGAAATTTGGTCGTTTTTTTAACAGAGGTCTTAACAATAACAATAATACAAATAATGATTCATGAAACTATTAAAACATTGTCTGTTGTGGAATCACCAAATCGCAACACGTCTTCATTTTTAAGTTCAACATATCTCGAAGTTGGAACTTCTTCATCATTCAAAAAAGTCCCATTACTTGATTCTAAGTCCATGAGATATGGTCTAGATAATTATTGTTAGTATTTGAAAATAATTGCATGAATATGGAAAAATTGATCCTCATTTGTAAGATACTTACCTTATTTCAACAGTCTTATTTCCTTCAGTATCAAGAGTTGGTCTTTCTCTGAATTGAATGACCGCATGTTGTTTAGAGCAGGTTTCATCATCTGTTGCGATATCGACGATCTTCTCATCTCTACCAATCAAATAATAACTTTGTGTGAGATTGTAAATGATGGGATCTCTGACACCTTCTTTAAATGAATATATGTAATAATTCGGGGTCTTTGGTGGAGTAATACTATCATTTGGGGCGACATACTTCAAGGCAACCCCATTGACATTATTTGAATCTTTAGCAAGAAGTCCAGATGGCTTAAAATTTGGTTTCTCTTTCACTATTGGCTTCCCATCTGTGGTTGTCAATTTATTATCATAACCCGTTCCATAAGACTCTTCCTTGGGCCTGCTTCTGTATGAGTTATCATACCGGCTACCATCATTCCTATATCCTCTATACCCATCTCTATTCCTCTCAAATCGACTCATTCCAATTTTCAAATCCTTTATTTCTTCTTCTATAAGACTCTAAAATGGCACAAAATTTATTCCACTAATCAAACTCGGTTCGCGCCACACCATAGTAAAAAAAATTTTTGAAGCGATGAGGTAAAAGAAAAATAAAAAAAATTTATTACTGGTATTGATTGAAGTCTGGTTTGATTGTTCAGATATAGAAAGTTTACAATGGCTAAGAAACACAGACTTACAACTGGACAACGTAAGGATGTCCGTAAGAAGGAATCACAGCTTCTCCAGGAACTAGAGCAAAAAGTCGAGGAGTATGATCCAAAACAAACTAAGGCTAAACAGTTCAAAGACTTACCATTGTCTTCATATATGATCAAAGGTCTAGTGGAGTCCAATTTTGTTTCTTTGACTGATATCCAAAGGGAATCGATCCCATTTGCTTTGAAAGGTGATGATGTTCTAGCTGCTGCAAGAACTGGTTCTGGTAAGACCCTAGCATTCTTGATTCCAGTTTTAGAAAAATTACATAGAGCTAAATGGACTGAATTTGATGGCTTAGGAGCTTTAATAATATCACCAACAAGGGAATTAGCTATGCAGATCTATGAAGTGTTATTGAAAATTGGTAAAAATTTCCAACTCTCTGCTGGTTTGATCATTGGTGGTAAAGATGTTCAATATGAAAAAGAAAGAATTGGTAAGATTAATATCTTGATTGCTACACCAGGTAGACTTTTGCAACATATGGATGAATCTGTTGGATTTGATATGAATAATTTACAAGTCTTGGTTTTGGATGAAGCTGATAGAATTTTAGATATGGGTTTCAAGAAAACTTTAGATGATATCATTTCAAATATTCCAGTTGAAAGACAAACGTTATTGTTTTCTGCAACTCAAACTAAATCAGTTTCAGATTTAGCTAGATTATCTTTGACTAATCCAAAATACGTTGGTGTTCAAGAAGTTGAAGAAACTGCTGCTACACCAGACAGTTTATCACAAGCATATATCACAGTTCCATTAGAAGAAAAATTAGATACTTTATACAGTTTTATCAAAACTCATTTGAAGGCTAAGACTTTGGTTTTCTTATCATCTTCTAAACAAGTCCATTTTGTTTATGAAACTTTTAGAAAATTACAACCTGGTGTTTCGTTAATGAAACTTCATGGTAGACAAAAGCAAAAAGCAAGAACTGAAACGGTTTATAAATTTTCCAAAGCTCAACACGTTTGTCTTTTCGCAACTGATGTTGTTGCTAGGGGTCTTGATTTCCCATCCATTGATTGGGTTGTTCAGGTTGATGCACCAGAAGATTCAGATACCTATGTTCATAGAGTAGGTAGAGCTGCTAGATTTGGTAAAGTTGGTAAATCATTAATCATGTTAACACCAAGTGAACAGGAAGGGTTCTTGAAAAGAGTTGCAGCAAAGAAGATTGAAATGAAACAATTGAATATTAAACAAGCAAAGAAGAAATCAATCAAATCACAATTACAAGCTATGTGTTTCAAAGATCCAGAATTGAAATATCTTGGTCAAAAAGCATTTATTTCATACGTTAAATCCATTTATCTTCAAAGTGATAAAGAAGTTTTCAAACCTGAAGAACTTCCAACTGAAGAATATGCGAAGTCATTAGGTTTACCTGGTGCTCCAAATATTAAAATTAAAGGTATAAAAAAAGACAATACATTAAAGAATGCATCAAGAAAACTATTAGCATTAGCAAAAGCTAATGAAGATGGTGAGATAATAGAAGATAAAAAGAAAGTTCGTACTAAATATGATAAGATGTTTGAACGTAAAAATCAAGACGTTTTATCAGAACATTATTTGAATATAACAAATATTAATAAAAAAGATGGAGATGACGAAGAAGAAGATGATGAAGAAGAAGATTTCATGTCTATTAAGAGAACAGATCATGAATTAAAAGAAGATGAAGCTATCGAATTGGATGCACCAACTTCTAAAAGAGCAGCAAAGAGAGCATTATCTAAAAAACAATCATTGTCTACTAAAGGTAATCCGACTAAATTGATCTTTGATGATGAAGGTGTTGCTCATGAATTATATGAATTTGAAGATGAAGAAGATTTCCGTAAAGCAGGTGATGTTAGCAAGCAAAAACAAGAGTTCATTCAAAAGGAAACTACTGATATGCAAGAGCGTGATGTTAATGATAAAGCTCTTGCCAGAGAGAAGAGACAAGAATTGAAAAGAAAGAGAAAAGAAGCAGAAAGAAGAGCTAAGGAAGGAGATGTTTCTTCTAATGAAGATGATGGGGATGATGGTAATGCTTTAGCACATCAATTGTTGAGAGATCTTGATCGTGGTGAAGAAAGTGATGATTATGAAGATGAAGAACCTGAAGCTAAGAAACCAAAATGGTTCCAAAACGATAAAGTCGGTGGTAAATACGCTGCTGATGAAGATATTTTGGAAATGGAAGCTCCTGAAACTATTGAGGACTTGGAAGCTTTGACTGCAAGATTAATTGGCGAATAGAATAAAAGTGAATAAACGATTTTATAACTACTACTCTATGGTGCCAGCATAAAGTAGTATTAAATTCTCACTTTTTCTGTAACTTTTATCAAAAGCGAAATTTATTTGGTGTGTTCTTCTCGATACTAATTAACGTTTAACTAATTTGCATTAAGTAAGAAACTCATTAGAGTATGTTTTGAGATGAGTATATCCGGTTCGGCCACATTTCCATCTTGAAAATAATTTTGAGTATATATTGAAGATTAAACCATCAAGCAGTCTAAACACAGCAGGAAGTCATGAACAGGGAGCCTCGTCCGTTTCCTAAAGGACCAGCTAGTCAGATCAGACATAGTAACGTCCCTAGCTCTGTTCCACAGTCACCGGTGGTTCAAAATGCTCCAGTTGTTCTAAAACTAACGGAAAATAAAGATGATAAACCAATATTGACATCTACAGTGCAACTTTCAAGACCTTACCTCACAAGACAACAATTGAAACATGCACAAGCACGCACCATTAGCAATATCAGTATCTATGACCAGCGGAGAAACCAAATCTTCCATTTCTTATTGAAGATTTGCATATCGTTGAAATTCCCAATGAGATGTTTAGAAAGTGCAATGATCTATTATCAAAGGTATTATTTATACAACGAGTTTGACACGTCGTCTTATTACGATATAGCCATCACTGCATTGTTCATTACTTCTAAGAATGAGGACACGATCAAGAAACTGAGAGATATCATACTGATTGGCAATCAAATAAGAAACACGGTGATGAAACCAGAAATTTTAGATTCATATAGAAAGAAGATCATAAGGTTGGAGTTCAAGTTGTTGGAAACCATTTCATTTGATTTCAGAAGCAGCCATATTGAAGAATATTTAGTGAAAATAGGTAAAGATTTGAAAGTTCCTAAAGAAACTGCGTTGTTAGGGTGGTTAATTTCAGTCGATTCTTTCCAAATAGATATTGGTTTGAAGATACCTTCACATAGCATTGCTTTGGGCTCACTTATAATAGCATCTAAATTGAAGAGTCATGATTTGAAGTTCAGACCAGAGACTTATTACACTACTGAAAGCTCAGTGAATGAAGCATTGTTGGATTTACTAGATTTATACATCCATCATTTCAATTTCTCAAACCTTGTTGGATTCTTCCCTGAATTAAAGGATAAATTCATAGATATCAAGTTATTCTATGCACATGCAAAAGGGTTCAAAGGTCAAGATGTTAAAGTATTAGAAAAGGATGATTATTTCAAAGAACGTGATTTCAATAACGGAGAAAGAAGGTACATGTTAGGAAACCAAAAGAAAAGGTTGTATAATGAAATTTAGTTTGAGGAGGAGGAGGACAGTTCCTTATATAGATTTTGGCGTAATGGATCGACTTTAGCTAATGTTTGTAAAGATTCTTTAATCTCTTGTTTCAGTTCATCATTCGAAGTGACTTTGGTTATCAATTGTTCTATTTGAACAATTGTCTTTAAACACCACGTGTTATCTATTCCATTATTGTCTTCTTTTTCTAACTCGTTTAACTCTTTAATCACATTCAATTGGTCTCTCAATATAGATAAATAAGTTTCTTGTTCCATATCTTTAACGAATAATTGACTAGTTAAGAGCCATCTCAAATAGACCCAGAACGACTGATCTTCAGGGTCAGTGTACATTGCATTTTGCAATATCTTCAACTCATTCTTCAAAAAGTCCAATTTATCTTCGAAAACAGGTATTGGTTTCAGTTCGAACAGTATTGGAATCAATTTAGTTCTATTATGCCATGCTGAGAAATTGGAGAAATCTTTGTTGATCTTATCTGTAGTGTATTCGAACTCTTTCAATGCACAAGACTGACCAGATTCCCTCTCGATCTGTTCAATGATGAATCTTCTGTAATGCCATCCATGGAAGTTTCTTGAGTCTGCAGTGAGTAGCTTTTCCACTATTTGCAACTCGAACTCCCATTTTGCACTTGTTGGATGGTTGCTCAACAGCCACACTCTGTGGTTCCATAGCCAGTACACTTTAGGGTACTCCTTCATCTTTTGCAACGTAAACATCAACTCTTTCTCAAACAATTGGACAAGATCTTCCACTGGTGACACCTTCTTGTAGTACTCGGACATGATGTCCCTTCTGTAGTTCCACACAGTGTAGAACTCTGGATTAATCAAGAGTATCTCTGTGGTCTGCTTGAACGTTTCAGCATTGTAGACTCTGGCTTTCTTACTCTCGAGGATGGAAGACGTCAGTGTCCTGTAATGTTGGATCTGGTTGGCTTCTTTCGCTGCTTTGCGAGCTTTTGTCTCTTCTGAGAGATGGAAACGTTTGACGTTGTGCTGGTCTGTCAGTATTTGGCTGTGTTGTTTGCTAGTTTACTACTCACCATTTTCTATACTATATCCTACAATATTGTTAAGTTACCGTATGGATCATGAAAAACAAAACATTAACACATACAACAATAGATAAATACACAATGGCCCCAGACAACGCCCCTACACGCTCCAGCCTCTCTCTGCGGGGCTCGTCCAAGACAGTTGCAGAGTTCTTCGAGTTCTCCATCAACTCGATTCTCTACCAGCGAGGAATCTACCCTCCAGACGACTTCAGCATGGTGAAGAAGTATGGCCTGAACCTTTTGGTGACGTGTGACGACGAGATCCGGGCGTATATCAGAAGGATCATGCTCCAGGTAAACCGGTGGGTCGTCAACGACACGATCTCAAGACTCGTACTCGTTATTCTCTCAAAAGACACGGGAGAAGTTGTCGAGAGATGGCAGTTCGATATAATGGTGTTTGATGATACCTCTAGACACAGAGTCAGTGAGGAGGAAAAAAAGGAGCTCCTGAGGAGCACAGAGAAGAGCCTGGAGGACGTACAGAAGGAGATCCAGGCCATCATGAGACAGATCACAGCCAGTGTCACGTTCCTCCCAACTTTGGAGACTGGAGATCACACGTTCAATGTGCTAGTGTATGCCGATGCTGATGCTAGAGTCCCAAGTGAATGGATAGACTCGGACTCGAAAGAGATATACAATGCTGAGAAAGTCAAGTTCAGAACATTCACTACGAACAGCCACAAAGTAGACACTTTGGTCAGTTATAGGTTTGCTACAGACTCATAATAAACTAAAAAATCTAGATTAATAAAATAAACAATAACAATTAACAAAGCTGGTATATAAATTTTTTTATGTATATGCACATGATGATCTATTTTTTGTATCTTTTTATTTGGGTTTGATCACAATTCATCGTGGTCAAAGTAATCATCGTCATCATCTTCATCATCTTCATCTCCAGCAGCACCAGCAGCACCGTATAGTTTTTGAGTGATTGGATGAGCAATTTCTGATAAACCTTCGTATTTCTCATCGAAATCTTCTTTGGTTGCAGAGTCTTCGTTGTCTTCTAACCATTCCAAAACGTCATTGGCAGCTTCAACTAAAGCATCTTTGTCTTCTTCTGTAATTTGACCTCCTAATGCGTTTTCATCATTGGCTTGAGTTTTCAAAGAATGAGCATAGTTTTCTAAATGGTTCTTAGCTTCAATCTTTTCTTTCAACTCTTTATCTTGTTGAGCGTATTTTTCAGCATCTTCAACCATCTTATCAATTTCTTCTTGAGTTAATCTACCACGGTCATTCTTAATGGTAATGGATTCAGATTTACCAGTACCTTTATCAGCTGCAGAAACAGTGATTAAACCATTGGCATCTAAAGCGAAAGTGACTTCGATTTGTGGAACACCTCTTGGTGCTGGTGGAATGTTAGTCAATTCGAATTTACCTAATAAGTTGTTATCTTTAGCTAAAGCTCTTTCACCTTCATAAACTTGAATTAAAACAGTTGGTTGATTATCAACAGCAGTTGAGAAAATTTGTGATTTCTTGGTTGGGATAGCAGTGTTTCTCTTAATTAAAGTAGTCATGACACCACCAGTGGTTTCAATACCTAAAGTTAATGGATTAACATCTAATAAAACAATATCTTCAACACCTTCTTCACCAGATAAGACACCGGCTTGAACAGCAGCACCATAAGCAACGGCTTCATCTGGGTTGATAGATTTGGAAACTTTTTTACCATCAAAGTAAGTTTCTAATAATTCTTGAACTTTTGGAATTCTAGTAGAACCACCAACTAAGACAACATCATCAATTTCGGATTTTTTGACACCAGCATCTTTTAAGACTTGTTCAACTGGTTTCAAAGTTTTCTTGAAAAGATCCATGTTTAATTCTTCGAATTTAGCTCTAGTTAAACTTTCAGAGAAATCAATACCATCAACAAATGAATCAATTTCAATTCTGGTAGAAATTTGAGATGATAAAGTTCTTTTAGCTTTTTCAACTTCTCTTTTCAATTTAGAAATAGCTTTGTTGTTTTCAGAGATGTCAATACCATGTTTCTTCTTGAAAACTTTAGTTAAATGACGAACAATCTTGAAATCAAAATCTTCACCACCTAAATGAGTATCACCAGAAGTGGCTAAAACTTCGAAAACACCGTTTTCAATGGTCAATAAAGAAACATCGAAAGTACCACCACCTAAATCGTAAACAATAATTTGACTTTCAGAATTGTCAACTTTATCCAAACCGTAAGCAATGGCAGCAGCAGTTGGTTCATTAACGATTCTTAAAACGTTTAAACCAGCAATGACACCTGCATCTTTAGTGGCTTGTTTTTGAGCATCGTTGAAATAAGCTGGAACGGTAACAACGGCATTGGTGACTTTCTTACCTAAGTAGTCTTCAGCAATTGATTTCATTTTACCTAAAATCATACCAGAAATTTCTTCAGGTGTGAAAACTTTTTCTTCACCGTTTAAAGTAACTTCAACAGCTGGTTGGCCGTTTCTGTTAACAATCTTGTATGGTAAATGCTTGATGTCTCTTTGAACTGTTTTATCGTTGTATTTCAAACCGATTAATCTCTTGATGTCGAAAATGGTGTTTTTTGGATTAGCAGCAGCTTGATTCTTTGCAGCATCACCAACGAGTCTTTCCTCATCAGTGAAGGCAACATAGGAAGGAGTGATTCTGTTACCTTGTTCATTGGCTAAGATCTCGGTCTTACCGTTCTTCATCACTGCAACACAGGAATAAGTGGTACCCAAATCGATACCAATGACAGTACCGTAACCTTCTGTAGAATTGTCATCTTCAGCTCTGGCAACAGCGAAACCACCAGCAGAGCGGGAGAAAAGAGGACCAACGACCAATAAGAGCGCGTAGAAGAGCACAGCGCAAGGCAGCAACAACTTTTGATTCTTCATTGTGGTTTTAGTGCCTTTTTTAGTGAACAATAAAACGATTTATTGAAGATTTGAAGTTCTTTTATAATAACCTGAAACGAACACGTCAAGATTTTTGGTTTCGTTTTTTAGTGCAAAGTTTGGACACGCTGGCCGATTTTTGATCTCGCGAATTTTCTGGAAAAAAATGGAAGAAACTAATTGCAAATACTTCCGGTCTTTCCGGGGCTCGCAACACACACGTACTGGGCCGGGATTCATATCAGTTACTTACTCATATAAGTCAAATAGAGATTGATAGATAAATATAGCTGAGATTTGAGGTTTTATATATATGGGAATGTCACTGGATACTCATGTCAGGTTCATGAAGAGCGCACTGAGGCTTGCGAACCACGCTTTGCACAATGGTGAGGTGCCCGTTGCATGTGTTTTTGTGTATAATGATGAGATCATTAGCTATGGCATGAACAATACGAATGATTCTCTTTCTGGGATTAATCATGCTGAATTTAGAGGTATAAATAGGATATTAGAGAAAGTGAAACGTAACGACGACGCTATGAAGTCGTTAGTGACACCTCGGGACATTTTCAAAGAAATAGATCTGTATGTCACTGTTGAACCTTGTGTCATGTGTGCCAGTGCTTTGAAACAGATTGGTATAAGAAACGTTTATTTTGGATGTGGGAATGAAAGGTTTGGAGGGAATGGGAGTGTTTATCAAGTGAATAAAGATTGCACCACTCCGGAGAATTCATATAGATCATACCCTGGCATACTAAGGAAAGAAGCCATTACATTTTTAAGATATTTTTATACAAGAGAGAATTCAAGAGCTCCAACTCCAAGAGATAAAACGAATAGAAGTTTAAACACAGAATCATTTCCTGAACTAATATGGAAGAAGTACGTTTCCAAAGATGAATTTTGTGAATTGTTTGGGGTAGAGAATGTTGAATCTTATGAGCGAAATCTTGATATTTTTAATATTCTTGATGAAACTGTCTTGAATAAAGAAAATACCGATATCTCTGATATAATTAAACTATCTGAGTCACCACTAGTATACATTTCAAAGAAAAGAAGAATCGTATAGGCCAATACAGAAAAAAAAGCATAGAAAAAAAATCAAAAATACCTTCACTATTAATAAATAACTCCAAAAAAAAAGTATCATTGCATCCATTATTCTGATAGATCTTTTTCAATCCTACTCCATTTATCAATCATATCTTTATAGAATTTAATATTATTCTCAGCTAAATCGCCTAAAGTTGATTTCAATTCAGTTGTTTTGATATTTTCAAAATATTGAACTTCATGTAATGTTTGTTTCTCAAAACTTTCGAAAACTTGTTTTGCATTTTCAACTTCTTTTGTTAAATCTTCAATTCTGTTTTCTAATTTAACAATTTTTTGCTTTCTTGCAACATCATGATTGACACCTGTCAACTCTTCAAATTTATTAGTAAAAAAATTAGAACCACCGCCAGATAATAGTGTATTCTTATCATTGATTGATTTATTCAAATATTCAGTTAAAGCTTCATAATCAATTTGCTTTTGATCTTTTAATTTTAATAAATTCTTCAGTGACGAAACATAGTGTTCTAAATCTTTCAATGAAATGATATATTCATTATCCAAAAACGTTTTCAAAGATTGGAATCCAATACTTAATGAATTCAAACCATCACTGAATTTCAAAAACGGTAATTGCAATTCAGGTTCTAATTCTGCCAATTTCTTGACCTGTAAACTGAAATCGAAATAATCTTGTTCTAAGTCTCCATATCTTTTCAGAACTTTGTTGAAAATTCTATCAATTTTATTTATATTCTCATCCAATTTATCTGCTCTTTCCTTGATTTCCAAAAACTCTTGACTTTGAGCAGTTGTTGATTTAAATGCATTAATGAAAACGTCTGAAATTCCATCAGTTGCTGAATTAACATCCGTGGCTGATCCTTTGACTTTGATACTTGCTCTGTATGAATTCCAGTCATGACTTTCTAAAAAGACATGATAAACTTTGGCTTTCTTCAAAATAGGATGCAATGAGATTCTTTGAAGAAATCTATTCAATGATGATGCTCTCTTCAATGTAAAGTCCGGCCCAAATCTATCACCTTTCAAGTACTCTAGCCTTTGTTTGTCGGGCAATGGAGGTACAGCACATGCAGGAAAGTCATTCAACAAGACGTTATATAAGAAGTAGAAGTCTGAGAAACGACGTCTAACGACGAACTTTGCACTTTGAAACACTGGATTGTTTGATTCTGTTTCAACAAGATATGAAATGTATGCATTTTGCCCATCGCTTTCCTTTTGAGGTTGCTTGACCGTTGAAGTGGTGCATAATGAGCTTGGATTGATATTGGAACTGGCTGGTTCCTTCGCATCATTATATACAGGTGCACTGTCTATTGATTCATGAACCTGTTCATCGTCATTCAGTTGGAGTTGTGCACTTTCTTCAACTACTGTGTTATCTTCCTCTTGACTAGGAACAATGGGATCTGAAATATATGACACTGGTTCGTCGTCAATTGGCTCGTCTGTGAACTCGGATGCACTCATTACTCTTATCGTTTAGTTATGGAACTGCTCTTAAGTGATGATTTGGTTTTGATGACTATGTGTTCGTTGTTGAGAAACTTTCTTTGTTTTGTTAAAACCAATATCTCCATAATGCAGAGAAGGCTGGTTCGGGCAGACCTTATGTAATACCTTAACACCTTTAACAACTAAGCATATGTTGAACTAAAAGCTGAACATGAAGTAATATGAGACTTGGAGTATTGAAAAAGTAGAGTCGTTATTGCCTACATATTTGCTTGTTTTATTATCAGTTTTTATCTGTTTATTTGATGGAAATATCATGATTTGAAGACAATATTCTTACCATGTTCGAGTTCCATATGGAAAATACTCTGAACAACCCAATCCCATTCTATAATCTTACCGTGAACTTCAGGGTTTTCATTCAACAACTCTTTAGCCTTCTCGATGAATCCTTTTTCACTTGCTAAAAATATGATTCTTTTATCTCTGGCTGATTTTTTCAAAGATTTAATCTGCTTCAAATCTTTCAACGTTTTCAAAACGTGAATTGAATCAGCACCATGAGCCATTAAGATCTTAGTAATTGTAGGAACACCACCTGGGACTTTAGAAGTGATGTTAAAAGTCAATCCTTTGAATAATTTCTTCCCTGAATCAATTTTTTCTTGACATCTTCTTAATAAAGTACTCAATGGAACATCAGTAAGTTCCTTCACTGATTTTCTATTAGTTTTTTCAATTGAGTAATCAATGATTCTAGGCAACTTAGAAGTATCGTTTGAATTGGATTTGTATGTAGCAATGACGTATTTCAAGAACAATGGAGAAATAATGTATTCCAATCTGTAACTTAATCCAACTAAGAACTTCTCCGTTCTCAACAATTTTGGTGATATGATTGTATTGATATTATTCTTAAATTCTTTATGAATATGAACTCCAAGATTTGATAAGATAGTCAAATCAGTTTTAGAAAATTCAACTTCCCAACCAGTCGCAATGGCGTTAATGTGGTAGCTGAATGGTGTGTTAGCTTCCAGGGATTCAGTATCATTTTCACTGGTTCTTGATTTCTTGGACTCTTTTTCTAATTTTTCGGACTCTCTTCTCCTTTTCTTTTCGTCAATTTCGTCAGGCAGTAGAGGGATATCTTTCGATTTTTGTTGTTTTTGGAAATAATTCAGTTGTTCCATATCTTCATGTAATTTGGCTGCTGCTTTGTCTTTAGCCTTACGTCCATTTCCAGAACGTATATTAGTATTGATGACATTATTCAATGGTTTCGAAACTGTCTCTTGAGCTTCTTTTTCAATTTTCTTCAATTTAGCTTTCTTGACTCTTGGTTTAGCAACTGCTTCTATAATTTCCTCCGTGACTGTTTCAGTGGCAATTTCTGGTAATCTATCTTCTAATGATGGAATTCTTGTGGACTCCTGAATAACAGGTTGTTCTTCAACCTCTGTAGATTTATCGGGTATTGAAATTTCTTGTTGGTTCGAAACTAGTGGTTCTAAGGTTTCAAACTGGGTAGGTGCTTGAGTTGGCTGTCTAGAGTCAAACATCTCTTCTTGTGTTGGTAAAATCTGTGAACCTCCATCTCCTTCTGAATCTTCAACAATATTTGTTGTTGCTTCAGTGTAGTCAGCTTCATAGAATTTTTTCAAAACTTCAAGGTCTAGAGGAGTTTCTCCAATTATGTCTTGTAATGTAACATAACGAGGATAGTGTGAGTATCTTGGATGATTGTCAGGTTGTACTCTCCATTTTTGATAGGTTTCCTCTAACCATAAATGATTAACAACTTTCAAATTCCATCTCAGTGAATAAGTATATTTTCTACCTTTTGAAGTGGCAGCAATAAGGTGTGTATTTTCTTGTGTTAAAGAAGGAGTGAACTTAGCACCTAATGCTTCAACTAACTTCATAATATAGTATCTTGCATCACCAGAATAATTAGTAGAAGAAATAACTAGGTCCTTCATTTCAGGAAGTCCACCACGAACGAAAGGATAATGTAAAAGTTTAGCAAAAGGAGCAATCCATTTTTGGTATTCAATCATCCAGAACAACCAATGGATGTTACCAACGTATTTACCATTCTTTGATGCAGTTAAATATTCATCACCATCACGATATTTCCCAATGTAGTACCTGGCATCATCAAGAGTCTCAGCTATTAGCCCACCAGAATTCATTATCAGTTTCTTAATCAATCCTGAGTAATTGTTACTTAATTCTAAATCAGACCCAATATAAAAGACTTTATCTTTCAAGAATTTTTTCTGTGGTTGAACTTGACCATAATCTTTTTCTAATAAATCTAAATGTTTAACTTTGGCAATTTGTTCTTCAGTTGGGATACTCTGTTTCAACAAGTATGGAGTTTCATCTAATTTCTTTCTTGTTTTCAAACAGTTGTCAATCCAATGAGGAAGGACTATTTTAATATCAAAATCTTTAATAGCATTCACAGCAACACAACAATCTTCATCAGGGTCCATTGAGATCAAATGAGTAACAAATTTGTTCAAAGTATCAGAATAACTCCCTCCCAAAGCTCTAACACTGCCATAAATTGCCTCTTTATCAGAATCAGCTAACCCACCAACGCAAACATGGATTTTTTTCAAGACGTTGTTAGGATCTGGTGAAAAGGGTCTTATACCAGGTTGACTTCCTTTTTCAACAGTTTTGAAAATAAAATCTGAATTAACAACAGGGATCAAGTTTTCTTGAGCAAAACTGTATAATTTGAAATAAATCGTATTGGAAATTATGTGAGTATATTCAGCCTTGATGTATTCTTCTTGAGTGATTATATCATGGATTGATTTCAAGTTGTATTGAGCTCTGTTTTCCACTAAGAGTGTCTCAACTTGGGTGAGAAGCTCTTCACCTAGCTCTGGAGAGCTGAGAACTAACAGATTCAGATTCTCAAATAGTTTTCTCGTCATTTGCCTCCTTTGTTTCGATCTTACTAGTTCAAAATTGAATATTTTTTTGTTTACATACGCGAAAAAATCTACGCGTTAGCAATAAATTATGGTATTGTAGATTATTTTGATCAATAAATATATAATATTCTGTGTTGCTCTCCTCTGGATGTTTAGTATAACTCAAGAAGTTCTCCATATTGAACTATCAGGAGTTTTTTGACAAAAATGACGTTTATGTAGTTTCAACTGTTGTCCGTCGTATTTTCCCGACGGTAATATTTTTGTCATATTTTAATCAAAAATCACAATGTTTTTACTTGAAGAATTCTAATAATCTATCTTTGCTGTCGTTAAAACACACCAAAGAAAATTAAAAAAACTCAATAAATTTATACACATATTCTTATTTACAATTTACTGAAACTTGCATTAATCATTAAGAATGTACTTATTCAGAGGTTTTTTCATACGAGTAATCTTGCAAGATGTAGTACGTACATTTCAAATTTGAATCTATTCAATCATTAGTTCCAATCAAAGATAGAGACTTCGACTAAAGAAGCTCCTACCGCAATTACTTGTATTCATATAAATACAAATAGGTCTTGGAGTGTGGCAGTATTAGTAAAAATAAAGTATAAATTAAGAAACTCTGAAGTTCAATGTGCTTAAATTTACACATTC
Organism: Gotozyma botsteinii; assembly: GCA_020280145.1. NCBI lineage: Eukaryota > Fungi > Ascomycota > Saccharomycetes > Phaffomycetales > Phaffomycetaceae > Gotozyma > Gotozyma botsteinii. Next base: position 375,338 of record JAFIIU010000002.1, read on the forward strand.
TCTTCCATAGACTCTTTGTCGAGAGCAGGTGCAGCGACTTTTTCTTTCTTTTCTTCTTCAGGAATATCAGGCACAGCTTTTTGATCCAAATTTTTACTCAATCGTTTATTAATGTTATCAGAAGGCCTCTTCAATGTGGTTGGTGATAACAGATTAGTTTTGATGTTAAATGAACCAGAATTACTTCTTGATTGTCTTGGTGACGCCATAGGAGTATCCATTGGTGTTTGTGTCTTGAATGGTTTCAGAACATCAGCAACTGATGCTGGTTTTGATTTTTGTATGTTTGAAAGACTAGCTAAATTTGATTCTTGTCTTTTATGAGTCTTATACTCATTTAAGGACGTTTCGGCTCTTTTCATCTTTTCCAAATGGTAAGTTTCTAATGATTCCAATTTTTCATAAAGAGATTGTTGTAAAGTATTGTCAAACAAATCGATTGAAAGTTTAAAAAGTGGCAAAGAATCAGTGACATCTAAATATGTGAATTTTGAACTTGAAGGTCTGAGCAATAAATGAATGAATGGGAAGTTTGAATTTTTTGATAATTGATCCACTGGCGATTTCAACTTGTCTTGTAAATGGGTTATTAGAAACAATAAAGTTGCCAAATTCTGTCTTGGGATAGAACCAATGATATGCAAGTTAGTATCATTTTTCGTTTCACCTGTTCCATATAAATGAGTTAAAGAATCGTAAACTGTGAATGGGAGTAGACTATCAGGTAACTCAAGAAACCAAAACTTCAAAAATGTGATTATATCATTAGCTTCATACCGTTTGAATAAATAATCCACAATTGTTTTAATTTTGAATCCAGCAGGGTGAGCGGAGTTTCCTAATAAGAACAGCTGATTTAAAATATTTTTCTTGATTTTTTTAGCAATTGAGAAGTCAATTTCACCAGTCCAGCATTCTCCGATATCTGATTCTTCATTCAATTTACTAATGATTTGATAAAGGAAAAATGGAATAGACTTTGTTTTGTAATCTTCATTGGTTTCATCAATGTATAAATTGACAATATCGGTATCGAAGATTTCAACTGTTGTAGTTCTATTATTGTAATCAATAAATTTAGTATCAGAAACAGGCCAATACCAACCACTTGAACCTCTTGATATAGATTTTAACATCTCAAGATCTGAATTTTCATTATCAAACTCCGTTATTGATTGCTGTAATGTTTCAATTTGAGATAAATAAGTCTTTTGAGATTCAATAATTCTTTCATTGAAAGTTTTCTGAAGTTTATGCACTAATGAAATTCTACTCTTTTGAAGGAATTCTGCTTTTTTCAGAAATAATAAAATCTTAGATTCTAAAGCAAATTTCAAATCAATCGATTCGTTAAAGGAATTGAAATATGAGATTCTGATTTGTTCTAATTGTTCTTTGAAAGCACCAATATCTTTTGGAGTAGAGAATTTGTTCTTGATACCATTCCAAACATTAGACGTAGATGTAAAAGAAGTTGATTGAACAGCAGCAGCAGTTGAGGCAGCTAATTCTTTTTCTTGTTCTCTTTGTTCATTTTCTTCATCAAAACGAGACGTATATTTTGCCAAATCTGTAAACTCATAATAATAACCAGAGTCTGAAACGAATAAATTTTGAGTCAATTTGTTCCAATTGGTTACAAGACCTAAATTGATTAAATCTTGTCCAAATCTTTCAATTTTGCTAGTGGTATCTTGTTTGGATAAATTGAGTCTAACCCATTGAGTGAAGTCTTCACTTTTGAAGTATTCGTTATTTATACCTGGAATAGGAATCAATCTTCTCTTAATTGGTATTTCATCAATCATAGCAGATAATATCTCCCTCAATGCATTAACAGTTTCCACAGTAAGACCCCCAATTGATAATGGGAACTCAAAGATTGGATCTTCTGCAATTTCAGTTATCGATTCTTCTTTAGGTGATGGAGGAAGTTCTTTAGTTTCATCTTTTTCTGGAAGCAATTCTGAATCAGGAGAAGTCACTGTCAAATCTTCAATGTATCTTGATTTCGCTTCATATTTCGATTTCAATGAGTTAGTGGTTTGAATAGACTTTCTGTATTCTTTGTGCGATGAGTTCAGATCACGTTTAGCTTGAGCTTCAAATTCCTTGTAGTTATGAATGAAGTCTTTCAATGGCAGAATAACATCACTTTCCAGCTTAGATATCAAAGAATATCGATCCAAAGACTGTTCTTTAGTCAATTGTGACTGCTGAAGGATCAGGTCATTGATTGATTTCAAGTTTATATCAGACCCTAGAAAGTTCTCACTGATAAATTGGGACTCCTTACGAGTCAACGGTTGTTCTTGATGTGAGTCTGTGTACTTTTGTTGCAGTGAAGAGATCTGAGTCAGATTATCACCTTGTAAGTCGATTATCTCACTGTATTTCTGGAAGTACTCCAGACACACTTGTGATTGATTCTGGCCCTTTTCCAGGTTGCTCAGTAATGAATTGATGCCTGATAAGTAGTCATTAGACCAGAAAACGTCATGATAGCGAACCATTTTGCGTGGAGTGTAAAGACTAGATAACTGTCTATATTTAGAGTGGTTTAAATCATGTTTCGTTGTAGTATGAATATCTAAGGTAACTATTCCAGTGTCTGCTCATAACCTACTATGAAATCACGTGATGGAACTGTGAAGTTGCCCTATTCTTATTGGTTACATCACCCAACATCCTTTTCTGTGTTCCCAATATTAAAGGGTGAATTCCTCATATTCAAGGTACTTACATAGAAATACACAACGAACAATTCAGATTATACAATCTGGAGGATAACTAAGGGTTTTTAGAAGCTTAAGTGTAACCACTCTTTTTGAGAACCGCGAATGTTATCATAATATGGAATGAGGTAATCTACAGGGCTCAAAATGGGGAAGCTATTATCATGAGTATCATATACGGGATGAAACAATTCGCACTCAGAAAGGCTTATAAGATCCCTACAGGAGCTGATATGGTTATTTCATTGATTAGGCTTATATCATATACTGTTTTTTTTGCTCAGTGGCTATATTATTCTTCCATGGTCTGGGTCCAACTCATAGCCAAATGTACGACTAATGGAGTAGATGGTGTCTCTGATGCCACCGACAACGACCTTAGCTAGACCTTGATTTCTCTTGTGTTTGCCGTTGTTGTCATCAAACTTGTTTGGATTGAGCTCGTTGGACATTGTTGGAAGAACATTCTCTGAAGCACTCAATGACACGAACAAGGCAAATGGGATGAACCAGATGCAGATACCAAAGAAAGAGGAGACTTCTGCAAATGTGGCAATCTTTGCTGGCGAGTAGTTTGGATCATGTCTGAATTGAGGTGGTGTGGGCTTTGGTTGACTGAAATGTTGGAACCACAAATAGTGGTTAACGATAACTAACACACAACTGGCAATGAAGACAGGTCCCTTCAGATCAATGAACGGGAATTTGTTCAAGTTTTGGTAGTAGACAAAGTAAGTCCCAATGGAGAACAGAGTCAAAAGCACCGGGAACCCATCAAACAGCAACAAGAGCACATGGATACCAACGATCGTGTATATGCTTCTTTTCATGAATTTTTTGGTAGGAACGGTGTGCTCTTCAACGAGCTCACTAACGTAGTACAGACCGGAGGCAATGGCCAACGTTAGGAAGACAAAGCCCAGGACAATTCCCACGTACGATAACAGCTTGAGAAACATGTTTTGATACTAAGTTGTTGTTGTTGATTGAAGTAGTACAAGTATCCACTGTCAAAAGACGCGATGATTTTTCGATCGCGAACAAAATCTTTACTATGTGCATGTTTTATATCTTTAGTACTCACTTCTTTCAATATTTCATATTATACAACAATCTTAGTGAGAATGAGCTCAAAAGTACTGAAAGTGCCCATATATGGTATAATATCGCAATGTAGGGCTTTACATGGAGCAATAATTCCCCAGATAGACATGGCTTCACTGCTTAGGACCACAATCAATGCTGTAGATGCTAAGAAGAAACAGAATTTGCAAAAAGAGGAAGAAAGAAAGGCGAAAGCTGCAAAACACACTCTAAATACAATAAAACACAAAGAGAGCACTCTGAATACCGAGTATCTCAACAAAAAGTACAGGAACAAGTTCAAAGTTCCTCTTAGTTCAGGTGCTATTGCTGAAATTAACGGCTTCTTTAACAATACGGAAGCAAGATTAGAGTGGACAAGTTTTAAATTTACAGACATTCCTGGTGAACGTGAAAGAATCGAAGAAGAGAAACAACTTCTCAAACAAACTGAAGAAGATCTGGCAAAGGATATCAAAGAAGTGAAAGTCACAAATCCAGTAGTGAACAGATTAGTCGGATTACCAGAGATATTATTCATTGGGAAAGCCAACGTTGGTAAATCTACTTTGCTAAACTCTTTGCTCACTGAGTCTTATCTGAAGAAGAACAAAGAGTTTGCGTTTGCTTCCAAAACTGCCGGTTTCACTCCATCAATGAATTGTTTCAACATTGGTAAAAGATTCAGACTGATCGATACTCCAGGTTATGGTATTCGAGGCACACCACAACAAGGAAAACAAGTGCTGGAATATTTACGTAGAAGAAAAGAACTGAGAAGAGTTTATCTATTAATTTCAGCTGCTGAAGGTTTTAGTGAAGATGATGACAATATTATTGATTTCCTTACACAAGTTGGAGTTCCTTTTGAAATTGTTTTTACTAAGGTCGATAGGTTGAAAAACACAAAAGTTGTTGACAAAATACTGAAAGAGTCTGGTGTTTTAAAAATACCTAGTGAACCTAGTTTAATTTTCACCAATTCGGAAACCAATAAGAAATTCCCAAATAGAAGAGGTTTGAGTGATTTGAGAGCTTCAATATTTGAAGCATGCGATTTGAAACCTGGAATCCATCCATTGAAGTTAATCAAGAAATAGAGCTATAACAAGAACAAATTGTACATAGATGATTCAAAAATATAAAAGAGTAAATATTATATTATACAGAGTAAGAAACGACATTCCAAAAAAAGTATTTTCTATGCAACCAGAACATGACAAGAAGGATATGAAAAGTGAAAAGAATCTAGTAAAATCAAGTTTAGAATCTACCTCTACCTCTTGAACCACCGAAACCACCTCTTGAGCCACCTCTTGAGCCACCAAAACCACCTCTTGAACCACCTCTAGCACCTCCAAAACCACCTCTGGCACCACCTCTAGCACCACCAAACCCACCTCTGGCACCACCTCTAGCCCCACCGAAGCCACCTCTAGCACCGAAGCCACCTCTGGAAGCACCTTTTGGTCCCTTCTTCTTAGCTGGCTTTGGTCCATTGACTTTTGGTTTTGGTAAAAATCTTTCAATAGGAAGTAATTTATCAGGAGCAATGTAGAATTTATCACCTTCTTTGAAACTAGTAGCTTGGACACCTTCAGATGGTTTGATAGTGAAGAAAACTTCGTTCAATGGACCTAAGATTTCATCAATTTTACCAATTTGAGTTTTGTTTTCTAAATATATTGGTGCATTGAAGTAAGGAATTTTAGTATTTATGGAACGACAGAAGATATCACCTTCGACAGAATGGACGTAAGCACCGACTTCTAAAACGGAATCTGGTGGACCTTGTGGAATAGCTGGTCTACCAAAACCACCTCTACCACCTCTTGAACCACCAAATCCACCTCTGGATCCACCTCTTCCACCTCTAGAGCCTCCTCTGTTCATCGTATATGTGTGTTGATATGTGTTGTGTCTCGCGTGTAAAGTATAAGCTGAAGAATACAGAGGTCTTTTAATCCGTATCTTAAGCTCAAAAGCGATGCCAACTATGTCTTCCTCTCTAACATTTCAATCAAAATTTTTTTTTCACTTAAAATTTTTCTGTGATGAGAAGCATTTCCGAGGGAGATGAGATCACGTGAAAGGCAATTTCCGACTCCATGAAAAACGCGAAATTCTCTAAAAGATTTAGACTAAAGAAAGATGCAATAGAAGCAGAAGTGATTCGATTGAAGATGTTGCAGTTGGGGGAACGTGTTTATTCACATTTGACAATCACAAGTAATGGAAAGCTCAGTGCTTATCAAATTCAACAGTTTGTAAACTCTTTTGATAATCTGGACTCTCTCGATACAGATTTTTCCCATGATCCAGAAGTCTTTAAAAAAATTTGGTCTTTGTTCAATTCGGACTGTCATGATAGTTTAGTGATATCGATTGGTTTTGTCATTTCTTTCATCATCTTTGACTGTGCAGTTATAATTAACTTTGACGATGATGTAAAATTGCAAGATTTTATGTTAAGACTGATCCAGATCATTCACAAGACAAGTACATCACAATTTAAAGCAATCAATGTTAAAGCCATAAGTTCATTAATCTTGAACCTAGTTGATCCAAAAACAAGAATGGCTTTATCTCCATTGTTTTCAATAGCATCTTGGAGAAAAGCTGATGTGATTAGTTACTTAGACCCAGATCTGGTTAAGAATCATAATTTGAGAGAACAGTATGATTTAGAAATCAAAAAAATAGATAAGCTTCATGGAAAATCAAAAGTCATCCAATGCGTTTTATCTGGTTGGATTACAGATCTTATCAATATGTTTGTTGAGGAGAAGTCTAATAGTAAAAACTTGGATTTTCATGAACAAGTGCTGAATCAACTAAGTATTATTTTGTCACAATTGCCAACTAGAAGATTTATTAAATCAATTATTGACATAAAAACTGTCTTATCCATTGCAAGATGTAGGAAAATTGCTTACACAGATAGTGAAGAATTTTGTACTGTTGTCAAAGTCTTTGAGTATTTTTATCATTTTCCAATTGATGAGTTTTCAGGTGAGTTAATTTCAGAAGATGAGCAAAGAAAACAATACACTAAAAGAATCACGAAATTTCAAGTTGTTGCTAATAGCAACTTTCCTGAAAAGTTTTCAGAGGTTTTATTTGGTGATATATCCATTTTTCATGATCCATCAAAGATCAGAGAACAACTTGAGTCTTTAGACATTTCAGTTATTGAACCTCTTTTGGAAGAATTAAAAATTTTATTTACAAAAGAAACAAGAATTCAATCCATTCTTGACTATTTATCACATGATAGAACTCCACTAGAATTACTCAAACAACATGATTATTTACCACTACCTACGGCACCTACTTTAGATAATGTTTTGGCATCTCCTCTATTCAACAATAGTCAACAATATCTTTGTTTAGAAGATCTTTTAATGAGAAATTACTTTAGAATTAGATCTCAAAAGTTGAATGAAGTGAAGTCCCACCTGTTCAAAATATTCCCAAAGAAAAGTGAACTTTACACGAAACAGAACACTGCGTTCGACATTCCAATTCGATCACCACTTCTTATTGAGAAAGATTCTTCTGTATCTATCAAACAAAATTATCTTGATTTTTCAGAAATTTCTGTCGAAATTGATTTGTTAGACCATAATTTGAAACACACTGAGAACTTGAATAATATTAAACCGGCAGATGTTGTGCTATTTGTAAAAAAGGGCCATTCTGGAGTACATACCTCTGTTGAAAATACAGCGCGTTATGGGTTTCATATGATAACTCCTGCCATGGTTACCTCTGTTATAGACAATGATAGAAAACCAAAGACAAACCGAAGAAGTAACAAGTTAACAATTAAAGCAAAGCTTGACGTTATTGTTACAGACGATGAATTAAAAAATTATAACATTTTAGTTCTTCTACCTAAAGATAACCAGGCTGGAGGGCATTCAAGCTCAACTGTTCTAGATTATAAGATAAATCTTGATTCAATTATTCAACAAACTGATTCATTAAATCAAGATGAAGAACTTGAATGGCTTACAAATATTGTACTTGGGTATGGCAATAAAGAGTCAGGGGGTTGGACAAATTTCAACAAAGGTTCTCCTATTTTGCTTGATCAGTTTAGTATTAGCCCTGAAGTTTTGAAGAATGCATTACCGGGGATGACAGTTAATGACAAAGAGCCCCTGAGTAAGAAAAGAAAAACTGACAGTAATGATTGTTTAGTAGAAGGTATCGTTCATTCAGTTTTGTTTGAAGAAGATGGATACTCTTTAGTTATTGAACCAAATGGAAAGAAACCACAAATTACCTTAAACCCAAAGCAAGTTGCTGTATTGATCCAGTCTAATTATGAAGGTCTAACTCTTGTGCAGGGATCCACAGGGAAGAAACTATTAGCCTCATTGATGGCAAAATCTGATGTTATAAATCATCCAAAACAAAAAACGTTAATAATCACCAAGCATTCAACGACCTTGAATGAAGTGTTTAAGAATTTCGAAACTTCAGGAACTTTCTTGAATTTAAACGATGATAATCAATTTGAAGCTAAGCTAGACTTGTCGAGACAAAAACTTATTGGTTTATTTGAACAAATTACCGAGTTTGCTAAAGTTTTGGAAGTTGATCTTATGGTTACTGATGAAGACTCTGCTGCATTTTTTCGTACCAATTTTCTTGAATCAAAATGGAAAGCATACCTATCTAGCGTTTCAGATGTTTGTGACAATAGTATTATTCTTGAAGCTTATCCTTTCAAGAGAATGCTTGACTTTGATGTTTATATTGAAGATTTTAAACAGGATGATTCTAGATTGTTCTTGAAAGTTATAGCAACTCATTATTTCAAAATTTGTCATATTTTCTGGGAGGTTGAGAACATTTCAGTAATTCCAAAATTGAACACTTATCAAGAAAAGTTGAAGTTCATTTTATTATCACAAACTAAAATAATTGGTGTCACTCAATCTGATTTCCAAAAACATGCCTCAGATTATGGTCAATATGAACATGTCATTATACTGGAAGCATCTCAACTTGATGAATTCGAAACACTACGTCCAATATTATCCAAAAAATCAGTTAAAAGAATCACATTATTAGGAGATGCTTTCTTGGAGCACCCTGCTAATTCCAGTGCATCATTATTTGAAAAGCTAATACGAAGATCTGTTCCTCACATTCAGTTAGATGCTTAGTATCTCGATTAACATAGAACATGATTTTTTAAAATTAATTTATCAACTACTATGATATAAATTATTATGAATATATTTAATGACTTATTTATCACAAATAAACACAGTTAGATATGAATTAGTCTTTCCTTATGTAGTGAACTCTTTATCTGATTAACATATTCCGGTGATACGTTACATAATCAATACCGGAATTAATCTCATTTTTTTCAACGATTTTTTTTTGTTGAAAGTGAAAAATCAAATCTTGAACTAATTGTAAAGAACATCAATTTCCAGTTATTCAAGCGCAATGTTTGCCACTGGTCTTCTCACGAAGGTATTCAGACCATGTCAGTCATTGAATGCCCGCTCTTTTAGCAGCTCTGCAGTTGCGAGTGTGAGCAAATCCATTTTGAAAATCAAAGCTAGAGAACGTAAAGAAATAAATCAACTTAGACAACGGTATATTCGTGAACAGAATTCTAATGTGGATCCAGTTCTAGGTTTACCTGAGACACCATTCTTGTCAAGATTAGAGGCAGAAATCAATGAACCTAAAGTTTTGGGTAGATTCTACGAATCTGAACAAGTTGATAAATTGTTGTATGGTGCCAGAGAGGCATCTATTAAAGTTGAACATGCTTCTGAAATGGTTGAAGAATCAGCTGAACGTCAAAGAGAAGCTGTTAGTAGAATTTTAAATATGAAGAACAGAAGTGAAAGTGAGAGATTGGCTTTAAAGATCAAATTGGCTAGAGAAGAATTCCAAAGATTTGATGGTGATACTGGTTCAAGTGAAGTTCAAGCCGCAATTGCAACTGTCAGAATTCAAGAATTATATAAACATTGTCAAGAAAACAAGAAAGATTTCCAAAACACTAGATTATTGAGAATGTTGACCCAAAAGAGACAAAGAATATTGAGATATCTAAAGAGAGATAATGCTGAAAGATACTATTGGGCAATTAACAAGTTAGGTTTGACTGATCATATTGTTCACATGGAATTCAACATGGATAGAAGATACATGCAAAAATTCAAGATGTACGGGGACAGAATACTAGTCAAAGAGTCTAAGACTACTCAAGAAGAAGAACGTAGACAAAAACGTAAAGAGAAGAAGATTTTAAAGAACAAATCAGTCAAAGAATTGAGAGCCATGAAAAGAGCATTAGAAAGCACTGCTGCTTAAACTCGTTAACTATTATTATCAATAGTTTCTTGTACATATACACAAAATATAATTTCACTACATTATTTAGATTGTTCTTGTAAGTGACAAAAGTTCGTGATTCATTATTATGCAAAAAAGAAAATAGTTTTAATTATTTAACCTAAGAACTTCTTAATTGGACCACCAACATGTTCCAAATCCAATAAGAAAGTATCATGACCAAAAATACTGATATCTTCACCTAGTTCAACATGAGTAATGTTTTTACCATCACCACCGTAATACTCAATATTACCTTGTTGTAATTTTTTTGCAATTTCTTCTTGTTGCCAACTTGGGAATAAAATATCAGATTTAACACCAATCACTAAGACTTCTTTATCAGCAACAGGTTTTAAACCTTCTAATAAATCTAATTCTGATTCTTCTTTTGTTTCACTACGTCTTTTAATTGGTTCTGAAGTGACTGAAACGACTGGACAAACCTCATTTGGACTAATACGGCGAAATCCTTCTTCTTCAATGATTTGTTCAGTTTTTTCACGTTTCAATAATGCAGTTGATCTGTTTTTAGCACCTAAATCGAATAAATCCATTGCTTTTGAAATGTATAATAATGAATTTGGATCATATTCTAATGAGAATTTATTACCTTGATGACTTAAGTAAGTTTCAACTAAGAAATCTGGACATAATGCAGGTGATTCATCAGGATTAGACCTTTCTCTACCAAATCTAATTTCCCATTCTGGACCTGATCTGTAAGTGACAGTTGCAATTTCTCTTGCTAATTTCATACCAACATGAGGAGGAACAGAATCATAGTAAAAACCTCTTTTCCAATTTGGATCAGACATTAAAACTTGTCTTTGTGTGTAACGCATTGCAATTGAGTATGGATGAGATCTGGAACAACCAGAAATAGAAACGACTTTACTAACTTTATCCGGAAATTCTTGAGCATACGCCAAAGATTGCATACCACCCATTGAGGAACCAACACTAGCGTATAGTTTCTCAACTCCAAACTCTTCACGAATCAATCTTTCTTGAGCTCTAACCATATCATTCAATGACAAGATTGGAAATGTGGTACCGTAACGTTCTTCACTCAAAGGATCAAACGAGGAAGGTCCAGTGGAGCCGTAACAACCACCAATAACATTAGTACATATCACAAAATACTTATCAGTATCTAATGGAGCACCTGGACCGATGAATTTTTCCCACCAACCAGGTTTTGTGTTTTCCGGTTGTGATTTAGCATGAGATGATGCTGAAAGACCAGTATGTAGCAAAATGGCATTAGATCTGTCTTCATTCAACTTTCCCCAATGTTCGTACGCAATTTCGTATTCGGGTAAAGCATCACCGTAATCGAGGAATAATGGAGATTCACTTCTGTAGACTTTGAAACCTGATTGAATTCTGGCATAAACAGGTTCTGGTAACTCATCAGTCTTGAAAGAAGAATCTGTGGACAACATATCTGTCTTTTTGTCCAGTTGATCCAAACATGGGAACTTCAAACCAGCAGGGATCCGATCAACTGAGGATGAAGCAGCAGTTGCAGCTGCTGAAACGGATCTTTTCACCTTAGAAGTAGTAATAGTTCTTAAGGCTAAACAATTGACACCAGTTTTCACTGCTGGAGATCTGAGTAACATTTTTTTCCAATCTTCTCTTAATATCCAATCCACAACGCAAAAAACCTAAAATGAGACAAGTTCAGTAGAAGCAAAAGACACCGTTAATAACTCCAAATCACCAAAGCAGTCACTAGATGGAAAACTTTTTATCAGAAAGTAAACTCCAATCTGATTATAAACGCACGGTATGAGGTCACGTGAGATGATGCACTGAGCAATTGGTTACATAATCCAAACGTTGTGAGCACTGTGAGTTTTCTTTTCTGTCACTTTTATCGGTTTTTAGTTTGTTGATTTATTCATTGATGATTTAGATATAAATTAAGAAGAGGTTATTAGGACAGGATGATCCCTTGGCAGCTTGTCGAAACTGTTTCTGTGCTGAACAGCGTACTGTTTCTGAACGGAAAGAACACTTACTTTGTGTATCCGGTGATACTCGTGTTTGGATGCGTACTGTCACTCACAATACCACCTGAGCTGTTTCGTAATTTGAAGACGTTGTACTTGTTCAATGATAACAATGTGTGGAACAGGCTGTTTGCCAATCAAGGAGACCTGCTGTTTGTTGTGACTTATTTCATGATGATGATCAACAAACTACTTGAGTTCTCTCTGGTGAATAAGTACCATCAGGTACCAGATGACATGGAAGGCCAAATTGAGGAAGAATCAAAGACTAGAAAAATAATGAAATCAATGAGAGGATACGTACTGAGGCTTTTGACAATCCAAGGAAGCATATTTGGTCTTTTAGCAATAAGGGGATTTGTACTGCGACTTACAAGCATAGACGAGTCGAAGTTGACAGGTTTTAGGATCTCTGGACATTTCATCTTTTTAACTGCTGTTGGTATAAGTACGGTATTAGAATTTGGCCATTCTTTGAGCGATTCCTTGCTGTTTGAAAACCTCAAGATGGAACAGTCTAGTTTCAAACTGAGTGCCATTTTCTACTTCTACACGTTCACCATGTTTGTGTCCATATTGAGTGTTCTAGTATGGATGATCTGTCTATTGGTGACTGCTGTATTCTACCACACATTTCTGGAGAAAGTGCTAGGACTCGGATTTGGCATGGTTCCTCCCTCATTGACTTACTTGATACTGACACAAAAGTTCGAGTTCATGAAGTGAGCTCTTTATATAATGAAATAATGACGATAACGACTACTTATTAAGCATTTTTCCATTGTTGTAGAATGTTCGATGCACTTTGTGCATTTTCCATTTTGTTTTTGTTTCAAGTTTCAATTCCCAAGACAGAAAAGCAATCGAATTTCATTATTGTCAAAATTTCATTTCATTGTCAAAATTTCACTAAACAAAACTAAAGATTCAAAATCCAGATTTTACTATATACTACAAATATCATTCTTCGATCTGTATAGAGCATGTCCAAGATCGACAATTACCTTTCCAGGATTTTGCTCCGTCAATACTACTATGTGCTATATCCGGTAATCCTTCTGGGTGGATCTATTCTTGGATCACTCATGTCAAAAGAGCAGTCTCAACACCTGATGGATGCTCTACCTATAACTGCCTCTTCCAGTCAAATGAACCAAGTATTTGCATACAAAGGGAACTCCGTGTTTCTAATACTGTTTGTTGGTCTGACAATGGCTAAGATCTTGGATCTTATTGAATCAAGAATAGCACAGCATCCAACTGAACCTTTCAAGATCTCCATTAGCAAAGTAACAGAATCTGCCATCAATGTTCTTGTAAAGAGCTTTGTCAAATTCACAATCAAATACACTTCTTTATACCTACTGTTCCATATCATTGACAATATCTTTTTAGAATCCGGTGGAAAATGTTCCATCAGTCAATCAGTTGCTAATACATTGGCTTCTAAATCTCCAACTTTGGATCAGTGTTTGAAATACAATGGAACATGGGTGAGATTGAAACAGGGATTTTGTTCTTTAAACGCTGATCAATTCAGCCAAATTATTAAATCTGCTGAAGTTTGTAGATCATATGGGAAATGGACTGGTGGGTTTGATATCAGTGGGCATTTCTGCTTTTTAACTACAATTAGTTTAATCCTATTTAATGAACTAAGAATTTTCCACAAACACGATGATAATGATACTTTGTTGATAGGGTTTGAAGATGATAAGTATACTGGTAATGATTGGACTGATTTCACAATTGTTGTGTTTTGGAAATGGGTCTGTCTCTTCTCATTAGCAGTTTGGTCACTTCTTCTACTTATCACATCGGTTTTCTATCATACTTTCACTGAAAAGTTAGTTGGTTTATTATTTGGCTACGTTTGTCCTTTAATTATTTATTTTGCATTACCAAGAATGTTATTCTGGAATAAAGTTTTCAATTAATTAAATTTATGTTGATGATATACTATATATGACATCTCGTAGTCTGTCTTGAAAATTTTTAACATCTCCTTTTAAGACGTTGTTTATTCTGACTTTCTCAGTCTCTGAAAACCCTCTTTCAATATAACTAGATTCGATATTTTCAAGACTTAAATTTATTATAACTGGTGTGACAACCTGATATGGTATCTTCAAGTCAAATTTTAGTATTTCTAATGGTATATCCTTTTCCAAATTTTTAACATTTTCAGAAAGATCAGTCTTCAATTTATCAATCAATTGATGTTTTAATACAACTTTATTCAAAATTTCTCTAATCTCTCTAACAAAGTCCAGTAAATAAGGCTCGCTTAAGTTATCATATTTCTCTTCTGCAATTTTTCTTAATTGGATGAAATTGGGTATGGTATGTTTATAAATATCCCATTTTGAATTCTTTGAATTCTGCTGTAGTATTAAATAATGTGGTGTTTCAAAAATCAAATCTGATTCATTGAAGATTTCAATCCTTATACCCAATAAATCTGGTGCTGATGCTTTAGAGTTTGGTTTCTTAACAGGAAATGCAGTGATTCCAAACATTCTATAAACGTTTTCTAATAAAACGTTTTCTGATTTTTGAATTGTCAATAACATCCCGTTTTTTTTCAAATTTTCAACATCTAGTTCATTCACTGTTTGTTCTTTGGTATTATTGACAAAATACTTATTGATCGATCTATCAAAATACTCATGACTTACTGGATTTGGTATCAAAAAATCAGTCATATCGTTCGTCTTCCTCTTTTTCACAACAGGTACTTCAGAGGTTCGCTGTTCGGGAGATACAGTATGTCTGTTCTTACTCTGTAGAAGTGCCCTCAATTGGTTTAATGAAGACGATAGTGGGTCTTTCTTCTTAGCTTTTTCTATCTCTTTAAGCAGATCAGTCTTCTTCCGTTGTAATTGTGAGACTTTCCAGGTTAGTATAAGACCTTCCAAAAAACAAATCAAGTGAAATACGCACTTTCATACTCGAGTGAAGCAGTGTCCTGCTCCAGCTCCTCCACTGTCGGCATTCTCGACTCTCAATATCTTTTCTTTAGTAAATAGAAGAAACACGATCAAATCAAGTCTTGAAAAAAAAGTAAACAAACAAGTGATGTTTGGGTGTGGAATTTATGTACATGCAATTCGTATATCATTGTTGGCAAAGAACAAGAAAGTGAATGTAAGCGAAGAATGAGAGCTTTATTGAAGACTACAGTAGCTCAAACATTACTATGGCGGAGTTGTGATTAATTGTCTAAAGAAAATAAGAACTAGAGTTGCTCCAGGGCCTTGGAAAGTGTCAACATGTATAAACTTAGGGCATATTTGACATTTGCATAATAGCTTTTCGTTTCAATCAAGTAAACAGCTGCTTGTGCCACTTGCTCTGCTTTGATAGAGTAACCAACAACCCATGAAATGCTGGTCTCATAACACAGTGTTGCTAAGATGTTAGCTAGAACAGTGGAAAACGTCTGGTCTTGACCTAATGCACTTCTATTACCAACTAAGGCACCTGGTTGTAAAATCAGAGTATGATCAAAGTTGATTGATAATAGTTCTTGTTCAATGTTATACTTCATTCTGAAATATGGAAATATTGTTCTAAGGTAGATATTGTTGAAACTTGAAACCAAGACAAACATCTTCACATTTAATTCATGTTTGCAGACTTTAGCGATTGCCATTGTTAGATCTTTATCAACAGCCACTTGACCAGCATATGATTTGGCAACACCTCTAGTTGTTCCCATTGCACTAAAGACGATATCGAATTTGTTTTTTTCAGTTGATAGCAATGTTAGCCATTTGGATGAATCTGACTCAATTAATAACTCGACTTTGTTCAACCCATCAAATATGTTAGTCTGGCGTCTAGCCAAAACAGTGATCTTGTTCACGTATTTGGATCGTTGTGCTTCTTTAATGAAACATGAACCGATTAATCCTGTACCACCAAGTATAAGGAAGTTGAAAGTTACATCATCAGATGCTTTAAAAGGTCGTTTTTGCTCGTTCAATGATAACATTAGAGCATATAGATAGCAAATTAAATTTTGCGTGTTGACAGAAATGGTGATAATTATGAGGGGTTATTAAGTGGTTTTTTATAAGTATATCCAGTGTTTGTATTTTTGTGGTTTCATCCATGTTATTGTGGTTGTTGCTAACAAAATCTGCATTCTATATAAAAAGATTCCAAACACACATTTTTTTCGTTTGATACAATATAATTATTGAGATATTAGAGATCTGCTTTGTCTTATCAATTGCTATAATTTTTACTAAGCTATGTCAACTTTCACCGAGACTTCAACCGCTCCAACAATTCAAGAAGAATCCAAACCATCACTTCCAGCCATCGAAGAAGAATCATTATTAGAACAACCTGCTGAATCAAGCAAAGAAAGTATTGTTGTCTTTGGTGCAACTGGTTTAGTTGGTTCAAGAATCGTCAAGGCCTTATCAAGATCTGTTAAACCAAACCAGACTATTTACGTCTTGTCAAGGGATGTTTACATGCATGATCGTCCTCAAGTCATTTCAAAGTATTCCGATGCAGGTTCATGGTTTGAAGAATTAGGTAAAATTCCAAATATCACTACAGTTTATTGTGCTTTAGGTGCTAGTAGACCTCATAGATTTTTTGATTACAACTCTTATCAGAATTTCTATCAAGTTAATCATAATTTGTTTTATCAAGTTGCAGTTGCTGCAAAAAACCTTGGTGTTCCAACTTTTGTCATGATTAGTGGATTTGATGCTGGGTATATCATTCCAAAAATCCTTCATAGAAAAACAATAGTTAGAGCTGCAACTGAGAGAGATATTACAAATTTAGGCTTTGAACATTTGATCATCGTTAGACCAGGTCCATTGGCTGGTATTAGAGAAAAAAGAGGTAGTTTGAAAATGTTTTCATTGTGGAGTTGTATTGAAGGTTGTGCATATATTACCAAAACTCCATTATTGTTTATTAATCCAGTCGCTCCATGCTTAACTTTTAACTTTGGTACTAGTGTTGGGAAAGCTGCCGTTTCATTTGCTTCTAAACCAAATGAGTTAGATCAAATTACAATTGTTAATCATTTTAATGTTATTAAAGGTGCTTATGATTTTAACAGTTTTATTTTTAATGAAGCCTCTAAGAAAATTCATGAAATGAGTAAAGTTACAATTCCTGAAACTGCAACCACTGACGAAGCTAAAGAAATTTTGGATTCTTTTGGTAAAGACTTGACTTATTTGGTTAAATTAATTCTAGGTGAAAAGTTTTCAATTGATGGGAAGTCACTAGTTAGTGTTTTATAATTGTTGAGATACTGAACTGCTTGTAATCATCAGTTTTATTTCCTTTTTTAGATATAAATAAACACTGTTAATTTCTACATTGAGTTTGTATTATAACCTCGAAAGGTATTCTGTTTCAAAAGCCAAGCTTTCTGGATTTGAAACTCTGTTATTGTAATCTATAAACTCTGTAATCTATATAAGGTTAGTTAGTAATTAACGTACATATAAATGTGTGAGATGAAACATTATGGAAACTCCCCCAATACTCGATATACTTCCAGATAATATGTTTTATGTTGGATTTTTATGACACGATGGTAATTTCTAAATTGTGATTAAACCAGTATTACAGGATAAAAATATTGGATCTTCTTTGTGGGAAAATTCATGGAGTCAAAAGAGTTGGATAAAAAGTTCTTCCTTCTAATTTCATTCAATAGTAACTATAAAAATAATAACAAAAAAAAATTCATTCAAAACAATGGAGAATCAAAATATTTTCAAGAAAATAGGCAATTAATTAGTGTGGAATATTCAAGCCACTCATAAAATCAACAGTTCTTTTTTAAAATACAAATATAGGAAAATCACTTCTTTGATAAGATTTGGTGTTCAAAACTGGATCATCGAGATTGGATTTAGTATCTACCTGGAGATCTGTCTCTGTTGTAACCTCTGTCACGGCCATAATCTTCTCTACCTCTGAAACCATCATCTCTACGGTCATCGAAGTCACGACGTGGAGGACGATCATAACCACCAAAGTCTCTACCGCCTCTGTAACCACCACGGCCACCGAAATCACCTCTACCGCCTCTGTAACCACCTCTTCCACCAAAGTCACCTCTACCTCTGTAACCACCACGGCCACCAAAGTCACCTCTACCTCTGAAACCACCACGGCCACCGAAACCTCTGTCACCAAAGTCTCTACCACCTCTGAAACCACCTCTACCACGTCTAGAAGAGCTTGATCTTAATGGTGGTGGGTTAGGATCTTTTTCAACAGAGATAGCACTACCGTCGATTTCAGCACCGTTTAATTCAACAGCAGCTCTTTCTAATTCATCTTCAGTAGCAACGTCAATGACACCGGTACCGTTGTTTTCTCTTAAGAAGACATTAGCGTAAGTGGCTTGGAAACCTTTGTCAGAGGCTAAGTCTTTCAATGATTGCCATGAGGCACCTTCTGGGATGTTACTGACTAACAATCTGAATCTTTTTTGTTGAATTTTAGCAAATTCCAATTGGATATCAGCGTCAAGGAAACGAGTGTTGTTCAATTGGTCAATGGCAGCTTTGGCATTTTCTGGCTCACTGAATTCAACAAAACCGTAACCTTGGTTGACAATTATGTTGGTTAATTCACCAACTGGGGAGAAAAAGTCTCTTAATTCTTCTTCTTTAGCTGGATGAATAATTAGTTAGTAAACTGTAAGACTATAGGCACAGTACTAATACGCACCATCGAAAGGTAAAGGTCTGACGAAAAGTCTGACGTCTGAGAGTTGTTCTTCAGCCATTTTATCACTTATTGTTTATAGTTGGAGGTTCTCCTAAGTAAGAAATATTTTATTTTTATTTCAAAAGTGGCAAAGAAAAATTAGCAGAAACCAGGTGTTACCCGGATGAAACAATTCCAGGGCTCACTAACCGTTTTGTTTTAGTTCCAAAGAAGACGAACAAATGAGTTTAAAAAAAGAGAAAGTTGATCTTTTAGAGGTGCAAAATGCTGAGATCTGCTGTGAATTGGAGGGCTTCTGCTGCTAGACGCCATTCCTCTAGTTACAACCAGGTCAAGAGTCTCCGGAGATATCCAGTTGGAGCCAACCTTCATGGGTTCGAGATCACCAGAGTGATGCCTGTTCCAGAGATGTCATTGACTGCTGTTGATCTAATCCATACAAGAACTGGTGCCAACCACTTGCATATCGACCGTGATGATCCAAATAACGTGTTCTCTGTTGGTTTCAAGACTAATCCTCCAGACAAGACTGGTGTGCCACATATCTTGGAGCACACTACGTTATGTGGTTCTAATAAATACCCAGTCAGAGATCCTTTCTTCAAGATGTTGAACAGATCTTTAGCTAATTTCATGAATGCAATGACCGGTCATGATTATACCTTTTTCCCATTCTCTACTACAAATGTGAAGGATTTTGCCAATTTGAGATCAGTGTATTTAGACTCTGTGTTTAGTCCAAATTTGAAAGCTGAGGATTTTTATCAAGAAGGTTGGAGATTGGAAAACACTAACACTGAGGACAAGAAATCTCCTTTGATTTTCAAAGGTGTCGTTTACAATGAAATGAAAGGTCAATTATCCAACTCTTCATATTTATTCTGGATCAAGTTTCAAGAATCAATTTATCCAAGTTTGAATAACTCTGGTGGGGATCCATCAAAAATGACTGACTTATCCTATGAAGATTTGTTAGATTTCCATGCTGCTCATTACCATCCATCTAATGCCAAAACTTATACCTATGGTTCATTAGAATTAAGTGAAACATTAAGACACTTAAATGAAGAATATGTTACATTTGGCAAGAGAAATCCAGATAATGTCGTCAAGCAGCCAATTGAACTTAACAAATCTAAAGTTGTTACTGTTAAAGGTCCAGTTGATCCAATGGCTTCTCCTGATAAACAATTGAAAGCTTCAATAACGTGGAATGTCGGATCCCCAGAAAATGTCTACGAGACCTTTTGTTTGAAATTACTATCTAATTTGTTAACAAATGGTCATTCTTCACCTTTATATCAAGCTTTGATCGAAAGTGGGCTAGGTGATGACTTCTCAGTTAATTCAGGTATGGAATCTCAAACTGCGGTTAACTTCTTTACTGTTGGTTTACAAGGTTTGAAGTCAATTGACGAATTAGAAAGCATCGTTAATGAAGTTCTAATTAAACATTCAGAAACGGGATTTGAAGATTCTAAAATTGAAGCTATCATTCAACAGTTAGAAATAGCTAAAAAAGATCATAAGTCTGATTTTGGTTTAACATTGTTATATAACCTATTACCAGGTTGGGTCAATAAAGTTGACACGTTTGAAACTTTATCTTGGGATGAAATTATTGCCCAATTTAGAGAAGATTACACTAAAGGGGATTTATTCCAGAATTTAATCAAGAAGCATTTCTTAGGTAAACCAACTTTCAAATTCATTATGGAACCAAGTGAAACATTCGAAGAAGATGTTAAAGCCGAAGAAACTAAGAGATTAAATGCTTTAACTGAATTCTTAGATGATAATGATCGTGATGTTATTGTAGAACGGGGTTTACATTTAGCCAAGAAACAATCTGAAACTGAAGATTTGAGTGTCTTACCAACTTTGAAAGTCAGTGATATTGATAAACAGGGTGTATCTAGACCAATTTCCTTCTCTGACACTTCTGCCGGTCCAAATTCAGTTCAAAGAAGAATCACTGACACTAATGGATTGACTTATATGCGTGCTTTACGTTCAATTGATGTTCCATATGAACTATATCCTTACCTATCATTATTCACTGATTGTTTAACTAATTTAGGCACCAAAACCCAATCAATGGCTGAAATCGAAGATTTAATCAAATTGAAAACTGGTGGTTTATCATCAGCAATCAATTTACATTCATCACCATTTGATTTAACTCCAAGAATAAGTTTCAATTTCGGGGGTGTTGCATTAAATCAAAATGTTGAACATATTTATGAAATTTGGAGTAATTTATTACTGAATACTAATTTCCAAAATAAAGAAAAATTGACTACTTTGATTAGAATGCTATCTTCTAACAACATTGGAAGTTTGGCTGAAAGTGGCCATGTTCATGCTAGAAATTATGCAGGTGCTTCTATTTCACAAACAAAATCTATCAATGAAGCAATTAGTGGTATTGATCAATTACAATTCTTGAATAAATTATCAAAATGGACTGAAAACGAAACTGAATTTGAACAAAACATTATTAATCCATTAACTCAATTAAAAGAGTTATTAATCAATACTAATGATTTGAAATTCTCTTTAATTTCTGATGAACAATCAATCATTGAAAACGAGAAACATATTGCTAATTTATTATCCAAACTGCCATCATCCACTCCAAACTCGGATGATTTCAAGACTTCTAACTTCTCCCCAAAACCAAATAAGAAATCAATTATTAAATTACCATTCCAAGTCAGTTATGCATCATCTGTTTACAAAGGTGTTCCATACGTTCATGAAGATGGTCCAAAACTCCAAGTTTTATCTAGTTTATTGACTTACAAACATCTACATAAAGAAATTCGTGAGAAAGGCGGTGCTTATGGAGGTGGTGCCAGCTACAGTGGTTTAGATGGTTTATTTAGTTTCTACTCTTATAGAGATCCAAACTCTTTGAAAAGTTTAGAGACATTTAAGGATTCAGGTAAAGTTGCGATTAAATCTGATTGGAATGAAACTGACTTACAAGAGGCGAAATTAACAATTTTCCAAGGTCTAGATGCCCCAATTAGTGTTAAAACTGAAGCCCAAGTTGTCTTCAAAGAGGGTATCACCGATGAAATGAGACAAACCAGAAGAAAACAATTGTTGGATGTTACAATTGATGATGTTAAAGAAGCTGCTGAAAAGTATTTGATCGACAAAGACTCAAGTTCAGCCATTGTAACAGATAAAGTTCCTGAAGATGGATCTGAATGGACTGTTGTTGACTTGTCAGTTCAGAACTAGAGTGAACGGCTATAAACTTAATCTTGTATATAGTTAATGCATAACCGCAACTGTTACACTCTGTAAGCACAGAGATATGAAGAAGATCAGCAGAAAGTTGGTCTCAAATCCAACGATATTACCCCTAAAGTTTTGAACAATGAATTTCTACTATGGTTCTTCGCATTAGAAACACAACTGGCGAATGAAATAATCAAAACAACAAATATTTATCATTGTCAGATATGTTTCTCGAAAGGGAAATTATCTTCTTTTGGTGTTTTTGCCATTTTTTTGTTCGCGAAAAACACGCGTCGAATACAAAAAAAGAACTATTGTCAACAAATTTGATCCAGTTGCGAAAACCTTTCAACGAGCATCTATAGGCATCAGGACTATCTGCGTCTCACATTCCAGATACACCGAACATGAGACTCACATCATTCGTTCTTTACCTTTTTACATTGGTTGTTTCCATCACGGCTTTGCATTTTGATGTTGAGGCCGTTGAGGAATCAAGACCTCCAATCTGTGTACGTGATTTCGTAACTGAAGGTCAATTGGTTGTCGTTAATATACACTCATCAGGTCAAACAGGTGATGGTCAATTATTAAGCTTTTTCATCCGAGATACCGTTGGTAATGAATACAGAAGAAAGAAAGATTTTGCAGGTGATGTTAGAGTTGCTTTCACAGCACACGCTTCTGCTGCTTGTGATATCTGTTTCCATAACGTTGCACAAAGAAAAGGCAGAAAACTAATCAGAGAAATTGAAGTTGATATTGAATCAGGTTCAGCTGCTAGAGATTGGAACGCTATTCAAGCTGCCGAAAAATTAAAACCAGTTGAAGTTGAATTAAGAAAAGTAGAGGAGTTAACTGATGAAATTATTCAAGAATTAGAATACTTGAAAAATAGAGAAGAAAGATTAAGAGATACTAATGAATCTACCAACAGAAGAGTTAGAAACTTTTCCATTTTAATTATTTTAGCATTGGTTGGTCTAGGTGCATGGCAAGTTGCTTATTTGCGTAACTACTTCAAATCCAAACACATTATTTAAACAACCTAAGAACAGATTTGTATATTTTGATTAATTAAAGGTAATTTCCGCTATTCAGTATCAAGTTTATTTAATTTTCCCAAGACATATGCAAAATCGACCATAGATACGGTAAGTGACATTCCATCAGTTGCAGATGCGATCATATCTAACAACAGAGGGTTAGATAAACCTATTCTTGCATCTTCATTTATTTCCTGAAGTTGTTGTAAATTGATCGTAGATGTGGTGTCTTTAAGCTTCAATTCAGATAGAAGCATTTTCCAGGTTTGTTGAATCAAACACTTATTGTTTCTAAACAGTATCAAATGATATGAGACAATCATTAACTTTTCAAAATCTATAACATTAGTATCTTCGATGACCAAATCTTTTGGATCAAGTCTTTTATTCCCTATCAGAAATATTTTCGGTATCCTTATATCTTTGTAATATTGTGGTAAATCATCTGTGTTCATGTCGTGGTCAATTGAATAATTTGTTAAACTCTCTAATATTTCACCTTCTATTGCCTCGGGCAGTTTGTCTGGCTTTGTGAACATTTCAATTGTGTTTTTTGTGATATACCTCTTTTTAGGCGACTAGTATGCAGTTAGTATTATTCATTATTACTTGGTTCAACTAGTACACACCATTTCTTAACAGTGACTTCAGTCAAATTGAGAGTAAATTATTTAAGATTTAAAAAGTAGTCCAGCTATTTTACGACCATATCACACGACAACTGGCCGGAACTTAGAAATCAGGGTAACATTTTTTATTTCGTCAAGTTATGAAAACAAAAGATGAAGAATTAAACAAGTTGATAAATTAAATAGAGAACAACGTTAAACTCAAATCAATTGTTGATTTTTAGATTTGATTTCAAATCAAACGATTCCACACTCGATTGTTTTAAGCTTTGCCCATCATGGAGTCATCAGAACATGAAGAAACTAAGCAAGAACAGCATGACTTGCAAGATCTCGAAAGAGAAGAAAATGATGATATTGAAGATGAACAAGGTATGAAGAATGAGAGTGGGGAGGTTGAGAAACATGGTTCAGGAGATGACGATGAAGATGAAGATGAGGATGATGAAGATGAGGATGATCGTGTTCAAAGTCGTAAAAGAGCTCGTCGTGACAGAAATCAATTCTTGGATGTTGAAGCCGAAGTTTCTGACGATGAAGACGATGAAGAAGAAGATGACGATGAATTAACCAAAGAGGGGTTCATTGCCAATGACCAAGACAACGAAGAAGCCACAAGAAGAGATGATCGTTTACATAGACAAGTTGATCGTTCACATGAAAAAAGTACAGAGGAAGATGCACAAAAATTAGCTGCTCAATTCAAAGAAAGATATGGTAGAGCTAACAAATACAGAGGTGATGATTCAGGATTCGTCTCACAAAGATTCTTGCTTCCATCTATTAATGATCCAAGTATTTGGGCTATTAGATGTAGACCAGGTAAAGAAAAGGAAATTGTTAGAAAATTACTAAAAAGAAAATTGACATTATTGGGCAAACCAAATGAACCAAAGTTCTTATCTGCATTTCAAAGAGACAACTTTACTGGTTATGTTTACATTGAAGCTGAAAAGTTAACTGCTGTTGATGTTGCTATTAGAGGTTTCCCAGATATTTACCCATCCAACAAGTTATTAGTTCCTGTTGAAGAATTCCCAAATCTGTTGAGAGCCAGTAAATCTTCAGATGTTAAAGTTGAACCAGGTAGTTATGTTAGAGTTAAAAGAGGTAAATTTAAAGGCGATTTAGCAATGGTTGACGCAGTCGAAGAGAATGGTTTAGAAGTTACTTTACAACTTGTTCCAAGAATTGATTATAAATTCACTGAAGTTGTGGATGACAGTGGAAAACGTAAAAGAGTTCAATCAAAAGTCAGACCACCTCAAAGATTATTTAGTAAAAAAGATGCATTAGAATATGACCCAACCAATTTAACTGTTAAATCAAACAATTCATTCTATTATAAAGGTGAAGAATATATTGATGGTTTTTTATTCAAACAATTTAAATTGCAATTTTTAGAAACACAAAACGTCCAACCTAAATTAGAAGAAGTTTCTAGATTCAACACAGGTGATGATGATAAATTAGATTTAACTTCCATTGCTCAAAGTTTGAAATCATCCAAAGAAACCGCATTTAATACTGGTGATAGAGTTCAAGTTCTACAAGGTGAACAACAAGGGTTACAAGGTGATGTTATTTCATCCGCTAATGATACTGTTTTAATCAAACCAAGTGGATTTAAAAGTTCTAATTTGGAATTCCCAATAAGTAATTTAAGAAAGATTTTCCATGAAGGTGACCATGTTAGTGTTGTTAAAGGTAATCATAATGGTCATACTGGTATTGTTGTTTCTGTTAAAGAAGATCACGTTACATTTATTTCAGATCAATCACATAAGGATATTACAGTTTTTGCTAATCATTTGACAAAATCTACTGATAGTTCAACCTTAATTGATGGTAAATTTGATTTACATGATTTAGTCAGACTAAATGCTACGACAGTTGGTGTTGTTATCAAAGCCGATAAAGATGTTTTCACCGTTTTATCACAAGAAGGCAAAGTTTTATCTTTATCACCAACTGCAATCATTGCTAAAGTTGACATCAGAAAGGATCAAGCGTTCGCATCCGATTCCAGTGGTAACGCAATTAAAATAGGCGATTCAGTTAAAGAAAATGGTGGTTTCAGAAGACAAGGTAATATTTTGCATATTTATAGATCATTCTTGTTCGTTTATTCCAAAGAAACTGCTGAAAATAATGGTATTTTTGTCACTCAGATATCAAGTGTGACTAATGTTGCTGCTAAATCATCATTAGATGATGATAAGAAAGATAATAAATTGGATTTAACTAAAATGAATCCTAAATTCAGAACTGGTAACATGGCTCCACCACCAGTACCAACAAAAGCACAAACTGGTAGAGATAACACAATAAACAAACATGTCAGTATAAGATTGGGCGAATACAAAGGTTTACGCGGTATTATCAAAGATACAAATGGTGATATTGCAAGAGTTGAACTGCATACAAAAAATAAAATCATTAACATTTCCAAAACTAAATTATCATTTGTCACTGATGATAACAGATTAATTCCTTATGAAGACTTTGTCAGAAACAGTTCCATTAGAGGTGGTACCATTTATACAAACTCTTCAGCTCCATCCACGCAACCTTCATCTGGTGCTTCATCTAACTGGGCTGGTACCACATCAACCAAACCATGGGCAACAGCAGGAAACGGTGGTGGTACAGCTTGGGGTGGTAATGCTGGTAGTGGTTCATCATGGGGAGGAGGTACTCAATATGCAGGTGCCGGTTCAGGTACGTCATGGGGTAATACTGGTGGTTCAGGTACTGCCTGGGGTGGTGCAGGTAGTTCATGGGGTGGACAAACCCAAGGCACAGGAAGTCAATGGGGTGGAGGTACTCAACATGGTGCTGGATCACAATGGAGTGGTAATACTGGTGGAAACACTGGTTATGGTGGTAATACTGGGTATGGTACTGCTTATGGTGGTGGTACAGCCTGGGGTGCAAGATCAGCGTATGGTAGTAATAGACCTAATCAGAACTGGAATACTGCTGCTACTCCTGGATCGTTCCAACAAGCAGAAACTCCAGGTGCAAATTACAACACTGCACATACCCCATACGATGAATACGGATATGATAATAATAGTGCTCAAACACCTGGTGCTGCTCGTACACCTGGTGCTGAATAGTTAATACAAATTAGTTGCAGAAAGAAGGAGATATTTTAGGAATTTGAATAATGTACAATAGTGTTTTTTTGTGTTTTTTAATATTCTTGAACATGGGTATTTTGATGATACCTTGTTCGTGTACAGTTTAGTACAGTTTTTCTCTCATTTTAATCGAAAGATTGAACTGATGTTATTCGAAGTGGATTTTTGACTATATGTAAAATCACCGAAGAAAATCAAAAACTCATCAACTGAAAACAAACAGTAATGTCCGTAACAGTAAGTGGATTGAGACTGAGAATTCAGAACGAAGCTAACAGAAACAGTTGCACACTGATCTAGGTGATATAAAACTTGAGATATTCTGTAATGTCTGTCCTAAGACTGCAGAAGTAGGTACCAAACAGTAATTGCAAAGAGATTAGAGAGATTAACCATTTTTATGAAGAACTTTCTAGGGCATTGTGCACAAGGAACGTACATAAATACCAAAATCGTACGAACAGTTAAAGGGTTCATGGTCCAGTTTGGAGATCCTACTAATACTGGAAAGGGTGGTGAATCAATTTGGGGTGGCTATTACAAAGATGAATTTAGAGACAATTTAAAGCATGATCGTAGAGTGAGTAGAACCATTTACTTCAATGACTATATCTAACAGTGTACTAATATCAATAGGGTGTTTTGTCTATGGCAAATACAGGACCAAATACAAATGGATCCCAATTTTTCATAGTGAGTATTTTGAGAATGTCATTTTAACAGGAATGAATACTAACGGTGTATCAGACGTTTAACAAACATCCAACTCTGGATGGAAAGTATACAGTTTTTGGAAAAGTGATATTGGGTGCTGAAGAGTCAATAGATGCAACGTTATCCAAAATAGAGAATTTATTAGTTGACAAAAAGAAGAGACCAAAAGTTCCTGTATTTATCAAAGATCTTACAATTCATGCTAATCCAATAGCATTGAAATCAATAGAAAAGTAAGAACACTGCAATTGTGTTTTTTTACAGTTTTTTTATACCTCCTATTAGTTAATCTAAATGTACATTATGTGTTTTATCAACTATTGCTTGCTCTCATGTAATAACCTTTCATAACATTCTTTCTCTTTTTCATATCTATATACAAGAATTATCTCCTACTTAAGCTCATGATTTCTACTGCTTTGATAGACCTTTTGGTTTTCTTGAGAAGTTTAATGGTGTGGTTTCTGTGACTTTTCTCTTTTTGGCTTCTGTGAATAAAACTCTTTGTTTTACTGGTTGAAAAAAGTTAGTACAGACCTGAAAAGGGAAAAAAAGCTGGGGCAGTACGTACCTATTGGGTCATAACGGACCTGTTTGACTAGTGGAGCACCACGATTCACTAGGATATGTTTTCTGAAACCAGTGAATGCAGTTGATAGTAGTGAGACAACAACTTTACCTTTGCTTTTAGCAGGACCTGGAAAAGAGGTTAGTACTGGATTCTCATCAAGTTTATAGTGTGCTCCTAAAACAACATACCAGCCATTCTTATAAGATCAATATATATTCACTCCTTTGTCATTCCAACTTGTCTTCGAGTGAAATTATTTTTCAGTGGGTTTAGGTTTGGTGTGTGGGTTTATCCGGGATAACTAATAACTAATAACTTAGGTTCTAAGATCGATTGTAGGTCACTTGGTTTCAGAAATAGGAACTAGAATCAGTGTCTTTTTACAATGATTAGTTCCCTCCAGTGCAATTAGAAATTGCAAGTTAGAATCATCATGGTTTTTTGGGCCAACATTTTCCTTCTTTGTAAGACAACCTTTTTGATTGACTAACTGGTCATTCGAGGATCCTTTTAAAGATCAATACTTCACGCATCATTTGTGAGTAAATTAGATATGTGTTGTAGCTATTTAATGATTGTTCTCCGTGCGATACTAACAGAGTAGTAGTAGCACTCTATTACTGTTAACATATTTGTCAAGTAGTTTTTACTTTTTGGAGCTAGTTAAAGAATGGTCGCTAAATTTCAATTAAACTGAGATGTTGACTATATCTAAATGAATGATAATTCAATATTACATCAGGTTATAATATTAACACGTTCCTACCTTCAAATTCAATAACTATGCAGTGATATATAATTGTCCTTTATTGTTTCGTTATATTTATCATAATTAGCAAAGAAGCCTTGAGTTCATGTGTGTGGAGACTGAGTCATACTCCATTAGTCTTTTTCTCAGTTCATGATCTCTTTTTCTAGTTTCTTCCATTTGTTTTAAAACATCTTTCAATTCAGACTGATAATAATCAATTTGAAGTTTTTGTTTCTTATTTGAGTTCATTAATTTTTGGAAAATGTTTGAGTTTTTGGAATTTAAAACGTTCAGTTCATGAGTCAATTTGGAATGCTGTTGTTTATATTCATCAATCAGTGAATCGTTTGAGTGAAGTTGTTTTCGTAAACTTTTAATCTCCGATTGTAATGTCTTAATTTCAGCTTCATAAGTTTGCTTTAACTCTGTCACGCTAGAGTCTGTGTAAGAACTCAATGAATTCATAGAACTTCCTTTTGACATCATTGATTCTTTACCAGAACTAAAAATCGAAGACAACTGACTAGAAGTTGATGAACTGATGGAAATTTTATTGGTATGACGTTTGTTGTTATTATGCAATTCATTATTTTGTTTTCTCAAATATTCATTCTCTTTGGTCATATCGTTCAATTGATCAAGTGCCAATGCAGCTTGATGACTCAATATCTTAACTTGTTGTTCTAATACAAGGTTTCTCTCTTGTTCACCTTTCAATCCAGAAGATGTGATATTTTGAAATGAACTATTTGATTTGATGGAAAATTCAGAGTCAGTAGGTGAAGGGTTTGTAACCTGTGATGCTGTGCTGATGAATGTTTGACCATTTTGCTCAGTGGTGCGTTTGAAATCTTTTTGTGAGGTACTTGGAATATTCACCAATGAAGATAAATCTGGAGGATCGAGTATTGTAAGATCACTGTTGCAGCTTTCCCGTTTCTTTGGAGCTGATGAGGAAAAGAAACCCATGATCATTGATGCGCTAATTGATGCCGGTTCAAAGAAATAAAATAAAGAAGAAATTACAAAGAAAAGAATTTATTTATTTCGTTCCATATATGCCTCCTTCAAGTCTTTAGCAGTAAATTTCACCTCGTATCTCAATTTCCTAATAGGCGTTGTTTTGGTACCTTTCATGCAAGATGCATTGAAAACGATCTGCCTTATTGTTCCTTCATATGCACAAAATTGTGATTTTTCGCGTCTTTTTCGTTAACGCGTCAAAACTTCACCACTCTGAAGTACCATTTGGAATTACCGCATAAGGAAGTCTAGGCTTGAAACAAAACTTCGCAATTTTCAAACAAACAAACACTAATAAATAGAATATAGAGTAAATACAGAAGGATAACTAAGTTAAACTTGTTGTAGAAGCAATGTGTACGTATTAAATCTGTGGAAAATGTCAATGTCTCGCCACTAACTTCAACAGCAGCCCAACAGAAGCAGAAATTCTCGTTGACAGACTTTCTAAAAGATAAATGTATGTTTAGTATTATCCCAGATATAACCAGTGAGATAGCAACATATACTAACAACAATTGCAGCATTGGGTGGTGATTCATGGGCAGATGACGATGATGATTTTGACCCTAGCTCAATCAGTCTGCCGACACACAGCCATATGTCACACGGTCACAATTATTTGACTTATCAAGGAAATAGTCATAGTGTATTTGGTAATAATTCAAGATTTAATGGAATTCAAAGTCCAACATCACCTCCATTTATTATCAAAATCAACAACATTCCAAGCTTTTTTGCTCTTCATGATATTCAAGATTTATTCCAATCAAGATTTATGAAATTTATCAAGTTGAAACTGTTTTGGGAGGTTGATTTTAACATATTGAATTCCAGTTCAAATCCATTGGATTCAATTAACCAAAGAAAAAAAGTTGCGTTTGTTGAATTAGAAACTTATCAAGATTCAGACAAAGTTATAAAATGGACTAATTTAAATCTTGATCGTGGAATGGGTCGTTTAATGGTTCATGTTGGTAATTTTAATGACTTTAAAGTTTATAACGATTTGAATCAGCAGATACCTGAAAATATGGATCCCTCTTTACCAATACAGGAAAATCACTCAAGATTTGGCCAAAGACGTCAAAGAAATTCATTCAATCAACCTCATCCTTTCCATAACAACAACTCTAATAACCAAACTCACCATTTCAATGATCAAAACCAGTCGCTTTCACAAACCATTTCACAGCATGAAGTTAAGCAACATGAATCTCATGAACTACCACCATTAATTCAACCAAAACCCGCTACAATTTCAAAATCAAATCCTTTTGGTAAAGCGAAACCAGTTGATACTTTAAGAAAAGAGCTTGAACTTGAAGAGAAGTTACATGATTTGCAAATCAACAAAACAACCTTCAAAACATTAGGAAGTATTGAACAAGAAGAATCCAGAAGAAAATCCGTTCCTGAACAGCAAAAGCAGCAAAAGCCTCAAAAGCAACTATCAGTAGCTCCACAGCCTACATCTTCAAGTCAACCAACACCACAACCTACATCATCAACACCAACTAATCAGAAATTAGCATTCAAGAAAGATATTTCAAAACTTCAAGGGACAAAGTCAATTTCTCTAATACCTGCTTTGAAACCCGAAATTGAAGCCTGGGGAAGTACATCATTATTAGACACTACATCACCACCAACTTCGAATAAGAACTCACCGACTCAACCGTTTGCTAAAATAGCATCGCCATCTTTGAATGATAGATTGAAACATGAAAATTCTCATAATCTTTCCAATCAAGTTTTATCTAAAAAGACTATATTGAAAAGAAAAACACCAGATAATAGAAAATCTAGAATTGTTTTAAAGAAAGATGTTTCTTCTAAAATTGATACTACTCCTATGCATACAGAAGGTCCTGAAATCACAAACGATGTGAATAATAAAGTTGAAAATAAATTCGAAGAAGTTCAAGTTCCAAAAACTGAAGAGTTGAAATCTCAAACTCAACAGAAAATTAAAAATAATTCTAGATCAAATCAAAAAGGTTCAAAACTAAAGAAGTCTCCAATTGTAAGTAAAGAACCAACACCTTCAAACAATAAACATGAGTCAAAATCTGAGCAAAAATCTAAACAACAGACTGAACCTAAACCTAAACCTATGCTTTCAAAAGAAACAACAGAACCAAAAGTTGACAAAATTGTTGAATCTAACAAATCCAATGAGCCATCATCAGAACCAGGACACTTCAAAACTGAATTTGACCATTCATCAAGAGGTGGAGGCAGAGGTCGTGACCGTGGAACCAAAGGCGTAAGAGGAAGAGGAAGACTCAGAGCATCATTGAGCGAAAGAGTATGGGTAAGAAATACTGATAATGAAGAAAAAAAACCAGACGCTAAAGATGAATCCAAACAGAACACCAAAGAATATATCAAACCTGAAGCAATTGAACCAACTATCAGTACAAAAGAACAAGCTAAATCAAAAGTTAATGAAGCACTAGATGGTAGCAATAATACAGAAACTACAGTTAATGCCAATAACAGAACAAGTAATTATCGTGGTAGTTTCAAACGTGGGTCTGGTCGTGGTCGTGGAAAAGGTCGTGGAACGATCAATGCTGCTGATAGAGTTTACAACAGAAAAGATACAGAACAGACAACCAAAGCTAGTGCTACCGACAGTAGTCCAAAAGATGGCCAAAACTAATTTGATTACTACAAATGAATATCTCAAACAGAATAAATATCAAATTCTAAAGTTATGAAAGTAAAACCGTTCAAATATATCAATTTTTTAACTTCTTTGTTAATTATTATTCCAGTAGATAGTCTAACTACGCTCAAAGTTGAAGTTAGCTAACATCAATCAGAATTAAATTCCGATGAAGATGAATAAATAATTCCGATAGAAAAATGTAACAGTTTGAGCACTTGAAACTGAATACTTACTGAGAAATCAGATTCTATGGTTCAATGCTGGCTGTTCCAAAGTCTACCGCTGATAAATCAAGCATGTCAAAGTCCACCACCTCAATGCAGTTCTTGTCACAGGATCTACCAGGGCAACAAAGTGGAGATAATGAAAAACACAATAAAGATCAACAACAGTCATATAATTCTTTTGAATACGAAGATATTAGTTTCACAGACGATGATGGGTTAAGTTCCAGTGCAGTTGATGAAGCTAATGCTAGTACTTCAGACTTGCTGATACATAAATCTGTCAGAAGGTCAAAACCAACAGATATCCTCGCTCGTGAATCAGATGTCATTATCTCTACCCAAATCACTCCATTGACTGAATATAAAGGTTTTACATTATACCTCATATCTGCACTATTCCATATTGTTTGGTTATTATGGACATTTCTGCCCAAGAAATGGCTGAATGTGATTGGTGTCTACTATTATCCTTCAAGATGGTGGAGTTTGAGCATCAGTACGGTTGTTCTAGTTTTTATGCTGTATATTTATATTGGTCTACAATTATGGAATATCGAGTATGAAACTGTTAAAATTGATGATCTGAGGACGATCATTGATGATGATGCTGTTATTGAGAAAGATTGGAAGAAATTCGGTTGGACCATCACTAGTGGTGTTTATGATTTGAGAATAACTGATGTCAATAAGATCCTTTATGATGATTGAATGAAATAGAGCAACAGAGAAAAGTCGTGATTTTGAATACCGCATATAGCAATGTCTTAATGTCTTAATACGGGTTATTTGTGTGTCAATCTGTTTCCTACAATTCAAAATAATCCATAGAGAGATATAACTTAAACATACAATTTGACTCGAATTTTTAATAAATATTGATATATCTAAACTTTTCTCAATAAACAGTTTGTAAACCAAAAAAACACAAATAAAACAACTGAATTATATATAAGATTAGAATTTTTACTTTTTCTTTTAATGTTTAATTTAATAAATACGAAGAAGCAAAAAAATGCAATTCTTTGTAAAAATAAAATTATGCCAATAAAGTATCAGAAATAAATCAGGATACCTAATGGATTGAATTGAAAATATATGAAATAAAAAAATATTATTAATTTTGTGAAATTGAATTGCTTGAGATTGGGAATCTTCTTATCATAAAATGTACTGTTCAAGCAACAAAAACAAACATCAAACATCAAAACATGAACTATTCAATTAATCATTAAATTAAGAATCAAACAGAAACTTTCAACATTAACAATAAACATGCATAACTATCTTTTTTCTCTTCTTCTTCCTCTTCTTCTTCTTCTTCTTCTTCTTCTTCTATCTTATTGGACTAGTCTATATCAATCACTATTCTACCTTTTCTCGCTAATTGTTGATTCCTCCACTTATGCTAAAGCTTCCTGTTGGGTTACTAAAACTTCCTGTTGGATTACTGAAACTTCCATGGTTACTACCACCCATTTGTTGAGCTGCTAAATTGGCAATTCTTCTCTCATGTTTACCCTTTCTCATAACTTGTTTCAATGCAACCGAGTCTAATGGATCCAATAATTCAAAACTACATAGCAATTCTTCACTCACACTCATAACTGCACCCCAATTATCGAATTCACCACAATAATTAGGTGCACTGAAAACAGTAACTAAGGAACGATCATTAAAGAATTCATAACCGTCTTCAACAACCATATGAGCACGGCAAACCAAATCAAAACCAAAACGACTTAAAAACTTATTAATTGCAACTTTATTGAAACAATATGAAACACCACGTTCATTATCTTCCCATTCATTTACACCATCAGTAGGATCCGACCATAACAAATCGTTAATTAACCCAAAATCTGGAACATCTGTTGGTCTTTTAACTGTTCTAATTTCATCCATTGAGTTTAAAACTGGTGATAACCCACCATGAACACAAAAAATCTTACCAGCAACGATTGCCGCTAACGGTAATGTATTAAACGTATCAATGAATGCTTTCCATGTTTTGATGTTACAACGACGTTTACATTCATCATAAAACCCGTAAACCCTAGTAACATTAGCACATTCATGATTACCTCTCAATAGGAAGAAATTTTCTGGATATTTGATCTTGTAACATAATAGTAACAAGATTGTTTCAAGTGATTGCTTCCCACGATCAACATAATCACCTAAGAATAAATAATTTGAAGTTGGAGGAAATCCACATTTTGTAAACATTCTGATCATATCACCGAATTGACCATGAACATCACCAACAATCTTAACAGGGGGACTTAACTCTAATAAAGCCGGTTGGGATAAGAAGATTTCTCTAGCTGTTGAACAAATTAAAGCGATTTCTGAATTTTTCAAACATAATGATTTGGTTCTCTTTCCTGAATAACCAGCATCTAATAATCTTTGAATTAATTCTTCGACATCGATAGAATTGCCACTGGATGGAATTAATGGTTTTGATAGTGGTGATTGGAAAGGAGTTGAATAATTCGAGAAAGAACCTTGATGTCTTGAAGTGTTGGGCACTTCATTATTGTTAGTTGTAGAATTGGTTGTATTTGCATTTATTGTTAGGCCTTCCGGTTGTGACTTATCGACTGTCGTCACGTTGCCAGAATCACGACGAGAGGCTTGAGGAGTTTGTAGTTCTTGTGATTGATCTTCTCCAGTTTTCAAGATGGGCTGTTTTGGTTCTACTTGGGCCATTGACGGTGGAAGATTTAGATTGCTCAAATCGAGGTTATCATCAAAGGTTCCAAATTCATCCTCAGCATTACCGGTTGATTGTACCTGTTGAACGGCGTTAACTGAGTTCTTTCTTGAAGTAGTCAATGGAGTATTTGGCATTAGCGAAGGAGAATCATAGGCCGTTTTGAACGAAGCAGCATCTGAATCTCTTAAAGATTTTCTGGATCTCAAAGATCGAGATGATTTTGTTGAGTTTTGGGTATCACTTCGAGAAAAGGATGGGTAAGACTTCAATGAGTCGTTCTTTTGCCTTGAAGAACTATTACCCATGATATAATGATAGTTTCTAACAGTTCTGTGTTTGAAAGTAGGGGTTCAGTGATGTTGATAATTCAAGTGAGGATCTTTCCAAAGTGAACGATGGGGGACAAACACCGAGCAAAAAGATGTATAATCAGTCGGAAATAGGTAATGAGTTCAGGGATGAGTGATATTGTTTGTAAAACCACTCAATTGACGACTGTGTCCTAATTGTTTACAAAAACAAGAACATTTCAATGAACATCTATTGACTTTTTTTTGGGGGATTTTCCTTGCAAAAGGATTTATATGGCACGTGACCTGTCCTTTCGGCTTTCCGGAGATACTCTCTACTGCCGAGTTTTTAGGGGGAGGTGCGCTGAATGTTTAACAGGAGGAACCTACCTAGTCTCAGCAGCTAGCAGCAGCTGGGCGGAGATTCAAGTTACAAGTACAACACTAGCATAACATTTCATTCATTACATAAATATTTACATCACAGCTTGCTCTTTAGACCGTTCAATCTATACTTCATATCTTTCAATTGCTTTGTTTCCGGTTTCCAGTTCTCAAACTCCTCAAATAGCTTTTCAATTTCTTTGTCTACTTCTGTATTATTCAATTTGTCCCTCGCTTCAAACAAAAGGCCTCTCATACACCATGGTAAATGATATGGATTACTTCCCAAGACATGGACACTGAAAGGTTTGAAATGTAGTGGAATCTGGTACCTCAGATCATTGGTTTTCAATGAGAAGTCTAACGCTAAATCATAAACTTTGGCATCATGATAAATCTTGGAATGGCCTCCACCTGTTAATGGACCTGCTAAAGCATTAGAAACTTCTTTGATGACACCATGATCACTAAATCCTAAATTATGTAGATGGTTGGCAATTGAAACAACTCTTGTGACAAAATGTGGTGTATTAGAACCCCCATCAACGTAAGTTGCTCTGAATATATTTGGATGTCTGATATGTAGACAATTAGATGAGTATAATGGAACTAGTTGATCATTTATTGATCCAACAAAAACTAACTTAATCTGATTTTGCGAAATGACGACTTTCAATGCTTTTAAAAATTCTGTTGATATTACTGAATCAAATTTCTGAAAATCAAATAATTCCATTAAAGAATCTGATTCAATTGTGGAATAAGCTCTAACAAACAATTTTTGATCGATACCATAAAATGGACCATTATTGACACCAGCCATTGCTAATATACAGATTTTCTTGTTGTTATCAAAATTCAAATTTCCAGATGTGATTAACCTAGATAATAATAAGATTGAAACTGGGCAACCTTGAGAATGGGCAGCAATATAAATATAATCAGATGAATTTATTTCATCAATCCATTTTGATAAAATTTTAAAGAAGAAATCAACTCTATCAAATACTTTACCATCTTTTTCTAATGCAATTTTTTGAATTTCAACATTTTTAAGGTTTTCTTTTTGGATAAACCTTTTGATTGATTTTTCTGCCTCATTGGCAAATTTAATTGATGTACCTGTTGGTTCACCGATCAATGGTCTAATCACTCTTGTTGGGAAAAAACCATGAACACCGATGATCATTATCTTCTTGATATTTCTATGGTTTAATTGATCAGTTCTATATAGATGTTTGGGATCTTTTACTTCAAAACCTAACGTATACCTCAGTCTGTTCAAATTATTAACGAAACTTGATTGTAAACTATGTAAAGGTAAAGATTTCTCAAATTCAGGCACAACTTTATTAATTGATTTCGGTTGTTTTGGTATTTTCAAAGGATCTTCATTTGATACAGTAGATGGTTCAAATAGCATTGCATCTGGAATAGCTTCATTATCTCCATTTAGTATTTTATTTGTTAACGATTCAGTCACATTCTGACTACTCCAAAAGGACCATGAGGATGATCTTGCCTTAGAAAAAGAATCATTCTCAATGGCTTTCAAATGTTCAGCATTCTTATTGGACTCTTCAATGACTTTTTTCTTTGGTGGTGAATTTGATCTAACTGGAACAATCCCCGTGGTTGTGGAACCAGCAGCCAGTCTCAAGGAAGTCAGTGATGGTTTTCTCCAGCCCAACCAACTTGATTCCAAAACTTTAGGGTCCTCTCTGTATATACTTATGACGTCTCTATTAGACTCTCTTGAAACAGGAGGGTTGCAAGTGATACTTTGCTCTGATTTAACAGGTGATGTGCTGAGACGATCCTGACTGGGTAGCAGGCTCTCTGTTGCCTTTGACTCCGAGGTATTCGGTTTGGATCTCCCCCAAATAGACCACCTTCTTCCATCACTAGACTCAATGGGAGTGAAATCTCGCTCTTGTTCATCTTTGTTGTTGTTACTGTCAGTGCCACTTTGCCTCAAAGACTCAGTGGACTTAGATGCTCCCAATGTGCGCTGCTCAGACTCAGTCGCCACTTTCCTGACTTTATCTTTCTCAGAAGAAGCCATTAATGTTGCCTAAACTGGGAGAATTTGCCTTGAATTTCAGGTTTTGGAAACTAATTGTATTTTGCTCTTTGTGAGTAGGAAGAATTTATGTCAAAATCTCGCCTAATCTGATAACGAAAGAAGCCCTGTTGGAACTGAAGTTGACAGCCGTGGCTTGAAAATATGCCTTATAAAATAGGCCAATTGAAATGAAATATGGACTAATTGATAGTATTTAAATGCATTTATATAATCCATATGCCATTTTGTTCATTTATTATCACAAGTACCCACTAATGAGCGATGTATTTTATGTGATATAATTTAGTCACATGACCAGACGTGTTTTCGTGTTTTCGTGTTTTCGTGTTTTCGTGTTTTTAATATACTCACTGACTTTAAGTTTAGTGAGTTTAATTCGAATTAAATTCATTTTGCTTAAAATGACTTCTGAAAAGAGATCTGTTGACAACTCCATTGATGGAGGCGATTCAAAGAAGCGTAAAGGTTCCAGTATTACCGATTTCTTCAAGTCAAGGTCAGTTGAGAAGAAGGTGACAAAACCTGATGGTAAAACTAAAGAAGAGGCTACTGAACAGGTAACTGAAGAGACTACTGTAACTGAAAATCTTGATGTGTCAACTTGTGAATTCAAGAAAAAGTTTGCGGAGTCACTGACAGAAGAACAAAAACAATTACTACAATTGGAGATCGATACATTAGAAGATTCATGGTTTGAACAACTTCACAAAGAATTTACGAAACCATATTTCATTCAATTGAAGAAGTTTTTGAGAACACAATGGCAAAATAAAGTTCAAATATTTCCTCCACAAGAAGATATCTATTCATGGTCCAGATTGACACCGTTGCATAATGTGAAAATCATCATTTTGGGTCAAGATCCGTATCATAATGTGAACCAAGCTCATGGTTTAGCTTTTAGTGTTAAAGCACCAACTCCACCTCCACCATCTTTGAAAAATATGTACAAAACACTGAAGATTGACTATCCAGACTTTCAGATTCCGAAAGACAAAGGTGATTTAACACAGTGGGCAGAGCAAGGTGTATTGATGCTTAATGCTTGTTTAACAGTCAAGGCCCATGAAGCAAATTCGCATGCCAAAAAGGGATGGGAACAATTCACAGAAGCTGTCTTGAAAGTTGCTTTACAAAACACTAAAGATAAGAAAGTCTTATTGTTATGGGGAACTCCAGCCCAAAAGAGATATGATGGGCTTAAAATGAAGGCAAGTCCTGAAGATCTATTGGTTTTGAAGGCAGTCCATCCCAGTCCTTTAAGTGCAAGAAGAGGATTCTTTGAGTGTGCACATTTCAAGAAATCAAATCAGTGGCTAAAGAGTAAGGATTTGAAACCAATAGATTGGAACTTGATGTAGATAATAAAAGTTACATTAGATCCCCTAAAATTCTGGTAAAATCTTTCAAAGAAAAAACATTCCTAACAAATCGTTGTCATGCACTGCTTCAAGCTATTATCTTACATGTATCACTCTTCTCTACAGCTCAATATTCCCCTTTCTGCTATTCAATTTCACAGAATTGAATCAGAATTCGGCCGAAAGAGGAAATATTCGAGGACTAATCATAGAGAACAACAAAACGCCAAAATTTTGAACTGTTTTATTCATCTCTTTTTATCAAAATTTCGTTACTTTGATCAACTCATATTTTAATATTTTAAGCTCATTCTCAAAAGTATTTAGTTACAAGTTTTGTGTTTTATCTGGAAGTTTATGCAATTACGTTCGTTTTCTTTGGCATCAATTCTGTTTATCTCCTAATAGCACACGCGCTTTGTTATTGGTCCATATTTTCATAATATCAAGTCAGATAGATCATGTCAGACTCTTACAATAACAGCTCTGATGATAATTTATCAACTCCTCTCGTCACTTCCAGCACCACCAGTGAATCCACTGCAGAGCCATTGACTCCTGTTTCCCAAGATGAAAAACCACCTCTTAAAAAGCAAAAGAAAAGACACAACTCTTTGGATCATCTGTTGTACATTGCACAATGGTATACCAATTTAGGTGATGGTCAAGATGGTTTGAGTGGCCCAGGTATTGAGGAAAACTACGGTATCACTTCCAAAAGAACATCTAGAAGCAAAAGGAGTAAAACATTTCAAGACGAAATGTATGAAATACAAAGACAAGAAGATAAAAAAAGGGAAGAAGTAAGGATTAAAAAGGAGAGACAATTAGAACAATTAAGAAAAGAAGCAGAAGAAAAACAAAGGATTGAAAGAGAAAAAGAACTGAAAAGGAAAGCTGAAAAAAGAAAACTAGTGGAACAACAAAAGGCTGAAAAAGCTGAAAAGGCTCGTAATAGCAGGATGTCCAAAACTCCGGTTTCCCCCTCACCTGAATCCATGCCTGAGCCATCGCCAACACCTGAACCTGAACCTGAAGAATTTGTTGATGGTTATAAACCATTTTCCTACAGTTTAGAAAAAGATGTTGAAATCCCAATTCGTGATGATTTCTTCATTCGTGAAATTTATCAAAATAAACTTGAAGAAGTTACGGTAAAATTCAGATCAGCATATGAATTAATTACTGGGTACAGCTCCAAATATTATAAATCAATTAAAAATTTTGAACCAAAGGAAGTTTTGTTCAAAAATGTTATTTTCCCTTCAGTTTATGAAAAATATTATTCAGTTCGGACTGTTAGCGATTTGCAATTGGATCCATTTGAAGAGATGGGTAAGTTGATGGAACTATTAGCATTGAATTATTTCCCAGATGATGAAAAATTGGCAATTTATGACCCAGCAGATCCATACAGTTCATTAGTTGGTAAATATTCCAAAGCATTATATCAAAACAATTACAATTCAGCAATCAGTAAAATCAGCAGATTTAATTCAATTTCAAAAAGAATTCAAAAAACTGGTGGATTTGTTAAACATTTAACACAAAAGAAAACGGTTTCAAGAGTTTTCATTCATGAAATCTTGAATGAGATTTATTCAAGATCAGTTTCTCCAAAAGTCCATCTATTGAAAAGATATCAAGCTTTTTCAAGTAACGTTTATGGTGAATTATTACCAAAATTTTTATCTCAAGTTTTTGATAAAGTTGGTTTGAATTCTAAATCTCTTTTCATGGATTTAGGCTCAGGTGTTGGTAATGTTACAATTCAAGCAGCATTGGAATATGGCTGTGAAAGTTATGGCTGTGAGATCATGGATAATTGCTCAGAATTAGGAGATTTACAATTGATTGAGTTTGAAGAACGTTGTAAACTGTTTGGATTAAATCCAGGTAAATGTAAATTTTTCCATAGACAAAGTTTCATTGATAATCCTCAAGTTAAAGAAGTTATTGACAAATGTGACGTTATATTGGTCAATAATTTCTTATTTACACCAGACTTAAAAGAAAAAACGTTGAGATTATTCAATAATTTAAAACCAAAAACTAAAATCATCAGTTTGAAAACGATTTTACCAGACAGTCATCATATTGAGTTTGATGACGTTGATAATTATGTCAACAAATTTGAAGTTTGTAAATATGAATTTGAAACAAATTCAGTTTCATGGACAGCCAAAGGTGGTGTCTTCTATATTTCAGAGTACACTGGATTGATTTCAGAAAGGGCTTTGTCAGTTTTCAACACCCGTGCTAGAGAAAGAAAAATTGTCATCCACAAGACATTACTTAATGACTGAAAAGTTAATGTACTATATCAGAATATTACCTATGTAGTTTGTTACAATTTACTATACCAGTTCCAAGTTCGCTCGGGTTAATTTTGACACAAATGCTTAATTTTGCATGTGTAGAAAAAAATTTTTGAATCGAAGAATTTCCGTTACTCTCTGTCTTATTCAAAATTACATAGATTGACAAAATGTCTGCTGAGAGAATCGCCCAAAACGCTGCTGAATTGAAGAATGCTTTGCATCAATACCCAAACTTCCCTCAACAAGGGATTTTGTTCGAAGATTTCTTACCAATTTTCAGATCACCAGAATTATGCAAGAAATTGATTGCATCTTTCAAAGCCCACGTTGAATCCAAATTCCCAAACGAAAAAATTGACTACATCGTCGGTTTAGAATCAAGAGGGTTCTTGTTTGGTCCAACTTTAGCTTTAGAATTAAATGCTGGTTTTGTTCCAGTTAGAAAAGCTGGTAAATTACCAGGTCAAGTTCAAAAAGCAACTTACGTCAAAGAATACGGTGAAGACGTCTTCGAAATTCAATCTGAATCCATTCCTGAAGGTTCAAATGTTATCATCGTTGATGATATTATTGCCACTGGTGGTTCTGCTGCCGCTGCTGGTGAATTAGTTAATGCCATTGGTGGTAATTTATTAGAATTCTTATTCGTCTTGGAATTAGACTT
The DNA here is from genome assembly GCA_020280145.1 of Gotozyma botsteinii. Lineage (NCBI taxonomy): Eukaryota > Fungi > Ascomycota > Saccharomycetes > Phaffomycetales > Phaffomycetaceae > Gotozyma > Gotozyma botsteinii. The sequence goes on from JAFIIU010000002.1 coordinate 418,139, forward strand.
CTTGAAAGGTACTGAAAAACTATCAGCTCCAAGTTTTACTTTATTGTCTGGACAAACTGAAAAATTGAAAGATTAAGAAAATGATATAATGATTGCTTTATTATGTATATTAGCTTAATGATTGCCGTTTTTGATAGAATAATACTGAACTGATGTGTATTTGTCGTAAATAATGGGAAAAAGATCTCAAGTGTTATCTAAACACTAAAATATTCCTACTTTTTGATACTTGGAAGTTTGAACAGTTGACATGGAGACCATAACTGTTGACAGGCACTATTATAAGTGATGCAAGATAGTAAAAAAAAGGGCCGAGCGGGGAATTGAACCCCGGACCACTCGCACGTTTTTAGAGTCAGTTTACTGTCTCTTCGCCCAAAGCGAGTATCATACGCCTAGACCACACGGCCGATTCGTGACAAAAACATCAGGGTTTAGGACTGGTTTGGGACACAATCACGTGGAAATCACGTGAGGGTCTTTTCATAATTCAGATTTAGATCAAGTGGAAGCATTTCTCTTAAATATTTGTTTAAGAGCGTGTCGGTTTGGATCTTTTTGTTTTATGTTGAGTTCTGAATGGAAAGAACAAGAGGAATTAATAGATTCTTTCATAAACGTTGAAGAATATGACAAATTGTTGTTTCTATTAGAAACTACATTGTTCAGTAATGCTCCAAAATTGTTGTGCCCATCGAGTTTTGTTATAAGAATTCTTTTCACCTTATGTACGCTGGAAGAGTACTATAATGCCGACATGATCAGGAATGAGTTCAAGCAGCCATCATCCGATATTCCAATTAGTCAAAGAGCCTATCAAATACTGTACACATTGATTGAGCTTCCTAAGAATCATGATTCAAAAGCAGAGACTGATCCTTTTAGTCCTTTGAAATTTGATAATGAAGACGTTAAATTTGCTAAAGAACAACTCATTGAGTCTTTGAGATTCATTGATAGCAGTACAAACCGTTATAACTTCAGACCTCTGAAGTCAAAAAAGAATTATAAAGAGAAGCCAATTTTTCCATTGATGGAAACTCCAAAGAAGAAAAGAATTTCAGTGGTTGATAACGAAAGTGCAATAAACTGGTCCCCAGAAAGAAGGAAATTAGAGCAGGAATTTGCTGAAGTATTGGAAAATAGGGGACTTGCTGATGATAATAACTCTTCAGATAGTGAATCCGAGTTAGATCTCTTGAAAACTGCACATAGAAAATCTGCTAAAATATTAAAAAACGATAGAATAGACATTGCATTGGGACAAAATAAGATATGGATCGCAATTCAATGGTGTTTGAAGTGCTCATTAGATAAAAATGATCCATTAATTTATAAAAGTTGGGAAATGTGGAACAATCTATTGAGTTTGATCATTGAAATATTTAAAATGGAATTTGATGATTTCGTTGATCGTCATGAAGAGGATGAACAGCTAATATTTGAGGACTTAATAGTTTTCAAATTTCTAGAACATGCTGCTCAATCTTTGTGGGACACAAAGTTACCTGAACTACTATTGAAAACTGAAACATTCACAAGTTTGCCAATATTCAAGCATGAGTTGACTAAATCAAAATCAATTATTATTGAAAGAGTGTTACAAGAACCTGAAAATGCCAAACAAATCTCTACAAAAGGGTCTAAATTGTTAAGAGACATATTCTTGTTGAGCTGTAAAGCAACTAGATATAGGAAATATGATATTTCAGTTTCTCACAGATCAATGTGGTCGTTTGATAACCTTGTGACGAACTTCACATTGTTGTTGAGAACTGGTACATACCAAGACTTGGTCCACTTTGTGCAAATTGATGATGAATATATGGATGATGAACTAATAGTTGAAATTTATGAGCATATACTCACTTGTTTTTTAGTGCAATTGACAACCTACAAGTTTAAACAGAATGATGATTTCTATTGGATTTTCGAGAATGATGCGAGATCATTTGGTTTCATTATTGATCTATTTGAAAAAGTTGCATTCACTGAAAGCCTATTTTATACTGATGGCATTTATGATACCGAGAAAGCTTTGGATGACTATAACAAAGTTACTGTCATTCTTTATAATTTTTTCAAATTATGGGTTCATTGTGCAGAGGTTAATTTAGATCAACAGCTAATGCAAAAAGTTCTTGATTCTGCTAAAATTGGTGAAGTTGGCAGGTTGAGAATTATCAAAAAAATTTACAAAAATGCTCATAAACAATTACCAAATGATGAGTTGAGAAATCTTGCTACATTTATAAAATTTGAATTAGAGAATATTAATTAAAAAATGGACCTTCAAAAGATGATTAAGCTATTTATTCAGTGTTATTGGTTGTTAGACTCGCAATTGACACGAATATGAACTAAACAACGAATAGATTTTCTAACTGCTTCCACATGCCATGGTAATAATGAATCTTTTGGATCAACAACGCCGTACAGTTCTGAAATTGTTGAAAGATTTCTAAACTGGGTTAACAAAATTTTCATCAGCTCATTATTCTGTAGATTAGATGGACAACTCAATAAATTGATTTCAAAAGTGCGAATCAGATTGTGACTGTTCTTAATTGGCTTAATCAAGTAACCTGTCTTGACACTAAATCGACTTGGTGCATTAGCTAAGGTTTCCGAACTATCAATCATAACGCCATAAACGGTATCACAGATATCAACAATAGTATTTTGTTCATCAAACAGAGTTTTAGTATCGCTAGATGATGGTGATTCATGTGAAAAACCAGATGCTTTAGTCATAGTGAACAAATCTGGTGAATTAATTTGTTGTGGTGTGAAAATAGATGGTGTTAAACCAGTCGAAGAACCAACAGTTGGTGCAGAATCTCTCCCCATGATACCATTCATTAATTTCTCGTTTTCAGATTGTTGATTGAAAACTTTACTAATTGGGAATCCAACTTCATCAGCCTCGAGTAGCAACTTGGAATTATCTGAAGCTGAAACAACAATCAATGTTAGATCCCTAGTTTTGGATGATAATCTTTTCAAATGTAATAACTCATCATCAGGAATCATACCGTTTAATCTTGTCAAAATCAAATGTTTCTTGCCTTTCAATTTTGCTGAAAATTTTGAAGTTATGTCCCAAATTTCATTCATAACATTTTCAATTGTATGAGCATTAGTAACGTGGGTTTTATTATTAGCACAATACCAGGCTTTAGTCTTTCTGAATTTAGAATTTTCATCAGTCCAAGCAGCAACAATCCATTCTTTATCAATAGACCGATCATAACTTAAATGAATATAAGAATCTTGCGATAAGAAATCTCCGGAAATCGACTGTTTAGTTAATTTGAAATCAATAGATTCTGGTAAAGAAGTTGATAACTCTGCAAATGTTAAATTTGAATCACCGACTGAATTGTAAATGTTTAATGCTAGTCTTCCTAACTTGTTAATTGATATGGTGGAAAAAACACCATTATTAGTAATAAAAGATTTTGGAATCATCTTCAACGAAAATTTCGCCTTATCTGATTTGGCAGCTTCTTTGAATTCTTCAAAAACTTGAATCTCTGACAAAGTTGAAACAAAACTGTGATTACTATCTGGGTATATCACTAAAATTTCTTCCAATTCATTTGAAAAGGATAATTCTTTCTTTAATTGGTTTGCTGCTTTCAAAACAGTGTCTTTCATATTTCCATGATCAAAAAGTAATAATCCATCATTAATGTATTCATCTGTGTCAGAAATAGTAACCTTCTCAATTTTACCCAGTTGGAATTTATACTGATATATTTCAATAAATGATTTCAAAAAGTAACTAGACTGTTCAACCAAATCACAAGGTGATAGGACTAATACTGATATATTTTTTCGTTCATTTAAGGGTTTGAAACTCATCAAATTCCATAGATATAAAGAATTTGCATTGACTGATAACTCTTGTGTGAATCTTTTGAGTCTCATCTTTGGTGATTTCAATGGGAAAACATAATTATATTCTTTCTTTTCCTGATATAAATCATTGTTTCTGTTTATTGAAGTCAGGTCAGAGGGATCAGTAGTAAATGTAGCATTATTTGTTTTGATTAGAGGATTTCTACTCATGGATCCAGCACTTCCACATAAAGCATTTGTTTGAAAGGAAGATAATGGTGATTCAATATCAAGATTTAACATTTCATCATCATCTTTGGAATCATTTTCATTGCTATTGCTTTTGTTAAACCCTGAATATTCCAATAATGTGGTTTTATGAATATCTGGGAAAATCTGTGCAATTGACCTTTCAATAGTTTCATTTTGATTGAAAACTTTTTTAATTGGACAAGGTATATCTTCAAATGAATAAGTATCATTCCATACTATTTGAGTTAATAATTCATCAATGGTACTTTCAACTTTATTGAATTCAATCTGAGGGTTATTCATAAACACATGAGTTGGAATGGTGAACAATGGAATTGATCTGAGCAAAAATGGCATACAATTAGGAGCACCATTATTATCTTTGGTTGTACTAGGTTCGATTGGTGAATTAGATCCGGATCTTGAAATTTCCTCGCCGCTTAATTTAAGTTTCTTTGAATCTGGTCCGATAGCATCTGGTAAATTTTCAGATGGTTTTAAGTTGGAGAAATCTTCATTGTCTGGTAAAACTCTTGAATCGTTATCTGAATGGTTACCATTCTCTAATGGTGTTGAATCTTTGATATTAGAAATTTCATCTTCATTAGATTCCATTTCTTCATCATCATAGTCATCATCTTCTTCCTCTCCATAATCATCGTCTTCATCGTCTTCATCTTCATCATCGCCTTGATCTTGACCAAAACTTTCAGTTATTGACATAGCAGGAACACTATCAGCATTATTTTTTCTTACAAAGAATTTACCACCATCAGCATACTTATCATCAACGTTTGCTTTAATGATTGGATTGAAATTCAAAGGGGAAAAGATACTTTTTTTTCTATTCTTTGGAGAAATAACAGGTAGTGGGGCTCCAGGATCTTGATATGGGCTTGGTGATTTAGATAACGTCATTTCATGAAGTGGGATATCATATGGATTTTGTTCAACAATTTCTGGACCTTTAGACTCATCATGGTTGTTTTCTTGGTGACTTTCATCATTCAAAGAACCCTCCTCATTGTTTGCTTCTGTTAATAACTCTAGTTCTGATGCTAAATTATCAACTAATTCATCTTCGTCTAATAAATCATCAACATCAATGGAGACTCCTGTATCTATCCCATGATTTTCTTCTTGTCTGTCATTATTATTGATACCATTATCGTCATTATTACTGTTGTTGTCATTATTATTATCGTTATCAAAGAAATCAAAATCAGAATCATTGATTTCAACATCCCCAACATCGTCATCATCACCACCATCACCAAATAATTCTTCATTCAGATAGTTCCAGTTATTATTAGTAGTACTATCTGTTGATTCTTCCACCTGTGGAATAGAATTTGAAACTGGCGAAGCTGATGGTTCAACAGTTGCGTTAACTGTTGACGGTTGCGTACTATGAGGGGTATCAAGTTTCACTAAAGGATGGGTAGGATGGTCTGTATTAGAATGATTTTCTAAATTGAGAGGTGTGTTAGTTGAAGTTGGTGCTGTTGATGGGGTTTTCATTTGTGAAGAAGCCTTCAAATTCACAAAGTCATGAATTAATGATAATGGGTCAATTGAGGATGGGGCTCTAACTGGTTCAGATTTTACTAATTCATCAGCTTTTTGTATTATGCATAATTCTAAAGGCCATAACAAATATTTGATATTAGCAACAGGTTTTAAATAATCTGATATTTGAGTTGTCATTCCATTCAAATGTGATAAGTTCGGTACAAGTTTTACCCAAGTACATGATTCAGGATCTATGATGATGTTATGCAGATTTGATAATGATTCAATGATTGTGGAAAAATTCGATGGTTTTGGAGTTGTTGATTTCTCTATAGAGTTTTCAACAAGATAAGCACGAATACCTGATGGTGCTAAATAAATTGCATAGTTAGAATTGACGTTTTCTAACAATGGAGATAAACTACTCAAGTTATCAAACTGTTTTGGAGTTCTTGTTATGGAAATACCAACATCGGCATCTTCAATAAACTTAGCTTCAATCTCTAAAATATCCAGATTTGACAATAATGCAGCATTACCAAAAGGTATGATCTCTTTACGCATGGTAAGATTCAACATCAGCAACTTCTTCAAAGCTTTCAAAAACGTAACACATAGCACTGTGGTCAATGGACTTGGAGTATTTATGCTTGTTTTGAACAAAGTCTTGGGAAAGAACGTCAATATGGGACCTTGTACGATATTGAAGTCTCCAAATGGAGATGGTGGATCATGTGAGTCTACACTGAAGACATGAAGCTCTTTTGCGTAGATAGTCGCCAGTAATTTCGGATTATTGGTTCTTAGATTGCACTCAACGTTTAAAAGTACCTGATCGTCTGCAATCGCTGGTTTAATGATGCAATATTTGATCTCAGGTAAATGAGCCTTCATGAGACAGATGTTAGTAAACGAGGCATCCAGAAAAGTAAACTGCACGGGTAAAAAGTCCCACTGTTTTACTCACCAGCGTGTAGAAGTTGGTTTGGATGTTTTGTATATCCATTCCGTTCACCAGTTCGCCAATTGGACGCTTTATGTGGATTTTACTTTTTAATCCACAAACTGAACAAAAATCGAAATTTTGGAATTTTGATTTTCGATCACATGACACAATTTTTAGTGTCAAAACAAAAACAAAAAGCCAAACAGAACAATGAAACCCAGAAAGATAAAGAAGCAAAGAGGAATGTCTTGCTTCAATTGGTGCAGCAGCTCTTGCTGTGGGGGGGGCAAGGAAGATTTTCCGCCGGAAATGAAGCAGCTTTCTGTGTTACAACGAGGAACATCCAGCAGCTCGATTGCTGTGAAGAATAACTTGTATTATAAATCTGAAGGTGCTTTGGAGTTGGGAGATGTTTACAGGTTCGAGATTCAGTATGAGCCAGGAAAGGATAACAGTACGCTTGAGGAAGATTCCAACGGCCAGTTTCTATGGATCAAGGTGAGAAACATCGAGAATAACTTGTTCAGACCCATTTATCTAACCGGTCCGTTCGCTTTCTATGTTGATATCACTCCGCATAACTACAAGAATAATGAACTTTTTGATGAAAAGATACAGTACAACCCAGATATCAAGCCAGGAAGTGCATTCAAGGGAAAGCTCTATGTCAATAAGAACAGTTTAGTCAAGGAGGGTTTGTACTGCTGGACTGTGGATGTTGTGTCTCAAATTACGTTAACAGTTGGTTTCGAAATCAAGTTGTTAGTGTTGATAGGTTTGGATTATAAGCTTTTGAGAAAATCACTATATGAAAAAGATATATCTGGAAAAGAAGGTGTTTTGACAGTTGAAAGACTTGATACGAAAACTTTATGCAATCAACCTCCAAAGCATCCTGACAAGCCGGTTCATTTGGTTGTTACCACACACGGCATTTTTTCCAATATTGGTGCAGATATGCTATATTTGAGAGATCAAATAGAAAATAAAGTTAAAGATAATGATGATGCCAATGTTATTGTTCGTGGATTTTCTGGTAATATTGGTAAAAGTGGTAAGGGGATTAAATATTTAGGTAAAAGAGTTGGTGATTATATTTTAGAATTATACGATCATAGTGGTTATGATATTGATAGAGTATCATTCATTGGACATTCATTAGGTGGACCTGTTCAAGCATATGCTATATTCCATATTGTTTCACAAAGACCTACGTTTTTTCAAAAAGTGATTCCTATTAATTTAATAACGTTGGCAAGTCCCATGTTGGGTGTATTATCAGATGTTCCACTAGCTGTTTCAATTGCATTAGATTTTGGGTTTTTAGGTAAAACTGGGAAAGATTTAACCTTAACTCATAAATTTCCTTCAATTGTTAAAACTCATCAAAAATCAATCAATGGTGAAGATAAAGAACATACAAGATTATCTTTGAAACCAATTCTAGAGCAACTCCTGATGAAAACAGTACATGGAATTTACGAATCCTTTTTAAGAAGAACAACTTATGCAAATGCAATCAATGATGGGATTGTACCATTAGGAACTTCTGCACTATTATATTTAGATTGGAAAAGTTTGGGTCAAGTATCATTTCTGAAAAAAAACAATGATGCTGGCCATAATGAGGCTTCATCTAATGACAAATCACAATTTGAAACGATTGTTGAAGCAAACAATGAAGAGAGCTATACTTCTGATAGAACTCCTAAAGAATCATCAACAGATACGAGTATTGAAACTAATACTACACCTGTTGTTACTCCCATTGAAAAAAAATCTCATAAATTACCATCATCTTCTGACAATTTAGTTTTGAAAAATATCACTACAACATTTAATTCAATAGATAGTGTTGCTTCATTAAATACACTCAGGAAGAAATCAAGAAAATTTAGAAATAAAAGATATTTAAGAACTCAAACTGTTCACACAACTCGATCGTCACAAACTCGCATTAATTCGGAATCAACCACACCAGCTCCAATTTCACCAACTCCAGAATTACCATTCCCATCAACTCAAATTGTACATGGTCCAGTTGAAATGGTTTCTTCTGAACTAGAAAATAAAGAGGAAAAGGATGATGATATGCACATTCCACCTGTTGCTTCCACTGTCTTATCTGCTGCTAATGCAGTTCTTTCACCAACTCCGAAACCAGATTATTTAGTCGATCCAGATGAGAGACCAGAGACCATATTCCATGATAAGGTCTATAAATTTTCTGACTTACCAGAACCGCATTATTTGGCAAATCACCCAAAGCATCTAATTGGTGTGTTCTCCAGTAAGAACAAGAAGGAACTACAAGAGAAATTGGCAAGATCATGGCATTCAGGAATGGATTGGAGAAAAGTTTTAGTTACTTTGAAACCAGATGCACATAACAATATAATTGTCAGAAGAAAATACGTTAATGCTTGGGGTTGGGGAGTTATTGAACATTTAGTGGACAAACATTTTAGTGAAGAAGCGATTAGGGCAGATGATATATTTGTGAAAACTGTTAGAGCTAAGCAAGCTAAGTGAAGGCCCCTTGTCTAGGGATAATTCAAGATTTCGCATTCTATGTATTATTTATGACCATTGATAGATTTAGCTAGTGTAGATGTTTCACTTGCCGTTGTTTTGTGGCCAGCCAAAAGGAAGAGACTAACTACGAAAAGAATTGCAAACGAGACCTGCATTGTTTCTTCACCAAAAATTCTGTTGTATTCGTTCAAAATTCTTGAAAAATGTTTTGAATGTCACTTAAAGCATGTTTCTTTAACAAGTAGATGGCTCATGTAGGGTCTGTCACATGTTACGTAAAACGAGTATTCAAATTCCCTTAAAGGGAAATTTTGTAGAGAAAAAAAAGAGAAAAACTTCAAATTGAGATATGTACGTACTAATGCATTTATTCAATTGATAAGACAATTCTTAGAAACTTTTGTTCTGAGCATAGAACAAGTTTGTTAACAAAGACATTGCTTTATTTGCAATTTTATATTCCTTTTGAGTTTTGGAAATCTTCATCACGTGATATGTACAAATTTTCAATTTTTCCTTAAAGATATTTATTTCGTTTGTCTACCTTAAAGTAAGTTCTAATAAGTTTATTTCTACTTTGATTCAATTATACCCTGTCTAGTCCCTTGTTCCGTCGTCTACTCACATATTATTTCATCTTCTACCATTTTCATCTACTCAGCAGCTCGCATCTTGCCTTTATCTGTGTATCGTACTGCTGGTTCCTTATCTAATAACAAATAAATCATAAAATCAAGATGTTTGAAAACAAAAAGCAAAGATGGTCTTTAGGTTTACTGATGCTAGCCATAGTCGTCTTGTCTTGGGTACTGTCCTCTTTTTTGGTCAACGACCTATTTGAAAAAGACATTTACAGAAAACCATTCTTCATCACATATGTTAACACTGGTACTTTTATCTTCTATTTAGTACCATATGTTAAGAAGCTTTTAAAAAATTATAGAGAAACAGGCTCTTTAGAATATAAAGAAATTGAACAAGAATTATTATATGATGACGTTTCATCAAGTGAAGAATTAGCATTAAGTGGATCTGATGACTTTGAAAATAAGTTGTCGTTGAAAGAGACTATTAAACTAAGTGCCCAATTTTGTATTGTTTGGTATTTGGCTAATTTGACCACAAATGCATCATTAACTTATACAAGTGTTGGCTCCCAAACGATATTGTCATCAACTTCATCATTCTTCACTTTATTAGTTGGTAGTTTAGCCAAAACTGAAACTTTCAACACTGTTAAAATTTTCGGCTTATTATTGTCATTTATTGGTGTTATATTAATTACAAAAACTGATAGTGATAACGTTTCACATGATCTCCAAAGAACTAGGTTAAGTATATTTATTGGAAATCTACTTGCCTTAACTGGTGCTTTATTATATGGTGTTTATACAACCTTATTGAAATATAAAATCAAACATGAATCAAGAATTAACATGAAAGTGTTCTTTGGATTTGTTGGTATTTTCAATTTAATAATGCTATGGCCTTCATTAATAATATTTCACTATACTGGAATTGAAAAATTTGAATTACCCTCAGGTTCTTTGGTCATATCAATTTTATTAATCAACTGTTTAATCACATTCATCTCAGATTTCTGTTGGGTTAAGGCAATGTTATTAACTTCTCCGTTGACTGTCACGGTTGGTTTGTCTGCAACTATCCCATTGGCTATGATTGGTGATATTATTTTCAAAGATGAAAAAATCACAGCTGTTTACGTTATTGCGGCAACAATGATTGGTATCTCATTCTTGGTTATCAATAATGATGAAGAAAATGAAAAAAGATTTGATTGATCCTTACCCTTTTACGATTAATTTTTCATCAACTTATGACTATTATGACCTATCTTTGTTTAGCAATCTAATCGATGCCTATCAGTATCTATTATGATTTTTCAATTTTGTTTTTTTGCATCTGACCTTATGATTTGTATTCTACATACCTTATATGTGTGTCCTATATGTTCTATTTATACTAATATATAAAGAAATCAAAAAGTTAAAACAATGCGACTGTAGATAAATAACATGAAATCAAAAAAAAAACTGTGCTTGCTAACTCTATAACCATTTAGCAAGTTGGTAAGGATAATCAGGATCTTTAATGACAAAAATGGAAGTTAAAAAATTGAAAGTATAGAAAATTGCAAAACTTGTTGTGATTGTTAATACTGTCCTTTTTTTATCATTTTCAATTTTTGGTATTGAAACAGTTAATGCAAAAATAAATAAAACTAAAGCTAGATAAATTCCACTAACAATAAAGGTTTCGGTACCAAATTGCCAATGAGTACCACCACTGAAGTACATCATCTCACCTTGGTCATTTTTTGAAATAAATGGGATTCCTCTGATAACGGTAAACATATAACCACTAGTTAATAGAATAATAACTATCGTGGTAGCAAATTTGATACCTGTATGAGAATCGATCTTGGATAACACTTTCTTTTTCAACAACAAGACAAATAAGAAAGTACCAAAAAAATACTGAACAAACAAACTTGGATCAAATGGTTCGTTGACTCTAATATTTGAACCTGTTAGTTTACTAACAAATGAAGCAAAGTCCAAAACGTCATTCAATGCGTTTTCACCAATAGTGTAAGGAAAACGAGGATCTGATAGGCTTGATGTCAGTGTACTGTTTGGTGGATAAACCCACAACACGGGGACAGCATTTAATTTCATTCTGGTGTATAAGTCTCTATTATTTGTGAATTCTGCTATAAGAAAGAAGATTGCATCTTTGCCTGGATTACTTTCATAGTAAGAGCTAGCAACACTTTTGTACTTGTCATCAAACTTCTTACAGTTTGGGCATTCAATCGAAGCATCCAAAGTGGTGAATAAAATCGACAAGTAGTAGTCTCTTGGACCATTGAGAATCTGATCTGAATTTGACGAGTCCAAATAGATAACACCACGAGATTCCTGCTGAGCCTGCAATTGGAACAACTCGTCTGAGGATAGTCCAGCATGTGCCCAGTTCATGAGCAATAAGCCACAGAAAAAGGTCAGAAATGGCAACTTCATCGTCTCTGTCTTCTCCTCTGCTGGATTCAATCAAATTCAGTAACATCAAACACAAATCAAATGAACAAATTCAAAAAAACATTTTGTTACGGTTTGTTTACCCTCGGAAATAAAAATCAAAACAAAAGTTTTTTGTTTGTGAGTTTCAGAAATTTATCTACTGATGAATAACAAATAGTAGATACGTTACGAGGATCAATGGTGCAGATTGCAGCAGGGGAACATTGGATTCGATACCATGAAGCTTCTGAGGCTGCTGCCCGTGCATGGGGGCAGGAAATGGAACGCAGACAGGTGTTACAACAGGCCATCTTGTTCAAGGTCATTTTGCAACAACAACTGGCATTGGAATCGAATACATCTCAGAAATTACAAGTCAACAACTCGACAAAACAGGAATTGAGCAAAGCGCAACATGAGAAGAAACTTTTGGAGAACAAAGTGTCGCAACAGTCGAATGAAATTGAAACATTGAAGAAGAAGTCTGCTAGTCAGCTGATATTACAAAAGGAAAACATGCAATTGAAGAATCAAATAACTAAACTAAACACTCAAATAAGTGAATCCAAAAATGAGGTCAATAAAACCAAACAACAATTCCTCACACAAAAGGCTGTTCTTGAATCTAAACTAGAAACTGCAAAGAAGAATATCAAAAATTTGAAAGATCAAAAAGATCCAGTAACAAAATTGAATCCACCAAGTTTAATATCACCTACAAAAGTTATCGACAAACAACTGAACAAACCGCAGTTGTCGAATTTCTCAGTTTCTCCATTTTTAACCAAATCATTAAAAACACCACAATCACCAACAAAACAAATTGCACAAACTCCTTCAGCAAATAAAGCTTATAAACCTCATCCACTGAGTATGGTTGAATCCTCAACTCCCCAGCAGCCATCAAATACCGTTCTGGCACAATCTACTCCTGGTACATCTCTAAAATCTCCTTCTAAAGTGGTAATCGCAAGAAGACCAGGAAGTGCACTTAAGAACCTGTTATCTCCAAAAAAAGAAGCTTCTAAACCTAAAGCAACTGGAAAGAAGAAGAAAGCATCTTCATTATTTGATGATGATGATGTTGAGGATGATGATTTATTTGGAAGTTCAATTAGAAAAGTCAAAATAGCCACCGTTGAGAAAGCTAATAAAGACACGGAAGAAGCTGCAGAGGTTAATAACAATGCTGAAACCACTACCAACAATATTATCAAGAAGAAAAGGAGAAAGATTGGAACAAAGACTATCGTTGAAGTTGATGAAGATGAGTTGCACAACTCAAACTTTTCACCAATAAAACGGGTGAAACTTCTGGATAAACTAGGAGGAATCAGTCCATTGAAACAAAGAAACACTGAACGTAATCTCTTCAGGGTATAATTCAAAGGTATAGCCTGAAATGACAATAATAATGACCATCTCTGACCCTTCTTTAACTGTAGGATCTCTGCCATAATAACAAAATTGTGTCAAAAACATCCAAACATCTCGCAAATAACAACAAATTCAATCCTACTACAAAAAGAAAACAAACTGATGAATCCACAGTTGGAAATGGATCGTGCTACGAAAGTCATACGATCCACAGATTACGATGCTTTGTCGTGTCGAGTATCTGCGCATACCAAGAATTACATACAGAATGCTTATCTTGTAAACGTTTTGCAAGGGTTTGAACGATTTTTAAAGTATGAGTACAAATTATCATCGAAGAGAATATTTAACTCAATTGTGGCGAGTGGGAATAAAATGCCAATTATCAATCGTGGAACTTATATAAGGACAGTATCGATAGATATTGTCATTGAGAAGTTTATGAAGAGATTTGAAAATCAACAAAAGAGAATAATCAATCTTGGTGCTGGATCAGATACTAGAGTTTTCAAGATATTGGAAGAAAATGACCATGATTTGGAATACGTTGAGTTTGATTTCCCGGAATCAACCAAATTAAAGCATGCAGTTATTAAAACCGATCCTGAATTATCGAAAATTGTTGGATTGGATCAAGTTCAAGAAATTCCAGTTGATTTAGAAACCTTCTATAATGAATTATCAAATTCATTGATAGTGGATAAATATAAATTAATTGATCTTGATCTTCGAAATAATTCCAAGTTCGAAGAAATATTGAAAACGCATTTTGATTCAAATTCACCAACTTTAATAATTTCAGAATGCATGCTATGTTATGCAAATTCAAATGATTCAACAAACTTAATAAATTCAATTTTGAAATTCTTCAATAACATTTCTCTGCTTATTTATGATCCAATTGGTGGTACAGATAATTTTGGTAATGTTATGATTGAAAATTTGAAAATTCGCAGCATTTCAATGCCTTCATTGTTACAATTTAATACGTTAGATAAATATGCACAAAGATTGAAAGCTTTAGGATTTGATCAAGTTAAAAGTTCAAACATGTACAGCATATTAAACAACTGGATTGATGTTGCAGAACAGAGAAGGATATCAAAATTGGAATTCTTGGATGAAATCGAGGAACTAAAATTATTATTGGAACATTATTGCATATTAGTTGCAACTTCAGGATTCGAATGGAAAGATGATTTAAATCTACAATTCGATCTTACAGTATAAGCAATTATCGAAATACACAAATTATTATTAAATTCTCATCATCATTATTATCTAAACATTAAACCATCTCTTTCACCTTGACTACGCCATTGAGAGCCTGGAGCAGTCCCACTTTCCATTAGATATAGTCTCCATGCTTCTCTTATATGCTCAGGTAAAAGTGGACCATGCTCATTAATATTCTTCAAATTGATCTTTCTCAACTCGGATTTAATTTCATCCATTTTATGTTTAAACTGAGTTAAATCAATCATACTCTCTGATTTATTTTCATTTATTACTTTTTTCATCACTGATTCTTGTCTTTTTAATTCTTGCAATAAATGTCTCTTCTCATTCAATTTAATTAAATAATTAGCTTTGTCATATCTTTTCTTAACTTTTATTGCTCTTACAACAATTTGACCAACAAACACTTTAGAAACACCAGCTAGAACAACAGCAACGTTATTAGAAACACTCTGATTAAGAACCGTATTAGCAATCTTCTTGACACCACTCTTGTTAACAGGAGTTCTTCTATAGTATTGGTATCGTAGCATTTGTTCAGGATCTAAATTCTCTATCAACAGTCTTTTCTTCTCTTCTTCATCCAAATCTTCTTCTGGCTCCTCGGGTATTTCCTCTTCATCGTCTTGCAAATTAGTGATCTTCTTAGAGTTGTTGACAACATGGAAGATCTTATCATAGATGAATTTTGTCTCATCATCAAGTAAATTGGAATAAGTCTCCATCTCATCTTCTAGTTCATCATCCTCTTCATCCTCTTCATCTTCCAGCTGAACGCCATCCATTGGCACATCTGACAACTCCAAGTCTTCCTCGTTCTCGTTGTTCTTTGGTTCTTCACTGGCAGATACCGACATTATTGCACCTTAAACAGCAATTAATCCAATAATTCTTCAAACAGTTTACTGAATTAATTCAATTTCGCTTTTTTACGCCAAAATAATTCACGGTACAGCCACGCTTCAGATCGGCACTTTTCTTCGAATGAAAAAAAATCAAAACAGATAAAAAAAATCAAAACAATAAAAAGTTTTCTTTCTTCAGTTTGCTCAAACTTGATTCTATTCTTGCACCGTTTGCTTTATTCGCTAGCCGTCTTGCTACTTTCTGATTTCATAAATTCATCATCACAAAAATGCAAGTTCTTTCACTTTCTTTAATTGCAACCATTCTTGTTAGAAGCGCAGTCGCTGCCACCCCTCCAGCTTGTATGTTGGCCTGTGTTGCCCAAGTCACCAAGGACTCAGACTGTGAACAATTAAACTCTGTTGAATGTGTCTGTTCCAATGAGGCCTCAGCCATTAAGTCATGTCTAGACAGTATTTGTCCAAATGATAATGCTGATACTGCATGGACGTCTTTCAAGAGTTCCTGTGAAGGTGTTGGTGCTCAAGTCAAAGTTGTCAGCTCTTCTTCAAGCTCAACTGAACAATCCAGCTCCAGCTCTTCTGCTGAATCCTCTTCCAGCTCTTCTGCTGAATCCTCTTCCAGCTCTTCTGCTGAATCCTCATCCAGTTCTTCATCTTCATCCTCTTCAGCATCTTCTTCTCACTCATCTTCATCAAGTGCTGCTGCATCTTCATCCTCATCTGAAGAAACATCCTCTTCATCCTCAGCAACCTCATCTCGCTCATCTTCCCACTCATCATCATCAACTCAGTCTTCTTCAAGTGGATCATCCAGCTCTTCAGCAGACCCAACTACTCTTTCTACCTCAACCTCTGAAACAGCCAGTGCATCTTCGTCAGAATCAGTCTCTTCCGGTCTAGGTAATGCCTTACAATTCTCAGCCAGTTCATTAATTGGTTCATTCGTTATTGGTTTGTTGTTATAAGTTAACCATTAACCCATTTGCACTATCTACACTATTTTAGAATTTAACTCATCCTAGAGAATATTTTAGAAAATTCTTCATCCATATTTCAATTTATTCGTTCTGTTCATCGTTCAATTTTTCGAACCATTGACTAGATTACTTAGTTTATACCTTTTTCAATTATTACGGTTTATCAACATCATGTTCTAAAAAAAAGAAATCAATGTAGTTTACAGTAAAATAATTACAGATATTTTTTATTAATTGTTTGATATCGTCATTATAGTCTTTTGACTTTATTATATTGTTTAATTTCTGTAACGACCCTTAATATACCAAAGAGAAACATCAGTGATAGAGGACCTAATAATGGCAGATAAACTGCAACTTTATGTTCTTGCGGGAAAAAGGCTTGTTGGACCATTTCTCGATCAAAGAATGCCTCTTCACTGAATTTGGAAACTTTGATCGATTCAAGTAAAGCACCTTTATGGTTACCTTGTTCAAGTAATTCGACTGTGGTTTTTCTTGAATTCAAAGCATTTTTGACATTGTTTTGAATACTTTTAGGTATGGAAATATTTGGTAATGATTTTGATAACTTCAATAAAGAAGATAAAGAGTTCAATCCGTTATTTAAGTTTTTTAGAATTGTGAGTTTTATCAAGGTATCTAATCTAATTAGTGGTGTCTTTGGATGCAATGGTAACCCTAGCAATGTGAATAATTCAGATGTAAATGTTTGGAAAACAGGGAAAAGAAACTCTTTAGTGATATAAGAATCTTGATCAAGAGATTTTGATTCTAATAAAATTGAACCCCATTGAGGAATCAAAAATGAGGATAAATCATTTTCGAGTTGTAATGGAGATTGATCTTTAGAAGGGAAGAATAAAATAAAATTCAAAGTTGGATAAGAAAATTGATTGGAAGAAACTCCCCATTCTGAAAAATCTAAAATTGTTGATAAATCAGATGCATTTAAAACTTTATGTTCATCTTCTGGTAAATTCAATCTTGTAAAATAAATCATTTCTGTATCAATTGTAAAATTAACATAGTCTTTAAAAAGATATTGAACTGGTTCAAAATATTCTTCAATTGCAGACTTAATATCCCAGTCAATTGGAAATTCATCACCTGTTAACAATTTGAAAGATAAATGAATTTTTGGTGAGTACTGCACTGAATTAATTGATTTGCTGTTTTGATTCTTAGCTTGGAAGCCTTTAATTTCTTCATCAAAGATGTGGTATAATATACTTTGTGTTATGAAAAATGGTAAATCATTATTTTTCACACTTGAGAAAGTGTAGAACAATTTTGTTTCTCTTTTTTCTTCATTAATTGAGATACCTTCACCCTCTCCAAGTTCTAGTATAAGAACATGATCATCATCAGAAGGTGGTTCTTCATTGATCAACATCACGTTCCAATCAACGACTAATCTATCCAATGGATTCTCATTAATTCTATGTAATTCATGATCAATTTGAATTTGAACAGCTTGACACAAGTCAGGAAACTCTAAACCGTCAACTATATGAAGATATACTTTGTTATTGATCTGAACATCAATATTCTCGTGATTTTGCAAGAATTGAATGAAATTAGAAGGCAATGGTGCTCTATAGATCTCTGTCAATTTGAACCATAACGGAAGCCCAATGAACACGTACAATGCCAGCATGGATACAACAATCCATCTTCTCAGCTGGAATGAGTTCTTTCGTTCTGAATCAACAATCTTCTGTATCTTCTCCTGTTTCGACAGTTCCACCATCTCCGTATATTAAGACTTGTTTCTTTGTTTTGATGCTGAAAAGTGATTCTTTTTCCACTAAAAAATCGAATCGAATCTTTTGTGTCTTTTTCGAAACTTTCACGTGACTTCTGGTTTGCTGCGTTGGTGAAATTTTACCCTGGAAAAATTTCTTTTGGAGCTCATTGTAGAAAGAACTAGAGAGGCTTTATAGAGAGATACCTGCAGTTATGGACGAGTCATTGGACCCAGTAGCTAAAGAGCAGGTTTATGTGCACACTGTTTACAATGAAATTGCCTCACATTTCTCGCAGACTCGTTATAAAGTAAGTTAAACTGAGGTTGGTACAGAGTTATGTCCCATGCTAATAAGTTACAGCCATGGCCAATTGTTGAAAGGTTTTTGAAAGAACGCAGTAAGGGGAGCATGGGAATTGATGTTGGATGTGGTAATGGTAAATATTTGGGGGTAAACAAGGATGTTTACATGATCGGAAGTGACCGTTCAGATGGATTAATTGGATGTGCCAAAGAGTTTGGACATGAAGTGATGGTCAGTGATGGTCTTTCCCTGCCGCATCCAGATAACACTTTTGATTTCGCTATCAGTATTGCTGTCATCCATCACTTCTCTACTCCAGAAAGAAGAACCCAAGCTATTTCACATATCTTATCCAAACTGCATTCTGGTGGTGAAGCATTGATTTACGTATGGGCATTGGAACAAGAGAACTCAAGACGTGGTTACAAAGAAGGTGATCCACAAGATGTGTTGGTTCCATGGGTATTACAAAAGAAAGGTCAAAAGAAGAAGAAGGAAGAATCCACAGAAGACCAGCAAGAAGAGCCAAAAGAGGAACCAGACACCAAATTCAGATACTACCATTTATACCAGAAAGGTGAACTGGAAGAAAACGCATTAGCAGCAGGAGGTGAGATCATGGAACAAGGCTACGAGCGTGACAACTGGTACGTTGTCGTAAGAAAGCCATGATATAGATAATGACGAAGATAGTGCATCTACAATTAAATGAACGAATCGGTTATGTGCCATGTAGGCTCATCTCGTAAACTCATAAGTTTGACATAAAATCACTCCTGCATTTTTAATTGTTTCAAGCACTTGAAGATGAATTTGGTTCGATCAAACATTCCTCGTCTCACTCGCGTGTCAAATAGTCGTCTGCTGTTCAATCAAGCAAGGTTTCAGTCCTCAAACCCTCAGAAATGGGACAGAACAAAGATACTATCAAAGCTCATCGAGGTTGTGGGGCCTATCCCATTGTCCCAGTACATGCAACACTGTTTAACGAGTGATTGGGGTTACTACACAAAGCAGCAACCATTTGGAGAGAAGGGTGATTTTGTCACTTCTCCTGAAATATCACAGATGTTTGGTGAATTGATTGGTGTGTGGTTCTTTTCTATTTGGCTGAATCAAAATAGATCGAGTAGTATTAATTTTATTGAACTTGGGCCAGGTAATGGTACTTTGCTAGCTGATTGTTTGAAGAGTTTCAACAGACTTTTGAAAGCTCATCCAGTTAAACAGGATATTTTCCTTGTCGAACGTTCAAAGAAGTTGAGAAGAGTCCAGCATGCTAAACTTTGTGGTGAGTTTGAACTTTCTGATCCCAGTGACGATTTTTGGCATTCAAAACATCATTATAATGGTAACATAACATGGGTTGATACAGAATTAGACATTAAAGATATTGCTTATGAATCAAACACAAGTAATTTCGTCATTGCTCATGAATTCTTTGATGTTTTACCAATAAGGAAATTCATTAAGAAAGAAGAAGGATGGAGAGAATTTTTAGTTGATTTCAATCCAGAATCAAATAAATTATTCTTAACTCAAGCTAAAGAGGAGACTTTATCATCTCATCTCCCTTCTGCTAAACCAAGATATGAAAAGCTTCCTGTGGATTCGATTGTTGAAATCTCCCCATTTTTAGAACAATACTCAAAGACCATCATTGAATTAGTCGGTTCAAGTATAACAAATTCTGGTGCTGCATTAATAGTTGACTATGGTCCATCAGATGAGACTCCATCTAATTCATTAAGAGGTATCAAGGACCACAAATTTGTCAATCCGTTTGAAAATCCAGGTCAAGTTGATCTTTCAATTGATGTAGATTTTCAAGAGATCAAAGAAATCGTCAATCAGTCAGAAAAAACTGAAGCATTAGGACCAATAGAACAAGGTGATTGGTTGTTACAATTGGGAATTCAACAGAGAGCTCATCAATTGTTTTCTTCGTGTGAAACTGAAGAGGAGAAACAAAATGTCGTTCAAAGCTTTAACAGACTGGTCTCCAAAGATGATAAAAGTATGGGGAAAATCTACAAGTTTCTAGGAATAGTTCCAAAAGGCACAAAAGCCTTTGGTTTTGAAAAATAGGGATATTATATTCCTGGTTGTATATATATATACTTATTCATTGTTATTTATTACTTATTTATTCATATTTACTCATGTTTTTTTGATAATGACAACGTTTGTTGTCTATCTATTATTTTTCTTTTAGCGAAGAAATTTCGAAAATCATCATCAAAAAACTTTAATTTCTTGATACTAGACGGACAAAATGCAAAATGATTATGTCGAACAGTATGGGTTTAATTACCGAGGTACATGGTCTACAACATTCACTGAATCATGAGGTTTGAATGATACCTGGCCATAGTGGTCTCTTTCGAAGACTTTTCTGGTGTGTTTGAGCGTTTTTCAATTTTGTGTCAGGCAGAATCCATTGTTCTAACCGAAAAGGGTAAAACCTGAAATACCCATTGAAACAGTTCCAAAATGAGTTTTTGAGGTTTCCAGTTTCATTCTAGTTTCATATAAAAACATTCTCTTTCTCCTGGTCTGCTCTGGTCTTCCAACTTCCATTATCAACCATCAATCATGGCGTCTGTCAAAACATTCCATGAACAACTTTTAGTTCCACTTGCTAGTTCCGCAACAAGTCACAAAATCATTCAATTGCCAAATGGATTACTGGTTCTACTCATTTCAGATCCTTCAGAAGATCTAGCTTCTATTGCTTTATCCGTTGCTGCTGGTGCCCATAATGATCCTAATGGTATTCTTGGTTTAGCACATTTTTGTGAGCATCTACTATTGTTGGGTTCCAAAAATTATTCTAATCCAAATGAATTTCATGATTCTTTAACAAGAAATGGTGGAAGAAGAAATGCTTTTACTACTGGTGAAAAAACTTGTTACTTTTTTGAAATTCCTTCTAGTTCAACTCACAAGGTCAACAATATTGATGAGCCAGTTTTCAACCATTTGATCGAAATGTTTGCTGATTGTTTCAAGAATCCTCTATTTAACGAATCAATGTTTGAGAAAGAGATCTACGCTATTGATAATGAACATACTGCTAACAAGAGTTCAAGTGGTAGACTGCTGTACCATGGATTACGTTTAATTTCAAATCAAGAGCATCCTTTTCATAGATTTGCAACTGGTAATTTCTTTACTTTGAATGATTTACCAAAATTCAAGAAGTTGAAAGTTAGAAACCAATTGATGGATTATTTTAAAGATAATTATGTTGCTGAAAATATGGGCCTTGTTATTAGATCTTCCCAATCTTTAAATCTGTTAACTAAATTAGTAATGCAGAACTTTTCAGATTTACCATCGTCACTATCCAACAAGAAGAAGCCTAAAATGAAACTATTTGGGAAATCTTCAAGTTCAGAAGATTCATTAACTTTTTTTGATACAAACAAAGAATTGAGTGATTTCAACATTCTATCAAAGTGGAATTATGATTCAAAGGCTTTCAATAAAGATGAAGCCCAGACGTGCATTTTTATTAATAGTTCAAACAATCCAACATTAAGATTGGTTTTCCCTTATGATGAGATTATGGCTCCTGACTCAAGACTTTTGATTAACTGTTGGTCGAATATTGTTGGTGATGAAGGTGAAGGTTCCCTAGATCAATATTTGAAAGATAAAGGTTATTCAGTTGGATTGAGTGCTTTCTCACAAAATTTGAGTAGAGGAAGTTCGGTATTAGTTATTGAAATTAACTTGACAACCACTGGTATCAAAAATATACCATCTATCATCCCTATGATTCTGAATACCTACAAGTCCAGTGTTTTCAGTAACGTCAAAGAGTTGGCCAGAGTTTTATTTGAGCTTGAATCTATTGATCTATTAAATTACTTGCATCAAGATACAACAAATTCTCCAATGGATGAAGCTTCGAGATACTCTCAAAACTTGTTATTAGATATGAAGTCTTTAAATCCTAAAAATATTTTGAAAGGTTCAAGTAATTGGGATTCTCAGAATAACCTTGGTACTACAAAAGGAAATTTATTTTGGTACAATAAAGGTGAACAACTCTTCAATTTTGTTAAGGAATCATTTACTATGGATAATTTGAGGTTTGCTGTTCTTGGTGACTTGAAAGTAATCAGTGGTAATCTTGATTCCTTTTTAGTCAAAAAAATTGAAGAAACCGATCAATACTTTGGTTTTAACTACACATTGGGTCGATTTGATAAAAGTTCATTCTCTGAATCTCAAGAAAATGTTACATTCCAGCTCATTCAGAAAAATCCATTTATTCCATCATATGCTTTGGATCAACCTAAGTTGCAAAAACTTCTTCTTGTCTCTTCGAAGAAATCGTCAGAAGCAGCACTGTCGTTTGTCACTAAGAGTGCATGGTCTTCGACTACTGCGCAACTTCATTCAAAGACTTCCACTGCTGAAATTTGGACGAAAGTTGAACCTTCAAAGATCTTCGATTCGAAGTTATTCATTTCGTTTGATGTCATTCTAACGAATATTGAGGCAAGCCCAGAGAAAACAATGATGGCAGAGATTTTTACAGAACTTTTAAAGTTAAAAATTTCCAAAAAATTGTATTGTTCTGAATTATTAAATTATACCTGGGAAATCCAAGCTTCTTTGAAAGGGGATCTCAGATTTGGATTCACATTTAGTGGTTACAACGAAGGAATCGGTATTTTACTAAACTTGATGATTGATGAATTTCTATATTTATGCAGAGATGGTTCCTTCTCATTAGATCAATTCAGAAAAAGCAGAGTTGCTGTTAGATCAAGATATAGTGAATTAGATCAAAACAATTCTTTATCTATGGCAATAAGTGGTTTGTTGGTTGTGCTAGAGCAAGATATGTGGACGTTAGAAGATAGATTGGATGCATTAGATGATATTAATTTTGATTCATTTACATCATTCTTCAAGGACTTCGAGAAATACGATAAATTTACCAAAATTTTTATTCAAGGTAATGTCCAAGAAATTGCTTCAATCAATGGTTCAATTAATAAGCTAAGTCATCATTTGGAAAAACTCACTAAAAATATCAATTTTAAAGAACCTTCAACATATTCTATTCAATCAGGTAAATCATACAAGATTGAAAGAAAAGGTGCTAAAAATGATCCTATGAATTCGATCTCTTACTTCATTGAAACTGGTCCTAGAAATGACTACTATACTCAACAAATGACAAAATTGTTTTCATACCTAATGTCATTGACATTAGTTCCTGATCTAAGATTCAAAAAACAATTGGGTTATGCTGTTTTAGGTGGTACTAGAATTCTTAGAACCACATTTGGTATTCACATCAGTATAATGAGTGGAACCTTCACTCCTCAATATTTACAAGACAAAATTGATGAATATTTATCTACCTGGGAAACATCATATTCTAATATGACAGATACTGAGTTTCAAACTACGGTCATTGAACAATATTTAACCAACTTTAAGATTGATTTGACGAAAGGTGGTGGTCCAGAGAGTTTAACTGCAGATATACCATCAAGTGCCAGTAGTTCTAATGCAAATGATGTTGGGGAATCAATGAAACTTCATAAATTAATTAGAGATCAAATATCAACAGAATCTTATGATGTTAAGACTAATGATCAAGACTTTCTCAAAAAGGTTACAAGGTTGGAATTCTTGAAATTTTTCCAACAGAAGATCTCAAACAAGTTTAATTCAAGATCTCAATTATCAGTGATGATTAAAAGTCAGTTAAGTGCAGCAGAAACTCAACAACAATTAATCCAATTACAACTAGAAGCCTTTCTAAAAATGAATGGACTCAGAATTTCTTCAGAAAAATTGAAAGAGATTGTTCAAAATACAAATGGAAACCCAGTGTTTTTACTCAAAGACCTTTTTAAATACTTTATAAGCCAAGGTGAAAGTTTTAAATTATGCACCATTGTTCTTAAAGAAGTTGTCAAGCAAGTTTTTGAAAGTTTAAAACACTACAAATTGAACTATTCAGACAGTACTTCCAAAGATTCTTGTAAAAGTGAGCAAATTGAATGCATTGAAGATTTTCACAAACAAAATAAAATCTATTATATTACATAACGTTAGAATAATACATATAAGCATATTGTTTCATTTTTCTTAAATTGCCATGTATTTTAGTCGATATATAACTTCTTTTCGAAAGCTTCTTCGCTGATAGCAAAAAAGACTTTCAGATTTTAGAAAGAAACAGTGCTTTAGCGCTAGAATAAAAATCCCCATTTACACACCAAAAAGGGTAATTTAGTAAAAACCTTTCATATAAACCTTTGACTACACATAGTTCTATATATTCCGGATCAACAAAAGGTTCAAATACTGGCATAATGTCGCTGGATTTCGAATTTTTTCATGGTTAGCTAAAAACATTCTGTATATTTTTGCCGACTTTAAAACTTCCAAGAGTTGCCTGGCTGGCGCAATCGGTAGCGCGTACGACTCTTAATCGTACGGTTGCGGGTTCGAGCCCCGCGTTGGGCACTTTTATTTTTTTTACCTCAATTATCTATCTTTTTATTCTTGATCCCAACCTTTAAAAGAGTACCTTTTAAATACAGCAATTAAACAAATAGTCTGGGTTAATTTCGATCTTTAGTAGAAAAAATCTTAGCTTTACCTAGTTTAAGTTCTCTCAGAATCAGGTTCAACTACTTTTCGTCTTAAACCAGTAAGACACTTTAACTGTAAAGGTAGGGCTTATCATTAAATATTTATAGTTGTAAATATCAATTGTTAAAAGTTTGTGATTGATCTGTCTGGCTTCTCCAATCAATATTAACTTTGTTGTTATATATTATAATAAGGCTACTTTGAGATTTTCTCACTAGTAAATCTGCTACGTCCTCTTCCGAAGTCTCAAAAAAATCGGGTTATGTTTTCTGAATTAATTTTTCAATGTCAGATTGAACAACAGGTATAATTTTATAAATTATTTGAGGTTCTATATTATTCATATTATATTAATAACGTTCAAGGTCGACGACGTCGACCATCAGGTTCATCATGATATATAATCTCGACAACTTATTATTTTTCTTATTATTTCTGATATTAGTACTGCATGAGTTGCTATACGTCAACGGCGACATATAATGGCAATAAGAGACGACGATCAATTGTTATATAAGGGCGACAATATCAATATTCATTTTATTAGATTTCCACACGTCGGAAACTGCCAGTAGAAGATACGTTACTTCAAAGTTCAGTCTTTGATTCCCGAATCTAATATCTACAATAAAATTTGGAAACATCAGAACCAAGAGCCTGGGAACATAAATTTTAACTAGACTTGTATTCAATGCTCTTTCTTACTAACCTCTGAGTGAATTCGAAAAGATGAGAAACTTTTGCCAATGAAAGCACTTCTTTTAGAAAGTGGATAGATTTTATTGATTGTTGGAGGTGGCTAATTAGTGTTAACATTGGAACTTCCTCCGATGTCTGCCAAAGTTTCTGGTTTAATGAACCTCAAAACATTGGATACATTTTCAGCTCAGGATGAACGAACAGAGAACCTCTAGTTACTACTATGATTTTTAGGGCATAGAAATAGAATTCCTAAAACATTAAGAACTATAAATTATAAAAAAAGGGATTCTCTGTTCTTCTGTTTATTTTGAACTTCAATATTATGGATAAAAGAGAGTTTGTGTAAATTGCTTCATTTTTACCACAAATATAATTTAGGGTCTAGACTACTAATAATAACCATAACCCACAAAATTTTAAAAAAAAGGATTGGTCTGAACCTATTAATTATCTATCAATAGAAATATGAACTATGTTCTCAGAAAATGTGATAAAAGAGAGGATTTAAGAAAACAATATCCATTATTCATTGTACAATCAAGTATTTCAAACTAAAAACAAATCAGTACATACAAAAGATACCTGTTATCTATTGTATAAGTGAGAAATACACAGCTAATGGGGTTTCTTTCTGCAGAAGGTCTATTAATGATATGAAAAAAGTAAAATTGAAACATTGCACCATCAAAAATTAATATTTCCGCGAATAATCTGACTTTAACCAAAAATAGTAAGTGCTTGAACTATATTTGATTTATTCTGATGGGAAAAACAATCAAATTGAGCAGTTTAAGGTCTATTTACACTAAAAGAGGGTTATGAATTTCTGTATCTACAAGAATGGATTTCCTGCAGATATGAGAGGCCTGGCTGGCGCAATCGGTAGCGCGTACGACTCTTAATCGTACGGTTGCGGGTTCGAGCCCCGCGTTGGGCATCTTTATTTTTTGCTAACTCTGAACGTCAACTAATGCACTGATCAACAAGCCTCCGCTCTCATGAAAAACGTGACAACTACCTATTGATTTCAATGCAAGTCTATATATAACATATTAATTTTAAAATTGGATCATCTATACTCACTATTCAGTATTGTATCAATTAATTGCAAAACGTTACTTTCTTTAAATTCTTCTTCTGTTTGACTATAGGAAGGATTTTCTAATTGGTCTTTAATTGCATTATCAACCAAAATTCTTAGCTCTTTAATTAAGACTGCGTTCTTTGACCATGTTTTAATTGGCAACCAGGAGTCGAGAACGATACCAGGTGATGATTTCCCTGAAAGGATTGTACTGAGATCATATGATATTGGACCACCAAACAATAATGTGGAGAGTGTTGAGGTTGGCGTTATATCACGAAGGTATAGTTTATTTGTGACTGATGATGAATTATAAATGATGAATTGTGCTTTGGTTGCATTTGATTTATATTTCTGAACTTGTGGAGTCAAGTCAACTTTAGCATTTTGTAATTTTTCAAAATCCACCAAACCATCTTGATTCTTCTTAATTTCTTCATCTTGTAAAAGTTCTTTCAATTGTGATTGATCAAGTTCTTTAACACTGGTATCAAATAGGACAGATGAAGGATGAATAAATGATCTAGTTGCTGGTAGATTTTCATTGACAATTGTATCATCTGAAGATTTTTGCGCTAAGTCGGTAATGTACTGTTCATTTCTTATCCAGTACTTGATTAGTTTTGCATCTGGATCAACTTGAACAGAACCCGAGGCAGTGTTGAAGAATTTTGGACTTGGTAGTTGAACTCTTGCAACTTGTGGATAAAATGCACCGGTGATAATTGCTTTTATAACTGCAAAATTATTCATGTTTCTGTTCAAATGAGTATTTTCATTCTGTTTGTATTTTAATGGTAAAAGCCCTAGATCTTCCAAAATTGTTGAAAATTGAGAAATAGATGATTTTATCTCTGAAAGCTTAGTATAAGAAAGGTAATTATCATTCATGAATTTTTTCTTCTCTGCTGAATTAGTTAAATTGAAATATTTTTGAACAATAATAACAGAAGATAACAAATCACCAATATCTTTAGTCTTTGACAATAAAGCCTTAATTCGGTCTCTTAGATCAATACTCTTTAAGAATGGAGAACCAGAACTTAAGACGGAGGCAATTAAAATACCCATATCAGCACAACCAAATATAATTGACATAGTTAATAATTTACCATGTTTTGGATCAACAATTGGTAACAGTGAGATGATTTTACCCAATTCTGTTAATTCATCATATTCATCAATCAATCCTGCACATTTCAAAAGTTCATCAGATTTTGACAATGCTTCAATTGGTGGTGGATCCATCCCTGTCTTTAAAAATTCAATAACATTCTTGATGCCCATTGATTTAACAACCAAATATAACGAATTCAAATTGATTCTTTTAATTTCAGGAATTGGAGCTTCAATCATTGAATTTTCAGTTTCTTTAGTGAATAACTTATACGAAAACCCATTCTGAACTCTACCAGCTCTACCTCTTCTTTGTTTAGCTTCAGCCTTAGATTCAAAGATTTCCACCAACTTGGTGGTATTCTCGGTGGAGTTATAAGTCATTGATTTAACTTTTCCGGAATCAATAGTGACAACACAATCATTGATGGTAATGGAAGTTTCCGCAATATTGGTAGAAACGACGATTTTTCTTTTATTCTTGAAAGATTCAAATACCTTATGTTGCTCTTGCGGAGTTAATGCAGAATGTAATGGTAGAATAACAGATGGATTCGGAAAATCAGAAGAAATTTGTCTGACACATCTATTGATTTCTCCAACACCAGGTAAAAATATCAAAATTGAACCATCATTATTAGTATTAGTTAAATCTTGATCAACTTTAATTGTTAATTGTGAAATCAGATCATAATTAATGTTACCGGATTGAAAGAACTTAGAGTCTGGCTTTGGATTGATCCATTCATTGTTCATTTGAATTCTGAAATCAGTTTTCTTAAGAACATCATCTAAATAAAAATCTTTAATTGGAAAAGTTCTACCTTTGATATGAGCCGTTGATAAACCTTTGAAATAGTTCTTAAATATTGAAACATCAACAGTTGCACTCATTAAAATAATTTTCAAATTCTTGAACTTTTCTAATAGATTTTTAATCATAATGATAATCAAATCAGTTTCCATCGACCGTTCATGAACTTCATCAATAACCAAAATAGAATCATTGAGAAACTCATTGCCATTTTGTAAAAACTTAACCAAAATACCAGTTGTCAAAAACTTGATCTTTGTATTCTTATTTGACTTGTTAGCACCTCTGATAATATATCCAACTTCTTCACCACATTGACTGGTTCTTTCTTCAGCGACACGTTCAGCTAAACCAATAGCTGAAATTCTTCTAGGTTGAGAACACAAGATTTGGGTTTTGAAGTCACCTTTAGAGTATAAGTCATCAAGAATGAATTGAACTAATTGGGTGGATTTACCAGAACCTGTTTCACCAGTAATTAAACTGACTGAGTTTGAGTTGATAGCATCCAACAACACCGTCTTCTCATTCCATGCAGGTAATGATTGTCTAACTTTCAACATTTGGGAATATTTTGAGGTGCTTATTCTTTCACGATAATCATTTTGAATGAATTGTAAATCAGGTTTAGATTTGAATATCCTGCGATCCCTTGATTGCGTCGGTTCAGATTCTAATTGCAAACTATTGATTTCTTGAGATATTGAAGCTTCTAGCAAAGGACCTGGGTTTTGAATCAGTTCTTCACTGTTTTGCTGTAGCCAATCAATCAATGAAAAAATATACGAATCACCAATTAAATTTTCTATAGTGTAATCTGCCAATTTTTGTAAAATCTTGAGTTTGATATAGTTTGGCAATTTGTGTTGGTTTTTATCAATGATAGAAATGACAAAACCTGATAATTCAAAAGGATATAATTTTGATTTATAGACAATTAAAGAAAGAAGATCATTGAATTTAATTTCAACAGAAGTTTCATTCAAAACGTTGATCTTATCAGATTCATATATCATTGAAAGACTTTCAATTTCCTCTTTCCACAGTTCAGCTGAATCTAATTCTTTGAAATTTGGATCACTTATGAGGAATGTCTTGTTAGGATAACTTGAATTTTGTAAAGTTAAAAAACATAAAACTTCATCGATGCTACCTTGATTCATATTCAATTCAGCAATTGCTTGAGTTCTTGAGATACCAAACTCTGTAATCTTTTGAATTATTCTTTCATTCTTGTCGACCAAAGTAATCGAATCTTTTGAAGTTGAATCCATAAAATAATGGGGTAGATCATCTTCTGGAACGTTGAACAATAAAAAAGACAATGGATCTTTGTAAGTTAACGCTTCATCAACATGAGACTCTCTGAATCCAATTGAAA
The DNA here is from genome assembly GCA_020280145.1 of Gotozyma botsteinii. Taxonomy (NCBI): domain Eukaryota; kingdom Fungi; phylum Ascomycota; class Saccharomycetes; order Phaffomycetales; family Phaffomycetaceae; genus Gotozyma; species Gotozyma botsteinii. The sequence continues at coordinate 448,517 of JAFIIU010000002.1, forward strand.
GTAATGTTTCTTTTGAGACAGATGAGAAGGAGGATTTTAAGTCTGTAGTGTGGAGTTTTTCCCAGTGGACTCTTGATTTAATAAAATTATGAATTTGTTCTCTTTCTCTTGAACTGAAACTGAACGTTGTTGCAGTATCCCAAATTTTTCTAGGAAATTTAACAACTCTATCTGAAATTGAATTTTGTAAAGATCTTTTTAGAGTTTGTTTAGATGTTGTTGAAGAAGCATCTGATGATGAAGATGGTTTTTTAACAGATGTCAAAATGACTGGAGTTCTCTTGACTTTAGATTCGTTATTGAATTTAACTTCTTTCTCTTTCTCTTTTGCGGCAGCTTGTTTTCTTTCTTCTAAAACGACTTTAAATGGATCATTATTGTAGAGTTTATTATGCTTCAGTGGATCACTCTTTAACAGGCTTTTCCTTTCATCTTCCAGACTTGACCAAGTATCTTTGAATTCTCGAGGTAGAACCATAGCCAAGTTCTTATTAAAAGAAACACGATGCAAAGCAGCACATGCGGCGAAATATCTTGCTTCAATGGGCGTTTCTTTAGCAGGTAGACCATGTTTAACTTTAACAATAATATTTTCTTTTGATTTTGGATCAATCCATGATAAATTAGCAACTGCAATCATACCATCCTTGACTTTAAGCATATCGTATTCAACACGACCCCATTTCGAACGTTGTGCATGCTCATGAAGCAGAGAAATTGGAGTTTTACCACTAGTTGGTCTTGCTGTTGATGTTGGACGAGGTTTTTCATCTGAAGGACCAGGTTGGTTCTTGTCTTTTGAATTGCCCTTCTTGCTATCTTTGGAAGACTTTGATGAGGTAGCAATAGGTGGAGTGACCTCTTTTGACTTCTTCTTCGCCATTCTCCTCTTGACTCTTCGAATGGGACACAATATTTGTGTCTAGTAGTAGTAGAATTTAGCATGCAAAAAAATCCAAGCTCATCGGTCAAGGCACATCGAAGCAACAATATAACAATAGTGCATGAAGAAAAGAAGTGCTTGGTTACTACTACGGTAAGTTTGAAAAAAGCAAAGGCAAAAAAGACTTGTATTATTAAAGAACGAATGAACGTTGTATCGATATTAAATTGTATTATTACTCAAAAGTACAGTTAGAAGGAGTCGTTAGGCCATCAACTCAAGCTTTTAACAAGGATTTGATGGTGTCTTCTAAAGATTTTGGTTTGGTCAAAGAAGAGTAACGTTCAACAACTTTACCATTCTTGTTGATCAAGAACTTTTCAAAGTTCCATTTGATACCTTTGAAACCTAACAAACCAGATTTTTGACTTTTCAAGTAGTTGTAGACAGGATCAGCATTTGGACCATTGACATCAACTCTTTTCAAAACTGGGAAAGTAACACCGTAGTTGAGTTGGCAGAATTGTTCAATTTCTTCTTGTTCGTCGAATTCTTGCTTAGCGAATTGTTGACATGGGAAGTTTAAGATAACTAAACCTTCATCCTTGTATTTCTTGTACAATTCTTCCAATTCGGTGTACTGAGGAGTGAAACCACACTTGGAGGCACCGTTGACGATAAGGACGACTTTGCCTTCTAGATCCTTGAATGGGAAAGGGTTACCGGCTTTGTCTGCTGGAGCTAATTCGTAGAATTTGGACATTGTTTCTGTATTTGTTTAGTACTGTGTAATTCAACATTAATATATTAGTACCTAAAATTCAGCAATCCGAGCTTTATATATAATAGCCAGACGCAGCCGTTTACAGTTTCTAGAAGGAAACAATCCACCCAGGAGCCTCGGCTTTAGGCTGAGTTCTGACAAATTGCACAGCGTTTTTATCCGTGGGAAGCTGCAAGACCACAAAGCTAGACACAAATACCGTGATACATAAAGCCTTACTAATGCTAGATAGAGCCTAGATCGATACTTAAACCGGTGGCTATTTTAGTATATGTACATGTGTATTAAAAATCCATTGTTGGTGACCTACTCCGGCTTCTGCAAGAGATGTCCCATTCTTTCGATTTTAGTTCTGAGGTAGCCATCGACTTCACTGCTGTGGATCCCTTCTTTGCCCTTCCATGCCAATGGAACCATTGGAACTCTTTCCTTCACCTTCACCAGACGTTCTTTACCTTCCACAGCAACAATCTTATCAGGGTTGTTCGTTAACAGCTTTATATCTGTCAAGTTCAAATCCAACAAAATGGCTGTTGCCAATGAAAACGATCTAGCATCAGCAGGATGTCTTAACAGTAGATTGGCCTGCACTGTGTCAGCTCCCAGATCTTGTAAATTATAAGCTTTCAACTTTTCACCTAATCCAATACCACGTCCTTCTTGTCTTAAATAAACAATACAACCACGGCCTGCTTTACCCATGATTCTGCCTGCTTCATCGAATTGCTCACCACAGTCACAACGAGCAGACCATGCAGTCTCACCAGTATAGCATTCTGAATGGATACGAACTAACGTTTCTTCGTCTTCATCTTCATAAACAATATCTCCGTTTTCATCAAACTTGATTTCTTCCCCTGTGACTTCATCTTTATCTGCGATTGTTCTCTGTGGTCTCAGTTTCCCAACGTATGCACCCCTTGTCATTCTACTACTCTGTGTGTCACCTTCTTGCTTTTTAAATAACGATTTCGAACGAATTTTATCTCCAAACACAATTGCCAGATGTTCTTTGTTGTCAACGTTATTTGTATATAGGTGAAGGAATATATCGTTTCCTCCAGTCGTTGGTATTCTGGCCCGAGCAACACAATTCACTATTGGCAGCACTGATGGTAGCTGGTCTCTTTTATTTTGGGCATTAATGGAGTCATAGTCATTAGCGATGGGTATTCCCTTTGGTGTCGAAGGAATGGAGCCCGTAGGAGTCAGCTGCGGTGATAATATGGAGAGGTCCTGGAACAGATCAGCGTTTTTGGATTGCATTATTACCAAACAGAATCTTACTTATTTCCAGTATTTGTAGCTTTTAATAAGTGATCGTTGGTGAAAATTGATAAACACACTGGACCTGATTAATAAAAGAAATTTATGTGGCGCAAGTTCTAGCAGGGCCAGTGCTCTAAATGCAAGATATGCAAGAGGTGGAAATGGCCTGGAAAGAAACTGGTCTAAAAAAGGCTCAAATAGCGAGTGTGGAAGCGTTTATAAACGAAGTCTTCAACACTTTGAACTTTTGTACTTTTGCCTGATTTTTCTTTTCTTTCCAAATTTAAAGGAGAAATCATTGCCTATTTATTTATTTGCGGGTTTGCCCATAAGTGTTCATTGAGCCGATGACTAAGATTTATAATGCTTATGGTTAGTGGGAGATAATGGATAATTCTGCTTAATGAGATCCCAGTGTTGCGAATTGTTGTGATTTGTAAGAGATCTGGATGTATTTACAGTCAATTATCATCTCTTTGAACCCTTCAAGTGATATTTGTATTGTTGTATTCTAACTGCTATTACTGCTATTTCTTTGTGTATTCATACTACAAGTTGAAAAAAAATTCTCCGAGACCTCATCAATTTTGACACAATCAAGTAATGCTTTCGAGGGACTAAAGAAAGATGTCTACACAAACTGCACTACGAATTCACAAATCAGAGACAACTCTGCCTCCATGTGCATTACGTTATCATCCATCCATCAAAGACCTGTTGTTCATAGGGACTTACCATTTAGATAAGTCCAACAATCAACGTAATGGTTCAATTGAGATCTATATGGAAACTGAACAAGGTCTGGTATTACATGGTTTAACCAAGACGGATTCTGCAATTCTTGATTTGAAATTCGATCCTTTCGATGATGAACTGATATATACTGCTGGATCAACTGGTGATTTCAAAATATGGAAGTATCAAAATGATGAGTTGAAACTTATTGAAAAATTCCAACTGTTCGAAGAAGATGTTTTGATAACTTCCATAATACCTTCTAATGTTTTACAATCAAAGATTTTAGTCACCACCACAGATGGTTACGTATCATTGTTGACATTAAATACCGATGGTCATTGTATTTACACTCAAGAACTTGAATATTTTGAAACTTCCCATTCTTTACAATGCTGGATTGCTGCATTTGGTAACTTTGATCAATTGTCGAACGTGATATTCTCAGGAGGTGATGATGCTTCATTGATAGCACATGATCTGCGGTCGAAGATGCCTGTATTCCAAAGCAACAGACTACATGATGCCGGGGTTGTTTCTATTAGAACAGCAATTCCAGGGAATCATCATGGCAATGGTGATTGGTCAGTCACTAAACCATACAGAATATTGACCGGTTCTTACGATGACAATATTAGAGATTTAGATTTGAGATATATTCCAGATATTGGTCTTATTGAAGGACTGGGACCAAAATTGAATGAGAAGTTGAATTTAGGAGGTGGTGTTTGGAAATTAGAACCTTGTGTTACCCCAGGTGATGACAGACTAGCAGTTTGTTGCATGTATGATGGTGCTAGAATTGTTGAACATGATGATACTTTCAATGTTCAGAGATATTTTAAAAAAGATCATGAAAGTATGGTTTACGGTTGTGATTGGAGTTTAGACGGTGATAGAATTGCAAGTTGTAGTTTTTATGATAATGTGGTACAGATCTGGTCAGCTAATGACGTTGAAGAATCAAAGTAGTCAATTATAGATCATATAGATATGACTACTTCATATGTAGTAACTTAGTTTCAATTTTTTGTAGTAGATACTATTTACGCGAAGTTTCCTATATTATGATAATCTTCAATAAAATAAAAGCTTGTTGAATTCTAATACTTTAATCAACGTCTGAATTTTCTTCAATCCAGCTCTTCAATTTTTGCCAGTCGACTTCACCTTCTGGATTTTCTAATAGTGCCTCATCAACGTATTTAGAAACTGGTAAAGTCTTCCTCACAGCAACAACGGTAGGAATGTTATTTACCCCGAATCTAGGTAGCAAATCCCTTGTACCTTGTTCATCACATTCAATGTCAACCATATTAATCTTTTTGTCTGTTTCGTAGGCAACGATTCTCTGCAAAGCACCTGTGACTTTGTTACAATAAGGATCACCTCTTATTGTGAAATTCAACAACAATGGTCTTTTGATTAACAGTAGATCATCCAATTCACTCTCAAATCTAATTGGCAAGTAAATTCTGTTTCCTTGCTTAGTTGTTTTAGGAGGTTGTAAGATCTCTTTTGGTGTCCACCAGAAAGCTCTTGTGCCGTAAACAGCAGCAGAAACCACCAAACCGGAACCAATTAGAATTTGACGTTGTGTAATTCTCATTGTTTTCGCTGTTAGCATAATATTTCCAACACTTTATTAAACAGCTCGCTATTGATTAAATTCCTTCGAATCATCAAATTGTGTCAAAAAAAGGCAGTAGGAAAGTGGTGTATGGGTTTTGAATGGAATCTATTAAATTTATTTGGTCATCTAAAGAATTCCTGAGCAAAGTACTTGATATTAAAGTGAAAACAGGATATCTATCTTCAATTCTGCCTAAAATATCAATCCTCTGTTCACTTCAATCACTTCATTTCATCGATAAACTCCTTTCAAATATACAAAAGTTTCCAATTCTTATCTCGGAGCAACTCGCAAAAGCTGTCATCATTGAGAGTATTCCGGTTTTTTCCTCCTCCAAAATCTATACAAAATTTCTTAGGTTGAAAAATTTACAAATCTAGTTAATTTAAACGCAAGAAATACAGGTGTCTCTTTCATTTCAATTTATTAATCTGCTTCATCATCACCGCTAGTCGTTTGATACTTTTTAAAGTGGTTTAACTGCGTTGTTTTTGTTCTATCGATCGTTTCAAGCATTTTTTTACTATATTCCACACTACCAAACTGCCTTACTCATAAATCTGAATGATCCATAATGAGTAATAATACCCCAGATCTGCCTCCACAGACCACAAAGGATCTAGGATATGGTACCAACAGTTTTTCCAAACCGAAACCAAAGAGAAGGAAGACAGCAAGGGCTTGTCAACATTGTCACAAGACTCACATGACTTGTGATGAAGGAAGACCATGTAAAAGATGTGTCATAAGAGGGTTGCAAGATACTTGTATTGATGCTCCTAGAAAAAAGAAGAAGTATTTGATGGATGTTCCTGAAAATCTAGAAGCACCTACGATCCAACCTGCTTCAAATTCTACAACGAATAGTGCAGAACCACAAACTCAGTCCAATATTAAACAGGAATTCAATTTCAATAACATAAACCATGATTTATACAATCAACCAATAGCGAGCAAAAATGATCCGAGTTTCGAGCATCAGCATCATCAACATCAACAATCTTTCCCAAACCAAAACAATATCATGCCAGCTAACTTACCTCAAAAAAGCTCAAAATTCATGTCCAACGCTGCCAATAACGAATATTCAATTCTTAGTGACATTATTAAACAAGATTACAACTTTTACAATGCAAACATCTCAGAAAGTACTGTATCTCCACCAAATAACCACAATTATGACATGAACAATTCAATTCTTAAACTAAGGCATAGTTCTGGCCATTCAATTGGTTCAAGAAATTCTACACCAACTCCGAATTCCACTTCTTCCATGTCACAACATGATCTCTACCATGCCCATAAACAGAGTGATAAAACCATAAATCAATACAAATTGGGTATAATTCAAGAACAAATCATAACATACCCTGAAGTAATGAAAGTTCTTGATGGTGAAATGGCCATTTCTGATGCAAATCAACCTACACTTTCTAAAAAGGAAAATCTTAATAAACCAGCTCTGAGCTTTTCCATTGCAATTAATGAGAATTCAGAATCTAATTCACCAACTTTAGAAACTTCTAATGGGTTAAGATTCAAAGAACCTGAAGATATTTATGCAAAAATAGATCGACCATTCAGTTATACACCTGGTTTCCATTCCTTAATTCAATACTTGAGACAAAGATTCAATGCTAAAGATTTAATTAAAATGGCAAAGAGTATGGCTAGTTATAGACCATCGTTCATTGCGTGTACAAATACTTTGAAAGAAGAAGATTTAATTTTCATGGAACAATGTTTTCAAAGAACTCTTTTAGAATATGATAAATTCATTTCCATTTCCGGAACACCAACGATAGTTTGGAGAAGAACAGGTCAGATCTCATACGTCAGTGAAGAATTTTCCATCCTAACGGGATGGGCAAAAGATAATTTATTAAATAAAGTTACTTTCATTGTCGAGCTAATGGATGATTCCTCAGTTATTGAATATTTTGATTTGTTTTCAACAATTGCATATGGTGATTTTAAAGCAGCCACAATGGGTTCATGTACTTTACTAACCCCAGATAATTCAAGAATTAAAACAACTTGTATCTGGACTTTGAAAAGAGACGTTTTTGGGATTCCAATGATGATTATTGGGAATTTTCTACCAATTTTGTAATATATTTAGTTTTATTTATGAATGCCATGATTACTTTATATGTGTTTTATAGAAACTTTGTATGTATTTTCCTATACAACCTAATAAATGATCCAAAAGAAAGAAAACATGTAAAAAAATAACTGAATGATTTGAAAAAGATTAAATAACTAAAAAAAGTATTGAAATATAATCATTATACTGCATTTATTGAGCTAGGATTGATTTAACGAATTCAACGTAATCAACATTACCATCTTTAGTAACATTGACACCTTTTAACAGTTCATCAACTTCAGCATCTGATAATTTTTCACCGATAGAAGTTAAGATGTATCTTAATTCACCAACACCAATGAAACCGGTACCTTCTTTATCAAAAACTTGGAAACCTTTAATATAATCTTCTGGTTCACCTAATGGTTTGAAACCATCTGGTCTGTTGATTATTTGAACATATGTGTCAAAATCAAGCTCGTTACCTTGGATTTGAGTTTGTAAATCAGCGATTTCCGCAAGGGTTGGGTTTTGCCCCACTGCTCTTAATAAATCACCTAAGGCATCTGGTGAAACTTTTCCAGTACCTTTCTTGTCAAATAATGAGAATGCGTCTTTATAGGTCTTTGTGTTAGATGACTGGAGCGGATAAGGTTAGTAAAACGGGTCACAAAACGCGGTAAATTACACGTAACACTCACCATTATGTTGAATTGAATCAGATCAGATCTTTATACAATGGACCTGAAGTTATTTTTGTTGACTTTTTTTGTTTTTGTTTTTGTTTACCTTTTTGGTACTTCCGAGGGAAACAGAACCGGATATCCACAAAATAGAATTTGAAGTTCGATTCTCGAAGAAGTCAAATTTCAATTTAAATAATTTGTCCATTTTTTTTTAACTCATCAGAAAAAAACCGTTAAAAAAAGGTTGGAATTGGACTTCAAGACAATTTAGTTATTTGTGTTTACTTATTTCTGAATCCATTAGTTGAAACAAACGTCATGAGCGATATCACATCTTCATTCCAAAAGCTATCTTTAGCTGACTCAGAATCCGTAAGTCGACGTTGTAAATTGTGAACAAGATGACACAGAAACATTGACTAACTTATGACATATAGGCTGATTCTTCAAAATTCTCAGAATTATCCAATGAACAAAAAGCTATTGAATCCCAATGGCTCACATTATCTAAAAGATTTCCAGAATCCATTGCTGAATTCAACGAACATTTGAAATCAAACACTTATATCTTAGGTAACTTACCAAGTTCTGCTGATGTCGTTGTCTTTGGTAGAGCTTTACCAACCGTTGCCAAATACACCAAAGAAGACTATGCCACTAAACGTCATATTTTAAGATGGGCCGATTTGATCCAAAATACATTAGTTGAAGTCCCAGAAGATTCTAAAGTCAAGATCGATTTCACTGTTGAAGTCCCAAGAGAAATCAAAGAAAAGAAAGAAAAGAAAGTTGAAGGTGCTGCTGCCGCTAAAGAAGCTGCCCCAGCTGCTGAAGAATCAACAGGTAAGAAAGAAAAGAAACCAAAACAAGCTGGTGGTAAACCTGATGAAGAAACTTTAAAGAAATTAAGAGAAGAAGCTGCTAAGGCCAAGAAAGAAAAGAAGGCCAAAGCTGCTGAAGCTGAAGCTAAAAAACAAGCTGAACAAGTTCCACCAAACCCATCTTTAATTGATTTCAGAATTGGTCACATTGAAAAAGCTGTTAAGCACCCAGATGCCGATTCTTTATACGTTTCTACTATACACTGTGGTGATGCTGAAGGTCCAAGAACTGTTTGTTCAGGTTTAGTTAAACATTTCCCACTTGAAGCTTTACAAGGCCGTGATGTGGTTCTTGTCGCTAACTTGAAACCAGTCACCATGAGAGGTATCAAATCCACTGCCATGGTTTTATGTGGTTCTGATGAAGAACACGTTGAATTCGTTGAACCACCAGCAGGTTCTCAACCAGGTGACAAAGTCTTCTTTGAAGGTTTCGATGGCACTCCAGAAAAAGTCTTGAACCCAAAGAAGAAAATTTGGGAACAAGTTCAACCATCTTTCTCTACTAACGATGACTTAGAAGTTATCTTTAAACAAGAAGGTAAACCAGATGCTAAATTGACAAACGCTAAAGGTGAATCCTTCAAAGTTGCATCTATTAAAAACGCCAACGTCCGTTAGATACATATAATATAATGAAGATTATCAATCATTTAGTAAGTTGTAGATTGCAGAAAATGGCCCATGTTGCTTATAGAAATTATGAAGCCCGGATCTCATCTCGTCAAAAATTCAAGAAACTCATTAACAGAAAACAAACTGAATAAAAGAATCAATTTGAAATACCTTGCTGCATTTCTTTAACTTGTCACCATTAACCCATGAAGTTAGTTGCTAATCATTTTGAGAAAGATTCAAGTGGATCTGTCACTTTAGTTGCTCAAGACAAAGAAGATCTATTCACATTATACAACTTAATTCAAAAGAAAGATGAAGTTGAACTAAAAACAATGCGTAATATAAAGAAAGGTAATTCCAAAGACGGGTCAGGTAAAGCTAAAGCTGAAAAGAAGTTAATCAAATTAAGAATTGAAATTGAAGATATTGAATTCACACCAGCAGATGAAGTGATGAGACTTCGAGGTAAAACCGTCTCTTCTCATGATGACGTTCCTGTTGGTTCTTATCACACAGCTGAAATTGATTTTAAGTACCCATTTACCTTATACAAAGATGATTGGGATGAAGTTGCATTTGATTTGATTAATAAGTCCTGTAATATTGAAGAAAAAGCTGAAATTGTTGCAGTTGTTTTACAAGAAGGTATTGCTCATATTTGTTTGATTACTGAAAACATGACCGTTTTAAGACAAAAAATTGAGAGATCAATTCCAAAGAAAAAAAGAGGAGACTCCTCAGCACATGATAAATCCCTAGATAAATTTTATGAATTGGTTAATGATACGTTGTTGAGAGATTTAAATCTAATTAAATTTAAAGCCATTATTATAGCATCACCAGGTTTTGTTGCGAAAGGTCTATTTGATAAGATCTTCCAACTAGCCACATTAGCCAACAACAAAGAGATCCTTCAATTAAAACCGAGATTCCTCCTAACTCATTGTTCAACTGGGTTCTTGCAAGGTCTAGATGAAGTTTTGAAGAACGAAGAAGTGCAAAAACAATTATCAGATACTAAATTTGCCAAAGATGTTCTTTTATTGGATGAATTCTTCAAATCATTGAACAATGATGATGGTAAAGCTTGGTATGGCCCTCAAGAGTCTGAAAAAGCTATAAACATGGGTGCTGTTAGACATTTATTATTAACTGATTCACTGTTTAGAAGTGATGACATCAAAGTTAGAAAACAATACATTGAACTATCAGAGATAGTCAAGAACAGTGGTGGTGAGGTTACAATCTTCTCTAGTTTACACGAATCAGGTAAACAACTGGATCAAGTCACAGGTGTTGCCGTGATGTTGAACTACCCTGTGTATGATCTAGATGAATCTGACAACGACGAGGACGAATAAATAAACAAATAAATAATATCATGAATAAATATAGATGAAATTGTATAAATCTTATACCGCTTGCAACCCACTGACGTCGATCTTTCTTAGATACCAAACATCGCCATTTCTCAGTTTTCGAAGAACGTCTTGAGTCAAACCACCTAATAGACCCAATACGACACCTTTTTTCAAAACTTGTCTAGAAGCATACCCGTTCAAGTCATACCACCTAGAGTAGACCAATCCGAATAACACTGTTGTGGTCAATGTATTTAGAAAGTCTACTTGGTTTCTAGTATAGTCCAATAATGCTTCAAATGAAAAGAACCCAGTCAATAACACTGACAATTTCACACTTCCTTTGAGACCCTGGTTCACTGCAGCCTTCATGCAGACCCAGTTCTTTCTCTTGTGGTAGAAGTACCAACCTCCCTTCGTGGTAGGCAGTCTGTGGGAGTTCTCCACTAAATATCTGTCTGCAGCCCTTTGGTACCCATTCCTGGCACCTTTCACGAGCCCTACAAAGCCTGTAACAAGTGCAATCCCTGGGATCCTGGCATATGGAGGGATATCGAATCTGTCTATTCCAGAAATAGCACTTTTGCTATCCATTTTGTGTCCTTTTGAGAGTGTTTTGATAGTGGCCTAAATGTGCCAAATAATGCACCAATTTTTTTTTATGTGGAGTTTTGCATTTTGCAAAATTGGCACAGTTCTTTCCATCAATTGCAATTCAGCACACAAAACAGGTCCAATTAGACTATCAAATGTCACAGTCTACAGACCACAAACAGCCTTTGTCACGTCAATTGCTGCTTTCCACAATAGTCGCCTGCATTGCCTCTGTGCAGTACGGTTATCACATGAGTGAGCTCAATGGGCCTGGCCAGGTACTCAGCTGTCAGGCGAGTGTCCCTCTGCCTGGAGTCCCCTACGCAGACTCCTTCTTCGATCACTTAGGTAGGGTGGAGTGCTTGAGCATGGATGAGCAAGGTCTAGGGCTTGTCACAGCCATTTTCTCCATTGGAGGGCTCTTCAGCTCGTTGTATGCAGGTGTTCTGGTTGATTTCTTGGGAAGAAAGAAGCTGATGATAGTGAATGGATTGATCTACATTGTTGGCTCTGTCATCGAGACTATTGCTAATAATTCCACTGGTTTGGCCATTGGGAGATTCATCTCAGGTCTAGGTGCTGGTTGCTCAATTGTCGTCACCCCTTTGTTCATCAGTGAAGTTAGTCCAAGCGGTTTGAAAGGTTTCTTGGGTAGCATGAACCAAGTCGCCATCAATGTAGGTATCCTGTTGACACAAGTGTTGGCCATAAGATGGGCGAATAGTATCCAGTGGAGATGGTTGTTGTTCGTTGGTGCAGTTTTAGGTGCTATCAACATCGTTGCGGTGTTCTTCATTGTCGAAAGTCCAAAATGGTTGATGAACAAAGGTAGAAAACAACAGGCTAAACAAGTGTTGACAGACTTGAGAGGAATAAATTATTTAGGCATCGAAGAAGAATTAGACAACTTCAATGGTCAAGACAGACTATTACCAAGTCCAAATACAACAAGCAAGATACAAAACATCAGCATGTATCAATACTTGACTAATAGAAGTTTCAGAAACTCTTTGATTGCAGTGACAGCACTAATGGCAGGCCAACAGTTCTGTGGTATCAACTCAATTATCTTTTATGGTGTTTCTACAATTAGAAAGCTCGTTCCACACTATGCAGTTGCTATTAACTGTTTCATCTCATTAGCCAACGCCGTCATTACTTTCTTAGCTGCTCCATTAATCGATAAACATGGAAGAAAACCATTCTTATTGATATCTGTCTCGATAATGGGTGCCATGTCTGCATTAGTTTCCTTAGGTATATTGGAAGCCATCCCATTGATCACAGTCTCCGCTACATTTGGATACGTTGCCTCATTTGCGATTGGTTTAGGTCCAATTCCATTCTTAATGCTTTCAGAAGTCACTCAGTTAGAAGCCAGAGGCACTGCACAGAGTTATGGTACTACTATCAACTGGATAGCCACTTTCTTAGTTGGTTACCTTTTCCCAATCGTAGATTCACTTGTTGGTGGTTATGTCTATTTCATCTTTGCTTTCATTTGCATTGTGTTCATGTTATTCTTGAAAGACTTTTTACCAGAAACAAAAGGCACCAAGTCTTACGAAGAGGTCTGGGGCTTGAGAGTCGAATGAGTTATTTATATTCTTACCAAAATGTATGGCTAGCTAGAGATCAGATCTAATCTTAAACGTAGATCCCAGTGATGTTTTGCAATTTAGGGCTACAATATTTGATCTCGAATATATCACCTGAGAGTTGATAGGGCTAAATTTTACACACACACCCAGTCACAGAAAATTATGGTATGCGCCACAAGAAAGTTCTTTCCAAAAACGGTTTCGCAGGAAATAATCTTGGTATGAGCCACAACACACTGTAAATTTCTAGGTTCAGTAGCGCAAAAATTGATGAACCGCGAAATCAAACAAAAAAAACTTGAAAAGTTGAATTTCCTTTAACCTTTCAATTTAATAATACCAACAAAAGTAGAAACATTTAAAGATGCCTACCAGATTAACTAAAACCAGAAAACACAGAGGTCACGTCTCAGGTATGTGATATATGACACAGAGGAGTAAAGAACGAATGGTTTTGTTTCATGAATTCTGAAGAAGTGGTGTTCCAATTTATCGTAGACAATTTGCAAGAATTTATTAATGAAGTAAGGAATAACATAGAGCAAAAGTGGCTATACAAAGAGGAAATCAACGAATATGTGATAGATACAACCATGGAGAGTATTGCACTTTAATAAAGTTCAAGTTTGACATTTTCAGTTTAGATTCCTACAACAAAATTTTTGTCAACCAAACAAAACTTCTTTTATAAAGTGGACAGCACTAATGTCTATATTCAAAAGATTAGAAAATATCACCATATTCACCAGAATCCCAGAATTTCATGAACCGAACTGTTTAGATCTTAACATCTTCTCTTTATTTCAATTCATAAAGAATTTACTAACAATTTTATCATAGCCGGTAAAGGTCGTGTTGGTAAACACAGAAAGCATCCAGGTGGTAGAGGTAAAGCCGGTGGTCAACATCACCACAGAATCAACTTAGATAAATACCATCCTGGTTACTTCGGTAAAGTTGGTCAAAGATACTTCCACAAACAACAATTACACTTCTGGAGACCAGTCTTAAACTTAAACCAATTATGGACTTTAGTTGATGAAGAAAAGAAAGATGAATACTTAAAATCTGCTTCTGCTTCTGCTGCTCCAGTCATCGACACCTTAGCTGCCGGTTACGGTAAAGTTTTAGGTAAAGGTAGATTACCAAACGTCCCAGTTATCGTCAAAGCTAGATTCGTTTCTGCTTTAGCTGAAAAGAAAATCAGAGAAGTTGGTGGTGTTGTCGAATTAGTTGCTTAAACTGAATCACATGTATAAAAATATATCATTAATTGGTTAACTAATAACAAAACTTGTATTTAACTTTAACTATGACTACTACATTTAATAAAACCACTGAATATCATTTCCCTTAGTTTCTGATTTGATAATGTTCACAACATCTTCAATTCGATATCCTCTGTTCTTGAAACGACTCAATCTTTCTAACTTATTGTAAATCATTTCATTTAGAATTTCAAGATCTTGTCCAGGTTGTACACCAACAACGAATATGTATTGCAAAACGTTGAAAACCAAACCTGACTGTTTAATACCTTTATCAGTTGTAACTCTTTTAGGAAGGAAAACGTCGTCTTGATGAAGAGCTTTCCCCAATAACTCAGATAATACTTCTCTATTGAATATTCTTTGTTTGAGAAAAGTTTCAAGATCATCAGTACCCTTGTCACAACCGACAAGAACAGATCTATTTCTTGGTCTATTTAAAGAGTTCAATAACATCATAATCCTGTCGTTACATTAGCTCTTGTGATTGTTTAAACCTCTTTGAAGCATTCGATGAAAGAATTTGATGGATCGTTGAATGTGTTACTTTATTCACAATGGGAACATATGGTTCACTTTCAACAAGATCACTTTCATTCTCGTAAACTACAACATTGACAATTTGGGAATACGTTCTTTTGGAACCAGTGTTCAAACTGAATGCTGCCATTGCATCAGGAACTTCGATTGCACTTGCACCCATAGCTCTCACAAATCTTTTCATCTTAAATAGTTAAAAGTGTGAATAGACAAAGATTAAAACGCACTAAAACTCATCATATTCTTTTGGAAATAACTGAAATTATATACGCAACACCGTTTTTCTTATCACCTACTTCAAAACGTAGATGAAACCTATTCAAAACAAATTTGAAGTTTACTGTTTCAGATTTGACACAAATTTCCAAGCATATTAACACCAATAAATTTCACCAGAAACAAAACAACAAAATTGCAAAACATTGGAAAAAACTGCAAATATACCTGAAATCGTTAATCAATGATAACAATCACATCTTCAATACGTACTTATACTTATCAAAACTACAGCCTTTTAAAACAAGTCACGTGATACTCATCGCGTTAGGAGCATTGTTTATTTTGTTTTGACCGTTTTGGTAATAGAAACAACAAGTAAAAATTTTCGAAGAAGATATGAGTTAACAAGTTGAAGATATCACTTGTCTTGTTTATAAGAAGTTTGTTTCCTTTGGAACTAAACCGTTAAGATATCCAAAACTTATAAACATCATGGAAGGACAGTGGACAGTGGAATCAGCCATTCCTGAGAACATCAGAAAAATATTAGAAGATCAATCAAACTCATCATCTCCAATAAACTATGTTCTTGCATTTTTACAGATAGTCAGTTTATTAAAAACTCAAAAAAGAACAGGCTGGGTTGATCATGGTATAAATGACTGTGAATCCATCAGTGATCATATGTACCGTATGGGGATCAGTACTTTACTGATCAAAGATCCTAAAGTTGATACCAATAAATGTGTTAAGATTGCACTCATTCACGATATTGCCGAATCTTTAGTTGGCGATATCACACCATTTGGGGGTGTCACCAAAGAGGAAAAGCATAGAAGGGAAGAAGAGACTATTATTTATTTGAGTGATCTTGTTAAGAAATACGATGAGAGTGCCGGAAATGAAATTTTGGAGTATTGGTTAGATTATGAGAATATAAGAACTTTAGAGGCAAGACACGTTAAAGATATTGATAAATTTGAAATGTTATTACAATGTTTTGAATATGAGAAAAAATTCAAAGGAGGGAAGAAGTTAGATCAATTCTGGAGTGCAAGATCCAGTGTTAAGACTGATGAAATCAAGAGTTGGATTGATGATTTGTGGAGTAAAAGAGAAGAGTTTTGGAAACTGCATCAATAATATTTAAAATAGACTATATACCCATGTGAATTACAATACAAGTAATATTTATAGAACACCTGAACATATAGTATTTTTGTTTATGTAACCTTTTTTACTCTCTAATCTATAACTCTATTGAACAACCCATAAATTATCATACCCAAAGATCCAAGGTCCGATTGTATGTCTTCCAAGAATAGCCAACATCCCAATTGCAAACTGTACCGAAATAATCAAAAGGCATAATTTATCTTCTCTCATTGGACCAAACCAGACCAAGAATAAATTAATCAAAGTGAAGTTACTTGTATCTTTAACTTCACCTTTTTCATCAACATTGACATCTAACAAATGAAGTTTTGATAGTAAGATGACAACCTTCTTCACCATTGGATGGAGTTTCTTTTCAATAACAGCTCTTGAAGGATATAATAACCCATCTTCTACGTTGAATTTAGGCAATCTGTGTCTTGGACATGGAATGAGTCCAAATAATTGAGGTACAGAGTAAATAAAGTTGAAAATTTGAGGGATGAAGAATAGTAATAGAGTCTTAGAAAAATGGCCCAAGATACCAACCACTGCAAACACCATACCTGCAAAATAACAGTAAGTATCACCAACAAATACTCTTGATGGCCACCAATTGTATTTTAACAATGCTAAAGAAACACCTAAGAATGGAACTAAAAGACATGCTGAGAACAAATGAGATTCAATAGCTGGTGCTGCCCCTGATGTCAAATAACAGATGTCATTGATTAAGATAATCAATGCTAAAGTAACCGATTGACCAACTTCTAAACCATTAATACCAGCTAAGATATTGATTGAATTTGGGCAAAAAATGGCAACGGATCCCATGTAAACGTAATAAATTGCACCTAATTCAATAGTTGTTGATTTGAAATAACTTTGTAAGAAACTCGGTATCAAGACATGTGTAATACCAAAATCAACATAATAAACAATCAACAATGGAATTGCTGCAATTGCAGGTAAGAAGAATTTATTTCTCCATCTAATATCAAACAGATCATCAGCTAATCCTAATAAGATTGTACTTTCCAAACATAAAATAGCACTTAAATAACCTGCTAGTTTATCATGTGGAAATAATTCTTTACTTGTTATGTCTTCAAGTTGTCCCAAATCTCTGTTACCACCACCTGAAGTTGAGGTGATTAAGTATTTATAAAACAAAAATGGAATGAAAAAGAACATAATAAATAGATATGCAGTTGCGGGAATGGCACCGATAGATTCAGGAATTATCACTTTATCCTTCTTGGACATATCTTTACCAAAGAAACCCTTTGAAACGAACAATGGTGATAGTTTAGGAATTAACACATCCGTTGACACATAACCAATGATAGCGAAACCAATGGATGCGATAAGAGACCTGTAAAAACCCCATGAGAAGTAGATGATGAGAGCACCAGTGACAACCAGCAGTAACTTGAGCATCTCGAACACTTCAAACTGTGAAACTGAATTGACAATCTGTTTACTTTTCTATTTGTGAAATTTCGATATGGTGTCCGGTTGGTGTGTGGGTGTTGGATCAGGTAAAACCACGTGAAAGTCATGTGACAACGACACGATTTTTTTTTTTTTCAAAATTTGTTTTGCTTTGACTTTAAAGACAACAAACAGAATTGTTAGCTGCTTGTTCTCTTAGTTTGGGTCTATTACACCTTTCGTCGTTCGTGGTTTCATTTGAAAGTCAATCCATATATATATATATAGTTTCTCAATTGGTTCTTTCAGTTCTTTCTTTTCAACGTCCCTTTTTATCTACTGTTGTTGAACTTCCCCTATAATGTCCAGAGTACTACCACAGATTGATTTGTCTGGTATATCCATTGAAGATAAAAAAGAGAACGAGTTTGGTTCCTTAACCTCTCAGGATTATCGTTACAGCACAGTTTCCAGAAATGGTGAACCATTGCCAGATCCAATTGAAGATGAACCACCTTATTACGTTCTTTTAATTACATATTTAAACTATTTAATTTTAATCATCGTTGGTCATATCAAAGATTGGCTAGGTGTTACATTCAGACCAAGTGCCTATAGAAACCTACTGGAGAAAGATGGTATTGCTCCATGGTATTCAAGATTCGAATCCTTTTACATCAGAAGAATGAAACAAAAGCTTGATGATTGTTTTGGTAGACCAACTTGTGGTGTCCCAGGTAGATTGATCACCTGTATTGATAGAGACTCTCATGATTACAACAAATATTTTACCTATCCAGGTACTACCTCCACTTGTTTGAACTTATCTTCTTATAACTATTTAGGTTTTGCCCAATCTGAAGGTCCTTGCACCGATTCCGCAGTTGAAGCTGTGAATAAATATGGTGTTGGCTCAGGTGGTCCAAGAAACTTGATTGGTACTACTGATATACATTTAGAAGCTGAAAGAACTATTGCTAGATTTATTGGTAATGAAGATTCTATTCTCTTTTCTATGGGTTATGCCACTAATGCATCCGTTTTTTCCTCGTTGTTAGATAAGAAATGTTTAGTCATTTCTGATGAGTTGAACCATGCTTCTATTAGAACAGGTGTTAGATCATCAGGCTGTGCTGTTAAAATCTTTAAACATAATGATATGGAAGCCTTAGAAAAATTATTAAGAGAACAAATTTCTCAAGGTCAACCAAGATCTCATAGACCATGGAAGAAAATCATAATTGCAGTTGAGGGTTTGTATTCTATGGAA
The DNA here is from genome assembly GCA_020280145.1 of Gotozyma botsteinii. Lineage (NCBI taxonomy): Eukaryota > Fungi > Ascomycota > Saccharomycetes > Phaffomycetales > Phaffomycetaceae > Gotozyma > Gotozyma botsteinii. Next base: position 467,537 of record JAFIIU010000002.1, read on the forward strand.
GGTACTATGTGTAACTTACCAAAATTACTTGAATTGAAGAAAAAATACAAATTTTATTTATTCGTTGATGAAGCTCATTCTATTGGTGCTATTGGACCAAGAGGTCGTGGTGTTTGTGATTATTTTGGTATTGATCCAAATGAGATCGATATCTTAATGGGTACCTTCACTAAGTCATTTGGTGCAGCTGGTGGTTATGTTTCTGGTTCAAAAGCCGTAATTGATAGATTAAGAGTTGATATCAATGCTCAAAACTATTCTGAACCAATTCCAGCTCCAGTCTTAGCACAAATCATTACATCTATTAGAATTATAATGGGAGAAATTAACCCAGGTGAAGGTAAAGAAAGATTAGAAAGAATTGCATTTAATTCAAGATATTTGAGATTAGGATTACAAAGATTAGGGTTCATTGTTTACGGTATTGACGATTCTCCAGTCATCCCATTGTTGTTATTCGCCCCAGGTAAGATGCCTGCCTTTTCCAGAATGATGTACAAGAGAAAGATTGCCGTTGTGGTCGTTGGTTATCCTGCTACTCCATTGACATCCTCCCGTGTTCGTCTCTGTGTCTCTTCCTCTTTGAAAAAAGAAGACATCGACTATCTGCTAAGGCACTTATCCGAAGTTGGAGACAAGCTCTTCTTGAAGTTCAGTTCCGGTATTGCTGGTGGTTCCCTAGACGGTAAACCACCTAGATGGAACGTGGAAGATGTTATCAGAGAGACTCCATCGGACTGCAAAGAAACCCGTTTCTTCGTCAGCACTGCAGCAGCCAAATAGCACTGATATTTCCTGCAATTAATACAATAATGATAATACATGCACTAATACTATTACTCATTCATATAATGTAGGTTGAGTAGATTAAATTCTCTCCTCCATGTAAACGCGTCAAAAATTCACGCGACAAAATGCTGGTGATTGAAATTTTTTATTAGTGAGAGAAATCGATTCTTATCTTCAACACTTTAGTATCTGAACAGAATCATTGCTAGACATAAGAACACTTTGTTTGAGAAGATGAGCAGACTGAAACTACAGCTCTTGCAACTGAACCAGCAGCTGTCTCGTTTCAAGGCCTACAACCTCATCCGGACGAGCCGATTAATTCCTGCTGTCTTGCTAATGATGAGCATTATGTCTCTGTTGAGTTGGAATTACTCAGACCAGTTTTCAGTGGATAAAGGTTTGGAGCATCTATCGACATTAACATCTGAAACCTTCTCAAACTCCAGTTGGACTTCATCTTTCAAAGCCAAACCTGTTAGTGGTGAGGATCATCAGACTCAGAAAGTTATCTTCATCAACAACAAATATCCAAATGCCAAAGGTTATGAAAACGTCCTCAAGGACATCGAACCTGAGGAATTCATGTCAAAATCACTGCCTGAGAAATGTGGTTACTATTTTTCTAAGCTCTATGACCAGGATCCTAACTGGACTCTTGACAGTTTAGAGAATAAAGGTCTTTCTTACAATGGTTACATTTTCGACACCAAAGACAGATTTATGGCAGACAGAGCCAACGATTTCAAGAACAAACAGGACAACAAGGATTCTATGACAAATGAAGAACTTCAAGACTTGATTGACAAATATGGTAAAAAGTTCGAATGGGATGCTGCTTACAAGCAAGCCTTCAAAGAATCCTATGATTCAGAAATGTACATGACGGATCAAATGACAAATCTACGAGTTTTCTCCCAATGTTATCTAAGTGACATTCCACAAGTAGAACAGGAGGAGATTGATGCTTGGAATTCAACCATAACGTGTGATTCCACAGAACAGAAATTGTTCAAGTTTTTGACGAGGGAATTTCCAAGTTATACCAGATGGAGTAATGAAACACTTTCATTACCTCCAATTATGGAGGATTATCTCAATATTGAGAACCACTCAACCAAATATGATAACTATAGGTTATCAGGTTGTTTTGTTAGAGATTTGAAAAACACATACAATGGGAAAGGTATTGTTATTTCAGCTGCTGATAAACATATTGATGAATTATCAAGTTTGTTGTTGGTTCTTCGTGCTTTAAAAAATAAACTACCCATTCAAATTGTTCATAGAGGTGACTTGAGTTGGGAGTCTCAGGAAAAATTAACCAAAATTGCAAGATCTGAAGAATTAAACCTTGATGAGATCAGCAACTTCAGAAATTTGATTAAGAACAAATTTTCAGATATTCACGATTTATCAATGGATATAATTTTCCCTCCTCAAGAGATTTGGTATGTCAATGCTTCAAAATCTATTAACCCAGATGATAAGAGATTTGTCACTTATGGTAATAAATTGTTGAGTTTGTTATTCAGTTCATTTGAAGATACTGTTTTAATTGATACGGATACAGTCCCATTTGTTGATATAGATACATATATTTTGCAATCTTCAGTTTATCAAGATCTAGGTGCATTTTTCTTCAAAGATCGTCAGTTGTATGACAGAATGACAGGTCCTGAATTGACGTATTTCAGGAAATTACTTCCAACAAGACTTGATACTGCATTTTTTGATATCCCTGAATTAACTCAATACACTTATGGTAACAGATTCTTTGGTGATCATTTCAAACATATTCAAGAATCAGGAATGGTTGCCATCAACAAGAAGAAACATTTCAGAGGTACTTTAACCATCAACGTTTTACAAATGTGGCACGCTGCAACTACAAGAGTTCATGGTGACAAAGAATTATTTTGGTTAGGTTTCTCAATTGCAGGTGATGAAGATTACTATTTGAATAAGTATGGTGTTGGTGCTGTCGGTACGATAAATCCTAATTCAAATAGGCTGTTAGGCGATGAAGATGATTCAAGAAGATCCAAGTTAAAATCAAACATGGTTTGTACAACTCATCCAGCTCATTTATCAGGGTTAGACGATCATACCTTGTTATGGATGAATTCTGGTTTCATTACCTGTAAAAGACCAGATGAAGCCCCAAAAGATATTAAAATGGATCTTTACAAAAATATTTTCGAAGATGAACATGCTTTAAGACAAATATATACTGGTCCTTTGAAAATCAATGCAATTATCGTGCCACCAGCTCAAGAAAAAGTTGTCAATAACGATTTTGGTGAACCAAGCGCAGGTTGGGAAGTCATGTTCGGTTGTGGTGGTTATCTATACTGTGCTTACGATAACGTCGGTGCAAGTGATAAACCAGAACATAAAGGTACTCTTGTTGAATATGATAAAGACCAAGTGTTGTGGTATGACTATCTTGGTGAAGTTTGGGTTAATTATGAGAAAATTATTAATACCTTAAGCACTGAAGTTCAGGAATTATGATCGCATTTTCACGTTTGAATGGTTTGTACGCTTACTTTTAACTCATCATGCTTGCTCATTTTATCTGTTCAAGTTCAAATCCTTGCTTTGAATTGTTTTTCATTTTGGTTTTATCCTTGTATTATAGAAGGGTGCTAGTAGTTTTGTTTTTATATTCCGTTATATTTATTTATTCATAGATAAAAAGAGAAAACTGTATTTTCTGACACATCAGTTAATATACATGTATTTTATAGATTTAAATTTCTAATAGTAGTAGTATTCCTCTATATAAATAAGACACTCACTCACATAATTGTACAATCGATTAAACCTAACCCATACATTGCCTTTTCCACATCTTTTTTAATTTTGAACCAATCTGATCTTCTTTGAACGAACTCATAGATTTCCTCTTGTCTGAAAATTCCATTAAATTTATTCAAGTCACTTATTAGTTTACCTAATTCTTTTGAATCTTTTGTTTGAATTAAATACAATTGGGCCAATTCTTTCAATCCCACAAATAGCAGTGTGATGTTTTTCTGTTTTAATACGTTGACAATGAAATCATAATAATAATTCAAATCACTTATTAGGATAATTGCACCTGTACTCGAAATTAATCTTTTCTTAATATTTTTACAAATAATTTGAAAAAATCTCTCACCAATTTCCTGTTGAAAAACATCAATAATACCCTTTTCAGTAGCACCATTCAACAAATTAATATGGTTTGATAACAATTCAACGACCTTAATCGCACATTTGGTTGGACCTGGATTAATAATTTCTGGATTTTCTTTATCTTTCAGCTTAGGATTGAAATCATTGATCAGTTGTAATGTATTAAACAAGAACTCAATTTCATCCATTAATTTGTCAATACCAATATTTAATCCATTAGCAACATAATTATCTAAAGAACTTTCAAATTGTTTCTTTACTTGATTCGTATTATTCAAAAATTCATTCTTATCAATAATTTTCTTTGAAACTAATTCATTTGAATAGAAAATTTCAATCATTTGTTGAACTAAATCACCAACATTAATCAATTCTGTGAACTTAATTAATGGTTCAACTGTATTCAAGGTTTCTAAAGATTCTAAAGTCTTGAACTCGTTTGGATCATATTTTGTTAATAAATCAATGGCTTTTTCAAAACCTGGTTTGATATGTTCTTGACTAATAACCAAAACTAGTTGTTTAAAAATCTCCTCTATGTGTGAATTAATTTGTTCTTTCGTCAGAATTGAATTATTAATATTATTAAATTTTGAAAATAATTCAATTTTATATTTTGCATCTTCTAGAATTTGATAAGATAATTCAAAACTAATAAAAGTTTTCAAGTTTTTCAGATTTTTGTTCAACATTTCAAAATTAACTCTAAATTTAACCTCATTTGATTCTTTATTTGACTTGTTGGTGAATATTTTGGTGAAACTTGATAACAATTCAAATTTATTAGTTTTAGCTTCCTCTGTTGAATACTCTGTCAATATTGTTTTGTAAAGATTATCTTGTTCTTGCTTCTCTTGTTCAATATAATTTTTTTCAAAATCTCTAATCTTAGATATTGAATCAACCTTGAAATTGTTAACTGATTCTTCTGAAAATCTTTCAATCAAAGGTTCAAAATATAAATTAATAAACCTCCTTATTATTTCTTTGTAATTAGTGCCTGCATTTTTGGATGGTTCTAAACCATCAACAAACTGGTTCAACAGCTTACTATAAACAGAGGGAACAATATCAATATTCTTCAAAGCCTCTTCAAGAAAGAATTTATTAACAATGTACTTGTCAATGATTTTTTCAGAATACATGAACATGACTGGTAATTGATCAGTGAAACATTTATCAATAATTGAAGATTTTTCGTTGAAAAATTTTATCAGATCTTCAATAACATCATCTAGTGATTCTTCAACTAACTTATCAGCAATATCAAGTATGGTTTCAGGGAAGAAATCATCAGGAAATCTATTCTCTTCAATGAAATATTCTATTAATATATCTTCTTGATCCAAAATGTTCAAAGTTTCAACCAATAAATTAACAATTGAATATTCGCCTTTGGAGAAATTGTCTTTGAAGTCTTTCATTGATTCATGTATGAATAACTTAACCAATGTCGTTATTTTAAAAGTAAATTTTTGTTGTGTTTCAACATCTGCATTGTCCATTTTTACAAACTTCTGTAAGTTTTTCAAAATATGAGCTTTATCCTGGGACGAAATAGGCTCAAAATTGAAGAATTCATCAAAATCAAACTCTGAAGTTTCTCCAATTATAGTATCATTCAGTGATTTATCCAGTCTTTCCAGATATGGCTTCAGATAGCTGTGAATTTTCAGCACAGTGCTCTTAGGATCATTCGTTCTCTTGACATTAAACACACTGACAGCAGTGTCCTCTTGCAGAAGAAGGTCAGTAGTGTAATCTGGATCGTATATCATCAACACATTCTGTATTCTATCCTTGAAATAGCTCAAGTCAAAGAATGTCCTCAGTGTATTGCGTACAGTTTCGTTGCATTGCCCGAAATTCAAGTAGTCTGTGATGCTCAAGTTAGCAGCAATTCCAAGCACAATCTTCTTGCTCCTCAGTAGATCCGTCATTGCCAGCCAGCAGCATAAACAGTGCCAAAGCCAAAGTAGAAGTTATTCACATGTTTATAAACACTTTACTTGAAATATTTCGCGTTTTCTGAGATCCGGTCATAAAGTTTCCCGGAAGTGTTGTGTTAGAATGTAAACAAAAATTTGACCAAATAAAGTCGATATTTCTTCCTTAATTAAAGAGCATTTCAACCATCAATGAAGCCCTTCGCAACAAATCACGAGGAGCTCATACACGACGTTGCGTACGACTTCTATGGGAAGCAATTGGCCAGCTGTTCCTCTGATCAGCACATCAAGGTCTTTGATCTCGACTCTGCTACAAATGAGTGGATCTTGAACGACTCATGGAAGGCTCACAATGCGTCAGTCATCAAGATCGATTGGGCCTCTCCTGAGTACGGGAAGATTATTGCATCTGCCTCATATGACAAGACAGTCAAGATCTGGGAAGAGGACCCAGATGAGCCAATAGGATCAGGCCGTCGTTGGAAGAAATTAGCTACGTTGAACGATGCTAGAGGTCCATTATACGATATCTCTTTTGCTCCTAGCCATTTGGGATTGAGACTAGCAGTTATTGGAAGTGATGGTGTTCTAAGAATATACGATGCTTTAGAACCTGCAGACTTGAGATCTTGGACTTTAACTTCAGAAGTTGCTATACTAACTGTCCCTCCTGCTTCTCATTTACAATCAGATTTTGCTTTAGCATGGTGCTCTTCAAGATACTCCCCTGAAAAACTAGTCGTATGTGCTTTGGATCAAGGTTTCATATATAATCGTGACAGTAATGGAAAACTGGTACAAGCTGCAACACTACCCGATCATGGTGGTCTAATTAGATCCGTTTCATGGGCACCATCCATGGGTAGATACTATCAACTATTAGCCACTGGTTGCAAAGATGGAAAAGTGCGTATTTTCAAATTAACAGAAAGATTGTCCCAAAAAGTAAATAAACCTCAAAGTCAATGGATTGAAGATTCAGATGTGAATTCAGTAGAAAGTTCAAACCAACCAAAAGTTACAATTGATGTTGAATTGTTAAGTGAACATGACGATCATAAAGGTGAGATCTGGTCAGTCTCCTGGAACTTGACCGGTACAATCCTAAGTAGTTCTGGTGATAGTGGTAAAGTGAGGTTATGGAAAGCTGTCTACAATGGCGAATTCCATTGTTTGTCTGTGATAACTGCTGAGCAGAAACAGGACGTTGTATAGTATGATAATGAATAGTAGAGTTTTGATTATTATAGATGTAAATACGCCATATGAGTGAACATTCTGCTCTGAAAGGCAGCATTCAAATGGTATCGCAATACTGCCTGAATATTTTAGCTCATCGCACCATCGCTTCAAATTTTTTTTACCAAAAATTTTTTTTATTACTTGCAAGATTCAGTTAAATAATACTTTAGTAACTAGAAAGGGGAAAATGAGACTATTGGCTGCTGCTGACGATAACGGTAGTTTGAAAGAAATTTCATGTATTAGAGGTACCGATACTTCTGTTCAGAAAGCTCCACAGCCGGAAAAGATCGAGGCTTTCCATCCAGAAGGTATTACCAAAAGAGTACAGAAATTAATTCTTGTTAAACCATCTAATTCTGAGGAAAAATATCTTATCACTGCTAAGGCTAATGGTGATATTTCTATATATAACGATATTGCCACTTTTGACTTGATAGACACACTTTCTGGCAATTTGCTTGATGAAAAAGATAATTTTGTGTCTTTAGTTGAAAGTTTTGGCATTGTTATAGCTGTGACTGAACAAGGGAAACTCACGTTAATCGACCTCGAATCAATTGCTAAGAAAGACTTAAAGACTACCACTACATCTTTGAAAGCTCCAATATCTGCGTTCACGCCACATCCTGAACAAAAGGGTATTTATGCATTTGGTGGTAAAGAAAACGATGTTAAGATAATCAAGTTATTCAATGCTAAACAAAAAGACATTTTTACAAAAGAGTTGAAAGCTGAACAGTTATTCCAGGGTAAAAATGTCAAAAATGATAAACTAGATTTAAGAGTTCCAGTATGGGTTTCCAAAATTTTATTCGTTGAATTATCACAACATACTGAAACATCTTGGAGATTTATAACTATTACAAGATATGGCCAAGTTAGAAAATATGATACTACACATGGTAAAAGACCAATTCTTGATAAGAAAGTTTCTGATAAACCATTATTATGTGCAGCTCCAACTTCAAATGAATCTGAAATAATATGCTCAGATACCCATGCTACTACAGCTTTATTTAATATAAACAATGGTACACTTGTTGCCAAATTCAAAGGTTCTGTTGGTGCAGTTCAAGATTTGTTCCCATATTTAAGCGAGTATGAAGATCTAATTGTAACCGGTGCTTTGGATAGATACGTTAGAGTTTTCAACATAAAGACAAGGGAACAAGTTGCAAAAGTTTTCGTTGGTTCTAAAGTTAGTGCTGTTTGGCTGTTGGATCCTAAAGATAATGCTGTTGAGCAACTCGAACAAGGTGATGATAGCCAAGAGCCAAAGAAGAAGACTAAGAAATTTAAGAGAATTACAGACGAAGAAGATGATGCTATATGGGACCAACTAGAAAACACTAGTTCGAAAAAGAGAAAAACTATAAAATGAAATTCTGGTTATTTTGAATATCATTTCTGGTAATGTTTTAGAATTAATTGATAAATTTGTCAAAGGTGTTTGGTTTCATGATTTTCTAATTGGGTTAGCCGCAAAACTGAATGATACAGTATACATTTGAGCTACATTTAATGTACATATAAACTTAGAGAACTAGCACTATCTCGTATTTGGATGACTTCGTAATTGGGTTTGACGCCTCTTAAGAGTATCTAACAGCTGATTCTGTACATTATGTGATGCAGTTTCCAAAGTGATTCTCTCTGAACCTCTATAACCTCTGGACTCAAACGTGGATCTAAATTAGATAAGTTGTTCCGATTATTTAAGGCTCATTTACCGAGAAAGAGAGTCGATATGGCTTTCATTACATAGTAAGCCAAGTTACTTAAGACCAATAATAGATGTAATTTCAAAAACTAATACTAATTTTTTTTTAGTAACCTTTGGCCATTTTTTTATCATGACCAGATTTTCTACTGTGATTAGCCCTAGATGCTTTATTTTTTTCATTTCTAGCTTGTGTTTTCTTTGAATTAGCCTTGGGATATTCAGATGGTTGCGTATTATTGGATTTCGAACCTTCAGGTTTAAAATTCTTAGAATTATTTTCCTTAGGTTCTGGTGTTGTAACCGTAGATTTATTAACATCTGTCTCAACACCTTTATAAAAACTCGATTTCCATGGTCTATTTCCTCTAAACATGTATTTTTCTTCCAAAAGTTTTGCTCTCTTTGGACTTCTTTGGATCATTTTGGCCCAACCTTCAATTTGTTCATCAGACCAGGACGTTTCATTCTTCATTTCTTTACGCTGTCTTGACTTTCTTGTAGTTTTGTCAAATACAGTTTGATCTTTCTTAAATAATTCCCATAAATACATTTCGACCTTATCAGTTTTGGAAGTTTCTAACACACCTGACGCTGAGTTAGCCACTTCTGCCTCGTCATAAGTATCATCTCTTTCATCTTCATCTGCTTCATACATCAACCTCAAAGCTGCTGTTAACGTTTTGTTCTTATGTTCATCAGGGACATGCTTAATGGATTTGCTATTGATATTCTTGTTATTAATAAAGACTTCATTTTTGGAATCTTCTTGGTAAACATGACGAGAAGATGATGAGCTTTCCTTTAAAATCACTAAATCTGGATTCTCTAATAATAAATTGGTAACAGTTTCAACATCTAAACCGTTCTTTCTTAATAATTTTTCTGTCTGTGATATTGTTAAATTTGGAAATAGTTCAATTAATGTATCAACATCATCTTTATTGACTGGTGTTTTGACTTTAACGTTTGGTCCATTCTTCAAGAAAGGTAATTTTTGTGATAGATCAGGATAAAGCCTTTTGAATTTATCACTTGTTATTATAGCCGCAAATAATGGATATAATGCTAACGTTCTAAAAGATGAAACGTTCAATTCACTAACCAATGATGCAATTCTACCTGTAGAAATTGATAATATTGAAATAATGGCAAGATCTTTACAACTTGATGCAAATCTACCTTGACCTCCAGAATATAGATTTTCTAATAATTCCCACCATTCGATAGTGACGAAACTTTCTGAGAATGAAGATTGTGTCCTACCATTTCTATTATTTTTATTCAGTGTTTTATGTTGCTTCTTCTGTTTTGAATTTGAGCTTGAATTTGAGCTTGATAGATTGTGTTTCTCATTTAATAAAGTTGCAAATATCTTCATGTCCAAATTATCAAACTTACCATTAGTTATCAGATGTTCAATGTGTTTATGGACCAATGAAATTGAATTCATAGTTCTTTGAGCTTTTGGTTTATAAGTACCATCAATTATGCTTCTCACTAGTTTAGAATTCTTGGTTGAATAAATTCTAGCTAAATCCCATAGACTTGAACCATTCAACTTTAACGATATCACATCGTATTGCTTAATCAACTCCAATATCCAAACTCTTAAAATATCTAAATTCTCAGTAATCTGAACGTTTATCAAACCCAATGATAACAACTGTCCTTGTTCATTACCTATCTCCCTCAGATAGCTTTTCACAAACAGACATAATTGTTCTTCTGATCTTTCTTTGATTGGTTGATGTATTTGTAACAAGGTTTGGACATATTGAATGTAAACTTCGATTAAATGGACCCAAATGACAGGATCAGTATCCACCATTGAAGATCGAAGCTTGAAAGGTGGAAATGCAGTTATTGGAAATTCCAATTCCTCTTGGAAGTCTATCTCGAGAACCTTTTTCGACATGGTATCTTGGATTTCTTGATGACAACTATAATAGTGATTCGTTATTTTTTCATTATTTTTTTGCCATCAAATTTATCTCGGTAAAAACAAAAAACGAAAAGGTAGGACTACAATTTTGCAATTTAACAATAATTAATATAAATTCATAGATAAGCATGTCTGCAGACCTTCAACATGACATCATTACAAAAAATCATAAACTTCATGGTTGTGATAAAAAAAGTATCGCCAAAAATAATTAATAGCGAATCCACTCAAAATAAAAGAGAAAAAAATAATAAAGAACCAAACCTGTGATTATAAAAAAGACCATTAGTAAATAAAAAGCAGCCCACCCAAATACAATTTAATGAAGTATGCGAGATATCTAAGATGATTAGATGTTTTGAGCAATGTATTCTTTAACATCTTCTAATAAGTGTTCAGCTTTTGTTTCAATTTCTTCAAAAACTGAATCAACTTGAGCTCTGATTGAAGCTTCTTCTGATTCTGATTCTTTACCCCAGAATTCAGCCAAGTCTTGACCAGCACCGTTGTAAATCAAGTAGTTTGGAGTATCTTCTGGAATGTCAGTTAATTTACCTTTAGTTGAGTATTGAATGATTTTCTTTTTCAATTGAGCTGGAGTTAAACCACCTTTACCTGATGCAAAGTCAGATTTAGAATCTGGGTATAGAGATAAGTAGTATGTCAATAGACCAGCGACGTGTGGTGAGGCCATTGAAGTACCTGATAATGTAGCTGTAGCAGTTTCAGAACCAATGTAAGTTGATAAGATGTTCAAACCTGGACCGAAAATATCAACACATTTACCAAAGTTGGAAAAGTAAGCTCTAGAATCAGATAAGGTTGAAGCACCAACAGTAACAGCTTTTTCAGCAGCAGCTGGGGAATAGTTACAAGCATCAGCATTATCATTACCAGCAGCAACGGCAAAATGAATACCGGCTTGAACAGCGGCATTAACAGCTAGATCTAAAGCTGGTGATTTACCACCACCTAATGACATGTTAGCAGTAGAACCTTTGAAACCCTTTTTATTCTCTTTAACAGCTTTAGCATGGGAATTGGCAGCAAATTCAACACCTTTAACAACATCTGACATTGAACCTGAACCATTAGATCTTAAGACTTTAACAGCAACGATATCGGCTTTCTTAGCAACACCATAGTTTTTAGAACCAATGGTACCAGCACAGTGAGTACCATGACCATTACCATCAACATCTTGATCACCTTGTGGAATGGTTTTACCCCACTTAGCACGACCAGCGAACTCAACATGATCAACATTGACACCAGTGTCAATAACGTATGAAGTGACACCGGCACCACCTTCAGTATCATACAAATATTTGTTAAATGAACCCAAGTTCAATGGTTCACGATGAGAAATTCTTGATAAACCCCATGGAGCTCCGTTTTGAGTATCGAATTCTTGAGCATTGACTTTTGAATCTTTTTCAACGAATTCAACCAATGGGTTGCGACGAATTAAATCAATAGTGTCTTCTAAGAAATAACCAAAGTAACCAGATAACAAGCCCTCAATGTGAAATTGGTCCATGATACCGCCTAAAATACCAGTTGAAGATTCAACATCAACACTTTGGAAAAAAGAGTGATATGGATCAGCTTTCATTAATGCAGCAGCAGATTGAACATGCTCTTCAGCAACCCAAGCTTGATGGAACTCAGCTTGTTCTGGTTTGACACCTTGTTTGAAAACAACGATATAACGGTGTGGGATAACGTTAGGACCGGCAGTTTCAGTGGAGATCAAAGGAGCAGCTTCTTCCTCTTTCAATAAGAAATCATTTAAAACAGCACTGTCGATTTCAGCTTTGGCTGCTTGAGCAATGTCCTTGACAGCATCCTGACCATGGTGACCAACAGAGAAGATGGATTGCTGAGAAGCAACGTTAGGAATGACCAAGGCGTTGGCAACGGCAGCCAGGACGGCAATAGGTAAGATAGTAGATTGTTTCATAGTACGCGTTTATAGGTTAAAATAGTTCTAAATAGTTTAAAACTGTTTTGCTTTATAAGGAGAGATTGATAAGGATACAAGTGGCAATTGAGTCTATTTATACAAAAAAAAAGTAATGTTCTAGTAACAAGTTCCGGCTCTCCACAACCGGATCTCATCACATGATGACATAAGCTAGAGATAAGATAAGATCACATGACTAAAATCATGTGACTGAACGTTTCTTTTTTTCACCAATTGAGCATCGGATATGAAGACTAAACCATGACATGGACGCAATTTGGTATTAAAATTAATTAGCAGCAAAGTTTCACAGCCAGCTATTTAGTTCTTTCAATTACTAGTTGTAATCCTACAATGAGCGATCAGGACTCACATACGGTAAATGAGAACTCTGGCTTATTAGCTCAAACTGAACATGAGTACCAAAGTCTGAACGTTGGTAATAGTACCACAAATGAGGACCACCTTGACTTATCCACGAAGAAGATTATCAAAAGAAAATTATACGTTTCTCATTTCCTATACGTCTGGAATGCTAGAATTTATGAATTTGGTATTGTATTGTTCATTATCAATCTATACCCAAATGATTTGTTCCCACCTTCTTTGTTTGCTTTAGTGTCTACATGTTCTGCAATTTTTTTCACTAATGTCCTAAATAAATATGTTAATAAAGGGGAAAGATTATCAGTTATTAAGTCAACTATTTTCATCCAAAGATCTTCTGCTATTTTGTCGTCATTGACGTTGTTGGTTACTTTTCAATTTTTTAGAGAACAGCCATTGTTGAAACATGCTGCTTTAGGGATTGTTATTCTTTGTGGAGTTGTTGAAACGCTATCAACAATTGCAAATAAAATGTCTATTTCAAGAGATTGGATTGTCAAAATTTGTGGTAAAGATCAAGAGTTCTTGTTAGAACTAAACACAAGACTAAGATCCATTGATTTGTTTTGTAAATTAATTGGTCCATTCTTCATTTCAGTATTTTTAACCTTAACCAACCATGAAATAACAGCAGTCTTTTTCATTTTGTCATTCTTAATTTCAAATCAAATTGAATTCTCAACAATTCTAAACATCTATAACGTTGTCCCTGCTTTAAGACAAAATTCAATTGATCACTTACCTGATATTAATAGAAATGCCAATAAGATTGATCATAACTCGTCATATTGGGAACATGTTAAATTATTCTTCAAAAATCCATTAGCGACTGGGATCCTTGCAATGTCAATGGCTTATTTCACTGTTTTATCTTTTGGTAATTCAACAGTTGCTTACCTCTTATCATATGATGATGTTACAAATTTAACAATTGGTTATTTAAAAGCAATTTCAACGGCATTTGAACTATTTGGTACGATAATTGTTTTCCCATTTTTAGTTAAAAATACAGGTTTGGTTAGTGCTGCTGTTATTTCCATCACATTTGAGTTTTTAACATTAATCCCAATTGCTGTTGGATTCTTTTTGCAATATGACAAAACTCGTTGGTTGATGTGTATTTGTATACCATTTTCAAGAATTGGATTATGGTGTTTTGATTTAGCTTTACAAAATTCAATTCAGATTTACATCAAAGATGATTTTGAGAGATTTAATGCAACTTCATTTGAAGAAACCTTTAATAACTTATTCCAGTTATTAGGGTACGCTTCAACTTTGATCTTTCATAAACCAGACCAGTTTCAAATTCCTGCAATTTCAACTGTTGTTGTTATTGGTTTAAGTGCTTTATTAGACTACTTTTGGTTCGTCAGAATGAAATTCAATAAATCCACGTTGGAATAAGCCTGAAATGCTTAAAATAAAGTCTGAAAATGAAATTCAGAACTGTACTCTACATTTTATAGATTTTACTCTAGAAACTAATGTATAGATCTAGATACCTTATCTGCTTGTACTACTTCTGTGATAAAATTAATAATCATCTCTATTAGCACTACTGATTTGCATAAAGCCTGTTGCCAATCATAATATCGTACAACGATGCTTTCTTCTCAAACTGCTTGTAAACTCATCTTCTGCACCATATCCATCATATCTTGGTTCATTGTTTTTATTTTTCTTTAATTTCAATCTATCTTTAATTGATTTCATCGAAGAATTTTTGAATTTATGTTGTGATGAAAAAAAATCTTCCAAACCTACAGTAACTGCCAAAATGAAAACTTGATTTATGTTTTCGGTTGTTTTTGCAGAACATCTTATATGATGTCTGGCTCCAATTGCCTGTGCCACTTCTTCAGCGTCTTTAAATTCAACAGAATTTGAATTAGACAATAAGAATCCTCTATCTTGTAATAAATCAGACTTTGTACCAACTAATATAATTGCAATGCCTGGACAAAAATGTGAGACTTCAGGTGCCCATTTTTCTCGAACATTATTCAAACTAATCTTACTTCCAATTGAATAACAAATCAAGATGATATTAACATTTTGATAAGATAATGGTCTTAATCTATCATATTCTTCTTGTCCTGCTGTATCCCACAATGCCAATTCAACTGATTTGTTATCTGAACTTTGTAGATAAGTAATATAATTTTCAAACACAGTAGGGACGTAAGCTGTTGGGAACTCTCCTCTAGAATATGAAATCAATAAACATGTTTTACCACAGCCACCATCACCAACAACAACCAATTTAACTTGATAATCACTTTTTTTATTTCTTGCTGTTGTATTTTGTAAAACTTGGTATTGAGTAGAATTACCTAGATCAATGTTGGAAGCTGGTGACCGTAATCTTGAATTATCTAAATTTGATTCTGATTGCCTCTTTTTAGCTGTATCATATGGAGTTTCAAGTGATGTGCTTAATACTTTAAATGAACCATCGTCCGTTTCTTTTAGATTATCAAGACCCGATACTGGTCTTCCATAGTATGGCTGTGACAGTCTGTTACTCATCTCACAATATAGAAATCAATAGGCACATATAATGACAAACTTCAAGGCAATGAATTAACTTGAACAATAAATAAAATTTCGTTCAATAGATAATTTCATTCATGAATGAATTTCGTTAAAAACCAAACATCACGTGACTTGACTTTTCGGCTTTTCGGTGTTTGATTTTTGTGTCATAAATTTGAGAGTACAAACTTTATAAAAATACTTTGATATTTTACGATTGAATATGGTTAGAGTCCATAGTAATATCTTGCAAGTGAAGATTGTAGAATAATTAACTCATTTCTCATATTAATGTTCTTGATCGATTTCATTCTACATTAAATTTAATTGAAAGCAACAGAGTCCGTTGATGTTTAATTCTCTTATTCATTCGTTATCATTATCTTCTTCTTCTTTTTCTGTGGATTTCATTTGCATGATGATTCTTCTATCTTGAATGTATTTTTCAACGAAATCTAAAGATGCAAGTTGATAATTAACAATTTCATTAAAGATTGGATCGATAAATCTTGGATCATAATCTTGTTTCAACAATGAGTTTTCTGGGTTAATATTATGAACAAAGTCTAGTCCTTGAATTCCTCCATCAACTTGTATCATAACTTTATCTGTTTCATCATCATTGATACCATGTTCAAAATTGGTAGTCAACATATCACTCAAATCATTAGCAATATTTTCATCGTTGTCCAATCCATTCTTCTTGTAGTAATTATTCTGTGATGAGTTATTCAAGTTTTCAGAAACCAATGACTCTGAAGGATAATTAGTTTTTTTGATGATTGAATTCTTAAAACTTTTGATAAAAACCTCATGAATATCTAAAGCCCTCGTTTTTAGACGATCTTTTCTATCCATGAAGTTAGGAAATGGATCATTCAAGACTGTATTTCTCAACAAATAAGCATGCCTTCTAACTAAAAATGCTAATACACGACATGAATAATTAAAATACCAAATCAATTTTTCATCTTTCAATGTTTCTAGAATTTCATTTTTATCAAATGGGTGCATTGTATAAAACCCATTCAATGCAAATGTGAAAATATAATTACAATCACTGAGAATAAACTTCAGCATTTCTGTAAAAACAAACCAAAAACTATAGAACACCAACTCAATTGAGGAATTATTAGCACTTAAAACAAACATTTCTGATGGGACGATGCTTAAACCTTTCTTGTAAAAGGAAACCAATTTATCAATTGGGAATTTAACAACGTTATCAGGCAATGATTCATTTTCCAAAAGTTCAAAAGTTGATTCAAAAAATTGGTATAATTCGTCATATTGCCTAACCAATTTGGCATTATCATTAACTTTAGCATTCTTAACATAACTTTTACCAAACTCTTTATAGATTTCAAAAAGTTCATAAAGTATATCTGGTGGATAAGGTGGGAACCAAACGTATTTAGTCGTGAAGATAAACCCATCTGCATAAGATTGCAAGAGAGGCAACGTTTCTGGAAATGATTGAGGATTCTCCAAAACAAGTTTTAATAAAATACCAGGGCCTGCAGCCAATGCAAAGAAATCTTTATAGGTTGAACCTTTGAAGAAGCAAGTGGTAGTGTATAAGAATGAGGCAATATTCAAAGTTGTTTGAGAATTTGAATCATTAAGTTTAACAATATTTCTTCTGACTATATTGATACATTCAACTCTGTATTTCAAGAAACAACGATTCAGTTCTGGTAATCTTGGTAACAACGTTGCTGTAGCTTGTAACATTGCCCCTTTTAATAAATCAGGATCTTTGAAACTTCTTGTGATAGTGCTATGAATTTCAGTGAATAAGAACACCCTTGCAAACAAAAGTGATATAGTTTCATTCAAAAATTCAGGATACTTTTTGGTATCATACTGTGGATTGTTCAAATGATGAGGAATTAATGGGACTTCATAATTTTTAGTTTCTTTGTTGAATTGTGGAGGAGTTGTAACCTTTTTACTATTAATACCATATTCTGGAATTGAAGTAACAGATCTTTTGGAACCTGCTGGCGACACATCAGTTGAAGGCGGATATTTTCTTGCTAGATCTTCGATAGGATGAATGTATGATTCAACCAACAGTTTCGTTGAATTTGCTGTCAGTGTAGGAGATGATAATACTGTTCCTGATAAAGAAGAAGGGTCTGTGGTTATGTCGTTTGAGCTATGGGTGGATTGTGGAGATGGTCTTGACATTAGTTTGTCAGAGGGCAGAAGTCCTTGGTTGCTATCCATTGAAGGACGTTTTGGAGAAGGATTAGCATTAGGGCTCAGACTGGTTGAGTATTTATTAATGTTGCTCTTATTATGAAGAGACTGCAAAATATGTTGTTGATGAGGTTGCATCTGTGTTTGAGGAACGTACATCTGTTGCTGCTTGACGAACTGAATAGGATGCTGCTGCTGTTCGTACGGGCCTTGATAGTTCTGTTGTTGGTTGATGAACACCTGGTCATCAGTTAGTGGGAGTTCCTCCAGCGTACGAACGACCTGGCGTACTGGCAATGCCTGGTCGAGTCTGTAGTTCCCTTTGAGGACACTCTGTCCCTGGAGATGAGTGTCTATGATGGCGTCCTTCTGCTCCTGGGTGAAGTCCAGGTACCCACAGCGAACCTTCCTGGATATACATCTTTGGCACGAAGGCAAAGCTTCATCACACTTAATTCTTCTCTGGCGACACTGTGGACAGCCCAGGCGTGAGTTCTTGTGCTTCCTGCGATGCAGCACCTTCTTGGAGCCCTTCTCGTCTATGTCTTCCTGGCCAGACATCCTGCGACTCCCCGCCTTGTAAATGTTCTTTGATGCCCTGTAAATAACGATCTAAAATTAATGCTCTTTATGATTAAATTAAACTAAGTAGACCAAAACAGATTGCGAAGTGGACCACTACAAAAATAATCCTGCATCTGAGTGGACGATACACAGCACGAAATGGTTTCTGAGTGCGCTGAAACTGTTTGCAAAGTAGTGAATTATGTGCGGCTTCAAGTAGATAGAAAGTTCAACCCATTTACTCTCAATTCCAAATTTACAAATTTAGTTTTAGCTGCGCTTGTTATAATCGATCTAAAGAATGAGGCGAAATGAATCATGATCTACTAGTAGTATTATAAATAAGACGTCTATTGTATACTAATGACACTCTCTAGAACACAACAGACCGTACTTCGTACAGGATCCACAGGACGATTCCGACTTTCAGGAGCACTTTCTGTTGTGAGGTCAAGGTCTCTGTTCTGTCTATTCTATGGAACAGGGCTGACAGTACGGGAATGTTGTCAATCAAGCCAGCTGAAGATGTGGTTTCCTCCAGTGGTGCTTCCTGATTTGCTGTATGAAGATATATATCCATCTCAGGTTTCTGGGTTTGAATCTTTGGGTAGTTATTGGCAGGATCTATCTTGAAAGAATCTGCCATCGATTCAACATTTATTGGCTGTTCACTGATAACTGGTTTCGATTCATCATCTTTCTTATTCTTGTCTGACTTCAAACTGAACATCTTCTTGAATGATATCTTGTATTTTGGTTTCTGGATTGGATCATTAGTTTCTGGTTTAGCAACTTCTTTACTATGTGTTAGCAAAGGTTGTGACTGCTGTTCAAGTACTGTATCATCTGGAATATTTTCACCATCATTCACGATCATTTGAGTCACCACTTCTGTTACTGGTTCAGTTTTGTCCAATGGATCTCCACGAATATAATATCCATCTCCTGTGATTCTCAATTCTCTGTTTGTGTTGACCAACTTCTTATCTATAGAATTTTCATAACCCATTGCCAAGGTTGGCATCAACTCAAACACTTCGTCACTCTGATTTGAATGCTGATACATCAATACTGGAGAGTCGTCCACCTTTCTAGACTTCCTGAAATCTTTCTTTGATGAATTCTCAGTGTTTTTCTTAAATGGGTTAATCTTATCAAATCTTGAAACATTAGTTTCTTCATCATCAAACACAAATGATGACTTCCTCTGTGTCATTTTCATTCTATCATATCTTTCTTGTGTACTTGAATAACCAGTTATAGGGGCCTTATTGCTCACACTATATGTGTATGAAACTGTTCTGTTCTGAGACTGTTGATTGTATTGGTGGTATTGTTGCTGATAGTTCAAATCATTATAACTGTGTACTCTTTGATTGGGTAAGGTATCATAGTGTTGGGTCTGTTCCATTCTTTGTGAGTGGCTCTCAGTAAAGGGGCTTACCTTTCTGGTATGATAGTGGTTCTGTGGTGCTGGTGCTGTAATGACGGGATCACTAACGTTTCTGAAGCTCATCTCCTTATGTCTATGAATGTCTAAGTAGCAAAGAATGATTGAGCCTGTGATGAAGTTTGTAACAAATGACAATCGACTCTTGAACAAATAGAAAGATTAAATAAATACAAAATAATCAACAACTCAATAATTTCTCTATCTTTAAACTGTTTCTATAAGATAAAATGGCTGGTTGGGACGATTTTTGTGCCAAAAAAAAAAAAAGTGACATACGGTTCGGGACACTCCTATATAAGCAATTAGAAGGACATCTACTGTTATGATAAGTCCTTAACTTTCAAACTCGCTGTTAAATAACTGAATATTGCAAAATTCAGGATCGATAAAAGTTCAGAGATCAGAGATCATTTAAAGGAGAAAAACTGCTAAGTGATGCGTTTTCATCCGTTATTAAGATGAAATCAATTGATGAAAGCCATTACTCTGTATTAAAGGTGTTTGACTCGACCAGATTTTCGTTAGATAAAACAAGAAAAGTAGTATTTAGCCAATTGAATGAAGTAGATGAAATTCATAATTTAACAGAAGGTTTAAAAGTAATTGAGAGGTTATTTCATGAATGTCAATTCCAAATACAATCGATTGGGCTTCTTCAAATATATCTAGAGTTTTCTTCCTATAATTTGTTATGGAATGCTAATTCAGCAGAAAGATTTATCCCTAACATCTACCAATATTGTTATCTAATTTCAGATGTCAGCAAAGAGATAATCAGCCTACATGAATGTTTTGGTTGCATTAACTCAGTAGAAAAGGTATGTGTTTACTTTTAGAATACATAGATAAAGTTCCATTTGAAATGTTGAACAGATTTGCAAACGGTTTTAAAAAAAGAATTGTTAGAAAAGCTTTCCAGAGTTTAAATAAAATACACAAGATTACTATTTTAGACAATGATATTAAAGTTCCAAATATTATTGTTACGAACTTGAGAATGAAGTTCAAGTTCAATCATTTGATGATGTTTTTATTGATTTTGGTCAGTCAATACAGATGGAAAAAAAGTTCAAATTAAAAGCAGATCACGTCCAACCACTGGTACAAGTAGTTCATTATATTCTTCATTAAGAACAGCTAAAACATCTGCCAATACCTCCTACAAATCTGAAATTTCAACAATGAATGGTTTTAAAAGACGTAAAGTACTTTTGTAAGATAATAAAATCATTCAAGAAATAATCAATGATCCCATACTCAAAGAAAACTATGTGGATCGACTTAAACAAGAGTATGACAAACTTAGGGCAGTCATGGAAAAAAAGTTAGGTATTAAAAGATTAGATAATGATGAAGAGTTTGCAAGTACTCAAAAGTGGGCTGAAAAAGAGAGATGAAAAGTCTTTTAACAAATTTTGAAGATGAAATAATTTTACCAACAATTAATTAACATATTTTTCTATAAGAATCGAATACATGAATCATATTATAGGTGTAATCTGTGTAGCATGAACTTGAATATTTTACTGTTCAAGTGTCATTATTTTAGATTTTTGATAATGTCTTACAAGCAAATTGTAATTGAGAAGTTTATTCCTTGCTGATCATTCGATTCCCAGACATCTATATAACATCGCTTTGCCTTCCAATAACTTTCAATCCATCTCTTATAATTGCTTTTGAAGTGCATCTATTGTTACCGTAACAGTCCATGACTTTCAAGTTTGCACAATTCTTGCCAATCAATTCCAAAACGTCATCATCTATACAACGGACGAAGCCAGCATCCAGGTAAGTTAAGTTAGGACATTTCAGTAATTGGAAAGTAGAGATTGTCAAGTCTTTGATGGAGTTCAATGATAGTTCAACAATGGAGTTGCCAGAGTGTAATAACAATTCAATAATACCTTCATCACCTAGAGAAAAACATTTCGTTAAAAAAATTTCATTCAAACCATAATTCAATCTCCAATCGTTAAACAATCCAACAAATCCTTCATTGGTAACTTGATCTAATTTTTGTAATGATAAAGTTCTTAAGTTTAAACAGAATGGTTTTATGCCATTTATTAAAAAATCATCAGTTAAAGCTGAACAACCATCTAAATTCAACGAACTTAAGAACTCTCCGTTTATGCTTAGGATATTCATCAACAAAGAATCTGAAACCAGATCTTCTTGATGTGGATATGAAATCTCTAATTCCTTCAGTTTAGTTAAGAAAATTGGTATCAAATCATATGATTCTTTCTCATTTATACCATCTAACCTTGACAATTTCAAAACTTCTAAATTTTCACCACATTTTTCCATGAAATGCTTAAACGTATCATTGGAGAATCTATGAGTATTTGAGATTTTAAAACTTTTCAACTTTTTACCAATAATAGTGAAAAAATCTTGCCATTTATCATTACTTATCAAAAAAGGACCATCTAATTCTAAACTTGTCAAATTTTTCAAATTTGTTCCAAAATATTGTAAATTATCATTATGGAATCTACCACACATCAATAATGTCAATTTCTCCAAATTTGGACAATAACTGACTATGGTATCATAAGATTTTTTGCTCAGTTTTGAACAATCCCAAAACTCAATCTTGGTTAATGCTACATCCAAAAATAATTTCAGTGTAACATCATTTAAAGATCTGTTACGACATAAGATTCTGCAAATCTTATTAAGATTTATAGATCCAATGTCACCAAACTCTTCAACAAATTCAATCTTTTTCGTGATTTTCTTTATTGATAAATCCTGTAATGAAGGTAATTTAACATCTTGACGATCTAACAACGCCACTGCTAGCCTTTGTCTTTTCTTTCTTGAAATCAGTTGTTGCTGTTTAATCAACTTGTCATTAGCTTCATGAAGTTGTGTACAATTAGCACAATAATAACCATAACCATGGGGCGTCGCTTTCGAATGAACAGTTATAACAAATACAGATTCACAATCATGACATTGAGATTCTTCACCAACAACTTTTCTTTTAAAACTCGGTTTATCTTGGTCATTGTTGGCATCTACCTCATCATCTTCAGAGTCCGTATATTCATCATCTGCTCCTTTACCTCTAGCAGCTCTCTTTTTCCTCCTAGCAGCTATTCTCATCTCCAGCTCTTCCTGATCATCGGCATCAACAGCAACTGATCCTGGCTGATTCTGAACATCCACAACTTCTCCAATAGAACCAGGACCACCCTCACTAGCCTCTCCAGCTCTTCCAGTCTCTCCAGACTCCTCCTCTCCAGCCAGTCTTCTCTCGTGTCTCCTTCTAATCTCCTCTGCACTGATGCCCTGTTGTCTCAGAAACTCCGTCAAGGCACTGTTAGGCCCCCTGATTCCTCTCCCATCACCGGCTTCCTGGGTTCTCTCACTCACATCAGTTCCACCTATTCTGTACTTCAACTGTCTTCTGCTCATTCCACCAGAAATCACGAAAAATATCAGGAGTTTGTTGGTCTTTATATAATGTTTATTCGCTCTACTTTAAAGTGGCAAACCGAAAAAAAAAAATAGATTTCCAAAACATCAAAACAATATAATCGAGAGTTTTGTTTTATTTTGTTTCTTCAAATTTGTCCAGAACTTCATTGAAAATGCAAATCGTGTTCAAGGACTTCAAGAAGGAAAAGATCCCTATCGACGTTGACGTCTCCGAAACCGTGAGTTCTGCTCTTTCAGCCCCTAATTGTGGTTACAACTGTGTTTCTACCGATCCAAATACTGACAGATCACCAGGTCCTTCAAGTCAAGGAAAAGCTTGCTGAAATCAAAGGCATTGAGGCTAAACAATTGAAGTTCGTATACTCAGGTAAGTACACTCAAGGACTGCAATCATCACAGTTTTTTATTTCATCACTTCTTCATCTCTGAATCACTAACACCACAAACAGGTAAAGTCTTACAAGATACTAAGACTATTGAAAGCACATCGATCAAGGCTGATGATCAGGTCATCTTCATGATCTCAAAGGCCCCAGTTAAGAAATCAGCACCAGCTCCAGAACCTGTAGCTGCTGTTGATCCACCTGCAACCATGCCTTCTGCAACCACCCCATCTGGTACAAACAGTGCTCCATCTGCTGTTCCTGCTTCTGCCCCAGTAGCTCCAGCATCCACTGAAGAAACCAATTTTGATGCCTCGACATTCGCTACTGGCTCAGAACGTGAGACTGCTATTGCCCGTATCATGGAAATGGGTTACGACCGTCCACAAGTCGAACAGGCTTTGAGAGCTGCTTTCAACAATCCAGATAGAGCTGTCGAGTATTTATTGACCGGTCTACCAGTTGCTGCCCCAGTCCAAACCACTGAAGATGGCATAGCTGTGGATCAGTCAGAGGATCCAGTTGCTGCTGTTGAAGGTCAAGATGTTCCAATTGTTGAAGAAGAAGACGAAGAACAAGGAGCTGATTTATTCGCACAAGCTGCTGGTGGTCCACAAGGTGGTTTAGCACAGGGTTCCACTGGTAGAAGTGGTGCTCTTAATGAAATTAGAAACATTCTACAGAGCAATCCAGAGATGTTCGAAACAGTCTTACAACAGTTAGCTCAAGAATACCCTGAAATTGCACCAATGATCCAATCAAACCCAGAAGAATTCATCAGAATAATGCTGAACGAAGGTGCATTTGATGATGGTACTGATGCTAATCCTCGTGACCTGCTTAATGCCATTGACGCAGCTGAAGGTACTGAAGGTGAAGTTGGACAAGGTGCAGGTGAAGAAAGCGTTCAAATACCAGTCACTGCTGAAGACCAAGAAGCTATTAACAGATTAACAGAACTAGGCTTTGACAGAAACCTCGTGATACAAGTTTATTTCGCCTGTGAAAAAAATGAAGAAATCGCTGCTAATATTTTATACGACCATGCTGATGATTTATGATCATGTTTTTTTATAAATATATATATATATATATAACCAATTAATGTTAAATTAAACCATCTATTCTCATTATTAGATATTAACCAATTCGTCAAAATTATCAATGGTTTTGTAGTTCTTCATTAATGGTGCATTTCCTGGTCTTACAACGACAATAGACTGCAATCCAGCTTCCAGTGCTGCTTGCACTTCCAATTCATTATCACTCAAGAAAAGACAGTGTTGTGGCTCAGTTTCAATGTCTTTAATGATTTTTTCATAACTTGACTTTTCCTGTTTGTATCCAGATGTAGTTATATCGAAATATCCACTTAGATAACCATTCAAATCGACACTTTGTGGTTCACCAACTTCAACATAACCAAACAGCAGCTTCTGAGCCTTAACACTACCACTTGAATAGATATATAGTTTCTTACCACTGATTGACCATCTTTTGAAAGCTTCAATCACATCTGGATAAAGTGGTGCTTTTAATTCACCTGCTTCATAACCTTGTAACCAGACTAGGCCTTGTAATCCTTTCAACACGGCATCCTTGATGTCCTGCTGAACTAATGAACTGATGTGCTGTTCTAGTTTATAGGCATCTTGAGTGTATTCTTGAGGGAATTGTGATGCTATTTGTGTGATTTGATCATTGGAATTGGTGTCTAATGGGAATGATAGTTCAGAGATAATAGATGGGACCTTATCTAGGAAATATGGAAATAAAACGTCCTTGACGAAGGATATCGGGGCAACAGTCCCTTCAATGTCTAGAATCACTGCCTTGACCAGTGGTGTCATATCGATCTGCTTGATTAAATTGTGGAAGTAAATGCTTCAATGCTTCAATGCTCCACATGTTTTTTGATTCTCGAAAAAAATGAGATTCTAACACTAGAATTTTGGTAGAAAGACAATAGAGTTGAACTACAACAATTATTACAAAGTCGACCTTGACATTAACCAAATAAGAATACAGTGTATAGCTAATTTGATTTTTAAATAATTAATCTTGATACAGTATAGCCCAAAACCTGATCTAGCCTTCCTAGCTACAGATCTTGGAAATCTTCTTCAGTGATATTAGATCTTTCACACATCTCAGTGAAAATACCACCATTTCTGAACAAATTATAAGGCGTATCATACTCCTTGATTTCACCTTGATCCAGCACCAAAATCAGATTATAGTTTAAAATCGTTTTCAATCTATGAGCAATGCATAAAATGGTACATTCTTTAAACTCATTGACAATAGTTGATTGAATCTTAGAATCTGTTTCATAATCAACTGAAGAAGTAGCTTCATCTAAAATCAACACTTTGGAGTTACGAACCAAAGCTCTTGTCAGTGCCAGTAATTGACGTTCACCTAATGAGAAATTAGCACCATCGTCATCAACATTTTGATCCAAGTGGAACTTATGGAAATTCTTCAAATTATCAACACCAGAATGGAACTCACCAATACCAGTTGCATCAGATTCAACTAACCAACTTCTTCTCAATGCATCCCATAGTTCCATATCTGTAGCTTTACCAAATGGATCAAGATTTTTTCTAATTGTCCCATGGAAGAGAACTGGATCTTGAGGGATGATTGATAATCTCGATCTTAAATCATTCAATCCAAGTTTGGAAATATTTATATCGTCAATCTTGATATTACCTGTACTCAATTCATTGACTCTAAATAATGCATTCATAACTGTACTCTTACCAGCACCCGTTCTACCACAAATACCAATTTTATAACCACCTTCAACTTTAAAACTAACGTGCTTCAAAACTAATGGCAATCCTTCTCTATAACTCAATGAAACATCTTCGAATTCTATGGATCCATTCTGTGGCCATTCAGGTGAAGGTTTCATTTCTTTGATCTCAAAAGCTGCCTCTTCTGGTAAATCATTAGCGTATTCAAACAATCTTTCAGCAGAGTTGAAATCATTTTCCAATTGAGTCATTGATCTAACAACCAAAGTTACCATTGTTGAAACTTGAATCATGTAAGAAACTAACAAACCTGAAGCAGCACCAGATATATTGAAAACTTCACAAACACACATCACCGAAAGAAACAATGTAATAAAGGCACTGACAGTATCTAATCTCAACGATAGCCATCTTTGATTTGCCAAAGTTAAGTAATAAGCAGAATTCATGTTATCTATCAACCTTTCATATATATTCAGAAATCTCTTCTGTGAACCATATGATTTGATGACCTTCATACCACTCAAAGTCTCATTGAAATGACTGAAGACAAAAGATCTCTTGTTAGCTTCTAACCTTTTCAAGTCCAATGCTGAAGCTTTATAATAAATGGCTAAACTAGCGTAAATAAACATACTGATAGGAACAGAAATGTAAAACCAAGGAATGTAAATACCAGCCAAGATAATAGTAGCACCTACTAAAGAAACAGAACTTAAAAATAATCTCAACTGCTCAATCATATCAGTATCTAAAACATCAACATCTTTAGTGAACCTATTCAATATTCTACCAATTGGAGTCACGTCCATAAACCACATCGGAGTTTTCAATAATTTAGCAACACTTTTATTAAATAATCTTAATCCAGCTTTGTTATTAACGTATGCCATTGTAAAATATAAGAATAAATAAGATAAAGCAGCGAGACAGATGAAAAGGGCGTACAAACCACTGTAGACAGCATTCGAATAATGGAATCTGTCGGCAAACCAGAACGTAATCCAAACTGATTGAAAAACCTGCAAAAAGCCATTGATGATTAAGATGAGAAAGAATAATGGCACTGAAACGTACTTGGTAATCCCTGTACCTAGTTCCAGGTAGTTGGCATAGAGCTTCATTGAGATAGAGCTAAGACTTCTTCCTTCAGCAGATCCCATTTCTTTAATTTCATCATCACTTGTTTCTTCTTGCTTCATTGATTGAACCTTAGAGATTTGAGTTCTTTGTCTTTCTAACTCTCTCATTTCTTCTTTTTCGTCCTCATCGATTGTGTCCTCATTAGCTTGTTCCCTTTGAACTTCTTGGGAGTACAACATCAAATTGGAAAACGTTTTATTTCTTTCCAGTAATTCAGACTGGGTACCAACATCAATCGAACCTGAACCATCCAAAACAATTACTCTATCCGCAAAATCAATCAATGAAAGTTGATGAGTGGCTAAAAGTACAGTCTTCTGGGACAAGACACCACAAATACATTCCTCCATAATATGTCTTCCAACTCTCGCGTCGACTGCACTAAGAACATCATCTAGGAGAATCATATCACTATCAGCGTAAACGGCTCTAGCTAAATTGATTCTTGCCTTTTGTCCTCCTGATAATGTAATTCCTCTCTCACCAACTTCAGTCTGATCTCCATCTGGTAACATTAAGAAATCCATATCTAACGCACAACTGTCAACAATCTTGGTGTATTTCTTAGCATCATATTTTTGACCAAACAAAATGTTGTCTCTTATAGTGGCATTTTGGATCCATGGGTAAGAGCAGAGAGTCAGTGAGCCATAAATTTTCAAACTGCCTGACTTTTGTAACATTGAACCTTCGATTGCACTTAACAAAGAAGATTTTCCTGTGCCAATTGGACCAGTAATGATAATGAGTTCATGTCTCTTTACTGAAAGATTGATATTCAGTAATCCAGGAAATCCATACTCGCTGGAAGAGTCAGCATCTTTGGTGTTGGAATCAGGTTGGGGTAAGTCAGCTTGAGACTCAACTTCCCATTGAAAATCAGCATTCTCAACCTCAATTGAATTTTTGGAATCTTCAAAGGGAAATCTCAAAACAACATCTTCAGATTCTTCGGCCTGTAAGAAAGATGTGACTCTATACATGGCCAAAAGTGCATCAACAGCTAAAGCAAACACAAATGGTAACAAATTCATTGGAAGTCTCAACATGTTAAACATTGTGATCGCTGAAAAAATGTTATAGGCTTGGAAATTATCACCAGTATAGAGCATTAGTAGAAATGTTGCCAATTGTGAAAAGTATGTAACTGAAGAAATTGCAGAATTAGTATAAGATTTCAAAGATTGTATCTTTCCTATGAATTTCTTTTCATTTATTCTGTAATCTCGGATGCTGTCAAGGTATGGAGGTTCCCAAGAATAAAGTTTGATCATTTTCAAATTGGTGATAATTTCATTAATAGCACGCACTCTTTTATCAATGAAAACAGTTGACTTGATTCTTAATAGTTTTAAAATAAAATTAGAGTAGAACACAAAACCTAAAACTATCAGAATAATGGCAATACCAATCAGAGCAGGAGCTCCAAGAGTGACACATAATATAATTATACCAACTGCAAAAGAAATAGGAAATGACCAAATGAAATGGAGAGTACCAACACAGAAGTCAATTCTGGAAATATCAGTCATCACTAAACTGTTGATCTTACCATTAGGAAATTCAAATCTAGCTTTTGGACTTAATAAGAACGATTTCTTGTATATAACATTTGTGAGAACAGCTTTAACTTGGGCACCAGT
The DNA here is from genome assembly GCA_020280145.1 of Gotozyma botsteinii. Taxonomy (NCBI): domain Eukaryota; kingdom Fungi; phylum Ascomycota; class Saccharomycetes; order Phaffomycetales; family Phaffomycetaceae; genus Gotozyma; species Gotozyma botsteinii. The sequence goes on from JAFIIU010000002.1 coordinate 496,868, forward strand.
TAGCATGCCATTGTGGAAAAACTGGGATATCTGGTTTGAAGTGAAAAGTAGCAAAAGAAAGATCCCAATACAGTATCCAATTGCACGGCCTCTACTTTTAGTAAAGGACTGATCATCTATAAGTTGGACATATTTGACCAATGCTCTAACTAACAATGGCATAGTTATTTGACCTAGATCACTGATAATTTTAGGGAGGCCTGCTTTCAACCAAAATTGTTCTTTAAAGGTATCATTCAAGGCAAATATAACTACCCATTTATTGAAACGCTTCTCTTTTTTTGGATGTTTCGCCTTCCATGACTTGATCCGTTTCTCCAAATTCTCCTCAAATTTCTTAGTCGCCTGTTGCACTGCAAGATCGCCATCTAATTTGTATAAATCTTCATCTTCAATTCTTCTCAAGTAGCCTTTCTTTATTATTGGTGCGGCCCATGAAAATGTCAGAATAGAAACAATATTTGCAGTTAGGAATGGATAAACCTCATTGTTCTTGACTATTGGCTGCGGTTTCCCACCAGCTAAAAATTTCAACAGGAAGAAGGTCTTCTTATTCTGGATCTTTCTCTGTAATTTTTCATAGCTTTTCTCATCTTCTAAATCAGACGAAGATTCGCCAAATTCTGTTTTCACAGACTCATCAGGGACATCGTAATTCGACATCACCATAAAATGGATAATCTCAAATGGATCAGCGTAACGGCTATATTAGTATACTAAGTACCGGATACGAGAAAGTAATGATTTCTAAATCATTTTAAATCTTACATCTTCTCAAAGTCATTTTCTGTTCGTAGCCATTTGAAAACATCCACTTTGGGAAGAACAACCCGAAATGTATGTGTGGCGTCCAATGGAGATGAAAAGTAGAAGACAAGACTGTGGACCATGAATACAATTTGTCATCATTGTACACCTTATAGTAAAAGAGTGACCAGTTCAAAATTTTAAACTTCAATATTCTCATCAGACTTATCTGTAAACTGTAGCGTTTTTATACTTCATACATAGGTTATTATAGATAAGTACTATTGTATGTCAGTCTATATGGTGTACAAAATATTGACATCTAATAAATATATGTTGATGCAAGTACAAATACAAATGTGCATTCACCACCAGGAAGCAGAAGATTTGATTCTCCTTATTTTTTGACGGTTTCTAAGTTTATCAACGCTTGGATCATCAGATTCAGATGTATTAATATCTCCCAAAACATCTAAAACGTCATCTTCTTCAATTTCATTACCAGATCCAAACCCTGTTTGATATTGAAGTGCACCGCTATTTCCTTCACCAGAAGCATAATCAAAATTAATACCAAAACTGATTTCATCTTCAGAATCTTCTAAAGTTCTCTTCAATAACTGTGCTTTTGACTCTTTAGTTAATTTAGTATTGCTTGTTTTTCTAAGTCTTTCTAACCCTCTAGAAATGGCTCTTTCGATGTTTAGTCTATGATCAATAAATAACAATTTAGGGTATGTTGATATTTCACCATTCCTTATCATTTTAGCGAGTCTTTCTTCAGTTGGATCACTTAAAATATACCAAAATTCCCCAATTTTAATCTTTGGCCAAATTGTGACGGTACCACTGAATTTTTGCAACCAAATATTAGACCAATCTTGATCCCAAATATGAGGCAATAAATCCAATGACTTTATCAATTTAAGCCATTTCTTGTTCTCTAATTTGATATAATTCTCAATACCAGCACCAATGAAACCACCTCTTAACCCAGTTCTGAATCTTGAAACTGGACGACCAACAGAACCTTTTGGTGCAAAGAAGAATAATGAGATGTGAGGATTAACTTGACTGACAATTGAAAACTTGACGTTGAAATAAGTGTTCAGAGCTTCAACTGGAATATCTGTTCGTAATGAACCATCTTTATATTTAGTTCCCACACTGAATGGTGATAATTTCCCAGTTTTAGGGTCTTTCATCATTAAAACAACTGGGTTCAAAATACCGGGAACAGCACTTGATGCTAACAAGGTTGACCATATAACACAATTTGGCGACGTTATATGATTACATAGAATGACTGGAGAGTGTGGATCTGATGGAACTGTTGAAATGTTCAAAATTTTACCTGTTCTTTCATAAGCTTCTTTGAATGTCATTGAACCCATTGTAAACCATAACGATTTTTTAGCCCAGTCAACTGAATCAAATCTAGCACCTGTTTTCAAAAACCTTTTAAAGTAAACGGACATCGACTCGTTACATGCTGTGATTTTCTTAGCGAGTTCTGGTATTAACAATTCTTTCAACTCTTCATTGGTTCTAGTAGCAGCTAAAGCAGCAACAATACCACCACCGGAAGTACCACTGATAATATTTGGAAGACTATCGTTTTCTAGCAATGCTTTAATTACCCCAAAATGATTATATGCAAAACAAGCACCACCAGATAAGCATAAAGCAGTTCTACCAAAGTTCTTGCTCACTGATTTGAGTAGATTCTTCTTAATGACTGGGTCTATTGTTTTTTCCTCTATCAGATAATCTAATCCCCTAACAACTTGCTCGTTGTATTCTTCAATGAGTTCTTTAGTGCCATAGTATGCCCTGGAGTACATGATTGGGTTCTCAGTTCCCGCAAAATTGGCCTTAATGCAGCTTTGTAATAATATTGATAGCTCCTCTGGTTGGTTATTTAATCTGTAATCCTTTAGACTTTGAATTGTGAACTTCAGCGTTCTGTAATCGTAATAATAAAAACTAGTGATAGATTTCCAATTTGCCAAATTCAAATACTTGTCTAGAGCCAAAGCATTCTCGATCCACTCTTGATAGTTCTTTGAGTTTCTTAATTTCTCTCTCAACTTTCTTCTCTGTCCTCTCCAAGTGTAAAAATATTCGTATAAAGCAATGTAGACCCTTAACATCAGATAAGAAAGCATGAGAAAGGTAATCCATATCAAAATGGGCACTAAAATAGGAAATCTGAGTATTTTGTATGACCAGCTTTGGAAGAACTCATCTTTGCCTTCATCTTTATGTATTCTCTTTCTTATAGGAGTCCAATCGTTCTGCGAAGTGATCTTTTCAACATGAGGCTGGTGCTCATCGTTTGCATCCTTAAGTGCCTCTTCAAATGCCTTAATATCTGCGAATTTGGGTTAGCTTGCTGTGAATACAGAAATACAGTTAATACGTCGCATACCTTCCTCTTTGTAATAGTCGATATCCATCACTGACCAACAGATCTGAGTCTGGATTGTAGAGATAAGAATTAATATAGCATGGAGAAATAGAAATAGTTGAACAATTAAACACTTTCGCGAACATAAATACTTTTTGTTGTTCTTTCTTAGTTGATGACAAGTTTAAAGAACTTGAAGTGATCAGTATTCAACATAATGATTTAGATAATCAATTATCACAAATCACAATTTAGACTTGTACTTAATCATAGGTTCAATAATATCAATAACTTTGAATATTGTGTAATTAATGATTGACTTTGATTGACCCAGTGTAATACATCTAAGCATAAAATGTTTTCCGAGCCGATGGTTGTGCATTGCAGGAAATTGTACGTAATAGCTCATTAAAAAGGTGTTGAAAGAGATCGGCGGATAAAGATGATAATGAGGAGGAAACAGAAACAGAAGTATGTCATTGTGCTGACTATTCTCCTCCTGACTTTGTTCACTTTTCATCAAAGGACCAAATCCAATTGGCATGAAACTGAGGTTTTAAGAACACTATTGTCACAAGACAATGAGGTTAGTTCTGAAATTCCTGCTTCTTTGATCAGGTCAAACTTGTTTGATACAAAACCAATTACAAATTATAGTATACCCCAAAGTTTTATTACTGATGAGAGTGCCTTGACGTATCAGTATGACCCAAGATTGACAAGATCCATTTACATGCATCATATCACCAAATTATTGATGACAGCTGAAGATATCAACAAAATTCAAGTTCCATTTAGTTGGTACGATTGGGTCAATATTGGTGATATTTTGAATGGATTCATCGCACTTCCCAAACATGAAAAATTTGATTGCTCGTTGATGTGTGCTACTACAATTAACAAATTGACACAAAATGCCATTAACGAGAAGTTGGTGAAGTACGGAGGTAAACAATTTTATGATCAGTCTAAAACAAAAAACCAAAGAGGTTCCATTACAAAGGTTCAATACTTGAAAAAAGATAGACATTGCTCACAATATTGCTCAAATGATAAAAGTTCCAGTCAACCTGGTTTTAAAGTATTTAATTACTTGTTCAAAGCGAAGAATAAAATGAAGGCTAAACTTCAAGCTGCATCATACTTGTACAGTTCTGCACCAAATCCTTCATCATTGGTGTTTGCTCTAAAGACTGGTAATTTTGAGGTTCCTGTGATCGAAAATGATAAGATCAATAATAAGCAATCAAACAATATGAAGAATCAGGGTTTTATCAAAGCATATATCAAAGAAAAAATGACACTTTCCATTAACATATTAAATGAATACGTTGAATTCCTCGCAGCAATTAATATGAAAAAACCGAATAAACCTTTGAAACATGATAAGTTGACCAGTGATCTTGATCATGAAAGATTTTTATTCGATGCACCAGCTTACTTAAAGTCCCAAAAACCAGAAACCAAAGGTCAAATTAAGTTTCAAAAATCATTGAAATCTTCATTAAATAGGAAAGAATCTACTTTAAGAAAACATTTTGTTGAAGTTTCTTCGTTAAGCATAGACAGAGCATCTCATTTTGATTGGAGGTTTTATAATGGACAAAATTTTTCAGAAGAAGAGAAACAAATCATTCTATCAAGAATGCTGAAGACATGGTCTAAATTCACAAGAAACGTGGGAATTTTATCATGGCTATCACATGGTGGTTTATTAGCTTATAATTTCAACGGTATTCCGTTCCCCTGGGATGATGATCTAGACATTCAAATGCCATTCCAAGATTTCGTCAAATTGGCAGAGAATTATAACGGTTCTTTGATTATTGAGGATCCTTCTTCTGGATTTGGAAGTTACTATTTAGATCTCACAGACTCCATAACACATAGGGTTTACGGAAATGGATTGAACAATATTGATGGTAGATTCATTGATATACAAAGTGGATTATTTATTGATTTGACTACCCTCACAGTGAGTGCAACTGATTTGCCACAAAGTTTTGAAGATCAATACAAGAAGGTTCATATTTTTGATATCCCTGAAAATATCGATCCCAATGCTGTTATTAATGATTTATATGCACCTTTAACAGATAAAGATAAAAAGATTCTTGAAAAAGATGATCCAATGACTTTTGGTGTGCTTCTTCATGGAAAGCCAACAAAAAGAAAAAAGAAACCAGGCTTGACCACAGCATTGAAACCACAACAGAAATACGATGTTAACTATCAACTCAAGGCTTATAATTGCCGTAATGAACATTTCTATCAACTACAAGATTTATCACCATTGAGATTGACATACTTTGACCAAGTGCCAGTGTATGTTCCAAACAAAATTCAAAAAATCTTAAGTGAAGAATATGTTGTACAACCTCTCCTATCACATGTTTTCAACAATTTTGTCTTCTTACCACAGTTAAGAATTTGGGTTCCTTTAGATGAATTAAAGAAAAGTTTGAGTTATGACCAGTATACTGATCCAAACATGTATACAGAAAATGATATGGTTGAGTTACTTCAAAACGAATACGTTGCAGAAAACTTTAGAAAAACTTTTAGAGCAACTTTATTAAATGAAAAGGAAAACTTTATTATGAAGGATAATGATATCAAAGAAGGTGATAAAATCAGTCTTTTGGAAGGTTTACTGCTTGATTATAACTTAGGCCCAATTTCGAAGGACCTCTTTTCCTATAAAATAGAAAAATCAAACCAAGCTCAAATGGATTTAACAATTGAATACCTACAATCGTTAGATGATATGAAAAAACAAGTTCATCAAGAATACAATGGAAATAATATTGATTACTCTAACAAGAATGATATTGATTATAATTTGATAAGTTGGACATATAAGAAAATACTAGATCTTTACCAACAATCTATTTATGATCCAGATTTGAATTTGAAAATAAAGAAATTAGAGAAATCCATTACAAGCACCAAGAACAAGGAATTCACAGAAATAAATAAAAAGAGTCTTGAGAAGTTAATGAATAAACAGTCTGAGATTGCAAAACTGGATATGACAAAACACAATATAGCCCATTTGGAAACTATGTTACAAGAACTAAAATCTGGAGAAGAAAAAACAGAAATTGATGAGTTGGACACTTCTGACTTACTTCAAGACGAATAATAAAACATCATTGCCTATGCATAGTGTATTATTACAATAATTCGATGATAATGAATTTTAGAGTGTAGTCACGTGTGGAGCTTTTTCTTGAACTATGAACTAATTATTTATAATCTTGAAAGAATAATATCATCGTTAGAAAAAAGTTGTTGATCTATTCGTTAAATATGAAGACTCTCAGAATAGCCACCCTTCAGTTGAATCCGAAAATTGGAGCCGTAAATGATAATATCAATAGAGCCAACACAATTATATCCCAAGCATTGCAAACTTCAAAAACGTCGCAGGACAAGTTAGATCTGTTAATCCTCCCAGAACTTGGTCTAACTGGTTACAATTTCGCATCCCCATCGCATATACAACCATATCTAGAGTCATCTTCCAATTTAGGACCAACTCTAACATGGGCAAAGGAAACTAGTATGAAATATAAGTGTTTCACAGTGTTGGGATATCCAGAAATATCAAAAGATTCCAAAATATTCAATTCTGCGATTGTATTCAACAAAGATGGAGAAATAATACATAATTATCAAAAGTCATTTCTTTATGAAACTGATGAATTATGGGGTGCTAATGAAGGACCAGGATTTAAAACATTCCAATTGATGGATGGTATTAAGGCTAGCATCGGAATCTGCATGGATCTAAATCCATATAAATTTGAAGCACCTTTCCAAAAATTTGAATTTAGTAGGTTCTGCCATGACAATGATACCAAACTGATAATATGTCCAATGGCATGGCTTCATTCATCATCTCCTTCAATTGTGGAAGGTTTGGCTTCAAATGAAAAGACTACATTGAAACAAGAATTGCAGGAACAAATCGAAGCTAAACAAAAGGAAAGCTTTGTGATTGACAAAGACAAGGAAGAAATAACGAATTATGAACTTATTAAAGAGTTTACCAGTTTAGATAAACCAGATTATGGAACTTTAAACTATTGGATCCTTAGATTTTTCCCCTTTGTTAACCAATTTTGGAGTCGTAACAATTCACCTCATAAAACAACAGTTCTGCTTAATAACAGATCAGGAATTGAAGATGAAGTTTTATACTGTGGGTCAAGCACAATCTTCCAATTCTATGGTAAAGATCGCCCTGAAGAATTTGAATTCCAATCAACTTACTTCGAGAATAGTAATGTTAAAGTGCTTGGAGCATTAGGAAAAGGTAATGAAGGAATTCTAATACGAGATGTTGATCTTTAATCACCAACCAAAATAAAAATTACAACTAATAATATACACCCATAAGTAGAGGCACCTAGAGACAGAATCCTCTTGAACAATCAAAATAATACAACAAAGCACAAATATCCATAAAGCTAATCAACAGTTAATCCTCCTATTTTTCTTCTTTTAAAGAAGAACAAGCTTTCTTCCAATGTTCAACTTCTCTGTAAGCTCTTTCTAATTCAGCTTTCAACTTTTCATTGGAACCACTTAATTCTGAAAGATTTTGGTCGTTTAATAGTTTTTCCAAAGTCCATTTTTCATTGTTATTGTTTTCATTTTCTTTTAATCTTTTAATGTATTCAATGGCTCTTTGCAAAATTTGAGACTTGTTGGTTTCTGGAGAAGGAAGTAAAGAAGCCAATTCCTTGATACCAGAATTGATGTTTTCTCTTCTACGTCTTTCGACTTCTTTGTGGTTATCTCTTCTAATTCTGTGCCATTCTTCAGAACCAGCCAATGGTTTATCAGAAGATTGGTGCAAGATTTGTTGAGCAGCACGTTGAGGAACTGAGTCAGCAACAGGATCAGATTCAACATGAACGTAAGAAGTAGCGGCAACAGCAGTCGAAGCTTCTTCTTGACCATCTTCATAGTCTTGAGCTTGATGGGAAATTAATTCAGCATCAATGTTGTTTTCCTCATCACCACTTTCTTTAGTGTATTTCAAAGCAGCTTCTTCGACAGATTCTTCATCGTCAGAGGTTTTGGTCTTTTTGACACTGCGTAGATCTTGCTCAGAAGTTCTTTTATTGACTTGATTGACTTGCATTGTTATTGTTTGCTTGTTTGTTGTTAAACGTGATTTCCACGTGAGAAAAGTGGGAATTCGCCTTTTTATAAGAAAATCAAAACGTGAAAAAAAACGTGACAAAAAAAGGAAAAAATTCTAACACGTGATTGTCCCACGTGATGTGTGGCCTTACCTTAAATGGCATGTGACTGATTAGCTAATATTTCCGAATATTCGGACTTTGAGCTGTAGTTATACTCCATTTATAATAGTTTTAGTTTCATAGTTTCACAGGTTCGCATTCTTTACGGTTTTCTGTTGTTCGCTGTTAAAGCTCTGACAGTAGTGACTGGACACATGAGATGGACAAGACCTTGCTGGCAAAGGTTGACAAAACTTCAAGATAAATACAAGCTGGTAGAATATAATGAAGTTCCAAAACCGTTAATAGTGTCCAAAAATTCATTTTGTAAATGCGAATTCCCTCCAGATAAACAGATCAATTATGAAAAGTCATTATATGGAACAAAATCCTTCAATTGGAAACATGTCTTAGTGCATTCAGATGTCAAACCCAACGACTGGTTATCAAAAGTTGAATTAATGCCAACTGAAATCATATCCTCTATGAATATATTCAAAAGAAGTGCTATCGATCCAATGTATCCGGTCATGATATCAAACATATGCCTTCAAGAGCCAGACACTATCATCGAAAAAGATCAAAAACGAGTATTAGTATACCCAGATAATAAATACTACCACATCACAGAGAACGATGCAGAAGCATTCATGAAGGAGAAATTGAATCCAAATCCAACAACTTCTGAATTCAAAGGCATCTCAAACACCACCAAGACGATACTTATATGTGGACATGCTCAAAGAGATGTTCGTTGTGGTATGATTGCACCTCTGTTGAAAGAGGAATTCGAATTCAACCTGAGTGCAAATGGTCTACTATTTGATCCAGAGAGTAATCCTAATGGTGTTAAAGTTGGAATCGTCTCACATATTGGAGGTCACGCATATGCTGGTAATGTCCTATATTTTGATGAAGATGGCTTAACGATTTGGTATGGTAGGGTAGAAAACCATTATGTGGATGCCATTGTTTCAGAAACTATTGTAAAGAAGAACATAATCAAAGAGTTATATAGAGGAAGATATTAGAGGTACTTGTACATATGTCATTAGATTACTTATTAAATCATTAACTTTTATTATTATATATGCGTATCACGTAGATAATGCTCTAATTTCGAATATCTTTTTTGATATTTCTTTTGGTAATTTACCAACTTCTTTAGCTATTCTTACTTTTACGTCAGTTGGTAAATCGTTGAATAATTCCAGTAAATCACCATCTATGGTATTTTTTATGGGTTGGTAATAACCTCTGAATTTCAAATTATCACGACCTAACAGATCAGAAACGTTTAATCTCATGGCATTTTGTAACTTATTGAAAAACCTTATATCTGACTTCGTTTGAATTGGAAGTAATGCACCAATGGTTCCCTGTAAACCTGTATAAATGACAACATCTTGACCACCAGCAACTAATGGACTCAAAGCAAATGATGTAACTATATCTTCAATGAAGAAATTGCATAGATTAATTAATTTCTTTGGTGCCCCATTCAAATAACTGCCTTGAGTTGTCAAAAACGTTATATTTTTATCACTCAAATTACTAGTTTCTTCATCGCATCTTAAAATTGAAATGTTACCAAACTTATCACCAACAATTACAGTAAAGTAATCCAGCACTTTGAATGAAGTGACGTGTCTTGATATGGTATCATCAACAAATGGAATGAAATCATTCACATCAGGTTTATAAACCAGAAACGTTATTGACTCTCTAATATCTGCCACATAAGCTCTAAAACCTTGAGTTTCAATTTTGAGAATTCTGGTTAATGATTCAATTTTGGTAGATGATTTACTCAATAACTGCTTTAAACCAATATCGAATATTTTTAAGTAATTACCAACACCAATCAACGCTCTTCCTTGAAATTCAGTGACTGATAAAACTAAATCGTTAAATTTTGTCTTATGGATAAAGTTTAAATCAAGATCATATACATAGATCCATGATTCTTTAAATTGACCACTAGCAGGTTTATAATCTTGACCTAATGAAACTAACAGATATGGAGTATGATCTCTGGATTCAAACTTTATAATTTCAGATGCAATAACAGCTTCATTATCTTGTAATTGAATAAAATTTTCGACTTCTCCATTTAATGCGTTGATTTTTTCAATTATGCTTGAATTTTCTTTTCTTTCAGTGATGAATAAACTGGTTGCAAATTTTGATAATCTCTTTGGTGTAGTTTTCAATTCAATTGAATTGATATTAAAAGGTTCCAATAAATTCTGGATTTGGAAAATGGTTAACTTTCTTTGATGAACACCAACAATACCATTTTTGATATCTTCACTGTTGAAAATGGAACCGTATTGTAATCCCTCAATTAAAAGCCTGCTAATTTGGAAGTTTTTCAATTCGTGAATAACCCAAGTAACATCAGAAAATGCTAAAATAGTATCATGATCCTCATATTTAACTTGATTCAAATAAACAGGTTTTGATCCTAAATATTTGGTTCTTGAATCTGATAAAGAACCAGTTTTATCATCTAATAGCGTTCTCACATAAACACCATTCTCTAATCCAATATTAACATAAAGGTTGTTATTCATTTCAGCAATCAGCAGATCACTAGGAACAGAATTCAAAGCTTGCAAAGACATTGATTCTAAAGTATCATCAGGTGAAGTGTTCAACACTCTAATAGTTGAATCGTTGCAACCAACAATTAAAAAAGGTGATCTCAATTTACCTTCCGGGATCTCACCTAATGAAATCGATGTTATTCTTGCTTGAAATTCTTTATGTTGGTTATATTCAATCAATCTATCAGATTCATCTATTTCAAAATAAACTAATTCATCGTTAGACAATCCAATAGCAGCTTGTCTTTTTGTGGTACAAGCACAAACAATCTTGATACCGGCAGGAGGCAACCATTCATTGACAATTTGTCCATCTTGAATTACTCTAATACCATTGGAATGAATTTGAGCAATCGATCTATCACCAATTTGTCTTATATCTAAAGTATGTTCATTTAATGCAATACCGGAATCAGTAACTTCTTCAACACTCTCACCAATTGACAGAACCAACGTTGTATCGATGAATGAAATGACCAAGTATCTATCATACTCGTCACTTTTACTGGTTCTTGTGGTGAATACTTTATTGGATAATGGAGGCAGATCAGATTCGACAATTTCATTAATTGAAACACCGTATTGTAAAACTTTTAAAGACGAAGATCTTTCAACACCAGACAAAGCATAAATATTTGTGGAATGATCTTCATTTGTTATTAATTTTGAATCAACTATAGGGTTCATGTTCTCGATTATATCGACAAGTAACAAATTGTCTAATTCTTCATTTCTTATAAACTGCAGTTTTTTTAAATTTTGATCAGAAATTGAAATAAATGGATCTTCACTTCCTAATTTTTCAAATTGATAAAAAAATTTATCACCATATTCAGTATCTGCAAATAAGAACCCTGATTTCAGGATTATTAAAGAAGATGAAACTGGAATTGAGTCAAAATATGATATAGCTAAAGATAAATCGCCATTTTCAATCAATTCAACTTTGAATAAATCACCTAAATTAGTTTGAACAATGAAAAAAAACTTATTCTTCATTTTATGAACGACACCAGATATAACAAACACATCTGCATCATTATCATCATTGCACTTTGGAATAGTTATTGCCAACTTGTTCTTACCATCTAAATTTCTGTAATGTATTGTATTCTGTGAGCAGACAATTACACCAGAAGGTCCATCAGATCCCCCTGGAACTTGAAGCAAGAAATTAGAGGAGTTATCAATTTTTTCAGAACTCTTCCTCAGAATATGATTCAATCCTAAGTCTAGTTCATAATAAGTCAACCATCTTTGAAAGTCTTGAATATTAGAATGTTCATAATCCGAATAATCAATCTCGATAGTGGCAAACAATGGATTATCATAACCAACGTCTAATCCCACAGTTTCTAGCGTCAATATGTTAGATCTATTAGCTTCCAACGGTGATGATATCGTCAGTTTATTCTCTAAATCTCTATTCATAACATAACATAATTTGTTCTTTTCTAATGCAGTGGCTAAAATTGCTCTTCCTCTTGCCTCCACAGTAAGATCAAACCCAGGGGATAGTCTTCTTATACCACTTTTAGCATATGGTTCATTGAATAGACTTTTGAAAGACAGTGAATCTGGATCGAATTCTAGTATGGACAAATTACCAGCATCTGAAGTCAAAGCTAAATAATCCTTACCAGAACCAGCAATCTTGAAGTTGGTAATTGATCGTATTATTGCAAATATCTGCACAATGGCAATTCTGTTCAATTTGCCTTCATTTGAATCGGCTTTATATACGATTAGTGAATTGGAAGTTGCAGTGATGATCTCCTGTGATTTTCTCCCACTGAAATTCCCACAGCAAGACCTCAGCGAGTTTTGCTGCCGTCTGAACGTCAGATTATACAAACAAAGCTCCGTTTCACTGGACATTTTCTTCTAATTGCACTTTCTCACTAGTTTCTTCATACTAAAAGTAAACAAATTTATTCAAAAATAACTTAGAAGTATCACCCTACTAATTTGTATCACATGACCAAAGCTTTAAAGGCTTTGCATAACAATAACAACAAGGCAGAACCAGATCAGTTTATTGATCGTTAAACAGAGCAGTGATTGTGCACTTAGAATAATGAGCAACTTGCCACAGTACACGTTGCCTGGGCTGGTGCACTATCTCCAGACGGAGTGGACACGCAACGAGAAGGACAGGATTCAGTGGGCCAATGAGAGGGAGGAAATGAAGGCGACTATCTCCAAATTGCAGAGTGAGAATGATCGCTTGAAAAGACAGTTGCTGGTTCAACACAAAGAGTCACAGAAGGTCAATGCTGAGAACTATGAGTCCAAGACCAACACAGCCACTGTTGATGCGTTAGTGAAGGCAAGAGAACACTTGCAAACACGCATGGATGAAGTGCTGTATCTACTCAGAGGTTCCAATGTTGGAGCTGATGAGATGCTTGGGGCAAGAGACTTTGTTCCATTGTCCAAACAGCACAGAGACGAAAGAGAGCATTTCAGAAGAGTGACAATGAAAATACTCTCGCAACAGGCTGTGGAGACTGAAGAAGTCGATCCAGAAGAAATAGAAAAGGAACTGGAGCGTGATATAGAGACTGATAATGAGACACTTGCTGGTGATATTGAAAGCGTGGAAGAAAATCCACTAGTGGTAGAGAAGTTTCCAGATATCGAAGGCGAGTTACAGGATGAGAAACCAATCAGTGGAGCAGCTGAGCTTCCCAATCAACCAAAATCACAGTAGATACAGTAATGACTTTATAGGATAAATATAGGCTATTTTGTACATTGATATTGAGAAACTAAGCCAAAAAAAACCATACAACACTCTTGATTGTCCTAAATCCCCACACATAACTTGCAAAAACCGGACTCATGATGTCCCATACTTGTAATTTTCCGAATGATGGAAATTGATCCGTCAGGTGAAAAAAAATCATATCGTTTTGCAGTCCTACCCCATAACAAACTATTGTTCAAATTGTAACATTTTCTAGCCTTAATAGTTACAAGAAAGCCATGTCCTACGAGAGCAACGATCCAGCTGATGTTATAGACGCACAAGATGCCAGATTGGAAATCTATGTTCGTATGAACGAGGACTTGGAAAAAGACTACTGTTTCTCCATCGGTATTAATGATACGTTTGAGTCGTTGCTTAAAATATTCGACACTTTGAAGTTGAGTTTGAGACCATCCATCTTCTATCATCAGACTCCAGTAGGCTTCCAGATCTCTACTCATCCAGGTCTATTGACCGATAATGGTGGTTTGCTGTTTGATAGTGACGCTCATAAGACAGTTGTTGATGTTAAATTAGCTGATAAAGTCTCTGATTTCGCATGGCCAGGCCAATTAGTCTTACCAGTTTGGAAGAAAGATTACACGACTTATTATTCATTCCTTGCCTTTTTATTGTTTTGGTTGTATACTGATTTACCAGATTATTACAGTCCAACTCCTGGTATTTGTTTAACAAATCAAATTTCAAAAGGGATGAGTTTTATTTTAAGAAGATTCGACCTTAATGATTTCGCTGATGACTTGTTAAAAGATACCGTGCCAAACAGTGGTACTTATGCTTCACAAATGATTTTTTTTTCGTTGCATGCAATCAAAGTTCTTTTCATATTCTTAGTCGTTTGGTCAGGTCTATTCAATCCATACAGTTTAAACCCATACAAAGTTCATCAACTGAATAAGACTGATAAATTTGATGAAGTCAAAAGAGAACAATTGATTTCTATCGGCTGGACTGGTTCCAAAAGAGCAACCGTTGAAGAATATAGAGAATATTATAAAGATCATGAAATTAAAAGAGCTGGTGGTATTGTCAAAGCTTCATCATTGGGTTTGTTCGAAAAATTGAGAAATCCAGTTATTAAATTAGGTAAAGGTGAAGGTTTTGACTCTGACATTAACAATACTTTCGAGATGAAAGATTTGGAAAAGGATCCATCAAAATTCATTTTAAACTATCAATATTTTGGACAAATTGGTGATGCTTTTGAAGATTATTTAACTATAGAATCAACTAATGTCAATGAAGATATCAAAAACTTTAGAAAATATGGACCAGTTACTTCGAATGATCTTATCAAAAAAATTGTTGCAACAAGAAAATCATTCGTTGCTCAAGAGGTTAAAAACGCAGATGAAAAGAAAAAAGATTAGTAAAGAATTCCATCTGTATCTTTACATATATTCTTTCTAATTGTTCGATTAACCAAACAAAGTTTGTATATTTGGGATTATGATTATAATAATACAAAACAAAACTGGAGTAATTTAATTTCCATCAAAGAGTCGTAAATGTGTCATTGCCATTGCGTGTATCATCAGTACTTCAATATAATGTACAATGCATGAATTATACCAGGAATATAACCCAATAATGTTAAAACGATATTCAAGAAGAGAGAGAACCCACAACCAACTTCTAAAAACACACCTAGAGGTGGGAAGATCACAGCTGTAAAGAAGAGTTAGATCACTGCTTAAGTTTGATATCTATAAAGAGAACATACCAAGAATGATTTTGAAAATATCTGAACAAGTTAAGGCCATTTTGATGATTTGAGATGTTATTAGTTTAACAATTCTAGTAGATTTGTATTATAGCAAACTAACTTGCTTAAATACTCATGCTCATTTTCAGTCGATCAAAAATTCAGTATTTCTCACATTGCTCTTAATATTGCAGATCATACGTCATCCACCATAAAAGGCTACGTAGTACATAAATCACAATAGAGTTGTTGTTAAATTTAGAATTCTTTGTGTCAATGTAATCAGTACATGCCTGTATGATATAATTCTCTTAGAAGTATAAGGAACTGGTCGTCGGTAAACAACAAAGCCTCGTTATTACAAAATTCCACGTAACTGTGTTGATATTACAGTTAGGTATCAATGATCGAATACCAGCAAGTACTATTTACAATATTTCAATGTCATAAGGTCATAGGTAAAGGTCATTAATTGTAACACCCGTCTTTTATTTAGTAACATTGGCTCCTTTGGAGTGTTTGAACAACTTTAGTGCTGTCCATGAAACAACACTCCATATCCAAAAACCTACAGGAACAAGCAGCATAGCAATCGAATAGTAGTTCCTTATAGGAAAGTCGTCCATTGGATCGTCATACTCATCCATATCCCCTTCATTAACACATTGAAATATAGTATTGGGTATCGTCCAGATATCTAAAACTGCACCAACTGCAACAATGAAGATGATCCAGGTCGATAGAAGAATTAGGAGTCCCAATTTGCGGTCCTTTGATGGTTGTGGTCTATACTGACGGTGTCTATCTCTTGGTTCTACCAAGGGGAGTGGCTCTATTATCTTCATTGTAGCTTATATTGTCGCTTCTTTATGTTAGATGATTTTTATATTTTTATATTTCACAAGGTGCGAAATCTTCACTACAACAGATTTAAGAAAATGTAATGTAATATCTAGTTTCTGCACTATATATTTGAGATTTTAGTCAAGGCAATCATTGCACCATCTTCAATTTTAGTTCCTGAGGGTATTTCAATTTCACCATCAAAAAATGCTTTGGCACTTTCAACACCCTCTAGATTTTTTTTATCTTGATTGAAACCAAATTCGATATCTGACCATTTTGATACGACTAATAGTAAATTAGATTCTTTCGATCTCGATAATTTAAACTTAGGTAGTTTGATATCTGAATTATGGAAGTAATCTGAACTGTTCACCCATATACTTTGTGAATAACCTTCTGGATAACTTGATTCTGTGAAAATTGATGAGAATGTTTTGGCAATTCTAACATGGTAACCGTATGATGATTTAGATCCCACTTGATCTTTGTAAGCTTCTAGTGGAGACACAACTTTTTTGGTTTCAGTATTGACAGTGACTCTGACATTTGTTGGTACTTGTTGTCCAGATAGTTCTAGATATTTATCATATCCAATATTGACATATCTTGTATTTTTCAAAGGTTGGGCCTTTTTTTTGGCAACACCTTGTGGTTTATGAATCTTACCCATTTGGACAGATAGCCCTTCACGATATTTGGAGCTGATATCTTCTCTCATGAATGGTAATGTGGTTAATGTTGGGAAATTTTTAGCATATTGGAAGTTCTTGAAGAATTTTTGTTTGAAAATGGTTTTCGATAGATATGGAGGTGTGACAAAATACTGTAAGATTGTGGCTATCACCATTGCAACTTCCGTGACTTCGTTCTGTGCTTTTGCATTGTTGGATTCTTTTGTTTCAATCTCATCAAACTTAATCTTCTTCTTACCTGAAGATAGATCAACAACCTCACTTATATCCACAGATTCTTCAATATCTTTCAAAGTATCCATCACCACGATTTCACCAACATTGAATATAGTGGCAACTTTGACAACTTGGTATAGAATTGCAGTGGCTTGTTGCAAATTCTTAGCATTTGAAGAACTTATGATAGAAGTTGGTATACATAATGTGTAATTGGTCTTTGGAGTATCCACTGGTTTTTCGATCTTTGAAAACAATTGAAGTTAGCCAACTTTGCAATAATTGAGACAAAGATTTATGCTTGTACATACTTTTTGAGACATCTTTCAGTAGTGAATTTAGATCTGTTCCCTGCAGGTATCTTTACTTTACTCAGTAAAATCTGTTAAAAAAATTTTATGTCTAAATTTTTTTTCTCATCGCACCGAATTGGGAAAGGTTCGGGGCATTGGTGCGATGAACTTACTGCTTACTGCTTAACTACACTTAACAGATGGATATGGTATCTATGTTGTCTATGCTATGAATCTGGTTATTGAAAGCTTCCATGTTACTGCCTACTTTTCTATCTCTTCTATTATTTAGAAATATGGTTAGGATCCTGGTCTTCGTATCCATTCAATCTGTTTTTCCAAAATGAAATCTGACCTTGTGCGGTAGTTGGATGGATCTTGTGCATGTCATCTTCCTCTTCTTCTTCTATTTTCTCATGGATCTTGACAATATATTTATCATCTTCCTTCTTAATTCTATAAGAAGATCCAAGGACCAAATCTTTAGCAACGATTTCTCTTGTTCTTCCTAATGATTCAATATCATCAACACGATGCATTGTATCTTCCAATAGCTTACTGAATTCAGGTTGGTCATAAATTTCTAAAAACCCTCTCATCATAGGAACAGAGTCAGCCCTGACGAAAGAGTTCGAAGAATCGATTGTAAAGATGTTCAAATTGTCATATGTTTGAATATAATCATTTCTTGTCATAATCTGTCTTGCTCTCCAAAGTGGTAACTCAGGTAGGCGATGTTCTTGTTTTCCAACTGATGAATGATATTGATGGTTCTTCTTATACATTTCTGAAAACTCCTTCATCAACAACATTGCAGAAGTTGAAAATTTACCACTTTCATTGACATCATCATCCATTCCTGAACCTAATAGTCCACATTGATTTAAGAACCATGTCTTTTCACGATCAATCAATTTATGACAAGCTTTCAGTAAATCTGAATGTTTGGAAACTTCAGCCAAGTGTTGCGGTCTGCCACCAATCAAGTCATAAACTTGATTGGCTATTCTATCATCAATTTCTTCGTTATAAAATCTCTTTCTAGTGACTTTCAATGCCTTGATAGCTTGATTTCTATTAAAATCACGAACATTTAGAACTTCTAACCTTGTTCCTAGTTTCTTTAATCTTTCATATAACCAATAGTCATCTGAATTGAATATCATGGTAACTAAACCTGCACCGCTTAATGCTTCTGCTTTCTGTTGCAATAACTCAACTAGTTTGGCACCTTCTTCATCATCTTTGATTAAGTGTGCATTGTTTATGATAAATACAAGGGGTTTACCAAACCTTTTAACTCTTTCCACTGCAACTTGTTCCAGTTTATTGAAAGCACGTTCGATATCTAATAAAGCAGTGGTATCTCTTGGGCCTCTGATGGAAAATAAAGAACCAATATAATCTTCATGATATTGGAAGTTCAACGCTTTACCCAATCTAATTCTGAAAACTTCAGGATCAGAGTGAGCATCAATGAATGAACAGTTGAAACTATCAACTTTTTTCAAAGAATTCAGAATCATTGATGATTTACCACAACCCTTTTCACCAGTAACTAAGAAATATCTTCCTGTGATAACACCATTGATTATTTGATCTAAGATCTCTTGTTGTGGTCTTTCTATCCAATCGCCCTCTTTTGATGTGGTTCTCTTGTGCATTGTCAATTCAAACGCATCATCACCTCTATCAAAGGCTTCGCTCATTTTGGAGATGACATGCATTCCGTAGAAGCTATGATATGAAAACCCAGCACCTGCAAGAACAATCAAGGTAGCTAGCGTGACACTTGACATTTCAAAGCACTTATATATCAAATTTTTCAGCTTTTCCCACTGAGATTCTTCTTGGAAAGGGTTCCTATAGTTGTTATTGTCACTGTCATCATCTCTACTTCCTTGTGAATTTCCATCATTTCCAGTCGTTTGTTCATTTTTATTCAACCCGTTTCTCTTCAAAAACTCCTGTAACTTCTTCTTCTTCTTGTTTGAATCCTCATCATTGCCCAATTCCTCAATTATCCCATCCATCAATGGATTGAAGCGTAAGGTTAAAGACAGACTAAAATGTCTCGCAAGACTGTGATTTCCCCCAATAGCAACTCTTCTGAGCGTAACCAGAGCATTTCTTCGCTGCACTGAGGTGAACATCTCACAATTATCACCTTCAAATTCACTGAACACTGCTAATAATTGTCGAATGAAAGTCAAACATGAAATTTCCTCTGGCTGGCTGAAAATTCCAAAACGATCCCGGCCAGAAAAGATTGACACATTTTTTAAGGGACCATTCAGAGCTAATAAAACAGAGTATTTTCACTATTATAAATGCTTATTGTTCCCAAATTCTTCCTTCTTTCGATCTTGTCGATCATCTTGGTGAGTAGCACTCTTTCCAGCTTGGATTTTTTTGGACCATAACTGACCTTTCTTCGCAAAGAACCATATTCCTCCAATAGTATGGACGGTTATAGACATGGTGTTTGATATCAGTACTTTCTGGATATGGAAACTAGTAGAGCTCTGGAGGAGAAAGAACCCGGTCAATATTGCTAAGCAGAACTTGTTTAGAGCTGAGACTTATGAAGACTGGCAAGATCAGGCCGTTCTCATTGATAGGTTGATAGGCTCTGATTTGTGGAGACATAATTTTACTAGTAAAAAGTATGACTACAGGTTGATATCGGACAGATTGAGCTCTCTGAGAGAGGCAAGGGTTAATGGAGAGGTTTATTTATTGTTGAAGTTGTTCAGAAGTGGTGGCTTTTTGAGAAATTTTGGTGGAATTGCAAATAGAGAACTGTTCAATAGATCCTTCGCTGGTACAAAGACTTTAATTGAAGATTATATTTGTGAAGTGCTACATTGTTTGCGTTATTTAGATGAAGTTGATTTGCATGACCATTTGTTGACGTCGAATCAGCTCAAGTTGAACTTCTTTCATGATGCAAGACAATCATTTGGTAGCACTGCCCTGATCTTACAAGGGGGTTCATTGTTTGGACTGTGTCATTTAGGTGTTGTGAAGGCACTTTATTTCAAAGGCTTACTTCCTAGGATCATATCAGGTAGTGCCATGGGTGCAACCGTTGCATCCTTAGTGTGTTGCCTAACTAGTGATGAATTGGCAACAACATTGTCTTCGATAACAGAGGATATCTCTAAAATCGATAGATTGAACACAGATGTTGATGAAAGATATGGTTCAATATTAGAAAATGTGATAACTAAAGGCTATTCACAAGATATATTGGTTTTTATGAAGTTTGTTCAAGATATAGTTGGTGATATGACCTTTGAAGAAGCATATTTGAAAACAGAAAAGATTTTAAATATCATCGTTCATCCAACCGATAAGGCAATTCCTAATCTTTTGAACTATGTTTCTGCTCCAAACGTTTTGATTTGGTCAGCAGTGTATGCTTCTATTGGATCTAATGTCTTGAAAGAAGATGTCAAACTGTATGTCAAAGATCTGAAAAATCAAATAGTTCCATATAATTTCAACACCAAAAACGAGTACACTTTTCTAACCCCACAGAAGGCAAGTGAATTACCAGATAATAAAAGTCCTTACACAAGAGTCACAGAACTTTTCAATGTTAATAACTTCATTGTCTCATTAGCAAGACCATATTTAGCTCCTCTAATTATTAGTGATATCAAACATAAAAATGGATGGAAGATACAGAGAGTTTTCCATAGACTAATCGGTTTAGAATTACAACATAGAGTGGATCTCATGGACAGAGCTGGTGTCTTATGGTCATTTATAAAAAGATTAGCAGTTGATGAGAAGACTCCAAAAAATTCAACAGAAGTAACTATTGTTCCTGAACTAAGAGCATTAGTAAAAGATTTTGGGAGAGTTTTCGATGTTCATAGAACTATGGAAAATATACCGTACTGGATCTTGGTTGGGGAAAGAAGTGTATGGCCAACATTACCAATTTTATGGACAAGATGTGCAGTTGAATTCACCGTTGATGATTTGTATAACAGAAGAAGAAGATCTGAAAAGCCAGTTAGTTAAATCTAATAAAACATTATTTATCTTATTTATTCATCTAAAAAACAGTTTAGTTTGTTGATCTTTAGCGACATGAAATAAATATTCTTTCTCGATGATATTTAGTGATTCGTAGGGGATTGAACCTTTAGAAATGGTTAAAGTTCCTGTTATATCATTAGCTCTTCCTGTTTCAAGTGGTCTTAATGCAATGTTTAATTTCGAACGATGGAGTAATCTGATCAAAAAATCAAAAGTTTTAAACTCAGGGGTGTTCTTATCAGAATGACCTTGAGTATCTATTAATTCTTTATCAACTGATGATATAATAAACAAAGAAGATGATAGTTTATGTAATTTGTTGATGTAGTTTAACAATTTGATGGATGAAATATTGGTTGCTGAAAGTAAGAACTCAATACCTTCAATGATAATGATCTTTTGATGAGATTGAATACGTTCAACTTTTGAGGTCAAATTGTGGAAGAATTTTTCAATTGAAGCATTATCATCACCGATCTTGTTAAACAAATCAGTGAAACAATCAATGAAATGGAACTGTTTCAAATCTTTTACTTCAACACCATTCTTTTTCAAATCCCTTTCATAAAATTTGAGATCCTGCAAGAAGGAAATCAATACAACATCAGCTTTGGGAATTTTAACTTGAGATTTTTCATGATTTATGATGCAGGTTCCAAACAATCCGTTCTCTATTAGTAGATTGACCAGCCAACCAGGAGAAGTTCCCTGTGTGTGTGTAACAAGACCAAAAAGATGCTCCTTAGCCAGTATTAAGTGTGGCAATATGCTATTATCACTGAAAAACGCAAGATCCTGTCTCTGGGAAGTCATTTGCATTTGTGTTTGCAATTAATCTGAACTACTAAAAGTCTCTCTTCTTTTATAAAAATTTAAAAAACTCCATTTAAAAAAAACAAAAAAAAATCAGAAAAAAATTTTCAGTTCCTCTTCATAAGTTAAAACTCGTCAATATCAAACATGTCTTTGCCTTCTTTACCAAGCAACTTCGGTTCTGAGAACTTCAAGGCCGAAGCCAAATACACTCCTGCTGTCAGAAGACCAATTGAACCAGTTGGTCGTTACTTCTTAGCCCATGCTACCAGAGCCTTAAGAGGCCACACCTGGTCTGAGTATGAAAAATCTGAAGCTGAAAAGAACGTCAACCAAGTCGAAACTAAAGATGAAGATGCTGATTTAGGTGACGAAGAACAAAGCGACGATTTGTTAGAACATGACCCAAGAGAATGGAAAACTGCTGACTTGTACGCCGTTTTAGGTATCTCTCACTTAAGATGGAAAGCTACTGAAGATCAAATCAGAAGAGCTCACAGAAAACAAGTTTTGAAACATCATCCAGATAAAAAAGGTGAAAAAGGTGGTTTGGACAAAGATGGTTTCTTTAAAATCATTCAAAAAGCCAATGAAACTTTGATGAACCCAGGTAAACGTCAACAATATGACTCTGTTGATGAAGGTGCTAATGTTGCTCCACCAGTCAAAGGTACTACCTACGATTTCATCGAAGCTTGGGGTCCTTTCTTCGCTTCTGAATCAAGATTCTCTAAGAAACAACCAGTTCCTCAATTAGGTGACAACAACTCTGCTAAATCTGATGTTGAAACTTTCTACAACTTCTGGTATAAATTCGATTCATGGAGATCATTCGAATTTTTAGATGAAGATGTTCCAGATGATTCTTCCAACAGAGACCACAAACGTTACATTGAACGTAAAAACGTTGCTGCCAGAAAGAAGAAGAAGTCTGAAGATAATGCTAGATTATACGACTTAGTCGACAGAGCTTTATCTGAAGATCCTCGTATCAAAGCCTTCAAAGAAGCTGAAAAGAAAGAAAAAGAACAAAAGAAATGGGAAAGAGAAGCCGGTGCCAGAGCTGAAGCTGAAGCCAAAGCTAAAAAGGAAGCTGAAGAAGCTGCTGCTAAAAAAGCTGCTGAAGAAGCTGCTGCCGCTCAAAAAGCTGATTCTAAGAAAGCCAAAGAAGCTGCTAAATCAGCCAAGAAGAAAAACAAAAGAGCTATCAGAGGTTCTGCTAAAGATGCTGACTACTTCGGTGATTCTGCTAAAGCTGAAGACATTGATGCTGATATTGCTTTATTAATTGAATCTTTCGATGATGTTCAATTGGGCGATGTTGCTGCTAAAACTTCAGATGCTGCCAACGCTAAATCTGTTTTAGCTGAATCAGCTAAGGAATTGACTGCATCCGGTAAACTTCCAGCTGGTGTCTTGAAATATTTCGTTTAAACTGAATAGAAATACAGTTAATTCACATTCACTTTATAGACTTGTTTGTAGTGCTGGTCATGTGACCGGAAATTTCATTTTGTGCCAAAATTATTTTTGAAATAAATTAAGGCAAAAAGTACAACAAACCCTTGATTTAAGAAATAAGGCGTAAAGAGGCTGCTAAAACAGTCAGTGTGATTAAAGCTGGAATTTTGTCTCTGTTTAACATTGGAAAACACGCGTTTATTTGGAACCATACGATTTGATCTACTGTTGTGGCAGAATTTCACTACTGTCTACTTTTAGTGTCACTTTTGATTGCCACAAAATTAATATCAGTTGATCAGACTATAATGACTGACAAAAAGAAAACAACGATCCTACAGTTGAAACCAAACATTCCTACAGAATGTGCTCCAAATGACGATGTCCTGTTTGGTGCCTCCTTGATGGCAAAAAATAGAACACACTGCGTGCTTGTTAAAGATACCGATAGCAACTTGTTAGGGTTATTCACTGCTAAAGATCTTGCATTAAGAGTTGTTGCCCGTGGATTGGATCCAAGAATCACTAAGGTTAAAGATATAATGACAGATGACCCCATCTGTCTACATATGAACACACCAACTACGATTGCTCTAAAGATAATGGTGGAGAGGGGAATTAGGCATTTACCTTTAACTGACGATAACAGTAAGATCAAAGGTGTGTTGGATATAACAATATGTTTCCAGCAGGCTATGTTGAAGTTGGAAAGGATTTCAAAGAATGCTAATCAATTAAACGCTATTTTGACAGATGTTGCAGAAGATTATGAGGATGTCCATACAAGAGAATCCTCTCGAATCATGAAGGAGATTGAAAGATTAAGTCAACTAATTGGAATTCCAACATTAAGTTCAATTATTTCTAAATCCAAACAGCCAGTTTATATTGATTCCTCTTCAAATGTTCAAGAAGCTGCCAAACTGATGTTAGAAAATGAAACCACCGCATTGTTGATTCGGGACCATACAAGTTCTTCAAAGAAAATTATTGGTATTTTTACAAGTAAAGATATATGTTCCAGAGTTTTGGCTAAAGAACACGATCCATCAAAATGCACTGTTGTCAGATTTTTAACAACAAGCCCAGAATTTGCAAAAGATAATATGACTATCAGTACTGCCTTAAGATTAATGTTTCAAGGAAATTTCTTAAACCTACCAGTTGTTGATTCTGTTAATCAGGAAGTCATTGGTATTGTTAATGTTTTGGAATTGACGTATGCTGCAATTACTCAACTCTCCAAAAGTGATGAACTACTTGAAGCTGAATCTTTTGGAGCCATTTCAATGGAGGTCAAGTCAAGATTAGGTGATGATGGTATTACATGGGATAGATTTTGGAATACGTTAGATAAATCGACAGACGACATTCACACTTTAGAATCTAATGTTGCTAAATCCCCTACTGGATCAAGATCACAAACACCAAACTTGGGAAGTCGTAGAAGCTCATTAAACCAATTAACTATGACTGGTTCAAGAAGATCATCATTTAACGCGAGAAGGCTAAGTAATAATAAAGATTCAATTTCAGAAGTTGGTTCCTCGTCTTTAGGGTTAAGTTTACCAAGGGTACACTCTGCAGAATCATTAACTAGAACCAGCTTTTATATTAAAGCTAAAACTGTTAATTTTAAAATCAAGTATAGTCATAATGAAATTCATCAAATTAGTATGACAGTCAATGAAGGTGTCTCGATTTATGATGACATTAAATTATTTGAAATATTGAAGCAAGAAATTGAAACAAAGCTTGGGGTTGATTTTGAACACAATGACTTGTTCTACATTGATGAAGATAGGGATTTGGTAACAATCACTGATGAACTGGATCTAATTGAAGCAATTAATTCGATCAGAAATCGGGACTTGAACAGTGTTGAAATAGTCGTGAAGTCAAAATCAGTTGGAATTATTGCTTCTATCTATGAGTTTTTTCAAAATTGTCGGACCAGGTTAATGGATTGCATTAATGGAATGAAAAAATCAAGTTCCATTTTCACTGGTACATTTTTTGTCTTGTCGTTAGGTGTAATCCTGGGATTTACTTATTCGAACAAGAAGTTATTCAGGGTTTAACAAAAGGTGGTAACAATAAGGTAATTAATTGGCAAAATAGGAGTATCAAGGCTTGGGTTATCGCATTTTAGTACATGGTTTATGGATACATGAACTGTAGTGAAATTAAATATGATTTAAGTACTGAATCAGGAAATATTCCGTTTAAGGAAGTTTCTCAATTTCGATTTTTTTTCTGCTTTTGAAAAAAATTCGAAAAAAAATGTTAAGAAACCAAATTTTAAAGGAAGAAAAGAGAACAACAAAAGAGTTTTTAGCCCGATTGTTTGATTGAAATCAGTTTCAGCTCGAATTTAATTACACAATCATCAGAATAGATTTCTTCATTGGTGATCTACCCGTTTCGTTCCTCGTTTTTTCTTGGTGGTTTTCAACAATAGACAATCATCAGTACCTTGGATCCTAAACACTTTTTTACGTGTACTGTTTTCTTTTGGTTTGATTACATCTTTTAAATCATGTCATTGACTCCAGAAATACAAAACAACTTGTTGCAGCTCCTCCAAGGTTTATCCTCAGCTGATAATACCATCCGTTCAGCTGCTGAAAAGGAACTATATAGCACATGGACTGCCAAAGACAGTGTTGATATCCTTCTTGTTTTTTTAGCAGATCAAGCCAACAATGGTCAATCAGATGAAGCTAAATCCTTTGCTGCTGTCTTGTTCAGACGTATTGCCATTAGATCTCCACAAAAAATGAAATCTGTCACTGAAAGAACCATCTCTTCAGTTCATGAAGGTGCTTTACAACAAATCCGTCAATCATTCTTACAGGGTTTTGTTGGTCAACAATCTAACAGTGTTAGACATAAACTAGCCGATGCCATTGCTGAATTGGCCAAAGATGATATCCCAGGTGAATGGAATGATTTGTTACCAACTTTGTTCGAAGCTTCTAAGAACCAAGATTCCAGTTTCAGAGAATCTGCCTTCAGAATCTTTGCTGCCAACCCATCTTTAATCAATTTGAAATATGTTAACGATGTCTTACCTATCTACCATGCTGGTTTTGAAGATGCTAATGATGATGTTAGAATTGCTGCTTGTACTGCTTTTGTTGGATTTTTCCAAACTTTACCAAAAAAAGCATGGCCAAGTGTTCAATCACTATTACCAAACTTGTTGAATAGTTTACCAAGATTATTACAAAACGGTAATGACCAATCATTGGCCTCTGTCCTGGAATCATTGATTGATTTAGTTGAACTTGCTCCAAAATTGTTCAAAGAAATGTTTGAAACCATCATTCAATTTTGTACTGCCGTTGCTAAAAACAAAGACTTGGATTCAACTGCAAGATTATCAGCATTGGAATTATTGACCACATTTTCTGAATCATCTCCAAAAATGTGCAAACAACAAGCTGATTACACACAATCCATCGTTGTCATAACGTTAAGTTTAATGACTGAAGTTTGTATTGATGATGATGATGCTGCTGAATGGAACAATTCGGATAACTCTGAAGAAGATGATGAAGAAGTCGAATACGATTCCGGTCGTCAAGCATTAGATCGTGTTGCTCTGAAATTAGGTGGCGAATCCTTAGCTGCTCCATTATTCCAATTGATTCCACCAATGTTAAGCTCTAATGATTGGAGAGAACGTCAAGCTGCTTTAATGGCCTTATCATCTGCTGCTGAAGGTTGTAGAGACGTTTTAATCACAGAAATTCCTAAATTATTGGACTTGATCTTACCATTATTAAATGATCAACACCCAAGGGTCCAATATGCTACTTGTAATGCATTAGGTCAAATTTCTACTGATTTTGCAGATGTCATTCAAAAAACTGCAGGTGATAGAATCGTTCCAGCTTTAGTTTCTAAGTTGACTAACCAATCAGTTCCAAGAGTTCAGGCTCATGCTGCTGCTGCTTTGGTTAATTTCTCAGAAAACGCTACAAAGGAAGTCTTGGAGCCATACTTGGATGATTTATTAACAAACTTGTTGACTTTATTACAAAGTCCAAAACGTTATGTCCAAGAACAGGTCTTAACTACCATTGCTATTGTTGCTGATGCTGCTGAACAAAAATTCATTAAATATTACGATACTTTGATGCCATTGTTAATTAACGTTTTGAAAACTGATATGGGTGATGAAAACAGATTATTGAAAGCTAAATGTATTGAGTGTTCAACTTTGATCGCTTTAGCTGTTGGTGCTGAAAAATTCCATCCTCATTCTCAAGAAATCGTTCAATTATTTGGTGCAATCCAACAATCTGAATTGAAGGAAGATGATCCAGTTAAACCATACTTGGAACAGGGCTGGAGTAGAATTGCAAGAATCGTTGGTAAAGATTTTTTACCATTTTTACCATCTGTTTTACCAAGTTTGTTAGAATCAGCAAGAGCTTCCCAAGATATCAGTCTGTTAGAAGAAGATGAAGCTGAAGAATATAATCAAAATGAAGATTGGGATGTCATTCAATTATCAGGTAAACACATTGCAGTTCATACGGCATTGTTAGATGATAAAGCTGCAGCCATTGATTTGATTTCAAGTTACGCTGATATCTTGAAAGGTGATTTCTATCCATACACTAGAGAAATTGTTATTGATGTTGTTTTACCAGCCATCGATTTCTACTTACATGATGATGTTAGAAGAGCTGCTGCTAGTTCTTTACCATACTTATTGTTAACTGCTCAAGAGGCCACTGGTAAAAGATCCGCTGAGACTTTAGAGTTATGGCAATTAATGTCTGAAAAGCTAATCAGTGCTGTTGGCAATGAACCAGTTGTTGATTTATTATTCACTTACTACTCAGCATTATCTGATTGTATTGTCATCATTGGAGAAAATGCATTATCACCAACTCAATTGGAATCATTTGCTAAGAATGTTGATGAAAACTTACAAGAGTTATTCTCTCGTTTGAAAGATCGTGAAGGTCAAGATGACGATTACAATGAAGATATCGATGAAGAAGAAGGTGATTACACTGATGAAGAATTAAGTGATGAGATTAACAAAGTCATTTCAAGTGTTTTGAAATCATCAGGTGCTAATTTCTTACAACCATTTCAAACATTAGTTCCAACTGTTGCTGCATTTATCAATGATGAAAATGTCACTGCTAAATTATTCGGTTTATGTGTTGCTTCTGATCTTATTGAATACACTGGTGAACAATCAGCTGTTTTCCAACAATTGTTCCTAAATGTCATTGGAGAATCATTATCCTCACCAATTGCCTCTATTAGACAAGCTGCTGCTTATGGTGTTGGTGTTGCTGCACAACATGCACCAGTTGCTTACCATGATTTCATCTTAGCTGCTTTAGAGCCATTGTTCAAAATCGCTCAAATCCCAGATGCTAGATCTGAAGAAAACATCAATGCCACTGAAAATGCATCATCATCAATTGCTAAAATCATACATGGATTTGCTGTTGAAATTCCAAACTCAGATTCCGTTATTTCAAGTTGGATTAAGACTTTACCTGTTACTCAAGACACAGAAGCTGCTCCATACGCCTATAGATTCTTGTCTGAATTGATTGAAGGTGGACACTCATCAGTTGGATCACAAATTCCAGAAATTGTCGATTCTGTTATTCAAGCATTGATTTATAACTCTTTAGGTGGTAA
This sequence comes from Gotozyma botsteinii, assembly GCA_020280145.1. NCBI lineage: Eukaryota > Fungi > Ascomycota > Saccharomycetes > Phaffomycetales > Phaffomycetaceae > Gotozyma > Gotozyma botsteinii. The sequence continues at coordinate 526,426 of JAFIIU010000002.1, forward strand.
AACTGCCGAAGGTGTTGTCATCTCAACCAAAAAATTATTGGGTCAATTACCTCAAAACGATGCTATTGCTTTGTTGCAAAGATATCCTGTTGAATCGCAACAAGTGATTCAAAAATGGTTTTCATAGGATGTTTTTCCTCCCTTCATTGTATTTATAACAGACTTAGAGGTTTAAAGTTTTGTGTGTATTTTAGAGTTTTATTTTATGTTCCGTTATGTCTTGTTGTTGTTGCACTCTCCATGATTGCAACAGCCATTTCATTGTCTATAACAGTATGTTTATCATACGCTGATTTTAATTTATTTTGTTCATTTTGCAAGTGTAGAATCTATGAGCCTATTTATGCTGAGTCAGCCATCTTCCTCATCGCATTTTTTTTTCTTTTGAAAAAAAATTTTAGTTTATAGAAATCAAATAAAACAATTAGATCTTCAGTGTTTAGTAGACTTAGAATGGGTTTAGCAGGAGAAAGAGTAAAACAGAGATTTGGTAATGATCCTCGTAATACCAAATGGGCCAACAACACCGGCAGATTCGGTCATCAATACCTCGAGAAACTAGGCTGGAAACCAGGTAGTGGGTTAGGTTTAGTTACACATGCCATGACCACGCATGTTAAAGTCGCTTTGAAGGACGATACCGTCGGTTTAGGTGCTAAGCTGAGTAAGAAACAGAAGAAGGATGAGTTTGATAGTGGTGAATGTGCTGGGTTGGATGCATTTCAGAGAATTTTAGGTAGATTGAATGGTAAAGAAGAAGAAATAAATAAAGAGTTGGAGACCCAGAGGAAGGAGAATATAATCAATGGTAAATGGGGTGTTCAGTTTGTTTTGGGTGATACTCTGGGGAGTACTTGGGATAAAGATTCTAAGGTTTTGATAATAAACAAGAAGAGAAGCAGAGATGACCATGGTGATGAAAAGAAAGATAGAAAGAAGGAGAAGAAAGAAAAGAAGGGCAAAAAGGATAGCAAAGACAAAAAGGAAAAGAAAGACAAAAAGGAGAAGAAAGACAAAAAGGAGAAGAAAGACAAAAAAGAGAAGAAAGAAAAGAAAGAAAAGAAAGAAAAGAAAGAAAAAGTCACAAGGGAAAGCATGTTAAAACCAAATGAATCTAGATCAGAATCTCCAGCAATTACAACAAGACTAAGTGTGAGGTCAAAATGGATTAAACAAAAAAGAGCAGCAACACTAGATGCTAAAGCCCTTAACGAAATCTTCATGATTACCAATTAATTAAGTATAAAATAGTTGACCATATAGGGAACTAGAAACAATTACAGAATAATTTATATAGTCATTACAATGCATCAATCATTTATTTAGAATCTACATCAAGTAGTAAAAACAAAATTGTATAATGTTTTTTGTTAATACATTTAAGCTTTAAACATCTAGATCAAAGAAACACCTAAACCACCTAAGACTAAAGTTGCAACGGTACATAACACAACCATAGTTGAAGGACCAGCGCTTGGTTTCAAAGTGATTGCACCACTGCTTGAATCAGTTGAAGAAGATGATGCGGTGGCTGAAGAACCTGAACCTGAAGAAGAAGCACGAGATGAACGTGATTGGGAGACGTTTTCGGATGCTGAGGCAATAATTGCAGAACAACTGGAAGCTTCTGTAGCTGAAGTTAAACTTGCAGAACCATCAAAGTCACAATCAGTGGATCTAGATCCATTGTCTTCATAGTATTTGTTCAATAAGAATGATAATTTGGCAGCATCACTACAGTATGAGAAACCACCATAAACACCTGCAGTACCATTAGTACTGATATCAGAACAGTCAATTGAACCACAAATGATACCGAATAAATCACCATAATCTTCTTCATTGACATCACTTGAAACAACACAACTCAATGAATCTTCTAAACAAATACAGACATCTTCTTGAGGAGTTGGTGGTAAAGTTGGAGAAGCTTTCCAAGTTGAAGCAATGTCTGGACAAGCTAAAGTGGTTGGATTAACATCACTTGAAGTAGCAGAAGTTGGGTCAATTTTGGCCATTTGACTACTCAAGTTGTTGAAATCATCCAAAGTTTGAACTTGACCATCTTCAATGGTGACTAAACCGTAATCATTAGCTTCTTGGAAGTACATGTAGATGATACCACCAGACCAGATGTCAGTCATTTGGTCGGAGTACAAAACTGGAACATCATTGAATTCTCTTGGTTGGACTTCATTACAACCGTATTCAGATAAAAAGATTGGGATGGACAAATTGGAGAATTCTTCAGTTCTATCAGCATAACCAGATCTTTCAAAAGTAGAATCACCACACCAAGAATACATGTTGATACCGTAGAAATCGACTCTGTCAGCTTCATCACCACAGGCGAAATAATCAGCAATAGCGACTCTAGTATCAGCATCATCATTAGCAGAATAACCAACTGGGATGGCTCTATAACCTTGGTCAGCAATGTATTGTTTTGTGTCTCTGACAGCAGCTTTAACGAAAGCAGAAGCATCAGTGTTGGTAACGTTGTTGGTGACTTCGTTACCAGCAAAGAAACCTAGGACATTGGTGTAGTTGGACAAGGAATCAACGACGTCTTTGTAACGATTGAACAATTCGACGTTCCATTCTGGGCTAATTCTGTTGATGGATTCTGCAGGTTGAGACAAATCGGAGATGACATAAATACCAGCTTTAGCAAACTCATCCATACACTCTTTGTGGGAGACAGTGGTGTTAATGGCGTAGACTCTAATGACGTTGGTTTCCAATTCCAACAAGTATGGGATATCTCTTTTACAAGACTCACCGTCAGCCAAAGGATCGATGAAAGTGGTAGCACCTAAACCGGAGGTGTAACCTGAACCACTGGAAGAGTTGGAGGTGTCCTGTTGGTAAGCAACACCCTTGATATAGAATTGGGACCCGTTGTTGGAGTAGAAGAACTTGTTACCAACGACTTCGATGGTAGGAACCTCAACATCAGATCCTTCAGTGTCCTGGTTGGCCAGAACAGAAGGGATAGCAGCAAGAGCTAGGAAATTCAAGACGGAGTGGAGCTTCATGGTCAAACGAGAGACTAGTGTTTCCTACTTACTGGAAAGAGAAAAGAGAGAGAAAACAGAAAACCTGATCATGAAAAATAAACATCAAGACAACGTTTTGGACCAAGTCCCGAACTTAGTGAGCAAAAAGAAAAGTCATGTCTCGAGTTTCTATAAAAAGAAGAGATCATGATTTGCATTTTATTTTACTTCATGCACTAGATGGGGAGAGTTTTTAGTGCAATTTTTTGATGCAAATTGTGACAGTTCAGTGGGGTCAAAGACTAGGTACACCTATGGCTCAGTGGACGGCAAAAGAGTGCTATATCCTTTATAAGTGGACTACAATAATAGTTGTTTGGCTCAGAAAACTGCGCCTGTTTCCTCCATATCTTGTCCCTCTTGGTCTCCTCAATTGGCGTTTTTCTTTTCTTTTGAGAGTTGAAACTTGAAGCCTAGTGATGTAATTTTGAACAAATTTCGGCTTTACAACTGTTTCAGGTCGCGATACGATACTTACTGTCTGTACCAGAACTGGCAACCTAAAAGAAGTCTGGAGACTACCTAATCTAAGTAGTATCTGTGAGCAACCTTTCCAGTTTGGTATCATAAGTCTATAATCCATGTTTTATATTGTCCAGTTTGGGAAGTGTGTTTTCAGTGATCAAAGTCTTGACGAATGAGAGCCTCTTATTAATGGCTTGTCAGTTGTAGAAGTAAACACACAAACATACCAAACTAGCAACCTGCCAAGTTCAGATCTGCGCGTTGAGCTGCGACTACAAGTCTATTTAAATAACAAGACAATCATCTATTTCTTCGTACTCTAAGTACTCTTATTTTACAACAATTAAACTAAAACCACCTTACAACAAAGCTAAACCAGCAACAATGATGGAACCAATTGAACCGAACACATAGCCAGATGATGGAATGTTCAAAACACCAGCACCGTTGGCTGATGAAGAAGCTGATGAAGAAGCAGTTGCGGACGAACCACTACCAGATCCAGTGACTTTAGCAACTGAAGAACCGGTGGTAGTAGCAGTCAAGGTACCGGTAAGGGTATTAGCACCATCGGTACCAGCAGCTTCCAAAGCTGAAGAACAAGCACTAGCAGTGGTGGCCGCTGAGTTGATTGAGGCTTGACCATCGAAGTCACAAGCACCTGATGCTTTACCTAAACTGATATAGTATAAGTTTAAGACGAATGATAATCTTTGTTGGGAAGAACAGAAGGAGTAAGCACCATATTCACCAGTGGTACCATTGGTTTGAATACCAGCACATGAAATTTTACCAGAACCACAAACATAACTGAATAATTCTTCATAATCATCACTGTCAACACTGTCATCAACAACACATGATAATGATTCTTCCAAACATGAACATAAGGCATCATCTGGAGTTGGTGGTAAATCAGTTGAAGCTTTCCAGTAGTTGTCTTGAGTTGGACATGATAAAGTTGCTGATAATGAAGCTGTTGGAATATCACTAGATTTAACAGAAGTTGGATCAATGGCTAAAATTTCAGTTTTGTAATAGTTGTAATCGGCCAAAGTTGAAACAGAATTACCATCGACGGAAACTAAACCATAATCATTAGCTTCTTGGAAATACATGTAAACAATACCACCAGACCAAACATCAGTCATATTTGGACCATACAAAGCTTGAACATCAGTGAATGTTCTTGGTTGAACTTCATTACAACCATACTCAGAGAAGAATAATGGAACGGTGATGTTTGAGAATTCTTTAGTTCTGTCATCATATCCAGACTCAGTGAAGGAGGAATCACCACACCATGAGTACATGTTGATACCATAGAAATCAGCTCTTTCTTCAACGGAACCACAAGTGAAATAATCAGCAATAGCAACTCTGATTTGGGCATCATCATTAGCAGAATAACCAACTGGGATGGCTCTATAACCTTTATCAGAAATGTATTTTTTAGTGTCTCTAACGGCAGCTTTGACGAAAGCAGAAGCATCAGTGTTGGTTTCATCGTTACTGACTTCATTACCAGCAAAGAAACCTAAAACGTTGGTGTAATTTTGGAATTCGTCAACAATGGTAGTGTATCTGTTGTATAATTCAACAGTCCAACTTGGATCAGCTCTGTTAATGGATTCCTTTGGTTCAGATAAATCAGCAATGACATAAATACCGTTATCATTCAATAATTGCATACATGGGGTGTGATCCAAAGAAGCATTCAAAGCATAAACACGGATAACATTAGTTGCAACACCAGTTAAGTATGAAATATCTCTTTGACAAGCATCATAATCAGCTAATGGATCAACAAAGGTTTCATCACTCGTGATGTTGGCAGTATCTTGTTGATAAGCAATACCTCTCATATAGAATTGTGAACCATTGTTAGAGAAGAAGAATTTGTTACCAACGATCTCAATAGCCGGTAAATCAGCTGCTGAAACTGCTAAAACTAAAGCAGTAGCAATCAATCCTAATGATTTGAATAACATCTTATTAACTATAGTACTTAATTCAGGAGCAAGAAGGATCTTGGGTCAAGAATTAAGAAAATGAGATATTGTTTAGGGGAAATCAGGAGATAGATATGATCGAAAACTTCTTTATTTTTAAAGGAAAAAAATCGATTTCTCGAGGTACCACCCATACAATTTGTTTTTTTTGCAAATGTCCGTTTCTGGCAATAGGCAGCCGCAATTCGACCATTCTATTTCCTAATCAGGATATTTTTGTTGCAAATTAGATCAGCTCTTACTCTTTTCGGTAATTCAAATTGGCGCCAACTTCGGATCGCTGCATGATTCTGCAGCACCATTTGTGTACGTTTTTCCCAATGCGGTAATGCTATTTATAAATGAATCGTAATTAAAACTGTTGTTGATGAGTTTCAAGATTCAACTTTCGATGTATTAAGATCAAGGCAAAAGTTTATTGTAGATGGAGCCATCAATGACATGAAACTGTAAACACTTTGCTTGTGGTATTTAGTTCGTATAGATTTAAACATTTTTATGTAAAAACAATTACAATCCAGGTTTAACAACGAGCAAGGTTAATTTTGATAAATTCCCATGCTCCTTCAGCCTTAAATTATTGGAAAGCAGACATACATGGACAATCACTCATCACCGGTCTAACAGTTAGTACCACCATTTCACAGCCCACCTAAACACACACCTATATGTAAGCAAGCAAGGTAACCAAAGAAGACCAAGGTTCATGGTCCACGTTACCAAAAAACGCGGTACTGCCTTTAAAAATTTTCCTCGCATCATTAGATCTAGACAAAATGGTTCTGATGCCTACAATGATCCCGGATCCTGATCTTTGATAGATCTTCAGACTCCTTATAATATCTGTATTCGACGCTTGGGTCTTTATTCTTGAGTTTGTTGGATTGAAATTTCGTAACCAAAACGGTGAAACGAATCATCTACAATGCAAGAAGATTGTAAGTGCACTGAAAACACGTACAGAAAACCTGCATATAAACAGTATACTCATAAAGTTACGGTTTTTGAAAAAGTAGAGCTCAGGTTCAAGTTTCATGTAAGCAGTATATAGGATAGGTCATGTTAAAGATCAATGGATCAGTGAACAATGTAAGCATGGGTAATATGTACAATTTGAATTGATGACTTACTGTGCAGGTATAACCACAATTCAGCCTTATCTCAATGAATCTTGGCATGTCAACTTTTTATCAAATACATCAGTGATATTCGAATCGAAAATCATAGTTCATGACTTATTAAAGGGTTGTTACTCACAGTGTATTGTGACGTGAATCTTAATTCTTGTCTTACCATCACTCGTTATACAGTGGTATACACTACAACTTGGTTCTTTAAAAATATAAACATGGGAATAAAAATTAAAGAAAAAATAGCATTCAATAAAACACAGTCTTAAAAACTGGACGAGTTCCAGTTGTGGTAATAATTGTAGATGGAGCTTTGGTTCCAGTATCATCGTTGTCTTGATTATTTGGTTGTATTAACCCATCAAAAGGACCATTCTTTAATCTTTCACTTGGATCAGGTATATATTGTTTGGTGAAATTTGGAACAATTAAAAATGATAGGAAAAGTGTTAGTATCATTAGATAGAGAATAAAATATTTTGTAACAATAACTGCCCTTCTTCTCTTTTGACTCTTTGTTAATATCCTTCTTTTCAACTGTTTGCTTGGTGTTAACCAAAATAAAATCATTGAATGCCATCTATCAATATATGGTATGAAAACAAATGGAGTCTGAACAAATAACAAACAATGTCCAAGTATGAAATCTGCTGCAAATAGTGACATTTCCATTACTTTAACAATGCTTTCCCTTAATGGTTGTGACAAAAATCTCCAACCAACACCTTTATTGAACCAATTACCTGACCACCATGATCTATTAATCATATCATGTTTCAACTCTCTTGACAACAAGATAATAGTAACAAATTTAAATAAAAAATCTTGAAAACCAATTACACATAAGATACAAACTAAGGTTCTTGCAAAATTCCAACCTTCTAAATACCAAATAAGTTCAAACATTATTAAATGAACAAAAACAGTACCAATGTGAGCTAGTGCCGCCAATACACTTGCATTTTTCTTGGTACAACACATAAATAATGGACCAGTGATACAAGAAACTCCAAAAACAACACCAAGAATGAAAATATTCAGAACAAGTGGTGTGAAAACTAAAATTAACAATCTTAGTAAGGAATTAGTTTGTGTAACATTTTTGACACCATTTTGAGCATTGATGAAACTATATGCAAAAAATAAAAGAACTGAACTCAAAAATGGAACGATTAATTCTGTAAAATAGGTATCTGGGAGTTTTGATTTTCTTGTTTCAGGTGATGCTTTTTCTGATACATCTCCAATTGAAGATTTTTTATAACCAGTGTATCTTGCTCTTGTTTGTTTAACTGTGCTAATCCAAGAATTTAAATGATGCTTTGCGTTTCCTCTGGATAACCAATGAATGAAATCTTTATAATCAAGGAAGAATTCAAAAAATGAAAATTGATGAGGGTTGAAAATAAATGGTGCTAAACACATTGAAACCAAAGTCAACCAAAACCATAACAATGCAGGTTGCCAAATTGTAATGGTAGAAAACAATAACATTAAAAACAATTGTGATCCAGAGTAAATTGAAGAACTTGCAAATTTGGAATAAAGATAGAAAAATTGGATTCTTGAAACTGCAAAACCTCTACCGGTACTAATATATCTTGCACCACCAAACGTCACATCTGTTACTAAAGATTGGGCATAAATTTGACAAACAAAAACTTCAAATAATGGAGACAATGAAAAAATATGATGGAAAAATCTTGAAAATGCCTTCCAAAACCCTCTTTCTGTTAATTCTTGCACAATTAAAGGAACAAATGCAATGAAAAAAACAATGAAAACGGAAAAGACAAAAATAGTAACCCAATTCAAAACTGGTTGTAAGTTGTAACACCCTATGGGTTCTTGTAAATCTGTAAATGGAACATCCTTGTTGTACTTACAAATTGTAGATTCATGAGCTAAAGCACCAATATTAACCAAAACAATCATAAACATCTGAACAGATAATGTGATGAATAAATTATTGATATGGAAACCAGGATGAGCATAATAAAATGATAAAAATCTATCAATTGGCAACTGAGTACCTAAATAGTAATACTCTCTTGATAAAATTTGTTCTCCCATACCAGCACCAATCTTAGTAGTAAAATTCAAAATGGAACTAAATCCTAAATCTCTACCTTTACCACATTGATAGTAATCACAGTGCTTAATTCTACCACCTCTTAGCATTGCATTCATTCCAGCATAGATATCTTCATTAAGATGTAAACCCTTTTGAGCCTTGGATATACCACCTCTGGTGGTCATGAAAATAGCATTCAAAAAGTCAGGATGACCATAATGTAGTTTACCTCCAATTTCAGCTAAAGTTCTTGCAAATAATGTACCAAAGGTTTGTTCTTTACCAGCTGCAACATCACCCAATACTCCAACATTCTCTGAGAAAATATACTCTCTTGTACCAACAATCGCAACAGGAGCGTGTTGGTTTTTATAAACAACACCAGGAACATAAGGAGGAGTAGCATCTAAATCTAATTCTTCAAACTCTGATAATACAGCTCTTATCTTGATGCACTCTTCCAAATAATTATCTTGGTTTGCATCAACAACCTGTATATATTCACCACGATAAAAAATCAAAGAATGGTTCTGATTATCTGATTTACCATCACCAAGAATTGGGTTTCCTGACAATCTGACTTTGAAGATAGGAATTCTATTGCCTTCAGAATCAAACTCACAGTAACCGTCAATGAGACAAGAATAAAATATTCTCTCTCCTTCAGAATCTTCCGGGTTTATTTCTTCTTCTAAATAACTAATTGTAGTTTCAGGATAAGCTCTTAATAAGAATTCACTATCCAGTTTTTCATCTGGCTTGAATTTTCTCAATCTTTGCATAGCAATCAATAACCTAAACTTTCTATGAGCCATAGCTTCTAGTTCAGATTCTAAAGTACGAGGATCATCAAAATAATGTTGAACAATTCCAGGGTTTTCAATTCTGTACAAAAGTTTAATTGCTCTAACATAATTAACAAATCCAGAAGCTGTACGGTACAAAGTCTGAGTTCTCAAGGATGCCCAAATTCGGGTTCTTAAGATAAATTCAGGTGTTGATGTCTTGAATCCAACACAATAAAACGGTAAATCATTAATTTGGCTTTGTCTAATATTATCTTCAGCTGAAACTGGAACCACTTCATTTTCTTCCAATGGAGATAATGGAATTGTTTCTTTAGCTGTACTAAAATCAACTTTTCCAGATTCTGATTCTGGGGCTGGTGTTGGGATTTCTCTGTCTTCTTCTCCTTCTTTCTCCAATTCTTTGGAAATATTACTGGTTGCACTAGAAGCACTCTTTTTTCTTGTGGTGTCAAATTTCCAATTTTCATCTGTTAAAACACCATTTGCAACTGCTAACAACTTTGTATCTTTGACAAAACAGTCCCATTCTGTTGGATATAGTTGCTTCAAATATTCTAATAAAGTAATCCTTGTATTTTGGTTGGTTTCTCTTATAATTTCTTTCAAAGATAAAATAATTCTTTCACCATAATGTGGAATTAAAACTGTAAAAGAAGGCATGCTTTCAACTGGAATAGGTTCAGGAATTGGAGTTGACAAAGATTGGGCAAAGAATGAAATTCTTCTTTGGGCCTCAGAGCTTGGTGGAAAGAATTCACTTTTCTTATAGGTAGAATCATCATGAGCAATGAAGAAGCTTGGAGATCTGAGTGTCTTCTTGGAATCAAACTCAGATTTGACCTGTTGATATAGTAATTTATGAACCATATCAATAGGTAGTAAATGTTCTCTGTACATTGATATTACAACAGCATTCCATACTTGTGACACCAATATTTTTGGCTTATACTTAATCTCCATATCACTAGTTGCTAAAAGTTTTGAATAAATTCTTTTTGGAAGCCTTGAATAAACATTTCTCCACGGTGATAAGATTGAAATACCTAAAGAAAATGATAAACCAACTGAAAACACACAATTGCATACAATATACCATAAATAAGTATCCAAGAAGAATAAAACCATATCAGTAAAATAAATCAATGCTAATGTGATTCTGGCTTGTTCTCGACATAGAAAATTACCCAAATATTTATCACCAACACATCTTGTCATTTTCATAATAGATAGATTTCTGATTGGATCTCTAATGGACAACGTCAAGAAGAAATAAGATTCAGCAAATTTTAATGCAAAGATTGACACCCATAGAAACAACGAAAACCAACGACTTCTACCACTTAACTTTGGGAAAGATGCGGTAAATGTCCTTGACGAAGCATATCTCCTATTCTTTCTTCCAAGATAATTTCCAAATAACGTACCCAAAGGAACAACTGAAAATCCAAATGCTGTTATAAATGCAATAACTAATTGAACAATTGATGTAACGTACGCTGTCTTTGAATGGGTTTCTAAATCATAAAATCCAAAAATAAAGATAGATGGAACAAAATTGATGAATAAGATGAAAATCAAAACGAATAATCTGCGAGTTAAATGTTGTGCCCCAGGCCATTCTCGTGGGACGAATGACCATTCAGAAATGGTGGCAAGTAATTGAATCAAACAAGCAATTGTACCACCAAATGCAATAATAGACAATCTCACTTGAGGTGTTGGTTGGTTATCTAACAACTGATCGTAATCTTTTGTGTATAAAGAAGGAGAATTAAAACTTGTGAAAAACCAAAAGGAAGTTAAATGAATGATCCAAATTCTGTTAAAGTTGGTTGCAACATGAAGCCATGTTCTTCTTTCTAAATACGTCTTATAGAATGCTTTCTCCCAGTTAATATCATTGAACTTTGAATACCGTTGTTCCAACTTGATATCAACTAGTCTTTCATTGGTTGATCTAAGTCTAATTCTTTCAATGCCTTCTGGATACCAAAATAATTGATTAATATCATCATAACCAATAATATCTTTGTGATCTTTTTCCTTTCTATCTAGCTTCCCACCAGGACCAACTCTATACATTTGATCTCTTAAAAATCTGTAAATTGGTGTGATAACATTATTCAAAAAAGTGTATTCTGGAAGTGATTCAGCCCCATTTTTGCAAGACTCTGATATAAAATGGTCATAAGCACACTTATAAATAAAACATAAGCATTCAGGTATAAATCTTAATTGGTTTGCTTCACCCCATATCAATAAATACAATGCTATTTGTTCAACTCTTTCTTTTGGTGATAACTCGTGCATTCTCAACTTCCATTTATAATCAGCAATTCCATAATCAAAACTTCTTTCTAACTGGTCTGGGGTAAAATCAACTTTTGTTTGAGTTTTAGCAAATTCTTCCTCCAGCTGTTTTGCTTTTCTTCTCTGTTCTTTAAGATCGATGTTCTTCTTCTTTGCCATTTTCTTATTCCTCTTGTATGCTTTACCTTGAAGCTTCATAATATTGAAACCAATTTCTTCATCTAAATCGAACTGAGCTGCAAAAAACCATTTTTTATAATTGGAATTATCACCACCGATGTAAGAAGCATGCAATGACGTTAAAGCAGCTATTGGGGATAACCTTGAAGCTCTTGAATCCAATTGAGTTAAGAAACTATCATAAACATTTTCCATAGATGATTTTTGGAATCCAAATTTATCTCTCAAATTTTCAAAGATTTCTTTAATTTCGTATCTTGTTATTGGAACATGCTCATCCCAAGATGGATACTTCATTGCTTTGCTTCTCTGTGGAACTGAGCGCTGAGGTTCTTTTGGAGCATCATCTTTGACTTCATCTGGGGTTTCATGTACTTCACCAGGCACCTCATTAGATGCTTCGTTAGGTACTTCACCAGGTATATTTCCTTGTTCTTCAATACTCTGACCATTACCATTGGGTGCATCATATTCTAAAGGTGCAACCTCACTAATATCAACCATTATTGCAGACCTAACTTTGGTTCATTAAAACCTGGAAGGATATAGATCTTTTATTTTGTTACCAGCTTTGACTTTTGTTTTTCAGAAAAGAGACGTTTCACAAACATGACCACCATTTTGTTACACTTTTTTGATACAAATTTTAAACCACAAAGCTAGAAATCATTTTTGTTCATTTCGGTTTTGTGTCACAAAAAAGGTAAACAAAGATTATGTAACTGTAAAAGTCACATGACCTGGATTTCACTATTGTTAAGGGCACTCTGAGACAAGAAATTTTTTGCGCGTTTTTTTTCTTTTAGACCAATCAAATTGCTGTATTTCACAGATCTGATAAAAAGGTGAAACTACTAAAAAGGAATGTGAACAATGACGGTTGAAGTGAGATACGTAAACATTTAATATATCGTGCTTCTCCAGGAGCATCTTTACCAGTTCTGTGGTTTGAAATCGATTAAGTTGTTTTCCGATATGAAAGATCTGACACGGTACTATCTACAAATTGGCATCTGGATCCCTTTCGCAAATCTCGGTATTCAAACCTTTGTTTCTTGTGTCTTTTGTGGTTTGTGACACAAAAAGTTGCGTCGTGTCTCGAAAAGTGAGGACTCAGTTGTTATATAACTTATACAGTTGTAGAAACAGATGGCTGATATTAAGTACTAATATTCTATAAGTGCTAAGTAGAGTATCCTTTTCATCTCTTTACTTCTTCACCCCCTTTATCTCTTCCTTTCCATGTTTTATTTTGTTTGTTGTCATTTTGCCAATTCTGTTTACACATAGAAATCAAGAAAAAATCTAGGCTGAAACATCATGACATACCACAAAGTAGTAAGGAAATCACCAGTCTACCTAGGAACTAATGAAACAGCAACTCCAGCAGCATTCTGGCCATAGTGAAAGACACTCTTGCCATCAAAACCTCTATAATAAACTCTCTACTGACCTTTTCACATCAATCTCTATTAAAAACCCCTTCGCTTTGGAGATCTGTGTCGTTCCCAATCTGGATCTCGGATCGTCCATTTCAGGTAATTCGGTGTTTATATTTTACCTGATTCGGTACTTGGCGAAACAATAGTCCCAATTTTGTCGCAAATTTCTTTTCGCCAAATTCGCTCTGTAAACAAAATTTTCAATCAACACTTTTTTCCCTTCCTTTTTCACATCTTTTTGTTCTGATATATAACCAAAAAGACAGTGTTCTACACCCACTTCTGTTCCTTCCTTTTACACAGAGTCCACTTCTTTTTACTCCACTCGTTTATATCTTCAATCTACTCCCAAATTTCACACTCCTTTAGATCTCATTTGTGATTAAAACGTTAGTGAAACAACAACAACAATGCTTTTCTCATCTTTGTTCAAAACAGCTGTCCTAGCTGCTTCCCTTGTTTCTGCTGCTCCAGCTCAACATGTCCACAACCAACACAAGAGAGCCCTTGTCGTTGTCACTGAAACCGTCGTTGTCACTGCTGCTGCTCCTCAAGTTATCGAAGGTGCTTCCACTACTGTCACCTTCGCTACTTTAGCTGCTGATGCCACTGTTGCCACTGCTTCTGAATCTGCTGTCACCAGAAATGAACAAGTCTACGTTTCTGCTGCTGCTGCTGTTGAAACTGCTGCTGAAACTGCTGCTGAAACTGCTGCTGCCAACACTCCTGTTGCTACTTCTCCAGCCTCTTCAGGTTCATTCACCAACAAAGGTGTTACTTACTCCCCATACACTGCCGGTGGTGCTTGTAAATCTTTAGCTGAAGTCCAATCTGACATTGCCAAATTAGGTGACTACGAAATCATCAGATTATACGGTGTTGACTGTAACCAAGTTGAACATGTTTTACAAGCTAAACTTGCCAACCAAAAATTATTCTTAGGTATCTTCTTCGTTGACCAAATCGAAGCCGGTATCTCCCAAATGGCTTCTGCTATTGCTACCTACGGTTCTTGGGATGAAGTTCACACTGTCTCCATTGGTAACGAATTAGTCAACGCAGGTTCTGCTTCTGTCGGTCAAGTCGCTGGTTACGTTAGTGCCGGAAGAGCTGCTTTAACTGCTGCTGGTTACACTGGTCCAGTCGTTACTGTTGATACCCACATTGCTACCATTAACAACCCAGGTTTATGTGATGTTTCCGATTACATTGCAATCAACGCTCATGCTTACTTTGATTACAACACTGAAGCTTCTGATGCTGGTGAATGGTTATTATTACAAATCCAAAGAGTCTGGTCTGCTTGTGGTGGTGCTAAAGATGTTTTCGTTACTGAATCAGGATGGCCACATCAAGGTGACACTTATGGTAAAGCTATTGCTTCTCCAGAAGCTCAATCTGCTGCCATCGCTTCTATTAAATCAACCGTTGGTAACTCAGTTATCTTATTCAACGCTTTCGATGATTTATGGAAAGCTGATGGTTACTTAAACTGTGAAAAATACTGGGGTTTCATGTAAAACGTTTGAAATTTAGTATTATTCTTTTCACTATTATTTTGATACCAAACACCTTTTTATCACTTTTTTAACTTTTCTTGTTTATGTGAAGTTGGAAAGATACTTCGATCTTTTTTTTTTCGAATTTATACTACCCTTTTTTATATACTTATGATTATATCAATAAAATGATATTTTTTATCAACCTATTAAGTAGTTTTATACTAATTTTAGTTTCTTGATCTTTCTCGATAATCATTATTGTATGTACGTCCTCTCTCGTTTCCTCTTCCTCTGCCATTTCCTGTTCCCCTTTCTCTTCCTCTGAAAGCATTTCTTCTGTAGTTGGATTCACCATATCTTTCTCTTTCAAACTGGCCTCTTTGTGGACTTCTGGATCTTGATCTGAATGTATCTTTTGAGTCAACATCATTATTTGGTCTTTCTCTTGATGGACTTCTTGAATCTTTACCATCATCGTTTCTTCTTGGAGATCTTGAAGCATTACGGGAACTTGGTCTTCTAATTTCTGGTGTTCTTGATCTTGAACGTGATTTTGAGTATGACCTTGATCTAGAATATGAACGTGATCTTGAATATGACCTTGAATATGAGCGAGTAGATGATCTAGATGACGATCTTGACCTTCCTCTTCCTCTTGCTTCTTCAGCTTCCTTTTTCTTCTGAAGAAAAGTTTCCAATCTTTCTCTCGTTGATTCTGTTAAAATACCAAGACCAATAGCAGTGAAATAATTAATCGAAAACCTCATGTTATCAGCATCATCAATAGGAAAAATTCCATTGATATAAGGTTGTATGAACTCTTCATCCAGTCTTTCTTTCAATTTTGGAATACCCAACTCTTCAACTAATTCTTGAAATATGAACTTTATGAAAATTCTACCAGCTGAACTAGTTTCATTCTCAGTCAATTTGATAACTTGTAAAGCTTCCCAATTCAAAGCATCTGAAGATAAAAGATGTCCCCAGAATTTCGAAACGTTTCTTAATGGATTCGATTCATACCTATGAATGGTCTTGTAATTTTCTTTAAAATAATCACAAAATGCACCATTCCAAGACTTGCTTTGATTGCATAATTTTTCACCAGTGACACCATAATATTTAGAATACGTTGTTTCTTGAGAGCAAGATTTTATAATCATGTCTACTACTTTGATTTCATCTTCTTGTTTAACTCTGAGTTTTAAAATCTTATGGACTGCTTCATCTGCTGACATGGAACCTTTCAAGATCAAATAAATAGTCTTTCTGAAATTGATTAAATTGGTTTCTGTCATATCTTTGATAACGACGACTTTAGCTTGAGTTTCTTTCTTCTGTTCAGTTTCAGGTTCTTCATTTTCTTTTGAAGTTTTCTCAATAGTTCCTGTTTCTTCTTCTTCTTCTTCTTCTTCTTCTTCTTCTTCTTCTTCTTCTTCTTCTTCTTCGTCTTCTTCCTCATCATCACCTAGCACGCTTTTCCTTATTTCATCATAAGCATTTTCATTCTCGTCATATTTTTCATCATAGGCAAACGCATTCAATGCATCATCAGCTTTAACTTTATCGGTCAATCCGATTCTATGAGTAACGATATCATCATCATCGACTAGATCTAACTCATCCTCAATAATTGGGAAATCTTTATATCCATCTCTTCGTATAGTAAACAGTACCTCTATCAAATGCTTGGTTCTCTTATCTAATTCATCATGATGAAGCAGTTGTCTTAATCTATCAAATACTTTATTGACAAAGGAATTGTTGTATTCGCTTAAGAAAAGACCACAACTTTTAAGAATGAAGACAAGAATCTCAATAGAGTCATCAGTTGGATTACCTAACAGCAAATTAATGATTTCTAATATCAAATGACTTTCAACAAGGCTATTATTGGTCAGCTGTGACAAGAACAAAGTGGACGACACACATAACTGTTTGATATTCTTCTTGAAAGCTTTTCTGAATTGTAAAACCAATCTATTGATCAATAATTCACCAATCTCTGGGATCTTTGAATTCAAAACCGATATCAATGATGAATACACCGGAGTGAACGATATTGCTTGAGATTGTGCCTTCATGATCGATCTGACTAGTAATCCCCTTCCTCTATTGATGTTTAAATCGAATAAGTCAACAATAACTGACTTCAAATTACTTTTGTTAACTCTGTTAATTAACCCATTGATGCTTTTCCTTAGTTTTTCCCATTCTAGTCTTTGAAACTCCTCTGAGTTCTTTTCCAAATTCATCTTGCTTAGTAGGGCTTTAAGTTTTGCAGGTGGGATGTATTTCCCTTTGGCTTTCAGTTCCATTAATTTCTTGTATTCTCTTTCAGATGAGGAAGCATTATCACCATTATCTCTTTGAAGAGCCATATCAGGCCTTGAAGAGCCGGTATCTTGGACTCCTTCAGATCTCACCATTGCAATATATCACTCTATCTGAGACTAAACTCTTCTGAACCAGCAATAATCGTCTTTCTTGAGTAAATTCAAGTCACAAACAAATTTATTCAAATCAATTTTTCCAATGCTGGCCCGAACAATCAACAATCAATATACAAATTTGAGCTATAATTGCAGACAAAACTCATCATCAGTTCATCATAAAGAAAATATTATTTGCTCCATAATGTCTTCTTTAAGCTGCATTCTGGTTCTGATCAAAGATATCAACGCCATCCAATCCTACGATGCTCTTATCAGAGACGCAGTCAAGGACCTCGCAGAAGATGGGACTCTGGATATCCTCATACAGTTCCAGATCAAGCATCTGAATACTATGGATCAAGTATTGGCTGAAACTTATACATTGGCAAGTGATGTGCTTACAGAATTGGAGAAGACACAAGTTGATGTGAGAGTCTTGTTCAATGAACACTATAAGGAATTGAAGTCCCCTACTTGGGAACTATTGGTCCTAGATGATGATGATGCTTCTCAAGATGAGTTTGAATATCAATACAAAGATGCTTTGAAAATAGTACTTTCGAAGAGAACAAAAGTTGAACCAAGACATATCAAACTGGAGAATGACGAGAGCGAGGAATCTACTCATAAAGTCTGTGCTGTTGGTGGAACGTTTGATCATTTCCATGATGGTCATAAGATCTTGTTAACAGCAGCTGCATTCTTAGCGGAAAATAAATTAATCGTTGGTATCACAGATCAAGAACTCCTATCTAAGAAGAAATATCAAGAATTCCTCCAATCTTACGATTACAGAAAATATAACATCTTGAAATTCTTAAACCATATAAAGCCAAATCTATTTATTGATCCAATTGCTATACGTGATGTCGCTGGTCCAACAGGTTATATTGAAGATATTGATGCATTGGTAGTTAGTAGAGAAACTGTCAAAGGTGCAGAATTCATCAACAACCTTAGAAAAGAGAAAGGTTGGAATATTCTTGAAGTACATATAATTAACGTTATTGGAGGTGAAGAAGATGATGGTTTTCAAAATAAACTAAGTAGCACGCAACTAAGAGAAAATGAATTCAAAACTGCAAATCTTCAAATGAATTAAAAATATACATACTTTAGATGGATGCATTATTTGTAAACGGAAACATAAATATATTTTGTATTTATACATCATTAAACCCTAGATCATCTAATGGAAATACCACCTCCACCAGCTGGTCCAGAGTGACCACCAACACGGGTTGTTCTGTCAGGATGGTCCAATGCAATGAAATCTTGCTCTCTTAATTCGTTTGCAAGTATAACTGTTTCATCGCTATCTTCTTCAACGTGGAAATATGTAGGTTGACTATGTTCTTCAAATGAACAAATTTCCACTTTGGAGAAATCTTTTTGACCTAAACCTAATCGAGTTTGAAATCTTGCTTTTGTATCTTTCAATTTTTCATTTGGATAAACTGGGAAAACGAATGAAATACCATGTATTCTTCTTGGGTCTTTATGGAATTGTAAAACTGGAACTAATCTTGGTTTGAGATCTTCAACATTTGGATCTTCATCAACGTCTTCGATTGGATTCAAGTAATACTTGTTTAAGATTCCAACTTCTTCAGGTAATATAGCAGCATAGATATCAATACCATCATCAAGTGCTTGAACTTCTGTAGTTTCAAACAAGATTTGATAAAATTTAGATTGACTATTTGCCCAAACTAGAACGTTTTCCTTTTCTTCATCAGAGAAATTAATCTTAGCTTGTAATTTATTAATGATATCAGCAACTGTCCCTTGTTTTTCAATAAAGAAATCATAGACTTGATAACGCATATAACCTTGAGGTAACCAATTAATTCTTACAAGTGACATATTTTCTAAATTTTTCAATGGTACCCTCAAAACTTCAAATTCAAACAAGGGTTGAAGAGCATATGAAACTTTTGGAATAATGTTATTAATTATCATATCTGTACGTAATTGAGTTCTTTGACCTCCATAATTGACAAAGATTCTTAAATGTTCAGGATCAACATTGAATTTGGTTCCAATTATTTTAGCTAAAACATCATATTTAGCTTGAGTTGAAATTAAGAAATCAACCTCTTTATCATTTTCTTCGGATTTTTCATCATTAATGATGACATATCCATCATCTTCAGATACATCAACTAATTTTTTGGCAACAACATGGATTCTTGTTCTCAAATAAAGGTAGAATGAATCAACAGTTGGATAATATGGATAAATCTTTTGACTATCAACGTCAATTTCAGAAAAATCTGTCGATTTTTGAAATGTTAAAATATCACCAGAAGAAACTTCAGATTGATAAAAACTTGAAACGATACTCAATTTTTCAATTGATCCAGAATTAATTTCTTCATAAACGTCAAGTTTTTGATTTGGAGCAAAACCCAAAATTTTATTCAAATTTGGAACAATGCAAGAAATACTATCATCTTCGTTAACAAACGCATGAGTTAAACCTTTCAAAGTTTGAGTTTCTGGGTCAAAGAATTTAATAAAGATTAATAATTTTGAAGTTTCAACAAGTTTACCCTCTTCATCTATTGATGTACTTGAATTGTGATCACTTTTTATTTCAAATCCTGATAATCTTGATAATTCTAATTCAGGATCTTCAATCCAAATATTACCACTCAAATATTTTTTAAAAAAATTTTTTTGATAGATTTCTTCAACTGTTAGGTTTTCAAAATCTTGAACTTTAACAGATGGTCTAATTGTACTATTGCGTCTGTATTGTAAGACCCAAAAATTAACATTTGAACAATTAACTCCTAGTTTCTCATTCAATTCAGGAAATAAATCAGTAAATTTGGATGATTTCAAAGCTCTAATTGGTGTTGGATAATCTTTCTCTGTGTAATTATCTTGATTTTTAACATTTCTTTGATCAGCACCTAAATCAAAACCTTCATAATTTTTGAATAACTCATTAGTATAAAATTTCAAATTCAAATATAGATGAGATTCTTCCAATTCTTTACGAGCAATTGCACGTTCTTCTAATTCTTTGTTAACTTCAGTTGAAATGTGTTTTGGAATTTCAGTATCATCAACCTCTTGCAAAGCACTATCCAATTGATCTCTCTTGATATAAACCAACATATAAGCAGAAGTATGACGACGAATTTGATAACTCTGATATTGATTTCTAGTTAATTTAGCTAGTTGTTCATTTTCTGCTAAATTCATTCCGAAATTTTCTTCAAAAACTTGTCTTTTGGTAACCTTCCAAACTTTGTCATCATCAAATCTATACCAATTATCAGTCTTATCAGGTTTAATCATTGTATAGTAATGACCAGTTGTAATATCACCTGAATGGACTAAAACCCCATGTAAATCATAAACACATGGGTCAGGAGCTATCGATTTATCAGAATGATCTAGATAAGGACTTAAATCTATTGATTCCGGGTATTCATAACGGTCATTAATTTTCACTAAAGTATCATAATTAAAATCATATTCAAATCTTTTCAACTGCAAATGTAAAACTGTTGGAAATTCTTCAAATACAACACCTTTTTTAGCATCTTGTAAACCAAAATCTTGTGCAGCATATTGATTTTCACCATTCATTATTTCAACTTCGATATAATTTTGGAAAGATTCAGTTAGATTGCTTAAATCTTTGACATTTAATTGAATATCCCAAAAATCTTCAGTCCTTGATGATTCATAATCAACGTTAATACATTTGATATAACTTTTCATTTTACCAACAAAAGTTTTATTCAAGACATTTTCAACTGAAGTTCCTTTCATTTTAGTTTCTAATTTGTCCATTAAAACTCTGTTTAATTCTTGAACATCATGTTGAGTGAAAGCATCACCAGTATCCCAACCAAATGATTTTGTTAATTCTGAAGTATCTAGAGCTTCATCTGATTTTTGTAATTGATAGAAAATCTTTTGTAATGCTAATGGAACACTACCACTACCCACTTCATTTTCTGTTGGAATTTGATAAACTGCCCTTCTAAATACTTTTGTAAAGAAATATGACTGTAATAAAGAATTCAAATAACAAGTGGCACCTTGATTTTTGAAACCAACAAACCCAGTAACTTTTTTAGAATCATAATCCATAAAATTATGCCACAAAACACCAGTTGGATCTTTTAACACTTTGACAAATGCAGTAACATAGACTCTACCATCATAAGCTAATGGACCATTGTCTTTACGAGAGTTCCAGATCGACCTTAAGTCAACAAAATTTGAAAACCCCCAATCTGTTGCATCTTTGTTAAATCTTTGATGAGAAGTACTGGAAATATAATTCTTTGGGTCTTTAGGGTTTGAAATAATCAGAGTAAATTGAGCACAAACATACCATTTTGGATCAATTGGAATCAATTCTTCAGAATCATCCTTTGATGGTGTTGATTCGGGTAATGGTTCAAGATATAATGCTATATTATGGTTTGCATTGCCACGAGGAAACAATAATAAACGCCATTTATAATCACCAACTTCAAAAACAGGACCAGTGACTTTATTATCTGTTAGATCCCTGAAATTCTCAATTTCCCAGGTATTACTTCCTACTTCTAGAACTTCTTCATCATCTAAAGGAGGCAATATTTCTTCACTTAAGAAATTGAAATCAACAACATCATTACTATAGTTTATAACAGATTTTTTCTTCTTCAATTCTACGACTGAGGATGCTGAGGATGCTGACAACGAGGAGGAGTTGTTCTTTGAAAGATCCACGACATCATCGTCCTCCAGATCGATCAGCATTGGTTCTTTAGCAGTCATCTTGAAAATGGACTAAAGTGACAAGAAACAATGGCAAAAAGTGAACCACCTATAAATAAATGCCAAAAGAACAACAATAGTCCAGCGCAATCAGGTTTGAAACAGAACGTATCAACAAGCAGCAATTATCCAATTGAGACTCAGAGAACTGAAATTGATCCACGGAAGAAGCACAGCGCGTCGATTTCTCTGCTTTTTGATTATGATTATGATTATGATTATGATCTCATTGAAGTTTCTCCTAAAAAAACTTGGTGAGTTTGCTTAGTCAGCGATAATTCCAATTTACACCTCATGGCAGTATTGATTTACTGTCAGGGAGAATCGTCTTTAGAGAGTGAATTATCGATGTTAGCGGTGTATTGTGTTTCAGTACTTTACTTGATTCATTTATTCTTTGCTTCTAAAAGAGGCCTTACTTTGACGTATTTGACGGATTAATGTCTCTTATAACAGATAAGCAACGATGTACATGAACTGGTTGTTAGAGATTACAGTTCGGTAAGCTTGTACCTTGAGGGTTGTAATTCTGCTCTCGTAGACAGTGACTTTATTTCTTAGTTTAGTACAATCCAATGTTGAGCGTTTGCTATATTAATTCTCCATATTCTGTTCTAGATGTTGAGGTAACTTTTAACACTTTAGCTGAATCTTGCCTTCTGCACTCTCCAACCTCTCAGGTCTTACCTCAAACAGCTAATTACCAAAAAAATCAATCTGCAATCTCCTCTAGATAAGTCTGACATATATCTACTAATTAGCAAGCTCATCAACCACCCACCATATCTGAGACAAACTGTTTCGCAAACTACAATATGATGCGATCGATCCGATCCCCTGTTTTCACTAAACTACACCTACAAATTATGCATTTTATCCATTCCAATGAATAATTATCGTATCATGTAGTTGTTTCCCACGAATTTGTTCTTACATTAGCTATCTCCCACCCTTTTATCACCAAATTTACAACAATTAGAGAGTATGCATTTAAAGATATGTCAGTTTAGGTAAGCGTACGGATCATGGCATCAAATGGTGTCAAAAAAAAATAATTCGTATATAAAAAGACGTAAGTGAACCTGAGGTTCAATTCTTATTCTGAAAGATTTGTATACTCAATACGCTCAATCAATCCTCAATTGAATAGAGGAACGAAATACAAAAGAAAAATAAAACATGTTAGACATTTCATTAGGTCGTTATCTTTTTGAAAGATTAAAGCAAGTCGATATCCAAACCATCTTCGGTTTACCAGGAGATTTCAATTTATCCTTATTAGACAAAATCTATGAAGTCGATGGTTTAAGATGGGCAGGTAATGCTAACGAGTTGAATGCATCTTATGCTGCAGATGGTTACTCAAGAGTCAAAGGTATCTCTGCCATCATTACAACTTTTGGTGTTGGTGAATTGTCTGCTTTGAACGGTATTGCTGGTTCTTACGCTGAACATGTGGGTGTTGTTCATATCGTTGGTGTTCCTTCAATTTCTTCACAAGCTAAACAATTGCTATTGCATCACACTTTAGGTAATGGTGATTTCACTGTCTTCCATAGAATGTCTTCAAACATTTCTCAAACAACTGCTTTCATTAAGGATATCAATAGTGCTCCAGCTGAAATCGATCGTGTCATTAAGGACGCCTACATTTACCAAAGACCAGTCTATTTAGCTCTACCTGCTAATCTAGTTGATGATTATGTTAGCTCTGAATTGTTGAATACACCAATTGACTTATCATTGAAACCAAATGATACTGAGTCTGAAAATGAGGTTATTGAAACCGTTCTAGAATTGATTGAAAAAGCTGAAAACCCAGTTATCTTAGTCGATGCTTGTGCTTCAAGACACAACGTTCATGCGGAAACTAATGAATTAATTAACATTACCCAATTTCCAACTTTTGTCACACCAATGGGTAAAGGTGTTGTTGACGAACGTCATCCAAGGTTTGGTGGTACTTATGTTGGTTCATTATCAAATCCAGAAGTTAAAGAAGTTGTCGAGAATGCAGATTTAGTCCTATCTGTTGGTGCATTATTATCTGATTTCAACACTGGTTCCTTCTCTTATTCTTACAAAACTAAGAACATTGTTGAATTCCATTCAGATTTTATTAAAATTAGAAATGCAACATTCCCTGGTTTACATTTCAAATTAGTTTTACAAAAATTATTACCACAACTTCAACCTTTTGTTAAAGAATACATTCCAAAACCAGTTCCAGCTCTAAAATTAAAAAATGATCCACTTCCTGCTGATACACCTTTGAATCAAGAATGGTTATGGACTGAAGTTTCATCATGGTTACAAGAAGGAGATGTTGTCTTAACTGAAACCGGTACTTCTGCATTTGGTATTGTCCAGTCAGTTTTCCCACCACATACAACTGGTATTTCCCAAGTCTTATGGGGTTCTATTGGTTATTCCGTTGGTGCTACTTTAGGTGCTGTTGCTGCTGCTGAAGAAGTTGATCCATCCAAAAGAGTTATATTGTTTGTTGGTGATGGTTCTTTACAATTAACAGTTCAAGAAATTTCCACAATGATTAGATGGGAATTGAAACCATATATCTTCGTTTTGAACAATGATGGTTACACAATTGAAAGATTAATTCATGGTGAAAAAGCAAGCTACAACGATATTCAATCATGGGATCACCAGGCTTTATTGAAAACATTCGGTGCTAGTGATAGTAACTCAGAATCAATTAGGGTTTCAACTACTGGTGAGTTTGAAAAACTAGCTGCAGATCCAGCCTTTGCAAAGAATGATAAGATCAGATTAATTGAAGTTATGTTACCAGTTATGGATGCTCCACAAAACTTGGTCAAACAAGCTCAATTGACAGCAGCAGTCAATTCTAAAGAATAATGAAAATAATTGATTTAGTGTACAATTTTAATGTCGTTAAAAATGTTGAAAAATAGTTAATTAAAATACTGCAGTACTTATGACTATCTTACCTTAAATTTCCTTGTTATTTATTAATAAAATGTATAGCAACAGGAGATTTGATGATGGTTTGTACTTTAATTTTCGGTTTTATTTGATACTACTTAAGTCGTTTATATGGTAATTGTGTATAGCCATTAATTTCTTGAAAAGCATGATGATGCCATGAAATTTTGATAAGAGTTGTAATGCTGGATGCTCACGATGATTAAATAATATATTACCTATATCTATCAGTGCACTATAATAGGTACTGGTGTACAGCTACTGGTGCAAAATATTAATTATAATATAATTAATTGTTCTGTTGAACCGTCGGTGGTTTTCTAAAAATATTGCGAATGAAAATAGACTTATATAAAAATTGAATTTTGGGTGTCGATATATCTCGATCTGCTTTTTTTGCAACAGGTCAATAAAATCTAGTTGAAAATTATGATCGATGATGAACCAATAAATTCTAAATCAATATTGAACAATAGACGTTGCAAAAACGTAACTTTATAGCATAAAAGTGTTAATTCATGAATCAATACACATCAAACTATAGAACTCGGTGCGAGATCTATTCAAGTATGAAACACCTCTAGTTTCGGACTTAATCGTTGGGCGGAGAGATAGTGGGTCTCACTACAGTTAAAAAAACCTCCAGAAGGACAATTGTATTTCCAGCCGGCCCAAGAAGCTTTCAATCATTCAGTTTTTTAGTGAAAGCTCTACTATAATCCACTCAAACCGTTCTTCTATTTCAGTATCTTTTCGGAAAATCACCTGTCTGTACAATGCAAAAAAAATTGTATGTATCTCACTTCGAAATTCTTTCCTTAATCGTCAATTATCATCTTCTAAGATCCTCGCAATAGTTTTGCTACCTCTAGTGTTTCTTGAGGCGTGTCTAAGATGTCGGCTCTTCCTAGAATCAACTACCACAGGATAAGCCATGGCCTGTCCAGGTTTACTGCATCATTGCCCATCACTTCCCAGAGGTTCAAATCCATCCTTCTTTTCATGCTATTCACTGTTCTTATAATTCAGCTGTTCCTTTTGTCGAGCAGTGGTAGACTTCGGGAGAGAAATGATAAGCTGGTGATTATCAACAAAGATTCTTCAATTTCCAATCATTTTAAGTATCTCATAGAAAACCATTCTGAAACATTTGCTTCATTACCATTAGATCAGAAATGTAATATTTATTTCAATGATTTATACAAAAATGATCATGATTGGGATTTAGCAGTTGATTTGAACAAAGGCTACGACAAAGCTGCTTTCTCTCACGATAAATATATCAAGGATAAAATCAATGATTATAAGAAAGAAAACAAAGATCAGGAACCTTCAGATGCCAAAAAGGCAGAATTCGAAATCGATTTCCAACAAATGAGAGCAGCGACAAAAAAAATCGAACAAAAGATGATTGATGCAACTACTCATTTAAGAGTCTTTGGACAATGTTTCTTGAATAGTAAACAAACTTCAAAAACGTCACAATTTATAAATGATTGGTTTGGTAATGAGCATGAACTAGAAAGTTTAGGCCATGGAGGTAGCGTTGATTTATGTTATGACATCGAACAAAGATTGTTCCCATGGATGAGTAGAGAATTTCCTTTGTTTGTTCGTTGGGATGGTGAAACTGTTCACGGAATTCCAAACATGGCTAGATACATTGATAATGACGGTTATGACGACGTCGACATTCCTTTACAAAGTCCATCAAACCCAGATTTTTCAATCAATGGTTTAGATTCAGAAAAAAGTGATGATCTCGACGCTGATATTGAAAAAGCAGAAGGTGGTATTCCAGTAAATAATGCTGACAGTTCAAAAGGAGAAGGAAAAGCTGCTCAAGCTAAAGTGAAGAGAGCTCAAAGATCCGATTGTTTCTTAAACAGTTGGAGAAAATCATTGAATGGTAAAGGTATCATTCTATCAGTTGCTTCTAAATATGAATCTGATATTATTGGTTTGATCAGAGTTTTAAGAGCTTTGAATAACAAATTACCAATTCAGTTAGTGCATAGAGGTGATTTAAGTGAAGACGCTCAAAAGAACATTGTTAAAGCTGCAAGAGATGATGATGTTAAAGTTCCACTTCATCTTTATCAAAAAGTTCAGAACCATGTTCCTCACAATTTCCCAAAGCAAGAAGTTTGGTTTGTCAATGCTAAAAGATGCATTAGAAAAGAATATGATGGAAGCTTCAAATCTTTTGCAAATAAATTAATTGCTTACTTATTCAATTCATTTGATGAAACAATTTTGATGGATACGGATGCTATTCCATTAGTTAAACCAATTGAATTATTCAAAACTGGTCCATATAAAAGAACTGAAACTATTTTCTTCAAAGATAGATATGTTAATCAAAAAGTTGCTCAACATGACTCTCAATATTTCTTGAAATTAATGCCATCTAGTGTCGATGAATCATTATTTGACATTCCACCAGTTGGTAACGTTACTCTACACAATCGCTATATTTCTGGTAGTTACAGACATTCAATGGAAGCAGGTATGCTTGGTATTAGAAGGTCGACCCATTTCACAGGTGTTTTAGTTGCTTTACAATTGAATTTATGGAGTGCGGCGGCAGGTTCCAGGGTTTGGGGTGATAAAGAATTATTTTGGTTAGGCCAATCAATTGCAGGTAACGAGAATTATGAATTCAATAAATATGATGCAGTTGCAGTTGGTGAACTAACTCCAATGAATGATCGTCCAAGAAACACAATCGCTCATGAATTATGCTCAACCCATCCTGGCCATTTAAGTGGTGATGATGATTTCACTTTATTATGGATTAATTCTGGTATGAAATATTGTAAAGTTAAAGACTCTTGGAAAGATGATATTAAAGAAACAAGATATAAGAACTATTTCAAGGATGCTGACGAGTTATCTAAACTTTATAACTCACCAGTTCGTATCAATGCTGTTTTGATCCCACCAGGTGGTGATAGAAAGGTTGATAACAAGGTTGACGAGCCGTCTGTCCCTTGGACCATGACCTCGCCATGTAAGAAATATTTATGGTGTGCTTATGATATTCTTGGTGCGTCATTAGATCCAAAAGATCGTGGGGGATACATTGAATACGATGATTTGACTGCATTAACAAATGAATATTTGGGTAAACTTTGGTTGGATCAAGATTTGGTCTATTTAAGCAAATATGAAGAGGCCAAGATTGATGAGTAAAAACGGGGAATAGGATGATACATAGAGCATATTATATAATTTATGAAGTTTAGAGATATGCATTCTCGATCTATCATAACTCTTGTAATAGTTTTTTTCTTTCCTTAATTAAACCTACAATTCCAACATACTATAAATATGTATTCTAAAGATGTGTAAAAACCTATTAACAGAAACACCAAATGAACTAGTGTCATAAATAACACACATTAAAGAATATCAAGTCGTAAATCCTTTTGATGACCACATAAAAAGTTACAATTTCCTTCTATTTCTAAAAACAAAAAATAACACAAAAAACCATAATTCTCTTCTCTCTTCATACCGAGAGAAACCGCTTATTGTGGTAGATCTTGAGGATCTGGGTTGTGGATCCAGTGTGAACCAAAGAATGGAATCTTTTGGTAGAAAGTAGTTTGGAAAATTGGAACACCTTCAGTGAAAGCAAAGATACCAAAAGTGGAAGCACCACCCCATAAAGCTAAATTTGGAGCATATGACAATAAGTTGGAGAAGTTGATTTTACCTAAGTGTGGTAAAGCTTTGGTGGCTGGTTTTGAGATGTATGAGACCATTGTTTATTGTTGCTTTGGTTAGTTACTCACTGTTTAAATTAACATTCAGTTTTTTTTTTTACAAAAAATAATTCGAGATTTGAAAATCGCTTTACTTTATTGGCTGGAGGTCAGGTGACATGTCAAGCGTGAACAAGAATTAATATGATTCAAAAAACAGTTTATTAAGATCTATATAGTTAGTGAATTGAAGTGGTTTTAATCAGATATTATATCTAGTACTCTTGTATCGAATAAGAATTCGAATCCAACGTGTGAAAGTTTGGCTAAATGGGAATCATCACCCATATCATCAACCCAAACTATGTTCAAGTATTTTAGAATCTTCAAACATATAGTTGAATGAAATTGATCTGCCATCTCTTTTAAAGTTTCACTGAAGAATTTCTTTTGTTTGACTGTTGTTGATGTACTTGCACCAACAAACAAAGCCCAAGTTGATGAAATGGAACCTTCTGGATCAGCTTCCTTTGCCAGTAGTTCCTCTTGAATTATCAAATCAACTGTATCTTGTAATGATTCAATCGTTGTTCTTTCATAATAACAAACTTTTTTTAAAATGATCAAATCAGCATATAAGATGGCTTTCGAAAGATGAACATTTGCTCTTTGAGCAGGTTTTAAATTTGGATTGTCTTCTAAAATTTTAGTTAATCTCCTTACTTCACGAGTTGCTTCAACCAATACACTGAAATATGTGAGTAAATCTTCTTCTGAACTGGGTGTTTTCAAAAACCTGCAAATCCAAGAACATTTGGCAGCGATAACCTGAGCTGTCATTCCAACACCTGCAACTGGATGATTCAACCATGGATCATTATCTTCCAAAGTTCCAAAGATAGGTTGCTTTAGAACATGATAGAATCTTTCAAAGAATTGAAATGGCGAAGGAACAGATTCTGTTAATTTTGAAAACCGACACAGCATGATATTTAAAGGATAATACAAAATGAAATGATCTGTCAGTAATCTATCTAATGCTGTTGATCTATAGGATGTATCTAGATTTTGACATAAATGATATGAGTTTCTTAAGAACCTTTTCTTGATTATACCATAGGATGAACAGAAATGCGCAAGACATAAAGTGATATTGAATCCAACGTTCTTGTCTCTAAGACACAAAGTTTGTAAAAGTTGAACACAAACAAAAGCATGATCACTAAAACAGGTTTCGGGATCCTTTAACTCTTTAACCAATAACCCAATGACTTTGTTATATCTTTGAAGAGCTTCATGCTTGAAACTATCTTTGTGATACGTTAGCAATGAAGCACCACAAGCAAGTGCAACTTCCCTTACTAAATAGTTAGTCTTAACAAATGGAATAATCAAAGCAGCTGGTGAAATTATTGGGCTGCAATGAGAGTATGAGATGGATTTGATAAAGACATTGAGAAAACTTTCATAACAAAGAAGATCATTTTCAGACATTTGAACGCCTGGAATGATTAGCTCAGGTTTATTAAAGGAAATGCTCTCTTGATCTGATGCCATTTGGATATCTGTTTTTAAACCATGATCTAGTGAAATATTGTGAGATTTTTGAATATTAGGAAATTGATCAAGTACAAAATCGTCTTGTAAATCAAAAAGGGAATCAAAAGCAGCTATAGAGTTTCTTAATTCTAAATCAAGTTCCTTAACAATAGATCCAATATCTTGATCAAAGTCAACAATTTTTTTCTCTGACGTTTTAGATTCCAGTTGTTTATTGTCAATATTCTCCAACATTTCTCGTTTTGTCTCTGCATCTATTATGACATTGTTTTGATGGCTTTGGAGGACATGTACCGGCCAGTTACATTCTAAATTGTTTCTGACACAAGCTTTGCAAACTGGCTTTTGCTCATCACATTTCTTCTTTCTCCGTTTGCAATTGAGACATCCGTCTTTTGTTTTTTTAATTTTCGGTTTCATGGTTCTTCGTTTAAGTATTCTGCAATCCAGATCAAGAATCTGTTGATAATGATGGTATGTAGATTCCCCCATTTTTCGGTACGTTCCAACTTCTGAGGTAATTATACTAATTCTGCTTTTCTGGAAGAACTAAGAGGTAAAAGATGCACAACAAGATTGAAGCTTCCCCAATGTGACCCAGTTTAATAAATGGGTTTCCACAAGACAAAATTTTGTATTGTTTCATAGAACTGATGCTTAGACCTTTGTGATAAGAGCCACATTCCGCCTACAAAAGAAGTAACCGCGCTCAGAATTCGCGAACTTGACGACAGAACAGACATGTTGGTGGAAATGTGTAAACTGTGACTGGTATTTCTAACTTCAGGGTCTTCAAACTTCTAAGTAGTTATGTACTGACAGTTTGAAGTCGAGCTGGTTCTGGGGAACTTTCAAGTTGTGCTCAAGAAGTGCATAACATTTAAAATTTGAAGGACTGAAATTGATGTACAGTCAATCTTTCTGATTTTATCTGGCTGAACTAGGCTAAATAGTACCATCTATCTCCAACTAAACTTCTGAACATCTGATCCCGATTCTTTTGGGCTTTAACTGAGTGAAAAATGAATCGTTGTGCATGGTGAAGTGATCTAATTTTATCCACAACGTTAACCCTATTGTATATAATAGAAAAACAAACCATTGTAACATCTAAATGCAGCAAATAATATTGATTTGGGCGGGGTTCTTGGTGGTAACTGTATGTATGTACCATAGAAATTTGATGGACTATTTCTGATCTGAAGCAACCACAAGGCAAAAAAATCCATGAAGAATCTTTCTTCAAGTATTATGAGAACGGAACGATGGTTGTAATTTGTTAATTTGGTTAAAACAAGCTGAGATTTATCCACTTATGAAATCACAATATTAAAGAACACTGGTTTTGATTCATCTCACTGTACTGTAAATGATTGTTTGAAGTTTGGATGATAAATGTTTCGAGTTTGGTATGTTCTATGTTCTAGCAAACTGTTGGACTTGAACTAAGCCTGACAGGTTATCAATTTTCATTAAACTTTAGTTAATGGGAACAAGAAACTCGATTTGACCTGATAATTTAAGTATACTGTATAAAAATGAATTGGTTGATGTTCTAATGCGAGTGAAAAGTTGGGAACGATAATTGACACATTTTTGGTGAAGGCCCTAAAAAAACAAAAGGGTACTGTAAGCTTCAAAAAAGAGAAATACCAAAAAAAATCGTCTGACTTTCTTCTTCAGACTAAAAATGCTTTTGAGTCTTTGACTGTTCAAATAGGCTCTAATAAATGTTGAAAGAATGATGTGTTGTTCCTTTTGGTTGTAATGGCATCCCCAAGAATTTAATCAATAGATAGTATTTGTACTAGGCTGTTGGAAAGGTTCATGGCGAATGATTATAGCGTTAGAAACCTTTTATCAGTTATTAATGTCGCTTAAAGTTCAAATTCAGGAAATGTATCTATCCTGTTTATTAGAAGAGTTATCGAATAGTAATCTATGATCTTAATGATCATTGATAAGTAAAAATGGAGAGTTTACTTACAATCAGAAAAATGTGCTGCATTTTGCCCATCTTTGGAAGATAGTACTGGTTAGTTGTACATTTTCCTAGACACTTCACGCAGATCTTTGAGAAAAACTACAAATGTGTCATTTCTTTTTCTACAAAAGGATCTAATTAATTACTTATCTGTTTCTTTTTGTGTTGTTGTAGCAGGTCAAATATCTATAGAAACTCTCCTTACTCCATTCAACAATTTTTAGTTTGAATTCAAAAATGAATGTTACGATAACGAAATAACAAATTTTGGTCTTTGGAGATAGATTAATTAGTTGATTGTGCACTCTCCAGACTGCTAGATAAATTTATTGTGATCACTGCATTTTTCACAAGCATAGAAATGTCAAAAATCATTGAAATAAAATATTCCAAACTCCAAACTTTAATAATATTTCGCAGATTTATCTGAATTATACGTATCTAAGGTGGTACCTAAGTTTAATCTAGGATGTTCGCCCAGGAAATCTGTTACTACATATAGAAGCAAGCATCAAACCTGGAAGCTATGACAATTTTTATCATGCATATCGTCCGAGATATTATATTCTTGATCTTGAAAAAGTCCAGAACAGTTAGTCGTAGTCTCTAGGACCACAGATCGAATTGTAGAAATTGGGATCTGTATCGTAGGTACCAAGATCACATCCGAAGAAGTGAACTATCAATTCGAAAGAAATTCGAGAAAAATCACACGAAAGTTCATTGATAAGGAAAGGGGAAAGCTTTAAACCTCTTTTCGAGAGCCTACAACTCTTTATCGTACCTAACAATTCAAACAGCTTAGCTGCAGTTGTAGACTATTATTCCAAGGTAATTAATCCTGGAAAAGGAAAGACACTAAAAAATTTGTGTATTCGATACCAAAACAATACGTACCTTGGTAGATCAGGACCAACGATGAGTTGTGGTACCTATATGTCTATAATTGTAAACTCGACTGGTAGTCTGTACACTAATATAATTTATCAATGTAAAAAATGTAAGAATAAGCTTGTCGGTACTCATGATTTATTGCAAACAATCATCTGGTTCATGTCATCGTACGACTATAGTTGGTATTTACCCGAGGTGAAGGTATCTTTGAAAGCTCGAGTAAAAGTATCATGATTCTCACTCGAAGTATCAAAACCCTACCTGTAGGCTGTCTTCTTCAAAAATCATACATAATCTCATTTTTAAACCAATTAAACATCATTTTGAAACAATCGGGAAGTGCCTCACATCTTAATCGCGTTGCAAAAAAAAATTTAGCATGAAAAAACTTACCTAATTTCGCCGAAAACAGCCAAACAGGCGTTTCCAGACGGAGATTTCCTCCTAAACGTGCAGGATTTCTTTGGATTTGTTTAGTTTACCAGCAGCTTGCGGAAGCAGGATATTTTTTGATAAGAGTGTGACACAATGTATTGGCCAAGTCGCTGGCAGAAATTTTTTGAACCTACTTTTAGCCCAGTGTTAGAGACACCTTTTTTGATCAATGAAGATCAACTGGTTCAGAGAATGTGCAGTCATAGTCTTATCAAGATTAAAACATCTCAAGCAATTATCAATCATAGTATTTAAATGAACGTATTTCCCTCTTCTCAAACTGCATTATCCTACAACAGTTATCAAGAAACTTCATTCAATATGGGCTACTCTAAAGACGAAGAAAAAGTCTATACTACTGCTAAATCTGAATATGATCAGGATCAAGATTTAGGTACTTCATCATCATATACTGAAATTGTAACAAAACCAACTTCCTTTATTGGAAAGCTTCTTTACAAAATCTCATTACAAAAGGACTCTCACTTAACCCTAGCTGAACAGTTTTTGATTAATGAAGATTTACAACCTGTTTTAAATATACATGAAAGACCATGGAGATGGTGGAATTTCGTCTTCTTCTGGATTGCCGATTCTTTCAACGTCAACACCTGGCAAATTGCTGCTACCGGTGTTCAAAGAGGTTTATCTTGGTGGGAAACTTGGCTTTCTGTTTGGCTTGGTTATTTGTTAGTCAGTTTCTTCATTTACGCAACTCAAAGAGTTGGTGCCCATTATCACATTGCCTTCCCAGTCAGTTGTAGAGCAAGTTTTGGTACTTTTGGTTCTATTTGGCCAATTTTAAACAGAGTCGTTATGGCTATTATTTGGTATTCCGTTCAAGCTTGGATTGGTGGTCAATGTGTTCAATTAATGTTAAAGGCCATTTTTGGTGCTGACTTAGATACTAGAATTCCAAATGGTATTCCAAACTCTGGTACTACCACTTTCCAATTTTTATCATTCTTCTTATTCTGTTTATTTTCATTACCATTTATTTACACTAGACCCCAAACCATTCGTCATTTATTCACTGCTAAATCTTACATTTGTTCAACAGCAGGTGTTGCTTTCTTAGTTTGGACTCTTGTTAGAGCTGGTAGCATTGGTCCAATTGTTAAACAAAAGACAACTTTAACTGGTTCAGCTCATGGCTGGGAATTTGTCAGTTCAACTATGAATTGTTTAGCCAACTTTGCTGCTTTAATCATTAACTCTCCAGATTTTTCAAGATTGGCTAAAACTCCAAACCAATCTTCTATTTCCCAATTTATTGCAATTCCAACTTGTTTTGCAATCACTTCATTGATTGGTATTTTAGCCTCATCAGCCTCTACCATCATGTACGGTGAAACTTACTGGTCGCCATTAGAATTGTTAGATCGTTATGTTGAAAACTTCACTTCAGGTGACAGAGCTGGTGTCTTTTTCATTTCATTTGCGTTTGCTTTAGCTCAAGTTGGTACTAACATCTCTGCTAACTCCATTTCAGCTGGTACCGATGGAGCTGCTTTATTACCAAGATATGTCAACATTCGTCGTGGTGGTTTCATTTGTGCTGCTGTTGCATTCTGTGTTTGTCCATGGAACTTCTTCACTTCTTCTGCTAACTTCACAACTTACTTGTCTGCTTACTCTGTCTTCTTGTCATCTATTGCTGGTGTCATTATTTCTGATTACACTATTGTTAGAAGAGGT
Organism: Gotozyma botsteinii; assembly: GCA_020280145.1. Classification (NCBI taxonomy): domain Eukaryota; kingdom Fungi; phylum Ascomycota; class Saccharomycetes; order Phaffomycetales; family Phaffomycetaceae; genus Gotozyma; species Gotozyma botsteinii. Next base: position 561,883 of record JAFIIU010000002.1, read on the forward strand.
TACTTAAACCTTTACCATTTATACTCCAACTCTTCAGAATCTAACTACTCTTATAACAGATTTGGTGTTAACTGGAGAGCTTATGCTGCTTATGTTTGTGGTATTTTACCAAATGTTGTTGGTTTCGCAGGTGCAGTTGGTAATACTGTTCCAGTTGGTGCTACTTATGTCTACAACATCTCTTACTTGTCTGGTTTCATTTCTGCTTTTATCGTTTACGCACTATTGGTTCAATTCTTCCCAGTCGAAGGTATGCCAGTTAGAAATATCTGGACCTCTAAAGGTTGGTTTGAAGATTACGTTACTGAAGATGTTGAGGATTTCAGTGCGGAAATCAATAGACATCATGAAAATGATTATGAAGGAGCTCTTAGAAATAGATACCCATCTTTACTTTCTTAAATACTTGGTTGAATAGAGTTTCTTTTTGTTTTGTGTTTAATTTGTATACTAATTTATAGTTTTGAGTTTATTAGAAAAGTTTGTAGTCCTATGTGCTTCAATTGGTCTTTAATCTGTTTTCTCTTAAGTTGAAGGTAAAAAGGTGTTTTTGGATATAGGAGAACTAATTTTTAGTAGTACCCTAAACGTTTACCGTACACGTTGTACGATTTTACGATTCCATGGCTTGATTCAAACAATGATGCACCCTCAAATGATGAGATCTCGGTGTGTTCCAGAAAACACATACTTTCAAGGTATGTGAAGTAAAATTAAAAAAAAATATATTATTCCTTGAAATAGGAAAAAATGGAGCGAAGACATTAGTTCATGAAGAGAAGTGCCAAGTCAGAGATGGTAATCAGTTTGGAATGACAAAACAATTCCAATATTAAGCATTGAACAAAACCATTTATCTTTCAAGAAAGATGGGCTTAGTCTAGTGATCCAAAAAGTAGAAGAAATCCCTGTTTTCTTGAAAGTAAAGAGAGAAAGCTCCAGTTCAAGATATAAACTACAGAAAGAAGACTGGCTGTGGAAACGCAAGTTCTTTAGTTCTCAAACTTGACAGGTCATGTTGATCAATTTCTCCTAGAGTAAAATTTCCCTAATCAGGAGCAGTTTTTACAAAATTCTTTCCATGGTAAATCCAAAACCAGCCTTTATCGCATCAACCGTCTATGTCCCACTTTCCAGACGTTTCATAGATTGACACGTAACTTTTGGCAGACTGGACAGTTGCCCTTAAAAAATTTGAGATGCCAAAAAAGTTCTTGTAGACATGAGGCACCAAAATATTGCTTTTTTTGAGATACAACTTACACCTAGGACTAAAACGATAAGAAAACAATTTATGAGAACAGATAGCTAAAAATGGTTATTAGAATTGATATTTGATACGCGGGGTGTAATATTTATCACCGTAATTGCTATTTATCCAGTATTTTTTATTCTCAACTTGTCAAACTTGACAGGAAATCTATGATTTACTTACTAGTTCTTCTCACTTTCTTCGGCATTCAAAGTTTTGAGATTATGCACATTCTATTACATTGGAGTAAAAAAATTTTACTCGTGAGATATAAAAGAAGTTTGATTGGAACCTTTCTGTTTGATACTTTTTAAAGAGAAAGTGGTATACTTGAGTCCTTCAAGACCGTTATAAGTGTTGGAGATTTATAGAACTTAATTGCTATAATGTCAGAAGTAAAGGAATCAACCGAGAAGGATGTTGAAATTAATGAAGTCCGCTCTTCTTCAATCCAATATATTTCAGTGAACGAAGAAAAACCAACACTACGTTCAAGATTCTCCAAATGTTTAGAAATTATATCTCTTCATGAAGATGGTCTTTCTTCAAGTCAAGAATTTTTAGTTAACAAAGATTTACAACCTGTTTTAGAAGAAGAAGAAAGACCTTGGGATTGGTACAATTTCGTATTTTTATGGATTTCAGAATCTTTCAATGTTAATACATGGCAAATTGCAGCAACTGGTGTTCAAGCTGGGTTATCATGGTGGGAAACTTGGATCTCTGTGTGGATAGGTTATGGTTTTTTATCAATTTTCGTTTTCATCTCTCAAAGAGTTGGTTCTCATTATCACGTTTCATTCCCAGTCGGTTGTAGAACAAGTTTTGGTACTTTTGGTTCTATTTGGCCAATTCTGAACAGAGTCGTCATGGCCTGTGTTTGGTATTCCGTTCAAGCTTGGATTGGTGGTCAATGTGTTCAATTAATGTTAAAGGCCATTTTTGGTGCTGACTTAGATACTAGAATTCCAAATGGTATTCCAAACTCTGGTACTACCACTTTCCAATTTTTATCATTCTTCTTCTTCTGCTTGTTATCATTACCATTTATTTATTTCAGACCTCAAACCATCCGTCATTTATTCACTGTTAAAGCATACTTATGTTCTACTGCAGGTATTGCATTTTTGGTTTGGACCATCGTCAGAGCTGGTGGTATTGGAGAAACTGTTTCTAAAAAGACTGAATTATCACAATCTGAACATGCTTGGGTTTTTGTTAACTCTACAATGAGTGCACTAGCTAATTTCTCTACGTTTATTCTCAATTCAGCAGATTTCTCAAGATTGGCCAAAAGACCGTCATCATCAGCACTCTCCCAATTACTAGCCATTCCAACCTGTTTTGCATTAACTTCATTGATTGGTATCTTAGCGTCTTCTGCCTCTGGTCAAATGTATGGCGAAGTCTATTGGTCTCCATTAGATTTATTAGATCGTTATGTTCAAGATTTCACTTCTGGTGATAGAGCTGGTGTTTTCTTCATTTCACTTTCATTTACAATTGCACAAATTGGTACTAATATTTCAGCCAATTCCATTTCTGCTGGTACTGATGGATCTGCTTTATTCCCAAAATATATTAATATTCGTCGTGGTGGGTTCATTTGTGCTGCTGTCGCATTTTGTATTTGTCCATGGCATTTCTTTACCACATCAGCTAATTTCACCACTTATTTATCAGCATACTCTGTCTTTTTAAGTGCTATTGCTGGTGTTATTGCTGCTGATTATACCGTTGTTAGAAGAGGTTACGTTAATGTTTTCCATTTATATTCAAATTCTCCATCAATGAATTACTCATTCAATAGATTTGGTATTAACTGGAGAGCTTACGTTGCTTATATCTGTGGTGTTTTACCAAACGTTGTTGGTTTCGCTGGTGCCGTTGGTAGAGAAGTTCCAATTGGTGCTACTTATGTTTACAACCTGTCATTCTTCACTGGTTATGTTTCCAGTTTTGCAGTTTATTGTATTCTTGTTTATTTTTTTCCAGTTCGAGGTATGCCATTAAAGGAATTCTTAACCAAGAGAGGTTGGCATGAAGAAAATTTCCAATGTGAATTGGAATATTACAATGAAGAAGTGAAGAATGAAGTATTCCATGAAGATGATTACGTTAAAGGTACTTCTACATTCTTTAATTAGACTAGATTGAAGTTTGTTATTATTTATGTGTTTGTCCAGTTTTTTAATTTAATATAGAGTCTTAATAATTTTAGAGTTATTGTGTATCAAAAATAACGATTAAACAAAACTACTTGTCTCTTATACGTGAATTTTTTTTTTATTGTATATTATTATAAATTAGTCATTAATTAGGTATTATTTAGGTATCAAAAAAGCTCCTAAAAGCTTTAGTATCGAGAATTTAAAATATTTTAAAATCAAACAAATAGAATAAAAAATCCACATAAAATGTTCTAAAATGCATAAAAGTGTTGATTGAGGGTTGATATTATGTTTATTTGGATTTAGTCAAAGCGACACCAAGGTTAGTACTGCTTGCACCAGCTGATAGATCAAATTGACTTTCAATAGATGTATTAGATGATCTTGAAGCTGATCTAGGAACATCAGAATCAAACACTTCTGGTGATGAATCAGAATCATCACCTGGACTGGAAATGATTGGTGATGGAATAGAAGTTAAAGTTGGGCCATTGTTTCTCAGTCTTGACGATGTGTTTAGTCTTATACTTGAGGCTCTTGATCTACCAGCAGGTTGAGCCAAAGTATTAAGTTCTACACCAGCTGATTCCAGATCTTGTGAAGTTGAAAGTGGATCGTTTTTGAAGGGATCAAAATAATATAATTTGGAATAAGACCACCTTGTTTTGTAGACTTGATTCACAACTGGTAATTTGGTGTATTTAACAACAAAGAAGACAATCATTGATAATGAAGAACCAACAATGACATCAACGAAATAGTGATGAGTTAAATACATTGTACTCCACCATAACCATAGAATATAACCAAACCAAACTGGTGTAAATCTTGGGAATAAATACATCAAAAACAAGGCATCCATTGTGGCTGAACCACTATGTAAAGATGGGAAAGCACCAAAGACAACTGGTGAATTTTTAGAGAAATTGGTAGTGTATAAATCCAGGTGTAATAAAGTATCAATACGTGCTAAACCACCTGGTGATCCTAACATTCCATAATTAGCTGGATCTAAACCATGACCAATTTTATACCAAGGCGGAGCAGCAGGGAAGATTAACTGAATGACAACACCAATTAGATTCATGTAACCGAATGCTAAACCAAAAGATCTCAAACAAGTTGGTGGACCAAATAAAAACAATAAACCAGCAACAACGAATGGGAACGAGAAATGGATGATACCATAAGGCAACCAAGCCATGATATCCAGGAATGAGTTGGTTGATGTAGCAATTAATTGGGACAAGTTATCGCCATATAGAATGGTTTCCATACCAGGAAGAACTTTCACTGAGATTGGAGGTCTGTAGTCTTTTGGGATATTAGTTGATGTGAAAAAGAAGAAGACCCATGTCAAGACAGGTAGACCATTTAGGAAAAATTGGGACGTTAATGGCACTAACAGAGACAAGATGAATAATGCAAGGACAAACAGCTTGATTAAAAGATTAGCTGGATTGATGAAAAATGCAAAAGTTATGAAGGAAGATAAAACGGTATAATGTATCACTTCAAAAGTTGTGAATTGATGTTTCCGTAATTTATTGATGGAAGTACTTGGTTTCAAATCAAAAGTCACGTCAGCAAGTGTTGAGCCGGTAGGTCTCTCCTCTAGGAAGAAGTCCTGTACCAACTTGATATACTTTTGTTCCATATTAAATGTTGTAAGGGTGATGGAAACTCAACAGTGAAAATTCTTCTTTGTTCTATGATTGAGAACTAACTTTTTTTTGTTATTGTTTTAGATATTTTAGTTGCCTCGGCACGCGTCAGTAGGGAAGGCAAAAGTGTAACTTGGTGATAATCAACGTAAGGACAAAGCGTGATAGTGTCACGTAATCAGAATCTGGACGAATTGAGTGGATAGTAATAATAAAAATAAACAAAAGAACAAGAAAAGAATTCGCTTGTTATTTATAAAACGTCTGTTTCTCTTGTTTCTTGCCTGGAAAAAAAAAGAAAAAGAAAAGCAACAGACAGAAAATAGGAGACAAAAAGAAACGAAAATTGTCTATTCTGGGAAATTTCCCTGATTCGGAAATTTAGCACTAGCCGAGGTCCGAGCATGTGATGTCACGTGAAAGACCCCCGTAAGTCGGTTTAAAGTTACCTTAAATCCCAACTTTTTTCTCTTTTATAAAACATCATGAAATAATTGTTTATATTGATTCATTGTTTGATTGTCATATTGTGTCTTTTGTCGAATCTCGGTAGCATCATGGTTGTGCCTCGTCGTTCTAATCGTGCTAACAAGGGCCGCAATGAGCGTCTCGAGAAAGAGAAGGAAGAAACAGAGAGGCTGTATCGTGAACAGATAAAAAGAGAAAGCAATAAAGATAAATACAAGATTAGAAAGGAACAAGTTCTGTGTGTTATTTGCGGGACAACTGATGACAATTACGATGATGAGGAGGACACTAGGGATATGATCCAGTGTGACTCCTGTCTTTCTTGGCAACATAATGAATGTATTCTGGAGAATCAAAATCCTATTCCTGACCAACATCTTTGTAATATTTGTGATCCTTCGAACCCTTACTATAAGACTCTGGAGTATGAAATCGATCCTGCTCCATATATCGCTGAGAGAAAGAAGACTAAGGCGTCTCCTGCTTCCAAGAATGGAAACGAGAGTGATGAAGAGGATTTCCAAGTAGAGGAAAGCGACGATGATGAGGAGGAACACTCAAATACAGATGATGATGAAGATGAAGATGCTAATGTTGATGAAGATGATGAAGATTTCGAGATGAATGAAAGTCTACGTAAGAGGAAGAGAGAATTTGTTTCTGGTTTGAATTCACACACAAGAACCGCTTCAACTAGTCCAAGACTTGAAAAGAAACCAAAACTGGAAAAAAAGAAGAAAGTTAGCCCAAGACCAAATCTTGATGATATTGATCAAAAGGCAAGAGATGCTGTGACAAGAAGATTTGATGGTATGTTTGTTGCTTTATTGAAAAGACAGAAAATTCTAAATGAAACTGATTCAGCTGAAGATATATCGCGTAAATGGGCAAAGAAGTTAGAATCTGAACTTTTTGATTGTTATCATGATAGAGAAACACTTAAGTTGGGAAAAGATTATAAAGAGGTATCTACGAGAATTTTCGTTAATGTTAAAGACCTGAAAAATATCAAATTGAGAAGTTCTATTATCAACAAATCTATCCCATTCTATAAACTAGTTAGAATGACAGTTAATGAATTATTGAACCCTGATTTGAGAAAAGAAAAAGAGGAAGCAATCAAAGAATCCACCACTTTGGCTACATTAGAACAAGCTCAAGTTTCTAATATCAGAAGAACCCACAAAGGTGACATTGTTTTGGAAAAAGATGATGCTTCAAGTGGTCAACAGTTTGATTTCAATGTTGGTGTTAGTCTTGATAATGACGAAAAAAGATTCAGTAAACCTGAAAACATTATTGATAGTGATAATAAAAACCCATTATACAATAATATGAGTAATGATGACAATGATTTCAACGAAGAAGAAACCAATAATGATGATTTGCATGTTGCAGTTGATGTTGATGATGAACAAGAAGATGAAGATTTAGCTGCTATTTTGGCTGATAATAAAGTCGAAGCAGAGGAGAAAATTGCAGATAGTGATTCCTATGATCCATTAGCTTCTATCAAAGAAGAACCTCACATTTTATGGGAAGGCCAAACCATTTTGACAGGGTTTACCAATTTTGAAAGTTCTCTAATTTTTGCTGCTAAGACTTTAACTGATAGTGAATATAGTGTTGCTTCTGAACACTTAGTCAATGCGGAATTTCCATTAATGATTGAAGGAAGATTAGATTCAAGTAAAGCAGATAAATATATTGATAAAGTTTCCAATTCCAGAAAACTTGTCTTATGTGAATTGAAATCTTTAGGAAATGAAAAGAACTTTAATAAACTGTTTGACTATTTTGAATCAAAGCAAAAATTTGGTGTTGTTCCAAATAAAAGTTCTTTCATTAAAGATATTTATCTGTTTTCATTATACAAAAAACCTCCAAGATTCTTACATTCATTAGGTGATTTCAAATTTGAACCAGGTACCAAAAGATTATTCATCATCTTCATAATTAAACAAGAATTCATCAAAGAATTAAAAAAACTAGAAACCGTTGAAGAAGATTCATATGATCCAACAGACACTTCATTAGCATTCACAACTTCATCATCCAACACAAAAGCATCAAATCTAACAGGTGGAGTACTCCAACCTGGATTTGAATTCTTATCACAATTGAATTCAAATGAGTTACAATTAGTCAATAACATTTTTGAACTACATCCACAGACTAGGAATGATGCTGGTCTATTGATTCAATTTTTACAAAATGCATTAACCACTACTAATCAACAACTTTGATGACTTGCTAATTACATAACTTGCTAATGAATGTACTATTAATGATGTGCCTTAAAAAGTAGTATTACAATAATCAATAGAGAAAATATACCAACAAATTTATAAACAAAAGAAAATTATACAGATAGTAATTAAACTAATTTTTTTTTATATTTTTCAAAACCACATAGAAAAAACCTTTATTATATATGATCATTATATTTTAGCTAACTTAAGCTTTAGCTAAAGCTTTTTTAACAGCAAATCTTTTTTGTTTTCTTAAGACTAAAACTTGGAATCTTTCGAAATCAGTTAAAGTACTTCTTCTTTCTCTTTGAGCGATCTTCTTAGCCCATGATGAAGCAGCCCATTTAGTGTTGATTTCAGCAGCTTCGAATTTTTTTTGGACGGTAGCAGTTCTAGCACCTCTTGGTAAAGCAAAGGTTAATGGAGTTAAAACGACGTGAGCTAAAGAGATGGATTGTCTTGGAACACCAGCGGATGGACCATCAATTAACACCTGTTAGAATTAGTTAGTATAATGAACTTTTAGAGAAAGATGAATTAAAAGAGAAGTATTTTGTTATTTTTGGTGGGTAGTAGAGAATCTAGTAACAAAGGAATGGTTATAAGATGGATTGGTTGGTGTAAATCATATGGATGGATATTATTGGTTTGGGTTTGTCAGTATTTGGTATATTTATTATGATTATCATGGTTTATTGTTTCTGTTGCCATATTTGTACTATTTTTTGTTTGTAGTGGATTATTATTGACTATTAGAGATTAATGAAGTTGAATAAAATTTTCTGAACCCTTGGTTAAACGTAGTATTTCCATTTTATATTGATTCTATCGATATGAATATTCTCCTTTGTATACTAACATGAACTCTTTATTATCACTTTGAAATAACATTACTCTTCTCTTTTAAACGTTTGAACATACTCTTTTGTGATCAATGATTTCAACAATGGTGGCTAATTTACCTTGGGAAGCACCTTTGTTGATTAAGACGACACGGCCAACTTCGACCAATCTCCAGTTGGAGGCTTTAACAGTAGTTTGAGCAGACATCTCTGGTATTATTATGCTGTGTTTGATGTAAGTTGATACTTGAACAGATTTGTTTGTGAAAATTGTATTTTACTTTCGAGATTTTCCAGACGCTTCACTGGTTTTTTTCCGTGACTGCTGGAATTCTTCAAAGTTTGGCCAAAATACTCTGGAGTGTCTGGGTGTTTTCGCGACATCCCAACATTTGTTGTACAGCAAAGCCCTATATAGTCAGGTGACTAGATATAGCCCTAACACTCTCTACTGTTTTTTTTTACTTTTACACCAAAAAAAGTTTCCAAATTTGAATTTTCTTCCAGTTTACTTATTCTTAAGAAACAAGTCATTCTGCATTGATTGAGTGGATTGCCATTCACCAGTGTCTCTCAGTGGAGAGGCGTGTACTCAGTGAAGTGTATGTTATTCTTTTGTGCTTTTGATGGAGATGAAATGGATAAACGATCAAAATGATAATTAACTATCAACAATCAAGAGAGTTTAATGATGATATAATTTGCGTTCGAAGCTATTTTGACCCGAGACTTTCGCCGGTCTCACGGAGGGCTTAATTGTTGCATGTGAATACAGTATTAGTCTTTCTGAGAGTTCTTTCTTGATGCTGTAATTTATTGACTTTTATCCTGTTTGATCTTGTCGTAATGAATAGGATTTAAACTAATGAGATTTTAGAATTTAAAGTATGTGAACGTCCCACTCAGGAAACAACATGTGTCTAGAATGGATGGATATATCTTGATGAGAACAGTTAGCCTTTTCTTACAGACTTACTGGGGATTCAAAAACTTTACACCAAGATCTACTCTGAACTATATCCTTCCTTGAATTACAGATAATGTGGCCTCCATTGCCTTGCTGGCGAGTTATACTAACAACTATATAGTTTTACATAGCTAGTACACAACCATTGAAACGCCTCAAATTTGTAGAACTGCTTTAGTCTGTAGCACTGTTTATTATTACCTTCTTTTACGATATTCGCACAAGAAAATAAATAAAGAAATAAAAACAAACCATTTATCCACAAATATTATATTCAATCATGTCCAGATACAACCAAATCGAGCAGGAAGTAGGTATAATTTTCACCTCAAAGCAGTGAGAAACAACGACTTACAGCTATCCCCACAGAACAACTCCAGGTTCAACGAGCTTGCTTCCAAACTATCCACTTTCAGAACAATCAACCAAAATGTTCAAGATATCGCACATCAAGACAGTTCCTTGATCGACTCGATACAAGACAACATGTCACAACTATTCACAAGCATCAAAGACTCCTCCGTGAACCTTACGAGGTCAATGCAGAGTGGAAACTCCATCTGGAGATACGTGGGCATTGCACTTCTTGCCTTCTTCATAATTTATACGTTATTTAAGATCTTCTAAACACATACTACCATATACACACATCATGAGGTTTCATAACATGCCTCTTCATTATTGGTTGGCGACGTCTTTACCGAGTCTATAGTTCCCAATGGCTTTACCCCAGTTCATCTTAGATCTTGTGACCGGTAGTTGTCTTCTCAAGTTTTTGAATTTGTTTTCATTTAATTCAAGGAATGATTTATTTAATTTCTGTTGTAGTGTGTCCTCGACGTTGTTTATCTTCTGAGTCAAGTTATTCACATTCACACTCACTGGTTCAACGGTTTCGGAGGATTGTAATCTGACATTACCATCTTCGTAATAATGAACATCAATTTTAATCTCACCTTTCAATTCGTCACCAGTGAGAGTATACTCACTGACCCAACGGCCATTCCAGAAATTTCCAGGACTGTTCTTCTCACCGATGATAATAATCTTGAAATCGTTACTATCTTTGTAAACACCAAATTTGACAACGTTAGGATACTTAGTGTTAACATAGTCCATTAATCCACTGTAAATAGAATTTAATTCCTCATCTTTTGCAATTTCCTCCACCGAAAGGGCCTTCTTCTTAACATGGTCGACTTTGACACGGTAACCTTTGGCTTCATCAACAAATGTATCGTCTGATTCTTTGTTATAAACAGAGAGGATTATATCGTCGTTATTATCGAGGGAAATCACGACGTTGTTGGCGACATTATACTTGGAAACTGCCTCTTCTAACTCATAAGAAATGTTCTTGTCAACGATGAGTTTCAAGTCTGTGGAATGTTAACAGTTAGTACTCAGTTGATCTTCCAGCACGTTGCATTGAAATATTCACTCACCATTAATGACATTTGTTACCTATGGTTCAACGTCAGCCAATCGTCTTGAAAAAAATAGCATTCATGATGAAACTTACCTCAGCAGAAGGTGTGTCCTCTATGACCGACTTGATAACTTCGTCTAAGTTCGACATTGATTTTATTAATCGTGTTTGTGAATATATTAGAACTAGTTGATCCTTTCATGTGGAAAATTATTGGAAGAGGACCAGGGCTGCGTTCAGTACTACAAACATCACAGAAGAGTTCATTATTCGTTACTTCTATCTAATACTGAGGATATGGAGCCTGTGACTGTTGCTGGGTTTGCTGCTGAGTATACGGAACAGTTTGTGGAATTGGAGGAGGAGCTGTGGAAATGGTAGATGATTGTTGGTATGCGTAAGATTGTGGAGGGTTAGCAGTTGGTTGACTAAATAATTCTTGAGGTGGAGCATAAGAAGGTGACTGTTGTTGTTGTCGTTGTTGTGAAACAGGTGGATAGTATTGATGAGGAGGTTGGGATTGGGAAGATTGTTTATATTGGTACTTCAATGGATCTGTTAGATCTTCATAGACAGAGGAAGCATCTTTGACTTTTCTATGCAAATCTAACAAGTCATCTTTTCTTTGTCTATATTTATCGATCAAAGTGGCCAATTCCGGTTTGATTAACGAAATTTCTTGATACAATTGTCTGAATTCATCACTATTAGTCAGTCTGAACCCTTCTTCAGAGGATTGAACGTTTGTTAATAAGGTCAACAATCTCTCAACTTGTCTTGACTTGGATAGAATTTGACTTTCTAATTCAGCTTCCTTTGCTAATTCTTCAGGAGTTGGATCATATAACGGTGTAACGTAATTGAATGGGAATAGACCGATTACTCCACGTAATGAACCTTTACCCCAGTCTTTGTAAACTCTTTCGATAACAGTGATGATATCACCTTTACGGAACTTCAAATCTGCTGGATCTTCACTGAATGAATCATATAATGCACGGACTCTGGAAAATGTTTGAAGTTGTTGTTCGGATTGCTGTTGTTGCTGAGGAGTTGGTAGAGATTGTTGAATGGGTTGTTGTTGAGATTGTTGTTGCAGAGGTTGGACTTGTTGTGGTTGTTGTTGTTGTTGTTGTTGTTGTTGTTGTTGTTGTTGTTGTTGGCTTGATTCTTGTAAAGATAAAGCAATTGCAGCTTTAAAATCATCTTCCTCACGTTGTCTCTCTAAAGACGACATGTATTGTTTCTGAGGTTTATCAGGAGGGAAGTATTGAGAGTATTTGCTCTTTGTCTCTTGATAGGCCACCTGGATAGGCCTCAACGATGGATCATTGGAGAACGATTGTGATAACTGGGTGATAACCTGAACAACTTTGATTTTGATCTCACTATGAACAGCAGGGTCCTTCAATTTAGACAATAAAATACCAGTGAAAGACTTAGTGGCAATCTCTTGCTTGGCTCTAGAACCACAGTTCTCAGCAACCGATGTCAATAAGGACAACGTTCTCAATTGGACATTTGCGTCCCTTTGGTGCAATCTCTCACCGATGAGTTCGATTACATGTTTGGCTCCATCTTCAGGATCTTCAGAGACTTTGTCACAGACGTTCAAGATGTACTCCCAGTTGTCCTGGAGCAATGCAGCATCAGTAGCCTTCTGGACAGCATGGGACAGTGGATTCTCAGGCATTTTGTGAGTTTGAATAGTGGCAATGGAGGAAGGAAAAGACAAATCAACGCTCAGTTGATCACTCAAGTATGATAAAAATACTTATAAGCCACTAAGCAGAAAGTTACCCTGAGAGCAGAAATAATTAATGTCTTCTACAGGAATCGATCTGAAATCAAAGACACGCTTCCCCTTTTTTCGATTTTTTCCAAAAAATGCTTCGCAGTAATTAATTGAAGTATAAACACCGAAAAACCTCTCAAACTTGAGTTTCTTACAACTTTACAATTGACTGATTCAAGGTTAAAAAATGGCAGTAACTCGAAGAAGAAGAACTTCTTCTATCGGCAAGATTGACTTGGGAGACACCAGAGTCAGTGGGTTCTCGACAATCTCAGAGTCCAGGGACGCAAGAGCTGCTTCCAGTTCAAGAATATCTGACCTTTCCAAGATCTCAAAGACTGATTCTGAAATTGCCAGCAAAATATGGACTGCTTACAAAGAGTTGAACTATCGACACACATGGCTCACACCAGCTATTATACTGATGATCGTTTGGGGTTCTTATTTACTCTCTGGGAACTACACTCCATCTAATCCGTTACATCAATTTGTTGCAATCTCATACCAAGTTGGTGATTCTAATCAGTATGCCAAAGGTATCAAAGATATCTCATTTGTTTCATTCTACATGATCTTCTTCACGTTCTTCAGGGAATTCATCATGCAAGTTGTCATTAAACCATTAGCTAGAAAAGCTGGTTTGAAAAGAGTTTCCAAAATGAAAAGATTTATGGAACAGGCCTACGCTGCCGTTTACTACGCAATTTCTGGTCCTTTCGGTCTTTACATCATGTATCATTCTGATCTATGGTTCTTCAGAACGGATACCATGTACAGAACTTATCCAGATTTCAACAATGAGTATTTATTCAAAATTTTTTACTTGTTACAAGCTGCATTTTGGGCCCAACAATCTTGTATCTTTGTCCTTCAAATTGAAAAACCAAGAAAAGATTATCAAGAACTAGTGATCCATCACATAGTTACAATCCTATCGATTTGGTTGTCTTACGTTTTCCATTTCACTAAAATGGGGCTTTCAATTTATATCACTATGGACATTTCTGATTTTTTCTTAGCCGTTTCAAAGATCTTAAATTATCTTGATTCTCCATTAGTTCCATTCTGGTTCATTATTTTCATTGCGGCATGGATTTATTTAAGACATATTATCAACATTTATGTTTTAATTTCAATCATCACTGAATTCCCAACTGTTGGTCCTTACGTTTTGGATTTTGCAAATCAACAGTATAAATGTTGGATATCTCAACCAATTGTGTTCGTTTTGATCTTTGCATTACAATTGTTGAATCTGTACTGGTTATTTTTGATCTTTAGAATTCTATACAAGTTCGTTCTTATTGGAGTTGCTGAAGATGACCGTTCTGAAGTGGAAGATTCTGAAGAAGAATCAGATGAACGTTCAATTGAAAATAAGAAAACAAACTAGATACCAAAAAGCATTATGTTTTTCATAACATTCATCACATTTCATTCTGTACATCCAATTGACATAGTCATCCCCCAATTTAATTTTAATCTAGTATCAATAATTTTTACATCACAAGTTGAAGTGTAAAGTTTTATGTACATTTATTTATCTTTTATATTTACAAATTAACTTCATCAGTACTAGCACGAGAACCTTTGTATCTGGCAAAGGTGGCTAATCTGGTCTTGTACCCAACTTCAGCTGCTTTAGACAAAACACCAGCTATTAAAGTAGTTGATCTAATTGAATCGTCATTAGCAGGGATTGGATAAGTCACCAAACTTGATTCAGAGTCAGTATCGATTATACCAATAGTTGGGACTCTAGTTTGCATAGCTTCAGCTAACAAGACTCTGTTTTCAGTTGGATTCAAAACGACAATCAAATCTGGTTTGACAATATGTTTAGATTCAGATGGGGAAAGTTCTCTACTAGTTGGTTTATCACCGAAATCAACTTCTTGTCTCTCCCAAGTGGAAATTTCAGTGGAATTGGTCAAAGTACCAGCAACCCATTTGTTTGTTACGAAATAACCATTCGATCTTTGAGCTGCAACTTCTAATGGTCTGGCCTGACCTTCTCTGGTACCAACGTAAAGAATAATACCACCCTTAGCAGCAACACCTTCGATAACTTTGGCTGCTTTTTTCAAATGAGTTAAAGTTTGCTCTAAATCAATGATGTGGATACCTTTGTATTCACCATAAATATATTGCTGGTTAGATGATCTGTATAATGATGTAGCATGACCCAAATGACAACCAGCAGCCAACAATTTCGTAATGGATAAGTTCTTAGCCTTTGTTGGGTAGAACACTTCTTTATGTGGAATATAGACATCTGTTAAATCAGCACCTAATTTGGAATACAAGTTAGTTGCAAATTGACGACGTAAAAATAATTCTTGTTCGGTGTATGATTCTTCTGGAGCAGATTGTTCTAATCTAGGATATTTATTAATGCTTGAGGTTGCTGAACTCGTGTTGTGTGCGTTTCTGACTTTGTGTGATTTTAGATCTACTGTGAACTCTTCAATGAATGACTTTAATTCAGAGACTAGTTCTTTATTTTGATGTAATTTTTTAGTTAATGGAGTGGTGGTTTCACCTGTTAAAACTTCATAAACTTGACGATCTATGAATTGTTCCTCGCTTGGTTTCAATTTAGCAGCTCCGATGTGTAGTTTATCGAAATAGTCTGATTCTTCAACGGCTTCAGTGGCTTCTATTTGATTGGTTGGAGGAACTTCAGTTTTAGTTTCTTGTTGTGTGGTAGATGCAGTTTCCCTGGTGGTAGTAGTGGTAGTGGTGGTGGAGTACAATGCTCTGGTTTTGTGCAAAATGGAGCGGTTGAGCACTTTGGTACTCATAGGAAACCCACGATACAACATCTTCGGCTGCACTGTAACGATATATCTCGACTTTTTCAGTGTTGATCAACTTTTTAAAACTGAAAAAAAAGTCCAACTGAAAATTCGAAGAACATCCTTACACCACCCATCAAAGGGTATATACCCTTTTATTTCAAACTTGAATTGGTATGCTTTACAGTTGAATAAGTGGCTTAAATGAAGGCTTTATTGGGTTACAATTATGCAGAATTTATTGATGATGCTGTAAGTGAGTCCAAAGGGGAAAATGTGCTTGTGATAGCTTGTAATATGGAAAATCTGCATATTCAATCAACACTTGCAAGATCTCGTGTGGATTACATTACAAGTGTTGAGCATTGTCAGGTGCTTGAGATATCAAACGTAAAACAATTATTAGTCTATGTTTCCAAATTAGAAGCGGACAAAGTTAGAAATGTTTCAGTGTCCAAACTTCACATCTGGAATTCAATGAGTTATGAGTCTGATCTCATACTAAGCAAATTATACAAACTAGATGAGGTTACAATAGGCGAGCCTAATGCTAACCAAAAAACCAAACTAGGAAGATGGTGCACTACAATAATTTCTAAAGAATAATGCTAATGTACATAAATGATTTTTCCCCTTTTTTGTTTGCTATAATCTATTCTTCTTCTTCAATGTTAATGTTTACAATTTCAACTTCTGAGTTTTCATTATCATAGAAAGCTTTAACTTTAACTTTGAAATCGGACGCAGCAATACCGAATTGTTTCAATATCAAGGCTTTTCTGACATCTAAAGTTTCACCCTTGCTAACGACGTGATATGGTTCTTCAATAGTGATCTTACCACTTTTAATTTTGGTTGGGATTTTGAATTTGTTTCTTAAGGTTTCTTCTAAAGAATGTGACATTGGGACATCTTCTTCTTCTGGAATTTCACCACCTCTGGAGTAAATGATACCAGCTGGGATAGTGAAGTCGATAGGAGACTTTGAGTTTGCACGAGAGTAATCTTGTTTGGAATAAGCGTTGAAATATTGGGTAACAGTGTCAACATCTTCATTTGTGAATAATAAACCAGAAACACCAGATGCTAATCTTGAAAGTTTGTGTAAGTTATCTTTGTATTCCTCTTCCACAGTATCACCAAGTGCCTTTTCAAGGACACGACGCTTACCTAGGATCAATTTAGAACCGACCCATTCTGATCTAATCTCTTGTAACACTGGAGTTCTAACATCATCTAGCAAGAACAACCAAACGTATCTGTAAGCATCTAAGCATTCTCTGACTTCGTCGAAGATTCTTTCTTTGTTTTCTTTCCCCTTCTTGTCGGTCTGGGCCAAAGTCACCAATCTTGAACGTTTTGATCTAGGCATTCTGTCTGTTTATTATCTCTTCTCTATTAATTACAACTTTTTAAGCCAGTATAAAATTTTTTTTTTCTGTATGCGATGAGCTGAAGAATCGCGAATTTATCTTAGTAATAATACTCAGGGCTTCGAACTAAGGCCATTTTGCGCTTTTTTATATTGGCGAGTTTTACGCCACTAATAAACTGTTGCTTGTTTCGTAAGTTCACTGTTGTTTGATTTGCTTTAGTTTCCAGGGTTTGGTGCTGGCAGTTGTGTACTTGTTTGTTTGTAGCTGCTTACTCTGCACTTTGATCCGTGTTTTTTGCTGGGATCCCTTTTGCTTGGCCAGTTTCGTTCGTGTGTGCTGTAATTTGTTGTTAGAAGCTGATAATGCCACCAAAACAAAAGAACAACGCCGTGTCGAAGGCATCTGAGGGCAAAGAAGACGTACAGATGTGTGATGATAGTGATGTGTGGGTTGATGAGGAAGACGACGCCCAATATCACAGTACTGAAGAGAATCAAGAACAAGAACATGATAATGATGATGATGAAGACGACAGTCTGATGAGATTGTCAGAACAGTATAGAAGATACTCAGAATCACGCAGGAGTGTTCTCTCTGATGGTGATGGCAATGATGATGAACATATGGAGAGTCATGATGACAGTGAAAGTGAAGGTGATAACACTCATGACTGGGGTCATGAACATGATGATAATAATGATATTGATAATGACGAAGAGGAAGATGTTGAGGAAAATGAACATGATGAAGGTCACAATGACGAAGCTCGTGTCACTACGGAAATGTTGAGAAACGTCCTTAACAACTTCACTAATGGAGCCCCAGGTTCTGGTAACTCACTAGCTGAAAACATGGCACGAATGTTCCCTGATGCCATGGGTTTTTTTGAAACTTTACAAGCAAGAGAAGGTACTGGGCGTTCTGTATTTGATGAATTGGTAAATGGATTGAAAAGAAGAGATGATCCATACTTGATCCTGGAAACTTTGAATGAACTATCTGAAAGGTTATTGATGTTGAATACCCTTACTGCCCAAGGTAGTTTACCAGTTCATGAGTTATCTAGAGAATTAGTGAACATTTTAACAGATGCTGCATTACAAGAAGAATTGGAATTACAATTGGTGACATGTCGATGCCTCTATAATTTTGTCGAGGTGAATCTGGATTTTGCTCATTCACTTGTTCGTGATGGTGCGATTGAAGCATTACAAGCAAAATTAATAGAGATTAGTTACATTGATCTTGCAGAACAAGTGTTGCAAGCCTTATATCTGATGTCAAAAGTTTGTGGTAGTCAGCTCTTTAGAGAAAATTGTTTGAGTGCTTGTTTGATGTATTTGGATTTTTTCACAGTTCATGCTCAAAGAAAAGCCGTTGATATTGTTGCAAACTCAGTTCACATCATTAGACATGGTGAATTTCATTTAGTTGAAGAAATTTTCCCTACTTTACAAAGAATTGTTGTTGAGTTTAGTGATATACAAGTGTTAGAAAGTGCATGGTTGGCCATAACCAGAATTATCAACAATTTTAAAAAGAGTGAATTGTTATCAAAATTAATTGACGATGAGTTGTTGCATAAAATCATTTCTGTCATATCTTCATCTGATACCAATTTGTCAACAAATCTTAAACTGATTAATACATTAACAACTTGCGCTGCAAATCAAGAACTTTCTAAATCAATAATCAAAACTGATAGAATCATTGACTCATTAACTACTGCATTATCCAAATACTCTAAAACTTCAGAAAACCAACTTTCAATTGAAACATTGATGAGTGTTCCAAAGGATCTCATCATGTCCATCTTGGATCTTTTGCTGAACTTATTACCTCCTGAACAGACTACACTTTTAACAACTAAAGCATCAAAAATACCAAAAGATTATTCAGATATGGCTGAACAATACAACAAGTTTTCCAATGCTGCATTTGAATTATTAATCAGTGTTTACCAATCCTCTGTGGTGTTTGATATTCGTTGTCGTGTTTTGATATGCATGATTAGAATCATCTCATCAATGGAGGACAAGAAATTGAAAGAAACCACATCAATCACTCCATTATTAGCTTCTATTGTTATCCAAAACAAAAGTTTGATACGTTCAGACTCTACTGATCCAAAGCCATACTTCAGCTTGTTATGCTCATTGATGTTGACTTCTATTTTGATTAAGAGAGATATCAGTCTTTTCCTTGGCGAATTCGAAAGAGAAGGACTATTATCTGATGCTTCTTCACTATTGGAAATTCTAAGAAGTAAAGAACATGTGATTTCAACTGAAGATTCCCAAGCTGAAGAAGAGGAAGAAGAGGACGAAGAGGGCGAAGAACAAATCTTAAATGATGAAGATGACAATGACGATTATGATGATGATTATGACCATGAATTTGATTCTGATACAGAAGCTTCCCAAGTAGGTATAAAAATTTCATCCCCATTCAAAATCATTTCCTTGCCAAAAGTTATTGGTAACTTGGTTGTAACTGCATCTCAAATTGAACAAACTTATTTATCACAAAAGGCTTCAGCTCCTTCAAAACTTGAACATCTAAGGTTATTAGATGAATTGAATGGTGCTCTTAGAGATTTCAACCTGGTCAGGTCATACGGTTATCAAGAGTGGATTCAAACTTGGAATAATTTAAATAAAGCGTTATCACACGAACTCTATACCATTTCAAGTTTTGAATTGATCAGTTCTGGAATTATTGATGTTTTATTCAAACTTTTCAGCAATGAAAAATTTGGTAATGAAGGTTCGGTTGCTAGACTGTCATTCTTAGATGTGTTTCACGGTGAAGCTTTTGAATTATTAATAAAGAAATTACAAGAATCTTTGACGAGATCTGAATTATTTGAAATCATTCAATCTGGTCTGAAAACTGATGAAAACAGAGCTACATCTTTGAGCAAGCAGCTGAAGTTGAAATTGGCTGTTACTGATGATGAAGATGATTTATTCAAGGGAATGTCACAGTTTGTTATATTAGTTCATGCAATTGCATCTTTTTTCAACATTAGTTCATTTTTGAAAAGAAGAGTTGACAATCCGTTATCATTTGCAAGAAGAGTGGTCCCTGTTCAAGATGATGAAAAGAAAGATTGGTATATTGAATTTTTGGTGAATGATAAAGTCGTTCCTGCTGCTACCACAATTTATGGTGCTCTTTACAAACAAGCTCAAAACAAGAATAAGAATTTTGATACAAGTTTATTTTGGAATGAAATTCACGAAATTAAATTTAGAAAAGTAGAAGGTACGTTAAATCCAGCTGAATGTGATGATAGGTACCCAGAAGTCGAAGAAAATTTCATCCAAGAAACTGCTAACTCTGTTGGCAGTGAAATCACAACAAATATTTTGAACCTATTGAGAATCTTACATGATTTTAATTCCAGTACGTCTTCATTCTTGAATTTCAAATTAACTGCAAAATTGAACAGACAACTTGATGAACCGTTAATTGTTGCTAGTGGTATCTTACCAAATTGGTCAATTAGTATACCTAGAAAATATCCATTTTTGTTTCCTTTAGAGACAAGAATCTTCTTCTTGCAATCCACATCGTTTGGTTATTCAAGATTAATTCAACTATGGAACATCAAAGCAAACCAAGAACAAGAGAGCAATAATGATCATTCAAGAGATGCCAATGGAAATGAAACTTTGACATTAGGAAGACCTACAAGACATAAGGTTAGGGTTTCAAGAAATCACTTATTACAGAGTTGCTATAAAGTGCTAGATAAATTGGGATCGAATCCAAGTATAATAGAAATTGAATTCAATGAGGAAGTTGGTACTGGTTTAGGCCCAACCTTAGAATTTTATGCTATAGTTTCCCATTTGTTTGCTAAGAAGAAATTAGGTATTTGGAGACAAGATCAAGATGATTACTCTAACAAGGAAGAAGAATATGTTCAGAATAAATTTGGTTTGTTTCCTGTTCCATTAGGTCCAAACGATCCGGATTTTATACTTAAATCGAAACATTTCAAATATATTGGTAAATTTGTTGCAAGAGCTTTATTAGACAACAGAATTGTTGATATGAATTTTAATAAGTTGTTTTTTGAATTAGCACAATTAAATATTAAAGATCCAGATTATGTTACTCCTCCATCTGTTGCATTTGAAAAATTAAAATACGTTGATAAAGGTTTATATGATTCTTTGAAATTCATGAAGGAACATAAATCAGATATCAAAGATTTGGAAATTACTTTTACGTTACCAGGTAATGATCAATATGAATTAAAAGAAAATGGTTCTAATATTCCAGTGTCCGAAGAAAATATTGATGAGTACATTGATAAAGTTGTTGATGTTTCTATAGGATCAGGGATCAGAGAACAGATTGAATCGTTTATTGTTGGATTTTCAGAAGTTTTTCCATTTTTTGCAATGACCATCTTCTCAGGCCATGAATTAGTCCAACTATTCGGTAAATCCGAAGAAGATTGGTCTTATGAAACAATCGTTTCTTCAATACATGCTGCTCATGGATATACATTGGAATCACGCACAATTCAAAATTTAATTGCAACTATCATGAATTTTGATGAATCTAAACGCCGTTTGTTCTTACAATTCTTAACAGGTTCTCCCAGACTACCAATTGGAGGATTCAAGAAGTTGAAACCCGACTTCACTGTTGTCTTGAAACGCGAAGAAGATGGATTGAAACCAGATGATTATCTTCCAAGTGTCATGACTTGTGCCAATTATTTGAAATTACCAGATTATAGTACTCCAGATATTCTAGAGCAAAAACTCGACCAAGCCATCAATGAAGGCGCAGGAAGCTTCCTCCTATCATGAATCATTAATCCAAGCTCTATACAACCCATAGATATAACTTTATTTATTCAGTATGCTGTAGTAGAAGTAAGGAGTAAATTAAGTTACGACTTCCGGTAGGAATGCACCGGAACTCATGTATCAGACATTCTACGTTGAGATTTAATGTGAAAGACTGTAGGAAAAATTGAAACTATAGTACTGCATGTGAAATTTTGGCCTCAATCCAATCAAATTGTCGTAACAACGTAATTTGTTGAACACTGACCACTTTTTCGCTGATTTGGCTCCTTTTTTGCATTCAAAACAGTTTCCCTTTTAAGCAGAAATTGGGAGAAAAACAAAAAAAAGAGACAAAAGGAAAATTGAAAAATCGCTAGAATCCAAACAACATCAGTTAATTTACGATCAGCTCGTGTCGTTGCTACAACTCCTGCTCTACTGCTTTGCTCCATAATTGGTCACTTTGACCTTTGTTTTTTTGTTAAAGCCTCGAGCTCCCCGTCGCTGTTTTTCAGACTTGGTCCCCACCAATTGGCCTGTTTAGTGCACCTCATCTCAGTATCTGCTGGTTAGATTCCTTTTAGTTTGTTCCATTGAACTAAGTGCTAAACAACACGTCGTTCAATTGAGACCTGCTCATTCTTTCGCTCTCCGATCATACACCTAGACCATCACCCTGTTGCTAGTCATTGCTTAACATCAACATTATTAAAATGAGTTCGGAAGGTGGTGTCACTGCTACCAGTTCTTTTCACAGCACGCTTTCCCACATTGTGGATAGTCCTGCTGATGTCCCACAACCGGTTAAAAAAATCATTGACGCTGAAGAAAAGGAAATTGAAGAAACAGTTTCTGAAAACAAGACCATTTCTCAAGTGCTTTTAGAGAACGTTGAAGACATCAAAGAAGAAACATTGCAGACGTTGAAAACTCCAAAGGCTTCAAATTCTGACTTAAGTGGTAATGCATCACCAGCATCACTTCCTAGATTCCCTGGAACTTTAAACGTCAATGCCTTAAGTTCTAAAGACACATCACTTGAAGACGCAGAATTACAAG
The DNA here is from genome assembly GCA_020280145.1 of Gotozyma botsteinii. Taxonomy (NCBI): domain Eukaryota; kingdom Fungi; phylum Ascomycota; class Saccharomycetes; order Phaffomycetales; family Phaffomycetaceae; genus Gotozyma; species Gotozyma botsteinii. Next base: position 584,770 of record JAFIIU010000002.1, read on the forward strand.
GAAACACAAGCAAGACTCTGGATCCTGGTAAGCCAATAATCTCCAGTGATAGAAGAGTCAATGATATCATAAATTCTTTAGATGAACCAATTCTTTTCAACAGAGTTTCTACAATGTCAGATGATTTGATTTCTGATCAAGTTGACACTTCACAGTATCCGTTAGAAACTGAACTCGCCGAAAATTCCAGTATAATTAAAAATGAAGTGGAAGAAGATATTGAAAGAGAAGAAGAAGGTATTACCACTCTATCAGCAGTAGCTGCTTCAACGGACGTTTCTGTTAATGATCAGTCCATTGCTGATAGTACTTTACTAAAAGAAGAGTCCAACTTTGATGAACCTCTATCGAATTTATCCTCTGAGAAGATTATTCAATTACAAGAACCTGTGTCTGTTCAACCAAGAAACATAGAAATAAATACCAAATCCACAGATTCTAAACTTCTTGATCGAAACCAATTGCTACAATCTTCTGCCAATGATGTTGCTCCACAACAATTTGAGCTCGTTGAACCTGAAACTAAACCTGAAACCGATCTTGAACTGAACTCTAGAAAATTACCAACTTTTGAAACTGGGTCATCCTCATATGTTTCTTCCAATTATGAAAATGGTATAATAGATGATTTTATGGGAAGTTCTGAAGAGAAATCAAACTCTGAACTTAATGAAAGAGAAAATGATGATTCTGATCTTTTTGAAAAACCAATAGCTACTTCATCAAATATCAATATTTCAAGTTTAAGCTCAAGTATTAATGACATCTCTGAAGAGGTTGGTAATATCACAATCACTGAAGAAGAGATTGATCCATTAACCAATGGTGACTTTGAAACCCCAAAGAACAATTCTAATTCCTTTAGTCCACAAGTTGAAAACTATTCCAAGATTTCAGGTAGTTCAACGAGCAGTTCATTCATTGCTCCAAAAGTTGAAAAGAACTATTCATCACCGACCACTCAGCAGTACAATAATAGATCTATTTCAAGCCCAATTGTGCCTGGTCTGGTATCTCATCCACCACCATCACCAATGCCAACAAATAAATCCGAAAAGGTTTCAAGCTCACCATTCTCTAGAAATCCATTATCAAAAAGAAAAAGTGGTAATAAAGTGAAAGGGGTTTTCTCAAGTTTTGTTAATAGCATGAGAAGCTCAAGCTCATCATTGGATTCCAATAGAAATTCTGCAAGTGGTGCTCCAAGTTTGAAGATATCCACACCTTATGATGCCAAACACGTTCATCATGTTGGTGTTGATAAAGATGGCCAGTATACTGGTTTACCAGAAGAATGGGAAAGACTGTTAACTCACAGTGGTATCAGTAAAGTTGAACAGGAAAGAAATCCACAAGCAGTCATGGATATTGTTGCATTTTATCAAGATCAAGCGAAGAATCCAGAAGAGAAAGTATTCAAGAAATTCAACCAAGTTAATCCAAATACTAAATTAGCATCAACACAATCATTTAGAACTCCAAAAGTTAATCAAGCACCATTTACTCCTCAATCTCAAATTCAATCACAATTTCAAACTCCAATAACTCAAAACACACAAGATGATATTGACACCTCTCAAGATTCACAATTCATTCCTTCAAGACCTGCTCCAAGACCACCTCCACAATCTGCTAAATCTACCAATATAGTATCTCCATTATCAAGAAGTCTTTCAGTTCAAAGCAAGAATACACCTAAATCTTTATCTGCAAATACAACATCTCAACTACCAGTCAATCATTTATTTTCACCTCAAAGAGCTGCTCCTGCTCCCCCAAGAGCCCCTCCACCCGTCCCACACCATAATCCAAATTTTATTGAACATCCATTAAATGAAAGAAGACATCCCGAACTAACACCACAACCACAGCATATAGCTTCTCCGCCACCAGTTCCTGTACATGATGATGCTTTATCACAATCTGAGAATGCAGTCCCCAAAGTTCCTGGTAAGAATCAACCAGTTAGAGATCCTAAACAAGCGGCAATTGTTGCACAACGTAAAAAGGAAGAGAAGAAGAAAAGAAACGCTCAAGTTTATGCTAAATTGGCTACGATTTGTACAGAAGGAGATCCTTCAAAATTATACAGAAACTTGGTTAAGATTGGTCAAGGTGCTTCAGGTGGTGTTTATACAGCTTATGAACTTGGTAGTAATTTAAGTGTTGCTATTAAACAAATGAATCTTGAACAACAACCAAAGAAAGAATTAATCATCAATGAAATTTTAGTTATGAAAGGTTCCAAACATAAAAATATTGTCAATTTTATTGATTCTTATTTATTAAAAGGTGATCTTTGGGTTGTTATGGAATACATGGAAGGTGGTTCATTAACTGATGTTGTTACCCATAGTGTTATGACAGAAGGACAAATTGGTGCTGTTTCAAGAGAGACCTTAAAAGGTTTAAAATTCTTGCATTCTAAAGGTGTTATCCATAGAGATATTAAATCTGATAATATTTTACTCTCGATGAATGGTGATATCAAATTAACAGATTTTGGATTCTGTGCACAAATTAATGAAGTCAATCTAAAGAGAACAACCATGGTTGGAACACCATACTGGATGGCACCAGAAGTTGTTTCAAGAAAAGAGTATGGTCCAAAAGTTGATATATGGTCTTTAGGTATCATGATTATTGAAATGATTGAAGGTGAACCACCATATTTGAATGAAACACCATTAAGAGCATTATATCTAATTGCGACTAATGGTACTCCAAACTTGAAAGATCCAGATGCATTATCAAACACTTTAAGAAAGTTCTTGAGTTGGACGCTTCAGGTTGATCCTGAGGTTAGAGCTGATGCAACTGAATTATTGAATGATGAATTCATTTTACAAGCTGATGACGTTTCTAGTTTGGCGCCATTAGTCAAATTAGCAAGAATGAAGAAACTTGCCGAAGAAGAACAAGAAGATGATACTAATTAATGAACTTTTTTAATATGTTTTTGGCATTTTATATAAAATTGAGATCATAAAGTAATTGCTTTTTGCTGCTTGCTTCATATTTTAAATTGGCTACCTATATTGTTACTGCTCAACAAAGTTTAAGAATAGGACAGTGTAAAACATCTGTTAATTTTATGAATGAATGTAGATTGTGTATTTACAAGTCTTTCGTTCTTATAATTGTTTGATATTATAGTATATAACAGGTTTAAAATTCATTAATAATGATAATAATAATACAATTGAACATGAAGTTCTTTCACATTCGTTATTCAACTCCCAGCTATAGTTGAAACATAATAAAAAAATAAAAAATAAAACACAAAAATGTAACATAAACTTATGCACATACCAAGTTGAGAAACCAGCCAAACCCAAAACTAAAATAAAAAAAACACATCAAATTCATAAAAATAACAAACCATAGGCGACAATAAACTAATCTTCTTCATCCCATTCATCAACGTCATGTCCTCTAGTTTGAACGAAAAACAACGTCGCATCTTTCTTTCCTCTGTTTACAAACTGATAAAAGTTACCCATTGGGATTTCCAAACTGCAACCTTTTTTAATCAGGAACACATTACCAGATAAAGTCACTTCAACAATTCCAGATATACAATAAAACACAAAATATGTTGTATCTGTACTTTTTAATGATTTAACACCTCTTGGTGGAATTGACATCATACCAGCTGCAATAAACTCTCTATTTTTATCAAAAAGAATAGCAAGTTTGAAATTATCCTGTTCTGTAACAATTGAATTACTGAAATTCTCAGTACCTGGTGCCCAAGCAATTAATCTATTGGATTTCAAATCAGAACCATGACCTTCAAAAGTATCAACTTTAAGAAATCCATTCTTGAGCCATTCTGAACCTTTTAATTCGCCATTCTGAACACGTCTTTCTTCAGCATCATCTTCATCTTTATCAAGATCATTCGAGTCAATAATTTCATGATCTCTTTGTCTTTCTCTGTAAATATCTTTTTGTCTTGCTCTTTGTCTATCTCTGTCCTGTGGTCTTTTTCTCGTTGGTTTATATAATGGTTCATCATCTTCATCAGATTCTTCAACGTTATCATCATCATCATAATCATCATTTACCTTCTTTTGTACATCGTCGTCTTCTTCTTCCTCGGCAAGTGAATTCAACTTTGGTCTCGCAAATGTGTTATTCCTTGTCTTTGAAGGTCTTCTTGAAGTAGCTCTTGAAGTAGCTCTTGATCCAGTTCTTGATCTTGTTGATTCTGGTGGTGCATCAACAGTAATGATTTCTTTTAACGTAGGAAGGGCCTCATCTTTAGTCTTCTCGTAAACAGCTCTTTCATTTCTCCAAAACGCTAAAGGTGGGATTCTAACTCTTGAAGATCTTCTAGTTGGTTGCTCAGTGACTTGTCCATTATTTGATTGTGAACGTGATTGCTGTCTTCTTAGCTGATTGACATCAATAACATGTTGTCTATTAACAGGGGACGTTATTGCGGATCTTTGAAATTTATTCTGTCTTCCATTAGTAGATTTTTTGGGGGATAATATTTGTCTCTTTCTATTGTTGTATGATCTTGGTTTATCTTCATCACTGAAACGGATAGTATCACCTTCTTCTTCTTGATAATTCTCATATTCCTCTTGGTTGTCTTCCACTTCTGAAAGGGATTCGTTATCAGATATATACTGAACTTGGGGTCTATTTTTATTCAATACCATATTTTTAGAGATGGATGCTATTTTTTTAGATGATAGTTGTAGTGGAGAGTTTAGAACTGATCTTAGAGGTGATTCATGAGTTAGTAGGGGATTCATTTCATGATTGCCGTCATCAAGATTGAAATCATTGTCTTGAACAAAAAGTGGCTTAGGAGTTGATGATAGTGAATAAGGTTTCAATAACGATCTGTTTGAAGAGGAACGAACGGTTGTATTCCTTTCCAGCTCTAATTGTCTTTGTTCTTTTGATTTATGCATTCCGTTTTCTTCTTCATCACTTGAAACCAATAACATCTCGCCGCCTGCTGATCTTTTTGGAGATTGATGTATTGGGACTCTATTGCGTTCATCGTCTTCATGGAGACTTATATTACCATATCCATCATAATCATCATCGATTTCCATATCATCATCATCATCGCCGTCATCTTCCTTATTAACAATATTTGAATCTAACTGCATCGGCTGTTCATAGGCATCTGTGAATAAATCATCTTCTACCTCTCTCGAAGGTTTTGACCTTAATGGAGACCTCAGAGGAGAATTTTGTACTTTTTCAGCACTCGTTGAATTAGGTCTTGACAATCTGATGTTAGAAGGGAATATTATTCTCCCATTCTGGAGTTTTTGCGGTGAGCTAGGATTTGTGAAAGTCCTGCTTGACGTACTTGGTTGGTGTTTCAACTGTTGCTGTTCATAATCATCTGGTCCATGTATCAGTGTCTGATCATCTTTGAAAAAATCGTCCACATCTTCCATATTATTAGCATCTCTCTTCACGTTCTCTTTCGCTCTTATCCCTGTCTTACGGGACTTCACCCCTATTTCTGAGAAGTCCATGATGAGTTCAAATCAGCACTCAAAATTGCGATTGAATTTGTAGAAAGTAATTGTGAGATAATAAACTTCAATGACCGGTCCAATATGTTGCTTGCAGAAGTGTGCTATGAGATTTAATGCGAAGAGTTCTTCAAACTTACACAAAGCGCCCAAAGAACAATGAGTGTCAGAAAAAAAAAACAGATCCTTAATGATTTTAAACTATCAGTTTTCATTTTGTTTTGTTTGTTTTGTTTTTGTTTTGATTTTCTTGACTAAGCGCGACTTCCGGGAAGATAAGTCATGTGATGGCACATGGACTTAAACCGGTTTAGCTATTCAATCTGCAAAGAAAATTTACTGAGTTTTGTTGACCTGAAAAGGTAGGTCTGGGGTAAACGCAATACTACATAATCTATATTCTAGAATAACTGGTGAGCAAATAACAACCGTATTACCAATCATTAATTAGCTATTTTCTATAGTATTTATTAGCATTATCTAGAAAGTTGTATTATTCTCTCTCACGATTGCTCAGACCATCAAAAAATCTCCCATAAAGAATCTGTTATACAAGCCAAGCATATGTACTCATCTGTATTCAAGAATAATCAAATACTGAAAAATTACAATCATCAAAATATTTTGCTTTCTTTTCTTTATTACGCTAATTTCTCCTAAGTATTCTATTTCAATAATGAAATCACTAGAATTTAAGAGTGCTGGTTCCCACAGTCATACTATTAGCATTCTTAATCAGCAGTTCTTTTAGACAATAAACCACAAATCCATCAATAACTGAAACGAGGCCTTCAAGTCCAACAATTAGAACACCCCTTGAAATAGCGATCAAGAATCAACACTCTTATAGTCCATTAGATAACGATGATGTGGCGATATTGGACTATGATAGAGAACATATCAAGTTCATATTCAGTGAAATAATCAATCAAATGTATGACAGTATTGACTTGGATTCAATAAATTGGGACAAGTATGCCTATATCTTATACGCTACTTCCAAGAACCAAGTTTGCAATGTGATAATGATAATTTCAGAATTGGATAAATTCAAATCAAGAGTCAAAAGAGTGATATTAGTGAAAAAAGAATTCATTGATGCACACCATGAAGAACACGATCAGAGTTTAGTTAATTTATCCCAAAAATATGACGTAATTTTGAATCCTGTTGAAGTTAAACAATTATCCGAAGGTTATTGGACTTCATCTTTTACGAAACTGTTGATTTTGATTTTTGAACATGTTCAATATGAAAGAATTATATACCTTGACTCAGATGCGATTTTAACAAATGGGAACATGGATGAATTGTTTTTCTTACCACCTGCCAATTTGGCTGCAGTTTCTGGGTATTGCCTATTAGGTTCAAAGAAGATGATGCACCGAAGTATAACCCTAAAGATTTCAATCATAAGTCAATCGCAGCAAGACAAAGACAATCCAAGATTAATAAGATCATCAAGGATGATATTGACACATGGTTGGATCTTGATAAGTTATCCATTTTCAAAGATGATTCAATTGAGAATAAGATTAATCAAAGAAATTCTTATATTTATAATTCATTACCATCATATCCATTTCTTCGCGAGTTTTCATTCACTTCAATTCTTGTAGTCATTACTCCATCAGTTGAACTATTTGAAAGAGTTGAAAATTCATTCAAATTGAGGAAAGATAACGAATATGATATGGATATGTTAAACTTCCATGTTTTCAATCTGAGTCAATCATTAATGAAACAGAAAAACCTTAATCCATCAACTTTAACTCTTGATAGAATTATTGAAGCTGATCGAAAAAGGGAAAAAGCTTTAGATATACCTGATTTCTTAATGATTCATCATCAGATTTATGGATGTCTAACGTCAGAATTCAATATGGTTCAAGATTATAAATCGTTCTTAGCTGATCCATTTGATCAACCGTTTGTGGAAAATTATAAACCTGCAAACGATGAAAGAGGAGTCATTGCTAAAAGACCTTATTTTGACGTCTTTGGAATTGAAGACCAGTCAAGTTTGTTCGTTGAACAGATTAAATATTTCCATTTCAGTGATCACCCAGTACCGAAACCATGGATTTCAAAAGATCTGGGTAAGCAATACATGAAATCTTGGACAAGATGTTCTAATCATGAGGATTTCATCATCAATAGTGATACGATTGTTACACCTGGTTTTAAAACAAACGATTATATAAATGCTGGTGAAATTTTGGAAAAAATTCATGATGAATTCGAAAATACAAGCAAACAAGTTTGCGCATTAGATTTACTCAAGAATACAAATCCATATGGGGAAATTAATTGACATTAAAAAGAATCATGACATAAATAGTTAAAAAAATGATATAAAAATTCCTAAAAGTATCATTGTAATCATTCCTCTCATTTTTTCTCATCAGTAGAGGCTACAGCAGTAGTAGACGTTCCAGCAGCACTCTCTTGCTTTTTCAACTCAGCCAATCTCAAAGCTTCATCATTGATCTGTTTCGTATCATGAACAAAATCACTATAAAACTTATGAATCTTTGACCCAACATCGGTAGCTAGAGCCTTGTTGACATATTTACTAACACCCAATTTCTGATCAATCTCTTCACTCTTGTCATGAATCTTATACTTCGAATCAACATCTTCTAAAAATTTACGAAACTTCTCAGAATAACCATGTCTTGAATCATAATCAATGGCTTTTTGCAACAATGGATCACTCAAGACATATCCTTGACTTAAGTACTCTGCGAAAATTGCAGCCTTTGGTTTCAATTCCTGCTCGATATCTTCATGTTTCCCATCAGGAGCAACACCAGTGACGTTAATTTCTGCATTCGTTCCTTTAGCTGGTTTGATTCTAGCTTCGACATCAGCTGGTTTTTCAAGGTAGTCTGGAGGTCCAGAAACATCAACGGCATTTGGAGGGCCTCCACCAGGAGATTCATTGAATTGCAAGATTTTGATCTTTGAACCATTCAATTCAGCATCATCTAATAACAAAGCGGTTGAAACTGCACTTGATTCGACAAAAGTGACTAAGAACACCTTTTCGCCTTCATAAGAGGATAGTTTTAAAGAATCCTCAATTCTTTGTATCTTACCGCAAAATTCAAAGAACTTCTGTATTTGTTCCTTTGTGGTTGACTCTGGTAAGTTTGAAGCGATAATACTTGACATTATGGATGTAAAATTATAACAATTGGTGTAGTTTCAGGAAAATGATTTAAAGGATAAAATGAAAATTCATCATCATCACGTTATTTATATCGGTTGCTCAACTATGTGTCAAAATCAAAAATAGAATAGAATATTGCTTTACATGCATGTGATTTACTCACAAGCACAAAGAAAATTAAAAAATTAAACTATGATTATGAACTTAAACAAATATGTATAAACAAACATCTATAACAAAGTATCACCTAATGCACATTTAACAACTGCGATACCGGTTGTTATCGTATCCAGAACGTGGTCTTCATGACTTGCCAAATCTGGATTACATTCAACAACGTCCAATGCAATCAATTTACCAGTTTCTGCAATTCTCTCAGCAATGAATAAACCTTCTCTTAAAGTTAAACCACCTCTAACTGGAGTACCTGTTGCAGGAACGTATAATGGATCAATTGCATCAACGTCATAACTTAAATGGATTGGAGTATTTTCATCACCGTTAGAAATTGATTCAATTGCTAGTTCAATAACTTTATTAATACCGTATCTGTCAACGTGATACATTGAAAATGCAGTTATACCCAAATCTTTCAAAATTTTACGTTCACCTGAATCTATATCTCTTAAACCGATGTATGCAATTTTATTAGGTTTTAAAACTGGTGGAACCCATTTTAGTTGTTTTGGAGTATTTTCAGGGTCCAAACCTAATAGGAACGCAACTGGACAACCGTGTAAATTACCAGACTCTGTAGTTGATGGAGTATTGATATCAGCATGGGCATCGATCCAAATCAGACCAGCGTTTGGATATTTTTGGAAAGAACCTGAAACGGTACCAATAGCAATAGAATGGTCACCACCGATGGTGACAGGTAGAGAATCTGATTCATGAGCTGAAGAAACTGCTTCATGAATGAGTTTATTGGCATCACTGACGATAGTTGCGTTCCTGCAGTTGTTGACAATGTCCGTTTCGAGGTTTTGTGCTTTGAGTAACTCAAAATCGATGCCTTCTAATGGTTTGGAAATGGTTGTGTTCCAGCCGAGATTCTGAACGATTTGCTCGAGGCCTTGGTTGATAAGATACTCAGGACCCTTTTCGACACCAGATTTAGGTTGACCACCGGAGAATGGTGCTAAAATCAAGGTAGTTTTCTTTTGTGGGAAGTTGTCGTAGCAAGCTGTGGTTCGGTATGTTAGTATGGTAATAACTAATAACTAGTAGTATTAAAACACATACGCTGAGGGTTGAGAAGCATCGTGTATAAAATAATAGAAATAATAGTATGTAAGAATCAACAACAGAATAAAACAACAAAAAGGAAAATCCACAGCTTTATATACACTTTGCACTCGCTATCACTGTCATTTAACTGTTGATGGTTTGCTGACTCAGCCGCTAAGTGATAAAAGAAGCGAATATCTACAACAAGTGGAAAAGTGAAAAAAGAAGTCTATTGGCTGAAAATATATCTGGTAATCACTGCAACTTGTTCCAGTGCAAATCGATCTCCTTAGCACATGTTCCTCTGGAGTCGCAGTCCCTTAAGTTCACGACAAAGTCGCCTGGAGCGTAGTGGATGTCGTCTTCACCAGAAGTCTCCAAAGCACTGTAGAAAGATGCAATTGTTCTCACTGGGACCAAGGCTGTCTTTGCAAGGAAGACTGGGTGCCACTGGAGAATGTGCAGCAGGGACGACTCGATGTTCTTAGGGAAGTTGTGGTACTTTCTGAAGAGGGAATCGGACCAGAACTCAAGCAACGACTTGCTGAAGAACGAGTGTTTCATTATGAACGAGTCAGTGTTGATGTCCTGGTCCAGCTGGGTGATTATAAGGTCGACGTCCTGGGCCTTCTGGTTCTTGAACGTGTGGATGAGCCCGCTAGGAGGGATCAACGGCTGGTCCTTGAGCAGGATCGGGTCGAGCACGTCTGGGTTCAGTAGGTACTTGAGCAAATCGACTTCGTATTTCATGATGAGCGAATTCTCGTCCAAGTACCAGAAGTACTTCGCATCTGGAAAGGCGTACATAGCACTTCTCATTAGCAACAGCTTAGCAAAGTGTCTGTAGTCCGTCTTGTCGTTGTCCTGCAAGTATGGCAAAAACTCCTGGAACCAACGGACGTAGATCCCGTACTTCTGGGTCTGTGCGTAGTTCACTCTGTTCTGTATGATCTTCGTCAATGGTGACAGTTCGTACTTCTCGAAGTCGATACCGGTGACAATGACGACTTCAGGAGTCTTTGGTCCTGCGAATTTCAACTTCCCATGATTAAGAAACGAGTTCTTGATCTTAGTCATCTGGCTCATCTCCTCGTTCATTTGGCTCATCTTTGGATCGTCATCTTTGACACTCTCGGTGACCAGGTAGGTTTTCGTTCCTTGGGGATCAATCTGGTAGTTGAACAGTTTTTTAACGGATAACTCTCTCAAGAAAGGAGCATGCTCGATGCTTGGGAAGATCAGAGACGACTTGGTGAGGACATCATTCTTATAGAAGCCATGGTACTTGATGAATTGGCTTGATTTCTTGTTGAAAGAGAATAAGGAAGAGCTGTTTGATGATGGTGCTAATAGCTGGTAGAGAATGAAGAAGACCACGACAACGGCCGTGGTGGCGACACTGAGCAGCTTGTAGTTCTTCTGCAAGAGCACATGTACCCTACCGTGCCTCTGGGGCTTGAACTTGCTGTTGTAGGACAATTGCATCGTGTTCCAGTACTCTATAGATATAAATACCTCTTTTTATTTACCTTTTCAACTTGGAATGAAAGAATTTCTACACTTCCGGATCGGGAAATCATAATCGATGTGTGTTCCAGGTATTTATTTCTGTATTTATTTATGTATTTACTACTCATTGTCACTGTCACTGTCTGCCCCATCTAGCAGTTTCTGCTCTAGTGCGTCTTCCTTCGAACTGTGTATGGCCTCTTTGGCCATCTCCTGTGTCAAGTAGGAATTCACGTCGTCCTGAAGCAAAGTGAGTCTTGCTCTCAGCACACTGAGCTCGTTTTGTGGGTCCAGCTCGCTAGGCTTGTCCTTGTCCACAATTCCTGCCTGGATCACATACGCTGAAGGACCTGTAGTCTGTCCGTCTGTTGTCAATTTGTCCACTGGAGCTTCACTGATGAAGTGCTTTGTAGTGTCGTTGTGTGTGTAGGTTCCTTCTGGGAGCATTGGATGATGATAAATCTGTGATACTCGTAATATAATAATGACAATGATAGACTAAATTTCACTATTGCTAATCCTCGATTATCTACTGTTGGTCAGTAACTATTTACTGATTCAATTTGATTCTGCTAATAGTTCGAGTGATTTCCGACTCATCACATGACTATTACCGGAACTCCTCTTTTTTCATCAAATTTTTTTTTCTTCAATGATTGTTGAAATCAAAGTAAAAAGAACAAGTAACATCACAAACATTAGAAGACAAGATGCCAGGCCAATCCTATCTCGTTGTCGACAGTGCGCTGTCCGACTCTGTCCTTGAGCTCTCCACCGTCATCGACCACTACAATCCAGGCACGGACTACGTGTCCAAGGTCAACTCTTTCGTTATTGAGTCTGAAGCCACTGAAGAAGATGAAGATGAAGAAGAGGTCTTGTTCAAAGATGAAATCTATAATGAAATTGCCACCACCACTCAACAATACCTTTTGGCGTTCCCAGAGAAGGAATTGGAGCCAATTTCCAATTTGATCATTTACATATTTTCATTCGTTCCAGAATCTTTTGAAACTTTAACAAAGACTTATTTACTTAAATTAATTGAAGTTTTCGAATTATTATCACAAACTAACAAGAAGAAGAACATTAAATCAATGGCGGTTTTATCAATCTTATCTAACGTTTTCAATTTCATCGAACCAAATAACTATGAATTCAAAAACTCAATTTTTGAAATAATTTTACAATTGATTGAATCTGTGCAAAATTCAGATTTATTATCCAATTTAGACGTTAAAACTTTATTAGTCTCCCGCGACAATGATCAAGATTTGAAATTAGCTAAAGCAAACTTGGTCAAATACTCAAACTTGATTAAACAAATTGATGAATTAAAATCGTTAGAAATTTCAGAATTAATTATTAACGAAATTGATTCTTCAGACATTGAATTAATCTCCAAATATTTAAAAAACTCATTAAACTCTACTAAATTAATTGACTTATCATCAATCTTGAAAAATTCCAAAATATCATCATCATCATCCACAGAAATAACCGAATTAATCTCAATAGTTTCAAATTATCAAACTTTACCAACCCCACAATTCCAATCAAAATTGTCCTCATCTTCAATCACTGATTTAAACAAAGATTTACTCGTCAATAAAAACAGATACTTAACATTATCAAAATTATCATTATCTAGCAATGAATCAATTTTATCATATGATGATTTATTACAAAACTTATCAATTGGATCAAAGATCGAATTAGAAAAATTCTTAATCTTTTCAATTCAAAAGAAAATCATTCAAGGTAAATTATCTCAATCCGATGAAAATATTAAAATTTACAAAATTTTATTAATCTCAAACGATTTAACTAAAAATGATTGGACTTCAATCAAAAACGAATTGAACGACTGGAAATTGAAGTTGAAAGAAATTAAATCCCTCATCGACTCTTCCAAGAAGAAAATCAAGGCATAGATGTGTATATTAAGATATAAATTGGTGTAATTAATGAACTTGTAGTCGTAATTTTAAGAGGAGACTTGACTTTTAGAAGATCAAATTTATATAATGTAGATTTATCACGTGAATGTCATATGAAAAGTCCATGCATTTAACATGTGACTAGACGCGAAAAAACGCGCTTGAAATTTCATTATTGTGCCTTCTTTATGCAGAATAACCTCAAATTTTGCGTGTTCTAGTTTCTTGTTTACAGGAAATTGTTCCTTTCAGTTGTTGCAAAGAAGTTAGTTGAGAAGCTGTAAATTGATGAATTTTCACTTCTTTTCTTTCTCTTTTCAATAAATTAGAAGAAAACATATCGAACAATGTCGTTCACGATTTATTCAGATGTCACTAATTCTGAAATGTTGTCATCATGGATTAATGATTTGAAGACTTCTGAAACTGAATACAAACCACATTTGTTAAATCTGATGACTTGTTTGTCTACCACTGCAACGAATACATCCATCACGCGTTCAGTCCAGCTGTTAATTGAACTTCATAATGAACTAAATAGATTCTTGTTTGAGAAGTTCACCCTGGAAGGGTTTATGTATTGGATAGAGAAGTCTATTCCAACTTATGCCAAATTCATCTCGTTGTATAATTTGACCCAAGATATGATTGAGATTGAAATTCAATTGATGAAGCAGCCATTGATTAGAATTAATCAACTTTATAAAAAGATCATTAAATTGAAAGGTATTGATGATGAGTTGAATGATGTCTTAATTAATAAGTTCAAGAAGTTATTAGATTTAGCTAAAGATAAGAATGAAATTCAAAATATGAATTTAGATTTGAACAATTTCTCATTTGATAAAGTTATTGAAGTTGAACAAGGGAGTGATAGTTATAATGCAAGAGTTTTACAATATTTTAAAGTTGGTGATATCTTGGAAAGAGATTATTTTGAATTTAAAATGATTCATCAAAGTAATAAATTTAATAAATTTGAGATTGTTGAAGTTTTGAAATTGAGACAAAATCAAATTGCCATCTGTTCAATTATTGAGGAAGGTGGTAGATCATTAATATTACCATTGTTGAAATTAAATGAATTTGAAATTGAACAAAATGATTTAGAAATAATTCATTTATCAAAAAAACTCAATAATAATTTCGAATTTAACCTTTTTTTACAATGTCCAGATATTAAACAAATGTTTAAATGGAACAATTCATTTAGAAACTTGAATAATTTACCAATTGAATATCAATTTACTAAAAAACTTTCAAATTTACAAAATTTAAGTAATGATAGAATTGGTTGTGGTTTAAAAATTGAAGAAAAACAAGAACTTTTGAATTTTAGTTCATTAAGAAAATCTTCACCAATCGAATCCAAACATGATTCATTAGTTGGATCTTTAACGTTGGAAAAATCTTCTCCGTTATTAGACATCACCAACAATTTTTCCAACGGATTAAGTATTACAGAATCAAATCAAACTAACAGTGAATTGAATTTGAACAAGTTTGATAAATACAAAAAACCATTAGAATTTGAAAAAACTAAAACTGTCAAGAAGAGAAAATCTATCTTCAACCTGTTCAAGAAATCAAATGAACCAAGTTTTGATATAGTTGTTAAAAAGCCATCATTAAATTCATTAAAACCAAATGATAACAACACTTCTTCTTCAACCCCAGCTCCTTCAGCTCCGCAAATCGCGTCTAGTACCCAATTATCGTTATCATCATCATCATTAGCAGCAGCATCGAAAAACTCTAAACCAAAGGAAACAATGGCTTCATTGAAAAGAAATTATAAAAACTTAACAATCAATACATCAACAACAAACATCTCTCAAAACACTACTGAGTTTTTACCATCACCATTTAATACCACTCCAACAAATTCAAATTTCAAAAAACTAACTAATGATGAAGAGATTTTATTAAATTCGTCAAATGTTATTAAGATTGTTAAAAACTCAATCATTTTATCAAAATGGAACTCCAAAATCTATAAATGGGAAATCATTGGTTCCTCAAACATTAAAAATAATACTTTAAAATTCTTAAATAATGAAATCACAAAAGAATTTTTTATTTCGCTTACTTCAAATGATTCCAAAACACCAGATTCATTAATCCCATTGAATAATAAAGTCACTAAAATTACTAAATCAAATGCAAAAGATTTACAATTACGTTGTTTGGATTCCATTAACCAAAATTCAAATCCAATAACTTTAACATTGCGTTGTTTGAACGTTTCTACCATGAATGAAATCTTTGATCAATTTGAAAATATTCTGAACTTCAATGACGATAAACCAGTGTTAAAAGTTAGTAATTCTTATGGCTCAGAAATTTTCGATGATGAAAAACCATCAAATTCAACTTCAATGAGTTCAATTTCTAACTTACAAGATGATATCATGACGTGGGGTATGCCAAATAAATTAAATCCAATTTATGGTTTGAAACAATCTTCATTATCAACATTGAGTTTGAAAACTCCAACTTCTGCAAACTCAACATCTTCATCAATTCAATTACAAAATTTACTATTGAGAAAAGATACTAAAATAAGGTTACATAAATTAGATGAAGATGATGATTGGATTCCTGTTTCTTTTGGTAAATTTTCAATCTATTCCAATTTAACAAATCAAGAATTTTCCAAATTTGAAATTTTGTACAATGATAAGAAAGATGGTGACATTAAGATGGATATAATAGTTAAGAATTCAAACTGTTCAAGAATAGGTAAATCTGGTATGATTTTTGAATCAATTGATGAATTTAATGGTGATGAATTGAAATACTTGTTAGAATTTAGAAATAATAAAGAATGTTCAGAAATTTATGAACTACTGGTATAAATAAAAATAATAGAATATATAACATACGCATGTAACTTAAAGATTAACTATGTAAAAAAGCATCTATGTGTTCTAATTATTTTTCTCTTTCTTCATATGATAAAATTGCTGCACTTGAAATATTTCTTCTTATGTCTTGATAATCGACATCATGAGTATCTTCAACTTCACCCCATCTTTCAGTTTGATATATGACTTCTAAAGTTGCTGCTTTGGCAATCTCTTCTAAAGTCTTCTCTATTCCAATATCCTGTAAGTTTTTACTCTTAGTTAAAATTGTCAATAATCCACAAATTAAAGATTTTGCACTTAACGTAACTTTTTCTAACGCAACTAAATCAAAATAATTTAATTCATGTAAAAATGCACTAACTTTTTCTTTTGTTTCTTCAGTTTGTGAATTACCTCTTAACCCATCTCTGTCTGAATCCAAATAAGTCAACTTTATATCGAAGAACTCTTCAACTTGTTTAATGATTGGTCTATAAAGGTCTTCTTGGGCTTGACGTAAAGTACCTTCATATTCAGCTTTTGGAGAGAACACTAATAAAGTATCAGTATCTAAATAACGCAACAAATCAGTAATAATAGACTCTTTGTCGCCAACTTTAACAGAAACGGTAGGATCTCTAGCAGACTCAGCTAAATCAATAACTCTTGAGGTCAATGAAGTCAATGGTAATGAATGTGGTTTAATGTTCAAACTCGTCAATGAACTCCATTCATGTTGAATTAAATGTGCCAAAATTGAGCGAGAGGCAGGAATTGCAAGTTTGTTACCCAATGGTGTACGTAATGGTTTGGAATCAAGTTCAATTTGTAATAATTTACCATCTTCAACTGGTTTGACATCGACTTCTTCCCAGAATTTAGTCAATGTTTTAGCCAGTCTGTTGGATTCAGAAACGATATTGTGTTCAATAGAAGTGTCTTTTCCCAATGGAGATGAGGTGTAACCTCTTTTCAAGACATTGAATCTCAATGATCTGGACATTTTAATGGTGGTTGTGATATTTGAATGAGTATTATATATGGCAAAAGTGTGTCAATTTTTCATTTTTCTTTAACAATCAAAAAAACAAAAATATTGATCTTGATCATCACCAATTCCAACTTTTTATTGATATCATATTAAACTCGCAATGTCAGTCAATGAACACGCACTCCAGAAGATCCTCGTTGAGATGGACACACAGCTCAAGCGGAACTCTGCTGCGTTGCAGGTCGTCAAAGCACAGATTGGCCAGAAAGAAGCCACCGAAAGACTGCTGAAGGCAACAATCAAGGAAATACAATCATCTAACAGCTCATCTGCAAACGTCTGGGAAGGCGTTGGTAAAGTCTTCATACAGACTCCATTAAAGGACTACACTGATAAACTCGATAAAGATGAACAAGGAAACCAGGAACAATTGAAAGCATTGAACATCAAACATGATTATCTCAAAATGTCTGTCGAGAAAACTGCTAAATCAATGCAGGCTATACTTACAGGTAAACAGCCAGAATGAGGATATATATGTTGCCAATGATTACTGATTTATAAATACAATAGAACCCCATTTGCCTAATTGTTTAAACTGCACTGTAGCCACCTCGATCACTTGATCCAACAATCTTGTGGAAAACTTCAGCAGCCAAAGCTGGTAATGATTTCAAAGTATCTATGAAGTCATGGAATGCATCTCCCAAGTCTGCTGGTGTTCTTGATGATGAGATCCATGAAGTTGTGACGATGTAAGTACCAAATAATAACACCATGATGATAAATAACCAAGTAAACCAACCCCATGAGTCGTCATCTTTTGGTGATTTTTCTTCACCATCCTTAGGAGGCACTGGAACTTCTTTGTTTGTCTTCAAACAAGCACCTGCGGTATTCCAATTCAACACAAATTGACCAGTCACGTCATTCCACTCTATAGAAATAGCTTTCTCTTGATCTGTTTCTCCTGAACAGTGTAAATTCAAATTAGCATTAATAGAGTTGGAGCCCCATGAGGATTCATCCAACTGGATAATGACATCAGTATCGTTAGAATCTATAACTTTATAATTTAATCCATTACTAAAGGCAATAACCTGTGTCTTTAATGGTTCTTGACCAGGCAATGAAACTTCTTGGATTCCACAGATTTGAGCATGTTTAGGACATTCAGGAGCCAACTCTGTTACTTGGTCGCATAGATTCAAATACCACGTTGTATTCGTCTTAGAAGGAGGCGTATCGTGAACTTGCGAACTTGTGGTAATTGCCATAAATACTTCTTGCAACTTATATTTATCTAATCCATTACTCAAGCAGTCAATAGCACTGGCTGTCTGTGAGAATAGCGTTGCTATCAATACCACCAATGCAACCAATGGCTCCAACACTCTATCACTTTTCATTGCTTCTTTTATCCTTGTTTAATCTATCACTCATTATCAATTGTGGAAATTGCCAATTAATAAAAAGTGCTGGTGCCTTAAAGCCCTAATCAGTCATGTGACTCCTATCTAAAAGCCCTAATCTCCAGATTTTAACACCCAGACAATACTTTTAAAATTTCGCGAAAGGAACGTCACTTCACTTGAAACCCAAACACCACCAGAGAGTTACGCTCAGTGAAAAATTCCATCAAAATTAAATAAAAAAGTCAATCAACACTGAATAACAATACCCTAAAAGACCAAATAATATATCAACAATGGCTCGTTACGGTGCTACCTCCACTAACCCAGCTAAATCAGCTTCTGCTCGTGGTTCATACTTACGTGTCTCTTTCAAGAACACCAGAGAAACTGCCCAAGCCATCAACGGTTGGTCTTTAGAAAAAGCTCAAAAATACTTAACTCAAGTTTCCAAACATGAAAGAGCTATTCCATTCAGAAGATACAACTCATCCATTGGTAGAACTGCTCAAGGTAAAGAATTCGGTGTCACCAAAGCCAGATGGCCAGCTAAATCAGTCAAATTCGTCCAAGACTTATTGACTAACGCTGCCTCAAACGCTGATGCCAAAGGTTTAGATTTAACTAAATTATACGTTTCCCACATTCAAGTTAACCATGCTCCAAAACAAAGAAGAAGAACTTTCAGAGCTCACGGTAGAATCAATGCCTACCAATCTACTCCTTCCCACATTGAATTAGTTTTAACTGAAAAGGAAGAATCCGTTGCTAAAGCTCCAGAAAACTCTATTGCTAGATTATCATCTAGACAAAAAGGTAGATTAGCTACTCAAAAACGTATCGCTGCTTAAATTTAATCCAAAATAGATTTAAAAAGGTTTATTTGTTATTTTTAATGTGGTTTATATTATAAGTTGGGTGTGTTTTTAATGTACAGAAAAACAAATCATTTGTGAAACAAGAATAGGATTGATGTAGCAAAGAGTTTTTATCATTATCATTATCATGGGAGTCATTATTTTGAGAAAGTTAAACTATTAAATTGTTTTTGATCTTACAAATGTCTTCATTATTAAAATTTTTTCTATCGATGATCAATGACCCAAATGCACTTAGGATACTGTCAAGAATCTCTACTTTCGTACTTTCTATCGTCTACTTTCGTATTTTCAATTGTAATTGTCACATATGCTTAAGATTATAAGATCTGTATCAACTGATGGTTGTTACAGTTTTATCAAGTTTACCAACTTCTGGAGTCAATGTACCATGTAAGCTCATTACATAGATACTCATCAACATGATTAAACAATGTAAACCAAAGCAGTAAATAAGAAATAACATCCTACTTGTCTTATTAGCCAATATAGCTTTAGCAAAACTTAGAAAGATTCTCTCTAATGGAGATAACTTTGATGCAATTCTTTCTTGTTCGTGTTGTCTGAACTTGGTGAGTGGATGTAATGATTCTTCATAATTATTTTCGATTTGACTTTCTTGATCTTGATAATGATTGAATCTATTAACAGTACCTTGTTGAAATGAGGATAAGTACCTTGTTCTTTCAAATAATTCAGTATTACTTTTTTTCAATTTTGAAATCTCCAATTTCAGTTCATTAATTGTGAGTGTTTGTTTCTTCAATTGTGATTCTAATTCAATATTTCTTGAACGGAATCTATCTCTTTGTGAAGTAATAATTGGTAACACTGATAACGAATTATGACTATTTTCTTGTTCTTCATCAATGCCACCACCAGCAATAGATGAAGCTGGAGATAATCTTCTATGACCACCACCAGTTCCTGTTTTCTTAGTGAAGTTTGAAACCATACTCATTGTATCAAATTTTCCATTATGACTCGAAATTGAACTGTCTATTTGATTTAAATCATTTTCTAAATCTCTGTTAGATTTGGTTAATTTATCAATTGTTGCTTGTGATTCATTTAATTTATCTTCTAATAATTTGATCTTGTTTTCAAATTCAGCTTGAGTTGATCTATATTTGATTAAATCATCATTTAATTTTCGGTTTCTTGATATTAAAATCTCATCTAATTGATTATCATCTTCAGCTTGTTTGTCATTATTCAAATTTTCTTCATCTTCTTCTTCATCATCTGAATCAAAATCATCAAATGAACTCTTACCTGCATTGAAATGGTCACCACCAAACGAAATTAAACGTAATGTATTCAATTCGTTCTTCAAATCATCATAATCTTTAACTTTTTCCAATTTGGTATTCAAATCTTCCTTTTCTTTGGTTAAGGACTCTAACGATTTCGTTAAACGATCGACTTTATTATTAAAACCCTTATTAGTTTGTTCTTGTTGATCAAGTTTATTAATAAGTTGAATGTTTTCAAATTCCAATTGATTCAACTTGGTTGCGTTATCATTTTCGGAATCTGTTTGAGCTTTTTTAATCTTTGTTTTCCTCAATTCATCCATTAATTCTTCATTTCTTATTAGTAATTGACTGATTCTCTCTTCTTTTAACTCTAATTCATTATTCAAAAGATCGTCTTTTTCCTTTTCTTTAGCAGCTGCATCTTCTCTAGAAATTTCATCATCTTTCTTAGTTTCATTAATTTCGTTCACTTTAAGAATAAAATCTTCAGAAACCGTACATCTTTTAGTCAATGAATCGATTTCACTCTGGTACTGTTTCAATAGAGTCTTAAACTCTTTCAATTTCAATTCATCAGTTGCTAATTTCTTAAAACTCTTAGTATTTGATGCTAACTCTTTTCTATTCTGGATAGATTTGAATTGAAAACTCTTAATCTCCTGAATATGTTTGGAGAAATCAGGCTCACTCAATTCACCAGACCCTTCAGCAGCCTGTTGGTCCTTTTTGGCACTCATGCTTCACAATTGCAGTAGTTGTTTCAACAAAAGCAACAGACGCTTTGGTGTTCACAACAATAACAAAGGTTCCATGTTCATTTCAGACCGTTTTGCTGTATTCATCCTTACACCAATTTACCTACAATCAATCAGTTAATTACAAAAGGATTAGGGTATAATACTAATACTAAGGGGTAAAATTGATCATGTGGGGACTAGCCACTCCAGTAACGATAAGTCTGTGGAGTTTCAATACTTATTGGTTTCAAGTCATCTTCTTCTTCGATTTCGTTATTAGCATTGGAACTACTATTTGTGTCATTTCCAATATCATTCTCCAAGTTTTTAGAAAACTCGTTGAATGAATTAATTTCAAATCTTGGATTTCTTGTTAGCAAGTCTTTAATTTCTGTGATTTTTTGGTCAATCAATTCTGGTGAATTTGTTGAACTTTTTAAATTGTCTAATTTTGATATTACTGAGTTGGTTAATTTTGCAAATGATAATCTATCAAGGAATAACTCTTCTTTTTCTTGTTGAATCGATTTCTTCTCTAGGCTTAGATTTTCTTCAATTGTTTCCAATTTCTTCAATTTCAGATCAATCTTATTCAACTGTGTGTTTACTATCACATTAGTCAATTTATTCATTTCAATTTCTTCATTTGTTTTGAAAATGTGAGATTTTGCCCCAACTGTTGAAAACGCAATCTTAGAAACCTCTTGTAATGATGCACTGTTATCTACTTTCTTATTACCTTCTTGAAATTCAGATTCTAATGTTTTCTCAATGTCTTTTTCATCTATGAATTTGATAACGTTTTCTGTTGTCTTCTTGACTATTTCTGGATCAACTAATGAAGTTAAAAAGGCTAAAGTAGATAAGACTGGATTATCAGCTTGATTAAATGGTAAATATGGTGCATATTTCAAAATATTTTTATCATTAGTATTAGTATTGTTGTTGTTTAAGAATTTATCTTCAATTGGTAATTTTAAAAATCTTAGAATACATTGCTCTGAAGTATGGGTACCAACATGTTCTGCAATTTTGTTCCAATCACCATTAAACTTGAGTAATCCTTCTAATAACTTCTTCAAGTCTGCTTTTTTCCATCCATCATTAATGGATTGTGATATGTTTAGTTTAGTTCCATTACTTTCTTCGCCAGATTCTTTAACTTTCTTGTTATTGGTTTCTGTCTTGACATGGTCGTCCCTTGATCTTTTTGCACCGACTAATTCTTTCAATTTATCTATTTTAGTATTTTGTAATAATGGTTTAAATGGTTCAAACGGAAATAGACCCCTTGGTGCATCATATGTAACGTTATAATCACCAGTATAAGGTGGTTCAACAGCTGTTGGTTTAAACTCAGCATCAACTTGATAGTTGATCAGCCCCCATCTAGACAGGAATCTATGAAGTCTTAAAATAGTACCAACATCACCAATCAAAGACCTTCTTGCTGCTGTCACTGTAAGGTAATCATTTGGATTTAATCTATAAGAATTGATCAGGAAGTTTCTATACTTGACATATAACGTTGGTGTTTTTGAGGGGTTTTTATTCGTGAAGAACTCAGGAAGGGAATTTTTTTCAATGTCGTGAATCTTTTGAAAGTCAAACCAGGCAGCATATGAAGGAATTACTATGTTATGAGTTTGAGGTACATATGGCTCATCTTCGCGTTTCTCTTCTTCTTCAATATTGGTAGAGTCAGGCACCTGTTCATTCGCTTGTTCTTGTTCTTGTTCTTGTTCTTGTTCTTGTTCTTTGTCTTTAGTGCATTCTTCTTCATCTTCTTCCTCATCTTCCAAGTCTTCATCCTCGTCTTCTAAGTCTTCGTCTTTAATCTTTGGTGTGGTTGAGGTTCTTTTGATATCTTCAGTATTACCTTCATCATCTTCGTCATCACTTTCTTCGTCGTAACTGGCATCACCCTCTTCATCAGGTATTTCACCAATATCAGCATTGAGGTCTTCATCGTTGATACTGTCGTTCTTCACGTCGTTATCAACACTGTTTTTATTTGGCTCCTCCTGACCAAGGACCACCTCATCAAACAACGAGTCTGCAGTATTCAGGCTCCCTAGTGGGGCATCATTGAGGGATAGGTCTCCATCGCCATCCGTGATCCCGGTGCTCAACAAGTTATCGGCATCAGCGTCCATATCCAAACAATTGCAACGTCTTTTAAGCTGTCTTTCTTAAAAGTAAACAAAATAATCAAAACTTCAAGTTTTTTTGTCGTTTTTTTGGCTTACGTTTTTCTTATGTCATCTCCATTGTTGACTTCCTGAAACGGAAACTCCAATTCTGAAACAAGTTTTTTCAAACTTCCCTTCTAAATACTTAAACTGACTCAAATCTATACAATTGACGGTATAAAACTTGATGGGCATCAATAGGACAGTATGAGATTGGTCAAACTCGCATTGAGAGTTCCTGCTTCTTCAGGGAAGCCTCTTGAGCTGCCCTCATTTGCCCTCACGAGTGAAGAGAAGTCCAATATCAAGTCATCTCCATTCTTCAGAGACATCATTGAAAAGGCATCTATAGAGCCTTCGAAAGAAAAGAAGGTGGAAAAACCAAAGCCAGACTACATACAAAGACTCACTGAACACATACCTTTGAATAGGGACAGTATACTATCAGATAAGTTACCAAAGGGTCTTCCATCACCATTTGAAGTTTATAAGAAATCAGATGAGTTAACTAACGGCATGAACGAATCATATATTACAGCATTCGGTGAAACAGCATACAGAGTTCCAGTGTCCTTATTTCCTAGATTATCAGTCACTAAGCTATTAACGAAATCATGGTGTGAATTAAGAGACTTCTATAGAATTTACGCAGCAGGTGAGCCTAAAACTGAAAGTATGGCATTAGGTAGTAAATTACATCAAGAATTAGAAAACACATTACATCCTCCAATCAATTATACTCAAATTGAGGAACTAGTGAACGTTCAATTTGATTATGATCTCACTGGTGTTGAGCTAAGATGGATGTTTGAAAATCTATTAAGATTAAGATCTTTGTTAACTGACGGCGAAGCAAGAGAATTATACATATTTGGGTTTCTCAATATCAATAATGGTGAATTGATTAGGATTAATGAAAAGAATGATTTGAGTGAATTTGTGCCTATAACTGGTATGATTGATTATTTAAGGTTAGATAAATCTCATCCATTCTATGATGACGATATTCATTCTTTCATTAAGCAAGTTGAAAATGAAGATTTATCAACAACTAGTTTATCGGTTATTGATGTCAAGACGAGATCTGTTCCTTTTATACCCAAACAACCTTCAGTTGTTGAGAGTTCTAAACTACAGATCATGTATTATGCTCATTTCATTAAACAATTTGACACTTTTGAGAATTCGGTCAAGTTGTTTGAGACGTTTTTCAAATATAAGGGAATTGATATTGATGCACCTCTTGATTTAGCTGTTATTATATCATTTTTAGATAAGTTTGAGAATATATTCCTTAATGATTTTAGATTGATTCAAGAAGGTGAAATACTTCATGATTATTTGAACGTTCCAAATACAGGAAGTTATGAACCTTTAGAACTTGAACTTGAATCTCCAGTATTAAGATCGTTCCTGGATAATTGGGCGCAACCAATTACGTTAAGGTACTTTATTTTAAGAAATACTCAGCTACTGTGTCAATTATCTAAATTGGTTAATGCTAATGATTTGAACATCCAATATTATTTTAAAGATGCATTATTTAAAGAGGTTAATTTTTCTTATGATGAAGATTTGATCTCAAAAAACAATGAAAACTCCATGAATTTTTGGTTTGGTAGAAAATATCCAGAACCAATTGAGGCAACATATTCAAATGCAACAGGAAAGTGTAAATACTGTGATTTTAAAGATTATTGTCCAGTTTATGAAAAGGCTATGACTATTCATTAATGTTCTATATATTAATTTGGCGGTGATACGTCATTATTTATTATTTGTATAATCGAATAGTTGACGATTAATTGAATATCATTCGTAGGTTGAGGTGGGAACTCTCAGCAATTTGATCATTTGCATTTGTTTAGTTTTTCTGACTACAATTCAAGGTTGAACATCAAAAAACGAACAGAAAACAATCTAGCAATTTTTTATATACACAATCTAGGACAAATAATACTTGGCCATTTCATACGCAGTCCAACAAATAGCAGTACTTGGGACGTTAGAAATAATTCTTGGTTTCAAACCTTTCCAAAATCCTGAAAACCCTTCTAATTTCCATAATAACTTAGTAGCTTCAGTGAACCTTGTGACTTTCATCTCTGCACCATCTGTTTGCAAAAAGGTTTTAACAACGTCTAATGGTGTTGTCAACGCACTGGCAACACCACCAGCAATACCACCAGAGATACAATGTTTCAAAGGATCATGTTCACCATTTGGATTGATTAGTTTGACAGAACTTTCATAAACAATGAAATTCAATGCAGTAAATGGAATAGTCATCATTATTGTAGTTGGATAACTGTAATAGAAACTTCTAAAGCCTTCTTTTTTGTAAACTTCGCCAATGACATTAAAAACGTTAATTTTTCTTTGACCTTCATAAATTTGCATTCTTTGTTTAATAACATCGAATGGATTCATCAAAGCTTCAGAAGTGATGGTTGCTGCACTACCTGCAATACCAATTTCTAAAATGTTACTATCTTTATGGTTATTTATCAATTGTTTCTTGACGTACTCGTAAGTACCGAAATAAACGGCATGAGCAGGACCAGCACCAAGAACGACAGACGTGATACCCCTCCATAACGACATCCAACCCTCAGTTTTAGAAATATTGTAAACGCTTTTCAAAACACCACCAGAGATCTCACTTTTTGTGGAATCTTTCAAAGTTTGCATTCTAGTCTTCAATGAATCAACTGGATACATCACAGTATGTTCAAGAATACCTGCAAATGCCCCGGCTATAGCTTGGGCTGACAATGTGGCACCCTCAGGAAGGGCTTCGTAGTCTATTTCTTCAGGGAGTGGATGTGATTCTTGCATGGTTGTAGTATCCAACAATATGAAATGAATTAATTGGAATTGGAATTAATTAATATGTGTCTGGGGTAAGTTGATGCGATGAGAGAGCTTAATAAATGAAAGAATATGAAGGAAATTGACCTGATTTTTGGACTATCAGTGATGAATTACCCTAATGGATCTGAATAGTAGGTCTAGGATAGTTAAACAACAGCTGGTATGCGATTCTGTTGGGGTAAATGGCTTTTGGGTGTGTTCCAAAGGCTTAAAAGTGTCGATGAACGAATTTTCAGAATTTTTTTTTTCACTTACATGCCTAAAGAGCAAAGATGAATAAATTACAAACTATATAAATAATGCCCGTATAAAGACCTCACTATTCAATAATCGATTCCTCATTTCAAGTGAACGGTCTTTTGTGTCATATTTCTCTTCGTGCTTCATGTTCATGATTGCCTTCAACTGTCCAAAGTTCTATGGTTGAACTATTCTCATTTCCCATGACAAAGCTGTATCTGTTTCTGTTCCTATTATCCTGTGTATCTTCGGAAATTGCCCTTGATGGCGTGTCGCTGTTTTCATTATAAATTATTTCATTAACTGATTCAGATTGATCTTCATTTCGTTCAAAACTTTCACCAACCTGTGTTGAATAAGTATTGGAACTTGTCTCATCTGTTCTAACTCTAAATTGAGTTTCATTTTCTTCAGCAAGGTCACTAAGATCATGGAATAAAGCTTCCCTTTCTGGATTAACATCTGCCTGATTAAGCATTTGTGTTCTTCTTCTAACACGTCTCGTCCATGAAGTCATTTGTACAGTGTTATTATTGGGGTTAGCATCATCTTCATTATCAACATCTAACTCAGAACTTGGTGCCAAACGCAGACGGGTTCTTGGACTTGGTCTTCTTCTGAGAATGCTAATTGTAGTGCGTCTCTGACGTCTTCTTGCATCGTACCCTAAGCTCTGGGAATCATAATTTGTTTCATCATCATCATTGTTATCACGATCATTTCCATTCTCTTGGTTAGTCCTCACATCATTGTAAGGACTCAAAAAGGTAAGTCTGATATTATCACCTAAATTTCTTCGTATTGAATCAGCCTCCCTTTCCAGAGTTTGTAAATTTTCTCTAAACAAATGTTCATCATGGACACCATCAGATGTATTATCGTTATTTGAAACACTAGTGGTTGAATAATCATGAGCTGATGTGGTATTATTGGAATTGTGAAACGGAATCTCAGACTGATTCCATATTCTTGCGTTTCTTCTTCTCAGAGAAGTCTGGGGAGAATTCTGATTTGTCTCCTGTACTGAAGTAGTTGTATCTCTAGTTGTATCACCTTCACTTATACGAACCCTTTTCCTACTTCGTAACTTCTGTCTCTGTGGACCACCTTCCACGATCTGTCTAATAAGAAGCCCCATTTATGAAACTTTAACTTAATGGAGCAAACAGAGCAACTTCCAATGACGATATAATGGGATCAAACACCATCAACTTCCAATTTTTGCGCTTTATAATAAATTTTGTGTCAATTTTACACACAAAAACACGAAATCGAGAATCTGCCATATGCTCATTATTGAAAACACCCAAACATCTCCGTGCAAGTACAAAAAAAACTCAAATTTTGTAATTTCTTACTTGATTCTTTTCACTTTTTTCCTTTCCTTACAAGATACAATTACGCATTCTATTCACTGCATCATCAGTGTTATATGTTGATGAATGGAGGGGAAAAGAATGCAAGAACAATCTTCGACGGCGACCTCACACTGAAAAGCACGGGAGTATTCTGAATACCATCACGTCTTGTTTGGTAACTGCGCTTGCGAGATATACTTATTACACCATAATAAACTCATTCTAATATTGATTAATTGAATAATAAACAATTCAAAACTAAAACAAGCATTTCATTGTAAACGTCGTTAAAAATGGCAAGGCAATGACTAAGAGTGGATATTGAATCATGTAACATAATGCTAAATAATCCATCTGATGGAATCTATGATCATCAACAGGACTGTAAAATGCAGTGATATAAATAAGACTTGTAGCATTTGGTAAACACCAAACAATTGTACAGATGAATTTCAACATTCTATCATCTGGGAAAAAATTGGCTTTTGATAATCCTAAAATGATACAAACACCAATTATTGGTGATATTACCAATTTGTAAATTGACAAACATAATGGAGTGATCCAGTATCCTTGTTGCATTTCACCAACTGCTAGTCTAGATAACGTGGATCCTAAAATCAATAAACCTAATGGAACACAAGCGTTACCCAAGTAAGCGGTGAAATCCATAATAAATGATAATGGAGGCATTTCATCAGGTGCATTAGGAATATGGACAAATGGTTGAGCAGTGACGAATAAACCTTTAACCCAAGGAATCATGGCAATTATAACTGCAACAACTAAAACAATTGAGATTGGTTTTTTCATATTATCCAGAAAGAATAATAAAACCTTTTTAAATTTTGATTTTTCCTTCAGTTTTACATCTTCTTCTTCTGTAATAACTGTTAAGTCAGTGAATTGTCCTGGTCTAACTCTTGAATTAACTCTTTTCAAGGCATCTGCTTCTGAATACACATTAATGATATCAGTCATAGTTTGGGTTTGTTGATTTCTAATTTCTAATGCTGAAGTATGCGATATATGTTTGGATAAATTAGAACCATTGGAAGAAGTTCTTGAAATGATAGAGGCTGAACTTGACGCATGTAATGGACGGGCATGGATTTCATTAATGTTCTGAGGTTCTTCAATTTCTGAGATTTCATCGTCAACTTGATCAAAATCTTCTTCATCGTAAACAATTGTCTTTTTTTTGTCTCCAAATGAGGATTCAATATCCTTATCAAGATTTTTTATCTGTTGATCAAAATCATACCCAATCAATTTATTCAAACCCAAGTTGAATTGAAAGATGATTTGAAACATGGTGAAAATGCAAACGTAACTAATACCCATTTCACCTTCCTCATCGGCAAATGCAATACCACCAATTGCAAAAGTTTGTAAATAAGCAATAGGCAAATCTGAAATATTGGATAAAAGACCAATTGCAACAGAACTACCTTTAAAATACTTCGGTTTGTTCAATAAATATGATAAATAACCAAAAATTCCACCAAATATCATCGATAAACAAAACACGAGACCAATGATACCTATCTGTTTAATATCACTAGACTGTAGATTTGTAACCATTTTATTGAATAACAAACAAGGTAGTGCCAATGTCACGACAATATCACTGAGATTTCTAGCAGTATCCACAGTGAGGATGTTTCTTCTCCCTAGATAGAACCCACAGCCTATGATAAGGTATATTTTGAAAAAGGGCTTCACAGCAGCATAGATGATACTTCCCAAAGGTAAATCAGAAACGGTCATCTTGATGCGTCTACACCTTGTACAGGAGGTTTCTGCGGTTCGTGCGTATGTGAAGTCGCTATGTTTGAGCTGAAAGAGCCTGTCAGGACCTGTGTATCCTTATGTTATATCGAACTCCAATGAACTTACCACTGAACTTTGTAGTGACTACTCAGTTTTTTTTCTGGTTGGATCTTTGCCAACATCAGCGAGAAAAGAACGCGGTAGAATTAGACTATGCGCGGTATGGGCGCAACGGTGGGCGGGCAGAGTTCCAGTAAGTGTGGGAGGAAAGTGCAGTTCAGTGTGGCAACGGAAGATGCTAATTGGGCTAACAGGAGAATATAAAAGAAGATAAGTTTGCACTTTCTCTGCTTTACGCTTTACTTATGTGCAGTTTTATTATTCTTTATAAACTCTGTATCAATTTCATCTGCTTCCTGTTGAAACTTGTTGCAATGTCTCCTCTGTTCTCCGGGGGCATTAAACAGCACAGATTAGAGCCCAAATTATAAAGACAAACACTCTCAACACAAATTCATTCGGCCATCGACACTTTCTTGTATTGCACCCTCTCCATAAACTCAAACAACAACAACATCAACAACAACTCTCAAATCTTTCTTTAGCCCTCTTACACCCGATTAATACCGCGTTTATGAACAAAAAGAGCCATGGGCTCATTTCTGCTTAGTCAGCGTTCCGCTCTTTGCTCCTCGGCTTCACAGTTTATTTCTGTGGAAACGGTCGAAGCCTTAATGCAGAAAACAGCATCTGGCATTGTTTGAACTTTAATCTTTTTTTCTGCCCAACTGTATAAAAGAAATTCAGCATCTTTAATTTGAACTGTTTTTGTTTTTGGTTTTATCTCAATCTTCTTTGCTACCTCTAAACGTAAACATGGCTATCGGTGCTACAAAGGAAGAAGAAAAAGCCTTGAGAGACGCTGCCTTGTCTGCAGCAAACGACTCACAATCCAATATCCCAAACTCAACAAGTAACCCTTCGGTCAGAAGCTCACAGTACTCTTTAGCAGAATCACAAAGCACAGGAACCACCGGTTACGAAAGCGCTCGTTCCTTTGTCGATCCTGAAGTCGAAGAAGAACAGCAAGAAGCCCAAGACCAAGCCCATGACAACACTCTTAACCATGATACACAATCAATTGAAACTTTACAAAAACAAATAACACCAACTCAACAGATTGAACCTGAGAAAGCAACTGCAGCAGTGGTGCAACAAGAAGAATTATCTCAAAGTGATGATGCTCTTTCTCAATTAACTCAAGATGAAGATGCTGTTGAAGAAACTCCATTCAACCCATCTGATGATTACGCTACAGAGCCAATCCCCTTAGGAAGAACTAAGTCCATGCAATCATTGGCCAAATCTCGTAGATCGTTCAATGATGACGATTCTATCTATGGTATTCCACAATCTGAACGTCCAGATTTGAGATCAAATCAATCAGAGTCTTTCCATTTAGCATTAACAAGAACAGTTTCAAGAAAATCCATCTCAAGAAAATCTTTGAAAGAAGACGCCAAAAAGGCCATTCTTGAAGGTGAAGAAGGTTTTGAAGAAACTTCAGAAGAAGGCGTTGACCCATCAAGTCTAGCATGGGATGGTCCTGAAGATAAAGAAGATCCAAAAAATTGGTCACATACTAAAAAATGGATAATCACAATGGTTACTGCGTCCATTTGTCTTGTCGTTTCTTTAGGTTCCTCATTGTACGTCTGTGGTGTTCCTGATATCATTGTTGAATTCAGAATTTCTCAAACTCTAGCTATTTCAGGTTTGACCTTTTACTTAGTTGGTCTTGCATTCGGTCCAGTCTTGGCTGCTCCTATGTCTGAAATGTTTGGTAGAAGAATCGTTTACATTACATCATTACCAATCTCAATGTTATTCGTTATGGGTGTCGGTTTATCTAAGAACGTTGAATCCATCTTGGTTCTTAGATTCTTTGCCGGTTTCTTTGCATCACCTGCAATGGCGGTTGCTGGTGGTACAATTGCTGATATCTGGGATTTCGAATACATGGGTTTAGCGATGGCAGGTTTCTGTTTGGCTCCATTCATGGGTCCTGTTTTAGGTCCAATCATTGGTGGTTTCGTTGCTGAAAACAAAGGTTGGAAATGGACTATGTGGGTTAATTTAATGTTTGCAGGTGCTATTTTAATTCCAGTCTTGCTTGTTCCTGAAACTTATAAACCAATCTTATTAAAACAAAGAGCTAAAAAGAGAGGAATCAAATTAGCTAAACCAAAAGCAACCCCAATGCAATTACTTAAATTCATTCTTTTAGTCACTTTAATGACACCAATAAAAATGTTATTCGTTGAACCAATCGTTATGGTTTTCTCAATTTACATTGCTTTTGTCTTTGCTGTCTTATTCGGTTTCTTTGAAGCTTACCCAATCATTTTCAGAGGTGTTTACGCTATGAGCTTGGGTATTTCTGGTTTATGTTTCATTGGTGTTATGGTTGGCTTCATCATAGGTACCGCATTATACGTCTATATCGATAGATTCTACTTTTTCCCAAAGAACCCAGATGGAACAAGAGGTAAACGTGATGAAGAAGGTAATTTGATTATTCCAGCTCCAGAATCAAGATTAATTCTATGTAAGATTGGTTCAATTGCTTTACCAATTTCATTATTCTGGTTGGGTTGGACTGCAAGAAGAAAAGTCCATTGGATTTCTGCAGTTCTTGCAGGTGTTCCATTCGGATTTGGTTTGATCTTAATCTTCTTTGCCACAATGATCTACTTCTCAATGTCATATCCTCCATTATCCTTAGCAAGTGCTTTAGCTGCCAATAATTTTTTCAGATACTTGTTAGCTTCAGTTTTCCCATTATTCGTTGTTCAAATGTATACTAATTTACACATTGACTGGGCCACTACACTATTTGGATTCATTGCATTGGCAATGGTTCCAGTTCCTTGGATTTTTGAAAAATGGGGTGCCCAATTAAGACAAAAATCCACATTTGGTTACGCTGCGATGTTCAAGAAAGCACAAGAAGAAAACGAAAGATTACAACAATTACAATCTGAAGTTGAAGGTGAAGTTTTGGATGAACAAGAAGAAATGGAAAGATCAATCAGTGCATCTAATGCTCAAGCAACTCCTTATAAAGAAGAAAACACAAGTTCAGACATAGAATTCAAACAAGACAATGTTGAAAAAGTTTAAATCAATTCATCATTGTTTAAATGAAATGATTATACATTATAGATAGATACCCTCTTTTTCAAACCGATTAATATTGTTCCTACATGGTGACTAGTTGCATTTTAATATTTACTTCCTTAATAAATAACCATGAAATAAACTAGATGTAGAGTATTTCGATCTTTTAGTTTTACATGCCATGAAGAGACTTTGGTACAAAAATATTAAACTACAAAATACCTATAAAACAATCAGTTTTATAATATTAATAAAATTTATACAAATTTCTTTTACTTCCTCATTTAAATAACTTCAATCATTCTATTGAAATGCTTCTGGTGGGATTTGTCCAGCTGCTCTACTTTGAGTGAAACTGTTTAATGCATGATCATAATTCCAACCACTTTGTTCCGCCAACATCAAAGTGAATTGAAGATTCAATTTAGTCTCAACGTGTAACCTAGCAACCATTTCTCTCTGTGCTGGTAGAACAGTAGGAGGTAATTGTAACGACTGTGCAATCGCAGCAAGATCTTGTGGGTTTGAACTTGGAGGAGCAGGTGATGGAGATGATTGTAATTGAACACCACCAGCAGGCGTCACTGATGGTTGTTGCTGTTGTTGTTGTGCTGGTTGGTTTTTCGTTTCGTTCCATGCATCAGGGTTGGCTAATGGTCTAACTATTAACAAATCAGAGGCGATCACTAATCCGTTACCAGTAGGGACAATGACAAAAGTTCTATCGAATGATTTTGAAGTGAGTTTGTTGTTTGAAGTACCGCCTGATGGTAAACGTCTATTTGATGACGTTCTTGCTGTTGAATCAATGTCAGGTTTGCCAACTTCATCAAATGAACCATGAAGTGATATTATAAACCCATTTACTTGTGGAAATCTCCAGGCTTCAACTGAGTATAAGGATGGTTCTTCAGTTAGTTTATGCTTTGTTTTTGGAAGTTGTTGGAATAGTTTAAACGTTTGTTCAGGACCTTTACCTAGTCTCTGTTGTCTTGATTTTTCACTTGAAACTCTTGATAAGTTTCTTGAGACTGGGATGTAGTAACCGAATGCAACGTTTGCAGCTTGGGCATCATTAGGAACTGAAGAGTCAACAGCGATGGAAAATTGTGATTCTTGTTGATATAGTTGTAATAGTTGAGATCTGTCAGTATCCCAAAACTGTAAGAAATTTGCTAAAAACTGAGTTGAGATTTCTTGGATTTGAGAATCCTCAAAAAAGAATTGTTTGGCGTTAATAGGTAGTTTATAAATAAGATTTAGTTTTGATTCATCTCTGATTGTAATACCATCTAATAATACAACTTTTGGAAAATTCTTCAAAATCTCATTCTTGTAATTAATATCATTGCAAATTGGATTACCAACGAGTATTATCTCTCTTAAATTCTTGAACTTGTTCTTCCAGATGTCCAAAGATGACAATTTTGTTAATTTGTTATTTGAAATGGATAAATTGATTAAATTTGGATAAGTTTGGGCCAAAGTTGTGACACCAGTCAAATCGGCAAGGTTATTCTCTGACAACGAGACACTTTCCACCACAAAATTTTCTTGAGAAGCTAGTTTCATCAATGCAGGAAACATTCTACTCTGAGTAGACATTGAGCTGAATATCCCATTCTGTTGCAATTCCATATCACTTGAAATGTTAGTCAAATCTAACAACTTCGCATCTCTGTTGTATCTTCTGTACAAGAACTTTTTCAACATGTCAATAGTATTAGAAGTCTGCTGGGACATTCTCTTCGTGATCCGCAGTGAGTTCCCTGCGAACCTGACACCAGACCATCTGATCAATGACTCTGCATCCGCATTGGAACGAACAGTACCTACGACCTTGTCACCTTGGATGAACGCATTCGACACGATTATACGCGTCTTTCTCGTCAAGAAACTAAGCAGGTCCTCTTTTGAGGCCCCCTGCCATCCGCCTATCTCGACTTCGGTTCCACTCTGCCCATTATTGAACGACATCTTCCTCTTCGCAAGAATTCTGCCTAACAAACTTCTCGATGAGTTCCAAACTTGCAAAGAAAAAAAAAATAACACATCAAAAATTCGCGAAACCTTTCCAAAATTTCTTCCAAATTTCTTTCAGTGAAAAACTCAACACGTATCACATCAACAAACACCAGAAAACACCTTCAATGAACTCGAGATACGCGTATGACGAGAAGGCCGAGACGTGGCCTGTCTTCGTGCTCGCTGTGGTATCCGTGACCACTGTCCCTGTGACGCTGGGCTCACTGTACAGCCGTTTCTTTGGAGCACACGAAGACGCCATTCAGGGCCCTGTTCAAGGTGCAATTGTCGTTGAAGAGTCTGCTTCGTCTCCTAAAGAAGTCAAAGACTACCGTGTCAAGGCGAAGAAGAAGGCGTTCTGGACAAAAAAAATCATTTTCATGATCCTTGGTTGGTTGGTGATGGGTGCTTTAATTTATCATATTCATAATCATGAAATCGAATCAGTGTCAAATAGTTTTGATCCTTATGAAATCTTAGGAATTGACTTTGGTTCTACCGACAAAGAGATCAAATCCCATTTCAGAAAATTGTCAGTCAAGTTCCATCCTGATAAAATCGGAAACGAGGCGACTGAAGAAGAAAGAAAAGAATTAGAAGATAAATTCGTCTTGATCTCAAAAGCTTACCAAGCTTTAACTGATGAATCTGTCAAAGAAAACTATGAAAAATACGGTCATCCAGATGGTCCTCAAGAGACTTTCCACGGTATTGCATTGCCTAAGTTCTTAATTGAAGGTAAATTATCTTCACCTGTTTTATTGGCTTTGTATATTATTGTCATTGGGTTTGTTTTACCTTCTATTGTTTCAAGTTGGTGGAGTAATACAAGAGCTTATACTAAGAAAGGTCTTCATAATGATACTGCTGCTCTATTTGTTGAAAAATTGTTGAACTACAATCCTTCCAAGATTATTAAATTAGATGATATTTTGAATTATTTAAGCCAATCTTTTGAATTACAAGAATTTGGAACAAGGGAAGAAATTTTAACAATCTTAAACAAATATTTGGAAAGAAATGGTGCATTGACATCTAATGAATTATCATTGATTAGCAAAGTTCCAAACCTATTATTAGGTCTTGTTGATATTTCTTCATCTTTCAGAAACACTGAAGTTACTTTAATGGCCGTTACAGCACATAAACATTTCACCCAAGCTTTGAGAAACTCAAACAAGAATGATTTACTACAACTACCAAACGTTGACGTTGAAACTGTCACTGCCTCCAATGTTTCCAAATTAGGTAAATTATTTACTTTATCCAAAGAAGACATGAAATCTACTTTAGGTATCAAAGATGATGCTAAGTTGAAAGAAACTTTGTCCATTGCTGAAAAGATTCCAAATTTAGAATTAATCAAAGCTGAATTTAAAGTTCCTGGAGAATCTGTTGTTACACCAGCTTCAAACGCTTACATTTCTGTTAAATTTTTAGTCAAATCTCCAAAACTTCATGGAACTTCCAATTATTCAAAAGATAAATTACAAGAGGTAGATACTTTAGAAACTTTAAGAAACCCATACAAGATCGTCACTGATCAACCATTGTTGCCAACAAACTATTCAGCTTATTCACCAGTTCTAAAACGTTCTAGTTATATTGCATTAGTTATTTTACAAAAAGATGGTAAAGTTGCAGAAACACCATCAGTTTTCCATAATCTAGATCTTTCTAATTTAAACTTATCGAATGAAGAATACCTAAATGGAGAAAAAGTCACTATTGGAACTTTCAAAATCCCATTCACTCAACCAACTCCAAAAGAAGTCGGTCAATATCAATTCCGTGTTATTGTCAAATCATTAGACTACTTCTGTAACGACATAGATACAAGTGTAATCATGAATGTTCAAAACCCTCCAAAGATCGAAGAAGTCGATGATTCAGCTTATGACATCCCTGATCCTGATGAAGATTCATTAGCTGGTGCATTGGCTTCAATGAAAGGTGAAAAGGTTAAAAAAGTCAGTTATGACAGTAGTGACGATGAAGAAGAAGAAAGTGATCTAGAAGAAGATTTTACAGATATCAATACTGATACGGAAGATGAAGCGGAATAGATAAAAATTATAATGCGTTGTATATTATCAAGAACATAAAAATGAAAGTAAAGTATTACTGTAAAGTTTTTTTTATCTATCATTAATCAAAATTTCTTTATCAAATACACTGCATCTGGGTTTTCTAACCCATGATCTTTGTAATATCCTTCAATTTCTTTAACGATTTCAAACCCTTGAGCTTTGTACCATTCAATAACTTTCTCATCTTTCTTCCAAACGTGTATTGACACTTCATGAATGAAAGCCTCCTTGGCCTTTACAACGATATACTCCACCAATTGCTTCCCGATTCCATTGCCTCTGTACGTCTCCAACACTCCGAGCGACTCTATGTAGACGTGGGTAGGCACGGTCTGGTTCTGTGGAGTGATTGATTTGGCCTTGATGGCACCAACTGGGACTTCACCGTAGTATGCTAGTTGGGCGAACCCTTGGAGATGCGCATCTTTGTAGAACTCTGGAGCGTATTTTGTAGGAAGTGTGTGCTCGTTGATGGTCTGCAAAGTACCGATGTTGTTTATAGTGAGGTCGTCAAGAGCAATAGCCACCATTTTCTATGTTATCAATCAGGTTGTTGTATAAAAGTAGTGTTAAAGAAATCTCGAAAATTTGTTGATCATAAAACTACAGAGAGAAAATCGTAAAAACAGTATCATAATTAGTAGCTTCGTTAAATGGAGGGGATTCAGCGTGTAGTCGTGGGTTCTATTCGCTGACCAACTCACCCACAACTGGGTATTTCTTCTTGAAATGCTCCTCCCAGCCATCAAGGGCCTCTTGTTCATCTTTGTTCAAACCTTGTAATGAATCAATTGGCTCATCGAACGACTTGATCACATCAAAATCGAACGAATTCAACGCAAGACCTCTCGAAGCATCGTGTCCTGCGAAGTTGGAGTAAGGACCAGAAGGACCGTAGAACTGTCTTCCAGCACTGACATCGAACACAGTTCCCTTCACTGCAATAAATATCTTTGGATCATCGTGGCCATTGTAACGTGATAATGAACGAGGAGTAAACTTTCCCTGGAGAATTGGATCGTTTGAGTCGGCGCTTGGCTCTTCTGTTGGGTCTGAGGTCTTCACAGGGAAGAAAAAGTCTTTAATGAACGACATTCTGGTTAGTTATCAATGAGAATCAGTGTTTTATAAAAAGAGAGAAAAGAAACTCTTTCGCTCTTGTGAGTACGAAACTTATCGTTTAGATCATGTGATGAAATTTTTCGGATAAATAAACGGGTAAATAAAACAAAAAGATCGAAACAGAAGAGACAGTCGTAATTCAATGCTAATTAATATATTAAATGTTTATAGTACAAAGTACGAGAGGCTTTGCAGTTCATTTCCACAATGACACTACACTTATAGTGTACTATCTTATACATAGTACACAGTAGGGCCCTCGAGCTTAAAAATTACCGGATTAGGAAATTTTGAAGGTGGGTTAAATGTGTTTATTAAATCATACTAATTCCTAAAGAATAATTAGCGCAAACAATCTTAAAATGAAGGGAGTAATTGAAACGGGCGAAATGATAATGCAATAACAAATGTAAATTGAAGAATATACAGTAGGGAAGTATGTTTATTTTCTCCGTTTCAATTTTTCAACCTCATTCTCGTCTCTAGGCCATTTCATAGCAAGATCTATCTTTGAACTTGGATAGAAAAGCTCCAAAACCATCAATATGTACAAATCAACGATGAAACACAGTATGAACAACTTCCCAGACAATATCCCCAAAGTGTTCAATTTCTTCAACATCTCCAAATTAGTCAACTTATCATCAACGCCTATCGAGTTATAAACGTTTTCTGTCCTGATTGCAACGTTTTGCCAGTCATACATCTCCCTGACTTGATTATGGAACTTTGATGTGTCGATCTCATTGTTTGAGATCATCCTGATTGCCTTATTAACACCTTTAATCAACGAATCAACGGATGGTTGTGCGAATATCACCATGTTCTCAGGTAAAACTTCAGGAATACCACCGACTCTCGTAGTGACAACAAGCAATCCACAACTAGCAGCTTCGACTAAAACTGTACCAAACGCCTCAGTCAGTGAAGGATGGAGATATATATCACCTTTGATCATGACATCACGCACTTGTTCATGTTTGACACCACCCATCAGTTCAACACGGTCCTGTAAACGATGAGTCTCAATAGACTGCTGAATATCGATGAACTTGGGCCCATCTCCAGCTATTATGAACTTCACCTGTGGGTTCATCTGACACACTATCGGTACAAGTTTATTCAGTAGATCAGCACCTTTGTTAGGGAATAACCTCGATATCACAACAATAGTGATCTCTTCCCTGGCCACTTTCTCCACTGTAGGTGCAAAATCCGCTGAAATGACAGCATTAGGTATAACACTCACTAGTAATGGATCAGCACCTCCACGAAGCACGATGTTCTCTTTGCAAGTGTGCGAGACACACACAATCCGGTCCGTCGAGGCCAATGTGTACTTGAGTGTCTTGTTACCCCAGATGCTCCCAGTGTCTGCAAACCCGTACAAAGAGTGGTCTGTGAGTACAGTTTTGAGCCCCATTGCGTGACCATGGAGCAATGCTTCATGGGCCATTGAGGACATCGACGCGTGTGCGTGGACGATCTCGATCTGCTCACGGACGAACACCTGTCTCAGTAAAGGGAACGCCGCGAACACCGTGGGGAGTGTCGTCTGTCTGTAGAAAACGTAGAAGGGGAGGTAGTACACCTTGAGCCCGTTTGTGAGGTATCTGATGCCTGTTCTGTGCGTGTAGGCGTGTGTGACGACGACGACGGAGTGGCCGCGCAGGAGGAGTTCCTGGGCCAGGTGGTAGACGTGGAACTCGACCCCGCCTGGCTGTGGGTAGAAGAAGTCTCCTACGAGCGCTATGTGCATTATTATTATAGTTGTTGTATTATTGTATTTATTGTATGCATAAAAGATAAAAGTGTTGATAATTTATATTCCGAACCATTAACATATACATAATACATATAGATATAATGGACCTCCCGCCAAACCCACCAGCGTACAACGAGGACTCGCTCGAGGCGCAGGCAGAGCCCCTCCTGGACATGTACGATGAAGTGCCCGTCTCCAGGCTCGACAAGCTCAGACAGTGGAAGCAGCTGCTCACGGATCCCTGTGTCGAACTATACGCCTTCCTGAACCTGAAATGGGAGCTTACACTGGCAAGGATGGGTAATCCGCTGATCGTGAAGCGTGTGCTATACGTGTTGTTTGTGAGTCTGGTGTTCTACGTGCTGACGTTCACAGGCGTGTTCCTCAGTGATGGAGGTGGGTACATGGGCTTCACGGACCATGGCCCGATGCTGGACTCGCTCAGTGTTGATTACAAGCTTCTGGAGGAGTCCTTGGAGTATCTGATGTCTGTGGACCACGTTGCCGGTACGAAGGGAGATTTGGCTGTTGCAGAGTACGTCGATGCTGCGTTCAAGCAGAGTGGGATGCCCTTAGTGCAGTTGCAAGAGATGAGAACTTTGTTGAACTTTGCTGGGAAGACGAGTGTTGAGTATGATGATGGGAGTGTTGTGCTGGATGTCACTCACCAGTTCAATCCTTTGTCGTTCAATGGAGATGCTGAAGGGGATTTGGTGTATTTGCATAGGGGATATCCTAGTGATTATCAGTTGTTGCAGTCAAGGAGTGTGGAAGTACAGGGAAAGATAGGTCTAATTACGATAGATGAGACGATTCAAGTGTCTCAAACTGCACTGTTAGCACAGGAGAAAGGTCTCAAGGGGATAGTGTTCGTTGACAAAGATGAAGGTCCTTATGAATCTGAATACGAAAGAGTGTCTGTTGCAATTCCTGAGTATTATACAGGAGATCCATTGTCACCTGGTTGGTCGAGTTCTTTAATTTCTACAAGGTTGAAACTGGAAGAGACGTCGATGTTGAAGATCCCATCAGTTTCACTGTCAAGAGAACAAGCAGCCCCACTGTTTGATAAACTGAATAACAAAGGTGTCAAGTTCTCTAATGGGAAATTCAGTGGTGGTAATGATGAGTTCAAGTTCAAACTGTCAAATAACGTCACGTATCAGCAAGATCATTCAATCTGGAACGTTCTTGGGAAATTCGAAGGTAAAGAACAAGGAGATAAGGCCTTGTTTATCGGTACGCAACGTGATTCTATCTGTGCTAATGGATTGAATCCTAATTCAGGAACGAGTATCATGTTACAATTGATCAAAATCATGAGTGATTTCAGTGAGAATTTCAACTGGAGACCATTAAGATCCGTTTATTTCATTTCGTTTGACGCTGCTGAGTATAACTTTGCCGGTGTCACTGAATTAATCGAGGCTAAGAATCATGAAGTTAAGAAAGAAGCGATTGCTTATTTGGACCTATCTGGTGAATTGATGAATGGTGGTGATGATTTGAAGATTTTCACAAATGGATTGTTATCAGAGTTGATCTCTTCATATAGTTCAGATTTCAATTTTAGTATTTCTAAGAATTTCCAAACTTATGATAATTTCATACCGTTTATGAATTTGGGGATACCCGTTGTCAAACCAACTTATTCCAAATCTTTTAATGCCAAATGTCAATCAAAATTCGAAGATCTCAACACGATAGATCCATCTTTTAATAAACATGCCACTTTGATAAAACTATTGACGAGATTGATCCTAGACATCATTGATGATCCATTGATCCCATTTAACGTGAGCAAGTACGTCGAGTCATTAGATGCCCATTTGAAATCCTTGGAATCAATAACGACTAAGAAATTTCCAAACTCACCAATCAATTTCAACGGACTCGTCTCACCAATGCTGAGACTGAAACAAATTGGGAAAGATTTCGAAATGTGGGAACACGCATGGAAGGATCTTGTATCTGATGATTCTGGAATCGAACCTTCTTTACTCTCAATGCATCGTTGGAATTGGAACTCAAGATTAAATGAGATTGAGAAGTCAATGCTAGATTTGAAAGGAAATGGTGTTGGTCCAGGTCGTAAATGGTTCAGAAACGTCTTGTCTGGTCCACAGTTGAAGAGGCCTGAAGGTGATGGCGACGTTGATTGGTTTAGTTTCCCTTCTATTAGAGACGTTATTGACAAAGAAGGTGTCACGAAAGAGGAAATCGAAGATGAGATTAACAGAGTTGGGGAGTTGATCAAGAAAGGGAACGAGTATATAGTGGCCTAGAGGAATAAAGAGTAAATAAAAGTTTATGGTATATGCTTTATTGTAATGACTTCTTTCTGTTGCTGTTGACGAAGAATTTGAAAATTGTCCACAACTGATTACAGGTTCTAACAAGTACAACTGGTGGTAATGCAGCTGAATATGTTCATATATAATTGTGCATAATAATTGAATGAATAGATAGATAGATAATAATAATATCGAATTATTATAATTACATTGTAATATTAATATTATTAATTATTTAAAATATCGATGTAAAATTTTAATCTCAACTTTTTGTATTGAATAAATAAAATGGTCAAAAATCCGACGGCGTAAAAATCGCCGGCCGACTTATACTATAGATTACAACGTCAAAAGAACATTAAATAGCCTTACACCAATACAATCTATGATTACTGCATCAAAACGACAGATTAGTACGATTTAACAGATATTCTAAGTTAGTATGAAAATCGATTTAATAAACCAAGCTGTTGTTTTGTCACTGAAATTTATCTGCATCGTATATGTGAATGCAATGCAGATTTGACATATTTATAAGAAACACCAAAAACATTCAATCGTACTAAAATACTCCCATACTTACTTCAAAGCATCATCTACAACAGATCTACGATAGTATTACATTTACACAAAAGAACGATACCAATGTCTATCAAGTAATTAATCTGCATTATGTCAGAAGTGGAGTCTATCTATGGTATGTGACACAAAGTACATTGCCCCAACTCAGATGATCAGTTATGCACTCAGCAAGAAAATGAATCAATCGAGAGGCATATTGAGATAACGATATATCTAGCAGACACTCACTCATTTAAACCATCTGCAACCTATACATATCACCATCTGTATACCACCTTAATTAATTACAATTTTGTCTATTATTAGCAATTACGTCGATCTTATATGAAACA
The DNA here is from genome assembly GCA_020280145.1 of Gotozyma botsteinii. NCBI lineage: Eukaryota > Fungi > Ascomycota > Saccharomycetes > Phaffomycetales > Phaffomycetaceae > Gotozyma > Gotozyma botsteinii. Next base: position 628,090 of record JAFIIU010000002.1, read on the forward strand.
AACTCATGAGTTATTTATTTAACGACATTCTGTTCTCCGTTTGATCATCGTTCTGTCAGTTCATGCACGGATGTTCTTATCGTTTAAATAAGTAATACGTAACTACAGAACAGCCTCTGTTAAAAACCTGATGCACACATCACCCAGAAAAAGTAATAAATAGACATATTGAAATTCTCCCCAAATTCCTATAAAAGAACAAAAGAAATGCACTATAAAAGAAATGCACTATAATCACCATCAGATCAGCTTGATTACGAACATGAAGCTTCCATTTGTGCAGCCTTATAGAGTTCCCAACCCAGACAGCAACTTCTGGGGCGAGGTCACTTCAACCATAGATTGGTGTGAGGAAAACTACGTCGTTTCTCGATACATTGCAGAGTATATAAACACGTTGTCGAATCTATTCTTCATTTCATTAGCCATTTATGCCACAAGTTCATCAATAATTAACAAATTGGAGCGAAGATTCACTTTGATCGCCTTGGGGTTTGGTCTTGTTGGATTTGGAAGTTTCTTCTTCCATATGACGTTGAAATACGAGTATCAACTTCTGGATGAACTACCAATGATCTATGCAACTTGTATCCCAACTTGGTCCGTCTTATCAGAAGGATACACTTCGAACGAATCAAGAACGATCGCAATGATCATCGTTTTAGGGTCACAGTTGTTAACAGGAATTTATCTATATTTCCAAAACCCATTAATCCACCAGATCGCATATGCCTTATTGAACTTCTGTATATTCTGGAAATCCATCAAGTTGACGAAAGAGTTCGTCTATGACTCAACTTCACAGAGAAAATTGTTCAAATGCATGGGTTTGGGAGCAGGTATGTTCGCCTTGGGGTTTGGGTTATGGAATCTGGATATTCAATATTGTTCCAATTGGATCGATATCAGAAGAAGTATCGGAAGACCGTACGCTTACATCTTTGAACTCCATGGCTGGTGGCACATATTGACAGGATTGGGTGTCTATTACTACCTCGTCTATTTGGAATATCTCAGAGTATTCTTGATCCATAAAGAAAACGAGTATGAATTTGTTGAAAGGTTTGGGATCTTCCCAGAGTTGATACTGAAAAAGGTACAACTGAAAGAAGATATGGATGATGACGATACGAAAGAAGATGAAGATGAGGAGGAGTTGGAAAAACCAGTGTTGGTATCTTGATAAATTCCTCAGTTTTAGATAGAATTAAATAGTATGCCAATGATTTTTTGTGTCAATTGTAAATAATACTTGGCTCTTGATAAGGTGATGAAGTGAAGATAAGAGATGAAAACAGTAACACTACTGAGCTGTAGATCATATTAATTAATATATTAAAGTAACATTACAAGAAACTGCAATGTCAAAAACCCACTCACTCACTTCTAATTGCCTCATGAAGCACTTTCAGAGAGTGAAAAAGTCCAGACCGTTGTTCGAGGCACGGAAAGATATAAATAGAATACAAACTGAATTAACGATCCTGGCACTATTGAGATTATAACAACAATATAATAAACACTCACACTAAACACTCTCTTCTACAACAACAATCACCACAGTAAAGTTTTAATCACTCGCGTTCAATCATCTTATCTCTTCACACTTCAAATTTAACTCCGAGCAATATTTCGAAACGATTTATTCCACTGTTGGAACTTCAAACATAATTAATTAGTACCTACTCTCCATTCACCGCAATGAGCTATCCCCAGGGCCCAGGCAGACAAGGCCCTCCTTATCCCACTGACAGCTCCCAGGAGCAGCCTCCATATCCTACAATGCCTTATCCTAGCTTTGCAAACTACCATAACGTGAACCACAGCTCAGACTCGATTGGCCAGAGAATCACCAACAAAGAACAACGCTATAAGCAGTTTGGGAACGCGTTGCATCCGACTCAGAGTGGAGGAAGAATGAGCTCAGTGACCAGTGTCGATAGTGGCTATCCTTTACAACTGGCTCCAACGAGCATCGATGCTTCAGGAAGACAGATGTCTTATCAGAGTTATAAAAGTAATGGGTCCGTAGAGACCTTCTCAACACAGCCAGAGATGAAACAAACCCAGTCACAGTACGCTCAACGAAGTGCTGACTCACTACATGATGAGCTGGCTTCTAAAATGGTGATTAATGACGAGCCTCACAGTGTGACAAGGTTTAATAGAGCTAAAGAGGTTTCGGTCAATGATTATAACTTGAATGAGAAATTTGATCCAAAGATCCAATTGAACTGGGTTGAAACTTTGTTAGAATACACAGATAATGAAGAATTTTTGAAAAATTACAATATTAACGGTGAAAAATTGTCAAAGACTTTAAATGCTCAAGAAATCAAGAAAAATGAACATGTTTTCATCAAACAGGCAATTAAACTATTGAAAAAGATAATTTCTGAAACGAAATACCCTGATGCTGAATTTTTATTAGGTTCGTTATACTCAAACTCTCCAATCATCAAAATCGGTAGATCCAATATTCTTGATAAAAACTATGAGAAATCTTTTGATTGTTATCAAAGAGCAGCTCAGCAAGGCCATAGTTTAGCATTATACAGATTGGCTGTCAGTTATGAATTAGGAGTTGGAACGTCCATCAATGAAACTAAAGCGTTGGATTGTTTCATCAAAGCTGCTAATTCAGGTTGTGTCCCTGCCATGTTCAAATTAGGAGTTATTTATTCTCGTGGATCTTTGAAAACGGTCAGATCTGCCAAGTATTCATTGTATTGGTTTGAAAAAGCTAGTGAACTAGCAGATCAAGAAAACCCTCACGCGTTGTTTGAACTAGCAAAGATTTATGAACGTGATTTACCGTTTTTGAAAATGGCGATTCCACCATCTTCACAAGATTATGAATATTTGCAGGAGTTGGATAAGCTTGGTTATTTCAAAGATGATTCAAAAGCGTTGAAATATTATAAAGACGCAATCAGATTCAAATATCCGCCTGCACAGTTCAAATTAGGTTGGTGTTACGAGTACGGGAAATTGACTTGTCCAATTGACGCAAAGAAATCGATTGGTTGGTATTCGAGAAGTGCATCAAAAGGTTATCCAGCTGCAGAAATGGGATTAAGTGGTTGGTATTTAACTGGTGCGAAGGGGATCTTGGAACCAAATGATAAAGAAGCGTTCCTGTGGGCTTCGAAGGCTGTGGCAAGTGGGTTTGCTAAAGCTGAATACGCGATGGGTTATTATTATGAAGTAGGGTTGGGTGTTCAGAAAGATGAAGAGTTGAGTAGAAAGTTTTATATAAGAGCAGCAACGCAAGGTCATGATAAAGCCATTGAAAAGTTGAAAAGGTTTCAGAAATAGAGATGAGATGACGCGAGGGTTTGATTTTTTTGTTTATGATAAATGGTCAGTTTTGTGGTTTTTTTTTGTTGAAGTTAAAGGAGTATGAGTGTTTTAAAAGTGTATTATAATAATAATTTAATTAATTTATTCAATTAGTTTTAAGGGGAGATGTAGGTATTAAAAGAACATAATAAAAGGAAACAATATGTTCATCATGGAATTAAAAGTGTTAATGTTTAGTCAACTCGTGAAAAAACGACAGGATTACTGTCCCTCAAAGATCTTGGAGAATTTGAAAAATATCAGAATCTTGAAATGACGTTTTAGGACTTATTGAAGTGTTCTGAGTATGTGATTAAGTCTTTCAAATATACCTGTCTTCTTAAATGTTTTCTAAATGTTATTCAAAAGAAAACAACTCAAAAGTTTTTTTGATGCTGTAATCATGAGCAAATGAACTGTCACTGAATTAATGCTTACATTAGCCAAGTACGTTCCAAGAGTACACCCACGACCTGCCATCTTGAACTGCATAGATTAGATCAAGTGTACCTAAAAAATTTGTTTAAGTCTTCTCGTGTAGGGTTCATGAACCAGAATCGATACTCTTCAGTTTGAACATCTTCTTGATAATATCTTTGACAAGATTGTACAGAAACTCATTAAAGACTTTAATATTGGCTTTTGCGTTAAGATTTAACTCTAAATTAGTTTTTCTTCAACAGATTCTTATTAAATTTAAGATCGATTGAGCTTGAGTGTCCATTCTGACTCCTGATAATATTGGAGAGTGCGTTGGTTACAGATCACTGACTATTTGGATCCTCAGTTGTATTCTGAATGGACAAATTAGAGCTGAAGAAGCGTTTGCAGATCATTTGAAATGGCAAAATGTTTGTCAAGAAGCTCATTCATGAAAGCAAGGGATTGTTTTTCAGATATTGATGTGAGTTTTTAAAATCTGATTGATTGATAAACTAGTTTTGGAGTATCTCATCGCATCTCATCTCATCGCATAAAATTTTCAAAAAAATAAAAATTTCCTTTCAAAAGACATGTATGTACAGAAAACGTATTAGAATAACTAACAATAACTGTCTAAGATGGTCGATAGAATACTTGGCGGACTTTACCTCTCTTCGTATGATGAATTCATCAGGGAGGGTGATGTCACTGAGAAACATGGGATAACGCACATTGTCACCGTTTTCAAAGGTTCATTACCTTCAGATTACTATGATAGATTCAACATTAAATCAGTTGAAGTTGACGATGACGAGATAACGGACATTGCACAACATTTTGAAGAGACTAATAAGTTTATTAATGATGCTTTGTTCCCTGATGAGATTGATGAGTTCTTAACCAGGGTGAAGAAACCACATAAGACTTCTGTTGTCGTGCTTTGTCAGGCTGGTATATCAAGATCACCAACTGTGTTGTCTGCTTATCTGATGAAGAAATATGGATTGAACGTCGAACAGTCATTGCATGCGATCCAAAGAAAAAGAGAAAGAAAAGTCAAACTAAACGATAATTTCATGGAACAGTTAGAGTTGTATTACGATTTAGGTTGTGATTTGGATGAAAATGATCCTGATTACAGACAGTGGAAATTACAACAATCCGTTAAGATCGATCCTACGGGTCGTTCATTTTTAAGAGGGAAGAACGTTTTCAAAGAGGATGATGTTAATGAAGAGGAAGAATTACAAAAGTTGAAAGAAAATCAAGAATTAATTCAGTTAAAGTGCAAGAAATGCAGATACGTTTTATGCAATTCAAATAAATTCATCCATCATATCCCACCATCTGATGATTCCAAACAGTCAAAATTTATAAGAAGAGTCCCAAACAAGAGAAAAATTATAAGCATTGAAGCTGCTTCTGCGACTTGCTCTCATCATTTCGTTGAACCAATTCTTTGGATGAAAGAAGAATTGGAAAAATCTGAAATTGAAGGGAAATTCAACTGTCCAAAATGTGAAACTAAAATAGGTGGTTACAGTTGGAGAGGTTCTCGTTGTAGTTGTGGTAAATGGATGATTCCTTCTTTACATATTCAAAGGGCAAAAGTCGATTCATTTAAACTTAAATAGATAATTCGCCATCAGTGTATATTAGCCAATTATTATTAATCAATTAGAATGGGTATAAATAACAAACTGTAGCTTTATTCATCAATAGTCATATCCAGGTCTGATTCATTTATAGATGCATTAACATTATCAAATGAGTTATCAGTAGTTGTGTTGAAAGAGGTAGAACCACTTAAACTTCTCAGATTATTTTGAACAAATCTTCCTACCTGTTCACTATCGTTACTATTAGTATGTTCATGCCTTATTGGTGTAACGAATTGGGCATGGGGTTGTTGTTGATCTTGTTGTTGTTGTTGCTGATGTTGTGACGATTCATCAACTTCCTGAGATTCATATTGTTCAGTGACCATGAATCCTCTATCATACTGACTTTCAAATTGATTAGCGTCGTTAACTGGTTCTAAATCATCATCCTCCTCATAGGCTAAACTATAAGAGTTTTCTTCAGCTTCTGGGATTTCATCATCAAGATCCAAAACTTCAGTTCTTGGAGTTCTTTGTATTTCTTCTTCAGCAGATTGCACTTGTTGTTGTACTTGCTGTTGTTGGAATTGTTGGACATTCTGTTCCTGATCTTCAATGTTATCATCTTCCATGTTTCTCAAGTCACTTACTTCACCTAACAAATTCTCAGCAGTGGTTGGCTCTGCTTCGAATTGCTGTTCCATTTGTCTCTTGATCTGCTGTTCTTCATTCAAAGTTTCCATGGTCTTTCCTATCCCCAATGGAGCCAAGTATGAATACCCTAAAGTTCTAATCGATTTCAACTGTCTTAGTTTAATCTGTATATCGTTTAAGATCAAATCACTATTATTATAGCAATCATCAGAGTTTTTACCATCATTTGAAGTGATCATCAAAGCACCTGGTCTCTCAGAAGAATAAGATGACAAAGGTGGAGCATAATTAGGTGACGTTGTGTTTAACATCGTTTGGTTCATATCTTCTGGATCATTATGTCTGGCCTTGTTTGTGGCATTACTGTTCTGTTTGGACCCATCCGTGCTGCTCTTCTGCAGCCAGAGATGGTGGACATCCCGAGGGATCAGGCTGGGCATATACATTTCCAGAAGGTGCGCTTATAGTGTAGTATTGATACTATTAGTGAATAATTCAGGTTAATTACTATTTATTGTTTATTGAGACGCAAACTCGGCTTTAATGTAAACTAGAAGTCCGAAAACTACAATAAAAAGAAGAATGAATAATTTAATTAATAAAGAGTATGTATTTATTTACAAGAGGATCCTTCAAGCCTTGAGCTTTCCAGAATCACTGCTTCCCAAAATCCAGTCCCAACGGCCCTTTTTGTGCAACATTGCAAGAACTAGAATACCTGGTAAATGCCAGACTGAACCCCAGAATGTCTTTGTAGCGTAGATGTTAGCAAGCTTCATTCCCTGAGCATCTGGTGTTCCTCCATTCTTATAATTCAGTCTCTGTTGGGCCCAGAATTTATAGGACCAATAACTCAACCAACCGTTCAAAATGGCTGAATCAATAGGGAAGACCCAGTCCGTAGCACCGAAATACGTCAAACCAAAACAGATTGGGAACATTAGCAAGGCATAACGAAATCCAACTCTGGCATTCAGTCTAGGATTGGTAAATGCTGTCATGACGTATCCTGCATTTCTATATTCATTTCTAATGTTATGACTTAATGCATTGAAATGAGGAAATTGCCATGCGTATAAGAGAGCTGCCAAACACCAGGCAGCTGGTTGAGTCAATGGAGAAGAGGCAGCCCAGCCCATTAATGGAGGAATAGCACCGACTAATGCACCAACCCAAGTGTTTATGATTGATTTTCTTTTCAACGACGTGTAAATCCACGCGTAAAGAACTATGTTTGATCCACCCAGGATGGCCACGGTTGGGTTGACACCAAAGTTCAAGATAGTGACACCGACAGCCCCTGCGACAGCTGCGAATTTGTAAGCTTGTAATGGAGTCAATAAACCTCTAACGATAGGACGACCTCCAGTTCTGACCATTAGTTTATCGAATTCTGGTTCACGACCTTGATTTATGGCATTTGCAGAAGAAGAACAGAGTCCTGTCCCTATTGTGAGAAATATCAACTGTGGGATTGTTGCATTGTAAGGGGTTAGAGCATATGAACAGATTGCTGATAGGACAACAAGTGCTGACAATCTTGGTTTTGATAATTGGAGATATGGATCAATTAGTTTCTTTAAAGCTTTAGAGTCTGATTTCTCAGAGACGTTTTTCTTCGAAGAGGTAGTCTTCACTTCAAAAGGTATATGTTTTGTTTCTAAAGTCGTAGCACCATTTGCAGTCAAGTCATCGGTGCAACTTAGGGCCTTAGCCAGTTTATTTGTAGGGTCTTTGAATTTAGGAGTCGATAGGTTCGAAAGGAACTCGATAGGACTCGCATCTAGTGAGCTGTGTGTAGCTGAAGCAGAGTGAGAATGAACTTGTGGCTGCGTGGCGTACGATCTCCTGAACAACTGTGTGATGTTTAGTCCCATCACTGGTTTTAATGCCAGGGACCTGACTGGACCCACTGGAGTGGCACGGAACAGAAGCATGATGGTGTGTGGTCTCTGAAGGATTTGTCTGTCACTTTTAATAAGAAAACTTTGCGTTTAGAGGCAAAACAAACGAGACAAAAGGGCAAACTTGAGACTTTATTACTGCTTCAGTTGTCAGTGTCAATTTTTTTTCAACGTTTTTTATCGGGAATTGAAGATTTGTTAGTGATGATTTTATATATTTTATCTGTATAGTGATAAAGCGATAACTACAATATAATATCACTACAATATCGTATTAATCGAGCTGTGCATTCTGTGAGTTTATTCTTTGGTCTCAGATACAACCTGTTCTGTGTCGTTAACCTCGTTTTCCTTGTCTAGTTTTTCTAGTGCTTCCTTTTGTTCTTTTTCTTCCAACTTCTTGTTTTCGATCTTGTTCTCAATCAAATCATGGAACGCAATGATAGATCTCACTAAGGAACTGATATAGATGACCATCAATTCATCATTGGTCTTGACAGTAAAGGCAGTGGCTAATGGGTTTACAGCTTCAGAAACGTTTTCAACAACGTCTTCCCCAGTTGACGATTGGGCTTGCAACTGTTGCAATTCATCAGCACCAGTCAAGTTAGGCAACAAGTTGAAAACTTCTTGTAATTTACCCAAAATTATATTATTAACTGGCAATTTACCAGATGACACTTTCTCTAGATAATTGATAATGTCTCTTAATTTCAATTGAAGACCTTGTAATGATTTCAGTTGGTTTGTGATCTTTATTGATAAGTCACCAGCTGCTTGGTCTCTAATGTCTCTTAACAAATGCTCAACACCGATTTCTTCAGCTTCTTCAGCCTCGATGATTGAAGGTATATGGTTGAAATTCTTTTCAGTACTTGTACCGTCTTCTTTAATCTCTTCAATGGCAATGTATGCATCAGTTGGTATACCGACACCTGTTTGCTTGACGTCAACAATCAATAAAGTAGGGTTGGATGTGTATTTCTTAAAAATGTCATTGATTTTCAAGTCTGAAGATTTCAATTTTGGTCCAGAATGGTACCAACCGATCAGTTTCTCCTTTGCGTTGATCTTCTTGAACATCTCGTTCATGGACTCGATGTAGTTGTGGTCCAAGAACCAAACGTCTGGGTTCTTATCGTCTTCTTCGAAAGGAATGGCAAACGAATTGGAGATTCTGATCGTGCTGGAGGAGTTGTCTCCCAATATCACACCAACAACACGCTTCTTGGTGTCTTTGGCAATTCTGTTGTAATGGTCCACGACTGACAAAAGAACAAGAGGTGCCACAGACACTTGCTTCTGTGAAAGAGTCTCGTCCACAGTCATCTTTGGCTAATTGAGTGTTTCTATATTGTTAATATTATTCTATTTCTTTCATTTCTTTATTTGTTTTTTTTGCCTTCGAAATGAATTGAAGATATGGTCATGTGACATACATACAAAAAAATTAATTGACTTACAATTTATAAGAAAGACTTTGGTAATAGTGAGAAAATGCCTTTTGGACAGATCGTGATTGGGCCTCCCGGTTCAGGAAAGTCTACCTACTGCAATGGTGTTCAGCAGTTCTTCAATGCTATTGGAAGATCTTCAGCTATCGTCAATCTAGACCCAGCTAACGACCATCTGCCGTATGATTGTGCTTTGGATATCAGAGACTTTATAACTTTAGAAGATATAATGAACGAGTACGAGTTGGGACCGAATGGGGGTTTGATGTACGCTTTGGAATCCCTGGATGAGTCTATTGATGCGTTGCTGGAGAAGATAGAAAAGATTGCCAAAAAGAGCTATGTCGTGTTTGATTGTCCTGGACAAGTTGAACTATTCACACATCATTCATCATTGCATAAGATTTTCAAGACGTTGGAGAAGAAAATGGATATAAGGCTATGTGTTGTCAGTTTGATCGATAGTTTTTACATTACTAGTCCTTCTCAGTACATTTCTATACTGTTGTTGGCACTACGATCAATGTTACAGTTGGATCTACCACACGTTAACGTCTTAAGCAAGATTGATCTGTTGTCGAATTATGGTGAATTACCTTTTAATTTGGATTTCTATACAGAAGTTCAAGATTTAGGATATTTGAAACCATATGTCGAAAAAGAATCAAATTCCGTATTGGGTAAAAAATACTCAAACTTGACCAATTCCATTGCTGAATTGGTGGAAGATTTCAATTTAGTCTCATTTGAAGTCCTTGCCGTCGAAGATAAACAATCAATGATCAACCTACTCACAGTCATAGATAAAGCTAATGGTTATATGTTTGGTACAACCGAAGTTGGTGGGGACACTGTTTGGGCTGAAGCTTCGAGACAAGGTGGTTACGCAGAAGTTGATATCCAAGACAGATGGATTGATAATAAAGATAAATACGACGAAGAAGATGCGAAACGTCAAAAGGAGATGATGGAAGAAGCTGAGAAATTAGATAAAACATTCCAGGTGGAAGATGAATGGGAAGCTGCGTTGAAAGATTGGGATAATTCGCATACTACTTCATTCCCGAAATAAATAGAATCAAGAATCAACAGCCTGTTAATATAGTTTATATATTTTTTTTAAATAGTATGTAGTTTAGATAGATGATCTATTGGAGTAGTTTCTTAACAGATTCGATGATTTCTTTTGAAGCAGTCAATTCTTCAGTACCGGTGTAACTTTCAAGGTATACTTCTAAAGATTCTAAAGATTGTTTAATTTTTTGTCTGAGTTCAGGGATCATTTGCTTTGTATCGTTTAAAACTTCAATCTGTTTCTTTATATCGTATTCGTCACCATTAGCAGCTTTTAGATCCTCAACGACTTTTTCTTGATCCTTGAGTTCCTGTTGGTATAAACCTTCTTCTTTTATGAGTCTTCCCAATGCCTTAGTCTTGATTTCTAACTGAGTTGGAGCCATTTCTATATATAATTATCTTTTAACTAAAGGGGAAATGCTATCAGATTTCGCCTTCAAGTAAAATTTCGAAATGTAAACAAAAGGGAGTGAGATCCGGGGGTGATTTGTAATGCGATGAGGCCTCGGAAGTTATACCGAAATATTTGATATTATTTTTTCACTAGTTAAGACTCTTTTAACAAGTGATCAGAAGATTATCAAGCATATAAAGGATTCTAGATGACGTCTCATAGCATGGAGCTGATTAAACAGAAGGTGTTGGATACGATAGGAAATCTTACTGAGAAGAGAAACCTTTTGCAGAAGGATAGAGAGTCCTATATGGATTTGAAATCTAAATTGAATGGTTTAGATAAAGGAAATGGATTAGATCAGACTAAAGTGACTGTTAATTTCAATTCAAATTCCAGATTGAGAAAGAAGACGTCTGATAGTGCACAAGATCGTGGATCGTTTGATGATGAGGATCCCGTTGAATCACAAAGTATCATCAATGAAAGAATACAACTTTTAGATGATGGCATTAAAGAATTCAATCAGAAGATTGAAGAAGCACATAAAACTATCGAAAATATCGATGAATTGATCCAGTTTGATAATGAATCTAGAGAAGTAGAAGAAAGTGAGAAGTCTAAAGGCGCTAAGGGCGAAGAAGAATTTCAATTTATGGAGATTAGAGAAGAGTTAGATGAAGATGGTAATGTCATCAGTAGCTCAGTTCAACCACAAAACACCAAAGCATTAGACAGTTTTGCGAAGAAAACCAATGAAAGTTCGTTAGATGCAAATGAAGATGAGTTACAGGAGTTGTTGAAGGATATGGAAGTCATTCTAAATTCTGAACAAAAATCAAATGGTGGGAAAATTACAGAGATCAAAGGTGAAGATAGTGATGATGATTTTGACTTGTTTGTTAAAGAAAGAACAGTGATAAACAAAACAAAGAAAATAGTCAATCCTGAACCTAAACAGCCATATAATGAACCAAAACAGTTGAAATCCATATTGAAAACCACCACCAAAAAAGATCCAATTGACACTAAAACCCAACCATTTAACAAGGAAACAAAGACAGAAAACACTACAATCGAGTTAAAAAAACCTGCTGTTGAATCAGAATATGAATCATTGTTGAGGGAAATGGGTATTGTTAGTATTTCCAGCTCTGAACCAAAACCACAACCGACACCAACAGAAACAACAAGAATCACCCCAGCGGCAAAAGAACAAGACACTGAAGAGCCTTCATTCACACCATCAATAGACCAAGATGATATCTTGCAACTTCAAATAATTGACACTGAACTTGATGATTTAATAGAAGATGATGACGATGAAGAGATTAATTTAGAGGAATTGGGGATTGATGTTGAAGACGATGAGGACGATGATTGGGATTTTGAAATAACAGAAGATAATTTAATTCCTGGTCCACATAAAGATTTATTCTTAGCTGAATTAAACAAATTAAGAGCAGATAATGGACAGTCTGTTGGCCAAATTGAAGAAATTAAAGAAGAAGAAGTCGAAATAATGAATGAGGAAAAGGAACAAACGGAATGTAAAGTCACTAAGAAATCAGTTGTGTTTGCAGAGACTTTAGAAGAAGTTAAAGAAATTGAAAACGTTTCTCAACTATTGAAGGAAGCTGGTAATGCTAAAGTTTCCAAATTCAAACTTGCAAGAGGTTTATTCAGTTCTTTTACACCAAGTTCTAATTCAGTTACTGAAATGGAAGGTAGTGCAGTGAACCAATTAATCGTTGAAAAAGATGTCATTGTTGAAGAGAACATAGTTGCAACATCACCAGTTGCTCAAGAAAGTAGAAACGCAGTGAGTGATTTCATTGTTGAAAAGGATGTTGATTCTCATCCAATCATTGAAGAATCATCGAAACCAAAGAAGCAATCAAGATTTAAATCTTCGATGAAACCAACAAAAACAGCTCCAGTTCCAGTGGTAGAAGTTTCAAACGGTGAAAAACCAGTTGAAGTTAAGGACACTCCCAAACCGCAAAGATTATCAAAGTTCAAATCATCGCTTTCTTCATTGAGTAGAAGTGGTCCTAAACCAACAATTCCGGCAAACAAAATCCCAATTGAGAAAGACATTATTGAAGTTGAAAACACTATACCAATCGAACCTCAGCAATATATACCAAGAGTGATCCATGTTCCAGAAGGTGAAGCTACCGTTAACTCTGATTTCGACTTCGAATCAATCAAAGAATACGTGAATAATGAAGAAGAGGAGATTGGGGATGAAGAATTATTAAACAGTTTAACTGATGATATATCGGTGTATCGTGGTGAAGATGAAGATGAAGAGGATGATTACGATGAAGATGATGACGATTATGGACCAATGGTTCTTGACGAAATTGTTGAAAATGAAGACGTTGACGACCCTGATTATTTCGTTAATGATAATCTATTGAAAAAGGAATATCATGATTTAAGAAGAAAAATGATTGAGAAATACCTCAATAATGATGGTGGAGTGAACACCAAGGATACTATCATAATACAGCAGGAAGAAGGGGATGAGTTGGAACCTATCGATGAGAATGGTAACCCGATTAAAGTCAGTAGGTTTAGAAAGTCATTGGAGAAGAAATAGATTTAATAGATTTGATTTTTAGCATTGAAGGAATTCTGTAGTGGTGTAAGTAAATTGTATAAAACCCTCACTTCTAAACAATAAAGAATTTGGACCAGTGAACTGAAGATCCACACGGGTAGTGTTTGATTTCGGCTTCGTTGATCCTGTTTTTGTATCACAGATTTTTATGTTGTGCTACAAATTAGTCTCAGTTCTAACAACAGAAGTTCTCTGACATTTTCTTTAAAAGATCTCTGAGGTTAGCGTTTATATTACATTCTGATATTTATTGACCAATTGAATACATTTGATCAATGTATAGATTAATTTATAGCTTGAAATACTACAAATATTATAAATCTAAAGGATATTATATTAGGCAAGGGTATATGCAACTTCAAAAGAATTGAGAACGAAGAAATAAATAATGGGTTATAATTTCAAAAACAATTTAAGTTGAAATGGTAGGATTGCTTATTCTTTTCGACTTGAAGTATTTGTTTTTAAATAGGTATTCGTTCTTTTTTGGAGGAACCGGAGGTTTTTCATCTTCTTCATCATCCATCAAATTGGAAATCATTTTAACAATCTTAGTCAATGAATCATCACTTTCTAAGTAATCTTTGCTGGAATAGATTGAAGATGCAGCATCATCATTGGATTTGGAATTAGAAAATAAAGAAGAGTTGGAAACATCTGAATTCATTCTAGAATCATCCAAAACTTCATCAACCATACTTCTGTAGACAGGCATCTGTTTAGTTTCTGCTGGACAGCTAACTGATCTTGTGCTGATTGAGTATTGTTCGCCTTCTGAACAAATTAGATAGGAGTTGGAAGAAACTTCAGAAAAAGTATCGCTATCACTCTGTGGGCCGTACTCATCCAATATTGTAGGAAGACCTGGGTCAAGTATGCTAATGTGGTCATTTTCATCGATAGAGTTGTCTGGGTGGTCATAAATCGAGCTTTCATATAGCTGAATAATATTGGTGTATGAACTGTTCATACTTTCTTTTGATTGATGTGATTGTTTTATGGTTTGCAATGGCATTGAGGAACGTCTAATGCTTGGATGTCTTTGAATGGTTGAAGTTCTTTTTGGTAATGGTGGTAGACTTCTTCTCTGTGTTGTATCAATTCTTGAGTTTTGAGTTAATCTAGGAGCTTCATAGTCAATATGAGATAATCTTGGTTGTTGAAAGAGACTCAAATCATCAGAATGGACTAAATCAAAAGTTGGTGCACTAACAATTCTTTTCCCTCTTCCAGCATACTTAGTCTTGACTCTGACTGGGATAGAGTCCAAATCTCTGGTTTTTTTAGTGAATGCCGGGATCTCAGGGATAGATGAATCGACTTCTAGGATACCAGGAGCTAAATCCTCGAAAGTTATGTCATCTGCTGTCATTTGATCTCTAGCGTATCTCATTGTGTAAATTAGTTTTAAAATTAGAGGATCTACACTCCACAAATAAACAGAATCATTTTTGGAAGATCAACTAGTTAAATATAGAAATCACATCGTTACATCAATGCTGGCTATGATTTTGCAAGCCCTAAAGATTCACTTTCTGCGTACAAAATAGCCTTGAAATTGTGAAATATGTATGGAACGAATTTGTGCCTATGCTGGTTGACAGCTGGTTCGCGCAACATAAGACGGACTTCAAGGTACGAATCAGGAAGTGACACCAGCCATCTTTTAGTTTCGTCTTGTTTTAGTAACTGGAGTTTATAGTGATAATACTAGACTTTTGAAACATGAGATGCATGGTTGCTTTTGACCTGGAATTGTGTCTTTTGTATCAAAAGTGCTATTGAAAGTGGTTGTAAAATGTGGAGTTTTAGATCCTTATGAGATACCTATTTTCGTTGTTAGCAAAACAACGGATAATTTTAAACTGGAAACCCAAGCAATGATCTACCCTCAATTGGATTTTATATGTCTTTAAATACTAAGTTAATCTTTGTCATTCAATCGATTCTGTTCAAAAGTTGCTCCTAGTAGTAAATGTCAAATGCCGATGATTACATAACAAATCCGGTGATTGAAATTAACGAAAATTTTTTGAAATCGATGAGATGAGAAGATCTTGAAGAAGAGGAAGAAGAAGGCAGGGTTCCAGGGATAATGTCGCTAGATCAAGAAACACCAGTCCTAATAAACGAATTAGAGGACACTAGAGATGCTACTCCTGATGTCCCAGAAGAGGCAGACACTCGTATTGGACGTGATGACCCTTTTGTGTTTGGTCAAAGAAAGCTAGAGAACGAAGATGATGTTTGGAACCATAATGCATGGGACAATGTAGAATGGGGTGAGGAACAGATCAAGGAAGCCGAAGAAAAGATCTCTAAACAATATGATGCTCCCGTTACTGATTTTGATAAGAAATTGTACAATGGTAACCCAGCCAGATATTGGGATTTATTCTATAAGAACAATAAAGAAAACTTCTTCAAAGACAGAAAATGGCTGCAGATAGAGTTTCCTATCTTATATGAAGCTACCAAACCAGATGCCGGTGAAATAACGATTTTTGAGATCGGTTGTGGTGCAGGTAACACCATGTTTCCAATATTGAACCAAAATGAAAACCCACATTTAAGAGTTGTTGGAGCTGATTACAGCCCGAGAGCAGTTGAACTTGTTAAGACAAGTGAAAGTTTCAATCCTAAGAATGCACATGCTGCTGTTTGGGATCTGTCGAACGAAGAAGGTGCTTTACCTGATGGTATTGAAGAACATTCTGTTGATATTGCAGTCATGATTTTTGTCTTTAGTGCTTTATCTCCAGATCAGTGGGTCCATGCTGTAAACAACTTGAAGAAAATCTTGAAACCAGGTGGTAAAATCTTGCTTAGAGATTATGGTAGATATGATTTAGCTCAAGTTCGTTTCAAGAAGAATAGATTATTAGACGATAACTTTTATATTAGAGGTGACGGTACAAGAGTCTATTTCTTCACTGAAGAAGAATTGAGAGAAATATTCACCAAAGATTTTATTGAGAATAAAATAGGAACTGATAGAAGACTGATAGTGAATAGAAAGAGACAGCTAAAAATGTACAGAATATGGCTACAAGCAGTCTTTGATGTTCCAAAATAGATTAATGCATACAGTAATAGAAATAATATAAAAGAAGCCTGTAGATTCTAAAAATTTTTGAATAAATATTTGTTTATTATTTCATTAAACGATCATTAGTATGGAAAAATGCAGAAATCCATCAACATACAGGGCCTCTCTATATAATTCAACAAGTGGTGTATCTAATGGAATGTCAATTCCATGGAGTATAGGCTTTGCAACTATTTTATCTACTTCATCATTAAAAATATCAGGCAAGGCATCGTGTAACACTTCACCAAGTTTGACATATTTACCAGTTGAAGACGAAGTTGGCAAAACAGGAACGTCTATTACTCTGTTAGATAGGGTCAAATGAAACCTTACTGGGATATGTCTCAACTCCTGTGGTATTAGTTTTGGGAAAATAGACCAAAATAGTTCAAAATCATGCTTTTCAACAGATTTCCATAGATTTGAAGATAACTGTCTAGATAAGGACATAATAGGTTTAGCAGATCCATTCTGAACATAGCAACTTTCCTTGACTTGATTGACCCAATGCTGTTCCAACGTACCACTTGACGTCAAAGAAATGATATAATCAGCAGGATAGTCTCGATAATGAAGCGTCAAGTGCCATACATTATCAGCTTCTCGCTTATCTGGATCAATGTTCTTCAATGTGTCGTATAGCAGGCCAATAGGTAGTGACCATTTCAAAGGGACCTCTTCAAACTCAAACCACCAGTCCGGTCGTTGTGACCATTGAGGAACCAGCAAATACTGTTCGAAATATGCAAGGATCTTGAATAAGTAGAGAGAGATGTATGAGTTTCTGTGGACTATCAGGAAGTAGTCTCGCTGGATCTCCATCTGGTTACTGTCTTCCGGGGCAAGAGTCACAACGACTGCTATTTGGCCATCCCAGATCTTCCTGCTAATTTCTGACATTTGGTTAAGAGTGATTGATGAACTGTGAATATTAAATGGTTTAGTTTGTTTTTATTTTTTTTTATGTGCCAAAAAAATTCAGTTTTTGGATCATTCATTTAGTACTGATGACAATTGACCTACAGCAAAATGCTTATTCTGGAGCCTTGTAGTGAGCTTATCTGGGAAGACACTCAAAGCTACGGGTTTGCCAGTGGAACTATGATGTTCTCCTTGTTCTTCATTGATCCAATGAAGTCGAAAGAGGAAATTGATCAAGAGATGCTGAAAGTGACTGAGGCATTAAATCTCAGGTTTGATCCATGGATAATGCACTACGTTTGGGACAAGAGTCCCGTTCAGATCAAGCTGATCTCTGATGATGCTAATTATGAGAATAGCTACATATACGGTGAGCTGGTGTATGATCAGATATTAGATGACCAAGAGCTAGTTACTAGCATTTTGTTTGAATTCAGTAAGACATATCCTGATTTATACATCCATATGAGCGACAATGATGGTGAGTTTTTGCTGGTAGAGACGTATGAACATCTTCCTGAGTGGTTAGAGCCAAACAATTCGAGTAATAGGGATTGGGTAAACCATGGTAGAGTTTTAATAATACCAGAAGAATATTATTTAGATAGAGGTTTGAAATTAATTGAAGCATTGAAGTTTTTGGAAAAAGCTGTTTATAAATGTGTTAAAGTGTTGGAAATAGATAAAGCGTTAGAGAATAAATTGAATGAATATCCAACGAGGTCACTTGAAGGACAATGTGAATTGGAGCTTAGGATACCCAGAGTTTACGCTGGGTTGTTAATGAACTCAGACAAGAGTCTTTTAAACCTTGCTGTTTCAGCAGCAATCAATTCACAAGAGGAGTTAAACAAAATTGATCTGGATTCTGATAGAGTAGAGTTGAAAGTCAGATCAACCACTTTATGTTTTGCTTCGATTGAGATATTCTTGAAGCAAGAGCAAGCCAAAGAACATAGAGAGATCGATCATGGTGAATTAGCCTCTTACATTTTGAATAAGTATGTCTTTGATGAAAAACTTGATTTGAATTTTATTCCAAGTGATGAAGAGATCAAGAAGTTCAATGAAAAAGGTGATGTTTTACAAAAGGAATTGATTAGATTGTTGAGAATTGAGAAATACGTTGAACCGAGATTTGATACACTCGATGAGAATATAGATCTCACCAAAGATGATTTTGATGAAACTGAGATTATGGATAGGTTAAATGAGTTTTTTGAAGATAATGAAGCAGGGATCGATGGTATCGAAAACAAAACTAAGGCAAAAACTTCATTGGTCGAAGAAATAGATAGCGAAAATGACAGTGATGAAACCGATGAAGAAGAAAGAAGGGAGAAAAAAATAGAAGAAATTTTGAAAAAAGAAGGTATTGATGAAGACGATTTTTTTGAATTTTTCGCCAAAGAAGCATTGAAGCTTAAAGATGAAGATTTAGAACAGTTCAGAAATTTGCATCTGAACGAAGAGAAAAAAGAAGAGGAGGGTACAAAGAATGACGAGGAGTTTATGGAAGAGTACGACTCTGAGGAGGAACGTGAAATAATAGAGAATTTATCTACTGGTGATGTTGCCTCGTTACAAGATTTACTAAAAATGTTTGCCACAAGTGGAACAGATGGTCCAGCTTCCACATTCTTACAAAATTTAGGCAAATCTTGAACAATACAATCGAAAATAAAATAGAATTAGTTGATTATATTTTAATGCACGCGTATATGTAATACTTTTAAATTGTAATGATTATCTTTGCATTTGTCTTCCTCTTTCTTCATTCAAATCACTTTCGAAATCAGATGATTTCCTAGTGGATTCAGCAATTTCCAAATTCTCCAAATCAGTTTCTAAAGCATCCATATCTTCTTCTTCATAAACACTTTCACCATCTGCGTTATTATTGAAATCTGTATCTTCTTCATCTTCCTCGATGATCAAAGTCTTGGATCTTTTGAATTTAGAACCAGATAATAATGCACTTCCTAATGGCGATTTCTTTCTTCTAAAGCTTCTTGGGAAGATGGCACCTTCATTATAAGTTCTTCTTCCTCTGGTTGGAGCCAAAGTATTTTTCAACTTAAATTCAGTGATTGTTGATCTTCCAGTTGTTGGTGAATTTTCATAAAGGGAACTACGACGAGATGATCTTTCTGAAGTTGAAGAATTGCTTGATATCAGACTTAGCGATCTTTTAGTCGAGTTACCACCTTTTGAATTCAGCGATGCATCTCCTGACAACTTTCTTGTAAATGGAGGTCTTGAATCTGATCTTGTTGTGGTATTTGAAGCCAGTGATATATCTGATTTAGCAGTAAGTTGAGACATCAGTGAATGCTGAGAAAGAACCGAGGTAGGTCTTGGACGTGTAGATGATCTACCATTCATATAATATGTTGGTGTTTTTGGTTCTTTAATAGCTATAGGTTGCTGTTGTTGGGCTTCTTGTTGTTGAATTTGTTCCAAAATAGTAGATGAACTGTTCCCCAATCGTTGATCTAATGCAGGTTGTTTGTTTGGTTTTTGAAATGAGCTGATTTGTGGATGATTTAACGATTGAGTTGGTGATAGTTCACTTTCCAGTTCTTCATTTTCTTGAATAACATGGTTTTGCTCTTGTAGATTTTGTTTCTTGTTGGACTGGAAGCTGAACGATATTCTTCGGTTGTTATTAGAATTTATAGGAGGATTGATCGTTTGTTTAACTGGAGAATCCACTCTTGACCCATAAGAATCTCTAGAGTTGATAATGTAGAGATTATCAGAATTAATGTTATTATTATCTTTCTTCTTCCAAAGCTTTGATATTTTGCTCATGAATCCATTCTTCTTTTTTTCAGGACTTGAAATTATAGAACCATTAGCATTGAAATACTCACCAGAATTTGGTTTCTTTTCTGAAACAGTTGGAGTGTTTGTTATGCTATTAGCAATACTGTTGACAATGCTGCTGGCGTAATAGTTTTTACTGCTTAATGGAACAGCAGAGCTCGAGCCCCCACCAGTTGTATTTATTGACCTTTGACTAACTATTCTTGAAATTGCAGGTGATCCTTCCATGAATTGACTGACTCTTCTTGAAGTAGATTCACTGATTCTTAAAACTGATCTGCTTCTTGCTTTATACTTCTTTGCTTCTGATTTCCTTTGCTTTTCAAGTAACAATTCCCATAATCCAGCCAATGAGTCACAACTGTTTGTAAGAACGGATTTTTTAAGAGCAGAAGTATCAATTCCTATTGATTTCAGTTTCTTCAGCAAGTATTTCTCTGTTTTTGAATCAAAAGTCTTACTTGATGTTAACTTTTTGATCAATGAATTTGACGTGTCTAGCTGCGAAGGTCCAATTGAGTCTAAGAATGGATGATTCAAAATTTCTGTCATCGTTGGTCTTTCATGTGGCACTTTGTTTAAAAGTTTTTGAATCAAATCAATTGCTTCTGAAGAAATATCAGTTTTATATACAGGTTCATCATTAATGATTTTAAACTGCGTCTTCAGATCATCATCTTCTTCAAATGGCATTTCTCCATATAACAAAGTATACAGTATGATGCCTAATGACCATATGTCGACTTTAAACCCATCATATTTTTTCTTCTCAAGAAGTTCCGGGGCCATATAAACCGTTGTACCACAGACGGTCTCCAACAAACTTCTTGATTCATACTCCCTGGTAAATCCAAAGTCAGACAACTTAGCATTTCTTTTCTTATCTAATAAAATGTTTTCTAATTTCAAATCTCTGTGAATACAGTTCAAAGAATGAGCGTAATAAACGGCACCAGCAATTTGAGCGAAGAATTTCCTTACTTCATCAATATCAACTCTTCTACAACTCAAGACGTAGTCATATAATTCCTTCCCCGGGCAATACTCCAACACCATCCATATCTTCCCGTCAGCAACTACCACTTCATATAGTCTAGTAATATGTGGATGTTTAAATTGACGATGATAGAACACCTCTCTCACGATGTTTGGATCATCTTTGAGACCAGTTTTCAAAACGACTTTGGTATGTGTCAAATTGTGAGTGGCTAGGTACACTTTACCGAATGCTCCTTCACCTATAAATTTCACAATGGTGTAGTTACCGACCTGTTTGATCTCATCTGATGAAAAGTAAGAGTAGAGAGCATTGTACGATTCTGCAATTTTGGCCTTCTCGTTGTGCGAATTGCATCTGTAGTTGCCATTCATCATGGACCAAAACCAGTACTAGTGGAAAATTGGACAGTATAAGCACACAAAACGCAACAATCCAGAATCTTTGTTAATGTTGTGTCTTCAACTAAAATGTTGTGTAACAATCTATTTCGGACTTATATTGAAGATAGTACAGGGCACAAAATGTTTCCTAATGAGGAATGACACAATGAAATTTGGCAGAAGTTTTTTTGAGTTGTTTTTCAATCTTGAAAGAAACAGAAAAGATTAAAAGAATGATTTGAGTGTAAAAAATCGTTTTTTAAGAGACCATTTCATGTCATTAGAAAAACAGCAAGAGCTAGAGATGCGCCGCAGTTATGTCGTAAGTTTTGCTTTTTTGTCTCATGGTTTAGATGGTCCAGGATCTAACGTTCTTATCTTAGGATGCCATTAATGCTCTGAATTCATTGCAATCCAATTTTGCAACAATTGAAGCTATCAGAAAGTTGGGAACTAGAAAAAATGCACTAGCTATGCCAGAGATGCATGAATGGACCAGAAGAATAGGGTATAATGCTACTGATTTTGACAAATTGAATGTTATTCATGTCACTGGGACCAAAGGTAAAGGTTCAACTTGTGCTTTCACTCAATCCATTTTGAAACAATACTCTCCAGAGATTAAAAAGATTGGTTTGTACACCTCGCCTCATTTAAAATCAGTCAGAGAAAGAATAAGGATCAATGGTGAACCTATTGCTGAGGAAAAGTTTGCTAAGTACTTCTTTGAGGTTTGGGATAATTTAAACAATACCGAATCAGATTCGAGTGTTTTCCCACATATGGACAAAGGCATGAAACCTGCTTATTTCAAGTACTTAACCATACTGTCATTCCATGTTTTTATGAATGAAGGTGTCGATACAGCCATTTATGAAGTCGGTGTTGGTGGTGAATATGACTCAACTAATATCATTCAGCATCCAGTTGCAACGGGTGTTTCCGCATTGGGTATTGATCACACATTCATGTTGGGTAACACAATTGAAGAAATTGCATGGAATAAAGGTGGTATTTATAAAAAGGGAACGAAATCGTTGACAGTTAATCAACCTGAAGCTGCGTTACAAGTGTTGAGAGAAAGAGCAGAAGAGAAGGATAATGAATTAGTGATTGTTCACGAAAGCCAGGCAGAAGGATACGAGTTAGGTATTTCAGGTGATTTCCAAAGACAAAATGCTGCTTTGGCTGTTGCATTATCAAATGAATTACTGTTGAAATTAGAAATCACTCCAGATAATTCCAAAACGGCTAAAGGTTTGAAAGAAACCGAATGGCCAGGAAGATGTCAAATAATAAAAGATGGTTCAATAACTTGGTATATTGATGGTGCGCACACCAATGAAAGTATCGATGCTTCATCCAACTGGTTTAAGCAACAAATTGCTAAATCAGACAAACCTCGTTCCTTGTTATTCAACCAACAAACAAGAGATGCAGCAGGATTAGTTACTAGATTATACGAAGGTGTTTCTACTCACTTCAGTGATGTTTTCTTCACTACAAATGTCACTTGGTCCTCTGGTGATTATTCAGCTGATCTAGTAAGTATGAACACTTCAAAAGAAGCAGTTGATAAATTGGAAATACAAAACTTGTTATCTGAACAATGGGAAACTTTAGATTCCACTTCCAACAGACATGTCTTAAGTGATATCGAAACCAGTGTCAATCTGATTAGAGAATTGAGCGAAGATCAAGAACTTGATGTTTTTGTATGTGGTTCATTGCATTTAGTTGGTGGATTCCTTGTTGTGTTAGACGGTAAAGGCACGAATTAAAGTTGTAATAGAACACGAGTAGAATATACAAAGTAAAAGTAAATAGGAGTTTTCTCTTTGTAGATTATCTAGTTTTCGGTATAGATTTCAATTTTCCTGTTACGGACACACCACGATAATAAATATCTTTAAAGTTTTATTTCGATCTTAAGCTCATTCTTTCTAATTTCATCAATTACTTTAAAATGTCATTCAATTCATTCAAATACGTTCTACAAAAATACATCAGGCCAGACAATGCAACGTTTGGGGATGATATCATCTTTCAAGATGAAGATTTTGTACTTATAAGAGATTCATTCCCCAAATCCATTGTTCATTGGTTACTATTACCTAAAGACCCCAAAATAACATTATTGAACCCTTTGACATGTGCATTTCAAGAGGAAAAGTTGAGGAATAGAGTAATTGACCTGATACCTATGATCAAAGAGAAGATGATGGAAGAAATCTCAAAGCAAGGATATGAAGTTATTGATGAAGATGATGACGATCTGATTAAAATCGGTGTTCATGCTGTACCTTCATTATCGAATGTTCATATTCATTTCATCACGAAGGATTTAAGTACTGAAAGAATGAAGAGAAAGCATCATTACAACTCGTTTACTACTAAATTTTTCGTGGATTTCAACGATCTGCCTTTAAAAGAAGATGACCGATTGAACTCTAAAGAAATGGAACAACATTGTAACAAAGATGACATGATATGTATCTTTTGCAAAGAAAACTTCACTAATCAATTTGCACAATTAAAAAGACATTTAAAGAATCATGAGTTCCCAAAGATTTACAGAAAGAAAAAACAGATTGAAGTGATAGAAATTGATTGATTATATGTACCATTGGAAATATATATAAAAAAAACACATGCAATTTATGAGATTATAACTTTTGGTATTCCAATTTACCTTCTAATTTCTTCACTTCTGCAACTTTTCTAACAGCTTTCATTAAATCGTTTTGAATAATGTAATCACGATCAGCTCTAATTGCGAAGAAACCAGCTTCAGTGACAACATTTCTAATATCGGCACCATTGAAACCATCACTCATTTTAACAACTGCTTCAAAATCAAATTCACCTTGTTTGGAAATCTTTGAAGTATGAATCTTGAAGATTTCTAATCTACCAGCTTCATTTGGTAATGGAATTTCAATTTTTCTATCTAATCTACCAGCTCTTAATAAAGCAGGATCTAAAGTATCAGGTCTATTTGTTGCCATGATAACTTTTGTTTGCCCCAAATAATCAAAACCGTCCATTTGATTCAATAATTCCATTAATGTTCTTTGAATTTCACGATCAGCAGAAGTACCTTCAGAGAAACGACGACCACCAATGGCATCGATTTCATCCATAAATATAATACAAGGTTCATGTTCTTTTGCATAACTGAACATTTCTCTGATTAATCTAGCAGATTCACCAATATATTTATCAACAATGGCAGAAGCTGGAGAGAAGATGAAATTGGCACCAATTGTAGCAGCAACTGCTTTGGCTAATAGAGTTTTACCAGTACCTGGAGGACCGTATAATAACACACCTTTTGGAGGTTTGATACCAACTCTCTGGAATAATTCTGGGTTCTTCAAAGGCAATTCAATGACTTCTCTTAATTCTCTAACTTGTTCATTCAAACCACCAACAGTACTGAAGTTAACTTCATCTTGTTTGAATGTAGTCATGTTGTAAACCAACGGATCAACCTCTCTTGGCAAGATTCTCATTATGGTTAATGTAGTCATATCCAAAGCAACTCTGACACCTTGTTTCAAGTTTTCCTTTTTGATTGAGTTTCTGCAATTGACGATATATCTTGGACCGGAAGAAGTCTTCACGATAAATCTTTCATCATCTAATTGTTTCAACACTTCACCAACTAATTGTCCAATACTTTGCAATGCCTTGATGTCTTCTTCTGTCTTGTCAAAGTCCTTCTCTAGGTCTCGTATGCTCAATCTCAACTCTTTCAAACGGGCATCCCAGTTTCTGTGTTCTGTAAGTTTG
This sequence comes from Gotozyma botsteinii, assembly GCA_020280145.1. Classification (NCBI taxonomy): domain Eukaryota; kingdom Fungi; phylum Ascomycota; class Saccharomycetes; order Phaffomycetales; family Phaffomycetaceae; genus Gotozyma; species Gotozyma botsteinii. The sequence continues at coordinate 653,584 of JAFIIU010000002.1, forward strand.
TTCTTGAATTTAGTCAATGATTTCTCCCTTGCAATCTCTTCTGGGGATTGTTGAGGTGGCTCTTCTTCCTGAGACTGTTGTGGCTGTTCGTCTGCAGTGTTGCCTGTTTCTGCATTCAATGCCTGTAAAAGTGGATCATTTTCTTCGCTCATCTTTCTTTCCTTCTATTCAATTGAGCCAATTATCTGTATAATTTCAATAATTGAATTAGTTGATTTGTTTTCTTTATTATTTTGAAGTGGCGAAAAGTCGAGCGAGTTCCGGTTCTTCAGAACTCCTCGGTTTTTATATTTTTTTTTCCTCCAAATTTTTAAAGATGCAGAAATTAATCATAATAAATTCTTCAATTGGATTGATTTTTACTGGGATATCCTGAGTTTGTGCTGCTAGAAGAGAGATGGAGTTTCATGCTGTGATATTCTGCGGGAAAGGGACCAATTTGGACCCGTTTTCAAACGTGAGAGACACCGGTATCACCAAGGCATTGTTACCTATTGGTAACAAACCAATGATTGAATTCGTGTTGGAATGGTGTGATCTTGCTCCATTCAGTCAGATCACCGTTGCTGCACACTCTGAGGACTTGCCAGCTATCACTGAAGTTGTCGATGCTTACAATAAGAAAAGATCAAAGGAAGTTGTGGGAATAAGTCCCATCAATCTTACCAAATTCGATGGTGATCATACAGGTGGTGCATTGACTCAATTCATTGGAACTGAATCAGGTAAAGATTTTGTTTTCTTGCCTTGTGATTTCATTACGGATTTACCACCAAAGGTCTTTATCGAAGAATATAGAAACAGAGATGATGAAGATATTGCAATGTCAGTCCATTATTATAACAAATATGAAAGTATAGATAAGAAGAGTTTAACGCATTATTACACCGTTTATTCAGATGATGATCATTTACTAGACATTTATTCAAAAGATTCAGTTGATGCGACTAAATTCTTAGAATTGAGAACTCAAATGGTTTGGAAATTCCCATACACTAAAGTTTCCACAAAATTATTAGATTCCTTCATCTATATCCTAAGTCCTGAAAGTTTGAAAGTTTTAAAAGAAGAATTTCCTGATTATAACAATAGATCTGTCACCAAGATACTGAGAGATTTAGCTCGTCGTTCTTGGAAACACGCAGAAAAGAAAGGAACAATTAGAATTTTCAACTTACCAAGTGAATGCAGCTTTATCAGATCTGACAACATTGCTGCGTACATGGAATCGAACCGTTATGTTATGAAATTGAAAGCCAAAGACCAGTCACAAGGATCGAATGTCCAAGCAAAAGAAAAAGGTGCTGCTACTGTTGGTGTTGATTCTGTCGTTGGTGATAACACTACATTAGGAGAACGTACTAGTGTCAAGAAGACTGTTGTTGGTAAAGACTGTGTCATTGGAAGCCGTTGTCGTTTGACTGGTTGTGTCTTGTTGGATGGCATCACTTTGGAAGATGACGTTGTTTTGGAGAACTGTATCATCGGTTCAGGAGCTAAGATTCAACTCAAGGCTAGACTAACAAACTGTAACATTGAAGGAGGGTACACCGTCACAAAGAGCTCTCAAGTCAAAGGTGAAACATTGACCAACTTGTTCATCGAAGGCCAGGCCATGGACATTGACTCATCGGACGAGTCTGACTACGACTCGGAAGACGACAACAGTTTCGAAGAAGATTACGACGACGAGTTCGAAGACGATGGACTCTTCGACCGTTCATAGAACATCCACAAATGCACATAATCGACTAATGAGAAGACACATCCACATTATAGTAGTAAACAGAAAATTCACGTGACCTCTTCTCACCCGGGTAACTCAGACTATAAAATCTCGAAAAAATCACTTCAAAAAATTCGGTTGAATCATTTCTCAACGAGTAACAAAACACTAAAGAATCTGTTTTTCTGTTAAGCAACAATGGCCCAACCCATCGTTCTTGAAAACGTATGTACTTTTGAGTGATATTGGGATATGCTGACCACTGGACTGGAACTCTTTTTATCCAGAACAGTGGGAATCAAGTATATAGCCGATGAGCTGCTCTTTTTTTTCATTATCAATGAGTTATATAGTACTAACTATTAATTAATTTAGACTTCAAGAAGAGATGCTTTAATTGCAATTGAAAAGAAATATCAAAAGCTTTGGAATGAAGAGAAATTATTCGAATTCGATGCTCCTTCTTTAGAAGAGTACCCAGACAGTGCAGACATTGATCAAATCCATGCTGAACATCCAAAATTCATGTCTTCTATGGCTTACCCATACATGAACGGTGTCTTACACGCTGGTCATTGTTTCACTTTATCCAAAGTCGAATACTCTGTCGGTTTTGAAAGAATGAAAGGTAAACGTGCCTTATTCCCATTAGGTTTCCATTGTACTGGTATGCCAATCAGAGCCTGTGCTGATAAATTACAAAGAGAAGCTGAAATGTTTGGTAAAGATTACTCAAACGTTCCAGAAGAAGAAGAAGAAGAAGCTCCAAAAGTTGAAGTCGTTGCTGTCAAGGAAGATCCTTCTAAATTCAAAGCTAAAAAATCAAAAGCTGCTGCTAAACAAGGTCGTGGTAAATACCAATTCGAAATCATGTTACAATTAGGTATCCCAAGAGAAGAATTATACAAATTCGCTGATCCTGAATATTGGTTAGAATACTTCCCACCTTTATGTCAACAAGATTGTAACACCTTTGGTGCTAGAATCGATTGGAGACGTTCTATGATCACTACTGACTTAAACCCATACTATGATCAATTCGTTAGATGGCACATTCAAAGATTAAAAGATATCGGTAGAATCAAATTCGGTGAAAGATATACTATTTACTCTGAAAAGGATGGTCAACCATGTATGGATCACGATAGACAATCTGGTGAAGGTGTTACTCCACAAGAATACGTTGGTATCAAGATTCAAATCACTGAATTTGCTGATGAATCAGTTGTTGAATCATTAGACAAATCCAAGAAAGTTTACTTGGTTGCTGCCACTTTGAGACCGGAAACCATGTATGGTCAAACCTGTTGTTTCGTTTCACCAAAAATTGATTACGGTATCTTTGATAATGGTAATGAATATTATATCACTACTGAACGTGCTTACAAAAACATGTCATTCCAAAAAATTACTCCAACTAGAGGTGAATACAAACCTGTTGTTACCGTTAATGGTTCCAAATTGATTGGTTCTAAAATTCATGCTCCATTATCCGTTTATGATGAATTAAGAGTCTTACCAATGGAAACTGTTTTAGCCACTAAAGGTACTGGTGTTGTTACTTGTGTTCCATCTGATTCTCCAGATGATTACATCACTACTAAAGATTTGCAAAACAAACCAGAATATTACAAAGTTGAAAAAGATTGGGTTAAAGATGCCGTTCCAATTATTCACACTGATAAATATGGTGATTTAACTGCTGAGACTTTAGTCAAAGAATTGAAAATCCAATCTCCAAAAGATGCTGTTCAATTAGCCAAGGCTAAAGAAGCAGCTTATAAAGAAGGTTTCTACAATGGTATCGTTACCATTGGTAAATACAAAGGTGAAAAAGTTGAAGTTGCCAAACCAAAAGTCAAAGCTGATTTGATTGCTTCTGGTGATGCTTTCGTTTACAATGAACCAGAAAACGTTGTCATTTCAAGATCTGGTGATACTTGTATCGTTTCGTTAGAAGATCAATGGTATGTTGACTATGGTGAAGAAGAATGGAAAGGTCAAGCTTTGGAAGCTTTACATTCAATGAACACTTTCACTCCAGAGACCAAGAATGCCTTTGAAGCCGTTTTAGATTGGTTAAAGAATTGGGCTGTTTGTAGACAATATGGTTTAGGTACCAAATTGCCATGGGATGAAAGTTTCTTAGTTGAATCATTATCTGATTCTACCATTTATCAATCATTCTATACCATTGCCCATTTGTTACACAAGGATTTCTATGGTAGAGAAGAAGGTGAATTGGGTATCAAACCAGAACAATTAACTTCTGAAGTTTTTGACTACATCTTTTTAAGAAAGGATGATGTCAAGACTGAAATCCCAATTGAACATTTACAAAGATTAAGAAGAGAATTCGAATACTTCTATCCTTTAGATGTTTCTATTTCAGGTAAAGATTTGATTCCAAACCATTTAACTTTCTTCATCTATACACATACTGCCATTTTCCCAAAGAAATTCTGGCCAGGTGGTATCAGAGTCAACGGTCATTTAATGTTGAATAACAATAAGATGTCTAAATCTACAGGTAACTTTATGACTTTGGAACAAATTGTTGAAAAATTCGGTGCTGATGCTTCAAGAATTGCTTTAGCCGATGCTGGTGACACTGTTGAAGATGCCAACTTTGAAGAAGCTAATGCGAATGCTGCCATTTTAAGATTAACCACATTGAAGGAATGGTCTGAAGATGCTGTTAAGAACATTGAAAGTTATAGAAGTGGTGAATACAATTTCTACGATGTTGCATTTGAAAATGAATTGAATGAGTTGATTGAAGAAACTCATACTCAATACGTCAAGACTAATTACAAGACTGCTTTGAAATATGGTTTATTCGATTATCAAACTGCCAGAGATTATTACCGTGAAGCCACTGATGTTATGCACAAAGATTTGGTTTTAAGATACATTGAAACCCAAGTTTTGTTATTAACTCCAATTGCTCCTCATTTCGCTGAATACATCTGGAGAGAAGTCTTAGGTAATACTACCACTATTCAAAATGCCGCATTTCCAAGAGCTTCCAAGCCAGTTGATAACGCTATCACCAATGCTTTAGAATATACCCGTGTCTTGACCAGATCCATTAGAGAAACTGAAGGTGGTCTTTTAAAGAAGAAGAAAGGTGGTAAAGGTGCCGATTTAGATACCACTAAACCAGTTAGATTAACTATCTTTGTTTGTGATTCTTTCCCAGAATGGCAAAACAATTACATTGAATTAGTTCGTGAACTGTTTGAAAAACAAACTTTAGATGACAACAAAGTCATTAAAGAAAAAGTTGGTAAAGATATGAAACGTGCCATGCCATTCATTTCTAATTTGAAACAAAGATTGACTAAAGAATCATCAGAAGTCGTCTTCAACAGAGAATTGAACTTTGATGAAGTTTCCACTATCAAGAGTGCCATTGATTTCATCAAGAAAGCTACTGCTGTTGTTAAGATTCAAGATTACAGAGTCATTCATTTTAAGAATGGAAGTAAAGCTGGTACTGAAGTCTTCTCTGGTGAAGAAATCCCAATTACTTTAACTGGTAAGATCATTGATGCTGCTGTTCCTGGTCAACCAGGTATCCTGATTGAAACCATTGAATAAATCAAGAAATTAATTGCATGAACTTGTTTTTTTCGATGTTTGAGATTTTGGTGTATATGTGTTTTTTTTGTTTTAGAAATGAACAGAAGATGGTAAATAGAATAAATATATCTTGAATATATAAAATAAGCTAGTTGATACTGTAGAATAAATAAAATTATTAATGTATTAAATAAATTATAATATACAAAATGCAAAATAAAACAATTACTCCCATATAACCAAAAAAAGCACAAAACTTAGCAATAAATTATTCATTTTTATCTTTCTAATTCAAACCCTCTTTTCTTTAATTCTTTAACAGTCCAGATATAATTATACGTTATACTGTTTAAATCATTAGCCAATCTTCCTGGTTTTGATAAAGCCCCACCGGTAGTGAAATAACTACCATTTTCTTCTAATAACACATCATCGGATAAAGCACATTTCAAAGTAGCATATGAACCTTCTTCATTTGAACAACCTGCGAAAAATCCAAATACTTGAAAGAAAAACCAAAAGAAAATTCCAAAGATTGGGATTCTTGTCCAATATGAAAAAAAATTCGTATTCATTACAAAACCTGGATGAATTGAGAAATATTTCAAATCAGGTTTTGTTATTGCTAAGAATTTCATTAATTGGATCCCTGCACTTTTGGACATTGAATATCTAAACCAAGTGAAGATGAAATTTGGCTTTAGATTGAATTGCCAATCTCTATTAAATTGGAAAACTTCCAAAAAACTAGCAATAGATGAAACATAGACAACTCTGCAATTCGAATTACAGATTTTCAATAGACTCAGTGTCAGTAGAAACTGTGAGATGTAATTCGTTTGGAATTGGATCTCAAACCCATCTTTCGTTGTGTTGTAAGGCAACGCACCAACACCAGCATTCAAGATCAACAAATCCAACCTTCTCTCCTTTGATTTAAACACCTGACATGCCAAATTGACATTCTTCAAATCCAATAAATCAATTTCAATGAACCTGAGCTCACCAAACCACTGTCTATCAGCTAACGTCTGCTCCAATCCTTCACCCATTCTCCGTACTGCCTCTTTCTTTATCTCCTTGATGGACTTCTCCACCCTCGACTTGCTTCTACCACCGATGTAGACGATGAAACCATGTAGATATAAGTGCAGCACAGTGTAGAAGCCGATTCCACTGTTTCCTCCAGTGATGAGTGCGACACGACGGTCCACCTGCGGGTTGTAGAAAGGCCCGGTGGAAGGGTCGTACATGTGTTTTGAAGTATTTAGTGTAGCAAGTTTTTGCCAGTTTGTGCCTCAATTATCAACTAATAAGATGTGAGCTGTAAGTATTTTTTTTTCCTGTCAAAATTTATTTTTTTCTACTCATTAATACGATGATGATATTGATTTGTTGTATTTACACATTTTTATTTACAATTTTGCAGCCTCTAGTTGCTGCTGTTGCACGATTTCGTGCTCACGGATCTTCTTACCCAAGAATGCCTTCATTTCGTCGGTGATGTTGTGTTTGGAGCGTTTCTTCAATTCGTTCTTCTCACTGTAGAAGGCCTTCTTTGTCTCAGTGAGAGGCATTTGAGGAGGAGTCAACCTCTTGACTTGTGTTCTGTTCAGTTTGACACGTCTGTGCTTGGAGTTTGGATTTCTGATGGTGAGGAGAGCTTCTTGAGGGATGGAGTCTCTAACGACACTTTCGACGTAGAAGGAACGTTCACGGACCTGTGCGACTTCAGTGGAGATGGCACCGTCCTCTACAGGTTCTGGTCTAGGCCATGGGATCACGAGGTCGGGCTGACCGTAGACGGTTCTGTATGGGACGACTTTATGGTAGTCTTCATCGTAATAAGTACCGGTTTTGAAATTCAAATGATCAACAGCAACGGTTTTCAATTCTTTTGTAGCTTCGTCTTCGATTTCAGCAACAAGTCTGATCTTGTCCTGTGTGACTGCTTTTGGGAATGTGACGACGTGAGAGGTTTGACCTTCAGTCCAGAACTGTTTTGGAACGACAACTGAATCAGTTGGTCCATTTTCATCCAACACATAACCACCGTGTTCGGTGTGACGGGACACTTTGCAGATGTTGCCCTTCTTCTCACCATCGACAATCAACACTCTGTCTCCCACCAAAAACTTCAATTTACTCCAGTCAGTTGGAATGGCACCATCAGATTTAAGATCAACAGGGACTTGAGGTCTGATGAATTTAGGTTGCGTCTGTTCCTGGAGTTTGAGGTACTTAGGCAGTCTGTGCTTTGGGATCTTCTGGAAGTCCAGTCTGAAACGGGAACCAGCCTTCGAGAGCCACGACATTTGCTGTGATGATTTACAATAAGTTTGTTCTTAATTAAATTAAAGAAGCTATTCTTGTTTGTCGATTTTTCGAATGAATTTTTTTGGAGTGGAAATTGAAAAAAATATCATGTAAGCACCTCGAAATATATCAAGGTAGGGTGACCTTTTTAGTTGTGGTTTTTATTAATGAATCACAACTTATAAGAGCCATGTCATTATACATTTGATATTCGATCAATATAACGAGATTTATAGCTTTTTCAGTCACTAATATATATGAAATTGATATTGGCTATCTCTTGAATTAAGGATGCTGTAACATTGTCAAGTAATCATGATTCTAGAAAGGTGATTGTTTCCCTGTATGAGTAACCTGTTGGAAGTGAGACTGCAGAGGTTGTACCGTCTTACAGGTTTAAAACGTGCATGGTTCAATTACTTAATGAATATGTCTCAATAAAATGACTGATTGAGTTACTTAACTTAGCTTTTCTTGAGTCATACTTCAAATAAACACTTATTCTGTAGTTTAAAGATACAACACACACAAAAAGTTTTAAAATATAATTTGGATTACAGTACAGTGCACAAAGATAATTTCCAGAGTCCAAAAGAAGATTTTCAGCTTCCAGACCAGCTTATTAGTCGTACAATGAGCCATAAGAGAAAAAATAAACGCGCTGATGATGAGATCCAAGTTCAAAACCGTTAACCATGGTCGTTAGAAGGTCTCGTTTTGCGAGGTTCCTGAGGATATTGCACATGATTGGAATGAAAGTTGTAGTATTAATGTAAACGAAAACAAGAAGTAACTTGTAAGTTCTCTTTATACTTCTTAGGAATCAAACTAACTAGCAGGAATTGTTCATGATATCTGAGTTTTTACCATTTTCGGTATGTCACTATCGGTATTTCACCGATTGTACTATTAATAATATTAATAATGGTAGAAGTATCGACATTAGTGATATTCACACTTATAAGTCATCAGAATTCCTGATTCCAACTTCATTAGCATTAAGCTCAATGAAACAAACGTTCAATTAGATTTCTGGCTCAATGTCTCAAGATAGAGAATACTATTGTCTTCATGATATGATGTATCTGAATATGAAAGACTTTAATAAATATCTTAATTCAATTGTAGAAGATCATATAATTCCTCCCTTATTGTCCCTAAATTGTAGCATTTAATGCTCATTTATTAACAGGTATCAGATTTATAAATAATTGGGCTACAGTATTGTAACATATATCATATTGTACATTCAGCCGTTAATTCTCAGTACAAATACTGATGAATTCCTCTTCATTGACTATAATCTTAGTTAGTAAAAGTCCCAAACAATGCAAAATCTCAGTTTAAACTCACTCTCTCCATCGTTATCCAAATCAAACTCGTCGATCATAGCACGCAATTCCTCATCACTCAAGTTTTCACCCAACTCTTTCGCCACTCTGCGTAGATTCCTCAAGCTGATCTTCCCCGTTCCATCATCATCGAACAACTTGAACGCCCTTCTGATCTCCTCCAATGGGTCTCTTTCTAGTACTTTGGCGCCCATCACTGCAAAGAAGTCCTCGTAGTGCATCAACGAGCGACCATCTCTGTCAAACTCATTGATGAGATCCAGCACTTCCTGCTTACTGTATTCGAACCCCAACGCCCTGATGGCCACTTTCAACTCGTGATAGTCCAAATAACCATCGTTGTTCATATCGAACAAGTTGAATGCCTCACGGATCTCCTGTTTCTGCTCTTCCAAAAGTTCACGCTGTAACTGTGAAGGAGCACGCGCGTGTGTGTTTCTCGATGCGTTCATTGATGTTTATTGGTAGTTTATTGGTAGTTTATTGGTGATGTCTGATCTGATATGAAATTGTTTTTACGCGTTTTTTTGTTTACGTTTCTTTCTTAATTAGTGCGAATTTTTTGGGTTTGATGAAGATTTAATAGTGACATTTGATTTATATTGGTTTTGGTAAGATTATGCTGGTGGGTGATCATGTGACGTTCAAGAACGTTCCAGGAACTGTCAGGTTTGTTGGTGAGACGAAGTTTGCAGGTGGGATTTGGATTGGTGTCGAATTGGCTGTTGCTGAGGGTAAGAACAATGGTTCTATCAATGATGTTCAGTATTTCAATTGTGAAGCAAACCATGGGGTGTTTGTCAGAGAAAGTGCATTGATTCCAGCAGTAGAGACTGGTGACTCACTAGTCAAGAATGGTGACGTGTCAAAGATGGTAACTATTGTTGATAGATTACAGATAAAGACCAAAACTATGCATCAACAGATCTTGTCATTGAATTCCAAAATTGAAGACTTAGAAAATATTCAACTTAATTTGAATGAGGAATTGGAGTTATCTACGATTGATAAAGAAACATTGCAAGAACAGAATGAATTATTGAGTCAAGAGATTCAAGAACTTAAAGAATCTAATAGAACTTTTGAAGCTCAAGTGATTGAATTGAAGAAAGAATTGGACATAAGGTCTAAATCGATCAAATCAGGTTCTATTGAATTGATATCCATTGAAAATGCTAAGCTATTCGAAGAAGTCAAGATATTACAATCATTGAACACAAATCTTGAAGATGAGTTAAGAAACATCAAATCCAAACTATCAAAGCTTGACGATTTACAAACAAAATATAATCAAATCTCCAAAGAATTAAAGTCTTCAAAATTAATCATTGAAGAACTTTCGTCAACTATTGAGACTACAAAACAATCAAATTCAATAGTTGAGAATCTCACTTTGAAAAACTTGTCATTGGCAGAAGAGAACAATACCTTGAAATCATCGATAAGAGAATTTGAAGATTTGAAGAAAATTGAAAATGAATTAGATAAAGAAAATACTGAATTGATTGAACAACTTAATCACCAAATTTTGATCAAAGCAAATGAGATCAAAGACAAAGATTCATTGATTGATACTTTAAAAATCAGAATCAAAGATTTACAAAACAGACAAACAATCTCACAACCTGCTTTTATTCAACCACAAGAACAGGAACTAACAACGTATAATCAAGATTCTAGAGATTTGCAAAATTCATTAAATAGACTGCAAACCGATAAACAAAATTTAATGATTGACCTGGAATATTTGAAATTCAAAGTTTCAAATAAAGAGGATTTGATTAATGAATTGGCTCCTGACATTCACAACAAGAAAACATTTTATTCAATAACATTTCAAAACTATTATGACTTCATTCAAACTTTATATGATCTTATTAACTTGAACAACAATGAGCCATTAGTGGATTTATTATGCATTCAAATCAAATTTGAACTAAAACAACTCAAAGAATTAATTAAAGTATATCAATCTATCGATGGTTTCAATTCAAAGAATACGCTTACAAACATAGATGAACTGCTAATCAGTGTCACTGAACTCATTAAGGGTGGCGTATACAATGATTTATTGGAACGTTTAGTTAATTTCAATGCTGAACTTTTCAATACTGTCAATCCTAAAACTTTCAACTTTCCAAACAGATTGAACTTAGAAAAATTCATTCATGAAGAGTTGAACTTAATATCATCAATTCAACAAATTATAGAATTATACCATCATAACGAGTTTTTGTCTCTAAATTTCAAGAAACTTTTCAAACTGATAAAAAGTTATGAAACGTCACTGTCATCGTCTTTAATTGAAATTGATAATGCAAAACAAAACAACAATGAACTGAAGGGATCAGTGTTTAATGCCATTGGTATTTCAGACTTCTTGAATGATTTAACCTCTTATGCTGCAACTGGGAATGGCCTAAATGAAGTCAATCAAAGTTTAAACAAATTGATAATTGATTTTGAATTAAGACAGGATAGTTTTAAAGAAGATCATTTGGAATGGGAGAATATTGAAATAGCTCAAGAAATGACCAATGAAGAAACTATTAATGATAATGCGTTAAATGCAGCGATATTGGTAAGAGATGATGACTCCAAAAATGTTCAAATTGAGGAATTGAAAATCAAAATTGATGTCTTGAATTCAAAATTATCAAATTATAAACAGCTCTCTCAACTCTTGAACGAATACAAAACTAAAAATGAATCATTAACAAATGAAAACGAAACATTATCAAATGATCTTAACGAAGAAATTGAACAAAATTCAAAATATTCAAAAATCATTTCCCAGAGTTCAAATTCATTAATCTTACATAATTTCGAATTCGACACATTGCTTGAATTTAAACAGAAGTTGGATAAAGTCGAATTGATATCTGAAATTCAAACACTAAGAAGAACAGTGAAATATTATAATCAGAGTAATTTATCAAAGAAATCTAAAAACTATAATTGGTTAAAAACTGATCTACCGAAATTTAAGCCCTTTGATATCACTCAAAACCCAGAAATAGAAGAATTAAGAAAAATAGGAAGTGATATGAGAAGAAGACTCAATTCATCCAAGAGTCTAATAGCATGATATCTAATAACTAAATAGCCAATGAATAAATAATGATAATGACGTCAATCACGTGATATTTTGTTATGTAGCGATGGTTGCTTGACACTACAAAAAACATAAAGGGGCGATACATGAAGTACCTTTACAGACTTCTTAAAGTAAGATCTAATTCGTTTCGGTTGAAGATGAAGACTCAATTCATTACAACAGATCTTAGAACGACGGATGATGTTGACTGGTCGAGTTCTTTGAAAGTTTACTTGACGAAATTGTATGGAAATGTCACTGATTTTTCGAAAGAAGTCAATATGATCAATAAATTGAGATTAGATGTCACTAATTCAATTCATGATTCTTCAAACTATGAGAATTTGAAGAATTTGTACTACAAGTATTATGGACAGTTGGAGTTGCTTGATTTGAGACTACCGTTTCAAGAACATGGTGTTCGTATTAAATTCAAATGGTATGATGCATATGATGAATCTACCGATCATTCCCAACATTCGTTAGCTTTTGAAAAAGCGTCAGTGTTATTCAATTTAGCCTCGCTGCTTTCCAAACTAGCAGAGTCTTGCTTTGATAGTGAAGAGCTTGCTAAGTCTTATCAGTATTTCCAGTACTCTTCTGGAATTTATAAATTCATATCTGAGAATTTTGCCCATTCACCATCCCATGATCTTAGTGTCAAGACAGTTCAGTTTTTGAATAATTTACAACTGGCCCAGGCTCAAGAGGTTTTTTTGTTGAAATTGATTAGTGAAGATTCCAGTAAGAAATCCTTGATTGCAAGATTGGCAATTTCTTCATCTCAACAGTTTGATAAAACTCAAGTTTCAATGGATAAAATAGATGAGCATTACGGTAAATCAAGTGAATGGAATCAAATCCTAAAATTCAAGACAAGATTTTATTTGAATTTGGGATATTATTATTATGGATTATCAGTTGAAGAGAAAAAAGTTGGTCAAAGTATTGCAGTTTTGAAAATCGCTAATGATGGGTTTAAAGATTTGAAAAAATATGAAAACCCAACAACAATCGATTATAAAGCCTATATCGCATTGATCGATGATAAATTAAGAGTGTTAGTCAAGGATAATGATTTCATCTATCATGATACCGTTCCTACAAAAGAAGTGTTAGAGATTGAAACATTAGTTAAACCATTAGACGCATCTAAACCAATTCCACTGAACGATCATGCTAATATCACTGATATTATCGGTGAGGATATTTTTGAAAAAATCATTCCAAGTGGGGTTCATGAAAAACTAAGTTTGTACTCTGAAGAGAAAGCAAAGATATTAAGAGATCAATTAGATAAGATTGAAATGGTCAATATTGAGTTAGAATCATTTTTAGAATATTTGAGATTGCCACAAAGTTTATGTGATTTCAAAAATACAAATAATAATAAATTAGATCCAAAATTAATTGATTGGAGTGAAAAAATTGTTGAATCTTCTTTGAATGACATTGATGAAAACAAGACAAGAATTAATGGTAAAAAAGATGAAATTTTGAAATTAATTAAACATTTAGATGAGAAGCTAACTCAAGAAGAAGAAGATTTCAATGCTAAAAGATTTGAATTAAATTCACTTCAAGAACCATCATCAATGCAATCGGCAAGATTGAAAGATGAATTGACTAATGCTAAACAATCATTGTTAAGTGCAAGCAAATTGGATGACCAGATCAATGCTAAGATTGACCCTGAATTGAATAGATTGACAATTTTGAAATCAAAGCAAATTTTAGAATTTGAATTTTTCAATGGTGGATCAACTAATGAAAATTTGTTAGATTTTTATGATGAAGAAATAAGTTCAACTGATAAAGTCAATAATAGTATCATTAAAATTGAAGAAGACTTGAAAATTTTAAAAAATTTAAAGAAAGAACGTGAAAAAATACTTGAAGATTTGAAAACTGCAATTCATGAAGATGATATTTCTAATATTTTAGTTCTCAACAATAAAAACTTGAATGAAAAAGAAGAGAAATCGTTATTTAAGCAAGAATTGACTAAATTTGATTCATTTATCAAAAAAATTGACATCATTAATGGTAAACAACCAGATGTTATTAAAAATGTCAAGATTCATTATGATAAGATCATAACTTCAAACAATAAAATTTCAGAAAAAGCTCAAAAAATTGCAAGCTTTGAAACAACATTCAACACTTTCAAAGAGTATGAAATCAATTATGGCAAATCAATTGAATTTTATGATAACCTGTTAAAATTCGTTCATGAAGTCAGATCAAACGTGGATAAGTTTGTTTCAGATAGATATTTACAAAGACAACGAATCTTATCACAATCTGGTTCCTCTTCACTACCTCCAACTCAGCAGAAAAGCTCTTTGCAAGAAAGATTCAACAGTTTGAGTGTTTCAAGCCAAAGTCCAAGAGGTTCCATCGTTGATCAACCTTCACTTCAACCACAAAGACAACCATCATACTCTTCTAATCCATCATCACAGTATCACATCCCAATTCCTCCGCAAAATTCGTCTCAACCTAGCCAAACATGCCAGCCACCACTTATCGTATCATACGAAATTCCAAAACCTCCTCAACAGTCCCAATCACCATATCAGCAAACTTCACAACAAACGCAACAACACTTCGTAAATCCATATCAAGATCCACCTACACAGCAACAATTTCCAGCACCATTCAGTGTAAGTCCATTTTCTAATCACCCGTTCCAAGCACCACTTTATAAAACAACAGGAACGTCACAACCAACGCAAGATCCACAACCATATCAACAAACTCCAACACAGTTCCCACCAACTGGAAACAGACCTGCGTTGCCTCCAAAACCTGGCTCCACGTCAAGCTATCCTTCTTATGGCACACCCCCAAATCCAGGATATTCCCAGCCATACGATCCAAACCAACCTTACAAATGATAAAAATGATGCAAAATGTGTACTAATATATTAGATTACTTGGTGGACTTTTTTGTAGGTTTATAAGTCTTCTCCTGTGGGATGTACCACATGTCTTCGTTCCCAAAGGAACCTCTTGCCAGTTTAACGAAGTTGATAATACCATAATCGACAACCGCTAATATGATATTCTCATTACCATTCTTCAATTTGTTCATTTGATTAGCAGTTGCTGCTCTTGGGTCAGGCACCGTTTCAGTCCGATCCAACAATGAGTTGATTTCTGTCAATGTAGGAAGTTTATACTTGTTAACGTTCCTCACCAGGATTTGGAAGTTTGGTACTGGTGGTAATTTCTTAGAGAATGAAGGATTTGGCTTCCAGACATTGTAAGTGATCTCCAATGGTGGAATCTCAGAGTCTTCATTTTTAGAGACTTTGAATGGAATTAACTTGATTGAATTGAAAATATGGCTATAGTTCACATATCTAGAAGTGGTGAAGTGTAAATTATGGAAAGGATTATGAGCCATAAAGTTGATACTTTGAAGGTATGAAGTTATGACTTTGATGGGCTTAGAATTCATAAATCTGTCCCAGATCTGTGACAAAAAAGATGGCTGCACCTCATGATGTCTTTTCTCTAGTTTCTCGTTGTTGCATCTGGCCACAATGTACCCATGTCTCTTCAAATGCGCATATACATGGTACTCATCGATCTCATCATCAGTGCTGAAACATTGGGCATATACACTCTGCAAGTCCATTGCCAGATCCTTCTTTTCAAACCAGGGCTCAACAGTGCCCCTTTCACTTAGATACACAAACTCTTCAGCATTCAGCCAGCAGTTGTTCTCTTTATCGACCACGCCCACAGTTTGTAGGAAAGATCCCTTTGGCTTCTTGATTCGGGCCCTTTTCAAGAGAGGAAGCCACACAGCACGCACATTCTGCTTCACAACATGGCCACGAGGTCCCTCCAGAGCCTCAAACATCGCATCTCTCGACCTCTGGAGCTGCTCTGTCTGGACTGCTGTCCCATCAGGCTCATAGTCTTTCTCTCCTCTCTTGGGCAGCGAGTGGTCCTTCTTGTTAAGGTTGCTCCAATCCTGGAACTCGTCCTCGATGTCTATTTCGTCAATGGCAGCAAGAGGAGGGTCTTCATCCATTTTCTCAATAAGATGTTCCGCTATTGATCTATTATACAATTTCATCGTTACATTTTATTTAATTTTCAAAGTGCGATTAAACTCAAATAAAACCAGTCACTATAAAGATACAAAGAAACAATCCAACACCATTTATCAATGGGATCTCCGGGTTTTGGTAAGCATTGACAATTTACACCGTATTGGTGGTCTTCATTCACCCCTACTAACTCTTATCTTACAGGCTGGGAGCGTTTGAACGACGTTTATTACAGGAACAGGGAGCTCTACACTCTTGAATGGGATGTTGAGACCTTACAACAACAACACAAGACACCACGCCTTGTGGCCATTTCAAAGTTCACAAAGACAGTTGTATCGTACTATGCACCATTGCGTGTGGATTCTTCACAAATAGACATTTACACGGGGAGTGGGAAGATTATCAGTTCCATCACCTGGAATCACCATATCAATGGCAGAATCCAAGATTTGTTATGGACAGAAGACGAAGAGTTGGTAATTGCTGTTCAAAATGGGGTGTTCCGTGTGTATTATGACTTTGAAGGCAATTTTAACGAGGTGAGCATCGGGTTTGATGCGTCTTTAGTTGGTATCAGATCAATTAAAACTGTCGGTTCGCATATTGTTGTGCTATTGAACGATTGGAAGATAATATCTTTAGATTTGAAATCAGATCATTTGATTCCTCGTCTATACAGAGACTTATCCCTTGATTTAGATGCTGATAAGTTGAATTTCTCTAGTTGGGATCTTTTACAAAAACAGGATTCATTCCAAATTCTAGTATCGATAAATGAGATGGTTTATTTAGTTAATCATCAAGAAATTCCACAACAAAGATCAATTGATGGACCTTTCAAAAATTTAATAATATCACCAAATAACCAATTCGTTGCTCTATTCAATGAATTTTTATCAAAAGTTTTCATCGTCACTACGAATTTTAATAAAGTGTTACTTGAATTCAACGTTACGAAAACGAAAATCTTAGATATAAAATGGTGTGGTTCAGATGCTATTGTTATTGCAATGAATGAATCATTGAAACTATTCGCACCTGGTGGTTTTATTGACTTTTACCTTTCTGATGAATTAATTAAAATCGAAACTGAAAACGATGGTTTAAGTATCTTAACTGAACAAACGTTGGAATACTTGACAAAAGTCAATGCTTCCACTGTGGAAGTTTTCAAAATTGGTTCAACTTCAAATGCCTCAATCCTATTGGATGCCGTTGATAAGTTGAATAAACATTCCCCAAAAGCGAATGAAAATTTGAGGATAATTGGGTCCGTTAACAATTTAACTAATGCAATTAATACCTGTCTTAATGCATCATTAGAAGAATTTGATTCATATTGGCAAAAGAAATTATTAAAGGCAGCTTCATTTGGTAAATCAGAAATTGAATTGAAATCATTCCCAAAAAACGAAATTTCTAAGAGATTTGTTGAAACTTGTAATGATTTAAGAATCTTAAATGAAATAAGATCTTCAGAGATTGGATTATATTTAACTTTCACTAATTTTAATCAATTAGGTATTGAAAAAATATTGAAGTTATTGATCAAAAGACAGAAATTTTATGAATCTTTTGAAATATCAAAGTTTTTAAACCTACCTATTGATTTGATATTTATTTCATGGGCTTGTTCCAAGATCAAATATAATCCAAATCTAAACGAAGAAGAATTATCACAATCCATCATTTCCAAGTTTCAAGCTGTTAATAATAATAGCTATATATCATTTGACGAGATTGCCAACAGTGCATTTCAAGAAGGTAGAACCAATTTAGCCAAAATTTTGATCAATTTTGAAAATAAATTCTCAAAGCAAATTCCATTATTATTGAAAATGGATGAACTAGAAGCAGCTTTATCAAAAGCTATAGATTCACAAGATATTGATTTGATTGGTAAAACTTTATTAATTTTAAAAAATTCATTGTCATTACCAATATTCTTCAAGATGTTGAACAATTTTAAAAATGCTTCCAACTCTTTTGAATTTTTTGAAAAGAAAAATGTCAAGTTGTTGAAAGATTATTATAATCAAGCTGATAGAGTCATTGATATTGCCAACATTGATTTGAAAAAGATGTATATTTCAGAAGAAGGCAAGAGACTTGACGATTCAAATGAAGAAATTAGAATTTTGAATGAAGCCAATGAAGCTTATGGATTAATCTTCAAAGGTTCAAATGATCACAAAATTATTGAAACACAATTGAAGTTGACAAAATTACAATTGGAATTGACTGATAATTTCAATATTGAATTCTCAGGATTATCAGTTGTTCAAACTTTGGAGAAACTAATATTATTGAATCAGACCACTAAAATCAATAAATTTGTTAAAGATTTCAATATCAATGAAAAGAAACTATATTCCATTAAGGTCGATTACTTTATTGAAAATTCTAAATTTGATGAACTTTATGAATTGATAACATCCAATAATAAAAGACCAACGATAGGATATGAACCAATTCTAAATAAACTATTATCCAAAAGTGAATTCAAACTCGGTTTGAAAATTCTATCAAAAGCAAATTTATCAACTGATTCAAACATTGAATATTTAATCAAATTCAAAGATTATCACACTGCAATAGATCAAGCTACAATTAAGAAAGATTTAGAATTATTATCAAGATTGAAGGACATCGTGACTACACCAAGGTTACAACAATTAATTAATGAAAACATAACTAAAATTAATTCATCCACATCATCAACATTATTCAATTCAAGAATATGATCTAATCTCAAATCAAATCATTTGAAGTCATGACTGCTTTACTTCTTTCAATAAATATATCATCTCTAATAACACCTGGTTTCATACCTTCTTCACCTGTAAGCCAACCAGGAATAGTTTCTGCATTGATTATACCTTCATCACAAAGTTCATGTAAACCTCCAAAAACGTCCATACCTTGCAGTTTTATCTTGACATTCGGTTTAAAATGTTTATATTCATTTTCGATTTCGAAACTTATGTTTTGAATAGGTGTTAAACTTGAGTATTTTGATTTATCATAATTTCTATCCTCAAATAATCTTCTTCTTTTCTGATTATCATTTACATCTTCATATAACTTCTCACTTTTCAGATCATCTAAAGTTCCTTTAAATCTCAACATTGCAATTTTCACCAATCTATCATCTTGATCGTCAGTCTTGATGGGCTCTTGAAACACTTGATGGTTTAAAACGTCATCAAAAGGTGATATGTCAATGGTACCATCAGCATATGGAGTCCAGACACCTAAAGATTCAGCGAATCTAGAGTTACCTTTGATGATATGCAATGATTCCAAAGACCTTATAGGTTGTTCATTTGATTGTCGCTTGTCAATTCTTAAAGGAGTTGATAAAGTTTGTGAAAATGCTGATTCAACTGATTGTAATACAATGTTGGAAGTCAAATCAAAATGAGTACCTTGATAAGATGAGATTATATTTGATGAATTTAAAGGTAACGCAATAAAGAATGGTTTTCTTGAAACAATTGAGCTTGAAGTTGATAATTTCCTCAATTCTGAGTATGACACATCTGAGATCAAATCGAATAATTGAATTCTTATTATGATTAATGGATAATTGGGGTGTCTGCTGATATAAATATGGTTTAAATAAAACTGTGATAAGTCTTTCAATAGATTGTCTAGGAACACTTGAGGATTATAAATATTAATGACATGTTCTTGATCATCAGAATTCAAGATCTTGTTTGATTTCCAGAAGAAATTCAGTGGTTTTTCAACTAATAACTGTGAATCCAACTGAGCAAACTGAAGTAAATTTAAACCATTGGAATAAAAATCAACGAGTAATTTATCTACCAAATGTCTTTTTATTCTGTTTTTACTTTTCTTAAACTTTTCAATGTATTCTGTGAAGTCTTTCAGTAACTGTTCCTCCGTTACACGAAGTTCTTTTCTCTGTTTGGTACTTGGTATTGGTTTAGTTTGAGTCATTGAGGACCACAATGAACAAAGATTGATCAATCCTTGAGTTGATATTTGCATTAGTATCCTCGCTATGAGCGATGAAGGAATCTTGGGAACAAAAGTGTTCCCTAAGGATGCATTTGCAGACATATCTATACCAATTCAATCAATTTGTAAAGAAAAATTGTTCCATCAAAGCTTTTTTGTTTTGGTTTTGTTTGTTTACATTTTGTTACACACAGCAGGAATTTCTTACTGGCACGGAATCATACCAAATTATGAATTACATATATCATCACTTTATCTCTGTTTTCGTTACTTTGGGAATTTCCTTAAGAGTTTTTAAGATTTCTATAACAATATTTACAAAATGAACGCGTTTAAAAGTTGTATCTAAATAAATATATAAAAATTTTCATCTTCTTCGAGTGAAATCCCATTCTCCACTGTCTGTATCGCTAAAACTGTGTTCATCATTTAAACTGTTTTGTAAAGTGGTATCGTTATGGATGATATCATCGTCTGGATTTACGACTCTTAAAGTCTTTTCATGTCTGGCATCAGGTAGTGAACCATTACTTAATCTCTTGTGTCCATTTTCCATCATTGGAATTGGTGGTTGGAATCCATAATAGGAATGCAAGTCATTGTGAATTGGAGGGGTTGGGAATTTTTCTTGATGTGCTGACTCGACTTCTTCGTCATCTTGTTCGTCATCGTCTGATCTTCTAGTACGGATGAATATCAATATTAAGATGGCAATCAATGAGGAAATACCTGCAATGGAACCAATCACAATACCTGCAATGGCACCCTTACTCAATCCAGAACTTGATGAAGTTGTGCTTGATGTAGTGTTAGATGCTGTAGTTGAGGCAGTCTCAGATGGAACTGAAGTAGTTGTTACCACTTGAACAACAGTTGAGGCTGATATTATACTTGTAACAACAGTAACTGATTGTGCTTGTGAGCTTGATGTAGATGAGCTTGTTGCAGTTGATGATTGACGGCTTGAAGTAGCCAATGTGGTTGTTGATTGACTTGAAGAACTTGAAGAACTTGAAGAACTTGAAGAACTTGATGTTGTGGATGAGGAACGGGACGAGGAGGACGAAGAACCTTGCGCATCTTTCTCTTGGCCATTGGTGTATACACTCAAGTAGTTGGAACCACCGCATATCTCTGTTTCATAACCGAAACAAGTTGTGTTACAGTTATCACTGTTGACAGAGACAACGTTAGAAGGTAAACTATCACCACAATAACAAGTTCCACTGGCAAGAGTGGCAGCGACGGCTGTGTTACACCATGTCTGACAATAGGAATTTGTCAGCCATTGGTAGTCCCCTTTGTATGTGAGCACGCTTTCCAGGTTGCTGAGCGCATAACAGCCCTTAAGGGTATAAGTGTCTGCAGTGACCATCGAGGAGGCTGCCAAAAGCAGGATTGAGTAAGCAAGCATGGTCTCTATACTTGTGGGTGGATGAGTGGATGTGAATGAGTGTGAAATGACTGGAGGTAAAAGAATGACTGGAGCTAGAAAGAACGAACTTGTTATTGTTATTTTCAAGTTTTTATTGTTTGTTTTGCTCTATTTTCAAGAAACTTTTTTTTTTACCAAAGTTGGAAAAAAAGGAAGAAAAAAGGTTCTAGAACTGCGTTCCGTTTCTGGGGCAAATTGCGGTTCGAGCAGCAGCTGTAAACAATAAACATCTCGAAGCGGTAATCGAAGCTGTTGATGGCAGTATTTGCTGTTAATAATAGTGAGTTGTTTGTTTGAAAGTAATGATTGTTGTATTTACTCTGCTCTGAAATATTAGTGTTCTTTTTTCCTGGTTGTTTAATATATTACTTCATCACCTGCAAGGCATAGAAGATTCGCATGCATCAAAGTTTTAAACGTGTTGGTCTCAAACTTGTTGAAGTGATAGGTCAGATTAGACAGTAAATTGGCTCATTCCAATGCCATTAGTGTGTTCCTTGAAGCTATCTAAATCAGTATTAGTCCTATCCCTTTTTTCGGTTACAACAAAGAGAAGTACGGTGTAAATTGGGTATGATTGAATTTGGAATTGCCCTACCTTCATATATATTCTTTTCTTACTAATTACCTGATAGTTCTTCGTATAAGTAGCTCGTATGGCGCAGTGGTAGCGCAGCAGATTGCAAATCTGTTGGTCCTTAGTTCGATCCTGAGTGCGAGCTTCTTTTTTCTAAAACTTTAGAATAAGTTGATAGGCGTTGTATTGTCCTTTTATTTTTATAATTTAATCTTAACATTGAGGTTGTATGTGTCTGTGATCTCCATTTAGACAAATTAACAAATAAATTAAACGTTTCAAGCTCGATTTGTTCTTCTTTTGACTTTTTCACAAATTGAAAAGTTTTCCGGAAATCAAAAGTTTTTCAAACATAGAAAACAAAGAGACAAAAGAGTAATAATTACGGTAAAATGGTTTGGCCTTTCAGCTCCAGTCAGGAGAAAATAGACGACTCTGCTTCACGTCCTGTGAGTAAGAGATCTTCTGAAAGAAAATCACATTTCCAATTCGATCCAGAACCTGTTGCAACCACAAAACCACCACCATCATCATCGTCGTCATCTCCATCATCACAACCACAATCTAATCAAAAGCAATTACTCTTGGAAGACACAGAACCTCGTTTCAACAATGGTCCAGCAAAGCCTGAAATGCCTATAAAAGAAGCTGTCAACTCCATTACTTTAGAAAGTTTCAAGTTTGACAATTTAGTTAAAATTCCATGTTTTAGAGATGCTGGATTGACTGGTCTATCTGCATTAGCTGTTCTAGGTACAATTATTTTCATCACACAAAAATCACCATCGAAGGCTGCCAACTGGGGTGTTGGTGGTTTCCTACTAGGTAGTACAGTTTCATGGGAACAATGTAGATCCAAAAGAAGAAAAGAACTGGCCTTTGCAGCTCAGGCTAGAGAAACAGTGGCTGCTAAAGAGAGACCAATGATGACAAAACCCGAGGAGAAAACGAGCGAGGAACACAAGAAAAATAGAGACGAAGTAAAGAGCTGGTGGAGCAGATCTTAGAAAGCTCCACACTAATAGAAATCCTGTATATAAAAGATTACACATTAATTAATGAACTGATGTTACAAAATCCGGCTAAATGAAAATCATAAATTTGTAATCTTAGTAATTTTCTAATTTTTTTTAATCGGATGCATAATTATAAATGTGACAAATATCCTGCAGAAATGTGGTCCTCCTTTCCTTTCTGCTGCTTCTGAATATAAATGTGGAACAAGTCCTTCATCTTCAAGGTAGTCTTCGTTATATTCATCGCATTGTTGGCTTCAAAATTGTTCAAGAAGCCTTCTTCTTTTGCTATTAAAACCTTGAGTACATCCAACACAACCATGAGTCCTACTGTTTCCGTTCCTCTTTTCAACCCTTCATTTCCAAAAACTCCTGTCTACTTCTTCAGTCATGGTGGACCAACTTTCATGTATGAAGACAGTGATTTCGGTGGTGATAAAGGTGCTTTTAGAACCACTTCCAAAATTGGTAAATTCATCAAGAATCAAATCAAACCAAATTTCATAGTTGTTGTTTCTGCTCATTGGGAATCTAGTTATTTAAACACAGTGGAAGTTGGAATTCCAAACACTAAAAGCTTCAATAGTGCTAAAAAATTATCACCTTTAGAAAATGAATTAATTTACGATTTCTATGGATTCCCTGACCATATGTTTAACGAAAAATTCCACTCTGAATCTAACTTAGAATTAGCTAACGATATCAAAGAATCTTTGTTAGCAGCTGGTATTGATTCCAAATTGACTCAAAGAGGTATGGACCACGGTGTTTGGGTTCCATTAAAAGTTGCATTCTCAACTAATAAAGATCCAGAAGCTGAATGGGATTTAGATATCCCACTAGTTCAAGTTTCTTTGGCTAACACTGATGAGTTTAGTCTACACTCTAAAGTTGGTGGCATTTTAGCAAAATATAGAGAATTAGGTGGTCTTGTTATCTGTTCAGGTATGTCTGTCCATAATTTAAGAGATATAGGAATTGCAATGAGATCAGGTGGTAATTTACCTTATGTATCGAAATTCAACACATTATTGACTGATATCTTAACTAAGAATGAAGACAATTCCAAAAGACTGAATTTATTGAATGAATTGAAATCACAAAACAGAGATTTATTATACAAAGCACATCCAACTTTGGAACATTTCGCTCCTGTTATAGTTGCATCTGGTTCTTCTAATAACGAAAGGGTTAAAGAACTTTATAACGCTGCATCTGGTTCTTTGGGTTGGGGTATTTATCAATTTGGTGAATGGAACCCATCTAAGGGGTAGAGTATTTATAAACTAGAAATCAAAAAAGTCATATATAATATAATAAATATAATAAATAATAAATAGGGGGCATCATCTAATCATAATCCCAATAATTGTTTTAGTTCAGATTGGATTTGAGCCTTATTCAATCCCTCTAATTCCTTTCTGACCTCTCTTCCCTTCTCGAATCTTACAAAGACAGTTGGTTTGGCGAAACTAGCCTCTCTGATCAATATTGGCAGCTCAGGGTTTTGTTTACTTAACGTAGGATAGGCTTGAACCAAAAAGTTTCTATAGTTGTTCGATCCTGTTAGCACCATGACTTGGAAACGGGGTAAACCGATAACTTCAAGGATACTTACTTTAAGCTGGAGGATGCTTCGGCACTTTGAGACAAGTGGAATCTGATCTCCTTGACTGCTTGTGGGATTATGTACTTTGACATCTTTTGCGGGAGTTGATTGATGTTAAGGGAGTAAATATGTGTGCAAGACTATTTTTTGTGTATTTTTTGTGGACTTTTTTATTTACAGTAAAGTCCCGAAACTGAGTGAGTTCCTACTACAGGATTAGTTCAAATTAAAATACTTAAGATTGGTATAAATAATAGAGTGAAAATTGGTATTTCACCTCCATACTTGATGGTGTTCACTCTGTAAAACTGATTCTGTGCCCCCTTCACCATTCTCTGGTGTTTCTTCATCGTTCAATTGCTCTGGTGATTTTGTACTTCTTGATGAGCCCGGCATTGGCAGTGAGAATGAATTATCATCTTCCAAGGTTATGTTTGCTAAATCTTCGTTGATTTCTTCTTCATCATTGTCTTGTTCTTCTTGTTTATCTTTATCGTCCCTTTCTTCCTCTTCGTCCTCTTCTTTGTGGCCATACAGCTGTACTCCCATAGGTTTTGGCGTCTCTGTCGCATGTCTAGGTGATATCGACAACGACAAATGTCTTGCTTTGGTATCATTATCTAATGAATCACTGTATTCATCTTCAGACCTACTTCTTTCATTTTGAGCCTCAAGTGCATCAAGCAATGTACTCTTAGATATTGGAGAATTAGTCTTTGAATCAGTTTGGAATGGTGCAGTAAGTGGTTGACTCAATGTGGTTAGCTCAGGCTCTGAATCTCTCTTGATAGTTAATGCAGTTGAGGATAATTGAATTTGTGAATTAACCGTATAGTTCTTATTGAAATAAATTTTATTATCGTCTTTTCTGTCCTTAGTTTCTTCAGGTACTTCTTCTTCTTGAGCAAATGGATCAGGGCATTGGGCAATCAAATCATCAAGACCACCACCGGACCAACCTTTTCTTGCAATACCTTCATAAATTTCAACTTGAGCTCTTATAATTGTACCCAGTTGGGTTAAAATCGTATTTGAAGCATCTTGAACTAAATCGAAAGAGTTTTGATAATAGGCATGTTTCAACTTATCAATATCATCAATCTGAGTAGTTAATTCTAATAATTTCGATCTATAGGTAACCAAATTTCTTGTTTTCAATTTAGAAATTTTCAAATTTTCATACTCCTGCTTCTTCAAGTCTTTAATCTTATCTTTAATATCAATCTTGAATTGATTTTCATTTTTGATGTTTTGTAGTTTAAACTGATTCACTTTTCTTGTTATCGAATCTTCAAAGTTCTTCTTTATGGAATGAGATAAAATTTGTTCATGGTTTGCAACAAGGAAAAACAACCCACTAGCATTCAATAAACCCTCACCAACCGGACCAACACCTTTTGATTTAGCACCATTCTCTAAAGCAGCACCAAAATTGGCAGCAGCTTCTGCTACGGAGGATAATGCTTTTCTATATGACTCAGCTGTATCGATTATCTCAGTGAATGCCTCTGTTGTCTCTGCTATCTCAGATTTCGATATCAAATTACTAAAATCAAACGCAGAAGGTGCAAATGTTGAATATGAGTTCAGTGTTGATGTAGACGGTTTCCTCGAATGCATCTTCTGGTGCTTGTGGCTTTCGCGACTCGTGTTTGGACTGAGATTATAATCATCTGTCTGTGGTTGTTGTGGTTGTTTCTGCTGCGATTGACCGTTGATATAAGGATAGAACTCGCTCAAATGGGCAGCCTTTGTGTATCTCTTCGGTGACTCATGTGGATTCCCATCCACCTGCGTCGGAATCGTCGTGTTCTCAGTCATCGTAAACTCGCAATCAATGCACAAATTGTGTTATTTCCTCTTTATCATTTTAATCAATTTTCTTTTTTCCATTTGTTTTGTTTATTTTTGCTTAGTCATCAAAAATTTCAATTTTTTTTTCTTCAACGAAATTTTCATCATTTCAATATAAAGAATCAGTTAATTGAAAGACGATATTTGAGTATTGATTCTCCAATGTTCAGCACGTTCAGACTCACTAGCCGTCCATTATGGAGTGGCATTAGACTGTATTCTACACAGCCAGCTGTTCAGGCAGCTGTTGAGCCAGCTGTATTGGCCTCACTCAAGCACGAAGATTCTAGAAAGACATATTTGATCAACAGATACAAAATGTTGTTTGACAGATCAGAAATCGTCTTGTTCGTCCATCACAACAATTTGGTCAAGGCCGAAACCAACTCATACAGAAATCAAATCAAAGAACTAGGTGCTGAACTCTCAGTTGTCAGAAACAGATTACTATTGTCTTATTTAAGAGCTGAAAATGAACCTCAACCAGCAAGTAAAGAAGCTTATAAACGTACGAAAGATATCAAACATCCATTTGCCCCATTATTGGTTGGTCCAACTGCTATAATCACAATTCCAAAAACAGATCCTTCAATAGTTAAAAAAATTGTCAAATTTACCAAATCTACAAATGAAAAATTATTTATAGTTGGTGCCAGAATTGATAACAGTTTTTATGATTTAACTGATATCAATAAATTCAAAGAATTATCAACAAAGGAAGAATTACAAGCGCAATTGGCAGGTTTGTTGACAATCATGTCTGGTGCTGGTTTAGTTCAAACTTTACAAACTGCTTCTCAACATCTATATTTGACTTTAGATTCACACCGTCAAAATATCGATCCATCCACCAAAGAAGAAGAAAAATAAATATAAATAAAAAGCTCATCTGTATATATAATGTCACATCAAATTACAATCATATAAAAGTCGTAGATTAAAGCATAAATAAATCAAAAATAAACAAATAATATATACAAGAATTAAAAGCATTCTAAAATAATCTAAATGTGGTTATCTTTTGTCTTATTTAGAGAACATTTTATCGAAAGCTGGAATCAAGGATTGAGCTAAAGCAAATGAGAAGACTAATTTTGGACCAGTAGTTAATAATTTTGGAGTTAAACCTTTGAAGAAAGCAGTAATACCTTCATTTTTAATGGTGTTTCTGATAATAGTTAAACCAGATTCTGGGTTATCAAAGTTTTTGTTTTGGATTCTAGTTTTGATAACATCTAATGGAGCAGAAACGATTAATGAAGCAGAAGCACCAACGATTGAAGAAATGAAATTTTCAGTCCAGGTAGCTTGAGAATAATCTTTCAAGTTTAAGATATATTCTTTAGCGAAAGCATTACCACCGAATAAAGCGAAAGAACCTGGAGCGTTTCTGGCAGCAGTCCAACCCCAACCTCTGTATAAACCGAAACCTTCATCAGCAATGATTTTCAAGAAACCACGACCTCTGAATGATTCTGGATTTGTTTGTCTTTTAATTTTCAAGACATCTAATGGTAATAAGACAACTTCACCAATACCGATCAAAGAACCGGCTGTGGCAGACATTAAGGCCTTACCAGTTTTAGCACCAAATGCACTGTCAAAATCTTGTTTGAAATTTTTGTTTAAAAATTCATTGGCAAATGGTTGACCACCGTATTTGTAAACTCTTTGTAAGATTTTGTAAACGGCAGCGTAACCTAAACCTGGAAATAAAGTGAAGACTCTTTTACCGAATGCTTCAGCTGCATGTTCTCTAAAGATAACTTTGTTCAATTCAGCTGCATTGGTAACTTTAGTGTTGTTAGACATTAATCTTTTAGAGATGGTGTCAACTGGGTGGAAAACACCGATCTCACAGATACCTGCAGATGCAGAACCTAGCACTCTGGCGATACCACTTTGTTTCTTATCAGTAGAGGATGCAGCTGGGGCCATTGTTTCAAATATGGATCAGTCAATCAATAAAATCTAATCGCATTGTGTGAAAAATTTGAAAATTTTTGTTGTGTATCAAAAAAAAATCAAAATTGTGAGTCAAAGCACGTGATGATTAGAGAGCACTAGTACTTTTACAGTTTTTGCATAAGCTAACAAAATTTGTGTGTGACGCTGTTTTGACGGGTTGTGCATGTTCGCGAACTTTCTGTTCAATTTTTTGTGTTTTTAAAAGTTTATTAGTTGTTGTTTCTGTTTGAAATTGTTTATTCCTGCTGTTTCTGTCGCTGGTTGACTTGATCCAGGTGATAATTAGCCATTGTCTTGCTTCATTATTAGTGTCTTTGTGTCCTCTTTTGGCTGTTGTTGTCTACCGTGTTATATATAGTTGAGTTGTCTTAGACCTCGTTTGATACCATGAGTGGCAATATCGACCAGCACAATGCTAATCTACAAGCTATTGGTGACGATTTCTATGAATCCTTAAGTGACTTGACACTCAATTCAAGACCTATCATCTCCAGTTTGACGGAGATAGCACAGGAGAATGTAAATGCTGCACAATATATTACTACTGCTGTAGAGAAAAGAATTGAAAAAGTAGGTAACTATGCCTTGTATGTCTCTCTTTTTCAGACCTGTTATACTAACTTTCTTTAGGCAATTCCATCCCAGAAACTTTTTGCGTTCTATTTACTTGATTCCATATCCAAGAATATTGGAAGTCCTTACACTTTGTTATTTGGTACCAATTTATTCCAAACTTTCACTCAAGCATTCTTATTAGTTGATGATCAAACAAGAATGAAATTCATTGCACTGTTCAAAACTTGGAAAATTGCTAAAAACTTGAGTGGTTTACCATTATTCCCACAAGAACCAATTGATAAAATTGAAAGATTTTTAATTAGAGCTAGTTCAGTCTATCAACAACAAGTGCAGCAACAATCAAGACCTTCTTCACGTTCTCCACAGATTCTAAACCAGCAATTATTAACTCCATCGTTGCAACCATTATTATTAACTGTGGATAAATTGGTTGAATTGACAAATCAAAGGTTAAATTTAAATCCTCAAGATACTAAAATAAGATCAAAATTGGAACTTATTAGTCAACTGAAAGTTGCACTACAATCTAACTCTGTGCCTGAAGCTTCGTTACCTGCTGTAGCTAAACAAGTAGATGATATGATGAAACAAGAGGAAACATTTTTGAGAAATAGTGCCACGCCTCAACCACTTCAACCACCACAACCAAACCTTTCTTCAATCATTTCAAAAGTTATGCCTTCACAACCAAATCCAACTAATACAAACTCTCATCCAATTTCAACGGAACACTTAGACAACAATAAGAATCCATTGGGTTTATTGAATAACATTATCAATTTAAAAACATCAGGCGTATTAAAGACACCAACTCCACCAACAGCAAATTCTGTTAGTTCAAAACCAGATTTATCATCACTGATTTCAACTTTGAAGAAAACAGGTTTAGTTAAATCAGAAAATAGACCAACAATTCCATCAAATGCATTATTGAAATCGTTACTGAATAAAAACCCATCGACTCCATCATCAACTCCATCCAGGACTACAACATCACAGTCAGTTGATAATGAATTCATTAAATTTGATCTAAATTCAAAAAATCTGTTCAATCAAGATCCTTCAGAAGTCTTTAGATCAATTTTTATAACACAATATCCAAATAAATGCGGACAATGTGGTAAAAGATTTGATACGACAGAGAAGGGTTTAAACTTACGTAGAGATCATTTAGATTGGCATTTCCGTATGAATAAAAAGTTAAAAGATGGATTTGTTCCACAATCAAAGATTTGGTATTTAGATGATGAACAATTTGTTAATTTCAGGGATTTTGAAATCTTTAATAAAAATTATGATAATGATGATGATTCAAGTAATGATTTAAACAACAAAAATGATGAGAAGAGTAAATCAAACTCTAAGAATTACGTCGTTGTTCCTTCAGATTCTAGTGATATGAGTTGTGTATGTGGCATTTGTAAAGAGACTCTACGTGGTCAATATGATGATGAACTAGGTGAATGGATTTGGCCAAATGCGATCGAAAGCAAAGGTAAAGTTTTCCATTTCAATTGTTTCAATGAAGCAAATAACAAACCAACTACTACTACGACCTCAAATTTAATGAATTTGGTTCAAAATAAAAGAAAAAGAACTGATGATGAAAATGATGACGGTTCAGAAAGAAAGAAAATTTCAGGTATCAGTGGAGTTGATATGAATTTACTAAAAAGTTTAGTTAAAAATGTCGTAAAAGAAGAAAAAGCCTAAGTACAATAATAATAAATGTTTTTTTTTAAAAAGCTAGTATTTATTCTTGTAGATTAACCTAAATTATATGTAATTATAAACAATGGGAGCTAAAAAATAGACAATCTACTGACCTAAGCATTTTAAGATATCAGACCAAACGGTTTTTGGGTTTTGAGAAGCATCAATACCTGACCAGATACCAGATTTCTTGTAGTAATCAACAATTGGTTCGGTTTGCTTGTGATAAGTGACCAATCTTTTAGTTAAAGCATCAACATTGTCAT
Source organism: Gotozyma botsteinii (assembly GCA_020280145.1). Lineage (NCBI taxonomy): Eukaryota > Fungi > Ascomycota > Saccharomycetes > Phaffomycetales > Phaffomycetaceae > Gotozyma > Gotozyma botsteinii. Next base: position 684,734 of record JAFIIU010000002.1, read on the forward strand.
CAGATCTTTGAACTAATGGTTCACCAGTAACATCATCAGTCATTTCTTTCTTTGGTGGGTTGAATTCTTTGTGGTAAGATCTACCGGAAGCTGGGTGAACTAGTCTACCAGTGATTCTGGAGACTAATAATTCATCTTCAATTTTCAATTCAACGGCTTTTTCCAATGGTTTGTTAGATTCTTTTAACATAGAGTCTAATTTTTCAGCTTGTGGGATAGTTCTTGGGAAACCATCTAAGATGAAACCATTTTTACATTCTGGGTTGTTATCTAATTCAGATCTAATCATGTTGACCATAATGTCATCAGAGACTAAACCACCTTGGTCCATGATTTTCTTAGCTTCTAAACCTAATTCAGTTTTTTTAGCAACTTGGGATCTCAACATATCACCAGTGGCTAAGTGACAAGCACAGAATTTTTCTTTTAAATTTGGAGCTTGGGTACCTTTACCAGCACCTGGAGGACCGATCAAAACCATACGAATTGATTTTGGAACAACTGGGGCTAAACCACTTTGTTGTTCCAATTGAACGATTCTGTTTTGTAAGTTGTGGACTAATTTCTTCAATTCTTCAACAGTAGACATTGTGATTGTTGATTGTAAAGCAAGCTTAAAGGGTCAAAACTGGAAACAATAGAACGATTTCAATTAAATTTCAACAATTTCTCGACAATTTTTTTCTCCGAATTTGGTTGGATAAATTTTACGGGAAAGTGGAGTTTAGGAGACAACTGATCATGCTAGGCGGGGTTCTCCAGAGGGGCTATCACCTGGGATCTCCAGCTAGCGTTCCACCTGGATCCCACCAAACGTCCTTCTAGACTCCGCCTACGCTGGTGGGGTGCACCTTCTGGGTGTATGGATGCTTGCTACCTGGTCATGTGATTTATCACGTGAGTATCTCCAACTTTTTATTGAATAGGAAGAATCAGAGCAATTACAGTAGGATAGTGATCGATTGAGTCATGTGAAGTTAAAGCTGTTGTTCTTGTTGTTGTAGAAGTAATATTGTAGACTCACTTAGCGTGGTACTTTCCTGTCATTAATCGCACTCAATCACTTCTCTCTCACTGAAACAATAAAATTCGCAGCATCAATTTTCAAAAATGAGATCAATATTAAATTAAAAACTCATCCTGCATCTGCTAATATCTGAACCTACATTTAGTCAATTGCGAGACATTTTCTAGACACAGTTCTTGCTATACCATTTGCATTTTAAACCATTGATTGTATTATACTAAAACAGATATGGGACTTTTCAGCTCTGTAAGTTATGTCACAAAATTGCACTAGGAGATCAAAAATGTACTAATATTATGATTAAAGAAAAAAACCAGGAAAGTACCTGACTTATCAAGGTATGATTCACACTATGAGAATCTATCAAGGGCAAACAGTCTGTCTAGTGACGCTGCTGCTGCTGCATTAAGAACCTATTCTTTGAATTCTAATAATAGCTTTTATCATCAATCTTATCAGAATCAATCATTAAGAAACAATTCATTGAGGAATAACTCTTCAAGAGCAAACTCTTTGAGAAACAACTACAACTTGAACAATTCATCAAGAAATGGATACAGAAGCAATTCATTGACTAATTCTTATCAAAGAACTGATTCTTTTCAAAATCCTATTATTATTCATACAACGAAAACTGAAGATGAATTTGGTAGAACAAAATCAATTACAACAGAAACGATACAGCAGTTTGGTTCGTTTGAGATAGTCAAGAGAGAAATTCAAGAGATTTCACAACCTAGACCACTGTATATTACAGGTAATGGCAACACAAGACATCTACAGCCTGCAATCAATCTGTCCAACTACGCAGAAAGTTTAATGAGCAACAATAATAACGAATTAGCATCAATTAGGGAAGAAATTGAAGAGGAGGAACCTAACGGTGGGTATTACTTTGCTTCATTTAGTGGGAATGGAATCTCAGATCAGCCCCAATCGCCCAAAAGATCCCCAATTCAAATAAAGCCTATACGGAGTATCCTAAAAGAGAACGGTAACAACACAACACATGGTGCATCTGGTGAAAACAGTGACAATGAAAGCATTTACTCGGATGCATACGATATGATGCCAGGAGAGAAAGATGTCAGGTTCAAGACAGTCAAGCTCGATCAACCAGAGAGAAGATCTTCGATAACGTCAAGCGTGAACAGTGCTAAACCTAAAAAAAGGGCTTTGACGGAGGCAGAAATGTACGCTAAAGCAATGGAGATTGCTAAACAGAAAGTGTATGGAGGAGAATCTAAGGCCCCCTCTATGGATTTGGAGAACAGAAGCACCGGTTTCAGAAGTTACTCATTGAGAGAGGGAAAAGGTCCGCAAATGACACCAAAACAAGCAGGAAAATCACTACAATTACAACAACAACAATTGCAAAAACAACACCAATTCAACTCTTCTTCATCTTCAATAGTCAACCAGGATGTACGCTCAAAAAAGAAAAAGTTCTCAATAAAGAAGTTTTTCCAGATTTTTTCCGATCCAAAATGAGGTATAAAAAATGGGGTACACAAGTGGAGTTCAAAATTCTCCAAAAGGGAAAAAAATCAATTCTCCAACTTCGATTGAATATTTAAATAACTGGAAATAATGAATTGGGGCCCTGTCGGTTTCAAAGAATGAAGCCATTCATCAACTATGAGCAAAGTTCAAAAACCTACAAAGAAGTACATCTGTTCCTTCTGCGCAAGACCTTTCTCCAGATCAGAACACAAGTTAAGACATGAAAGATCACATACAAACACTAAACCATTCAATTGCACTAATTGCAGTTCGTCTTTTGTCAGAAGAGACTTGATGCAAAGACATTTGAGAACCGTACACAAGATTGATCTCAAAGCTGCCAATCTCAACACTGCTTCTGCCGATAATGATGCGGTGCCATCATCTGCTGCTACTGCTGTTGTGACACATCCGGATCACACTGACCCTAAACCAAGTGTGCATCATGAGACTCACCATTTACAAACCATAACGAAAGACGTTCATGAAATCACTCAATTGCTAACGTTGTCAAAGTCACATCAAAATTTACAGATATCTTTAGAATCTCAAGTATCAACTTTGTTTTTCCTATATGGTACATCCAACATCCCAATTCATATCGATGAAGAAACTATTTACGCTGCATTATGTTATGGTGCAAGCTTCATTAACGCTAACGATTGTTTAAAGCTTTTCCATAAGGCTTTAACTTTCCCAAACTTGAAATCTTTGTCCATTCTAGCTTGGACTTACCTCCTGAATCATGAAACTTTATGCAAAAACCTAATTCCAATTGAAGTTATTTTTAATCAATTAGATACCCTATTATGTTCGTTGAAATCATTTGATGATTCTGAATTCATGTGGTTTATCAATGGTGTCCAAGCTCAATACGTTTTAAAATTCAACAAACAACCGCCATTGTCTTATTCAAATATTTTCCTACATGAAAAAATTGAAGGTAAATCATTGACTGAATGGTTGAAAATATTATCAAAATCTTCAAATTTATTACCATTAGATCCAAATGATTTGAAGATTCTTTTAGATTGCTTGATTATGGAATTACAAAATTTGAAATTTAATTCAGTTAATTCAAATGATAAATTAACCAAGATTGAATCACATAATTCAATAATAATGTTTAACAAATTTTATATTTCAAAACTGATTCAATTTGGAAATCTATATGATGAATCAACAGCAACGTCAAAGAATACACAGTTTTCTAAAATCTTTATGATTTCAAAGAGAAATTTGTTACTTAATGTCCCTCAATCATTCCAAGATTTGATCGTTGATTATGTTTTGATTCCATATGATTCAACTCACATCAATCTATTACATTTGACTCTTAGAGAGTTTCAATATTGGAATTCAATTCAACCTCTAGCTTTATCAACATCACCATCAGAGGTGAGTTATTTCAATTCACTAATAAATTGGTTCAATGATCTAAATATTTATACAATCAACAACAACTTGGGTTTGATTTCATATCCTTTGATCGTTTTAGGTTCATTACCATTAAGTTTATCAAACTTCAACAAAGATGAAAACTTCAAAGATTTAGTTTTAGAAGTGTTTTTAATTTTGATTAAAATTTTTAACAACTGGAGAAACCATCAAATTGAAGGATTGAAAGATAATGTGGTTTTGAAAGGTGTTATCTTCTTACTTTTAGAAATGTCTAATGAATCAGAGCAACATCATGGCTTGAATTATAACAACATTGAAGAGCTATTGTCAAAAAATACTTTAAAAACTACAATCGTTGATAAACTGTTCAAGATTTTAAAGAATTGGTTGAATTATTATGATATTAAGAAGAATTCTGATTTAAATAAGTTAAGAAATGTGCTATTAAATGTTGAAAGTTCTGGAAACTCAAGTCCAATTGCTCATTCTCCATTATTTAAAGACAATATTTTAGTTACTCAACAAACTAGGAATTCCTCAATCTCAAGCATTAGTGATGATAATTTTTCAATAATAACAAGTCCCCCATCTGGTATGAAGACTGAACTTAATTTAAATCCATCAAACTACACTTATTTCCCAACGAATTATGAAACTAAGATAAAATTACCACCTTTAAACATTCCAATTCAACAACAATCACAACAACCTGCTGCTTCTGCAGTGGAACTACCTTTTGTTTCAATTGCACAACATTTTAGTACTTGAAGGGCTATGGATATACATATTCTAAAGTTTCATTTATTCAATTCTATTAATTTAATGTTATTTTTTAATACTAATTGTAGCAACAAGTTATTCATCAAAGGAAACACGTTTATTATCATGCTGCCCCTAGCAAAAGTTTTTGTGGCAACTTCAGTCGCGAAAGTTAAAAAAGAGACGCGAAAAATTATAACCGAATTGGGTAAATGGAAACTGTTAATCAAAAAAAACTTGATAGTTAAAACTGTTGCTATTATCATCAAAGGGATAAAACAAACCTTAAGTGATTATTGATCTAAATAAACATTTCGTTATTGAGGAGCATTATGATATCGCAAGAGGAATTAGCAGCTGAAAATGTGCTAAAAAGAGCTGAACTAGCAAGAATTTCTAGACAGTTGAAATCGAGATTATCAAAGACGAACCTTAAGATTAAAGATAGATCTAGTCCATCTTCTCACCATAAACTTTCTTCATCTTCAACTGTTAGCCCGATTAAAAAACCATTGCAATCAATATTAACGAGTTCAGCTAAGAAAAATGAGCGTCAGCAATCACCTAGAATAATAGGGACCTCAGATATCTTGACAACGCCAACGTCGAAAGCAAGAATTATGTTTAAAAGGAAATCCACTGAAAGTTTCGATTTGAATAAAACTGAAGATGAAGCTGAAGACTTTGATGATGAAAAATCAAATATTAAATACAAAAGACCTATTGGCCAACCATTACCACCGTCATCTCCCATGTATGAAGAGTTTGCTATTCCCACAAATCCACCTTCCACCCCACCACAACAGAAAATACACATCAACGCAGAGATTTACAACACAGCTTCAACTAATAAGACCTACATTCAAAACTCTTCATCTCCAGTCGTTCATAATTCTGCTCAACAACAGAAACAGCAACAACTCCAAAAACAACTTTTATCAACACCAGATCAAAAACACCATGATGAAGGTGCAGATTTGTTAATGTTTTTAGCCACCTCACCGTCACCTGCTCAATACAAACAACCACCATCAACACCATCACGTTTAGTCACATCCAAGTTTAACCAATCTTCATCTATTCAAAGATTAGGAGGCACTCTTAATAATGCGACTTCTAGCAATCCATTGAACATCAATGCTACACCAGGAACACCAATGAGAAATTTACTGAAAACACCAGGTTTTAACATGAACGATTATGTCAACTTATTTACACCTTCACCTGGTCATATGGCAAAAACACCTGACCAATTCAGCAAAGATGTTAATGGTAAATTGATCAAGTTTTGAATAACAGGTTATTAGTTTGTTCCCCATTGGGTATATTTCCTGATATGGTCATTTTGTATGTTTTTTTATCTTGCTATTGAAAAAATCCCATTTTGTGAGGTGTTTTCCACTTTAAAAACAAAGAATAGACAGCACTGATGTCCCAATCCAATCCGTTGTTTTTTGAAAATGTTAATGAGGTTGCAGATCAAACACAACACGTTACTGAAAGTGAGCTAGAGTCACAAGATGAAGATGATCAAACAGTTGTTGACGTTGCTATTGATGAATCTAATAAACGAAGAAGTCTGAGTGCTGTTCCTCGTGCAACCTTAGCACAAAAAGTGGAAGTAATAAACTGGCATGAAAACCATGGTGCAAAAACCCAAAGATTCACCGTTGATTATTTCAAAGCGAAGAATGAGTTTGGAATAACGTATTCTGCATTTGGTAGGTGGTTGCAAAATAAGGATCAATTACGTGCTGATCTAGTGAAAAATTCACATTTATCAAACGCTGATTTTAAAAAGAGATCTTACGTCAAATATGCCTTAGTTGATCAATGTGTTGCTAAACAATACGAAGAATGGATGTTCGATTATCATAAATTTTCATATCAAGATATAAAAGATGAATGGTTTCAATTTGCAAAGTTATTATATCCAAATGAAGAACTTAATGAAGCATTAGGTAAAAGTAATGGATGGATGGCATATTTTCAGAAAAAGATGAAACCAAGAAGAGATGTTATCAAAGATCATCAGAATTATCTTATTGATAATCTTAGAAGAGATATAGATTCAGAACGTTTAAGAATTCAAAGTATTATTGGGAGTTATAAGAAATGTGACGTTTTTCATTTCGATGAGTTTTCAATAACATCGAGGATTTTACCAGTTGATCATAGCCAACAGAAATTCGTTGTTGGTATTGGTGTTAACTCTGATATTACTGAATTTTCACCGCCAATGATTATATCTAATGGTGATTCATTGAGAGGATTTGAAAACTATTACCTATCAAGTTCAGATCAAATGAATGCTGATATTTTTCATAAATATTTATCAAAGTGGAATAGAATTATTGAATTCAATACACCAAATAGAAAGATTATATTACTTTTGGATAGATTACATCAACATGTTATCAATTTTGATGAGTTTAATCACATTGAAGTATGCTGGTTTAATTCCAATTTTCAAACAAAATTTTCAAATCTTGATGATCATATCAATAACAACAATAATGGTAGTCGTATTGAAATTCAACCCTTGAACTTAGGAATAATCAAGAATTTTAAATTGCATCTTAAAACTAATCTATTGAAACATTTTATTAACATTGTTCAAGTTTCAAAGCATGGTAGTGTTTCAAATTCAGAATCACCAATTCTTAAAGTTTCTAATGAGGTATTTTATGAACTAATCAACATTTCTTGTAATTATATCAAAAATCCAAACTTCCATAATTACATTGAAAAATGCTGGATTTATTCAGGTTTGACAAAATCTCATGGTTCTGGCAAGAGTGCTAATGGTCATTTCAATACAATTCATGATGAAAAACTTGAGGTTTTATACTATAAGATGGTTAAAACTTTAGATCGTTTAGGTTTTTTACAACAACATTATTCCACATTTTCTTTAGATCAATTGTTATTTCCACATGATGAAATGGTTCTCAATCTACCATTAACAAGATTAGATATTGTGAGATTACTTAAAACAGAAACTCAAAATACATTATCTGAAAGTTCAAAAGTTAGGGAACCATCAAGTTACTCAAGGACTGCCGTTCTTAGTCAATTGAATTCGTTAGATCCAATCTTGAGTACTCAACTGAAACCATTCTTTCAAGATAATGTCAATTCATTCCCAAACAGTAATCAGTTATTCCAGAAATTTCTAAACAGTTTTATCATTGAATCGATGGATTACCAGTACAACAGCACAACCACACAATCTACATAATCAAACAATCACAATCAAAGTAATGCACTGGAATGAATAAGTGTTTCCAGTGTCGTTAACCGAAATCAAAATAAAAACAATTAAAGACACAAGGTCAATTTAATACTAGCTAATTTTATCAAACTCTTGCATTAATATAAGTTCAATTTAACTTCTTTGGTAGTCATATCGGAAATCAATTCAAGGTTGTGTACATATTTGAAATTGCCCATTTCAACATTATTTCCCAAAAGAAATAACGTACCCGAGATTCTATTGTTACCATAGCAAGATTCTGAATGTTTTATGCATATCTTGCATCGGAATGAATTTGTTTGGCGTTCGAAATTTTTTGTGAAACTGCTACAAAAGAGCTGCTCCCTAATAGAATGGACAGGAATATGACGTTCTTTTTGTATATTGAAGAGACTGTTCATTGATTTTATAGGTGTCATAGATTTTACAAGCTCTTCCCGGATCAATTGCAGTGAATTGCGGTGCCTGTTAAATTGAAGAGAATGCGAGTTCTAGTTATTAATTTCGCTCTTGTTTTCATGCTATCAGCAGCAGCGAAACCAATCCATTCCACAACGTTTCATATCCATGCCTTTGAACTTGATGTAAATAAATAAGTTTCAACTTCTTTTTGGTTTTGCTCTTTCTTTCTTTAGCATCTGTGAACTTCTTCTTACACACAACAGCTCATGGGACGCTAGAAGATATGATATATCCGGAACTTCTTCTTTTCTTCATAAGTATTGTTTCAGCAGCCTCATACACATCGAAAGGCTGTTACGCATTCAGTGATCTGAAAAGTGTACTTGAGTCTCAAGGGAGTTACACTTATCAAACCAATGCCTACTGTCAAGGATTATGTTCAGGTAAGAAGGTCGCTGCTACCTTGAACGGTTCCACTTGTTATTGTGGTGATAGTTTACCATCTAGTGTCAAGTCTGTCAGCTCAAGTAATTGTGATGTTGTTTGTCAAGGATATGGAACTGAAATCTGTGGTGGTGATGGATATTTGAGTGTTTTCTACTCAGAAGATGCTGGTGATGATGATGCTACTAAGAAATCTGCTTCATCCTCGAAGTCTGCATCTTCAGCATCACCATCATCAAGGACATCATCAACCTCCACATCTACTTCATCCTCAACAACATCTACTTCATCCTCAACAACATCTACTTCATCCTCCGATACAACTACCTCGAGTGCTAACACCTCAACCTCAACTTCATCTACAACATCATCCACAATTCCAACATCTACTTCTGAAACGTCATCTTCCACAGTTTTAGTCTCAACTCAAATCATCACAACCATATTAACAACTGCATCGAACACTGTTCAAACATTAACACAAACAATTGAAATCACACCAGCATCAGACACTTCAACATCCACATCCTCGGCCGATTCCGATTCCACTTCTAATGCATCAACAACAAATAGAACACTCAGTGGAGGAGCAATCGCAGGCATTGCCATTGGATCAGTCGTTGCAGCTTCTTCAATATTAGGTGTGCTTATATTTATTTTTCTCAATTCTAGAAGATCAAGAAGATCAAGAGAAGACGGATTTGAAGGTGATTCAGTGACTGATTCTTCCTTTAATTCAAACAAGACTTTCAACGATACATCTATCATGATTGATTTTGGAAGACAATACAACGAGAGTGGAGTTAAAAGGTTGAGTAACGGGTCATTATCAGACCTTGATCAAGGGCATACATTGAGAGTTGTTAATCCAGATGAATAATTGATTGGCTTGGGTTCAGATTTGAAGGGAAGGGTTCTTTTGGGTTTTTTTGTATTTTTTTGTATTTTTCGTCATCTTTGTCTATTTTTTATTCATTTTAATTCATATATCATTTATCATCTATTCTAATGTATCTGTTCTTGATTTATTGTTCAGACTTACATTTTAAGGATTATCACGTGCATGTCCATTTTTGTGTCACCTTTTTTGGATGCATCGGAAGTTGGAGTGAAACAATTTTATGGTGGTGATACTTTTATGTCTATGGATTTATCTTGAAGTTTTTTATTTAAATAGAGAGAAGTCTGCCTATTTCACTTATCTTGCTTTTATTTATTCAGTCCCTTACCTTAAGACTTCAACGTCTACATATATAGCTACTTTAGTCTTATCAGTTAACACTTATTTACTTATTGTCTCATTAGAACCCCATACACAAATAACTGAACAATGTCATTACCATTCTCAAAGCCTTATCCGCCTCCACCAGAAGTAGGTTTCTGGAGTGAAGTCACATCAACCATAGACTGGTGTGAAGAGAACTACGTCGTCAGTCATTATGTCGCTGAAGCTGCTAATACCATATCAAATGCAGGATTCGTCCTGTTGGCTAGTTATGCTATTCATTCTGCCATTAAGAACAAATTGGAAAGAAGATTCGCCTTGATCAGTCTAGGATTTGGTATTGTTGGTATTGGAAGTTGGTTATTCCATATGACTTTGAAATATGAGTTCCAGTTGTTAGATGAATTACCAATGATTTACGCAACATGCATCCCTGTTTGGTCTGTGTTTTCTGAAGGTTCATCAAAGAAAACATCACTTGCCGTTGCGGCCAGTGTAGCGTTTGGAGCTCAACTCTTGACTGCTATCTATTTATATTTCAAGGATCCAACCATTCATCAAGTTGCATATGCGTTGTTGAACGTTTTGGTTATTAGTAAATCAATATTCTTGACGAATCAACATGTTCATGATAAAGTTGCAAAGAAGCAATTGTTCAAGTGCATGGTTCTGGGTATTGGTCTTTTCTTACTTGGTTATTTCCTTTGGAATCTTGATGTTCATTTTTGTTCAAACTGGATTGACATACGACATTATGTTGGTATGCCATATGGGTTTTTCTTTGAACTTCATGCTTGGTGGCACATCTTAACAGGTTCTGGTGTTTACTTCTATGTTGTTTATTTGGAATACTTGAGAATCTTTTTAATAAACCAAGAGAAAAGATACAAGTATGTTGAACATTTTGGATTCATTCCAGAACTGTTATTAATTGAGTCATCTTCAGATGATAAAAAAGCATTATAAAAAGATGAACTTTAGAATGTGATTGATAATTATTTCTGTTTTTATTCATATTCCCACATTTAGTATAGAGTTGGTGCTTTTACATTTTCTGTAGAAGAGAGTAGAGTTCTGTAGACTTTTCGGAGTTCATTTGCCGATAATTGTGCCATAATTTCCTCATTCATTTTCTGAGGAGTCATACGTAAGTACATAACAGTTCAAGCCAAAGAACCATATGAACCCTTGAAAAGCTTCCATCATGGGGATTATATCGACAGTTGTTAGCTCAGCATTAGAGAGTCCATATACCACAATTTTCACACTACTAATTGCATTGGTCTCATACACATTCATCATATACCCATTCTATTTAAGTCCATTCAAAGACATCCCAGGTCCTTATTTATACAAGATCTCCAATCTTTTCATACTAAACGATCAAAGAACGGAGCAAAGAAACGAGAAGTTGAACGCATGGCATTCTAAATATGGTTCAGTTGTTCAAATCAGTCCATATGAACTATCATTAGGCTCTTTAGATTATTTAAGAGATGTTTACATCAAGAGTAATTTACCAAAGACACAATTTTATGGCCAGTTTACTAACTATGGTCAACTTAATGCTTTTTCAATATTGGATTCACAAACTCATATCAAAAGAAAGAAGATGATGACTAAAATCTATACCAAAACTGCAGTATTTAGTCCAAAATCACAAAAACATTTGAATGATAAAGTGAATAACGCAGTTTCGTTCGTTAAAGCTAGATTAGAAAAGTCTATGGATGTTTATGATCTATTCAATGCATTAGCAATGGATGTTGTTACTTATTATGAACTTGGATCAAAATACTCTACAAACTTGATCTTGAGTTTAAGAGATCGTGAGATTATAAAAGCATTTAGAGCTTCTTCTTCGACTTGGTTTTGGACAACGTTATTACCACAATTCTGGGATTATGTCATTGATAAAGAGACGCAAAGTTTGAGTGCAAAATCTGCTGATTGGGCCAAGAACATGTTTTTAGAAGCATATGATCATTTAGATAAAAATGGACCCTCAGATGATGAACTTTCATTGTTGAGTACTTTGTATTTGAATGGATTTCCAAAATGGTCAATTGGTAGTGAGATTTTTGATCATATTGCAGCTGGTCATGAAACAACGGGTACTTCATTAGCGTTTGCAACTTGGGAATTATCAAGACCAATGAATTTATACATGCAAGATAAGATATTCGAAGAAATGTGCAAGGTTTTCGGTGATAAACCCCTTAATTTCATTGATCTTGAAACTCTTGATAAATTAGAATATTTGAATGCGTTTATTTTGGAATTGGAAAGACTACATGCTGCAATTCCTGGTTCTGAACCTCGTGAAATCACAAGCTCAAACTCATTCCAGGTTGAATTATCAAATGGTGAAAGAATCAACTTACCTAAAGGAACCATTGTTTCAGTTCAACCTTGGACAATTCATAATGATAGTTCCATTTTCGCAAGACCAGAGATGTTCTTACCTGAACGTTGGTTGAAACAATCTGATGAAACAGAAGATGAATTTAAGAAAAGATCTCAAGATATGAGAAATAGAATATTTACATTTGGTCATGGTAATAGAATGTGCCTAGGCATGAACGTTGCAGTGATTGAAATGAAATTAGCCATTGCCCAACTTTATTGGAGATTCAGATCACAGATTTCCAAAGAATGGTGTTCTCATCTAACTAATCAAAATCCAATCATGGGATATCAATCATTTGGAAAAAATAAATCCAAGTCTGAATTGAATGATGTAGAATTGATGAGTATGGCTGACAGTTATACCAGTAGACCAATGTTTGATGAATGTTGGCTAGAATGGAGTTCGAGGTGATAGAACTTGTATTTATAAGTCGTGTATTAGATGTTTATGCCACTATAAGAATATTTGTAATTTGCAAAAAATCCATTCATTTCCTTAGGACCCAAGAGTGTTCGTTTTGAGCCATTATAATTTCATAGTGACAGTATTACTAGTGTTCAAAGTATCGGTAAACTTGAACTTCACTGGAGTCTCATTCTTGGAATCATCAGTTTTCGTTTTTGTGCCTGAAGAATCATTGATTGAAACTTTCACTCCTTTTTTGAAAGTCCTCATTCTGATACTCCACATTGATAATAACAACACCACTACTAGACTTTGAAAGGCAAATGCAAGCCAATTGAACACGAATATCAAATCTCCGTAATCTGTTTCAAAAGATTCTCTAATTCCTTCAAATGTTGATTGTATCTGGGTATTGACAACAATGTTGATAATAGCATTGCATAGTAGAAACACAGCAGATAACACACTTGATATGACACCAATAATGAACGTATGAGAAATCAAGAACAAACTTAAAATATAGGTGACTGAAGATAATGAAGAGAAAAAAATAGCTGCAACTGATAATCCAGCCATGGTTTTGTATCGTATGTTATAGCTATCGAATTTGTCTCTGACTTCCTTAGGAAATTCAAGAACTGCAGTTGGGAATTTGGGTAAGATGTAGGTATCAAATACATTCTTAATTTCTTTCTCTAGTGGAAATCCATTGTAAATACTCGGAGTCGTGCAGCCTTGAACGTGATATTTCTCTCCTTTGACATCTAAATCTGTTAAATAACCATGACAATATCCCAACAGTGCAAATGAATAGGATCTTCTGATATCTTCATTCAACGGTATATTCTCCAAAAAATGAATTCCCTCCTGAGAATTATCTGTGAAATGAATGATCTCTGACAGATTGGCTTTCTGGAAATCCAATCTTATGAAATAGGTATCTCTTCTATAGGCACTATTAATAGAGGTCTGAGCCAACAATGTTAGCATGTTGAAAAGGATGGGCAGTAGTGAACATGGGAAGATGAACCATTTCACAGTATTGAAATAAGTAATCCTTTTCTTTGCCATTGTCCCTGGTCAGCTCCTGAGACTTGAGTCCTGAAGATGTGAGTGTAACGTGTTAAATAGAAGTGAAAGAGTTATTAAGGGCACAAATGTTCTTGTAACACTTACCACTTAATGCTCACCACTTGACTTAACACACTTCGCACTTAGTCAGCAGTTAGTAAGTAGTAAGTAGTCAGGGGCACAAATGAGGCTATTCAAGAAGAGATTAGGATTCTGGATTAATCTACTACTGTCTCCATTATCCATTATCTTTATATTTATTCATCATTCATTAAAAACATCAGGATCAATAAAATGCAACCAGAGTCCACTAGCCCCATTACACAGCCTAAATCATACTGATTTGGGGTCCAAAGCCTTGTCATCTTCATGGTCTCTGATTCTGAACCTCAAGGCGTCTATTCTTTCCAGCAACTTGGCCGTTTTGGCACTCCTTTCCTCAGGGGATAAGCTGAGATGGTTTGTTTGCAAGCCTATGTTCTTGTCTCCTCTGTTTGGGTTTGAAGCTTTGATGTCAATGTTTCTGCTCATTGTATGATGATAATTTGTCTAGTTATTCGTGATATTAATATGTGGTCCCAAGGAAATTGGGCACTATAACAATGCAATAATAATACAAATAGTTTATGAAACTGTTTATTTTCACATATTTTATCTTATCAGTCATCATAGTTCTATATCTAAGTGATCTGCAGTTTTGAATGAAGCGCTGGCTGTTTTTGTGTATGTCTGGGTGTTTTGGTCAGACGCGTTTTGCTTAACGCGTTTGGATTCAAGAATTAACTAGATTGACAATATTTGAGTGGCAAAACAGGTGCTGAGATGACCACAGACAAAGAATCCGCTGCTGCAACGCGTCGTTCACAGAGAATCAGGGACATCCAGTCCTCCCAGAGCGTTGTGCACGATGATGAAATCGACAAGTCTGGCTATGAGGATGAAGAAGAAGAGGTTGAAAGTGAAGAAGACGATGATGTTAATGATCCTGACGCGAGACCTGGCTCCAGCTCGCATCCAGTGAAGAGAAAAGCAAAAAGAAGAGTACCAAGAGGTTCCAACAAGAGACAGAAGAAAGCTGGTCAAGTAGCTGCAAAGAAGACTCATTTCAATGAACTGAGAGAAGAGTTCGAAGAAAGTCATTTGTTTCAAGCATTGAATGATCCTGAAGTCTCTGTTGCTGAAATTGCCGCTGACTGGGTGGAGCAGTATAATAATGACAAAGATTCTGGAAAGAAAGACCTTGTTAATTTCATATTGAATGCCGTTGGTTGCTTTACAAAGATTGAAGAACATGATGTCAATAATAACGAGAGTGCTTCTGAAACTGTTGGTGAAATTGAAACGTTCTTCAAGCGTCAAAAGATTCATGAATTTTATTTGTTATCTAAAAAACCTGAATATAAACATTTAAAGAAGAATTATTTGAGTTTCATTAATGATATAATAATAACATCAGATGAAAAGGGTATATTATATGAAAATGTCTTTTTGGAAGAAGATGAAGAAGCACTAGATGATGATGCTGACAATAGTAACCTTATGGAAGATTTATTAGTTTGGTTGTCTGCTTTCTCAGTTTCATCGGTTAGAGCGTTAAGATACATTTCTTCATTGTCACTTTTTTTAATTGAATCAACTTTATGTAAAATTATCAAGAAGAATAATACATCTTTGGAAAACTTCAAACGTCAATTAGAAAATGAACAAAAGAAGAAACAAACAGCAGCAATCAAAAAGAGAATTGAACAAATTGAGAAGAATGTTGCAGCTTTTAACAATCAAGCCTTAATATTAGAAAATTTCATTCAAGATATTGTCAATACAGCTTTCATTCACAGATTTAAAGACACCGATCATTTGATCAGAACAGAGGCAATGATTTCATTGGGAGATTGGATGGAGCATTATCCAGAGTTCTTTTTCAGAGTTACATTCTTAAAATATCTTGGCTGGGTCTTGTCTGACGCTAATTCATCAGTTAGATTACAAGTCATTAAAACGTTAGTTAGACTTATGAAAAATCACAGTGTTGTCACGGGTTTAAGGCAATTTTTGGAAAGATTCAAAGAAAGAATTATTGAAATTTCTTTCTATGACATTGACCATAACGTTAGAATCAGTGCATTTTCATTATTGACTGAAGTTAATAAGGCTGGATTCTTAGAAGATGAAGAAATTAACAAAGTTTTATCATTGATATTTGAGAAGTTTGACAAGAAGTTATCATTACAATTATCGAACTTCATTCAAGTTGTTGAGAAAGAGAAAACCAATGAAACTGTGCATTCTTTGGAAGCGAATATTGAAGCTTTAAAGGAATCCTTCCCATATGATTTGAAGACCATTTTAAAGATAAGCACACTTATCAAGATTTTAAATGATGCATCTCAAGTTGAGTCCACTTCACCTCTTCCATTAGAGAAATCAAAATTAGAAGCTTCTAACTTGACACTTTTTGCTAAAACTTTATTCAACTCTACTCAATATAGTGATCTTGGTGAATTACTGATTCAGTATTTCTTATTAGATATCAGCTCTATTAAAGAAATGGATGATGCGACAAAAAAAGCTATCGAATTATCTAATGAAGAAGAGTTTATCCTGCTTGAATTGATTCATGGTTATTTATTATACCTAAATGAGAAAGATGACGAAATATCCAACAAGTCAAGAATCAATGAAACTGAAACGAATAATGAATCTTTAATTCAAAAAGTCATTTCCTATTTGCCAAACATTTTGAATAAGATTGAGAGTAATGAAATCAAATTTTCCATGTTTATTAAGATATTCCAAAGTTTTAAAGTCCACCTATTTGAATCTTCAAGTTCAGAGGCTGATATTTTCAAATCAGTTCATTCAACGTTTTTGAAATATTTCAAGAACAATTCAATTGAGAATTTAAAAGAAGAATATGTTCAACTATTTAAAAACTTAACTAATTTAACAAACTCAACAATGATTAGTGAAGTTAACTTACTGTTTCAAAACCTAACTTCTGAACTAATACTTGAATTCAACAATTTTTTGAAAAATTCGGAGTTTGATATTATGCATCCAGATTATGATGAAATTTATCAAGATTACGTCTTGAAATTATTACTATTAGGTTTGAATTATAATATCATTGAGCTCTTAGATAACTTCAAAACTATTAAAGATACATTACTCATGTTATTGGTTGATATCGACATCAATAAGGATTCTAAATTTCCTTTCGTTTTCCAATTGTTGGTATCTGCTACATCCTGGAAATTAAATCTTTTATTGATATCAAATGAAATTTATGATTTAGAACAAGAGCTTAACTATTTACCAGATTTGATTGGTTTTTTCACTGATGTTTTAGTTGATGAAAAGGAACATTTCCAACGCTCAATTAAGGCCAAAATTTCATCACTCTTCATCGATTTATTCATTTTACTGTTCAATTTTTTCAATAACTATGCTGAGTCTGGAAAGGATAACATTTCTAATTTGAACAGATTTAAAGAAATTGATTTGAATTCATTGACATTATCAGATGCATTAGTGAAATCTTTTCAATACATTTTCTTATCTAAGGAAGCTATCCTAGCGAACGTTTTGAAGATTGAATTAGAAAGAAATGAAGATGAGGATGTCAATTTGAATTCATTGACACCAGAAGATGAAACTTATGCTGATGAAGATGAGATCAAATGGGAACTTGAAAAGAATTTGATCATTTATACAAAGAAATTACTGAGTTTAAAGAAATTGGGATTAATCAATGATGACTTCGTTGGTAGAATTACTTTGAATGTTGATGTTTTGGGTGACCTATTTAAGGCTATTGTTGAAGAAGATCTTGAAGAGAGTACGGAAGAAGAAGATGATGATATTGATGAGATTGTTCAATCGCAACCAATTGAACGTGATATTGAAAGACAACCTTCTCAATTGGATGAAATACAGGATCCTTCTCAACCTGATGGAGAACCTCATAGTGATGATGATGATGTAATTCCAGATATCCCTATGGAAGATTAAAACAGGAGCATTAGCTACGATAATTAATGTATCTCTTTAATACTAGATTTAAAATCTACTACAATTGTAAAAAGTTAACGAATTAGTAGTTCTATTATTTAATCTAAATAATCAAAACAATAAAAATAATGTACAAAGAATCAAAAAAAACAATATACCAAAATCTAAGTTTTATTTAAATATCATTCTATAATTCTATAATTAGTGAAACTAATCAACTTCTTCAACGGTTGGACCATCGTTTTCTGGAGCTGGGGCACCACCTGGGGCACCACCTGGGAAACCACCTGGAGCAGAACCGTTTTCTTGGTAGAATTTAGTTAAGATTGGGTTAGCAACACCTTCTAATTCTTTTTGTTTATCAGCGAATTCTTCAGTTGAAGCAGTTTGGTTGTCATCTAACCATGAGATAGTTTCATCAATGGCAGCAGTTAATTTAGTTTTGTCATCTTCAGAGACTTTAGATGTGAAAGCTTCTTCAGAAGTGGTGTTTTTCAATGAGTAAGCATAAGATTCCAAACCGTTCTTACCAGCAATTCTGGAAGCTTCTTTTTCATCTTCTTCTTTGTATTTTTCGGCTTCAGAAACCATACGTTCAATATCTTCTTTAGATAATCTACCTTTGTCGTTGGTGATGGTAATTTTGTTAGATTTACCAGTACCTTTTTCAACGGCAGAAACGTTTAAGATACCATTAGCATCAACATCGAAAGTAACTTCAATTTGTGGAACACCTCTTGGAGCTGGTGGGATACCAGTTAAGTCGAATTTACCTAACAAGTTGTTATCTTTAGTTCTAGCTCTTTCACCTTCAAAGACTTGAATTAAGACACCTGGTTGGTTATCAGCATAAGTGGAGAAAGTTTCAGATTTTTTGGTTGGAATGGTTGAGTTTCTTGGAATTAATTTAGTCATGACACCACCAGCAGTTTCAATACCTAAAGATAATGGAGCAACATCTAATAATAATAAATCTTGAGTTTTAGAAGATTGATCACCAGTTAAGATGGCAGCTTGGACAGCAGCACCATAAGCAACAGCTTCATCTGGGTTGATAGATCTGTTTGGTTCTTTACCGTTGAAGAATTCAGAAACTAATTTTTGGACTTTTGGAATTCTGGTAGAACCACCAACTAAGACGATTTCGTGAACTTGAGATTTGTCTAAACCAGCATCTCTTAAAACTTTTTCAACTGGGTCTAAAGTAGATCTGAATAAAGAAGCACATAATTCTTCGAATCTAGCTCTGGTGATTGAAGTGTAAAAATCAATACCTTCAAATAAAGAATCAATTTCAATAGTAGTTTGAGCAGAAGAAGATAAAGTTCTCTTAGCTCTTTCAGCAGCAGTTCTTAATCTTCTTAAAGATCTTTGGTTAGTGGTTAAATCTTTTTTGTTTTTTCTCTTGAATTCAGCAGCTAAGTGGTCGACTAATTTGTTATCGAAATCTTCACCACCTAAATGGGTATCACCAGCAGTAGCTTTGACTTCGAAGATACCATCTTCAATGGCTAATAAGGAAACATCGAAAGTACCACCACCTAAATCGAAGATTAAAACGTTCTTTTCACCTTCATCTTTTTTATCTAAACCGTAAGCAATGGCAGCAGCAGTTGGTTCATTAATGATACGTAAAACGTTTAAACCGGCAATTAAACCAGCATCTTTGGTAGCTTGTCTTTGAGAATCGTTGAAGTAAGCTGGAACGGTAACAACAGCATCGTTAACTTGGGTACCCAAGAAGTTTTCAGCAGTTTCTTTCATTTTGGTTAAGATCATAGAAGAGATTTCTTCTGGAGTGAAAGTTTTAGTTTCACCTTTGAATTCAACTTCAATTTTTGGTTTGGAACCTTCGTTGATGATTTTGAAAGGGAAATGTTTAGCATCAGTTTGAACTTCTGGATCATCGAATTTTCTACCAATTAAACGTTTGGCATCAAAGACGGTGTTAGCTGGGTTCATAGCAGCTTGATTTTTAGCAGCGTCACCAATCAATCTTTCAGAATCAGTGAAAGCGACGAAAGAAGGAGTGGTTCTGTTACCTTGATCATTTGCAATGATTTCAACTCTGTCATTGGCGAAGTGAGCGACACAAGAGTAGGTAGTACCTAAATCAATACCAACAGCTTTGGACATTTTTTTATTTTCTTTTTAATTAAATCAAAGATTGACTAAAATAAAAGTAGTTCTAAGAGAGAGAAGTTTTAAAAGAAGTAAAGTGAAAAAGAGAAATTCGATAATTTAAATAATCATTTTTCGTTGTCGACGAATTTCCATTTTTTTTCCTTCTGGAAAATTCGATTTTCGATCGAAAAAATAGAAATTAATGATGTAATTATTATGTAATAATATATGTTGTGCTTAGTAATCATTATAAACATTTTGCTGTTTGACTTCTTACTGTGTTTAATGTTATTAGTGATGTAAATGCAACGTGATATGTGGCTAGTTGTATATTGTTTCTGAATACTCTGTTTTCTGTGTTTTTTTCTGGCTTTTCAATACTTGCTTTTACGGTATCATTAAGTATTTTACTTACAATTTGCAACATACCATTATCAGATCATATCTATTTCATTACTATAAACTCTCATATCTAAAACTCATCTTCGGCAGCTTCAAAGTCTTTCAATTTCTTTGTCTCTTGTAATACAACCTTTGGTCTTCTGAAAAATTTCAAAGCCAAAGACGACAAAACAACACTTATTGAACTCAATGCCATTGCAGCACTTGCCCAAACTGGTGATAATCTCGAGTTCTTGTAAGGGTAAATGACACCAGCTGCAATAGGAACACCAATCATATTGTAAATCAATGCCCAACCAAAATTAAATCTGACTCTTTGGAAAACTTTTCTTGATAATTTCAATAGCGTTAACAAGGTAATCAATGGGAAATTTGGAGATAATAACACAAAATCTGAAGAAGTTAAAGCTAAATCTGAACCCGATGCTAATGCAATACCAACATCTGCTACAGCTAGGGCTGGAGCATCGTTTATACCATCACCAACCATTGCAATTGTTGAATTTTTGTGAGTTGATCTAATCCATTTGATTTTTTCAGCTTTTTCTTCAGGCAAAACTTCAGCAATAACGTTATCGATACCTAATTCTTTTGCAATAGAATTTGCGGTTAAGTAATTATCACCAGAGATCATAAAAGTTTTAATATTTTGAGATTTAAGGTAATTAATAACATTCTTAGCCTCTGGTCTAATTTCATCTCTTGAACCCATTAATAAGACTGGTCGGTATTTATCATTACCTGAAATTCTTAAACTAACAATAATGATACTTTTACCTTCTAATTTCCAATCGTTCAATAAACTTTGTTGCTTTGAAGTGAAATGAACGTTATGTTCTTTCATTAAAGTTTCATTGCCTAAAATAACACTTTCCGGATTGATCTGTCTCCAGATTGGGTCATCTTCTTCGTCATAATCAATTATAATTTGGCCTCTTAAACCTTTACCAGGAATTTCTTCAGATTCAGGAACTTTAACTTTACCTAAACTAATACCTTTCTTGATGCTAATCTCTTCAACGAAATTTTTAACAGCAACAGCTAATGGATGACTTGAATTAATTTCTAAATCTTTGGTGATTTGTAAAGCAATTTTCAACAAATTTGAATCTTTGATTGCTGCAAAATTGGTGATTTTCAAATCACCGCCCATTGTTAAAGTACCGGTTTTATCAAAACAAACAATGTTAATCTTTGAACCTTCTTGAAATGCTACTCCTCCACCTCTTGCCAAAATACCATTCTTAGCAGCCAATCCAGCCCCCACAAACAATGCAGTTGGAGCAGCTAAACCAATACCACAAGGGCAAGCAATAACGAAAACTGCAATAGCAAATTCCAAAGACCAAATTGCCCAACCACCAATATCATTGGTTAAATAACTTTGTGGTAATCTACCTGAATAGCCTAATGAAATCCAGATAACCCAAGTGATAATTGCTAAAAATGTGATGATTGGAACAAAGATACCAGTTAAAACGTCTGCACTTCTTTCAATTGGAGCTCTTTTCATCTGTCCATCTCTAACTGTTGAAACGATTTGATCAATCAATGAAGTACCATCCAATGTTGAGATTTTAGCAATAATTGAAGAAGGACCTTTGTTAACTGTACCTGCAAAGATTTGCTCACCAACGTTACGTAAAACAGGGATTGATTCACCAGTTAGTGCACTTTCATCAAAATCAGTTGAACCTTGTTGAATGATACAATCAACTGGTGGTGATTCGCCAGGAACGATTCTAATCAAATCACCAATTTCTAATAGTTTAATATCAGTTTTAACATCATTCTCATCTTCATCAATTAAATTTGCAACCTTTGGTTTCAAATTACCTAAACTTGAAATAGCTTCAGCAGTTTTAGTCTTGGAATAACTTTCAAGTAGTCTACCAATCAGTAAAAAAAATGTTAAAAATACGACAGAATCAAAGTAATTTGTTGTGAATGCAGCTTCATTGTCATGATTCTCCATTGATGATCTTTGTGAGTGGGCAGATAAGGCTAGTAGAACAATACTTGAAAAATATGAAACTGAAGTACCCAAACACATTAATAAATTCATGCTACCAAATCTGAAAAGTCTTCTCTTCCAAGGAACGTTTTTCTTCCATAAAGTTCTGATTTCTTTAATTGCTTTAATATGGAAAATATCAGCAGCAAAGAAGTAAACAGGAGTTGCTAAAAAGAATAAGATCCAAGTCATCCTTGATGTATTACCAGTCCATAATGGTTCATCCAGCCATTTCTTGAAACCTGAGTTATTCTTTGATAATGACATACCAACAATACCGAAAACAAAAGTTGGAATTGCAATGATTGTTGTTAAAATTAATCTGTAGGCGATTTTCAAAGTTTCCAATTTTGCAATTCTTCTTAAATGCTCATCAAGACTAACATCTTCAATTATCTTAACTTTGAATTGTGAATCAGATTCAATATCTCTTAGGATTGATCTTATTGTTAGATTTGGAACTGATGGAATATAAGTGAACTTGACGAATGGATGAGATAAAGTAATTAGATCATCAATGACTATAGCATCACCGTGTGTTTGTAGACTTGCCATTATGTTTTCAGGACAATGCTCACAGAACATTCCTTCAACTTTCAAATTGACTGTTCTTGATAATTTTTTGATAGTTGCATGATTCACTTCCTTAATGTCTACAACGCTGAAATCAAACCCACAATCTTCAATGGTCTCTTTCAACTGATTGATAACTTCATTAGAATTGTCATCGACTATGAAAGCACCCGATTTAGAAACAATAGAAATGGCATGCTCAACTAAGAATGGTAAATCCGAAACGGCATTGGTAATAGATGAAGCACAAGCAGCACAAGTGATACCACCAATGGCAACATTGACTCTGTATTTAACCTCTCTAGTAACTGGTAATAATTCGACTAAAGTTGCTGAATATCCTGTATCCTTAATGGCATGGATAATATTATTAGCGACTTGTTTGTTTGGGATAATAACTGTTGCAATATTTGAAACTATGTCAACCGAATACTTGGAACTGATATCATTATTGTTACCATCTAAGGATCTCAAGTTTAATAAAACTTCTTCAATTGCACTTGAGACGGTTTTCGCACAAGCAGAGCAAGTCATTCCACTAATTGCGAAAGTAGCTCTGAATTCTAAACTAGTGGTAACTATATCTTTCAATTCAACATCTTCCTCTTTCAAATCTTGCTCATGTTGTTGTTCCTCTCTGCATTTAGCACAATGCTCTAAATGATTCAAATCTTGGTGAACACCAGGAATCCTCTTCTTGAAAAATTCAATCACATCAAGTAGATAGTTGTTCTCTAAGATATCATTATTGACTTCATTATCATTATTGATTTCATGGATCGAATAATCATCAACAATAAATCCAATTTTCTCTAATCTTGAAACAATAATTCTCTGTAATCTTTTATTAATGACATCTGATATAATGGAAACTTCTTCATCAGCGATTATCTTCAAGGTTGCTCTTGGTAAATTCAACTCCAACTCATCATCATCAAGACCAACGCCTAAATTGAATATTTTTGACAGGGAATCAGTGATGGACTCATGGCAATCCTCACAATGGATGTTTTTAATCTTTATATTGAACACTTGCATACTCGGCTGCTCTTTGTGTTTGTGAGCCAGTCTACTAACCATCACAGGTGGATTTTTACCTCAATTTATAGTGCATTATTTTTTGTTGGTTCATATCAGCTAAAATTGCTCAAATATTTTTTTCATTTTCAGTTCAGCAGCGAAATAAACTCAGAACAGCTAAAACTACTCGAATATAAAAGAAATATCATGTTCATTAGTAATAGGAATAAGTAAATAAGAGACAAAGAAGTAGAAAAGAAATCATCTAACGAAGGAAACCTTTTCTGGTTTTTTGCACTGGAGCTGGAGTTGGTTCGATTGTTGGATTCAAGCGAGCATTTTCCAATTGTTTCTTCTTTTCTTCTAAAGTTTTCAATTGTTTTAACAATTTTTCTTTAACTTCTTTATGTCTTGAGAATAATTCAGCTTCAGATTTTTGTAATTTTTTCTCCTTTTCAGAAACTTTTTGTTGAAATATTTGTTTCATTTCAGTTTCTAATTTGGCTAATTTTGCTTCATGCAAAGCTTTTTCTTCTTGTTGTTTTGTAGCTGGATCAAATTCTCTAAATACTGTATCATCTTGTTCAATGCCTAATTTAACTAATTTTTCACTTCTATAGTTTTCATATAGAGTTTTAGAAGTTGTTTCTCTTAATTCTTCTAAGAAATTTCTAATTAATAATTGGCGTAATTTAACAAAATCATTATGATCTTCATTATCAACTTCAATAACACCCCAAGGATATTCTCTACCTCTAACGTTTCTACCATCCTTGGTTTGAATTTCTTTTGTTGAACCAACTATAGCAAATGGAATTTTGGAAATAATTTCTTTTGTAACTTGATTTGTTTCTTCATCATCATTTTCGTAAATAGTTGGTTTAAAGATATCAATTTGTTGATATTCAATATCATTAATAATTCTTTGCTTAAACTCTAGGATTTCTTCTTCTATTAAAGTGTCTGATTTGGCAATAACTGGAATAACGTTGACTTTTTTATGAATACTTAATAAAAATTCGATATCTAAAGGCTTTAAAGAATGACCAGTTGGTTCAATAAAATATAATAAAGCATGAATTCTTGAATCGACATAGTCAGATCTATTGATTTTATTTTCAAACTCTAAATATGAATCAAATCTTGAATTAACTTCATCAATAATTGGTTGCCATGCATTGGTGTTATTAACTTGATCACCAAATCCTACTGCATCAACAACTGTTAAATGTAATTTAACTCCATTTTCTTCAATAACACGTTCGATTTTTTCAGTTGAAACTTGTTGTGGTCTTTCAACTGAAGCTTCTTTTGGTTCTTTGGTTTGATAGATCTCTTGGTTAAACAAAGTATTAATTAAAGTTGATTTACCTAAACCTGCTTCACCGACAACTAATAAATTCAAATTGAAACCTCTTCTGATGGATTTTCTGTGCCATTGCTTTGGTAAGTTAGCAAACCCAACATAACCGTTCAATTTTCTTCTGATGATCTTGATTTCTGGAGTTGGTAAAGATGAGATCGTGCCCTGGATGCTGGATGATTTGCCATTAGTGGAAGGCTCCTGTTTAATCGAGCCATTGCTGTTACTGTTGGCACCGTTGTTGATGTTGGTACTTGTCAGTTCAAGTCCAAGACCAGTGACAGCATCAGTGATGGCAGTGTTGGCTGAATCTTGTGGTTCTTCTTTGATCGTGTTGTCAGTGGACGTGGCAGTTTCAGTGGAGACCGTGAAGGCAGAACTGAAAGTGGCAGGCTGCTCGGCTGGAGGCGTGGTGGTGGCCATAATTGGGGCTGGTTCTGGGTCCAGCATGCTGGTTGTGTGCTGTGACATAGTTGTGGTTTAATTAGGCCAATAATATGCTAAAATAGTAAACAATTGAATCTGTTTGTTTTTGTGTTTTTTGGAAGAAGAAAAAAAAATTCGCGTCTGAAACGTAACACAAAAGCGGAAATCCGAGGGTAAACTTCCGGTTCTTAATAAACAGAGATTCTTCACTTATAATAGATTTGATTATTGTTCGATTATTTGATCTACTACTGGTTCAATTGTGTGTTTTCAGTGTGTTTGATGTCAAAAATGAGCTATTCTAAAGAGATCACCACGATTTTGGAGCAAGGAGCTAAGGCCTATGCTGCAAAGAACTACGAGTCTGCTGTGGAATTGTATGGTAACGCGTGTGGTAAGGCTTCTGAACTGAACAATGAAGAAGATCCAGCTTTGTTGTTTTTGTATGGTAAAGCGTTATTTCAAGTCGCTGTTTCTAAAAATGGATTGTTTGGTGGTGCTGATGAACAACAAAAAGAGGCTGACAATAAAGAAGGTGAAGTGGAAGATAATAATGACGATGAAGAGTTGAAGAAAGGGAAAGAAGCTGGTATGTTCCAATTCAGTGAAGATGTTCCATTGGCTGATGAAGAAGATGGCGAAGAAGAAGAAAATAATGAGGATTCAGCAGTAGAAGAAGAAGAAGATGGTGAACAAGAAGAAGAATCAAATGAACAAGAAGGTAATGAAGAGAAAGAAGAGGAACAATCAGATTTTGAAATCGCTTGGGAAATTTTAGATCTATCTCGTTCATTATATCAACAAAAATTAGACCAGTTAACTTCAAGTGGAGAAGATTCAAACTTAGAACTTGAAGCTAGTCCTGAATCTTCAGAAAATCCAATCATTAAGACAATTTTAAAATTATCTGATATTCATGATTTATTAGGTGAAATTTCCTTAGAAACTGAAAACTTCAAACAAGCAACTGAAGATTTCAAAATTTTATTGAAACTAAGAGAAAAGATTTTTAACTTTAAGTCAAATTTGATAAGTGAAGCTCATTATAAATTGTCTTTGGCTTTAGAGTTCAATTATGAAAACGATAACGATGTTAATAAAAATGATTCAGTTCATCATTTGAAAAAAGCAATTGAATCTATTAAACAAAGAGATGAAAAAGATGAGGAACTAGTAAAAGAATTAGAACTGAAATTGGAAGAACTATCAAGAGATCCAAATGAACAATTAAAATTACAGAAAGAAGAAATATTGAAAGGTATCTTAGGTGAAGCTACAAGTAATGATAAAACAACTAAAATACCAACTTCTTCATCAACAACTGATCAAAAACCAGTAATTAATGATTTAACCTCCATTGTTAAAAAAAGAAAACCAAAGCAGCAAAATTCAGCTAATAAGAAGCCAAAAATTTAATTAAGATATAGATTATGATTTTTTTTCAATTTTTTTTCATTTTCAAGCCTTGAAAGGATTTCATGTTTTTTCAAATTTAAGTGAACTGAATCAAATCCATATTCTTCATTCAAATCAAATTGTAATCCTCTCAATTGTTTTTTATCTTTAATATCTTTTTGATCTTTTTCAAGAACATCTATAACTTTTCTAAACTCAACATCTTCAGTCTTATATGTACCAGGTTTTGAATAAAAATAATGACTAAACTCTTTATAATAATCATAATCATCCCAATTATAGTAATCATCATCATAATTGACGAAATTAACGTATCTTTTTTCTTCTTTTGTCATGATGCCTAATTTGGCATAAACTAATTCTTTAAAGTATAATGAAATTAAAAATGATTTCTTTTCAACTTTTTTCAATAAGAAAATTAGTTTCCATTTATATCTGTATAACAAATCTTTAAATATCCAGCTTAATATTTTTAATTTTCTGATTATAATTAAGAAAACTGCTAATATTTTCTTAAAGACTATTCCAGATTTAACTGACCATAAGATAAGTTTAAATTTGAAGTTAATTTTGATTTTAGTTTGGACAATTAATGAACAAATCTTTTGTATCAACATTATAATTGTTAAGCAAACTTTATTTTCAGCTAATTCGATTAATTTTTTCAATGCGATCAAATTCCAAAAGATCTTTAAAAGTAACTTGATTGGGAATAATATGATCTTGACTAATTTTTTAATACCTTGAGCATCAACTTCAACTTCGTTGTCATCAACATAGTCATAGTCCTCATCATTAACAAACGGAACGAAAGCAAAATTATTTCCGTTTTCACTTAATATACTTTCAAAATCATCAACTTCTTCAATTTTAATCAAATCATCTTTGTAAAAATGATCGTAAATTGCAACAAAATCATTTTGATCCATTTGATCAAGTATTTCATATATTTTTGAGAACTCATTGAAAATTCTCCATAGTTTAACGTATAGTTCGGAAACCAATTGTTCACTCAATGTAGTTATAGTTGAATTTTCACAACTTTGGATATCTTGAAAATTGTAATCAAAAGGTTTATTCAAATCAAAAGAATGAACAAATTCGACATCACCAATGAGATTCTCCACTAATTCCTCAATTGTTGCGTATTGATTAGCAAATAGCCTTTCCTTCTGTAATACATTACTAGTAGTTACAAAACTATTCGTAACATCAAGTCTTAATCTCAGCGGTAACAAAGACTTAAATAAATCATGATCGGAGAATGTGTCACTTTTTACTATGTTGCCAGCATCTGGGTTGAGTTCTGCTATTAATTGAGCGTTCACACAGTAAAACACTAACAAAAGACACGAGATCCACCTCAGACTCATTAATTTCAACAAATTAACCACAGAATTGATAAAAGAAGAAGAAACCTAAAGAGAATTTGAATTCTTTAAATACTTCTTGAGTTAGCCGCTGACAGCTTACTTCTAGTCGTGGCCGTAATAATTTGATAGTTCTGATAAAAATAAAATAGCAATTTAACAATGGAAAATTAATAGATAGATAATCAAAAGACAATATAATAGCTGATCAAAGAACCCAATCCCAGTAAAACTTAATACAGACGATAGTTTTATCAACAGGTTAATCAACCCACTCCAATTATGACAATGTCAGAATCTACAAAAGATACCAAAGATACAACCACCAAGGAAAATACCTCATTATCCACAACTGAAAAATTAATCAATTTTATCAATGCTTCCCATTTGAAATTTACTTGGTTCGTTGGTAACTTAACTGTTGTTTTATGTTTCTTCAACTATTTGCTAACTTACCGTTCCAATGGATTTTTAAACGTTTTTTGGTACAAGCTTCTTTTCCTTGGTGCAAGTACTTCATTTGGTATTGTCTTATACCAAAATAAGAATTTATGGAATACCAACAACAGTAAATCAGTCAAAATTAAGAATTTATTGAAAGATGATAATACTCACTATTTATATAATGCTTTAATTTGGTTAATTTTTCCAAAAAGATCACTAGCAATCGTTTCCTACTTTGCTTTTTCTATATTTCACGTTTTGAATTTGGTTGGATTTGAATTGTTACCAGAATTACAGTTATTTACAAAATTCATTCCAAATATCCAAAACTTTGTTAAGAAAAATCATGAATTATCAAGAAAATTCGCAGCAAGTTCAGAATTGTTATTATTAATTTGGTTGATTATTCGTGCAATCTTCTGGAAGAATTGGTCTTGGTTGAATTTATTCTTTTACTCGGTTTTCATTAAATTGAAAATTGAGGCTTCTTTATTCACAAGACAAATCTTAAAAAATTGGGAAGTTCGTATTGATGGTTTGGTTTCTTCTCCAAATGTTCATCCAAAGATCAAACAATACTGGTCAATTGCTAAGAATGGTTTGAAACAATTGAATAAGTTTTCAATAATTGAACAAACTGAAGAAGAAACAAAGAAATAAACAATCAGAATCTATTATTGAAATCGAATTGTAGTGTTACGATAGTACTCGAAATAATACAATAACATATAATGGCTCGAGTTTATGAAATACGGATGATTCATATCAATTATGTCAATTGTCTCTTATAATATAAATACTGTTTCTAAATGCTCTTACAAGACTAGTGATTCGATTTAAAAGAAGCAATGTTCTATCTTCGCAAGAGTCTACTTATGAGGTACAGCATACTTACTGCTCTGTTCAGTATGGGTTTCTCCAAGGACTAAAAGGAGAGCCGGGGACTTCAGAAGGATCAATACATACATTAGTGTTGTTGCTTTCATGCATGTTAATCCAGCGTCTGTCCAAGTTTTTTCTTGAGGATCACATTTTGCTCTTCAAGATTCTCTTAGAGGAGAAAAACTAAAAACTTCCCTACTGTTTATTAGTTAAGATTTGATTAATTAATCTTACCTATTCAAATTACTGTGTAGTAATAGGTAAATAGAAAAACAATCTTTTTTAATCACCTTAACACCTAACACAAGTAAACCGCTCGTGATTGATGATTGGTGTTTGTGTGTGTTATGTAATCAAAAATGGTTGTGGGCACTGCTCTCTTTCGGTGGCAAATGACGAAAAACAACATAAATAAATAATGGTGTATAATAAGTAGCTATTCTGTACGTACTTAATTGTTCCCATTTCACAATGCCTTCTCTAGAATCTCTAACAAATGACCTAAAACAGGCATTTGAATCCAAAGATTATGGAAAAGTGGAAACTCTAATGACACCAATCAAGGTTTTATTGATTCAAAACGATTTATTGTTACCAAATTTTAACAAACTAACAAAGAACGATGAAAATTATTTAAATGACTTAATCATATCAAGATCTATCCTGGAAATTGGTGCCTTAAGTTTAATCAATCTATCAAAATTTGATAAGTTTCAACAAATCATCGATTCTTTAAAAATCTTCTATTTTAATGATATTAATTTGGAAGCATTATCAAAATCATCCAAAAGAAATAAGCTATTGAGTTTATATTTATTGCTATTGTTAAGTGATGGGGATTTCGTTAAATTCTACACCGAATTGGAATATTATACTTTTAGATTGACCAATGTTGAAAATGATTTGTTTTTGAAGTATCCAATAACTTTAGCAAATTGGTTATTAGAAGGGTATTACGATAAGGTTTTAAAGATCTTATCAAACTCGTCAAATGAAGAATTATTTGAATCAAAACTGAAATTGAAAGAATTTCAAATCTTTGATGAGATTTTAATTAAAATAACAAGAGAAGAAATTGCCAAAACGCTAAATAAAAGTTATAACTCATTAGATTTCAAAAACACAAAGAATTTATTATATCTAAAAGAAAACGATGACGAAAACTTGAAAAAATTCATCGATGAATTCAATTGGAAATCAAACAATGTTAAAAACGAATTGAATTTTAATGACAATGATGAAATTAATAATGATTACGATTATAATGATGATGAAAATGGTAATTTAACAAACACAGAAAAAATTGTTAAAAATTCATTAAACTATGCTAAAGAAATAGATTTAATTATTTAGAGAAACATAAAAATATAATCATATCATTTTAATGATTTGTAGAACTCGTTATAGCCAAATTCTAGGTCGAATAACATTGTTTTCAATTCTTCATCATTTAATTCATCATTCAATTTCATTTTATTCAATTTAATCAACCAATCAATAAGATTTTGTTTTGGTATTTTGAAAGATTCATTCAATTCAGAGTTCTTGAAAAAATTCGTCAAGTTTGTTAATAACTCTGATAAGATTGGATGTAGTTGATCTTTGGTCTTGAAATTCAATTTTAAAGCATCCATCAAAGTGATAAAATTTGAAGTTATTTCAGCAATCAACTTATTATTATTGACGCTATTATTGTTGTTATTGCTAATATCGCTCGATATTGACAGTAAGTTCTCTTGGGAATCATTTATCGAATGTTCAATTGTGGCAGGGATACCTATATTCAATCTATTAATTGCATTTGAACAGTTCAGAATCCAATATTTTTTTATGAATTCATCAATTTGGAAATCAAATAGTATGGGGCTATTCCTCAATAGGGTTTGATACTGTGTAATTGATTTTGAACAAAGATTTTGATATTCATTGATTGTTATCTCATCTTTGATAAAGGATTTCTCTATCACTTCTAAAGTTTTAATTATTGAGAAAATTTCTGAGTATACTTCATTCTCATGTTCTTCTTTTATGGTGAGTTTGATCTCTTGGATGAGGCCGGACTGTTGAGAGTACGAGTAGGACGTGGTTGGCGCAAATGGTTGTGACATGGCCGAAGATATTGGATGTGATGGTGAGAAATCCAATATCCTTGTAATTTTCTATTTTTCCTTAAAAGTGCGTTTTTGATGGATCAACGAATACCCGAACACAGTACAAAACATGAAATACAGTGTGCATAGAATAAAGGTTGCTATTATATAAAGTTGTCCTTATCATCTTTACTTCTCATTATCGTCATTTTTGGTATGGTTCTTCTTTTAAAAACGTCAAATTTCGAATCATAAACAAAATTTTCTTCATTAACATTTTTACTCTCGTTTAAAATCCACTTTATTAATTCCATTGATTCCTCTTTATTGTAATTTGAAACTGTAAAAGGCTGTTGGAATTGAATTACTTTACTCTTGTTATATTTAATCTTGACATTTAATTGATAATAAACTTGGAAAAACTTAGATTTGAAAGTCTGATAATTATTGTGCAAATTTAACGGTATTGGATTTGTGGAATCGTGATCTATTATTATTGGTTTCAAATTATTGTTGATTGGTATGACTGGATTTTCAATAGTTAATAACTTTGGATTTTTTTGTTTGTTGAATAACAAGTACTGGTTTATTGAATTTTGTTTCTTTGGGTTAAAAATGTTGATATTGAAAATTTGACTGAATTCACTTATGATTTCTTTATTTATTTCTATTGTTTCAGAACTGATTATATTTTGTTTCAAAAATGAATTATCACAGGTACAATCAAAAATTTCCATGACTTCAAAAACAATCTTCTTTAAAACTAATGAATTCTTACTTTCAATTTTAGTTTTATTAAACTTCAAATTCAATCTCAACAATTCTTCTTTACCAACTGATGAATATGGTAGTGAATACTCTAAAAAAAATAATCCATCCTTTGAATCAATAGTCTTTGAAATCGATTGGTTAAACTGTCTATAAATTGGTAAATTATCATATTTACTAACCATTATTGGGAACTCAAAAACCTTTAACTGTTTATTCAACAGCGCAATTTCAACTATCAAAAAATGGTTGACTTTAAATGAACTTGATTCCAAAGTTTGAGAAATTTTAGAATTTATTGGGATTGAAAATGGTAGATCAATGCCAATAATCTTGGAATTAATATTGAAAGATAATTCATAATTTAAATGCTTAACTGAACTTGGTGTGTTGTTTTTACTAAACTTCAACGAGTCTATAGTGATGAACTTTATCGTTATTGAGTTGATGAAAATTTGATTAAAGTCAAAATTGGTCTGCCTTATTTCCAAAATTGAATCGAACTGTGGGTAAGTCTTAGGCACTCCAGGACAGCCTGAGATGGATGGCTTATTGCTAGGTTTTAAATTAACTGAAAGACTCATAATAATATTTCCACAATGATAACTAAATCTTTTTCCAGGTCGATTAAATTAATGATCTTTTTATCTTTGAATTGAATATTGATGAAATCTAGATAATTATCAAACTTTAAAGAATCACCAATTAAACTTTGTGAGAGATTCAGTAAAAGCTCAGATTGGGAAACCTCCAACTTGTTTATTATTTTATTGTTTTGAATCCAACCAAATAACAAATTTGAAGAAGAATATCTATAGATGACGAACGATAATTGCTGGCTTGAAGGATTGACGTTGAGTGTTAGAAGTTTGTAGTTGGTGATGGACTCAATGATTTCTTTGGAAGGGGGAGATAAGTATTGCATAGAGCCACACTGAAGTATTACTAACTATGATACAACAACGAATACCAGAAATGATAATTTGTTTTGTTTGGATAATTTGTTTTGATTTTAAAAGCCGGATTGCTGAGTAATTTATTATGTAATTGACCGTCTATTTCCGAGAGCCGGAAGAAGATTTAAACTCAATTTTTGTTGGTGAAATTTTTGAAACTGTTAAATTAATGAGGATAAAATCGGGCGCCGCTTGAGCAGTGATTGGTAAGTTAATTGCACTATAATTAAATAGTGTTATTTCATGATATTTTATTTTTATTTACCTACTAAATTTAGTTTGTAATTGGTTATTGATTACAAGATGTTTGCCCATCATTTGTTATCTATTGAAGAGGTTACAGGCCAAAGTGCTACCGATCATCAAAGTGTTGCTGTTATAATGGCATTAAAGTTGTCAAATATTGGATGCTGCACATTGGTCTCATTCACCACTAAACGACCACCTGTAAGTAACTCAAGACACAAACGATAAACGATAATAATACCCAGCACCACTCGTTTAGATCAGTTTAAGCATATCTCTCCATGTCCAATGCTACCTCCCAACGGTTGCCTTAGGACACCTCGTACAAAAGTATATGCACACCCACGACACTTCACCTCCACTACCCACCACAGCCACCTAAATCAGGCAGTATTTCTTCGTCACTCTGCAGCTTTGTTTACATGTTTGTTTATAAAATGGGTGAAAAAGGTGCCCAGAGCGCGTCATTGCTGCCCAAAACACGAAAATCACAACACGAAATGGCGTCTGTCACGTGTATATTTCTGCCGCTTTCAGAACTCTCGTTAAATCGAACGATTTTAAAACTTTTGCATTCAGTATAAAAGGAAGTGGAATTCTTTATCGGATTCTCTGCTACAATGTGATAAGTACACTAGTATTCAATACTAATACTAATACTACACACTACACACCACACACCACACTTCACAGTACACTATCATAATGTCACCATCTACTCTCGCTTTGGCCAACTTCAGATATCAATCTGCTAGATCCAGCTCTATGCACTCATTATTGATGCTTAGCTATCTCTCACTAGGTCTTACTTTACCATTCGTCTTGCCTTTCCAATCACACAAGCAAGTTAAACAGAGACAAGCCAACACTGTTGGTGTCATCTCACTAAGCTCTTTTGCCAGACTATGAACTCCCTTCAGCTGGTCTGGGTTATCTGTATGATATGGTTTAATGGTTACTGGTTACTGGCTATCGGTTCAAGGTTTATAATGTTCATGAAATTTACAATTCTTAATAATAATAACTTGCGCTGTAGTCATTTATTGCAATAACCCCTCATCTAGTAATATATTCAGCTCTTCATACGAGTCTAACAGCAAATTGTGTCCTGCCCTTGGAATCACATGATATTCAACATCTTCTCCAAGTATTGCTTTATAAGACGATCCGCCATCTTTTGTTACTTGGTCTTCAGCACCGTCAATGATAAAAATCTTTTTAAAGTCATCATTAGTCTTCAAATGGTTTATACTCGTTATTAATTCATCTAGTTTGACAGGTTCCCAATTAATAACATGATTTAAAAAATTTCTTGAATTTGTTTGTAAATTGAATTTGAACTGTTTGAACTTCAAAAAATCATCAATATCATCAAATTTGGAAACCGAAAACAATCTCTTCATTGAATTACTTTTAATGTTATTTATTCTGTCAAATTTCCTGAAAATTTCAAAAAGTATCAACAGTTTACTGAAAGTTTTAATCATCAAACTTGCTTGAAAAGTTCTAACATTTGGGAATTTTGGAGGTGCTATTAATATAATCTTCTTTATCTGCTTTGGATTTAAATGATGAATCAAGTTAATTATAACCTGTGTCCCGTAAGAATGACCAACTAGTATAAAATCTCTTTCATTTAATTCTTTGAATTCCAAAAACTCAATCACAAATCTCGTAAAATTGTGTAATGATAGTTTATAGTTCACATCAGCTAGTTTAGAGTTTCCTGAACCTGGTAAATCGAAACTAATAACGTCAAACTTCTGATAAAAATGGTTGAATTGTTCATCAAACTGATGTAAATTACCTCCCAGTCCATGAATGAAAATTAAAATTGGATCTTTCGAATTTAAATCTAAATTTCTTGAATCATGTTTTGGTATTATCAAGTTATATATATCTCCAAATTCAACAAACGAATCGTATTTGGAATGTCTTTGAATGTGATGATTGAAAAACGTTGATTCATCACTGATTAATTTTCTTTCAAGTTGAGATAATGAAATTCTGCCAGTCAACTTATCAATTATCACATTTAGAATTGTTTTAAGATTGAAAAAGAGCAACGATAAAGGATTACTCGGGATTTTGATCTGTTCCTGCTCTGAAAGTTCCTGATAGACGGTAATACCCATTAATAGTACTTGAATAAATCGTTAGGATACAACTATGGAAGGAGAATACTGTTTTCCCGAGATTAATAATTTTCGGTGCCCTACAATAAGAAGTCAACGATAATTAATGATAAAGACGTTCATAGAGCTGTACTTTGTACTTAACAGCAATCCCATCCCAGTAAGCCTTCAATGGGTTGATAAATGGTAAATAGAATGATCTTATGACACAACTCACACAACTCTGCCTCTAAAAAAAGATTACAGCACTCGAATTTCGCACATGGTCTCCCACTGTACTACTCAGTCGAGCTCTCACCAGCTTAACTACAATTGATCGGACGGGAAATGGTGCTTTCTGGTGGATATGGCCGTAACCGACAGTATAATTTTTTAGACAGAATACTTAGGTCAAAAATTTCTACAAGAATAAAATCCATTTTTTGTGTATTTCTGAAATTTATTGCACTGATTGAACTTCTGAGTTAGTAAAAAGGTTGACCAGTTGATAGAACAGAGAGTTATCACATTCTTCAATCAATATTATCTGCTTTATTTTTCAAAGAGAGAAATTCTCTCGATCTATCCAAATCGAATCAATTAGTTCTCATATCGAGATCCGAAAAGAGTAAACAGAAAAGAGTCTTTCAGAGGAATATAAAAAGGGTAAATTCCTCCAATTATTTCCTTTTTTCTATGATTCACTCTAAATTATTGAAAACCCTTACTTAGTAGCGATTTCAGAAATATTTGGCACATATTTACTACTGATTTCAAAATGTCTTTTCTGTTGCACGCCTTAGACTTAGTCACTTCAGTTGATAACAGTGAATCAGAAAAACCAGCTTACAAGTTCACTCACAGTGCACTTGGATTAAATTTAATCATGGGTGATTTATTTAAAGCGAGAGGGAGATTTATTCATACAAATAGTTCTTCTAACAAAGACGTCAATGTTGAAATTTTACAAGGTCGGTTGTTTGAAATGATCACATTTGATATATTACCTTATACTGACGCTAAACCTATTTTCAAAAGTATTATGTTATTAGATAGTATTAAGTCTGATTCTAGAATAAATGAGAAGGTTAAAAGAGAAGAATATGTCGAAAATCCAACTCAAACTTACGTCAAGAAGCAAAACCCACACAAATTAGAAACTCCAATTGCTTTACAATCAGCTTTGGTTATTAATGATCCAACTACAAAACCTGAATGTTCTTCAAAAAGACAAAACCAGAGATCTGAATCACATCCACAACTTCAACAAGAGCAAACGTCATCTTCAACTCCAAAACTGAAACTGTCTTATATCGAAACGAAAATTCGTGAAAAGAACAAATTAAGATATGAAGCTGAAAAGAAACCAACTCAACCATTAAATGAACATGATGTTGTGTTTTTCTCTGATTACTTTTACAAACCAAATTCAAAATATTACATTGAACCAGAAAGAAGATTTCATTATAAGTTTTCGAAATTGCAACGACAACTAAAGGAAGAAGAAGAAAAACGAAAAGCAGAACAACGCAAGCTTGAAAAACAGATTGAATTCGATAATGAGGCCAAACGAATTGAAGAAGAAATAAGAATCAAAAAAGAATCAGAACTTGCAAGAGAAGATGAATCCATTAACGAGTCTGTGAAACAAGCCAAGAAATATGAAAATGGTTTAGTTAACTTATACAAAGAGCAGTTATTATCAATCAAAAGATTCAAATATGTTACTGACACTCAAGTGATTACAGAGGATGATGAAATTAATATTAAAAGTGCAAGAAATAAAATAGATAAGACTATCCTGAGAATTGAAAAGGAAAATGATGAATCTGTTAAAGCTTATATTGAATCTTTAAAGAAGGATGAATTGAAAAAGATTGAAGTTCAAGAAAGCACTCCAATTGATACTTCAAAATTGAATTTAGACGTCCCTGACGTTAAAAGAAGTAATCACATTTTGGAAATATGGTATCCTTGCATTGATTACACTGATGAAGAAATCCAAGAACGTTTGCGAAAAATTAAAATTGAAAGAGCAAAACTAATTTGAAATGGTTATCACTGTCGCAAGTAATTTTTTTATTGGTTTATGTTCAATTTACGATTTATTATGATTTGAATAGTAGTCTACAATATTAAAGCAAAATTTATTCATAATATTGTATCATGATTTAAGTTAGATAACAAATAATGAATCATTTATCCTTCTATGAAAAAGGAAAAACAAACAAAATTAATAAAATGAAAAAAGTACAACACTGCATTCCAGAGTTGAAAACACATTAACATATAAAATCACATCACACATAATAGATCATTCTTGACCAAAACCAACAGTTTCTTCAACTGCTAAATTCAATTTTTGTTTCAACGATTCGTAATCAATATATGGTGGTAAATCAACTCTATTGAAACAAGTATGTGATTTTGGTAATTGATTTGGTTCACCAGCTTTTTCAATTGTAAATCTTCTTGGACCATCAGAACCTTGCAAATCTTTGAAACCATTAACTGGAATTCTTGATGTACCTGTTGTAAATTGTAATAATCTTGCTCTTTGTTCATTATCCCATTCAGAAACACATTTCCAGAACCATTGAATTGGTTCATCACTTTCTTGGAACCCTCTATAATCAGTATGTTTTTTCCAGTCTTCAACGTCAATTTCTGCAATACCACCAATTAACAATTCTAATTCTCTTTCATCGAAAACATTAACTAAATCTTCTGGTATTAGTTCATTGAAACCATCCATAAATGCTTTAAATTGTTCTTCAACACATTTTTGAATCTTCCATTCTGTAATTAATTCAACATATTCTTTCTTATTGTCATTTGTGACTTCAATATCTTTTCCACCTGGTTTCAAATCAACAGTAACTAATTCACCAAATCTTTCTTCTTCAGCACTGAATGTTAAATCTAATATTCCATCTATATCATTATCAATAGTCCATTGTAATGATCTATAAAATTCTGCATCAACACCTTCCATATCTTGTAATATAACTTTTTTATGTAACATCATTTTGTAAAGAGCACCAACAAAGAACGCATCTAGAAATCTTCTGTGGAAAACACCTAAACCAACAACTCTACCAATGAATTTGAAGTAGTTCAAATGTTCTGGGTTAATACCTGAGTTTGGATTAATTTGTAGTGTGTAGTTATCATGTGCTGAATATTCGAATAAACAATAAAATGGGTTAAACATTTCATGTGATAGTAAAAAGAAAAATTCTCTTGAAACACCACCATAATCTAAACCTTCTTCACCATCGAATTTAATCATTAGTCTTTTCTTTAAATCTTCTGGAGTTTGTCTCATGATTTCTTGATAAGAATCTTCAAATATATGATCTCTTCTAACTTTAATGTGACATTGTCCTGGTAAGATTCTCAATGCAGGTTGTGATCTGAAATAAATAACTTTTCTTCTAAAATCTCTCTTATATTGTGGTACATTTTGATCTAATGAAGATGGCAATCTTGGATCATCCCAAGTTGTCGTTTTAGTATTATGATCAACAAAGTAAACTCTTGCGGTATTGGTCAATCTCATTTCCCAACCACTTGGTAATGGACCTAGTTGAGAAACTGGTTGTTGTTGAACAGTGGTATTTGGTCCATAAGTTCTAATATATTGTTGTCTTCTTGGATCAACCCAAGTAGTTGTTCTTGTATTATGATCAACAAAATACGGACGACCTTCAGGAGTCAATCTTTGTTCCCAACCTGGTGGTAATTCACCTAAACCAGCTGTAGTTGTACCGGTTGCTGCCATTGAAACTGCACTTGTACCACTTGTAGTTGGTCCAGTACCAGCTGAATTAACAGTAATATTGTTTGAACTTGAATTGGTTGATGAATTTACTGATAATGGTCTATCATCAGGTAATGTACGACCACGATGTTGTCTTCTTTCTGCATCTGTCACATTTTGCCTTTGTTGACCACGTTCTGATTCTGATTGATCAAGAGTTGGTCTTTTCCAAGTTGTCGTTCTTGAATTATGATCAACGTAATAAGTACGACCAAAATTATCGGTTCTTCTTTCCCAACCTGGTGGTAATCTTCCATATTGATCCTCAAATGATGAGTATTGTCTATTATTATTAGTGGTGTTGTTGACAGATGTTGCACCTACAGCACTACCATTTGAAGCAGCACCATTGGTCAATTGAGTTGAAGAGCCAGTTTGTTCCAGTGAAGGTGGTGCAATTGGTCCTGAAGTTCTTGCAGCAGATGGTGTGTTACCATTATGAGAGATAACAATGATCAATCTACCACTAACAACAACGTTATCATTAGATTTTTTCAATTCTCTGGTAATTGTTTCTTCAAAATTTGACATGTTTAAATCAATCACATCACCAATTCTAATGTTTACCACACCAAGAAAACCTTGATCTTTCTTCTTGAATTTCTTTTGATCAAAAACTTGAATAACAAGAATTGAGTTTTCATTTGCTTGAAATGAAAAAGTCTCATTCCAATAAGGGTTCAATGTTTTCTTAGCAGCTGAAGTTGATTTGGTTTGTGATCCATCAACAGTCAAAACAGCAAACGGATCAGGACTGCGGAACACATCCCTCTTGTATAAAGATTCAGCAGCGACAACCTTCACGGTAATCTGAGATTCTCTGTTGCAAAAATATGTTAGTATTTAATGATTCATAACAACCTAACTAAAACACAAGCTCTTTGATTCCAAGAGGCTATCAGAAAGAGGTCAAACGACAAATATTTGTACATACCCAGCCATGTTAGACCTTATTTTGCAGTTCTAAACTATTACAAGATATAAAATACCAGTAGTAAAAGGTCAAAATTGAAATATTTTGTATGGATGACAAAAACAACAATAATCCGCAGCAGTGAAAATATTAGTAAAAAGGTATTCAATTGCCTATTTTTCGTACAATAGACTCGGTATGTGGTTCTCTGCGGTCGTTTGCTCCACTTTGACTCAGCCCTATCTTTAAGTAAGACTAGAAAGGGTCAATAAGGTGCTTGTTTTGGGTTAAAAGGGTCATCAACAATCATTCAACTTTTTTATTTTTTCTCTTCCGAAATCAGCCCGGTACGGCCACTGCACATATAAGAGCAATATCATGTACTACAAAAACCCAAAATGGACCGCAAAATAGGCCTGTATTTCTACTTCTCTAAAGTGCCACGAAGTCTCTGCTCTGCCTCAATTGTCTCGAACAAAGCCTTGAAATTTCCCTTCCCAAAGCCTGAGTGGTTGTGTCTCTGGATCACTTCTAAGAAGAACGTAGGTCTGTCAGTGAGAGGTTTAGTGAATATCTGTAATAAGTAGCCATTTGAGTCGAAATCAATCAAAATCCCCAACTCTTTCAAACGACCAAGGTCTTCTTTGAGCTCAACGCCAGTTTTCAATAATCTAGGTAAGAGTTTCTCATAGTATAATGTGGGAACTTTGATGAACTGAGCACCTCTTTTTTTCATGTTACCAACAGTTTCAACGATATCATCCGTTAAGACTGCAATATGTTGAACACCAGGTCCATTGTAATATTCTAAAAACTCTTCAATTTGGGATTTGCAAATACCTTGAGCTGGTTCATTGATTGGCATCTTAATCTCATCATTTTCCGATGCCATGACTATTGATCTTAATGCACTGTATTCAGTAGAAACGTCCTTCTCATCGACAGACCAAAACTTGTGGAACCCAAAGATCTTTGCATAGGTGTTACAAGTAGCTTCTAAAGTATTCCACTCTTCATTTTGAACACAATGGTCTATCTTCTCTAATTTAACTGGTGCAATATCATTTAGATAATCATTTCGAGGCGTTTCGTTCTTAACATAACCAGGTAGGAACAAACCTTCATAAAATTCTCTTTGAATCAAAGTATGATAAACATCATCAAAAACTTCAATTGTTGCAGTTTTAACTGCACCGTAAGAATCTTCACACCACATTGGTTCACTAACTGGTTTTGCGCCTGATCTGACGGCATTTTTGTAAACTTTGTCAACATCTTCAACAGAAAAGGATATATCTTTAACACCATCACCATGTTTCTTAATGAACTCAAACATCTTATCCAAAAGACGTTGTTCTTTTGAATTTGAACCTTTAATAACAATTGGGGATATAAACTCAAAAATGATATTCCCATTTTTAACAACATGTGAAGCAATTATCTTGGATCCAGTTTCCAAACCTTTATAAGCAAACCATTCAAAACCA
Source organism: Gotozyma botsteinii (assembly GCA_020280145.1). Classification (NCBI taxonomy): domain Eukaryota; kingdom Fungi; phylum Ascomycota; class Saccharomycetes; order Phaffomycetales; family Phaffomycetaceae; genus Gotozyma; species Gotozyma botsteinii. The sequence continues at coordinate 727,079 of JAFIIU010000002.1, forward strand.
AAACAATTAACAAAATAACTTGCAGTCTGCTTAGCATTAGAAACATACCATGTTGCATGATCATACCCTTTAAACAAATTTGGTGGTAATTCGGCAGTATGATCTTCTTCTGGGATTCCTTTTGTTAGGGTGAAAACGGAACCTGCAGTAGAATTTGATAGGATTGAATTGGATCTTGATATGGTTTTAAGTGATAATCTTCTATGGATGTCTGGTAGTTCAACTAAAGTGTCTTCTTTTTTCCCTTCAAAGATTGTACCGATCACTTGGTGGGTTTTCTCTTTATCCTTTTGGATACCTTCTAAGTAGTCAAGGTAATGGTCAAAACTGGTCATTCTGTTTCCAGAAACTGGGCTGAAGGACTTTGTCATGTTTTAAAGAAGTTTTTAATAATGATTTCTAGCAAATGATGTAATAAGCAAATAGCAAATTAAGAAGTTTTTAATTTATTGATGAAATTGATCTATAAGAAGATTTGGATCTAAAAATTGTGTGAAGTGAAGTTCTGAGGATTATTCTCTTTTATACTAAAATTGTGGGTTCAAAAAGCAACATAAGTTGTTTGTGGTAATGTATGATGACTGGCTCAGATTGATTTTGTGTCAAAACTTTGAGCTGTTGTGAGCCATTTATTCTACACCAATGGTTAAAACAAAACCCACATAGACCAATATAATGGCGACAATACTCATAACAAGACCTTTTATTGTATAATGTTGCTGATGATCTACATGGAACTTCTCTTTTCAGTGATCATGCTTCTGCCCGTAACTAGGATACTTGATTAGTTCGAAGTATATTTTTTGGTTATTGATCACAAATTCGCTACAGAACTAATCACATACACCACATTTTTTACAGCAGACTCTGCAACATCAGAAAAGTACATATAAATGACCTGAAACTGCTGCATAATGTATGTTAGATGTTCAGGATCACTCTTTAGGAATAATCGATTCCCACAATGGATTAAGATATTTTCTGGAGTCGTTCCCTATGGTTAATAAAGATCATATTGTAAAAAGTTTTACCTATCACTCCCAGTTACCAGAATCCGGACGATGTAAGCTTGATGAATCTCAAAATAATATATACATTTTTTTCTAAAACTAAGGAAGAGTACCCAATATTTCACAAATAATACAATGATTCTTAATCTCGCTCAGATTTCATTAGTCCAAGCTTGTGACGTTCTCAAATCTAACCTTTGAGTATTTTCAGCACCAATGGGAACAATTTGCCTTATTCATAATGGACAACAACTATTGGATTTGAGTTAACTGGAACTGAAATTAGTGTCAATAAGAATTTAATCTTGAATTGACAAATGTTTATCGTGCCAAATTTGCAAAAAATGCTGATTCAGTCTTTGGTTATTCTGGAAGTACTGCTATTTTTGAGTGTACTGCTGTTCAAGATGAAAGTACCTCCAATTGTTTCTTGAATTGCGTGACTCTTGATACAATCACTGCTTCCCAAAATGTTTCTTGTATTTTTGATTTTAGTGTCTACTTCGCAGTTGGTAGTTATTCGACTCAAGAAATCCAAGCTGTTAGTGTTTTCTCAATTGGTTAAAATACTATTACTTGAGGTGATATATCTACTGCTGTTACGTTTGCAGGAGGAAACCAAGTTGGGCATTCTTACAATTATGCTCATTTAACAGGTACTGGAAATATTGAAACTAGTATCTGTTCCCAAAATGAGTGGTTTACAATCCGGTTTTGTGAATATTGAACATGGAGTAAATGGTGACAGTGAGTTTCAGTGCAAGCACATTGATGTGAAGGTTTCAGATAGTTTCAATCCTTGGTATTTTCCAACTTTTTATTCTTCTGAAGATGTTTACGTGTTTTATCAAGATAAAACTGTTTCACATCATGGCCATCAACATCTCCAAATTATCAAGTCTGGTTTACTATTTTCCAATACATTTGAAGAGAGTTATCAGATAGAAAAAAGTTCGACGGATACAACTTTTTTTCTTTTAAATCATTTAGACATTTTACATTTCAAACTATCATTATATCATTAATAGGAAGCCCCTAAACCAAATCAAGACCAAAACAATTTTATATTTTTCTCTGAAATCAATGTAAACTTTCACAAATAGAATGTGATGGTTTTATCTGCAGAGCATATGCCAATCTTCTGAAGAATATCTCAGCAAATGAAAGCCCTAGTATAACAGCAAAGAAGTAAAGAATGACGTAACTCATAACTGCCAACATTAATGCATAACCAACCATGACTGAAATGAATGCCAATAGAAATCTAATAAAATCTCTATAGATGCTAGTGAGTGAAAAATCAAAGAATCTACCAATGGCAGTCTGTGCTTTTGCTTCCTCTTTGGAGCCAATCAGTCCAACGTTTGTGATATTTTCTTGATGCCCTTTTAAATGTGGATCATCATCACTTTCAAAATCTGAAGATCTTCCAGTTTCAACTTTATCAACTAAATGAAGAACAGCAGCATCATGTCTGAAGATTTTTTGTTCAACGTATGCAGAAACGAAAGATAGACCTCTGAAGGAGAACGAGAGGAAGAACAAAAAGACGAATATACCAAATGCTTTGGCACCAGTTGCAGCTGATAAAGTTTTGAATAACACTGGAACTCCATTGTAATCCGAAGTGAAATGTGTCATCATTGAAGAACTGCTACTCATGTCCATATCCATAGACGTAGCTGTAGAAGAACCTGCAGTAGCAGTGGAGGAGATCATCATGGTCTCCATGCTTCCAGTTCCCATCATCATCTTGAAAGAGTGTTATTTGTGTGAAAAGTAAAGGTTGAGTTGTGTGCAGATCAAGCAGGAAATAGACTGAGCCAGTACAGGGAATACTTCTCAGAATTACAAAACAAGGCAAATGGTATGGATAGAACTGAATGGACCCAATCAATAGACGACAAAAGTGGAACTCAAGTATTATTTAAACCTAAACGTTAATATCGATCTCAACTTTGGTAGTTAATGTGCTCGTCCCGATTCGGAAATAAGTGCTCAAAGTCACGCGAAAGTCACGTTTTGAGCATATTAATAGACTATTTCAAAGTGTTAGCTAAGCTCAAGTCAGTGTAAGAAAATTACTACAATCGACTAGAGGAAGTAGGAAGGTAATTTTTACTAAATATGCAGAACATTGAAGTAGATTTATCAACGATTATGTTAATTAGATTTATGGTTCAAGTTTACTAATGCTTATTTTTAAAATCCGTTCAATTCAATACTCTTCCTCAATGTCATCTGCATAAAAGTCGTTACCACCAACCACATCTGTAAAATCTTCAACCTCGTCAAACATTTCAAGATCTCCTTCTTCGACCATGAAATTTCCCAATGAGGTTATTTTTCTCTCGACTTTCTTATTCAGTTTTTTAATTTGCTCGATTTCTGAAGGATTAGTAGATTCTGTATGTTCATATTCCAACAATAACAAGTTTGATAAATCATCTGCAATAATTGAGTCAATTGGAGAATCAGGGAGTGAAGTAAGTTTCTGCAGATTGTTGATTTTTGATAGACCTAATGATTTTATTCCTTCAATTTCCAATTTTTTCAGACTTGGGAAATCAGTAATTTCAAGATTGATTGAATTTTCATTCTCCTCATCATATGAAGTATCTATGATTTTAACACTGAAATCTTCAACTTTTGGAGCTTTGAAATTAATTTTAATCAGGGAAGTTTGAGGAACAGAATTGATTTCATACTTGAAAGTTTTCAAATTTGGAAATGTCCATTTTTGTAATTTTGATAAACAATCATTCTTGAACAATGATCCATTTATTTCCAAAGACTCCAAATGTTTAAAAACAGTTTCTGGTATGTCATTAATAACATCACCTGTTAAATTATTGATTCGAAGTTCTTTCAAATTTGGGAAATTCTCAGCTGTCAAATTGTCTAAGTTTTCAAACACTTCTTGAAATGAGATTGATAGATTACTAACACTAGGAGCATGAACTTTTGGAATTTTACCATTGGTATTCGATCTATTCAAACTTAAAACTTTCAAATTTGGCAAACTCAGCTGTGATAAATATTGATCTTCCTCATCTTTGAAAGTAGTTATATTCAAAATCTCAATATTTTTAGTTATATTAGAATTATTTGACAGTAGTCCAACTGCGTTGTATAACTCCCAATGACTAACATGACTGATTGGATCAAGATTGAGATCATCAATGTTTTTGAACACTTCTTGATCTTCATCATGATTACCAATGATATTGGTAAGTTTTATAGATTTTAAATTTGGTATTTGAAATTCATTGACATTAGGAAATCCTTTCCAAAATTCAATAGTTAATTCATTTAATTTAGGTGCATTAATTTTTGATATAGTAGCTTGTTCTCCAGTTGGTGAAGGAACGGTAAGCAATAACATGTTTTCAATTTTAGGTAATTCTAGTTTTTGCAAACAATAGAAATTTCTGAAATTTCCCCAAATTAGATTTGGTAACTTGTATTCATTCAATTGGTAAGAGCAATCTCCAATAGGATCAACTTCATCTATGCCTTCATCATGTTGGTTTTCTGTCGTGACGTCTAATGAAGTCAAAGTTTCAAGGTTTATTGATTCTAAGACTTCTTGTGAACATTCACTTAATGTTACTTCTTTCAATTTTGGCAGATCTAACTTATCACCTTGATTCACAAACTGAACGTTCTCTAATTTTATTTGCTTCAAATTCGGGAAAGATATATTTGTTGGATTAGTCTTACCTGATATGGTGAAATCTTGAACGTTATTTTGAACAATGACCTTCAAACCTAGACCATCTATCAAATGGGAAAAAGTGTGATTTGGATCAAATTCTTGTTCTTTTTCCTCGTCATAAACATCACCATCATTAATGAAATGAATTGGATTCCCTAATTCTTTAGAAAGCAATACAAGAACACCAAAACAACCTTGAAATTTCTTCTTGAATTCATTAACATTAAAACTATCCCAATTCAAAATTTCAATCAAATACAAACAATGATTATTCGTTTTTTGAACTTTGGTAGCATCAGTTCTTCTATATTGATTCTTATTGAATTTGAAATACTTCAATGGTTTCTTATGATCTGTAATGATTTGAATTGAGTCTTTAATTGAACTAAATTCTTTAGTTCTTAACAGTTTTTCCAATGACTCAAAATTTGAGGCATTATACAATTTTGATATCAAATCCTCGGAGATGGAAATACCTTTAACCATTATAGACTATGATCGATTCAATTAATGCACAAAAGTAAACCCTTACTGAGATTTGCTATGAATAAAATGATCTTCACAACGTGACTAATAAGACCCAAGTTACATTTTTTGATATTATGTCACGTGATAAATGTATTATGTGCACTGGTGATTTTTAGGCCTAAGGCATAAACTCTGATGTTGATGTATTAAGGAGTTCATTGTCAACGAAGGCATCCTGAATGAATTCATTTGTGTTAACGATTTTTTTGTAGATAAGATCTCATTTTTTGTGTCAAATTTTTAAAATCCGTTCAAGGGAACCCATACGAAGTTTGAAGATGAGGACACTGGGAAGAAAGAGGTCAGTAGACTCATTGTGAGTAATCATGATCCACAGAACTACAATTCCCAAATAAAAATATAATTTATATGCAAACAATTGATATATAAAAATAACTAAATATATAATTAGAGGAAAAAAATAAATAACACCAGAGCAAAATCCAATTGACAAGAACCAACCACCTGTTGAACACTCAACTCTTGCATTATTTTGTACAACAAAAAGAATTAAATATATAGGACATATATATAACTAAAATAATACTTTAATAATAAAAGTCAAGATATCTTCTGGATAATAATTTCTAATATATACATCTATCATGCCAAATATCAAACACTTGATTTCTTTTCTTCATTTCTTCTTTCTATCTTTCATAAATATGATATTAAAAACATCAAGCAAAAATCTTAATTAAACTTCTGCTCTTTTATCACCTCCTCTCCAAATACTTTCCACCTCATCAATAAAAAATCACAAAACATGTCTAAAGACGTTTCAGAATAATAATAATAAAAAAAAAAACTAGAAACTTCAAAAATAAAAAAACAACAATAATAATAAAAAAACGGAATGTGTTATGAACAAAAACTAAATATCTAATTGATATTCTTTTTTATTATATGAATTTTATCTTTTTCTAATTTTTTGGTGGGTTGAATGTGATTTTTCTGGTCTTGATACCAGCCCATTTGAATTTTTTAACATAGACGGAAATCAAGTATAATGAAGATAAAACAATGATAGCTTTCAAACCTAATCTTTTTCTTTCATCGTGTTCTGGTTCAGAAGCCCAGTTCAAGAAAGTAGTAACATCTTTAGCCATTTGAGAAGTAGTAGCTGGGGTACCATCTTCGTATTCGACTAAATCATCGAATAAAACTCTACCCATAGCAATTGAACCACCTGGGAAATATGGGTTATAGTTAGAACCTGGTGGTAAAACAACACCGGCTGGGTTTTCTTCTGGGTAACCAGTTAATAAAGCAAAGATGTAATCACAAGCACCGTGTCTAGCTTTGACGATTAATGATAAATCTGGTGGTAAAGCACCTTGGTTAGCAGCTCTAGCAGCTTGTTCGTTGGCGTAAGGACCTGGAATATAATCAGCTAATTTACCTGGTCTCTTTCTTGGATTACCTTGGTCATCTGGTTCATCATCATATTCGAATTCTTCAGCCATGGCTCTGACTTCACTGTTAGAGTGAGAGACACCAACTAAAGTTCTCCAAGCGACTCTGTCTAAGGAGTGACAAGCAGCACAGACTTCACGGTAGACTTGGTAACCTCTTCTGATGGAGGCATGGTCGAAAGTGTCGAACATACCGTTGTGGGACCATTGGTAAGCTGGTGGATGTAAACCGTGTTCAGCAGCAGTCATAGCATCAGCAAAGATGGAATCTTCGTATAATAAATAAGAAGCAGTTAAACCAGAGGCAGCAACACCACCAATGATAGCCTTTTTGGCTAAAGTGGTTGGTTCTGCTTGTTTAGCAGCAGTAGAAAAATGTTTCTGTTTACATGTTAGTATACTTATTATAACAAATTAAAAGAAGGACCACATTGAACATTCATCAAAACAAATCCAAGTCCGATATCTTAACTTTTTAATATGAAACAAGCCCAACAAAGTGGATAATTGGAATCAGTGATGCTGGATTATCAATATATGACACTATTTCATGGTTTTACCTCGATTTAATGGTGTTTGTAAAGTGTTGCAACGGGCTGGCCAATCACCTGTCAGCTATCAACAACAAATTTCTCGAGGAACCTTCTGAAGCCAAAGAAAACATGGAATTGGAATGAATTGGATGAATGTGCAGAGGTCGTGTGTGGATGGCAACGTACTATGTTTGATCTAACAGAGGATCTGATTGAAGAGAACATTGTATGTGTTTTGATCTGAAGACCTGTTTGTTTTAAAGAAGTAAAAACTGATTTTTTCGAGTTAATTTTTTTTTCAACTTTTGTTATTTGGTAAAAAAATTATTCCTTTGGCTAAACAAAAAGTTCGAATTTTGGTTAATTTTTTTTAACAAGAATTTTATTGGCTGAAATTTACTATGGGAGTGGGAATATTACTATATCTAGAAAGGTTTTGAGAGCATGGTATTTCCGCGAATATGGTTACGAAGCGATGTGAAATATGATTATGTAACAATAAAACCCAAACACCACAAAGACCATTCCTTTTGATCGTGTTTTCTGTACATATAAACAAAACAATAGTATAAAAACGCGTTGGTATTGGCGTTCTAGGGATATGACTGATCAATCGTTATTCCAGACTGACTTTGATGTCAGAACATCGTTTGTTTCGCTCGTGGATCATCTACCTGCTGAGATAATAAGGAAACTTTGGCTGATCCAAACATTAGACATTCAATCTAATAGTTTGAAGAATGAATTGAATACGAACTTAATAAGACTGCAAGAGTCTCAATTGACGAAATCACAATCCAGAAGTCTTGTTTCTGAAATCATGTCCATTTCTGCGAAACTCACAAAAACGAGACAAGAATCTTTAGCTGAAGCAAAGTCCATCGCTTCATCTATTAAACTAGCGAGATTGAGGCTAGATAATCAACATCAACAGTTGAAGCACGACCATAAGATATATTTGAATGAAATTGAAATGCAGAATAATTTAGTCAATCATGCACAGAGATCTAATAAGAGAACCTCAACTATGAAACCGAGTTTAAAATTGAAATTAAACCTGAAAAGCACATCATCATCATCAGCATCAGCTGACAATTCCAAACCTTCTACTCCATCAAGATCAAAAGTGAATAAATCAGCAACAACAACTCCAAAAAAAAACATCATTAGATTAAACACTTCAGCTACTAAATCATCACCACTACCCAAATCTAGAACACCTAAAAAACCACTGATAATAATTCCAAAATCAAAACAAAAACCACAAGTACAAGTCCAAATCGAAGTCGAAGTCCAAGAAAATATACAGGAAGACAACGAAGATCACACACTATACTGTATTTGTAACAGAGAAAGTTTTGGAGAAATGGTTGCGTGTGATAATTCCAAATGTCGAAAAGAATGGTTTCATTACGCTTGTGTTGGACTAGTTAGAGCTCCAAGAGGGAGATGGCTCTGTCCATTATGTGAAAAAAAAAAGAAGTGATATGCATATATGAGATTATTTATTAAAGAATTAGACATGCTATGGAGTTTCTGGTTTTATTTCTTAATCTTCCCAAATTGAATCTTCGAAGAAATATAGCCAACTTAATCCAAACCAACTGAATATAACTCCAATTCCACAATATACACTGTAAATCATCAATCCAACAAATTCATACTTTTGTAAGAATGCATATTTGGTTTTGAATAAATCCATTAAGAAAACCGTCCAGACCATTGGAATCAAACCACAAAGGTAAATAAGTGATACTCTATCAATTAAAAACACTCTGTTTTTGGATGTTGTAGTTTTGGAAACTTCTTTGAATGATAATGAATAGATGACAAACCAAATGAATGTGTAGAGTTGTTTGATTAAGTTTTGGTTTGGTAATAATGGGAATAAACTGACATAACCGGCACCAGTTAAGATCAAGAAACAATTCAATAATCTTTTCTCATCAATCAAAAATGTGAATGGAAAAATAACAAGTATGATTGCCTTCTCATGAACATGCCAGCCAAATAAGAATGATGCATATGCGTTTAATGTCAAACAGCCAATAAATCTTTTAAAACTAGGTTTGTATAGCAATGGTAAAACGGATAAGATATCATAGAATAAAGTCAACAAAAATGTAACTCTTGGAGAGATATCTGGTAATATGACAAAAAAGACATCTTGAACTAAACCTTTTGTACCAGTGTTACCAATGACTGATAATTTTTCATTGATGGAACTCACTGATGGAATAGGTAAATTGAATTTGGATAACGATGTGTTCAAGATTGGAATTTTGAAAACTAATAATAAAACTTTGTCCAAAAACGAATAGATCGCCCAGATGTTTGGAGCCCAATAAGCATGTGTTAAACCTCTTGAGAATGGGAATAATCTTGAAAATAAATTAGGTATGATTCCATAATAAACGAAAGGAGCAAAAGCAACAGCGAAAACACCAACAACGATTGATCCTAACTTGATTAGATTTTTCCACTTGATGAACTTTAGCGGCGATTTCCATTGATCCACACTCAAGACCTCAACTCTTAAAAGATAAATGAAAATAGCAGGAGCTATGTATAAGAAGATATGCTTGAAACACAACAACACTGCAAAAAACAGAGCTAATAAATAGTTTTTCTTCAGTTTGGCGCATATTATAATCGCTATTAAAATGCCAAACATCATACCGTTGTACTGGAAATGAATATGATCCACAATCAACAAACCTGGAGACAATGCCAATGAACTCGCTATGATGAAACTCAACGTCTTGTCATCACTCAGATTGATATAAGTCTGAAGTGCTGCAAACAGTAAAATTTCTGTGATGATAACTGTGCTTCTCTGGAATATCACTGTTGGCCATCCATACTGGCCCTTCTCGACAATATCAAGACATCCATCGTCTTTGACAACAGCTGGAACAAACTGGGACAGGAACCACTCGAAATAGGCGAAAAACGGAGGATAGTCTAGTGTCCACTGACTCGTCTTCTCTAGATACCACTCTTTCAAAGGCAACTTGTTAGTGATGGCGAGCCAATTCCTGTGGACATCGAAATCAGTCGAGTGATAAGTGTCAAACAGCAACACCTTGAGCATGGCCCCGGCTACCCACGCGTTCCACAGGGAGTAGTTCCTCGTGGCTTTTGGTCTGGCGTCCAGTATGTCCTCCTTTGGGACCTCCACCGGCTTTTCCTTCCGGGCTCTGTTGCGCAGGCCAGACATCTTTCTCTTTCCTTCTGGATTTCAGGAAGTAAGTGAATTAGTGAAGAATCATCGCGAAATTGTTGTTGATATTTCATTCACCCTTCAACACTTACTTATTAGTGCTGATTAGTACCTGTTCCGTTCCCCCACGCAATGGCCGACCACGATCCCCTAGAGGCCTCCCAGTGGGACGATGTGCTCTCTGCAAACCCGCAGAACTATACAGAAATCGACTCCAGCATCGCAAACGAGCTCAGTGCTACGTTTGCCAGCACCAATGTCCACAATGATGACGATGAGGCTCATGAAGATCAGGATCATAAAGAAGCTGATGAGGAGAACACTGCAGTAGAACAGGAAAAAGAACACGATGCAGCTGAGGACGACACTGCTGGATCTGCTGCTCACACCACTGGAACTCCCTGTGCAAGCCATGAGGATACCCAACCGAAAACTCCTTCTGCTGAACAGAAAGACACTACGGAACTATTCTCAACACTCACAGCAGGCAGCAAAGACAGTGGTTTTAAAAGAGATGCAATCACTTCTCCTAAGAATGATGAAGCTTTGTTTGACGGAGGTTTAAAGACGAAAAACTCTTTTTTACCAGACTGTGACGACGATGCTAAAGAACCTGTTGATCCTAAAACTTTGTCTCCAAACAGACTACGTCGTCAAAACGTCTACAGAGCCCCAAGATTCCGTCGTAATCCTATCAAGAAGGAAAAAGTTGAAGAAACTAAAGAAGAGACAAATGATCCGTTAGGTCCATTGGGTTCAACTAATGAAGAAGAAAATTCAACCGAAGCCAAAACCGAATCACCTGCTGAGACTTTATTAAAACAATCAGAAGCTCCTTTATTTGATATAAACAGAACTCCATTGTCTCCCTTGAAATATCCCGAACCAGAACCAGAAGTGGAAACTGAGCCAGAACAACCAATTGAACAGAAACCAACTGAACCTTCTCCAAAACTTAGTATCACTGTTGGGGATCCGATTAAAGTCGGTGATTTGACAAGTGCACATATCGTTTACAGTGTTCGCACTACTACCGATTCTGATCTATTGAACAGTCGTGACACTGTAGTTTCAAGAAGATACAGAGATTTCAGATGGTTATACCGTCAATTGCAACATACACATCCAGGTAGAATTATACCTCCACCTCCAGAAAAGCAAGCAGTTGGTAGATTCAACCAAGATTTTATTGAAGGAAGAAGATTTGCTTTAGAAAGAATGCTAGTTAAGATTTCTCAGAATGTTTATTTACAAAACGATCCTGATTTTATCATGTTTTTACAAAGTGAAAGATTTTCTTCAGAGGCAAGAGAACATGAAAAAGCATTAGGTACAAATTCTACGTTCAGTGAAAACGATTACAATGACAGTTCATTATCTAACAGTTCTGGTGGATTTTTAAGTTCAATTGGTGGTGCTTTTTCATTCACTCCAAAAGTTGTTGAGCCTGATGACTATTTCAAAGATAGAAGATCTTATATTGAAGCATTGGATCAAGAGTTCAAAGCATTTGCAAGAAATTTGGAAACTGTTGTTCTTCAAAGACAAGATTTATCAACTGTGACAGATGAATTCTCTAATATAATAGCAACGTTGGCAGATTTAGAAGTTTCTAAAATTTCAACTGAGTTATTTCAAGAGTTTTCAAATACTCAATCTAAGATCAAAGATTTATTGGATAGGTTATCATTACAAGACATGCTAACTCTAGGATCCACATTAGATGAGTATCAAAGAATCATGTCAAGTATCAGATCAACGTTTGACCAAAGAGATAAAATCTTGTTACAATTATCAAAATCAGAATCAGAATTCAAGAAGAAACAAAGTTCATATGATAAATCTTTCAAGTATAACAGAACTCAAACTGATAAATTAGATTTATTGAAGAATGAATTATCTGCATTAGAAGCCAAAAATCAATCCATAAAAGAGAGGTTTGTCAGCATAAGTAAAATAATTGTTGAAGAATTGAAAACTTTTGAATTTGAAAAAATCCACGATTTTAGAAACTCAATTGAGATTTTCTTGGAAAGTACAATTGAGAGTCAAAAAGAAGCCGTTGAATTATGGGAATCATTCTATAATAACAATTTGTCAACTAATGAACCTACTGATGCAGTTGCTACTGCTTGAAAAAAAGTTTGAATTATGTATAAATTAATGTAAGATTTTGTTAATGATGAAGATTTATATTGGGTATGTACAATATTTTTTGTATCTAATCTTCATCCATTTCTGAGTTGACGGTTCTCTGTTCTTCAATGAATGCTCTGTTTAATTGACCAATAAGACGTTCTTGATCTCCGATATCACCAAATTTATTAATCATTGAATCAAATGCAAAACAATAACGTGAGTTGATTGATAATTTTCTGGAAATTGATGGTAGCTTTGGATATCTCTGACTGAAATGCGTTAAAATTAATTTTTTAGCATTCATCGTATTAGAAACTTCAATTGCTTCATTGATTGTAGAATGACGTTTCTTCTTTGCTTCCTCTAGTAAATCATTTTCTAAAGTCGCTTCATGAATTAATAAGTCTGAACCTTGTCCAATATTCTCTGCAAACATGTAGTAATTTGGTCTTGTATCACCAGAATAAGAAACTTTGAAATCTTCATCGTTACTTAATTTGAAAGTGATTGAACAACAATAAGACCAGTCACAATGGATTGCACGACATGTACTGAATTTTTTAATACCAAGAGCCTTGTAAAGTCCATTGATACCTTCAGTATTTCTCTCTGGTTTCTTAAACTCTTTAACTTCGATGACTTCGTTCAAGAATTTCTTAAATGGAACTGGTTGAACTTCAAGTCTCTTCTTACCAAATAAAAACTCTTCACAACTAACGTATGAGATTCTATCAAAACAATCAATAATACCTTCAAATCTCAGCCATTCTTGAACAAAGGTATTATATTGCCATGGTGTCACCAAGTGCAATTTCTTATCGTTATCTTTATTATGCTTCATCCATTCATTTATGATAGACACGATACCAAGATGATGATCAGCGTGCAAATGACTCAAATAGATCATGTTCAGCTCTTTGAAATATTCAGGGATGCTTTCTTTCCCAAAAGTTCTAAACATTGTACCGATCGTATTCTCACCAGCGTCTAATAAAACTGATTTGAATGAGGTTGATCCATTTTCATCTTTGTATGGCATTCTGACTAATGTGGAGATGACATTACGGTATTTAGAAGGAAGGGCACTACCTGTACCAAACGTGATGGTTTCAACTTGATCTTTTAAAGATTTGGTAACATCAACTTCTGAAGAACAGACTGATGTTTCATCCAAGATTTGTTCCTTTGGTAGAGCATTTCTGAACTTTAGTGGTACAACTTGTTGATTATAGGAGGATTCCCAATTATCTGAAAACATCAGCGAAACTTCAGATTCATCTAAAATAACTGTGTTTCTAATTGAAGGCACTGTTGATTCTATGCTTGTAGTTTGACCCTGAAGAAGAATGTTAATATTATCCGCAATCCCTTCAGGTTTAGTCTTGATTGATTTGGCACTGGCAGGTAAATTGAAATGTGTTGGTTGCAGTGCTTTTAATTTCAATGTTACATTGGCTGATGACTTAAAAACAATTGAGTCCGGACAATATAAAGGATGTGAAATGTAATGAGAACAATGATCACCAAATGATTTAATGAAGTTGATATAATCGTAAGTGAAAGGTTCTATATCTTCACCTAAGAAATGATAAATGATACTTGTTTTGTCATCCCATTTTTCTGCGAATGCGGATTCTAAATATGAAGAGTTTGGTAAGTCAATAATTAAAACATGATCGAATTCTCTTGATTCTGATAAAACTTGACCTGGTTTCACAACTGTACCATTTGGCAATGTGATTTCGTTACCTGCTGCTAATTTACCACGGATTGGTCCATTTGGAACACCTAATTCAATTGCTTTCTCAACGGAGAACTTACCTCTTAAACCTTTGATTTTAATAGAGTAACACGTTGATATTTGCATTGGTTTAAAATTCGGTAGTTCAACATGAATATAAGGATCTGATAGTTTTGGATCATGTAGTTCTGGTGTTTCATTTTCTTCTTCAGTATATATGTTTTTAACATCTAATGGAAACATTCTTGATACCATTTCTCTTAGTTTCATGCTTGTAGTCGAATCAAATGGCTGAGAGTCTGATGGTGTATCCTTTTTGGTTAATATGACTGATTTGACATCCATCATATCATTTGAAAACACTTGTCGATTTTGCAAAATGGTTGAGTTCAAATTTATACCAAATCTAAACACAAATGCTCTCCAAGTTGAGATAAGATAATCTAAATAGTTATTCCCATAAAACAAATTCAAATTCTTTTTACCTTGATCGCTAATTGTTAAGATCAAACCTGGTAAACCACCTATACTTTCCCAATTCAGTTCACCTGTTAAGAAAAGACCATCAACTTTACTACTCTTGGTTTTCGTCTCAGTCAAGGATCTTTGAAGACCTTCTGGGATCTTACCAAAAATGTAACGATCACCACTAGAATTACGCAGTAAAAGAGTTGGATTTTTAATATCACTCGTTGGATGGTTGATAACTGTGAAAGGAAACATTTTCTCAATAGTAAACTTCCTCTTACGTGGTCTTTCTTCTATTGGATTCTGACCAGTATTTGCAGGTCTTCTATTACTTCTAAAAGTTGGTTTGGGTTTGGGCTTGTGGGTTATGATCGATTCGTTCTTCTTTCTAGGTGCTGATGATTTTTTGGGTGGGACGTAAAGTGATCTTGTGCAATTCACGGACAACCGTGAGCTGGTGATAATATTTCTAGAAGTGAACAATGTGATATGAGACTATCTTGCCAATTTGAAACCTCTGAAGCCAACGAACGTTTTGATTTCTTTAATGTGTCAAAGCTCATCCAGTAAAATTTTCAGTGAAAAAATAGAAAAATACAAAAGGCCGCGAAAATGTGAGCCTAGGGTCCATCATAATCGATTTATTACTACAATCTATGGCTCATTATTTTTGTTCTATGGTCATTATTTCAGATGGGCAGTGGCATGTTTGTAAAGACTCTGCCAGATGAATGCTTCACTCAACAACAGCTCGATGTCTTTCTCAGTCCATTCCTTCGTTGGAAGATTCTGTAAAAACATCATTATATCTTGAAATTCCATTTGTTTCAACTCATCACTCCATTTCACTAAGAATGCAGCACAGACATAAACGTGAAATTCACTAAACCCATTGATTTCACTTAAATAAGTATCCCACATTCTGATTGTGTTCTTAACAGTTAACTCTCTCATTAATAAACAATTCATCCATCTAAATGAAAATTGAATAAATTCAATGTTTTCATTCTCTAAATGTGTGTATAAATCAGCATCTATTCTGTTGATCAAATCTTTCAGTTCACTGACTTGTCTTAAAATACCTGGTTGTGCATGAATATAATTATCTTGGATACCTTCTAACAACTTAGTTAAGCACCAAAACGTATCAGCTTCAACAGCATCCATGACATCCTTTGGCACAACTTTAGGATCAAATGTCTCAATTTGAACATTAACATCAACGTAAGAACTTAAAAATGTTTGATAAAACGGCGTTGCTAAATCGTTAATACCTTGAACATAACCAGATGCTGGATGTCTCACGGACCAAAGATACAATATCCTTTCTAGTGCTCTTTGAGTCGCCTCACTTTGATATAATGGGATTTTTGGATTCGTTCTAGGTATATCTATTTCAATTTGATGCCATGTGGTTTGGTCTTTATCTTTACTGAAAACTTGTTCAATACCATCAAGATACTCCTTTCTCTTTCTTGACAACTGACTGATCCGTCTATCCGAATTAGTTGGGAGGTAACCTAACAGTAATTGCCAACTAATTGGTCGTAGTTCATAAGGTATACCATTCCATGCCATTTTTTTCAAACTGTTCAAATCAATATTTGGTTCTTGAATTAATTTCTTGAATCTGTTGAATCTTGAAATCAGGGCATTCATCTCTTCTAGTTCTTTATTTGATTCAGTTTCTTGACTAATATGAGGCCCGTATAACGTGTATAAGGAATTTGATGGGTCTGAAACGATACCATGAACATGATTTTTCATACCAGATGAATGACCATCATGTTTCAATTTAGGATATTCGAAAGATTTCGATGGTTTGTTTTCGAAAAATCTAGGTTGTGACTCAGTTGATGCTAAACCTTGATCAACATCAGCATCCCAATCCTCATCTAAATCGGTATATTGATCAGAATGTCTTGGAGAAGAATTTTGAGAATCAAATTTTGTGGTATGAGTTTTCTTATGCTTCAACTTAGTTGATTTTTGAGGAAGATTTATACTTGACGATGAATCATTGCTTATTCCAAGATGTGAAAACCCTGTACCAACAGTTTTCATGTGATCATCGTAAACAACTGATTTCTTAGATTTTTCTTTAAATGCATGAGATAGAGATCTTAATAATGAAGGAGCCGAGTTGATCGACGTTCCCTTACCCCCACCTTCGTCGAACAAGAACTCATTTTGATCTGATTTTAAGCCGTTAGTATTTATCATTCATTTTATCACAACTTGATAACATTGTTGACACTTACGAAGTTGAACCATTTCCTGAGACAAAACTAGTTAGTAATGAGCAAATAATAGAAAAGAATATATATCCAATAACATACTGGTTGCTCAGATTTGAGCTTTGATCTTCCCATTGTTTAAATGTGAAGTGATATCTAGTTTATACCACAGACACTCTGGCCAACAAGAAAAGCCACCAATAATTCCTTAAAAACCAGTTTCAAAGACGCAATTTGCAGCACAAAGTCACGAGAATAATCGAGATGCACCACAGAACCGCTTTCCAGAGACACACACTCCTAATCAGCGCAGGAAGACCGACTTATAAGCGTGTTTATCGAGCGATGACTTGATCTTCGCTCGTTTAAAAAGCTCCACAATATAAATGAAAAACGACAAACACAAAAACCGAGGCAAGGGCCGGAACTATAAAGCACCCTAATTGGGAAAACTACTGTATTAAGAAAGGTTATGCGGCACTCACTCAACTCATCTCAGTCAAAAAGAAATTTATGAAAAGAAATTAGTTGAAAATTGGCACAAAAATTTATTTGAAGTTGATGGAATTAAATTCTTTTCTGGTTTAGTTTAAACTTATCAATTAATTTCAACAATAATTTACAGATCCAGCTCAAACATGTCTGATTCAACACAACCAAAACACGCTGGTAGAACTATCCTTGCCTCAAACATAGCTAAGCCTTACATTAAAGAAGTTGAAGATGGTGTTAAAGCTTTAGGCAGATCTCCAAGATTAGTTGGTTTCTTAGCTAATGAAGATCCAGCCGCTCAAATGTATGCTGACTGGACTGGTAAGACCTCTGAATCTCTTGGTTTCACATATGAATTAAGAGTCGTTGGGAAAGAAGATTTGGAAGAAGCAATCATTGAAGCTAATAATGACGATGCTGTTGATGGTATTATGGTTTATTTCCCAGTCTTTGGTGACAGACAAGATCAATATTTGCAACAAGTCGTCTCCATGGATAAGGATGTTGAAGGTTTAAACCATAAATTCATTCAAAACATGTACCACAATATCAGATTCCTAGATGCTGAAGAAACTCAAAAATCAATTTTACCATGTACCCCATTAGCCATTGTCAAAATCTTAGAATATTTAGGTGTCTACAGCACTCTTTTAGACTACGGTAATAGACTATACGGTAAACAAGTCTTAATTGTTAACAGATCAGAAATTGTTGGTCGTCCATTGGCTGCATTATTAGCTAACGATGGTGCTACCGTCTATTCTGCTGATATCGACAATATTCAAAAATTCACAAGAGGTGCAGGTTTGAGATTATCAAGACATAAAGTTGAAGATGTTGATGTTTCTTTAGAAGAAGCTGCCAAAAATGCAGATGTGATCATCACCGGAGTTCCGTCTCCAAGTTATAAATTTCCAAACGACTTGGTTAAAGAAGGTGCTGTTTGTGTCAATTTCTCTTCTGAAAGAAACTTCAATGCTGATGTTAAAGAGAAAGCCAGTCTATACGTCCCAATGACTGGTAAAGTCACCATTGCCATGTTATTAAGAAACTTACTAAGATTAATTAATAACAAAGCTAGTAAAAAAGCTTAGAGTTCCTAGTCATTTTTTGTTCATTTCAAGTTCTTTTTGTTAGAGAATCTATTTATTAGAAAGTTTATATATTTCTGTTCTATTTTTAAATATAGAAAATTTAATTCTTAATAAGTGTTGTAAGCCCTACATGTTTAATGAAAAAAATCACCCAAACTATTGTTTTAAACTAATGTACAAATTATATAATTTATGATGAATGCATTTTAACATCTGACTATTGTTTCTGTTTTTTACTAGTTGGTTCATTATCATAAACTGGATCATCAAAATCTTCATCAACTTGATCGTATCTTTTCTTCAAACCTTTCATCTTTCTTGTTTGTAATAAGTTCAAATCTTGCTTACCAACATGAACTCTACCAATCTTATCACCAACAATATCTGTTTCAATATTCTTAACAGTTTTGGCTTCTAATTGTCTAGGTCTCTTCATAGCTTCTTTTTCCATTTCTGGAGATGGAGATTCATATCTACCAACAGTGAAATCTAATCTTGGACCAATTTCGGATAATTCAACTCTTGGAACTTTTTGATTACTTCTGAAAGTTTTCAATTTATAAACTCTGAAATTAACAATTGGTAATGGTTCACCTTCTTCGAAATCACTGGCAGTTACAGAGATGATATGTTGCAAACCAGCAACATCTTGTAAATCTGTTTTTTCCCCTGTGAAGAAATCCAAGAATAATGATTTAATTTGTTTGTAGACTGGATGTGAATCAAAAACACCACCGGTAAAGGTGAACATTGGTTTTAAACCAATATTGAATGTACTTTGTCTAAAATCTTGTAATAATTTGAAGTCTTCCAAGACCAATAGTTCAATCATATCATAGATCTTGTAACCAAAAGTTCTAACAAAGGTTAGATTGTTTTTTCTTTTTTTGTTATTACTAGAAAACACTAATAAAGAAGAATCATTCTTTTCACTGAAGAATTCTAATTGTGATGCATCTTCGAATGGTCTAATTTCATTTTTTTTAGAGAATCTTTTGATATCTGGTTTCTTTAGAGCACTCAAATCAACCATGATATCATGTAGTGCTTTGTTACTAGTAGCACCTGGAACGAAAAGGGCCTTCTTGGTATTTTCATTTAATTTAGATTCTTTATTCTTTAAAGCTCTCTTAGAACGAGCATTCTTTGGAACACTATATTCTGTTAGTAAAATCACTCTATTATAACAGTAAAATAACGAAAAAGAACATACACTGATCTAATCATTTCTGAGTTTGAGTATTTATTCTAAAGACACTTCAATTCTTTGTTGACATTCAATTCTTTGTTCTCTATTTGAAAAATTTCTTTACAAAAAAAAATTTCTGCGATGAGGTTGAAGTTCCGGCCACACACGTGATAATCACATGTCTCTCACAGGGTAATTTACCGGAATTCCCAAAATTTTCAGTTTTTTTTTTGTTTTTGTTTACTTTGAAAGAAAAATCAATTAAATTATAATTGGAGAAAAGAACGATTTGATTTGTTTGTTGTCGTTAGCGGTCCAATATTTCGATTCCTTTATCAAGAATGACTAACGGTGTATCGTTTGCCTCGAAGAAACCAAGCAATGGGTTCGCTGCTCGGGGTGTTGGTTTAAACAGTCAATTAGAGGTTAGATCTAATGGATCCTCTATGAATACCTCAAGAGATCAACAAAGATCGCATCAATTCACTAATGTATCCACTGAATTGACTAGAAATTCCAAATATGTGGTCTCGAAGATGGCTGCCACACCAACGGCTTTAACAGGAAACTCCACAGATCAATCATTAACTGCGTCAACTGATGAAGTATCAAGTCATGGTGTTTTAACATGTGGTGAAAATGTTTTTACTTGGAACTATAATTCCGTTGATACAATTCCTACTACAATCCAACTACCAGGTATACCGTCAAATAATGGAACCCCACCGTTGGTATTACTAGTCTCACCAAGTGCTGGTACAACTGAACCAGGTATTGTTTCAATTAGTACACATACTGGTCACATTAGATATTATGAAAACGTTGGGAAGATTTCATCAATCGGTTTGTTACAACATCATAAAGGAATTGAAAACGTCATTAGATTGCATGATAGAGAAGTTATTACTATTGCTGAAAACATTGAACCAGCTGGTATTTTACTAGCCACCAATCAAGGTCGAGTGATATTACTATGTCTCAGAGATTTTGCAGGTAAACCAAATATTAAAACTATTGACATCATCAAAAGACAAACTGGTTTCTTTAGTAGTACTCTTGACAGATCAAGACAAATTGTTTCAATTAAGGCCGGCTCTATCATAGGTCAAGGTGAACGTATTGTTACATTAGTTTCAAGAGATGGTAGTTTCCAGATTTGGTCATGTTCAAGTGATGGTCAATCTAAAAAGATCTTTCATACTGAGTTAAAAGAACTATTAACAAGTTCTATTGTTGAATTGTATCCAGATGCTGTTAATAGTCTTGAAATTTTAGACTTGTCTTTATTACCAAATTTTGATAATAGTGATGTTTTCTTATTATTGACCTCAATACCAATCTCAGCCAATGAAAACCTTTACTTTTTGTTCACTATCAAGAAAGACGGTGATCATTTGTTAATATTTTCAGCTTATAAACTAAATACTTTCAAAGGTTTATATTCCCAATCACCAAAATTATATGTTCCTTTACCAGGTTCAATTGCATTCATTGTTTTTGACAACAGTGTTGTCCTAGCAGAATTAGTTACAAAATTAGATCACACACTAAATTTGAAGCGTAAATGGGAAGATGTTGTTACATTCCGCTCTGATGTTAATGTCATTGGTAGTGGGTTTGAAAACTTGAAACATAACGTTGAGAAGGGATTAATTATAAAGTCACCATCTGTATTGGTTGTCATTCCTGAAATTGGTGTTCTTAGAATTGAAGCACTAGAATCCAACAAGCATGAAGAAACTGAACAAATCAGTAACATTTCATTCTTGAAATCTCACATTGAACAAGGTGTCTTCTATGGCGAAGATAATCAAAATCCAATTAAGTTTGATTTACCAGAAAATATAAGCATATCTCCAATTGAAATTGAAGCTGATTTGATTCAGGTTGCAGAAGAAATTTTATTATCGAAATCAGCATATTTACCACCTAGATTAAGCTCATTATCTGATCATTTGAAGTTGCGTCAACAAAAATTAGAAAAACTATTACAATTTGGTATTAACAATTTTAGAAATAAAGTTTCTCATGATGTGTTCTTGCAATTATTATCAATTTTACAGAAAATCACTGCGGCATTAAGTTTAGAAAACATCATTTCAGAAGCATCCGAAAACCATGAATCTGAAATTTTAACAATTTTTGATAAGTCATTAAAAATTTTAAGTTCAAATACAGGAACTTCCAAAAAGCAAACCGATTTTTTCTTGAATGGATTGAGCTCTTTAAACCAATTACTTACGATATTTTTTAAGGAATTGAATAATTCAAAGGAACCACAAATAATATCTGCCAAAATTGTTTCATTAGTCTTTAGTCCAGTTCTTGAATTAGAAAAAGCATTTAGATATGATGTTTTACAATTGTCAACTCAAGTTGGCAAACAAGAGTTATGGTTCACTCAAGATTCCATTTATATCATAGTTGATCAAATATTCCATTCATATGCTTCAGCAAATCAAAACTCTACCATTGATGATAGTCTGACCAAAGTTGCAATTGAATTAGCTGAACTACTATTTTATCAAACTCAACAAGTTTTGAACTGGTTAGAATCACAAACTCCAAAGAATAGATCAATTCAAGACTCTATTAATTCAACTCTATTATTTTATAAAGATAGTTCAAGTTTTTGGACAAGAACTTTAGTTTTATTCAAAGCTAAGAATGCCGCACTTGCAATCGCGGAAACTTATAAAGATCTGAAATCATTAGCTGAAATCTCAGATGAAGACCGTGAATCTGCTACTTCTGAAAATGAGATTGATACTATCAAATTAAGATTTTCTCATTATTTTAACAAGTTTGGTTATGAATTTGCTTCAACTTTATACAACTATTATATTTCATTGGAGAAATATCAAGTGTTATTATTAGGATTCCCAAAATATAGCCAATATTTGAAAAGATTTTTCGAAGAGAATGATCATTCCAATATTTCATGGATTAAAGATATATTCGACGATGATTTTATCAAAGCATCTGAAGTTTTATTAAACTACTCACAAAAAAATAGTGATTCTCAAAGAGAAAAAAGATTAAACTTGAATATTTCTAAACTTGCAGCACTTGCATCTGTTGATGATTTAGAAAATATTGATAAGAAGACTGAAAATTTATTACTTGAAATTCAAGAAGAATTAGATTTCACTGAGGCACAATCTTCAATTCTTGAACAAATTTCTGATTTCATTAGATCTGATAACGATCCAATTGTTCAAGTTGATTCTGTTGTTAAAGATCTATTATCCACCAACTATAACAATCCAAATTTGAATTTAATCAAGAATTCATTTGAAAGGGCATTGGGTAGATTATTAACCAATAAGACCTTATCCGTTAATGAATTGATCGATATTTTCACATTATTAGATGGTTCCAAAACTGGAAACAGCTTGAATTTCCATTTTGCTTTCAAAGTGTTGCATTTATCCAATATATCAGAATCTGAAAAATTAACCAATGTTAAATTGATCTGGAAAAGAGCTATCTTGAGTGATGATTGGTCAAAGATCACGCAATCAAAGAATAAGTCAAATGACTACCTTAAAAATTTAATTGAAAATACGAATACTTTCATCACATTATTACGCTATTTTGAAGAGGAATTATACATTTCAAACAATGGATTTAGAATCCCTTTACCTAATGTTAGTCAATTAGTTGAACCAGACAATGATGCCCAGCTATTGTTAAGATTCAAATTTATTGGAGGTGTTGAAATTGATGAACTAAGAAATGAATTGCAATATGAAAATGAATCGTTATTAGAATTAATTAATAATAACGACTTTGATCAATTAATCAAAGGTATTATTGGTACTGCAAATGAAAAATCCAATGCGAATAAAGTCATTAATTACAATTTATTAACGATCGAAGAATAAGTTGAAATCATATTACATAGAAAATGATTGAAAATGTTTTATTAAGTAACATACATGTAGTGCAATCGGTAGGTATACTTTCTACAGGAATTCGAAACCAAATCTATGTATAACGCCAAATAAATAAATACCTTCCCAAAATTTTCCTATTCTATATTTTCGTTAGAGTCATTAACATAATCATCCTCTGCTATTCTCAAACGAACCAAAGTTTCAGGTAGAGGAGGATTTTCAGTATTTTCATAATCTTTATCGGAATAGTTTGCAAGACTCACTAGATTAAAAGAGTTAGTTATATTCTATACAACGCGATGTGTTGATACTTACTTGAAGCCAACGAAACTGATTTGATTATATGTGTCCAATTGGACATCACTAAAGCGACAGCTGTTTGAAACGAATTAGTAAAATGAACGGAAATAGAAGTATTATTATAATTACATACCTTCTGTCCCATCAGCCAATGTAGCTAATTTTGCTTCTAGTTGTTCAAGTTGAGAGCATAAGTTCTGTGACAGACCCTGAACTTGTACTAAAGATTCTAATTCCCTTTTCTTCTCTTGGATTCTGCTCTGTAGAGACATCTTAAAGGCTGGATGTTCACTTACCACACAAAATGTTCATGTTGGTGTTTTTGTGTTTTTGTTTTTGTTTTTGTTTTTGTTTTTGTTTTTGTTTTGGTGTGTGGGTGGATTTTGGCTAGTGCCTAACACAACTGAAGGAAAGATGCAAAGTAATTGGGCTGTTAATGCCTTGAATCTTAATTCTTGAGGTTTTGACTGTATTTAATTTTCTGTAAACTGTATACTATAAAACTTTGGTAATGGATCATATGCTAAAGCTGGTGAAATTTGGTGTAGAGTTTTTTATAGGAAGCGGGAATCGGGATCTTCACAGTTCCGTTGAGATGACGATGAAGTAAGTCTGAACGCTAATTATACGAACCAATGATAACAGATGAATGCAAGCCTACCTACTTTGTTCTCTGGAATTTGAGTGAATGATGTCAACTTTCAATGATTTGTGTCACATGGTGGAACTTCTATTGTGATGCAGGCGTCAGTACACTAATCGCACATAAACTTTATTGTCTTCCTGCTTCTAATTTCTTTTAATTCGACCCTGACTGGAGTTTCTAGCTCATAGAGTCTGAACTAATTAATTATAAATTATGTTCTCGTTTAGGTATCAATTGGTTCGTCCTGGTGTAAATCCACTATAGGAAGGCAAATAGACCGACCAGCAATTTCCTTTTCAGTTTGTTTCTGCATTTCTGTACATGGATTGTCTGAAAACAGACAGGGGGTCTTACTTGGGTTCTGCCTAGGCTCCGCCCAGCTCTTTACCCAGCTCCGCCCAAACTCGAGGCGAAATTGTTGTACTTGAACGTTGCTAGAGTTATATTCTTACAGCCGCTTGCATTACATTGCTGATCAAGAGTACGTTTGACGAAAATAAATAAAAGTCCATAAAAGTCGATTGTTTTCATGTTGCTTTTGTTTTCCTCTCCCTTTATTCAAAGAGAGATTCTATCATGTTTTTGAGTAGCAGTGGTAGCAATCGGGGTGCTGATTCGACAGGAAACACGCATCAGAACCGATTGGATAAAGATAGCTCTGATCCTAACGATAACGTCCCATACGAAGGGTATAACGATGAAGTCGATGAGAATATTGTTGAATTAGCTAGACATTTCACAAACGTTTCTCAAGTTTCATTCCCTAAAAACAATAATTTTGATACTGAAAAGGAATTTGATGCTGTTGCTGGTGAAACATTATCTAGAGTTTCAACTGTCGCTCCAGGTATTGCTCCAATCAATAATCCTGATTTAGAAGAAAAATTAGACCCTAATTCAGATCAATTCAATTCAAGATACTGGATTAAAAACTTCAAATCATTTATGGATAAAGATCCCGAATATTATAAGTCGTATTCTTTGGGTATTGCCTTTAGAAATCTTAGAGCTTATGGTAATGCAACTGATACTGACTATCAAACCACTGTTTTGAATGCTCCATTTAAGGCCATTTCTCAAAAAGCTAAAACTGTATTTGGTTCGAAACAAGATAAAAAAGCTCGTCAATTCGACATTTTGAAGTCAATGGATGCTTTGATTAGACCAGGTGAAGTTTGTGTCGTTTTGGGTAGACCTGGTTCTGGTTGTTCAACCTTATTGAAAACTATCGCAACCAACACCCATGGTTTCCATATTGGTGAAGAATCCCAAATCTCTTATGAAGGTTTGACCCCAGCGCAAGTTAAGAAACATTACAGAGGTGAGGTTGTTTATAATGCTGAAACTGATACCCATTTTCCTCATTTAACTGTTTGGCAAACTTTGTCATTAGCTGCCAAATTCAGAACTCCACAAAACAGATTTCCTGGTGTTTCTAGAGAACAGTACGCTGATGCTTTAACTGAAGTTTACATGGCCACTTATGGTTTAAGTCACACCAGAAATACTAAAGTTGGAAGTGAATTAGTTAGAGGTGTTTCTGGTGGTGAAAGAAAAAGAGTTTCCATTTGTGAAGTTTCTTTATCTGGTGCTAGAGTCCAATGCTGGGATAATGCAACCAGAGGGTTAGATGCTGCTACTGCTTTAGAGTTTATTAGAGCTTTAAGAACTCAAGCTGATGTTTTAGAAACCACAGCATTCATTGCTATTTACCAATGTTCTCAAGATGCTTATGACTTGTTCGATAAAGTTTCTGTCTTGTATGAAGGTCATCAAATCTTCTTTGGTGAAGCTGATAAAGCTAGAGATTTCTTCATTAGAATGGGTTATGATTGTCCAGCGAGACAAACAACTGCTGATTTCTTAACTTCAGTTACTTCACCAAGGGAAAGAGTTGCTCAGAAAGGGTTTGAAGATAAAGTTCCTAAAACTCCTCAAGAATTTGAAGATTATTGGAAAGCTTCCCCAGAATATGAAACTTTGATTTATGATATTGAAGCTTCTTTCGAAAAAGAAAAATCTGAAAACGTTTCTGAATACATCAAAACTGCTCATAATGCTAAACAATCTAAACATTTAAGACCATCTTCTTCTTACACAGTTTCCTTCTGGATGCAAACTAGATATTGTCTAAAGAGAGAATTCCAAAGAATCTTGAATGATTTTGGTTTCAATCTGTTTGAAACTTTGGCAAATTCCATTATGGCTTTGGTTTTATCTTCCATTTTCTATAATTTGCAACCTAATACCGCATCTTTCACTCATAGAAGTTCTTCTATGTTCTTTGCTGTCTTGTTCAATGGTTTCTCATCCTTCTTGGAAATTATGTCTTTGTTTGAAGCTAGACCAATTGTGGAAAAACATAAACAATATGCCTTATACCATCCATCTGCTGCTTCTTTAGCCTCAATTATTGCTCATATTCCTCAAAAGATTATTACCGCTCTGTTCTTCAATCTGGTCTATTACTTTATGGTTCATTATAGAAGAACTCCAGGACACTTCTTCTTTTATCTATTGGTTAACATTACTGCAACGTTCACAATGTCACATTTCTTCAGATTGGTTGGTTCTGCTGCAAGTTCTTTACCAGAAGCCTTAGTTCCTGCACATGTTGTCTTGTTAGCTTTAACTATGTTTGTGGGTTTCACTATCCCTGTTAGTTACATGTTAGGTTGGTCAAGATGGATTAATTACATTGATCCATTAGCTTATGCTTTTGAAGCTTTGATGGTGAATGAATATGCTGGTGTTACTTTTGATTGTTCCCATTTCATCCCAATAACACCTAATGAATTACCACCTGGTCAATCAAGTAATTCTTTCATTTGTCAAGCCGTTAGTGCTGTTCCAGGTGATACCACAGTTAACGGTACTGCTTATTTGTTATCTGCTTACAATTATCAACCTCAGCATAAATGGAGAAACTGGGGCATCACTTTAGCTTTTGCTATTGCTTTAGGTATTGGTTACTTAATATTCGCTGAATATAATGAATCTGCGAAACAAAAGGGTGAGGTTTTGTTATTCCAAAGATCAACTTTGAAGAAATTGAAGAAACAGCATCCTTCAATTAAAGATGATTTAGAAAATGCTCCTTTGGAAAAAGACTCAACTGAACAAGATGAATCTGAAGGTCAAAATGTTGAATCTTTAGCCGCTGGTAAAGATATTTTCCATTGGAGAGACGTCCATTACACTATTAAAATTAAAAGTGAATACCGTGAAATTTTAAGCGGTGTTGATGGGTGGGTTAAACCAGGTACATTAACTGCCTTGATGGGTGCAACTGGTGCTGGTAAAACTACTTTATTAGATGTTTTGGCCAATCGTGTCACTATGGGTGTTGTTACTGGTAATATGTTCGTTAATGGTCGTTTAAGAGATTCTTCATTCCAAAGGTCTACTGGTTATGTTCAACAACAAGATTTACATTTAGAAACTGCTACTGTTCGTGAAGCTTTAACTTTCTCAGCCTATTTAAGACAACCTTTCAGTGTTCCAAAACATGAAAAAGATGCCTACGTTGAAGAAGTCATTAAGATTTTAGATATGGAAAAATATGCTGATGCTGTTGTTGGTGTTGCTGGTGAAGGTTTGAATGTTGAACAAAGAAAAAGATTAACTATTGGTGTTGAATTAGCTGCAAAACCAAAATTGTTATTATTCTTGGATGAACCTACTTCTGGTTTAGATTCTCAAACTGCCTGGTCTATTTGTCAATTGATGAGAAAATTAGCTAACCATGGTCAAGCTATTTTATGTACCATTCATCAACCTTCAGCTATCTTGATGCAAGAATTCGATAGATTGTTGTTTTTAGCTCGTGGTGGTAAAACGATTTATTTTGGTGATTTAGGTAAAAATTCTCAAACTTTAATTGATTATTTCGAAAAATATGGTGGTCCAAAATGTCCTCCAACTGCTAATCCTGCTGAATGGATGTTACATGTTATTGGTGCTGCTCCAGGTTCTCATGCTAATCAAGATTACCATGACGTTTGGCTGAAATCTACTGAACGTCAAGATGTTTTACAAGAATTAGATCGCATGGAAAAAGAACTAGTTAATGTTCCAATGGATGACCCAGATAGATCTGCTTTTGCTGCTCCACTTTGGTTGCAATACATTGTTGTCACTAAAAGAGTTTTCCAACAATATTGGAGATCTCCAGTTTTCGTTTGGTCTAAATTATTCTTAGCTACTTCATCTTCATTGTTCATTGGTTTTGCTATTTTCAAAGCTCCATTAACCATCCAAGGTTTACAAAATCAAATGTTTGCTTTGTTCTTATTCACCATTATTATGAATCCATTAGTGGAACAAATTTTACCATACTTTGTTAAACAAAGAGATTTGTATGAAACCAGAGAACGTCCATCAAAGACCTTCTCTTGGTTAGCATTTATGTTAGCTCAAATCACTGTTGAAGTCCCATGGAATTTCCTAACTGGTACCGTTGCTTATTTCACTTTCTACTACCCAGCAGGTTTCTACCGTAATGCTGAACCGACTGATCAAGTCAATAACCGTGGTGCTTATGCTTGGTTATTTTCCGTTGTTTTCTTTATCTATGCTGGTTCATTAGCTCATCTTGTTATTTCACCTTTAGAATTAGCTGAAAGTGCCGGTAATACTGCTTCATTAATGTTCACATTAGGTTTAACATTCTGTGGTGTTTTGGTCACTTTACAACAATTGCCTGGTTTCTGGAAATTCATGTATTACTTATCTCCATTTACATATTTCATCAATGGGTTCTTGTCTAATGCTTTAGCTAACACATATGTTGAATGTGCTGAGAATGAATATGCTGTCGTTGTTCCTCCAGATGGATTAACCTGTGCAGAGTATTTTTCAACTTACATTGAAGATGCTGGTACTGGTTACTTGAAAGATCCAAGCTCAACCTCTTACTGTGAATTCTGTCCAATAAGTACAACAAACGATTTCCTAGCTACTGTCGGTCTTAGCTTTAACGTAAGATGGAGAAACTTTGGTATCTTGATTGGTTACATTGTTTTCGATATGGCTGTTGCTTGTTGTTTCTACTACATTTTCAGAGTTCCAAAGAAGAACGACCGTGTTAAAAGTCAAGGTCCAGATGCAAAACCTCTTGGTTCAGGAGATGATGAAGGTGAACCTAAAGGAGTTCTTGGGTTTTTTAAGAAAGAAGTCAGTGATGTTAAAGCTGCTATTGCACAAAAGTCTTCAACTACTCCAAAAGAAAACAATAGTAATGGATCTAAAACCGAGTCCAGTGTTGAAAAGACCCCATCGTCATGATTGACGCACTTTAAATGTTTTTTTATATCGAATTATTGAATTATTGATATGTATTTAAGTTTAAACAAATGCACAAATGCAGTAGTAGAATTTTTTGTAGTTTTTTGACTCTACTTGTGTAAAACTGTGATTCTATTCATAAAATTTAAAAAGTTGCGAAATTTCATCTACGAGTTTTCAAAAACATAACTTATATAAAAAAGGCAATAGTAATAACACAAATCAAAAAAGAATTATAGAAATCAAAGAGGTATAATATAAGCTCAAACTAAAATAACTCCGATCCATTAACAACACAAAATTAATAGACACAACAAAGATAAACAAAAGGAAAAATAATAATAAACGTATAAAAAATCAAGAATAACACACTTCATATCATCAAAATCAGTATCAACAAAATGAAAATGAATTGAAATTTTCAAAAAAAAGTATAAAGTATCGTTAAAATGTAAAACTTGGTTAAAAATCATTTCTTAGCAGATGGTTTTCTACCAGCTTTTTTAACTGGTGCGGCCTTTTTAGCTGGAGCAGCTTTCTTGGCAGGAGCAGCTTTTTTGGCAGGAGCTTTCTTCTTAGTAACTTTAGATGGAGCAGTTTTCTTATTTGCAGTAGTCTTTTTAGCAGCAACTTTTTTGGCTGGAGCTTTAGCTGGTGTGGCAGCTTTTTTGG
Organism: Gotozyma botsteinii; assembly: GCA_020280145.1. NCBI lineage: Eukaryota > Fungi > Ascomycota > Saccharomycetes > Phaffomycetales > Phaffomycetaceae > Gotozyma > Gotozyma botsteinii. The sequence goes on from JAFIIU010000002.1 coordinate 757,669, forward strand.
CAACAGCTTTCTTTGGGGCAGCTTTCTTAGCTGGGGTTGCTTTTTTAGCAGCAGCAGCTTTCTTTGGAGCAGCTTTTGGTTTGGTTGGTTTAGCTTCTGGTTTAGCGTCTGGTTTTTGTTTGTTTAATTTAACAGGACCAGAAGCACCTTTTGGTTGAACGAAAATACCTTTTTCAACACCTTTTCTTAAGGCTGCATTAAATAAAGAATCAAAATTGGCAGCAGTGATTTTGAAGTTGGTTTGAATGTATTTCTTTAAAGCTTGACGAGAAGAACCTTTTCTGTCTTTTAAAGAGACAATACCAGCCTTAATTAATTCTATAAATATAAAAGTTAGTATTCAAATATCAAAACAAACAAGTACAAAACCAAACAAGCCTCAAAAAACAAGGGGCCAGGAGATAAAAAAAAAACATACCAGCATAAGGTGGATGAGCTTGGACTTTCTTAGTGGATGCAGCAGCTTTGGCCATTGTAGTGAGTATAGTTTCTTGTTTCAAAGGAGATTTTTGAATTGTTGTCAATGTTTTGTTCAGATTAGGAAAAGAAGGAAAAAGGAAGATTTTGTTTTGTTTTTGTTTTGTTTTTTTTTGTTGTGTTTTTTTGTTTGGCGCGTAGAAAAAAATCAAAACAAAAACAAAATTTTTAGATAATCAGCAAACAAAATTATTGCCACGGTTATTATATAATCATTTATTATATAATATCATGTGTCACGTACCAATATGTCTTTTAGAAAATTTTTGAATTGTAAACAAAGAGATTGTTAAAAGTTACAATAATATATTTGGATTTTCCCTTTCAAGTGTCTCTGTTCTTGTTATATATAATATGGAGGAATCGATTAATAAAAGAAGAAAACTGGATGACTCTGAACAGTCTTCCATTGAGAATGACATAAATATTGATGCGGATGATCAAAATGCACCTATAGCACCAGAACAAATAGAAAATAATGATAAAGAAGTCGATTTAGATAATAATCCAGAAGCCTTTAGCCTGACAGAGAACGGCAATAAAGATCCAGTGGATCTCATAATGGAAGATAATGGTCATATCCCTAAAGACAGTATTCTATTTGAAGACGTTGATGAATCACTAACTAGTTTTGAACTCCCACCAGATTTGTTAATTAAAGCCAATCTAGCTACATTAAAGTTGAATTTACAGTCTAGTGAGGCACTTCCCATTAGAACACAATTTCTTATCAACTCTGTTCCGTTATTAGATAATGTTTCAACCCAAATTTTAAGATTAATTGGTGTTGGTCCTTATGAAGAAACATTAGCAATTATTACAAGTGATGAACCAACTGCACAAAGTTTAGTTTACAAAGATTTAGTTGAGTTATTTGAACAAGTCAAAAGAATCTATAGTGAGGATGATCCTTTTTTGAAATTTACACATTTCTTCAGTAATTTAGAATCACTGGATGAGGAATCTAAAAAATCCTTAAAAAGTTTTGAAAATCCTGTTGATCTAGCCATAAGAAAAGCCAACTTGGCAACCTTTTTATTATCTACTCTAGGTTCTATTGAAGTTGGGTTCTTCTTTTTAAATGAATCGTTTTTAGACGTGTTCTGTCCAGTTTATGATAATTTTTTTAAAAGCATTGAAAATAATCACGATGGGGACACCAAGCCTGATATTAGAAATAATGCAAGATTTGGAAAATTGTTAAAAGTTCAAGCTGCTTTATTTCTAGAATTGAAAACACAAGCTTATATATCGGCTCTAGAAGCTGGTGATCGATCGAAGGAAGAAATTTTAGAAGATATTTTCCCACCTGATTTAATGGAGTTTTTATTAAAGAGAAGAAATTCCCATAAGCTAAGTCCATCTGAATTGGATTTCATTAATCGTACTAAATCAAGAAAGGAAACTTTATTGAATGCACAAGAGTATGAAGATTTAAGTGAAAGTTATGATTGGTTAATTTTTTTGAAAGAATTGTTCAGTTATGTCTCAAAGAATATCGGTATTCTAATTTGGGGTAAAAAGACAAGATCAAACTATTTAACCCCATTACAAACCATTGATTCAGTTATAAGCAAATCACATCCATACACAACGTTATCAAAGGAAGAGCTGCAACAAAAATTACAAGAACAACGGAAAAAAGAAGAAGAATTAAATGAGGAGAGACAAAGACAAGCAATGAAATCCACTAAATTGACAAGAAATCGCAAAACCAACAATAATAATGAACCATCTATATCATTATCAACTTCAAAAGAAAGATTGGCAGCTCAAGGACCTCCAAGAATTAGAAACATACTTAGAAGACCTTGGTCAGCAAATGAAGAAACTGCTTTAGTTGATGCATTGAAAAAAGTTGGTCCATATTGGTCTAAAATTTTAGAACATTATGGTGCAGGTGGTTCAATTTCAGAAGCTCTAAAGAATAGAACTCAAGTTCAATTAAAAGATAAAGCGAGAAATTGGAAGATGTCATACTTGAAGAATGGATCAGAAGTTCCAAGTTACCTATCTAAAGTCACAGGTGTCATTGAAAGAGATGATAGACAGGTTAATGCTAGAAAAAAACAAAGAAAGAAGCTAGAAGAAGAGAGAAATAGATTGATTCAAGGGCATAAACAGCAACAAGAAGCACAGAAAGAAAAGGAAAACGAATTGAACAAAGAAAATAACAGTAATAATGAAGCAGAAAACGAGAAAGAGTCTACCCCGGTGAATGTGATTTCTGAAGGTGATATTGACAGTGCCCTTCTGGAACAATCTAAAGCAGAAACAACAACAATCGATAAATAGTGAAGATATGTCCTTTTTATTTTCTTTGTGTAGGATTTTTTTTGTCCGGATAAATGTTTTTATGTCAATCTGAAATGAGGCAACTTTACGAGTTAAGATCTGACAGTTGCAAAATGGAAAACCGATTTAAGTTCTTAAGGAAGTCATCATCTTCATCTTCAGTTTAAACTTTAGCAAGTGATAGTATAAATTTACCCTCATCGTCGCTGCACAGCTGACAATATACTATCGGTCATCATTACATACTACTGCTTATCAAGTATATGGATCAACTCACAATTCGCCTGGACAAGGCTCGTCAAGAGACAAAGCAGCTATATCAACAGATTGACAAAGTTAAAGCCAAAATTCAAGATACTACGTTATCTGAATGTGCACTAAACTTTCCTTCATTGAATAGAAAAAGTCTAAATCTAAAGCCTTTGAAGGTTTTACAAGGCCACAATAATAAAATTGCTGATGTTAAATGGGCTACAGATTCAAAGTCAATTTTAAGTTGTTCACAAGATGGTTTTTTGATAATATGGGACCCTGTTACAGGTTTAAAACTGAATGCAATACCATTAGACTCGCAATGGGTGTTGAGTTGTGCATATTCTCCTAATGGTAAATTGGTTGCAAGTGCTGGGCTAACTAACAACTGTACAATTTATTTAATACCTGACCTCTCTGACTTCAACAATGCTTTCCAACAAAGAATAGTTAGTGTTTTCAAAGGTCATATTTGTGGTATAACTTGCTGCGATTTTGTTGATAATGAGTCTATACTGACAGGAAGTGGTGATATGACTTGTGCATTATGGGATATTACAAAAGGGAAGAAAGTGACAGATTATCTTGACCATTTCGGAGACATTTTAAGTATGAGTATTGATAGAAATTCGAATAATGTTTTCGTTTCTGGTTCCAGTGATGGTTATGCACGAGTCTGGGATCTGAGAACTTCTTCAGTTCAACAAAGATTATTTGTGAGTAATTCAGATGTTACAAGTTTGAAATTCTTCAAAGATGGGAATTCTTTTTCAAGTGGATGTGATGATGGCATAATTAGACTCTTTGATCTTAGAGCAGACTGTGAAATCAGCAGATATGACTTATCAAGTGCCATTAGTGATTTTAAACTTAGCCAAGCCAATAGAACATTCTATGAACAGTCAAATACTCCAAAACATGGTAACCTATCTCCAACAATAAACCAATATCAACCACAGTCTGCCAACATGCCCTCCTCATTATCTTTGAATAACTTGAATTCTGCTTTGGATGCATCTGGTGTAACTTCCTTAGATTTCAGCTCAAGCGGAAGATTGATGTATAGTTGTTATTCAGAACAGGGATGTATAATATGGGATACGTTAAAAGGGGAAATCGTTGGTAAATTAGAAGGACATACAAATCGTATCACCAACGTGACTACTTCACCTAATGGGTTTGCTGTTTGTACTGGTTCTTGGGATTCAACAATGAGAGTATGGACCCCATCTTACGCCTGAGATTAAATGTATAATAGTAGAATAACATAAAGTTCTGTTACATGATATGATTGTATTATAGTTTATACGACTTTTTTGTTTCATTTATCTTTAATTAGAATAATATACAGTGGACTGTTACAAATGACTAGAAAATTACCAAACATCTGAATGCATCCATTTAGATCTCTACTTTCCTTCCTTTTAACTTTTTAGCGACATCAACAAATTCATTCAATACGCTTTTTAACATACTCCCACAAACTCTTCAACAATCCATCTGGTAAAGTGTATAGATCCATTGTGAATTCACCTTCTTCTACATCATTCTTAATATTCATATCAGGAGTTCTATTGTCAGTCACCATTTGGACGACTCCTAACAAATCATCCTCATTCAATTCCGTCAGGCCTTCAGCTAATTTTTCTAGATCAACACTTCCTTTAACAGAACTAGCGATTGTGTTATTATTAAGTTTTGATCTTTTGTTGTTTTTATTTTCATTTTGGCCAGCATTTTTACGTTTATCACCAACAGTTTCATCAACAGAAGGCACCGAGCCGGATTCAGCTAGTAGTCTTCTCAAATTTTGGGACTTTTTGATAGGAACTTTTATCTTGTGTTCAATTTCATAATCTTCTTGTGCAAAGTTCAAATCATGACCTAATTTGACGTCACCCGATTTATCAACATAAGTCAACGTGATACCCATTTCGAATTCACCCCAACCTTCTTCGCTCAATCTGAAAGGTGCTTTTTTGACAACTCTTGTTGGGTTAGCAAAAGTTGGATGTAAATGATATGTAGCTTTATCAAAGATGTTTGCAGGGACATTCTTTCCATTTTCATCCACAAGAACAACCTCGATATACCATTCCCTCAAAGGAAAACCTTCCTGTGGGGGAGGGACACCTGGCTTCACGCTTTGATGTGTTATGATTTTTATAGTTCTTTCAACCTGTGTCCTGTTAGTATCTGGTTGTTTGAGTGGTGTTGAGAAGCAAAACAGGGTACATTTGACTATTACAAAGCACAAAAACGCGTATTTCCAACATTGAGTAGATCAAAATACCAGTCTTAGCTTCCTGCATGGATAGAGCACTTACATCACTCATTATGATGGCTGTTTGTGTGTTGTTTTTAAGGGTTTTCCCAAGCCTCAAGTATCCACTATTTTCATTCTTTGTTTTTTTTTCGTGGAAGAGTTGATGATTATTGAATACGGAAATTTTCGCGGATGTTTAAGTACAATACATAATTGTCATTAATGGGTATTCTATACTACATAAGGCCTCACTTTGCTAATAAATCGAGTGTATATTTATCAAAAGGTTGAGTTTAGTTGTTTGCCTCTCTTTTCTCTAGAAAAATATCACGAAAACTAAGGAAACAAAACTCATTATCACTAATTGTCTTATACCAATTGAATTTTTCGAAGAGTTTGATTCATGATTATGACCTGAAAATCCTGAAACCCTTCTTCTCATTTGGGAAAGCTCAGATTCAACTGTACCTACAGTATCTTGAAGAAATCCTGGAATTGGTACCGGTTTGGTATTGTTAACAAAACCCGTTTCTGGATCCTGTGGTTCAAGAATTTGCTTTCCTTTGGTAGTGTTTTTAGGCTGATCAATAGATTCAATTGGTTTAATACCTGTGTTAGATTTAGGAACAGGGGCTGATGCTGGGGTTGAAATCGGATTTCGGGTTTGCTCTTTGGAATCTGGCTCATCAACAAAATTATGAGATTCGTCAATCTTCTCTAAATCTGCATGTTCTGCAGGGAATTGTTCTTCGATTGGATCATAGTCGAATAAGAAGTCTGGTTCATATGGGAAAGATGGTTCTTTTGTGATTTTTGATTGTGAAGTTTCCAAATCTTGTATGAAATCAGTAATCTTATTCTCTTCATCTTCATGTAGATTTTCAAAAATTGTATCAACATCAGGATTGTTGATTACTGGCTTGGAAACCCTTCTTGCAAAGTAGTCAGGATCGAAACCAAATTTAACATTATCTATTTGCTCATTGAACTCGAAATCAGCGTCTTCAACTTCAGAATTATCTTTATATTGCTTGGAATCACCAAGGTCAAATTCAGAACCTTGTTGTTCATCTTGATCTAACTCTTCAAAATCTTCGTAATCTTCATAATTTGAAGGTAAAGGTTCATCTTCAATTTCATCATCAGGAATCATAAATGTAGGAGGATCTGTTGATAATGGGGGTGTAACGGTTTCGTAAAGTGTTTTTGTAACAAACACCTCTTTCGGTAACTCAGTAACAGTTTTGATCTCAGTAACGGTCGTAACACCAAGACCCACAATTTCTTCCGATTCAACAAGATTAAGGGAAACTAATACAATAAATGGAATAAAGAATCTCATATTGAACGCCACTGTAATATTTTGTATTGACAGGCTTAATGATATTGATCCATTTTGAAAATTTGGATATTTTTGTGAAAAAAGTGGTTTCCAACTTTGTGTTTTTTGTGGTATTGGACTTTATCAAAATGAACATTACCACATTTTATCCTGTTAATGATCTTAGCCTCTAGAGTGTGTCTTTTTGTTAATCGTAGTATAAATTTTTGAACAAATGTGCTAATTTTGCTGGTAAATCACAATTTTTTGATCAATGTATATCTCATAATCCCTTATTTTCTCTGTCATCATCCAATAATATTCTTAGTTCTAAAGGTACCAATAATTCACATATATATGTATATATATATATGGTAAACTTAACACTTGAATTGGATTTAAGATTTTCATAATACTAGATGATGGATATAAAAAATTTGGGTTCTTTTTTTAGATCGTATGTATGTAGTGGTAGCCAATTGTGTAGTCTTGAACAACCACCGAAATATTCATGTCTAAAGCTTGAACTAGGGCTCAAAGGTGTCCCGAGGCAAATGGGTCAGAAATTAGGTCCAAACTAAATACCTAGACTCTACACGGTGGCTCAGTAGTGATGCATAGATTTCAAAATTAGTAATTTTGATACCAGCATCTCTCATCATGAATCCTCAATTGAGTCTCAGATAATTATGCCTCTGAGGTTTGAAACAAGAATGTAAGAGGTTGGTTCTTGAAGGCTCGAGAAGTTGACTAAACTAAAGGTTTGAGATAGCACATCCTTAGTTCTGATTTGTTCATTTGATTATTTGTAGAGTTCAGAAATTAGAGAGTTACAAATTTGAAATAAGGTCTAAGAAAATATAAGGAAGAAAACTGCTTGGTATTCAGTTTTAAATAATCAGCTTGATTCTGGTCTAGTTTGCTTTTAGATCATTTTTCTGCAAAGTTCATGGGATCAATGCATAACTTCCTGGACTTTGCCATGGGGTGTATGTGAAAAATTTTCAATAAATCAACATCGGTTAATGTCCACCTCCTGATATAATTATCGATCGAGTCTTTCTGTATTCTATAGTTTAAACCATTTATTAGATATTATATAGTTCTTTAACTTATGAAGTTTCTGGTGAGTTCATAATATTAACAAAAAATCTTCAAACAGTACATTAGTTAGACGGCATAGCCTAGAATACAGGGATGCAACGATAACAAAACCATTACACAATCAAATCCAAACTTAGAACTCAATCAACAAAATGAGTAGTTTATAGGTGATAGTTCAAAATGGTAACAGAAATAATAAAACAACAATGAAATTAAATTCAAATAAAACAACATGTGAATCCTTCCTTTGAACAAATGATAGAATCCAGATAACCTTCTTTCCCCATTTCAACACTCAAAAAATGCCTGTGATCTCTTTTAACCATCATTACTTAGCAATAACTCATCCTTTATTCAGAAAAATATTGATTATGTCCAATATCTTTTCATTATCAACAATTCTCTTATAAGCTGCTCTTATGAAACTAACACTATTTTCTTGAATGTCCTGTAAAGCTTGGAAATCTGCAAAACTTATGATTTTTTGAGCTCTCAATTGAACAATCTCTTCACCTACAACAGCTTTCATTGCTTCAAACTCTTGATAGATTTGCAAAACAGCTTCTCCAGAAGTAAGTCCTTTCTGTGGAGAGTGTTGATCTGGTTGATTGCTACCATAATAAAACTCTACTAACAACCCTGGTTGTGTTATACTAGGTGGAACAGTAGGTTTTAATCTCTTTCTAGCTGGATGTGTTGAGTCTGGTGAAGAGCCATCCAATTTAGTGTTGTTGAATCTATCAGGAGGTGATATTGTTGGAATGACAGTCAACTGAGATAAATGCTGAGAGTTCAAAAGAGTGCTCTGGTTATCTATAAGACCTGAAAAATCCAGTTCATTGTTATTTGAGGGATGTATTGAATTTGTATTAGGTTGTTGCATAAGTGGCATCGCCATAGCATTTGGTCCATGATGGGGTGGCAGAACCTGATTCAAATGATTGAACTGTTGCTGATGTTGATGTAATGTCTGTTGTAATAATGGGGCCTGAAATGGTCTCTGAAAGTTATTAGATGGCCCAGGTAATTGCTTCAATGTTGATGGGCTAATCTCAGTCATATTGTGCTTTGAGTAAAGATTTCTTCCAGCACTTAAACTCCCTGATGAGTTTAAAGAAGAAGTTCCGGAAGTGTTTGAACTTTGACCATCTTTGAAAAAGTCTGATCTAGTTGAAATGTTTGTCAATATACCTTTGCTGATCACATTCTCGATGAAACTTGGTGAATTGAAGACCGAATCGTTTCTCAATTCTTCTTCATTAGAAATTTGATGAATGTATCTGTGGTAGTATTCTAAATCAACATGACCAGACTTACATAGAAACCTTGCAATATTTATATCTGACTGAATGATCTCATCTTCAATTTCGTTATCTTGATATTGTTTTATCAAATTTTCATTCTGTTCAAAGCAAAAAGTTTTAGGATTCCATACAAAGCCACTTAATTGGATTGCCATTCTTGAAAAGACCTTGTGATGTTTCATAACACGATCGTATCGATCCTTAACATTGATATTTGTAAATTTTTTAGCATAATCTGGGTATTCTTTGTTCAAATTTTCTGCAACTGTATGCCATGTTAAACTGCTAAACTTGTTTGTTGCAACATCGAAATAATTTGGATCACTTCCAACTTTTTTCAGGGCAATCATACAGGCTAATTTCACACCTGGTTTCCATCTGTCATAGTTGGATCTTGTTTTTTTATCCCCACAAGTCGTGGCCATTTCTGTTGCTGTGTCAGTTCAGTTCGATGGATATGGGAATAAATCTCTTTGATGATGTTATATGAGAGATTACAATCGATTCTTCTGCCAGTTTTTCTAAACAATACCCATGCTATTTAATCAAGGTAAATGATTTGAATACAACACAACAATGCAAAAGCTAATTGGAAATATTTAATTGTCTTTAGCTAGAGTATTTTTTAAATATTAACTTGTATGTTTCGCTGCTGTAGATCTGAAAAGCGAGCCAGAAGGGAAAAAAACAGTGGGTTTGAGGTGCTAGGCAGTCTCTGTGGACTTAAGAGGGCAGAATAATTAAATGATGTGTAGGGTGTCTAATTTTTTTTGGATGCAATATATGTTTGTGAAAGAATAAAGCAAATTTGTAAACTTTCGGTGACTTTTGATTCAATATATAAGTTTTTTGCATTCTGGTCAATTAACTTTCAGTATCACTAGTTGACTTGTGGATTTTCAAATGCAAATTCGCTAACAAATTCTCCAGTAAGAACTTTTAGTTCGGAAAATGAGAAAGTTGGAAAAGGACAAAAACGCAACTTCATGTAAGAGTATGTGCGAACCTCACAACAACCAAGTTGGACAAAAATCTATAATTCGAAACCTTTTCAAATTATAAATTAGTTGGAAAGAGTGAGCTTCTTTTGGACTTGTATAAACAAAAATAAACAAAAAAATGAGTGATTTAATCACTTCAACACCAAGAAGGGATCTATAATCTTGTTCTACGAATTTTTCTTACCGCAAGACTCGGTGAGTAGGGTCTACTAAGCGGGTATGTACTACTACCACCAGAACAACCTACCATTTAGCTACCACTACCTCTGCTCTTTTTGTACCTGTCACTGCTTCTACTGCAACTAATGTTCGTGTCTCAAAGAAAATGAAAGCCACCTCTAATGGGTTGGACTTGAAGCTAATTGAGGAACAACGTACGTATATCATTCGTAAGGCCAGACACACGTTAAAAGTCTTCTCTAAAGGTATTGGAAAAAAAAACATAAGAGAAAATCAAGACGTATGGTGATTTATTAGTACACTTTAAACAAGTATATGAGGACAGATGACCAGCCTGAAATGACTTGAAATTGTTTAAGAACTACATCAATGAAGCTGTGAAGAATGGTGATAAGCTTAATGGTGAAATGAAGTCTGATCCGTTCAAAAGTTGATACAACTACAATTTTAACACCATTTAAAACTGTATGTATTGAGTGTTTGAGTATTACGAAGTAGCAAAAGAATTATTTGCTAAAAATGATCCAATCTTTTGAGAGAATAGCTGTGCTTCAATTGACGACCTTCTTCAAAAGATTTTGTCTGATAAAACAGTCTTCCAGGAAACTAAAACTTTTAGAGTTATCAAATACGAAAAAGATGATTCTGACAGATCAAGATACTTCTTTCAGTCATTGGATGAATAAAGGGAATCCAAGAGGCTCAAAAGTGCATTCAACAGATTAGACTTGAGGAGCTCAGACATCCAAAATCGATCAAATTCAGTGTTGGAAAAATTTAGATCTCAAATGTGAAAGATTAAATCCTTTATTGGCAAAACCAATGAATGATACATTGGCGTCATGTGAGACTGCACTTACTAAACACTATGATGTTTATTGAACTGGTCCACCAAGAGCCGCTTTAAAGGTTACAGAGGAGTTAATTGTCGAGTTATAGCAAGCTGATTTTAACACAAATGAATTCTTCACAGGCGATTTTGAAGACAGTATCACTGATTGAAACTAGAGGATGTCCTTTTTTAGCTTCGACTGAAACTGTTATATGAAATTGGACAAAGAGGTATTGAAATCAGAACAATCATTCGAGTAAGCATAACAAGTACTTGGCGACTTGGAAAATAGCTTCTGTTTATATTACCATATCCTGACTAGACTTATAGCTATGATCTAGTTGTATCTATATGTGATAGATACACTTGATTTTTTTTGAGAGTAGATTTTTATTTGTAACTTGTCAGAAATTGGATACTATGCAATGATATGTTCTAGTTATGCAATGTTGGGAAATATTAAATATCTTGCAGGATATTACATTGTCAACATCCTGCAATTATAAGCAAGGTTAGCGCCCGTTCTTCAGTGTAAAGTGTAATATGACAGAACAATTTGAGGCTTAAGGTGTTGGACACAAGCCAATTATCTACGTATAACATTTGAGAATAGTTTTAATGTCGAGTCACTAAGTGGTAGTCAAAGACACTAGACCAGTATTCTGAAAAATACAGAGAGCCCTTGTTACTTGTAGTATAGATGTCGCTTACGCTGAATAACATTCAGAGTCGCCGTAGAAGAATGAAAGGAATACAGATGGATTGTGTAAAACAGTACGAAGTATTGGTATTTACAATGTTCATTGATGCTTCTATTTTTTATTCCAAATGAAGAAAGAACCTCAATCGGGCAAGGCATTTTCAAAATCCTCAAAGCTAACCACAAGCACTTTTGCTAATTTGCTCGATAGGTCTCAGGAGTCAGGTCTGGCAATATTATGGTGGCACCTCATATATCTCATACAAAATTGATCACGATTCAGGCTATGGGTTACTTGACCGGTGAGTGATGCATACTTTCAGTAGGTCAACTTTAGTCAAACATGATGATGCATATATTGGATCAAAAATTGACAATATTTAGTTTTCTTGATCAGAAAAATTTCTTTATTTCATGAACACTCTCAGTACTTACAATTCAGCTTATGCAATATGTTTACAGAGAAGTGTTGGTTCGGTACTTGTGCCTTACTTCTTTTTTGATTTGTTTAGATTGTTATTGCTTACAATTGATCAGGTGGTGGATTCTGGCCAACTTCAACCCAGAATTGCATAACTTTACATCTCCTACGCTCTTACAATCGAAATTGAGGTTTGATTTTTCTTCATGCTTCCCTTACCTGATAGTCCATACTTTTGGCTGTAATCTGTAATCGAAGGATCTAATTTATAGTATAATACTTGAAGTGTCAAAAGTACCCGTATCTATTGAGATCAAAATTACCTTTCAATAATCGATTGTGGCTAAAGCGGAGGTAGCAAATTAAAGGATCAGTAATTATTTTATAGGTATACTTAGTTCTTGAGTAAGTTTAAAAGTGTATGCTCTTGAATTCGTAATCGGGGCAACCTGTCCTGATCAAACCGATGTGAAGGGCTTTTTGATTTCACAGTTTTGGGTACTCATCAATAATTCTTTGAAATTGGCAAAAGACGTTTCAAGATACGCAAAAACTTCTTTATACACCTCGGTTCTGATCCACTAAGAATCAAAATTCTCAAATATGCGATCTTCTGTGTAATACATCCGTCCACCTCCATCCCGTTCCAAATGAGCAACATTTTGTGTAGAGTTGGTATGGCTATTTTCACTTCAAGAGTCCTATACTATGGTTAAATGAACCTTTTATTCTATAAGTCACAACTGATGCTCATCAACCATTGCTTGACAGTATCATTTAATTATGTATAATGCTGATACTGACGAACATGACATGCTCAATATGCCAGATCTAAGTTGATATAAGCTGGTGTACACAGTACTTCGATAATGGAGTACGTTAAATCTTTACAATAAGATAGCTGTGTGTATGTATATCGCTCGACCCTTTTCACACTTCAGAGGGTTGAGGCTCGTTCACAGGAAAAATAAAAATGCCGTTAGAAACAGAATGAACAAATTCAAATCTGAAAGCGGACTGTTATGTCTCAACCTTAGATCAAATCCCGAGGGATATGTGTACTATTAAAATTTCATTTGAATTAACCATTATTGTGTCAATTTCGAACATTTGAGCTAGCGTACTGCTTCATGATGTTTCTCCTCTTGAATGAAATTAGTCAGTAGTTTTGTAGTTTCTCCATTTGAAATTTCAATCAACTAATAAATGAAGATCAGTCAAGTAGTGTACTATCAATTTCTTGACATTCAAACTGCTAAAAAGTTTATTGGAAAGACGTCCATGATCGACTATAGTTGAAGCAGCGGTACTAGTGCCTTTTATTCCAGTAGATCATAGGACCACGGATAATCTGTGGATTTTGGAGCTTGTAGTATATTGGATCTACCGTATTTAGGTTACACTACTAATTACTGTCCAGTTGTGCGCACAATAACGTACATATGGTGGTTCAAAACTAAAGTCTTGATTTCCTGTTATGTACAATTTTGCAATTTGCACAATTTGCACAATTTGCACATATTGGTGCAAGTGAAATGTAGTACCTCTACGATCAGTGTTCTTATCTTCTGAAAATCAAAATATAGTCAACTAATACTTCATGATAGAACTTTGTAATTAGAAGAAGTACAGTCGATTTTAGTGAGTTCTAATCTGCAACTTGTATAATCTTGCGAATCGAGAATCTTTGAGGAATCTGGTGTCAAAAAGTGAAACACCAAGTACGTATTTTGTCTATCTATTCTTATTATTGATGATCTAAACTTTAAAAGTTTAAATGAGTTGGATCCAGGACATATTTCCGTGTTTTCATTTTATATGTACCTGGAATGCAAAGCATTATTGAATTGATCCGGTGATATATGTGATCGGTGATAACTGACAATTGGGTGCTTTGCAAATTGCAGCTCACGAATTTGTTAAATGGCTAGATGCTTGATTCAGCTCGTAAATTTGCCAAATTTCACCATATACGTCTTAGGACTTAAAATGGTATGCTTGATGCAGACAAGGGTTTCATTGTGAAAATGCTGATCTTGTTTTTAAAGTATATGAAACTAATATAAATTATACGCTATCGTTGTATGTCAAGTTTTAATACGCAGTCATAATTGTAAATGAACTGTTATAGTGCATAACATCAACTGTAAATATCATCTATTAGTTTGGAATTTGACAGCTAAGAAAATTCAGTAGTGGGTCAACACTGAAATGGTTCGTTGAACGGATTTGTCTTCAATAGGAAACGAAGGTCAAGTTATGATCGTACTACGTAAAACGGTTTACTGTTTACAAGTATCAAGTCTACTGTCCACTCAGCACTGTAAATTGTAATATGGCATTCAAGTCAAGATCATAAATCTCAAATATGCCTCGGTTGTTTCTAAAATACGCTAGAAACGATGTCAAAACATGCTGATAGTTTGGAAATTCGTAAAAGATAGATACAGTGCGTTTAGGACTGGTATTTTTGGGCATTATTCAAGATTAACCTTTGAGGACTCGAGATTCAATGAGATTTTGCAATTTACAAACCAATCAAGTTTGTGTATCTTACTGCTGAACTAATTTTCAAACTCATGCCAGGGAAAAATCTGCATAGTTGAACATTTCCTTTACCTAAAGTTTTAAGGTTCTAAAGTAGCCAATTCTGACAACAATTGTCACATAGACAATAGACAATAACAATAAGTTAAAGGGTCGAACAGAATGAAGTTATTACCTCTGGATCTTAAGCAGGACTCTGACCTTTACTTCGTGAGATCAGATTGGAATTAAAATCGATACCAATATCTTGAATCTTAATTCATACTTGTTTGGAGTGTGTACAATAACGCAATCATAGACACTCATGACTCATGAACCAACTACAAGAAGATAAGGTTAATGTAGAACTTAAAATTCCGAATCCCGAGTTGCTGAATGTCACAACTTGTTAGTTTGCAATTCTCGCAGGTTATCGCATCTTTACTATGCTGGTAACTCTTTAATACATTTTCATTTCAATTGCTATAATATTGCTGAATCTGTAAGATGGTGAGTCTTTCAACCCATTTCATTGTTGCATTGCACGATATGAGGTCTAGAACCAAGTAGCAAGACGGCAAATTGCGACTCCTAAGACGAGACATGCGTCCTTACTAAAATTCAATATTGAGTACATTTTCTATAAATACTGATATCTCAAATCTCAGCCATCAATCACTTTGAATCTGTAACAGCATAACATAATCTTAGTCAAGAACAAGACGGACGGCTGAATCGAATCAGTATCTGGCACGAACTGTCACAACAGCAGCCAGACTCTTTGTGTACAGATGACAAAAAAGGTCCAATGGGGATTTCGAGAAAATTTAGAGTGTGGATGTTTGTATCCGAGTAGATAAGATGAGGTCATCTGGTGTATCTTGACAACGCTTTTTGCTGACACTTTCCAAGGTTATGAGAGGAGGATTCCGACACTCCACGAAGGCTCACAGTTTTCTTCCACTAGGCCTGAAGGTCGCTTTATAAGGATGTCCATAGATTGCTTCACTATATACCCATCACACTCTGTTTTATGACCCTCCTTTCTTCTAGCAACACCTACTTTGGCTTTCCTTACCATGCCCACAAGGTCTCCCACCTTACGCTAGACAGAGCGAGCCTCTCAGCAACGTCCCGCCTACGGTCTCACGCCCACCGCCTAGCCAGTCTGTCAGATTGACACAAAAGTGTGACCGCTGCCCGCACTTACATAAGCTCCTATGTCAGTAATCAATCACTTAAATGAGAAGCTTCTTCTATCGGATGATTGGAACAAGGATTTATATAAACTGGTGGTATTCTAGTCCCTCGAATTACTCCTCCATTTCATCCTCAATACACAACTGAAATGACAACTTATCAATACCAATCACAGGTCAAAAAGCTTCCAATTCCTGAGCTTCAGCATACATGTGACAAATATCTAGAAGTTTTAAAACCACTACAAACTGAAGATGAGCACAAAAACACTGAAATTGCAACCAAACAATTTCTTAACGGAATAGGTCCTGTTTTAGATCAACAATTAAGAGATTATGCTAAAACTAGAGACTCTTACATTGAACAGTTCTGGCATGACTCCTATTTGAACTACGACTCTCCTGTCGTTTTGAACTTGAATCCATTCTTCTTGTTAGAAGATGATCCAACTCCAATTAACAACACACAAATCAAAAGAGCAACTACTTTGACTCAATCCTCTTTGAACTTCGTCAGAGCTTTGAGAAGAGAAGAATTACCTCCTGATGTCATTAAAGGTACTCCTCTATGTATGGACCAATATAAAACCATGTTTGGTTCTGCTAGAATTCCAACGCAATCAGGTTGTGTCATGCAAAGTGACCCTTCTTCCCATCATATCATTGTCTTATCAAGATCACAATTTTACTGGTTTGATGTGTTAGATAGAAACAATGATTTGATTTTAACAGATGATGAATTAGCAATCAATTTTGAATCAATCTTAAATGATTCTGCAAAATCAACACCTTCTGAAATTGCAAGATCTTCATTTGGTGTTTTGACTACTGAAAATCGTAAGAACTGGGCTCATTTAAGAAGTAATTTGATAAATGATCCAATCAATTACAAAATCTTGAAAATCATTGATACTGCTTTATTCGTCGTTGTTTTAGATGATATTGAATTAGATACTTTGAATGATTTATCCAAAAATATGCTTTGTGGTTTATCCATCTTAGATAAGGGTGTTCAAGTCGGTACTTGTACCAACAGATGGTATGATAAATTACAATTAATCATTACTAAAAATGCCAAAGCAGGTATCAATTTTGAACATACTGGTGTTGATGGCCATACCGTTTTAAGATTCTGTTCTGATATTTATACTGATTCAATTTTAAAATTTGCTAAGGCAATTAATCCAAACTCTCCATCTATTTGGAAAACTCAATCTCCAATCATTACCAACAAAGATAGTCTTGATACCAATGTCATTACAATTCCAAGAAAATTAGAATGGAATTTGACTTCTGATTTATCATTAGCTTTAAGATTTGGTGAAACTAGATTATCTGATTTAATTTCTCAAAACGAGTTCTCAGTTTTAGAATTCAGTGGTTATGGTTCTGAGGGTATTAAAAAACTAAAATGTTCCCCAGATGCTTTCATTCAAATGGCGTTCCAAGCTGCTTATTATTCATTATACGGTAAAGTCGAATGTACTTATGAACCTGCAATGACTAAACAATTCTTACATGGTAGAACTGAAGCCATTAGAACTGTTTCTTTAGAATCAAATTTATTCGTTAGAAGATTTTTCGAAGATGTTTCAGGTGTTGAAAAATTGGATTTATTAAGAAAAGCATGTACCAAACATTCTAAAACCACAAGAGATTGCTGTCAAGGTTTAGGTCAAGATCGTCATTTATATGCTTTGTTCAACATTTGGAAGCGTTATGTTGTTGATCAAGAACCTCGTTCTGATAATGAATCCGATGATGGTTCTTCTGATTCCACAATTGGTAATGATCAAAGAATCCCTGATAAATTTAATGCTAAAGAAATCCCATCAATTTTCGTTGATAATGGTTGGGATAAGTTGAACAATTCAATCATTTCAACTTCTAATTGTGGTAACCCATCTTTAAGAGTTTTCGGTTTTGGTCCAGTCACTTCAAATGGGTTTGGTATTGCTTATATCATTAAAGAAAACTCTTTAACTGTTTGTGTTTGTTCAAAACATCGTCAAACTCAAAGATTTACTGATACTTTGAAGAAATATTTCGAAGAAGTATACAGAATCCATGAAGAAGAAGTTGAAAACGCAAAGAATAAAGAAGCTGAAAGAGCTGAAAGAGGTAGATTACACCATGCTAGATCTGGTAACTTGAACTACTTATTAGGTGGTTATGGTTATTTCGACTTGGAAGATGATGAAATTAAATCAAGAGGTAATTCTCCAGATAGAGTATCATCATTAAGAGGAAGCAGTTTCAGTATTAAACAACTAAGTGAAAAATTGAGATTGGCTGAATATTAGAGAAAATTTGAGGTTTTATGATGTTATGAGTGTTTTGGATTTATTTATTATATATTCTGTGAATTTTAATGGCGTTTGATACGTTAATTATTTGATATTTATTTTTGTTTATAGTTCTTATTTAAATATTTATTACGTATAGTACTTGTTATTGCATATCAATAATCAAAATGACTAGAACCGTATGATATTATGATCACCTTCTTTCTTGTTCTTTTTACATGATGTAACATTAGCAGACCGGTGCTACTTAGATCTCAATAAAAACACATACATTAATTACAACTGTCTATTATACAAAGTCCAACTGAACTATATACCCAAGAGATGTTAAATATTAACATCTAGAAATAAACCCTTTTTAAAAACTTTCATTACAAAAACATAACCATTGATTGATTTGCTTAGATTAATAAGAAAGCAACACCAGCAACAGCTAAACCAGCTTGTAATTGGTTAGCAGAACCTTCGTATTGTTGGATACTGTGAGTAGTGGCGTTAGAGTTGTAAGTGGTGAAAAGAGTTGGAGTAGTGGTGATATCAGTGGAAGCTTTGGTGGAGATGGTAACAGTTGGAGTGGTAGTAACATCAACGTAAGTGATTTCATCACTTGAGGAAGTGGAAGCTTTACGTGTGGTTAAAGTAATAATTTCTTCTTCAGCAGTAGAAGTGACGACGGTAGTGGCAATGGCGACTGAAGTGGTTAAAGTGGTGGTGACTTCAGTACAGGTGTGTGATTCACAAGAAGTAATGGTGACTAAAGTGGTGTGGTCGTAAGCAGTAACATCTTTGGTTAAAGTAGTGACAGCAGCGGAAACTAATGAGAATAAGGCTAATGGAGCTAAAGCTTTAACGAATTGCATTTTTAATTATTGATTTGTTATTAAATGAATGGACGTATTTGATAATACTAAAACAAATGTACAGGTTTTAATGAGTCAATAGAAAAGGGAAATGGAAACAAGATAGAAAATTTCAGAGCCCATACGTGACTTTATATACATTTCCATATGAAGAAGTCAATAAGCATCGCGTTTGAATTTCACTGAAGTCACCAGCTTTGAAAGGAACATTACATCTACGTTCATGTGTATGTAGATGATTAACACGAGCTGAGATCCAATAAAAGACTATCAGTTGTTAAGGGACTAAAGTCTGTATTGTTGTGTTTTCATGCAGATTTTCATGCATTATGCAAGTTGAAAGGTTTGGGGTTTTGGACGCGTCTGATTTTTCGTGTCTGTTTTTTGTTTGATGGGGACGCGTGTGTTTTTACAATTAGAGATGTGAAGGGTGTGTTCAGTGAAGGGATAACTGTTCTTAGAGGGTTGCTGTCCTTATAATTCTTACAATATCGAATCACTGGATGTTGGTTGCTGATTCTTTTCTTTTTCAATGTGAATCTGCTCAATTATAGCAACTTCTCAGCTTTGGTAGAAACTCAATAGCTAATAACTATTATACGCGTTTTATCAAAAGGAACACAGAATACACAAATGTACCTCAATACTGAAAATTTTCTTCAAAAGGACCATGAAGTACGAAGCAGCCTAATTTGGGTTCGACTCTGTACTGATCGAGACCTTTGGGTTTCCTTTTTTATCTCACTCGCATGTGCTTCGAACTGGAAGGGGTTGAATTGTTTCAAAATCAGTACGCCTGGAACTACTTTTCAGATTCAAGATCTCATTCACTTATTTCATTGGTGACTGTACCAATACATTGTTCGGTTGAGATTCCACAGGTGAGGAAGTTCTGCTCGAGATCTTACAAATTATGATCATGTAGTTCAGATAGTGCTCATCATTAGCAAATCCATTAAGTGTTTATATAGAATAGCACATAATCTTTGGCAATCGTTCAACGGAGTTCACTTGGGATATTTCCAGTACATAACCAACCTATTGGCTGCTTGGAATTCTTCTCACGGTCAATATACCTGTAATCTTCCAATAATCTAATACAATATTCAATGGTATAGCCTTTATTTAAACCTTTTTCAATTGCATGATAGATACCTTTTCTTCTATTGAACTTTTTCGAAATCGCAGGATCTCTTCTCCAACCTGTTCTATACTCTAACTCCAACGATTTAATAGAAGGTTGACCATTCAGTCCAATCGAATACTCCTTCCAAACTTCTTCAACTGAACTAGGTGCTTTAATGAACGAGTATTCTTTATCGTAAAACTTCCGACGTTTGGAAACCTCACCGAGATCTGTTGATGGGTTTGTAGTGTCTGATCTTCTCTGTAATGAATTATACTCATTAGAAGACATGATTGGGATGATTGGAATATGTTTTGCTGGAGCGTAACCTAAGGCATCATCAAGAATCGAACTGTGATCATCTTGTTGTTTTCTCTTGTTCTTGCGCTGTTTGTTAGCTTGATCTGGTTGGTGATCTCTTAGTGAAGAGGCAGGTAGCGTTTGATTCGATCCTGCTCGCTGTTGCTGTTGTATATGATGTAGTTGTTGAGCTTGAGCTTGAGCTTGGGCCTGCTGTTGCTGAACTTGTTGTTGCTGTTGTTGTACTTGTTGTGCACGATGACTCTGCTGATCTTGCTGTTGATTATGGTGATGTTGTGGAGCAAATGGCTGTTGAAGTGCCTGTTGTTGTTGTTGTTGCAATTGTTGGATCTGTTGGTTGTGAAGAACTTGTGGATGTGGGTTCGGTTGCAAAGAAGGAGACAGCAATTGGTCTGAAGCGCCTAAGCGCGAACTCAATAGAGATGTATTGTTGTTTGCATTGGATGCATTGTCCCCGTTGGCAGTATTACTAGTGTTATTACTGTTTGGGTTCTGAGTTGTTGATGAGTTCAAGGTGATCGAGTTGATCAGGGAAGCATCGGAAGTGCTACTTCCCGCAAGGCCATTCAAAGCAGCGTATTCGTTGATGTCCAGATTGACGATGTTGTTGACCCTTTCTAGCACCAGAGTTTCTCTTTGCTCCTCGTACAGTCTGTTCTCTTTGAATACGTCCAGGAACAGTGAGGCTAAGCTGGTTATTTGGGACTGGTGTTTAGCCTGTTCCAATTGGAGGTTTTTGTGGTTGAACTGGAAATCATTTTGCAGAATGTAGATGTGGTTCTCGTAGACTTTGAGCTGGTTCTCGAGGTTCTTGACCTGTTCTTTGAGATGCTTGATCTCGTCCAAGTTCATGTTGTCTTTGTCTTTGTCCCTTTGTCTGTCTTTAATTTAGTTTAAAACTTTGTTGACAATTCAGGAGTTTTCTGGCTGAGGTGGCCGAACCGGAAGACATTTTTTTTCACCCTTCAAACAGTTTCTGGTGTGAAAGTTGGGAGTTTTACTGAGTGTATGTTGGTGTTTATTGAGTTCCCATTGCTGTGTGTTCTGAAGGGAGTTTTGATACTGTATTTAGTTATCACAGGTTTCGAGTATATCCCGTTTCTAATTATCTCTCTTACAAGGCTAAGATATGTCTTTGTGTCAATAGAACTAAGCAAGCTTTCTTTAGATGGACAGACATCAGACAAAGGACAGACATGAAAAATTGGAATGAGTCCAAAATGGCAATGAACTTTAGAAGTTCTATTAGAATTGTACTTAGTTGATCCATTCCATGTCTTGTCGGATGTCTACAGTCTAGTCTAGATCACCATCAGATTTCTATTTTGTCTACAATTGAAACGTCAGTGCAAGATTTTGATTAAAAAGTAACTATGTGTAATGTTCAACGTTGATAAGGATGGAAGCCACCATTGTTTCTTGAGTATCCCCCTCTTCCTCTTCCATGTCTTCCTCCTCTGTATCCTCCACCTCTTGGACCTCTTGGTGCATTAATCGGTGGTGTACCTTGTTGTTGTGGTGGAGGTGGTGGAACACTATCTGGTACAGTTCCAGCTTGACCAGGTTGTTGCTGCTGCTGCATTTGTAACTGCTGTGCGTACTGTGCAAATTGTGCAGCTTGACCACCTTGTTGCTGTAGTGTAGCCCAATACTGTTGCATGTTCTTGTAATATTCATTCATAGCTTCTGGTGTAACACCATAGTAGTTTGGTTGAACAGCAGAAGCATCACCAGCACCAGCACCAGCAAATCCTGCGTTAGGGAAATTACCACCTTGGTTATTTCTATTTTGACTTCTTTGGCCGTAACCTTGTTGTAAATAACGTTGTTGTTGAGCAGCCAGATGATTTTGTTGTTGTTGTGGTCCTCTTGGTTCAGCTTTTTTAACTTCAATTTGTTTACCGTTGAAATCTAGATATTTGTCTTTACACACTCTATCAACAGCTTCAGCAGAATCGTATGTAACAAAACCGAAACCTCTTGATTTACCAGTGTCTTTATCCAACATCAATTGAGCATCAATAATTGTACCAAATTGAGAGAAAAACGCTTCATATTCGTGAGGACGAACTTCTGGTGCAATACCACCAACGAAAATTTTACCTGTTTTATCTTGTTCTTCTCTTGGAATAGATCTTTTTGGATCAATGACTTTACCATCTAAAACGTGTTGAGTCTTTAAAACTTCTTGAACTGATTTCTTATCAGCAAATGTCAAGAAACCAAAACCTCTGGATCTACCGGTGGAAGCTTCTCTCATAATTGTATGTTCGACAACTTCACCGTATTGTGAAAAGTATTCCTTCAATCTATCTTCATCAGTATCCCAATCTAGGCCACCAATGAACATTTTACCACGTTCGCCACTCAAATCTGCTTTACGTCCAGTTTCTGATTGAGCAGAGATGGATTGCGCAGTTGTAGGTGGGTTTTGTGATTGAGTAGAGTTTTCGTTGTTATTATCATTTTTGGTTGTATTTGAAGCAGAGGTTATATCGTTCGAAGCTTCCTCAGTTGCGGGACTCTCAGAATTGGACTCCTTTTTTTCCTCACTTGGTTCTTCTTCGGTTTTAGTGTCATCTACTTTATCCTCAGTTATTGGATCTGTAGTAGTTGTAGCTGTATTGGTTTCTTCCTTGACTTGATCATCATCGTAGATGTCGTCAAAAAGAGCTTCTTCGTTATCTGACAAGGACATAGTGGGGAAAAAACAGTATTAATATCTATTACTATAGAAATAGTATATAAGTATAAAGGTGAATATATACAATTGGACCAGTATTAAACCTTTTGGCAACTTGGGTGAGTTGTTTAGTGGCACAAGTTCAATTGAACACCTTGAAGTTTTTTTAACGAGAACCAGAACGTGAAAGTGTCACCCTGTTTTCTGTTAGTACAGGCTTCATTGCTTTCCCTTTTCGGACGTCAGCTCTGGAAAATTTATTTATCTGCGATGAGCTGAAATAGAAGACAAATATACTTCAATATTTATTTACTGTATAGTGATCGTTGAGGGATAATGGGTCAAGAATACATTGTGTTTCTTGCACAGCAGCACCCTACTTTCCGTTTGGCTGAGCTGGATGCTTTGGCAGACTTGAATGGGATCAAAGTTGATCTGTCTGGTCATGATGAGTCTATACCTTTCATGATTGTTACTTTAGAAGATGAAACAAAGGCCAAAAAATGGCTAGAAAGAGCTATTTTATCAAGAGGTATCTATGAACTCTGGGGTATTGGTGAAACAGAAGAAGAACTACATGAAGATGTCAAGACAAGGTCAAGTCATAGATTTGGGCAGTATAAGGACTGTTCTTTCAAATTTGATGTCATTGGTTATCAAGGTAAAAAATCCAATAAAGAAAAGATAGCAATGATTGAAAGATTCTCATATGTTGATTTCCAAGGCAAAATTAAGATGAAAAACCCTGATGAGACATTCACTATTTTAGAGCATTACGTTCCACCAAATGAACACGATATTGCATCAACACCAATCAAATACTATTTCGGAAGAGAAATTCGTTTGAGTGCAAGAAGTCAAGGTGCTGTTGAAAAATACGATTTGAAGAAAAGAAGTTATATTGGTACGACTACTTTTGAAGCTGAACTATCGTTGGTTTCTTGTAATTTGGCTCAAGTTAACATAGGTCATATTATGTATGATCCGTTTGCAGGAACTGGTTCATTTTTAGTAGCTGGTGGATTTTTTGGTGCCTTGACAGTAGGTTCTGATATTGATGGAAGACTAATCAAAGGGAAAGGAAAGAATACAATTGCAGCTAACTTTAAACAATATGGTACATCGTTAAATTTCTTAGATGTTATGACGATGGATTTCACACATAATGCATTGAGAGATGGATTACCCATAGATTCAATAGTTTGTGATCCTCCATACGGTATCAGAGAAGGTTTGAAGGTGTTGGGTGCTAAAAATCCAGAAAGATTTGAAGGGAAAGAAAAAGTTGAAATTGATGGTGTTAAAGCATGGCTGAAAAAAGATTATATCCCAACAAAGAAGCCATATTCATTGGATAATTTACTATATGATCTATTGGAATTTGCAAGTGAGAGGTTACCAATAGGAGGAAGATTGGCGTTCTGGATGCCTACTGCAAATGACAATTTTGTTCCAACGATTATCCCACAACATAGAAATTTGGAATTGAAGTATCATTTAAACCAAGAATTTAATAAATGGTCAAGAAGATTATTGGTTTATATCAACCATGGTGATGGTTATAATGGTCAAGATAACAGAGCTGCTACTTCATTACCTGAATTTAGGGAAAAATATTTCAGAGCTAATAGAAGAAAAACTCCAACTCCAATTTCAACTCCTGAATCACAACCTCAACAATAAGAAAGTAACGAATAGAATGTAATTATAAATACACAAAAAAAGTAAAATAATTTCATAGATTCTAACTATATTTATACTAGCCCTATAACTCCCGAGATTAAAAAAAATGGTATGAAATGAAAAATGTGTTTAATATGCAATAAATAAGAGTGTTTGTAATAAAAGCAAAAGCAAAGGTGTTAAAAAAATATTATGAAAATAGTTTTTAAGATCATTAAATTAAAATTAATTCATTAAAAGAGTTCTTCAAAACAATTAAATAGCCAAACAGCCAAACAGCCAAACAGCCAAACAGCCAAACAGCCAAACCTGTGAGTACTAAGTGTAAAATTTCAAGATTTTCAATAAGAGCAACAATTAGAACGTTGTTGTTCCCTTGCAATAGACAAGTCAATGCTTTTCTTATTTCTCAATCTTTTTTCATCAAAATAACACCTATTTTCCACTAAATCTTTGATTATTCTATCGAATAAACCATATACTAGTGTGTTGTATTTGGCACTCACTTCAAAGACCGCACTAATTTTGAACTTTGAGTAATTCTTCTTTACAAAAGCCAATAATTTTTTAATATCTTCACTTGCAATGACTTTTCCATCTTGATCCAGTTTATTCCCAACAATGTAAAAAATAGTTCTATCTAAATCACAATTGTCATAACATTCTTGAATCCAATGATACAACCCATCAAATGAGGATCTGTCGGTAACATCATACGTCAAGAGAACCCCATTAGTTCCTTTGTATAGCGAGGGTATGACATTTCTGTACCTCTCTTGCCCTGCAGTATCCCATATGACTGTTTTAAAATAACTACCATCAACATTAACGACTTTCACTTTTAAATCTACCCCAACCGTTGTCTTAATATTTCTTTCATCAAAGATATCATCGCAGTAATTAAGAATGAGGGCAGATTTTCCAACTCCAGCATCTCCTATAAGTAGTAGCTTTATCACCGATGAGGTCTTTATATGTGCCACGTAGTCAGGATGATGTTGCACTAGACTAATAGGCTCACTAGTTTCACTGATGGATTTCTTAGACGCAGCCAGTTGCTGATTGATGTTGAAGTTTGAATGGAACGTGGAGTTTATAGGGATAATGGGACTGCCACCGCCAGCAAGTATGAACGACCTTCTCTTTTCCGTTTTAGACGTCATTTCAAAAATGAAGCTCTTAGTGCCTCTTTACCAAACTGTGGAAAAAACGAATGAATTATGTTATGATAAGAGTCCTGAAGTCAATGTGGGAAGAATCACTATCTCAGTGGATAGAAGGAAACAGTCTAAAAAATTTGATAAATGATGTGCTCAAAATAGTGCCCAATTAAGTGGATGTAATGAAATTATGAGGAGAATTGAGAGGCCTTCTTGCTTATTGGCTTGTTTGTTGATGCAAATTTCACAAACAAAAAAGTCGTATAATGAAGGTCGGAAGTTGATTAGGGCATGTGACTTACGGTCGGAACTATCTTAAAGGTCTTAATATTGATTGTTATTATCATACAGAGTAGAAACCTGTATGGACTAAGTTCTGGCCACCAATGTTGTGCCATATATTCTTGCACAATTGAAAGTTAGCTTTTTCCAGTTTTCTGAATATTTCACACTCACTGATTGGTTCTCTAAACTTGTGAGACAAGAGGACTTTTGTGTGGAGATTTTTCGTCTCTCTTTTTAGAATTTTGATCAGAGCATCATAATATAATGGATTGTATGTGCAGTCTGTGATTATTATAAGATCCCAAGTCTTATTTGTTTTGGTCTCCGATTCCCAGTCTAGTTCACTAAATGTGACTTTCTCACTTACATTGTTGAAATTTATGTTCTTCACGCAAACCTCTTGTGAATCTTCTAAATCAGTGGCAAGAATCTCAGCATTTGGAAAAATTTTACTAATTTGAATAGATACCAAGCCAATCCCTGTTCCAAGTTCTAAGATGTTTAATTTCTTTGAAACTGTTTCATCGTCATAATCAAGAAAGTCCAACAACTTTTTCTTTGACAGTTCACTAACTAGAATTCCAGCATCCCATAAATGACGTGCGATACTTCCCGATAACTCTTCAAATAGTATTGTATCTGATATTAGTCTTTTTGATATTCGTTCAGTTTTAATAGGTAAACTATCCAATGTTTGTGGAATTTGGATCAAATCACTAATTGTATCATAAAATTTTGTATCATTCAGGTTATATTCGTAGGACCCTCTGCTATCACTAAACAAAGTCATCGATTCGTCAATTATAGCTTTCTTTAGTTCCTTTGTTGTGGTTTTCTCGAAATTCAACTGATCTTTGACAGGTTGTGATTCATCAAACGATATCTGCACTGAGACATAATCACCTGCCACCACATCGCTCAATTTCATCAAAATTTGGAAATCGAGTGCTCTTCTACCAGCTGTCCAAGTTATCTGAGATCGGCTCAACAGTTTTGCTCTTTTAACAGCTTTGATATCTGGGGTCTCTTGAACTTTGACGGCAATATTCAAAAGAGCGTCACCATAAAAGAACTGTTCACCTAGATCATTCGCAACGGTCAATGTGGATGAGAGTTCATAAACTGGATCATTTGGTTTAGGTTTGTATCTGTGACTAGTGCAGACTTTCTTGTTTTTTGATAATGTCAACGGCTTGAGGAATTTTATTTGAAACATTTGTCTATAAAAGAGCCATACAAATTTGTGAAAACTCTTGTTATTCCTTATTTATTTTAAAGGGTACTCCTTTCAAAGATTTTTCAATGTTCTTTTCACAAGTTTCGAATTTCAAACCTGTTCAAGTTCCATAATTCGATGGAAGCATATTTGAATTTTTCTTACTAGAAAACAAAAAATCTGAAAATATCTGCACTTGCCAAAATTTGATGAGGTTTACAAAGTTACAAAGAAATAAACCGCTGCTTCTGTTCTCTTGAGACCACAAGACCGTTTACACAGCACTTTTCGCCTTTACTTTTGCAGTTTTAATGATCAAAGTTCAGCAACTCACCAAATAAATAGGATTTATAGAAAGTTACTGTAACCAATGTAATTTCGTACTTTTGCTATACTATTGTATCTCATCATCAAATTTTTTTCCCCAAAATAATTTCTATACAAAAAAATTTCTCTAGCAGTTTACTTCTTACTATCTTCGATGAACTCAATCGAAACCCCACTTTTTTCATCAATCTTGAACGTTATTAAGTGGGTGGAACACTGAAGATGTGATGGAAAATCATTATTCCAGTACAACTTTGCTTGGACAGAACAAAAAATCCAAACATGAGAAAGACTCAAAACTGAAGGCCCAGACTTTAGAATAGGCTGATCTGGGTTTTTCAATTTGTGATAGTGAATTCACTCTTAATTGAGAATTCTGATTGATGTGGTACATTAGTGGTCTCATGAGTACCCCATTTTTTAGTAATGTAATTGTTTAGTCTATATCAATGACTCAATGACTCTTAAGTAATAACAAGTACAAGGAATGAAACGATGTAGCAGCTAGAAATTTACTATAGCTCAAAATACTGATGAAATATGAATCATAAATGATGGAATCTACAATGGTAATGTTGAAAGGTATGTGATGTGATTTCTGCAATCTTAACTTGAAAATAACATTTGCATTCATCTATCATGATTCTAGTACTTGAGCGATAAATCTAAACACAGACCCCAGACCCTATCTGAATCTATTTAAAATAAATAGTACCTTGTGCTGTTCAGGAATAGATTCTTTCAGAGTATAAATAGTCTCTATTGTGCTTATCGGAAATTCGGAACAAATAAAAGGAGATTTTCCGTATTGTGTGGAGCATACCGGAAAAACCATAGCGTGAGATTACCATGGAAAATGGACGCACAAGAAGATAACAGGAGAAAAAGTAAAAAAACCATCATTATATTAAGTACGATGTGACTATATATTATATTACAAAGCTTCTCTAAGACGTATTAATTATTGCTTCTTGTTACAAACTGACATTAAATCCATCTAAATCCGTAAATCGCAGGAAAATTTTTCCCAAAAAAAATCGGATTTTCTATCCTTCTTTTTTCCACTTTTTTTTATTGTTCTTTTTTTTCTTTAAATTCAACCATCTGACTATTCTTTCTAGTAGCAACCACAGACAACCAAACTAGCACACACTCGACCCTAGACAGCAAGAGCCCGCCAGTATTCTACACTTCCACTGAGCACGTTTACATTCGACATATTACTAGGAGGGAGAAACAGGAGCCATGTATCTTTCCCCAGCGCATCATCTCAACTCCCAGACCCCAAAGGAGTATACAAACAGGGCCAGGGATGAAATTACTAGAAAGTTAAATCTACCAACGACTAATTTAAGACATGGGTCATCATCGTTAAAGATCGTCACCAACGCTTCAGATACTTCGTTAAACAAAGTTAAATCAAATGATTCAATAATTTCTCAAAGTTCAAATCACAGCAACAAAACAACTAAGAAACTATTTGGTTTTGGTAACAAACTAAGGAATATCACTTCAAGTCAGTCATCTTTAAAAGAACAATTCCATAACTCAACAAGAGCATCCACTTCATCTAATATGATGCAAGAGGATGATATTGAAATGTCTGATACAGATACAACTAATTCTATAAATATGGAACCACTTAGCGACTTACAACCACTGCAATCTGTGCCTTCAATAGCATCAAGTGGTTCAGCATTTTCCACTTTATCCTACCAATCGACTCAGCCATCTACTCAATCCAATTATTCTTTAAACGATTCACTATTTTCAAATCAAAAGTCATTACATACCCAATACACCAACGTTTCTGAATTCACATATCCTCATCAAATACCCACACATTTACAACTATCACCACAAAAACTAATACTGACGTTGCAGCAAGCACTACCGACAAATTTCAGTGATATGTATTCACCAGAATTGTTAGCTGATCCTAATCTTTTGATAGAAGGTCGTCCAATGTTTACTAAACGTGATTTATTAGATTGGAATCTAAACGACATAAGGTCTCTATTGATCATCGAAAGACTGAGACCAGAATGGGGAAACCAACTTCCTATGATTGTTCCATCTTCGAATCATGATTTCAAATTTGAATTTTTACCATTGGATGCAGACGATGCAACTATTGTCCAAAGGTTAGTTGGATCAGATATTTATAAAGAAGCCAAGTTTGATAAGAGTTTTAGAACACAGACGGCTAAATACACTTTGAATACAGCAAGAAGAAGACACGAGATGATTCTTAGAGCAAATGGCGTTCCAGAAGGTTATCACAGTTATAGATTATCCAAACCAGAATGGAGAAACATCATTGAAAACTTTCTGTTGAACTTAGCAGTGGAAGCACAATGTCGTTATGATTACAAAAAAGCAATTCATATTCTAAAGAAACAAAGACGTGGTGGTGATGGTAATGATCCAACTTCTCTTATCAAACCAGGAAAATCATCCTTGCTGCGTAAGGCCATTCTTAATGATGTCACGCAGTCACAAAGTGGTATAATTAAATCAACCCCTATCTCATTAACGAAAGAAGATAAAGCTGATGTTTGGACTAATGTTCAAAGTAATGTCTATAAAAGATTGGGCTTGGATTGGGCACCTGACCAAATTTCAACGTGATGCAGAATACTTAATGAATATATTTACTATCTATTCAAAAAATTGTAAATTTTGTTGTATTTTTTATACTTTTTTAAACAGCTTTGTTGATATTTTACTCAACTATTAATCTTTTCTTAATTCTTTCTTCTTTCCTCTTCAGCTGACGTAATTTTGTTTTCATTTTTATTCTTAATTTTTCGACTTGATGTAAAATTTATAAAGCGAACTTATGTCTTCAAATCAACGAAACTAAAAAAACAGCAATGACTGAACAAAGAGAAACCTCAGACGCTGCAGATCTATTGAATTCGCTTTCTATCAACGCCTCCAAGAAAGAGGAACAAGTGAAGGAAACCGCAGAAGTGAAAAAAGAAGAAGTGAAGAAAGAAGAAGTGAAGAAAGAGGAAAAGAAAGAACCTCAAACCAACTTACTCGCATCTTCCTATGAAGTCAAGGTCAAACTTGCAGACTTGCAAGCTGATCCAAACTCTCCTTTATACTCAATCAAGTCCTTTGAAGAATTAGGTCTTTCTGAAGAACTATTAAAGGGTTTATATGCTATGAAATATCAAAAACCATCCAAGATCCAAGAAAAAGCCCTACCTCTATTGATAGCTGATCCTCCAAGAAATATGATTGGTCAATCTCAGTCAGGTACCGGTAAAACAGCCGCATTCTCATTGACTATGTTAAGTAGAGTTGATCCTAATTTAAATGAAGTCCAAGCTGTGTGTCTATCACCAGCAAGAGAATTAGCTAGACAAACTTTAGAAGTTGTTCAAACAATGGGTAAATATACCAAAATTACATCCAAATTAATTGTTCCAAGATCTCTTGAAAGAGACGAAAAGGTTACAGCTCAAGTTATTGTTGGTACCCCAGGTACTTTATTAGATTTAGTTAGAAGAAAACAAGTTAATTTATCCAAAGTTAAAGTTTTCGTTTTAGATGAAGCTGATAATATGTTGGATCAACAAGGGCTCGGTGATCAGTGTTTCAGAGTCAAGAAATTTTTACCAAAGACTACTCAATTGGTTATTTTCAGTGCTACCTTTCCTGTTGAAGTTAAAGAATACTCAGCAAGATTCGTTCCTAATGCCAACGAGTTATCCTTGAAACAAGAAGAATTAAACGTTGATGCTATTAAACAGTTATACATGGATTGTGAAAATGAAAACGATAAATACCGCGTCTTAAGTGAATTATACGGTCTATTGACGATTGGTTCATCAATTATCTTTGTTGCCAAAAAGGAAACAGCCAATATTTTATATAAGAAAATGAAAGATGAAGGTCATGCCATTTCAATTTTACATAGTGATTTAGAGCCAAGTGAGAGAGATAGATTGATTGATGATTTCAGAGAAGGTCGTTCAAAAGTGTTGATTACCACCAATGTTTTAGCCAGAGGTATTGATATTCCTAGTGTTTCAATGGTTGTCAACTACGATATGCCTACAGACAAAAAGGGAAACCCAGATCCATCCACCTATTTACATAGAATTGGCAGAACTGGTAGATTTGGAAGAGTGGGTGTTGCTGTCTCCTTCATCCACGATAAGAAGTCCTATGAACAACTTAAGTACATTAGAGAATACTTTGGTGATATCGAGATGACGATGGTTCCAACAGATGATTGGGATGTTGTCGAAAAGATCGTCAAAAAAGTGTTGAAATGAATTAAATAGAAAGAATTCAATAATAAAATGATATTCCCACTTTAAAGTTTTTGTAGCAATCGGGTAAAAGAGAGTAACTGAAAAACAAAAGTGAGATAAATCTTTCCGCTTTTTACATTTTATAAACAACAACAAAACACTTACAAAAATGGTCGACTCTACTAAAATTCTCAACATCATCATTGGTACGTGTTTCGCCATGCTCAATTCCCTCATTGACGTCTCAATGTGACTGTTTCCTGGACATTCTTGAGTTGAAGTTATCCACAACGTCCATCCTTGACAAAGTGACCAAAATGAGGAGGTTGATGTAATTTACATTGCGATACTAACAATTCACACCAGCTATCATCTTACCACCATTAGCCGTCTTCTTAATGAGAGGTGCTGGTAAAGATTTATTAATCAACATCGTTTTATGTAGTAAGTATTGATGTTTTATTTTGTTTACCTTTTTATGGACTCTAACTAACCAGCAACTATAGTCTTTATCTGGTTCCCAGCTATTTTACACGCTCTTTACATCGCGTTCCAGGATTAATAAAAAGCTTTTCATTTGTTAAAGGAGCAACGTGTCCATGTTGTGTTTACAATCACTCTTTTTCTATCATTTTTATGCTTTAGACCCTTTCTAATTGAGTGACAGTGTTTTTTTACATCTTGCTGTCACATTCTTCAATTTATACAAGTTTTTTGTCTGTATTAATAGGTTTCTTAATACTTCAGCCTTTTTGTACTTTAACCCCCTGTAATGTATCTCTTACGTCTGTGTCACATCTTCCATTTCATGACAACATTTAGAAAGCTACTTTATCTACATTTAAAGTATCATATTTTGAAAAGATTAAACTCATTATTATGTACAAGTCATTTAGGATACTCTGAATGTTGTAGGGACGTCAAAAATGTTGTTTCTGTAACTAACCAGTCATCTTTTTATCATGAAAACATCCACACGCAAACAAATACCAAAATGTTAATATAAACCGTCATTATCATCAATATAATACCATCCCGTTAAAACAATGGATATCCTTATAATTGAGGAGCGATAGATTCGATAACTTCACTTTGGATAAGAGCAACACCAGCCTATTTATGTTAGTTCTTGATTCAATTGATTCACACTTCGAAATCACCGATACTCACAATGAAAAGACCAATGTTGACTATAATTGGGAAACTTGGGTTGGAAACAACTTTGGTGTATAGGGATTCTTTGGATTCTGAGGCCATTTTGATATTAATTTCTGAATGAATTCAACACTATCTTCACTGTTGATCGGAATTTTCTTTCAACAAATTTCGAAAAAAAATTCGAGAATGTTCTATAAACGGAAATATTCGCGGAACATACAAGGCAAAACATCCAAACATCATGATTGTCAGAAAGCTTAAGAACTGAATCTATTTCAATCATATATAAATACAAAAAGTAGAAAGAGATGAATCGATCAAAGCAAGAAGAAGAAAGGAACAGCTAATAAGTATAATCCTGATTTTTTCGAGTTTGCAGCACCAGCAAAAGTGGTAATTGCTTGAGTAGTTGTAGCACCTTGGAAAAGAGAATAAGAACCTGTTGAAGCCTTTGAAACATCTATGGCAGTAACAATAGCCGTGGTCTTAGTGTTACCAATATGTGCAATGGTAATAGAGGTATTTGGTAGACCATTTATACTTGCTTTAGAGATTCTTGAAAGAATTGAATCTGGTAATGTAGTCCTCTTTCCTGAAACTTTACTAGAGGCTTCTTTGTAGTGGGTGGTGGTGACTTCCTTCTCAGTGCATCGATTATCATCACAAGAAGTTATACTGAGGACTATTGTTTCTGGACCTTTGGTTGTGTTTGGCGTTGGAATTGGGCAGTAGGTAGTGTATTCAGAAACAACCCCATGAACAGTAGTGGTAGCAACAGTCAAACCAGTACTAATCGCAATTTCGGAGCATGTATTTTTTTCACAAGAGGTGATTGTGATAACGGTACTCTTATTTGCATCATCAGTAGCTATTGATCTTGTGGAAGTGACAGTACTGCTTGAGGAAGTGGCAACAGATGATTCAGTAAAGGATGATAACGACGATGATGATGATTCGTTCATGGAAATGGTATCACTTAACTCATAAACAATGATTTCTCTTTTAGCTAACCTATCTTGGTCTGGTGTACTGATTGTGACAGTGACATTAATAGAGAAAAACTCACCACTAACAAAATGACCACCAAAGTGAGCACTTAAACCATCTTCACTGAATCTTTCAGATGTAAAATTGACGGATCTGATCAAAGTAGAGTTAATTGGAAAAGTTGCACCATCAACTGAATAATTGACATCATTGAATAAGAAACCTTCATCTGCTAAGCCTGCAAACTCAATTGAATTCCAAGGACCAATACCACCAGGGACATTTACCTGCCATTGAGGATTACCATCAATAATTGAACCGGTAATGGTTGGCTCTAAAGAGGAAGAAGAAGATTGTTCAGGTGATTCAGAAGTTGAAGATGTACAATCAGAAGTTTTGACTGATTTAGTGGCTCCAGATGATGATTCATTAGAGGTTGTCAACTCTTGAGTCGGTTCATCTGTGGTTTCTGGAGGATCCATACCAGCATATAATTCAAAGACATCATTCAATGGGTACAAAGAAATATCATCATTCAAGTAAAAGGAGCGGTAACTGCCTGATGATTTAGTGACTTTAACCGTCATCACATTAAACACTCTTTCAACTCCAGAGATTGGACTTGCTCTAACTCTGAATCTAAATACTTCATCAGTTTCAATGGCATCAGTATAAACCATATGGTATGCATTAGCTTCGCATGAAGAAGAGCTATCCCATGAACTAGCTTTGAAAACAGTAGCATTTCTAAATGCATCAAGTTCAGTTCCAATTGAATTCTTGAATTCATCACATAGGAAATTATAATCTTCAGAAAATTCATCAGAGGATATCTCAACGGATGACCACGCACCTAAAGTACCTGGAATATCAACAACCCAGACAGGATACTGCTCTTCATCTAAGTAAACGTATCTATATGGAGCATTAGTTGGTTCAGCAATAAAATCCAACGTGTTTCTGAACTTGTGTTTTGGAGTGTATGAAATAAACTCAATAGACGAAGGAGCTGTGATGACTTCTTTAACTTCATCTGTCAATAAGACATCAATATAGATATCACCACCAAAATTAGTTGCTGATTCAGCACAATCATTCCATGTCAATGTGAAAACTTCACCTTCAACCTTAACATCAGCACACTTCTCGTTTTCATAGGTACCAATAGCAGGTAATGAATCAGGATCTGTCTTGAAGCCAGGTAAAATGAATTGACTGACAGTTCCATCTAAGATACCATCTGGAGCATAGAAGGAAAGCGTAGCAGTGAACCAATCATTTTTATATGATTCAGAAGTATACATATTTCTATTAACAATGTTAATGTCATATATGTAATCCTCACCAGTCGGAGTTGGTTCAGGGCCAGTTGGCCAAGCAGTTGGGATGTCGCTTGGGTTAACAGTCTTCGTAGACTCCGTAGAAGTAAATTCAGTTGGTTCACCAACAGTGAATGGACCAGAAAGGAACAGATCCCAATCATCAATATTGTTTCTATCACCAAATATTCGTAACGCTCTTGATAAGACTCTGTATTTACCAGGTAAAATTTTTGAACCATCATCGTAACAGTAGAAGCCAATTCTGTAACCATAATTATCTCTAGTAACGTATTCATAAGGCCATGAAATTATTTCACCAAACATGGTTGGTTGGGATCTTAAAGAACCATAAAACCCATTTTTACCAGCAGTTAGAGGATATTGATAGTTTGCCAAATCGAAATTTTCATCGACAAGATCGAATGAAGTAAACTCAGTACCAAAGACATATTTGAAAATAATTAATGGAGAATCACCGCTGGATGGATCAAAGCTCTTTTCATAAGTAGTGTCGTTTAAATTGAAGTACCAATCAGTTTCAGAGTCATAACCGAGAACTAAAGGTTCTTCGTTAAAAGTAGACCATGATTTAGAATCAACTTGAATCCCCATGTATGGAACAGACAAAGAATCACCATTATCACCAGTAAACCATATCTTACCAGCAAAAATAGGAGCAGAAGATGTATCAGCATCATCCGGAATCTTGATATTTACACTAATGGTAGCACTTCCACCAGGAGAAACAGTGATTGAAGTTTGGCCAAACGTGACAGTGGCAGAAGCATCATTAACAGGGGGAAAGTAAGTGTTAACCATGGTTAAAGAATCTTTGGAATCAATGGTAGTACTATCAACATGAGTGATTTGATATGTGACAGATTCTGAATTGTCATTCTTGATAGTTATTTCAAAATTTTCAACTCTGTTAGCAGTATCGTTCAATTCAATAAATGGAGTAGAAACAATTTTGGAGCCTTGATCAAACATCTTCACAGCATCAATGAAACCTGCCCCTTGTTGGATCACTGGAGCTTTTTGAGAAGTGTCAATGGTGGATCTATCCTTCCCATCGCCAGATTTTTTGTGCTTGTAAAGAAACACATCAGATGCAGTTCCCATTAAAGCAGCTCTAACATTCTTTGGAGTAGCATTCGGATTTTCAGTTAAATATAAGGCAGTTAAACCAGCAACATAAGGACATGAGAATGATGTTCCACTACCTACTGCATAGGTTCCACCAATAACAGCACCAAAAACATCACCACCTGGAGCAGAAACATGTGGGAAGAAGTTGTTTTCGAAAGTTGGACCCCAAGAAGAAAAATAACTCATTTGCCCAGCATTAACATAAGTATTCTCCATTTCAAAAAGCTCATTATTGCTACTAATGGTTATTTGAACACTCTTTCCACTAGTGATCTCATCAACAACCCACTGTGCAAAATCATAGGAGACTTGCCCAAAATCAGTTAAAGTGTTGCTACTAGAAGTTCTCATTGAGAAGTAGGAAACACTTGAATTTTCTGAGTCTGCATAAATCAAAGCAGTAGTCCATCCATCTTTTTCCAAATGGCTATATAACGAACCAAAATAACAATTTCCGCGTCCTGCTAAAACGATAGACCCTTCAGAGAACTTTTCAGTAGAAGTACATCCATCATTTTCGGTAACAACAACGTCAAAAGTACCATCCAAAACAAATGGATCACCATAATTTCCAACGTAGCCAAACTCTTTAGAATTTCCACTAGACGAAACTGCAATAGCCTTGTAAGAAACCATCTGAGAGGCATCAGTGGAGCCAACAGCCAAAACGTCAATACCTGAACCACCACTTGAAGCCACAAAAGGACCATTCTCACCACTATTACCTGCGGCATACATAATAGTGATTTCTTGGGCAATTTTTGAGGAAATCTGAGCAATTGGGATGGTATTGTAACCTTGATCAGAGCCTAATGACAATGTTATTAGATCAGGTTTCTCTTCGTAGGCTTTTAATAAACCAGCAATGACAATATCATCAGATGTAGTTTCATGACAACCAAAGACTTTGTACATTTTAATATTGGCTTCTGGTGCAACACCTACCATTTTATCAGAATTAG
This sequence comes from Gotozyma botsteinii, assembly GCA_020280145.1. Lineage (NCBI taxonomy): Eukaryota > Fungi > Ascomycota > Saccharomycetes > Phaffomycetales > Phaffomycetaceae > Gotozyma > Gotozyma botsteinii. The sequence continues at coordinate 795,363 of JAFIIU010000002.1, forward strand.
CAATGATCTGGGAAGAGACGAAAGTACCATGTCCAGCACAATCCATTGGGTCGTTAGTAGGATTTTCTGGATTGTTAGAGAAGTCATAACCTCCAATAATTGGATATCCTTCGCCAATACCACCACCTAGAGCAGAGTGTGTGTAGTCGACACCTGAATCAACAACAGCAATGGTAATACCTTTACCTTTGATACCTCTTTTGTGTAAAGTTTCAACGCCAGTCAAAGAATGTGGATTCCAAATTGGATTATTTGCAGCTTGTATAGTATCATCAAGAGTGATATAAGATGCGTGCCATGCGTTACTTACACCCTGAATGTTTTTCAAACTTTCAACAGTGGTGTCATTATCGTTGACGATTTGAATTGAAGCACCTTGGAAGATATTTGAATCATATTCATTGTTAACAGAGACATCAAGACCAACATTGGATAAAGCTGATTGAATAGAAACACCATCTCTTTTTGATAAAGAGGAAGATTCTTCATATTCGATGATATAACGACCTGGAACTTTTGGAGACTTAAATGGTTGGGAGTTTCTGATTTCACCCAAAGTCCAGCCAGATACTAGTGAGGCAGCCCCAAGTACCCAAACGAGCGAGGTTGGTTTCACCATTATGACAAACAGAATCTCGATATAACAAAGAGATTTAATTGGTAGTGCTAAAATAAATGACTTGAGTGAATGGAGCTTTGAGGTACCTCAGGCATCAAACTGCTTCGATGAGATAATTTATATAAGTATTACGGGGTGACAGATTATGATTATTGTTCTTCTTTACCTGTAATTAATGCAATATTCTTTAACATCGGTACAATTGACTAGGCACCAGTGCAATGTATAATGCCTGTTATGGACTAAGTATAAGCCAATTAAAACAGTGATAGACCTGAGAAAGCTCAAAAGACTACACATGCACACCCTTGACACCTCTTTACATCACTAAAAACAGAATAAGCATATTTTGAACTTCTAAAGGCACTAAATAGCGAAGTCTGATCAACGTAAAGATCGGGTGAAAATAACTCTTGAATTCGATGTTGTAGTATTTTTCGTGCGTTTTTAGCACTGCTGAGAGGCACTCAAAATATCATTGAAACCATCAAGTTCCCTTTTCAGATAATCGATGTGGAAGGCACTGGGTCTTTTCTTATTCAACAATCTCTAGCTGGGAGAGTTTAATGATGTATTTTTGAGGTATGTGGTATTTGGTTCATGAGGTGTCAATAATTTCTGATTTCAACAAGGGACTCTTGTAACATTATACGTTTGAGTGATGGAAATTTGGGTGCTAAATATATATATATAATTACGGGCTACAGCGTATAAATAAAGTTCTTTTTCGTGTCATCTTTGAAGACAAATGGTGAAGACTGAAACATTTTGGTACAACCAAACTTATTTTTGCATCGTAGTCAGATTAGTATGCGTCATTCATGTTCAGCCTAAAAATGTGAAGATTCAACGTTCATACAATTTTTACAAGGACCTCAAAAAACCTTATAGCCAAGATCTAAACCGACATTAGATAGATTCTTTTATCTTCAGATGAAGATGGTAACTATCGACTTCACAGATTAGGAACTTGCAGTTCAATTTTTGAGGGCAATAGAGAAGAAGTTCCAATAAATTAACAAAAAAAACTATACAAAAACATCTAATAATTTATAAGACCTACAACCTTAATATTATACAAGCTAGGTACATCGCTATGGATATAACTTGATCATCAGTGTTGTATTTTTATATCATATGATGAATTAAGAGAAACTTAAACACTGGTAAAGTAGATAGCTTGCAACTGTAATTAACGATCAATACCTTACTGTTTCCAATAGTAGCTCATCATTATCAATAATAATGAAATCGATAGCTAATAATATTAATTTATATAGTGATACTTTATAATATTATTATTATAATTAAAACTTCAAAAGTTAGTACAAGAAAAACGCTCTTCTTTCACTCTTCTTTCGCTCTTTTTTTTTTGGTAAGATAACAAGCTATAATATTCGAATGCCGTCGTATCACGAAACAGAATACCAACTGAACTAACCGCCACGTCCTTAACTGTTTAAAGTTCCTTAAGTGATTAACAGAAGCTATACTAAAATATCTAATGCAACTGGAAGTTGTTCAATAAAATATTAAATTTATAAGATTATCGCAGCTAATTAGCATTGCACACTATGTATGTTTAAATATTTCGAAACGATCATATTTAGAGTCTTTTATAAATCTTTGTAAATCATTGTGCGGAGAAAATTCGAGAAAAAGGACTACAGACAACGATGTATTGTTTAAGATCCATCTACAACAGAAACGATTAGAGGTGTACACGGTTTTGGCCTTTGAATATTATCAGACCAGTAGAATAACAACTTACTTTCATCATCATTTCCAGCATATGGATTTCATTATATTAATTATGTACACAATAAGTAAATCTATTTCTTACCCTTCTTCTTTTTGCTTTTTTTGTTTGAAGTTCCAGTAGTGCTGCTTCCTGTTTGTGCTTGTTGTGATGGTTGGGTTTCAGAAGTTGCTTGTTCTTCCTCGATTGCAGGAATTTCTGCGTTAGCTAACACACTGCTAAAGCCTCTAATTGGTTGAGTTTCGTCTTCTTTGCCTATCTGAACACCATGTGGACCTAGTGCTGTTAATAACCTTGATAAATCTTTTGCTTTTGTTGTATTCAACTTATATAGACTTCCTGAAACTGGATTATAAACTTTGAATGAGACAAATGATTTGTTGGTATCTTCTTCAGGAGCAGGTTTGGTAACCTTGTTGGATTTCCTTTTCGAATCTTTTTTAGTCTTTGACCCATATGTAATTGAAATATGTGTCTGGTGGAGTTCATAAGTTAGTACTAGAATGACGTAGGCAGAAAGACGTCAACTCACTTCTAACGGATCTGAGAGCAGGAGGTTTAGTGCTCTTTGAATGAACAAGTCAGTAGACTTCACTAGTGGCATTGTGTTATAGAATCTGGATCGATGCTATTGATATGATTGATCGTTGTTGGTTGATAGATTATTTTTTTTCATAAGAAAGAATCGTGAATTCCTTCACAAAGAACAAAAGATTGAGGTTCGAAACTAGGCTCAGTCAACATTTTCAAAAAAAGAGCAAAACACGTGAGTCAAGCTTTAGTTGTGCATTTAAGCAAATATAATGGAAATAAGTTCGCAATGGGTATTACTAAAATGATGGATGTATAACTATTTCGTACTAAAGGTTTGCAAACTTGGATGTGGAGTGTTTAAACAGAGCAAATGGCTTGAAAATTGCAAGGTTTTGATATCAAACTGCAGATACTTACGTTCTTGACTTTAGGAATGGACTTTTTGTATCATATTCACAACTCAAATTCCAGCTGATAATCAGGCTGCAAATTCAATACAACTCATTGGTACCAGGATATTATAGCGAGAGTGAATTCTTTGAATTTTTGATCATATCTCTTGATTGGGTACAGCGACATAAAAAAATTGGGGTCCAATGTGCTCAGGATTTTACTTCTACTCTACTTCTAAGCCTCCTACGTAGATAGTACTTACTTTAGAGACACGTACAAATTTGAATTATGCATGTACAATCGACGCGAAATCCAACTGATCAATATTTTTTTACTGTTTTGGTTCACGCAATAAGTTTCAAATTCGCTATTCATATAACATTGTTTTCTATTTGTATTATCACTGAACCGGCGATATAGAACAAACATCGATGGAAATTTGTAAGAGTACAATTGACTTTCAAGCCCGTACTAAACACTAGCCAGAAGGGTTTGATGGAAAGGGGACTAAAAACTAGCTAAAATTAGTTAAAAAATATGTCGGGCGTCGGACATATTAAAATGAAATCCAGCACAGAATCAGGAACATTCTCAGGCCCATCTAAAAGATCTCCAAAAACCGTTGCAGAAGAAACAATATGAGCATCTCGTTTATCTATTCGATCAGTTTCACTGAATGAAAAATCAAAAACCGTACAAGAGCTTTAGAACCCTAGGACTCACGAGCCTTCAATTGGAAGCCACTTGAAGAATTAATCAACGTTCATCTAAACAGCCAGCAGTCTATCGACTTCCAAAACATATTACAAATACAGATCTAAATTCTGAAATTCTGGGTGTTTCTTAGTCAGTACTCAAATTACGTACATTCCAAAGAGCCTATTAGATTGAAAACAAAGCGCAGTATTATACGTCCTTGCAGAAATTTCTGACAAACTAATTTTTTAGCACATTCAAGGGTGTTACAAAACGCATCAAGCGGATTAATAACTGAAAAAAATGCAGAAATTTGAATCTTGATTTGCAATCAAAATCCCTGAGAGGAAGGAGCATTCACCATTCGGTGCTTCTAATGTGAGGCGGACTTCCGATAAAACACGAACTTTTATGAACTTTCAGGCGTTTCTTTGAAAAATTGTTTATACCAAAACAAAATCACCCTAAATTTTACAGATGCTAGCGTGGTACGCCCCTATTATGGCTTTATATAAAAAGGCGTTGTTAGAATCACAATTCAATGGATGGGTGAATTATTATTGACTTCAATCATCCATATTCATTCGCTTTTAAGATGATGGTCAAACCTTCCTTAACATGGTTGATGGCTATTGCCTCAGCTGTCTCCGGGTTTACTTTGGAAGATGCTGGTAACGCAAAAGAATTCAAATCTCCAACTGTTCCAGGTCGTTTCATTATCGAATATGAAGGAGGCTCTCGTTTTGTCAAAAGAGACTCACTTTCAGTTCAATCAACATTATCAGAAGTTGGTGTTGATGCTTCTGTTAACAGCCAATATGACTCTAGTATTTTTCAAGGTGCTTCCATTCAAGTTGTCAATGCCAATGACACCACTATAGATGATTTGAAAAATATTGCTGGTGTTAAAGACGCATGGCAAGCTTCCTATATCACTCTTGATGATCAAATTGAAGCTGCTGATACTTCAGTTTGGAATCCACATTCTATTACCGGTGTTGATACTCTACATGAAAGAGGTATTAAAGGTGATGGTGTCACCATTGCCATTATAGATACTGGTATTGACTATACACATCCTGCTCTAGGTGGTGGTATTGGTGAAGGCTTCTCAATTATTGGAGGTTACGATTTCTCTGACGATCCAGAAAATCCTACTAACGACCCAATGGATTGTGCTGGTCATGGTACTTTTGTCTCTTCTGTTATCATTGGTAACTCTGATAAAATCGTTGGTGTTGCTCCAGATGCCAAAATCAAAATGTACAAAGTTTTTGGCTGTGCTGATACTACTTCTGATGACATCGTCATGGCAGGTTTATTGAAAGCATATGAAGATAGACCAGATGTTATTTCTTTATCTTTAGGTGCAGATAGAGGTTACAATACTGTCCCAATTGCTGTCGTCTCATCAAGAATTGCTCAAGATATTACTATTATGTATGCTGCTGGTAACAGTGGTGAAGGCGGTCCATTCCTTGCTTCAGATGGTGGTTCAGGTAAAGATGTTTTAGCCATTGGTTCCACTCACGCTACTCAAATGTTAGGTTATAAAGCCGTTGCCGTTTCATCTGGTGGTGAAACTAAAGAATTCGGTTATCTTGGTAACGTTGGTGATCCTTTCAGCGTTGAAGGTACTTTCAAGGTTCGTGCTTCAAACAAAAATGCTTGTACAGGTCCAGACAACGCTGATGAAGACCACACTTTGTTAATTGCTAGACGTGGTACTTGTTACATGGGTAGTCTTTACAATGAACTCGAAGCAAATGGCTGGAATTCTGTGTTACTTTATCCAAACTCTGAATCTGAGTCTATTGCCTACATTTCTCAACCTATTCTTGATGATAACAATTTAAAGAACGTTGGTGTTATTTCTTGGGAATTTGCACAATGGGCTCTATCTGAAGTTGCTGCTGGAAATTCAGTTGAAGTTACTGTTAATGATGATTACGGTATCTATGTTTTCGATAACGTTCACATTAATGCTGGTCAAATGGATTACTATTCTTCATGGGGTCCAACTTTCCAAAACGACTTCTATCCTTCTGTTTCTGCACCAGGTGGTGCTGTTTTCGGTGCTGCTATCGGCGGTGGGTACAGCGTTGGTAGTGGTACTTCTTTTGCTTGTCCATATGTTGCTGGTGTTGCTGCTTTATACTTTGCTACAAACCCATCTGCGACTCCAGAGGATTTTAGACATATCATCATGAGTACTGCTTCCGACTTAGCTCTTTACCAAGACCTTGTGACAGAATACTCTCAAGATATTTCAACAATCGATTACTCTAAAATTGCTCCCGCCATTCAACAAGGTGCTGGTTTAATCGATACTGTGAAAATGTTAGACCAAAGAACAAAAATTATTTCCCAACCGTACTTAGAATTAAATGACACTGTCAACAGAGTTGAAGACTTTGAAATCACCATTAGAAATGATAATGCTGGCTCAATTGATTACGAACTTTCTCATATACCTGCAACTACTATTGAAACTAGAGACGAATACTTGACTGTTGAACCATATTTCCCTCCATTCAACAGTGCTGAAGCTGCCGTCACCTTTTCTCAAGCTTCATTTACCTTAGGTGCTGGTGAAAGTATTACAATTAATGTTAATATCAAGATTCCAGAAGACACTGACATCAGCCTTGGTGCTGTTTTCTCTGGTAAAGTTAATGTGAACGGTGCAAACGGCGACTCTGTCTCTGTTCCATACATGGGTGTCCAAGCTAATACATACGAATGGTCCGCTTTACAAAACAAACCATTAATTATTGGTTATGACACTGCTTCTGGTTACTATTATAATTTGACTGAAAAAGTCTTTTTACATGATTTCATTCCAAGTGAATACGACTCTCCAAGAATCATGTTCAACTACGTTTATGGTACTGAATTCCAATCTTTTGATATTGTTGATGAAGACTATGACTTAAGTACCTACTCATACCCTCCAGTTGCCGGTGAAAATGGGTTCGCTGGTCCAATTAAATCACAACCAGATGTTTTTGGTAACACTATGTCATGGCCTAATGTCTTTATTTCAAGATTTACCCCTGCCGCTGAAATTGGATTTCAGTCTTTTGGTAATGGTACTTTGATCCCAGCTGGTAGATACAGAATTTTATCTAGAGCAGTCAGAATGTTCGGTGATGTTTCCAACCATGATGATTGGGTTTTATACCTTTCTGATCCATTCTCTGTTGGTGATGTTGATGGTTCTCAATCTTCAAATTCAGATTCCGCTTCAGCTTCAGAAACTTCTATTACTTCAAGTGAATCAACTGGAATTTCTGAGTCATCTACTGTTAGTTCTACTATATCAACCCGTTCTGAAGCTCCTTCAAGTACTGTCCCATCTGGTGAATACCCAACTGCTACTGGTCTTGATGTTATTTCGGATATTAAAATTGTCAACAAGAACTCCCAAGGCTCAGCTGCATTCAAGAATGATTGGTTTGACTTCTCAGTTTCATTCTCTAGTAAAGACCCAATCCCAGATGGTACTGTTACCCAATTCATCATTGCTGGATTTGAAACCAACCCTGATGTCTTTTACACATTATCAACTGTTGCTGGTTCTACCGCTGCTTCAATTGAAATTGAAGGTTCTGTCTTTACATTAACTTGGGAAGGTTTTGCGTCATGGAACCAAAATATTGAAGGTACCATGTACTTTGATGGTCGTTTGACTGGGGAAGTTATTGAATCAATCACTGCTCCAGGTTCTATTGAATTTATTGCATTCTCCCCAGAAAAAGAATTCTCCAACATTTTTGATTTCGGAGCTCAACCAACTGATGCCCCTTACAGAAACTCTTATTTGACTTCTGAAGAGGAAGAACCTGTTTGGGTTTTAGATGTTCCAGGTACTTTAGGTCCATGGGACTCTGTTAGAATTGTTTCTGAAGCTTCTACTTTTGATTACAGTTTCTACTGTGATAGAATCGCAAAATCTATTGGTTCTAACCTTGATGCTTTCAGAAATGCCACTGAATTCAGAGATGCTGCTGACTGGTCATCAGAATCATGTGTTGCTGCCAACTTTGATTACACTTATTCTGAAACTGTTGCTGAAGATGAAGTGTTGAGAGTTTTCGTTCCTGCTGAAAAACAATCTTCTTTCAGTAACGATTTCTTAAATGTTTTCACTGTTACTGTTACTAAAGATGGTGAAGAATCTGTTTTCACATTGAATGAAAGATTGAAATTATATCCAAGTACCAGTTTGTATGCTATTACTGGTGAACGTTATGTTCCACCAATTGAGGAAGAATCTTCATCAGTTTCATCAGAACCATCTTCCACTGGCTCATCCACCGAATCCTCATCTGCTGCTGAATCATTGTCTACAGTTTCATCTACTGAATCATTGTCTACAGTTTCATCTACTGAATCATTATCTACAGTTTCATCTGCCACTGAATCATTATCTACAGTTTCATCTACTGAATCTTCATCTACAACTGCATCGTCAACTGTTTCAACTTCTGAACCATCATCATCCTCATCGATTGGACCAAGCATTACTGGTACTATTGTCGACGGTAACCCTCAATGGGAACTTTCACTTCCAGGAGAATTAGGTCCATGGAGTTCAGTTGATTTCTCAGCTTCAGCTGAAGGTGGTTTCACTTTCAATGATATCAAATATGTCATTGATGGTAAAAGTTACGCTGTTAATTCCACTATGGTTAGAGATGTTGATTTCAATACTCAATTATACAGTGAAGATGGATTAACTGCTCACTTTGGTGGTCGTTACATCAGTGGTGATTCTTTCACTATTAATATTACTATTGCTATTACTAGACCAGATCAACCTGAATCGTTAAGCAAGAGAGATGTTCTTGTTTTCGAATTGAGTAATACTATTTCATTAAATTCTGAATCCTCTTCTGAATCTACTGTTGAATCTACGTCTGAATCTACTGTTGAATCTACGTCTGAATCTACTGTTGAATCTACTTCTGAATCTACTGTTGAATCTACTTCTGAATCTACCATTGAATCTACCACTGTTTTAACCACTGGTTCAACTGGTGCTTCAACCACCCAATCTAGTACTGGTTCATCTAGTACTTCAACAAACGCTTCAAATGGCCAAACAAATAACTCATCAAGTGGTTCTATTACTTCAATTGCAAGTACCTCTACTGCTACTGAACAAGAAAACGGTACCACTGTTATTACCGTCACTTCATGTGAAGAAGACAAATGTTCAGAAACTGCTGTCACTACTGGTTTAACTGTTGTTACTACAACCATTCATGGTGTCGTTACTGAATACACCACCTACTGTCCATTAACTACATCTACTATGACTGAAGGTCCGCAAACAACCGTTGTCACTGTCACTTCTTGTTCGGAAAACAAATGTACTGAAATGATTGTTACTTCTTCCATTCATAAAGGCACTGATACCACCACTCTCAAACCAGCTACTACTGATGCCACTGAAACCCAATCCAAGGTTATTCATGCTACTGGTCTCGACAGTTCAGCATTATCAATTATTTCTAAAGCTACTAATGCTCTTCCAAACACATCCATCACCGTTACAAATGTTGGCACTACCACTAGAGCTTCAGGTGCCACTTCTACTTCTACTCATAAAGTTACCTCTACTGTTACTAGTAAAAGTTCTGCAGCATCAACCACTGTTCAAAGTATCTCCACATTTGAAGGTGCTGCTCCTTTCAATGGTGCTCAATCATTGATCGCTCTTGTTTTACCATTCTTCTTTTTATTTTAGGATAGATTAGTTAAATCTTGACTTCGAGACTAATTCAATTATAACCCGAATTCTATCTAAAATACATATTGTTTTATTTAAGGATAATTTCAGTTGTAAATTTCATGATTTAATTTCCCATCTCAGAGATGTACTGCTTGAAAACTGAAGCTCCATAAGGTTTGAAGCTTATATTGAATCCTGATTGATAAATCGGGAAGAGAGAAGCTGGATCATACAGGTTCTAATCTATTTCCTAATTCAATCAAAAGTTCCAAACAGTTTTTATGGAGATATATGCAAATATCCGATTCCCGATTTCAATTCTGGACCTTTTCAATCTTGACGGAATTTCATGTTTTCTAAATTGTGAGTTGAGAGAGTGAGACTATTCAATGATTTTTTTTGAGAATAGGTACAGGCAGGTAATCATCTGATGTCTTTAAATTTTAGTTGTCCTTGTTATAGGTTCAGTTGCTTGACGAATATCAACAAAGGAGTGCAAGGACTGGTATAAGGTGATAAAGTAGTTAAAATTTAAACATTCATGATTCTGAACAATAGAATCAGGAAGATACATATATGTATCATGGTTCACCTGAATTATGATTCAAGCCTTCTTTAAAATCTAAGACAATAATTTTCTGTCATGGTCCAAAGTGCGAATCCAGTCCTAATGTCGTTGAACGTTCTTAGCTTGAGGATTACAGTTTTTGTTCTGTTCATATGTTATTTTATTAGGGGCTTTGGCAGTGAATATCACGCAGAAGTGATAAGTTTAGTTAGAAATAGGTTTGCTTGCAGTTAAAAATATCAAACTCCTGATGTCAATAGGCGGAAGAGTTGGGTATGTGTGTTTTGCTCAATGGTGATAATTTGTTCCGATTAGATGGGACCAGAAGCACAATCAGTTGAATATAAAAAACCAACTAGGTTTGCGTAAATAATCGATATCTTTGTCTGCTATAATAACCATACCTTGAGGCCAATGATATTTCAAGATTCAGATTTAACAGTCCATACAAGCCTTCAACTATGCACCATGACCTATTCTAAGTATTCTGTTCAACCAAAACAGATCTTGAAAACATTTTGGCCCCTATAGAAATTTTTGTCAAACCTTATTGTACTACTGAGGATCTTAAAAAACAAAAAAACGGCGGGTTTAAAAATGCATCATCATGCAGATCTCTTCCCAAAAACGAGGTGAGCAATGAGCTTGTGCAGAAACTTAAATCTTAATTTTGAGGGTGGTTCAATACTTTACTGCGAGAAAGACGCTGGCAGATATCCAAGGTTTGTATTAGGGCCCTAGAAATACATTAAAAAGCTGCCATAAGATACAGTTTCTTGCTATTATGGATATTTCAACATTTTTTAAAGAGTTTTATGTATGCGAGCCGCCTAAAATGTCACATTCATGTTCAAATTGGTAAAACTTTAAGCTGTATGTGGTCTCCTTATCTGGTTAGATCTGTTGTATAAAAAGATTAGTTTGGAAGCAGAAATCACCATGAATGTAAATAATCACTATTGCCTTCCAACTATTCACCCATTTCAACCTTTTTAAAATGATAGTCAAACTTTCCCTAACATGGATGTTGGCTGTTGCTTCAGCTGTTTCAGGGTTTACTATCGAAGATGCTGGTAGTTCCAATGGTGGATACAAATCATCAGCTGTTCCAGGTCGTTTCATTATCGAGTATGAAGGAGGTTCTCGTTTTGTCAAAAGAGATTCAGATGCTGTTCAATCAGGTTTATCTGATTTTGGTGTTGATGCTTCTGTTAATAACCAATATGATTTTGATATCTTTCAAGGTGCTTCCATTCATGTTTCCAACACTGATGACGTTACTGCTGAATATTTGAAAAGTATCGATGGTGTTAAAAACGCATGGCAAGCTTCTTATATCACTCTTGATGATGAATATAAAGTTGCTAACACCTCAGTTTGGGATCCACACGTTATTACTGGTGTTGATATATTGCATGAAAGAGGTATTTATGGTGAAGGTGTTACCATTGCCGTTATCGATACTGGTATTGACTATACACATCCTGCTTTAGGTGGGGGTATAGGTGAGAACTACCCAATCCTTGGAGGGTACGATTTCACTGAAGATCCAGAAAATCCCACTGATGACCCAATGGATTGTGCTGGTCATGGTACTTTTGTCTCTTCTGTTATCATTGGTAATTCTGATAAAATGTTTGGTGTTGCACCAGAAGCAAAAATCAAAATGTACAAAGTCTTTAATTGTAAAGCTTCTACTTCTGATGATATTCTGATGGCAGGTTTATTAAAAGCGTATGAAGATAAACCAAACATTATTTCCTTATCACTAGGTGCAGATAGAGGTTACAACTCAATTCCAATTGCTGTCGTCTCATCAAGAATTGCTCAAGATATTACTATTATGTATGCTGCTGGTAACAGTGGTGAACTTGGCTCATTTATGGCTTCAGATGGTGGTGCAGGTAAACACGTTTTATCTATTGGTTCTACACATGCCACTCAAATGTTAGGTTATAAAGCCGTTGCTGTTTCCACTGGTGGTGATACCAAAGAATTTGGTTATCTTGGTAATTCCGGTAATGTGTTTACGGATGAAGGTACGTTTAAGGTTTTGGTTTCAACTGAAAGTGGATGCAATTCTTCACAGAGTGCTGACAATAATCACAATTTATTTATTGTTAGACGTGGTGTTTGTGAGACCAATGATCTTTATGAAAGTGTTGAAGAAAATGGATGGAAAACCGTTTTGGTTTATCCAAATTCTGAAGAAGAATATCTTGCCTACCTCACTCATAAACTTTCATCTGGGGACACTTTAAACAACTTTGGGTCCGTTTCTTGGGAATTCGCTCAGTGGGCTCTAGCTGAAGCTGAAGTTGGTAACTCAATTGAAATCACTATTAGGAATGATTATGGTATCTATGTGTTTGAAAACGCTAACATCAATTCTGGCCAAATGGATTACTTTTCTTCATGGGGTCCAACTTTTGAAAATAATTTCTATCCTTCTGTTTCTGCCCCTGGTGGATCTGTATTTGGTGCTGCTATTGGTGGTGAATATCATGTTGGTAGTGGTACCTCATATGCTTGCCCATATGTTGCTGGTGTTGCTGCGTTATACTTCTCAGCCAGACCATCTGCTACTCCTGAAGAGTTTAGACGTACCATCATGAGTACAGCTGTTGATCTTGTTCTTTTCAAAAATAAAATTACAGATGAATCAGTCGATATTTCAACAATCGATTACTCTAAAATTGCTCCCGCCATTCAACAAGGTGCTGGTTTAATCGATACTGTGAAAATGTTAGACCAAAGAACAAAAATTATTTCCCAACCGTACTTAGAATTAAATGACACTGTCAACAGAGTTGAAGACTTTGAAATCACCATTAGAAATGATAACTTTGAATCAATCAGTTATGCACTTTCTCACGTTGCTGCAACCTCTATCGACACCAGAAATGCTTCAATGGAAATTTATGAATATTTCCCTCCAACCAACGACAATGAAGCAGAAGTCACTTTTGCTCAAACTTCTTTTACCTTAGGTGTTGGTGAAAGTATCACAGTTAATGTTAATATCAAACTTCCTGATACTGATGCTAGATTTGGTACTGTTTTCTCTGGTAAGGTTGTTATTTCTGGCGGAAACGGAGATTCAGTCGTTGTACCGTACATGGGGGTTCAAGTTGATACATACGAATGGTCTTGTTTGTATAACACACCGTTGGTTGTTGGCTATGACGGTAAAACCAACTCCTATTTCAATTTAAGTACAAACACACATGAATTCAGTCTAAGTTACAATGATACTCCAAGAATTATGTTCAACTTTGTTTATGGCTCTATTTATCAATCTTTTGATATTGTTGACGAAGACTACGATTTGAGTTCTTACTCTTACCCTCTAGTGGCTGGTGAAAATGGGTTCTTTGGTTCTTTAAAATCCCAAGATGACCAAAATGGAACCTTTAGTTCATGGCCAGCTACCTTTATCGGAAGATTTAATAAACCGGTTGAAACTGGAGTGAGATCTTATTCTAATGATACTTCAATTGAACCTGGTAGATATAGAATTCTATCAAGAGCTTTAAGAATGTTTGGTGATTTATCAAATCATGATGATTGGATTTTGATTCTTTCAGATCCATTTTCTGTTGCTGAAGTTAATAATTCTTCCTCTGGATCTTCCACGGCCACTTCATCCATTAGCTCTTCAACTTCTGAACCATCATCATCCTCATCGATTGGACCAAGCATTACTGGTACTATTGTCGACGGTAACCCTCAATGGGAACTTTCACTTCCAGGAGAATTAGGTCCATGGAGTTCAGTTGATTTCTCAGCTTCAGCTGAAGGTGGTTTCACTTTCAATGATATCAAATATGTCATTGATGGTAAAAGTTACGCTGTTAATTCCACTATGGTTAGAGATGTTGATTTCAATACTCAATTATACAGTGAAGATGGATTAACTGCTCACTTTGGTGGTCGTTACATCAGTGGTGATTCTTTCACTATTAATATTACTATTGCTATTACTAGACCAGATCAACCTGAATCGTTAAGCAAGAGAGATGTTCTTGTTTTCGAGTTGAGTAATACTCTTATATTGAGTTCATCATCATCATGTTCGATTAATTCAGATGCTAATACATCTACTACCACTAAGAAAGAAACTGATACTACTGTTATTACAATCACTCCATGTATTGACAACAAATGCTCTGAAACTACCGCAACTACTGGTTTAACCGTTGTTACCTCTACTATTCATGGTGTTGTTACTGAAAACATGACCTTCTGCCCATTATCCACATCAATAGCTGATAGTGCTACAGGTCTGGACAGTGCAGCCTTATCTTTCATCTCTAGAGCTACTGATGATATTCCAGAGACATCCATAACTGTTTCAAAGATTGGAACCCAAACCGCGGAAGTCACCTTAACACCAACAACAGTTGCTGTTACAACTTCCACTGCTTCAATCTCTACTCCAGTTGCATCTACATTTGAAGGTGCTGCTGTTTCCAATAGTGCTCAAGCATTTGTTGCTATTGTTTTACCGTTCTTGTTTTTATTCTAGATCGTTCAAGGGAAATCAATTATTCATGTATATCGCAAATCTTAATTAAAATGTACTATTGATTGATGAAGTTACTAGATTGTAGTTGCTTCTCCTAGTAGCTCATTTGATGTCAAGTTTTCAGAGTATCAGAATATAAGTACATAGTACACTTCGAACTATTAAGACAAATAACAAAGAGCTGATCTGAGATTGAGATTGCAATCTAATACAGTCTAATTCTAATCTCAGAGGCTGTTACAAAATTCAGAGTTCGTCCAAACTGGACAATTTTGAATGAAAACAATATGTTTACTAACTAAATTTAACAATTAAGCAACACATCTACAAATACGTAGCAACTGAAAGTTTGGGTGCTTGTATAAAATTTTATTGCATAAATGTTAACATTTTGTGAGCAATTGTAAACAAATGACAAGTTTGACACATAGGTCATGGACAAGTTGGAACGAAAACAGTTTCTGGTGTCTGAGATTATTTAAAATCAAGAGACAATAAAAAATTACAAAAATGCACAGTGCTTATTACTTACTCACGGATTACTCTGTTTATAAATAATATTTCTGTAACTAGCTTGGGTGATCGTTTGTAAAAACAGAAATGGGAAAGATATTAAACCTCTTGCAGTTCTGTGTTCAGGAATCTATGTTGAAAGATAGTGTATAGTGTATCCATATCATACCAGCAGTTAACCCTTGATTCCAAATTTCAGTACACTCCACAATACGAAGCACAACTGCACGAGTCAGGCAGGGCCTAGATATGTTCATGACGTAAATTAAGGATCAAAAAGACCAAACAACTAATTAAGAATTTTTCTTTGAGGGTTCAGTCACAAGACTTAAGAGTCAATGAAGATTTTGTGACATGTTCTGGTTTACCATTTATGATTATTTATTTGATGATTAAGTGGATTGTTCATTGTTATTCCGATTCAAAGTTTTGATTGAAATATTTTATCTATGAGGACCTCTTTGAAGACAGAAGGAGAAAATCAATTGATCCAACTACTTGACTCCTGAGAAAACTAACAAAGTTTGATTATTTTGGATCATGTAGCGCAAATAGGGATATCCCAAACAACTAAACAACCAAATTGCCTCCTTGGAACAGGAAGATCTTATAAAACAGTCATCTCACTGCTATCTTTAGTGATGCATGCGTTCTTTAAAAATGTGAAGGGTATATCATCTAATCATACCGTATTATTGTTTAGTTTAATGAGTGATAAGTACAAAGGATATCCCGTCTCTCTTCCATTCTTCACATGAGAGGTATTTGCAAGATTTCTACAAAATGACGTTTACTGAGTGATCACAAAGTTCTCTTTTCGACAAAAAATTCTCAATCATGAAGCTCCTTAATTGGCTCAAGTTACCCATCACCTCAAAAAAATAATTCATATTTATAGCACAGTGACAGTTTAACCTCATCAGTGTAAGATTAAAGACGTATATAATACGACTACCTATATATACCTACCAACCTATCAGTGAACAAGTACTAAGGAATCAGTTTCCTCTATTACGTCCAAACTCCACAATTGATAGATAACAGTCTAGCAAATCACCATCAAATCAGAAATTATTGATTAATCTCACGATATTTGACATGTGTATTGTGGGCTATTAAAATCTATAAGGGATTCCTACAACTTCCGTTCCATGAGTGACACATGCTGGACCAACCACAAATTTACAGGACCACCACTCTTTTTATCATGAACAACCTGTCAAACACCACCACAAATGCAACTGATCTACAGTGGCTGCATCGCAAGTAAGGCATCATTTACAAAGCAGTGGAAGTATCACTACATTGATAAGGCATACCATTGTAATCTGTTATCTCTGAACTATCGTCTCGTAGTATGTTCCATAAGCGTAAAGCACGCAGTATTCCCTTCAGTCATAGGATATGTGAATTCTTGTTGGAGCACAAAGTTTTTGACACCTTGCTTGAAGGCCGAGCCTAGACAGAACCGCTATGCCTGAGTGGGGTCGTAGGTGGAGGGCACCTGCCTAACTCTAGGCGGAGACGGACGCAGCCGTGTGTGACTATCAAGATTCTTAGCAAGTGAAGGGTGTAATCTCATGCTTTTAAACTCACAATGCATAAATGAGATACGGAGCAATGTGACGGGATAATGGATAGAAGATAACATCGTGGTCCGATGATTACAATTACAATTAATACACAGTGAGGAATGAGAAGAAACCCCTATATTAAATATATCAAATTTATAGCAAAAACCGTATGAAACCAAATAAATGAAACCAATAGCTAAAAAATAGTAGATGTTGTATAATTGTAAACCTTTATTCTAACAACCAGTGTTGAATGTAGTGCTAAACCTGTAGCAAGTAGTAAATAACCAAAAATATTGTAGAAAAAAAATTGAACTGTAAATGAAAGTTGTACTTTTAAGATCAGTGGGTCACCGAGTTCTCGTAGATGACCTGCTCACAACGCTGGACAGTTCTTCTGAAGGAGATTCTTCCAGAAGAGTTTCTGATACTCGTGATTCTTTCCAGGTTGAGTTCATCCTCATTGCCGTCTGACTCTGATGCGTTTGAAGGGGCCTCGTTGAAGACGGTATTCGTCTTGACGAAGAACAGGGAGTGTGCGAGCTGTGTGTAGACCTTGCGCAAGTTGATGATTCTGGCAAAGTACAAGGTGACATCGTATAGCAGCAACAGGGCCACTGGGATAAGCAGGGAGGAGGCCAACACAAGGGAAGTTCTGGTGATGAGCGTGACAGCAATACTGCAGACTCTGTGATTGGCTAGTGTGATGAGTGCAGGAAGGACCAAGTCGAACATCAGAAACAAGGGATGGGTCTTTAATATTGATGATTAAAGCAAAGATTGAGGAAATGAAACATTTATATATCATTTTCAACCCTATTAATTTAAAGTTTTCTAAAATTTTTATGTCAGCATGTGAAAAGTGAAGATGAAAAAATTTTATGAAGAATTATGAAACATTGAAAGAAATAATTAAAATGAATTTATTAAAAAGTATTCATGAATTTATGACTTTATGAATTGATTATGAAAGGTAGTTTATACTGATATTGATATTGATGGATGAACAGATGATGCAAGAGTATTCTACTACTGGATCGTCCATTTCTATCCTGTGGAGCACTAGTGTGTACTCTACACGATAGTTCTCAACGCACAGCTGTGATGTTACAACCATTCTTATCTACATTACCTGAACTCAATAAGAAGATACCAACCAGACTGAGCTGACGCGTTGCAACTATTGATCAATCCAATAATAATAAAAGAATCATGATCCCAAAATCCACTCTTTGTAATGTAAATCATTCGATTGGCACTCGCCAGAATCGCCCAATATCTCCCACAATAACGCTACAATCCGGCACTAAACTCGCAGACACACTAAACACGCCTTTCCAAACACGCTCACTCTTCACCAGCCCACAATTCTCACTCATATCCCTCAATATCGCCTCTTTCGTCCCCTATCAGCTCATTTTCCTCGTATAACTTTTACCCGTAAACGAAAAAAGGTAATAAAAAATCAAAAATCGCCAAACAACAACTTGAACTTGTATTTTAACTATTTCCATTCCACCAACAATCAACCATGGCTGCTCTAGTCTCCCTCAAGGACTCAGCCGTCGATGCTGTTGTCTACCTCTACGCTCTGTTCCTCACCCTGCCTATCTACCAGCGTGCCTCCATCGTGCTGGCCTTTCCCTTCCTCTACAACATCGTCTGGCAGTTGCTTTACTCTTTCAGAAAAGACCGTGTCCCTTTGGTCTTCTACTGGATCCCTTGGTTTGGATCTGCTGTTCCATACGGTATGCAACCTTACGAGTTCTTTGCTGAGTGTCAACGTAAGTACGGTGATGTTTTTGCTTTTGTCTTGCTAGGTAAAGTCATGACAGTTTACTTGGGTCCAAAAGGTCATGAGTTCATCTTGAACTCCAAACTGGCTGATGTGTCAGCTGAAGAAGCCTACAAGCACTTGACCACCCCTGTCTTTGGTAAAGGTGTTATCTATGATTGTCCAAACTCAAGATTGATGGAACAGAAGAAATTCGTCAAGGGTTCTTTGACAAAAGAAGCTTTTAGATCTTACGTTCCAAAGATCAGAGAAGAAATTTTAGCTTATTTCAAAAATGCTAAATCTTTCAGATATGGTGAGAAATCCTCCGGTGTTGTAAACGTTATGGAAACTCAACCTGAAATCACTATTTTCACTGCTTCAAGATCTTTATTAGGTGATGAAATGAGACAAAAATTCGATGCTTCATTTGCTGGTTTATACTCCGATTTAGATAAAGGTTTCACTCCTATCAACTTCGTTTTTCCAAACTTGCCTTTGCCTTCCTATAGAAAGAGAGATTTAGCTCAACAAAAAATCTCAAGTACTTATGCTGAATTAATCGGTAGAAGAAGAAGAGAGAATGATATCCAAGATAGAGATTTAATCGATACTTTAATGAAAACTGCAATTTACAAAGATGGTGTTAAAATGACCGATGAAGAAATTGCTAATTTATTAATTGGTATCTTGATGGGTGGTCAACATACTTCTGCTGCCACCTCCGCTTGGTTTTTATTACACCTTGCTGAACATCCAGAATTACAAGAAGAGTTATACAAAGAAATCATGGATGTCACTCAAGGCCGTGACGTTACTTATGACGATTTACAAGATATGCCATTGGTTAACAACTGTATCAAAGAAACTTTAAGAATGCACATGCCATTACATTCAATCTTCAGAAAAGTCATGAATCCTTTACCTGTCCCAGGTACTTCCTACGTTGTTCCAAAAGGTCACCACGTTTTAGTGTCCCCAGGTTTTGCAATGACTAACGACTTATACTTCCCAAAAGCAGAAACTTACAACCCTCACAGATGGGATGACAGTGCCATCCAAGGTACTAATGGTACCACTGGCTCAGACACTGTCGATTACGGTTTCGGTGCCGTTTCCAAAGGTGTTTCATCTCCATACTTGCCATTCGGTGGTGGTAGACATCGTTGTATTGGTGAACAGTTCGCCTACGTTCAATTAGGTACCATCTTGACAACTTTTGTCAAAACTTTCAAGTGGAAGTATCCAAAAGGCCAAGGCTTGCCAGATGTTGATTATCAAAGTATGGTCACCTTGCCTCAAGAACCTGCATTGATCGAATGGGAATTAAGAAAGTAATCAAGAGGTGTGTTTTAGAAAAGAGAGTTTTGATGGAATGTGGTTATGAATAAAGAAAAGAAACCTGGGTGGCTTTCGTGAAATGATATATTTAGAATAGATCATGACAGAATATTTTGTTTTAAGAAAAATCAATTATTTATTTAGTACTTTGCATTGTGATGTAGTTGTGATTTTTCCGATCTACTTCTCTATGCTAATACAGTTACTTACAGTTACAGAACAATGATTTGAAATATCTATTACTGTGATGTATTCTACAACAACATGCTCAAACCCAATGTCATTTTAAAAGATCTTATGTACTTTTCATTTCGACTCCTGTATTATCATTACCCAAAGACGTTTCTGGTACAGGAGCAGAAGGTGGTTCAACGGTGCTTTCTTTATCATCTTTTTTAACACTATTACCAACAGAGGTTCCATCACCACCAACACTAGCCATAGTGGTGTTTTCTTGTTCATTGATTTTCCTCTTTTTACGTTCCTCTAATTTTCTCTCTTCTCTTTCCTTTTGTCTTCTTTTCTTAGCTTCAAATTCATGCCATTCACCATTCAGTATTCCGTTACTTAAAGGTTCAATTTGTGGATTTTCTTTGAAATAAGCATGTTCTAGAGCGTCTTTTGCAGTTAATCTTTTAGATGGATCATATTCAAGCAAACCTAATGCCAATTTGAAACATTCGTGACTTAATTTATCTTTAAACAATTCATCAAATCTCGAATTGTAAAATTTCTTTGGTTTTAACATTTCAAACCATGGTAAATTGTTCAAATTTTTCCAATTTTGGAAATTTGGTGTTCCTAAGATTTCAAAAATAGATACAATTTGTTGAATCTCATCTTGTGCTTGAAAAATAGCCTTCTTAGTAAACAGTTCAACTAACAAACATCCAACACCCCACATATCAACTTCTCTACCATAGTTAGTTGTTCCTAACAGCAATTCAGGTGGTCTATACCATAATGTTATGACACGGTTTGTATAATCGGATTCTCCAGTGAGTGGATTGTTTTGATCAATAGGTTTCATTTTTCTAGCAAGACCAAAATCTGCAATTTTCAAAACACCATTATTATCAATTAATAAATTGGAACCTTTGATATCTCTGTGAATGACTCTCTTTGAATGTAAATAATGCATACCTTTTAACAACTGTTGGAATAAATTTTTGCAATGTCCATCATTTAGGGTAATATCTGGGTTTAACAATATCCCAGTCAAATCATGGTCAGCATAGTTGAAAATCATATGGATCTGTTTATTCTCCACCATTATTTCCAATAAGGAAACGATATTTTCATGGTCAAAGCTTTGTAACAATCTGATTTCTCTCATTGCTGTGATCGGGAAACCTTCCCTTTCTGATTCCATTCTTAATTTCTTCAATGCAACAAAATCTTTTGATATGATGTTTTGTGATTTGTAAACTTTACCATAAGTTCCTTCACCGACTTGAATGACTTTCTCATAAATTGGCGTGCTTCTATTCGATTTCAAAAATGATATTTTCAACTCTTGTTTGGATAGTGCTTTGAATGAATTATTGCCCTTTCTTTGATTTGGATAATGCCTCATTGATTGATTTTGATTCTTATTATGCTCGTTATTATTGTTATTATTATGCTGATTTTGTGACGAGGACAAAGAGGAAGATGCATTGTTTTGTTTGTTTGGCCTATATGTTCTATTATTGCCATAGTTTCTTGGAATGGCATTGACATTAACAGTTCCTTTCTGCTCGCTCTTGGGTAGTTTGAAACTCATCTTCTTTGGACCCCTTGGGATATTAGAAATATCATTCTTCCCGTTATTCGAATCTCTAGTTGGTGATTTTGAACGAGACCTTATGTTATTATTATTTCGATTGATATTGGAATAGTTTCTGGATGAGGAAGGTCCTTCAGGTAGTCTAAAAGAGTCACGAGTTCTATAATCTGAGCCATTATTGTTGTTTCTGCCATTGTAAGACGAGTTCGAGTCATTTTTGTTTTGTCTGTTGAATCTATTACGAGACTGCGATGACTGTTGTTGTTGTCTGTTGTTATTATTGCCACCATTAGATCTCTGATCCATTTGAGTTCTTGATAATTCCTTCTCAGTGTCAGTAGTCTTTGAACCTCTCAGACTTAGACCACTGTTGGAGGATTGATAACTTGATCTTGTGTCATTATTATACGTATTATTACTATTGTTGTTTTTAGTGTTGTTCTTCTGTTGCCCACTCAAGCTATTTCGTCCTGTAGAGAAACGCATGTCGTTAGTAAGCTGATTCCAATTGGTTTCACACTTTAAGAAGTTCACTTACTCTCCATTCTTGACTCTGAACCCAACAGAATTTCTTCTTTTAATAGTGCTTTACACACTTAAGTTTTTGATGGAAGAAAAAAAATAAAAACAGCGAGTGGCCGAACCGATTTAGGTGAAATTTATGAATAGTAATTGAAGTAATAACTCATAAATGCCATTGAATTATTGGAAAGAAGACTTATATTTATGTTCACTACAATGACCAAAACCATTGGTCTAATAAAACAAATTATTCCAGTATAAATATCATATTAAGGGCTGCACAAACAGACCCATCATGTCACCTTTCTCTAAAGATAAAAACCACACAAACAAAACACCAGCAGTAAACATTAACTAATGTTAATCAAAAAAACAAATAATAACTTAAAATAGTTTATATTATGTATAATTTTTTTTAAATACCTATGAACAAAATAATATAATAAAATTGAAACTTTTCTTTTCCTTTTAAATGATTACAGAAGAACCGTAACCATAAATAATAATATTCATCATCATCATCTAATGTTTACCGTTGGTTCTCTTGTTACGTAGTTGCTTGTCTTGTTTTTCAACATTGGAATCATAGATAATGAATTCATCCAAACCTTTACCACCTGGAACCATTGGCAAGACTGGCACTTTCTTTTCAACCATGACTTCTAATAAGACAGGTTGTTTAGCATCTAAGAAATCTTGTAAACCTTGCTTCAATTCGGATTGTTCAGAGATTCTAATACCTTTCCAACCCATACCTTCTGCGATTTTGATGAAATCTGGGTTGACTTGATGTGTATGAGAGTATCTATGTTCGTAGAATAATGATTGCCATTGAGTAACCATACCTTGTTCTTCATTGTTTAAGATAACAACTTTAACTGGAGCACCGGCTTGAGTAGCAGAGGACATTTCCATTAAAGTCATGTTGAAAGAAGCATCACCATCGATATCAATGACAATGGCATCTGGTTTAGCAATTTGAGCACCAATGGCAGCTGGTAAACCGTAACCCATGGTACCTAAACCACCGGAAGTGATGAAAGTTCTTGGATGTTTCCAAGTCCAATGCTGAGCAGCCCACATTTGATGTTGACCGACACCGGTTGTAACGATGACTTCTTTGTCACTGGCGTTACATAATGCAGATAACTCACTGATAACAGTTTGTGGTTTGATTTTGGACTCTGGGGTTTCTTTGGAATAAGCGTATGGATATCTGTGTTTCCATTTTTTGATTTGATCAAACCAAGTTGGTCTTTCTTTAACTTCGTTGACTAATGGTAAGAATTTTTGTAAGTTTGAAGTAACATCACCTTCAATGGCTTCAGTTGCTTGAACGACTTTATTTATGTTCTTTGGAGCAATTTCAAAATGTATAATACCACCTCTACCTTCTTCTGAAGCCTTTTTAGCTTCTGGAGCAAACTTACTTAAAGCACCAGTAACTCTATCATCGAATCTAGCACCTAAAGCTAAGATAATATCAGCGTGTTGGATGGCCAAGTTGGCAAAAGCGGAACCGTGCATACCCAACATATCTAAAGATTTTGGATCTTCTTGATCAAAGGCACCTAAAGCTTGTATAGTGGTAGTGACTGGGATTTGAGCTTTTTCAGCTAGTTCTTTCAAAACAGAAGGACCTTCTGGACTGTTTAAAATACCGTTACCAACGTAAATGATTGGTTTTTTGGCCTTGTTCAATAATTCGGCTGATCTTTTCAAAGCAGCTTGGGTGAATTCAAATGAAGCAGCTTTAGTTAATTGGCTTAAGGTAGTTGATGGTAATGTGGTAGTCATTGGGATGGCTTGTTTCAAAACGGAAGCAGTGACATCTTTTGGCAAATCGACCAAGACTGGACCTGGTCTACCAGAAGTGGCGATTTCAAAGGCTTCATTGATACGTTTTGGCAATTCAGCAACGTCTTTCACCATGACGTTCCATTTGGTACAAGATCTGGAAATACCAACGACATCAGCTTCTTGGAAAGCATCGGTACCAATGGCACTGGTAGCAACTTGACCGGTGAAGACAACCAATGGGATACCATCAGCCAAAGCATCAGCCATTGGAGTGACGACGTTTGTGGCACCAGGACCGGAGGTGACTAACACGACACCTGGTTTACCAGAAGCTCTGGCATAACCTTCAGCCATGTGACCGGCACCTTGCTCGTGTTTTGGAAGAACGAAGTTGAATTTTGGAGAGTTGTAGATAGCATCGTAGACAGGCAAGATAGCACCACCTGGATAACCGAAAATGGTGTCAACATCGTGTCTTTGCATCATTTCATGGAAGATTTCACCACCAGTCAAACCGACAAATGAGTCGTCTAATGGGATTTTGTTACTGTTTTTCTTGACTGGAGCCTCTGGAGCATCTTGTGCAAAGGAAGGAGCTGGGCTTTCTCTGTGAGTGATTGGAGACTTGTCAGACTGGAAACTTGTGGTGGTTTTGCTTCTGGTAGCGATTCTTTGGACAGAAGCAGCTTTCATAAGAGCTTTGGAGGATCTCGCCAATTGGTAAGTGCGACGACCGGAGGAGGTCTTTATGGAGCTGGAAAGCATGGTGTGGGAGGGTGGTGTAAAAAGTGGTGATAAATGGATAGAAAGTAAAAGTCGAAAGATTTTGATAGACAGATTTCAATTTTTTTTTCATATTCGAGTTTTTTTTTTTCTTTTCTTTACGATGATTCACAGAAAAGTTTTTTTTTCACGTTTGGGGAAATTGCCGGTTGCGGCGTGCTGCACATACCAGAAAATCGAGGTCTATGATTGGCTGGAAGGTATTTATTAGGAAGGTAGCCTGTTCCAAGGGTCAGCAGCTACTGTTGTTAAGTCCATGTGCTATTATTGTCTTGAAGCCGTGTGTTTTATTTTGGTGTAGTGGTCGGTATTTTATTGTGTAAAGGTGATATAATACCAGTTTCTGTAGGCCCAGTATTAATCTGTTGAAAAAATTGTGGTTCATTCCTTCCAGTTTTCGTCTCTTTTTACTGAATCTGGAGGAGACATCATCAAGGTACCCCAGATTTTTATGTCACGCATCTTTCCGCCGGTTGTTGAATCCATTGAGTGAGTTTCGTTCGGTACATACACATGCAACAAAAGTCATCTACAATTAAATGTACAGAACAATGCTATCGATTAATGCTATATCTTCTCATAAAACAACACGTAGACGTTGCTGCTACCCATGCGTTCTGCATCTTTGTCCCCGCTGTTGACTCTTCCATGCTTCGTGTCCTTGACGACTTCATCATCAAAGTAGTACCAATCCGGTCTTTCTAAATCGTGAGCTAGGTTCTTATTGGCTATCGATGTATAATGCCCTGATTTCAACGTCCCTGAATGATTCACAACACCGAACAATCTGTATCTGACTGGTTCATCATTGTGCATGATGGTGAGTATTAATGGATATTGAATTATTGAATCATCTTTTTGGGAAGTATCATAGAATAAGAATCTTGATAGATGAATGATTAGAGTTGGTGGTAATGTAACAAATGTCAATGATTTAATAGTTGAATTCTTTTTGCCTAATGAAATTAATGAATCATTGGAACCATCTGATTTCAGTTTACTTGCGGCTGGACTTGATGAACGACCTCTAAATTTGAAAGTACTCTTAGTGAAATGTAATCTATGTCTTCTAGTTTCTTTCTCTAATGAAATGTTATCTTTATCATTGTCTTTGGATTTATTGGAGCATTTTGGACAATCCCATGCATTTTCTCCAGTTAAAATTTCATCATTTGTGAATAAGTCAATACAATCTTCCAAATAAATCTTCTTCAATTTCTTACCATTTTTAGCAGATTTCTTAGGAATACCTAAACTTAACATGAAAAAACTTGAATAATTTGATGATTTGAATCCACATTTCATACATGTTAAACTATCT
Organism: Gotozyma botsteinii; assembly: GCA_020280145.1. Classification (NCBI taxonomy): domain Eukaryota; kingdom Fungi; phylum Ascomycota; class Saccharomycetes; order Phaffomycetales; family Phaffomycetaceae; genus Gotozyma; species Gotozyma botsteinii. Next base: position 821,596 of record JAFIIU010000002.1, read on the forward strand.
TGTAATTGACCTTGGAAATTTTGAGAAATTGGTGAAAATCCTTGCTTGATTAAAACGGTATTGAACCATTTCTCATAATCTTTACCCAATTTACCTTCTTTATCGAAATCTAACAACTCTGGATGATCATTAATCACTTTATTAGAATTAGATAATTCATCATGTAATCTATCCAACAAAAACATTAAAAATTCTTGAGTATCCTGTTGTTCAAATGGGATATTGAAATCTGGCCTTAGATGTACACAATTCTTCAAAAAACCAGATGGAACAATTGAACAGCCACCATTTAGATACATTTTTTCAAATAATTTAGCCAATGAGGATGATAATCTGATATTAGGATCTGGCGCATGACCAGTTAAATGACTTGAATGAATCCTATTATTGTCTGAATTGAAAAATTCCATATTATAATAATCTTGATATTTAAAATCTAAGAACAAACTTCTAAAATTTCTAGATTCAAATAAACATTGAATCATGCTGTTGATATAACATGTGTTCTTCATATTACGCAACCCTGTGATTGATAACCTCACAAATGGATGTGACGAACTTTGAATTGTTGGAACTGCTCTACTTCTCGTTCTTGGTGCGTTTTGATATTGTCCCAAAATAGGTGGTGCTTGCTGTGGGATGTGTTGTTTTGATGGTTGATATTGGTTTTGTTGTTGATAAAACTGCGGTTGGCTTTGATATGGTTGTTGATATTGATGATGTTGTTGCTGCTGTTGTAATTGTTGTTGATGATATGTATGGATATTTGAATCTGATGGTAATGAGTTTTGTTTATAATAATTATTCATTGGATATGGATGCTGAAGGTTATCAACAGTGTTATTGACAGGATATTGTGGAACAGGTTGAGCAGGTCTTTGATAATTAAAAGTTGAAGATGTTTGGTTTTGAAATGCTGGTGTTGCAACTGGTGCTCTACCAATTGGAATCAATGAAGGTGTTTGAAGTTGATTTCCATTAGAATAATGAGATGAGACTTGTGAAGTTGGTGATGGTGATGATCTGACTGGTGTAGGGATGATTGATGCTCTTTGAGGAAACATCCTATTATAATCAAATGAAGGCGACTGCTCCAATGGTTGTAAATTAGAGGAAGGTAATGGAGGTGCAGGAACTGATGGAACTGATGGAACTTCAGGGATATTAAAAATTGGAACTTTTGATTTGAAATTCAACTCATTATTGTTTAAATGAGTTTTATTGATAAAACTCAGCCATTGATTAAACCCACCACTTAACGTTTTTGGTTTTGCATCAATTTCATTCAACAAATTTGCAAATTTAATGATATAATCATGTTTGTTTTGGAAAAAAGTCTTATTATCAGAGTATGAAACGATGGAATTGAATCTTTTCAAGTTTTTGATCTTCATGAAATCATCATGTTGCAATATTATCTTTAACGAATCTTCAAATTCTTGATAACTAGAACTATTTAATACAATTGAAGGATCCAACTGAATTAAGTTATCATAAGGAATGTGATTAACTTCAAATAATGCTTTTGGTCTAATGTCAAACAATAAGAATGATTCTTCTCCTTTCGACAATGCAGTATATAAACCCTTGGAATCTATCGTTAAAACATCACCTTCATCATCATTTGCATAAACTGATTGATATGAATCCTTTCTATGTGTAGCTTTTGTTGAAAATGATTTCAAAGTTGGTTGTTCTTCATCATCAAGGTTTGCTGGAAATTGTACAGGAACATCAGCAAAACTTGCACAATAGGGTTTTGATCCATTAGAATTGAAATTAACGGGAAATGAACTGACATGTTTCAAAGTATGTAGAGGTGGTGGTGGTGGTGGTGGTGGTGGTGCATGTGCAGGAATGGATGGAACAGTTATAGTTTTGTTAGTGTCTTCAAGATCAGTGTAAGTCTCTTCTAGAAGTGTAGTATCAAGAGTATCTGTATTGGCATCATCAACTAATTTCAACTGATCATCCGGCTGTAGATTAGGAGGGGACCATTCCTCAACAAGGGAAGAATCAGAAGAGTCTGAGGATAATGAAACAACAGATGAGTTAGTGGATGACACTACTTCATCCAGTTGATTTGGTGGCCTAACCTCATTAGAAAGCAGGAATTGTGTCAGATCATGTTGTAAGGAAGACGAAGGCATCGTTGACGATCTCTTAGGTAGTTTCATTTGTTGCGACTGTTCCTGTTTGAGCTTGTGATGTTTCTCATTCAAGTAGGAGATGTAGTTGATCACCTGCAGCTTGACGTTGGACATATTTGTCTCCTTCTCATACAGCTGTTTCAAAAACGTGAAGATCTCGAAGTTCTTGTTCTTGATCTGGAACTGGATGGAGTTCGGGATGATGAGGTAGACGTAGAACAAGCCCACGATGTAGTACTTGAGGCAGCGATTGAAGTTCCCGGAGACGAGGCTCTCTGAGTACTGCTCGATGTTGTACTGGGCAACGTCAATGAGATCAATCATCTTGCTCAGTTGGAGCTCGTTGAGGTGGTGCCTGATCTCGTCTTTGTAGAGCTCGACGACGAGGCCCAGCAGTTCGTCGGAGTACTCTGGCGTGTATTCCACCTTCGGAAGAATGTTGCTAGCCATGGAACCTTTTGCAGTGTTGGTTTTGATGAGGGAAACTGTGGGTTTTCTCTGGGGCTGTGAGACCCACAGTAATGGGTTTGATTTGATTCAGGATCTTTGTGTTGATGAAAACAGAAAAAATTCGCGGCATACTTTATCGTATCTACATTGGAACATATATGAGATCAAGGCCAGTATTATATAGTGGGTGAGCTATTGGTGGGTAGGCATGGACGTGGAAGGGGCATGGTTCTCCTCAGCAAGACTAGTCTTCCACAAGCTGGTGATTGTTTTGGCCTGGGTAAGGAAAGTGAGCCCGGCTTTCCCGTAGAAGTTGAGATCTCCGTTGAAGGACCCTTTATTACCAGTGAAAGAGAAGAATGGGAGAGGCACAGGAATAGGAACATTGATTCCAACCTGACCCGGTTCGATCTCCTTGGTGAACTTCTTAGCGAGAATACCGGAAGTGGTGAACAATGCAACACCGTTACCGTATGGATTGGCATTCACCGTTTCAATGGCTTCATCTAAGGTGTCAACTTCAATGACAGTTAGGACAGGTGCAAAGATCTCTTCAGTGTATGCAACGTTGTTTTTGGAAACATTGCTCAAGATAGTTGGACCTAGGAAGTAACCATCTGGGAAACCTTCAACTTTGACATCACGGCCATCTAACAACAAGGAAGCACCTTGTTTAACAGACTCTTCAATAATGGAATGAGCTCTAGCTAAGGCATCTTTAGAAATCAATGGACCCAAATCTGATTTTTTGTTGAAACCAGAACCAGTTGTCAATTTTTTAGAAGCTTCAATTAAATCAGATAACCAATCTTTAGTTTGACCAACTAAAACCAAGACACTGGCAGCCATACATCTTTGACCTGCTGCGCCTGCAAATGCACCAATTGTGGCATTGATGAATTGCTGCTTATTAGCATCAGGAACAACAACAACATGGTTCTTTGCAGCTAAGTTAGCTTGAACTCTTTTACCATTCAAAATACCGGTTTTATAGATATAGTCACCAGCTTTTGAAGATCCAACGAATTGAATAGCTTTAACATGTTCATGTGTGATCAATTTTTTAACTGTTGGAACTTTACCATGAACAAAGTTGATAACACCAGCAGGAACACCAGCTTCAACTAACAATTCAGCAAAAATTGAACAAGCACCTGGATCTCTTTCAGAAGGTTTGATCACAGCAGTGTTACCAGTTGCGATAACTAAAGGAATGGTCCATAATGGGATCATTGCAGGGAAATTGAAAGGACATATAGCAGCAACAACACCCAACGGTTCTCTCACCATTAAAGTATCCATATCAGTTGCAACTTCAACATGAACACCTTGCAATTCAGTGGTAATTGCAGTGGAGTACTCTGCAACTTGCAAACCACGCAAGACATCACCTTTAGCATCCTCGAAAGTTTTACCTTGTTCACTGACAATAACAGCAGCTAGTCTATCATGGTTTAATTTAATCAACTCAACAAATTTGAACAAGAGTGATTGTCTCTTCATAATTGACACCTTTTTCCAAGATTTGAAAGTGGTGTGAGCAGTTTGAATAGCTTCCTCTAACTCAGCATCAGTTGATTGAGGAACTTTTGAAATAACTTCATTAGTTGCAGGGTCATGAATGTCAAACCATTCCTCAGATTCAGATTTAATAAATTGATTGTCAATGAATAATGGAGTCAAGTAAGGCTCATTGTGGGTGTGATCTGTTGGATAATCACCGGTAGAAGTATGGATCTTGATCAATTCACGCATTTTATAGGGTTTATCTACTAATTGAAGTGTTTTCGAAGCAAGGATTTGAAAAAGGAAACAACGAGATATTGAAAAAAGGAGAGTAATTAATAATTGTGTCAATCATTTTGTGGAGAGAAAGAGAATTAACTACCTAAAGTTAATAATTCCAAGATCGGTAAGAGCCACACAAACAGCGCCTGATAAGACAAAACAGTAAAAAAATCAACCGAGGTGTAATCGCGGGCGGTTAGTTCAGTGGTAGAATAAGTGCCTTCCAAGCACTAGGCACGGGTTCGATTCCCGTACCGCTCATTTTTGATCATGAGTTGATAATAAACTAATGGAGCCAACATACGTTGACTTTTGACCTTTGTGTATTAAGATCTCAGACTTTACTTTTTGTTCCAACTACTCTCTCTCAACAATAAATAAATAAATAAATAAATAAATAAATAAATAAATAAATAAATAAATAAATAAATAAATAAATAAATAAATAAATAAATAAATAAATAAATAAATANAAATAAATAAATAAATAAATAAATAAATAAATAAATAAATAAATAAATAAATAAATAAATAAATACGTTCTTTATATTAGAATAAGTTTTAATAATTAGTTTAGATCAGCGCAATGCCTTCTTCAAATCAAACTCTCCACTGCCCCTTTCCATTGGTTTAGGTTGTGCATCACTCTCTTTCCACCCAATCATGAACAATACTCTAAAAGTCAGAGGTAATGTCCCATCAGGATTACCATGGAAAGATTGATATATGGCTTGGGTTGAGAGTAATAAATCCTTAGTTAATGTTGGAGGAGGCATGTTTATAGCATTCTGTTCTCCCATCAATTGCAAATCTGTCATGATAGTTATCAGGTCTGGATAATCAACAATGATCTCATCAACGTCAATTGTGACTAAATTGAATTTGCTCTGTTTTAACAATGAACTCATGTCTGAAGTTTTAACCAGTGGTGAAACCCTTGGAGAAATACCACCTTTTCTTTCACTCTCTGCTAATTGCAACGACGTTCTCAATTCGTATAACGAGTCTTCTGAGATCATACTTGCAAGTAACAATCCATCTGGTCTTAACACTGAATTCAATTTCTTCAATGCACCTGGCAAATCGTTGATCCAATGGAGCAATAAATTTGAAACAACTGCATCAAATGACTCCTTATGGAATTCAAAGTTCGAATCTTTATCAAGTAACACTCTTTGAACATTCATCTCTTTATTAAACTGTCTATCTTCCCATCTGTACAACATTTCTTTGGAACTATCAGCCATAACAACGTCCCCGATTCTTCCCCTGACTAGCTCTCCATCCTCATGATTTCCTGAAATCAACTGATCCTCAAAGTTTCCACTTCCACTTCCGTAGTCCAGCACCTTATTGAATTTTCTCTTAACAAACGAGAGTCTCTCTATTGTCTTTTGAGCCACTGCATCTCGAAGGTATTCTGCCTCTTTCGAAAGTGGGTTCAATGCTGCTCTTCTTCTTTGCATTAGCTTGACACTTCTGTCGAAAACCTCGTAGGGCTTCATAGACAAGAGCCGTCTCTGGCCACTAAAAGTCCTTCTTGAGAACATTCGTTCCACTAAAATTGAGTTGATGAGGATTTTGTTACCTTTTATATGTTTCATGGTTAAATAGAATTATTTCGTGAAAAAATAAAACTGAATCCTTGTTTACCACAAAATATAGGAATGTTGAAGGTGCTGAGATGTTCTAGAAGGGAATTTTTCTGGATACCACAGACAAAGTTGCTCAGGGCTTATTCCAAGTCTTACATTGCTCAAACTGAGATTGTTGGAAACATACACAAAAGTATCACCAGCTTATCGAATGATTTTGACACAAAAGTTGATTTTAGTTGTTTACTTGAAGATGTAAAAGCTTCTGTTGTGGTAGATGATGAAATAGTGATTGCTAAGGCGAAAGAGATTACTTGCTCGAATCAATTCAACTCCAGTATCGTGGATTTGCTACTGAATCTGATCCTCTTTAATTTACAATCAAAATGTCCCCCACAGAAGGAAGCATTACTCTACCTTGCTGATTTGTTGACTTTAATTAATCCTGATTTCAGAACAATGATCAATTATAAACTACTCCTTGACGAACTGACGAAGATTAGATACTTTGAGACTAAAGAAATCGAAGATGATGAGTTTATAATTGATGAGACAAACATATCAATTTGGGAGTTTTTTCATATTAATTTCAAACCATTTTTAAGCATAAATAAACTTGAGAATTACAACCATAAATTGACCAAGTTTCTAGAATTGTTAAAATTTATTGAAACGAATAATGCTAGAGATCCTAAAGATTATAAATCTTTACAGAAATTGTTATATCCTACTTTAGTTGATATGATAAGAGATTCAATTCTTTTAAATGATACTGAATTTGCAGTTGAGCTTTTATCTATCTACAAGACCCAATTCCTCAATGATAATTATTTGAAAAAATCTATGGCTACTTCTGATGACCCTCATGATACAATTTTATTTGACAAGGTTCCTTCTGAAGATTATCATACCTTTATTTATTCGCTTTTAGAGTCACCTAATAAGGAAGTTTTGAAAATTCTTCTTCATGATGAATTCATTAAAGGTATTGACTTATCAGATTATGAAAAGGATCAGGTATTAGTTCTATTAGCAAGATATGGATTAACTGAAGAATTCTTGAAACTTTTGAACAAATCAGCAATTGAACTCAATGAAATGAATTTATCTCTGGTTACCGAACTAGTTTTCAAAGATTTAGGCGTAGATCAGACAGTGAACTTAATTGAACAAACTCTTAAAGAAAGACAACTGCAACACCCAAGTTATCAAGACTATAAATTCATAACTAATTATTTGAAAGACGAAATTATGAGTATGTCTATCAACAGAAAACAATTTACACCAAGAGATCCAAAATCTCCACACAAGCATGCAAAACTATTCATTCAAAGGGTAGATATCAATGATCAACTTACGAAGTACGGTCATATCCTTAATTCAACCAACTTCTCAAATCAATCAAAAGCATTACTAATGAATTGTTTACTTAAAGCTGTTTCATCAGTTACCAATAGCACAGGATTGATTCATTTATATTTGAAACTACCTCAAACATTGGTAAACACTGATTCAATTACCATTATGATGCACGCATTCACAAGAGGAACCCTGCAATCACATTTTCTTAGAGTTTCAGAATTATGGAATTTTGCAAAAAAACAAGGTACTTTTGATATGAGAGCTTTGGAGTTTATAATCGAATTCTGTTTAAACAATAGCAATGAAACCGAAGACTTAGAGTTTGAGACAATGTCAGATAAATTAATTAATGAAGCTTTAGATAGTTGTGAATGGAAAGCTACTGACAAGATGGTATCTTTGTTTATTAAAAACAAAAAGACTCTAAATGTTTCATCTAAAGATATTCAAAATCGTGATTCTACGAGGTCATTCAAAAATGCATTAGTTGACATGGATCTAACAGTTTCTTATGAACAGGTCAAAGATCACATTCGTTCTCTGAAACCGAAAAGATCCAATGAATTCCCTAAACTGATTAAAAATACCAAAAAATTCAATGAATTTGATGTAAAAGAATCAAAACTATTAAGAAGACATCATTCTAAATCCCCAGCATTGACAAATATGGTATCATGATACTTCTTCAATTCATTTCTATTACCACTCCAATCCACATCACATAACACTTTCAATGCAGGTTCATAGTCAACAGAACCACTGCCTGATATTTGCAATTCTTTGTATATAGTAAATAACTCTTCACTTGCCAATACACGGACCTTACTTAGAGTATGATTATAGCATAACCAACACAGTCTCTTTAATGAATCTTTATGACCTGTAGCAATGTATAAATGTCCAAATATCTTGATTGCATTAGAGAGTTTAGTTAAATTGGTGGTGTTCAAATGAATGTTGAAAACCCTGATGTAAAAGCCATGGGCGTTGAACATTGGAGGGATTGGCGCATTTAGTTGGAATATCCTAGAGATGAATTGCATCCCAACTAGCACCGTCTTTGAAAGTCTGTTCTGTCGAGTTAAACCATAATTTTGCAATTCTTTTGGATCCACCCTGATAATGGATGCTAATTTTAAAAGTACATCAGTCTGTGCTTCAACCGATAGATCGATGTAAAAGTTGAGGAACGAACGCAAGTTAGAAGTGATTAGGTCATTGGTCGATCGGATAGCACCACCAGTAAATATATAACCTTTCCAAAATTCCAAACTGGACTTCTTGTCGGTGATGTAGTTTTCTTGAAAGTAATTCAATGAGTTGGTGAAGTAGTATTCGTTGTTTCTTGTATTAAAATCTGACACATTTAGTGTGGAACTTGGTTTGAATTGAAGTAGGAGTGATATCGAAGCTGAACGAACTGAGTCAATTGGTTCGCTTGTTAATCTTAATAATTTCAGTTCAATCAACTTTCTTAAGTCTTCAACATTGCTGAAAAGCTTAAAGTTATTGTTTATCAATGATATTGCCGAGTTTCTAATCTTACTACCAACATCACCTTGTTCAGAAACGGTATAGTCGTCTAACTTTTCAATCAATTTAACCAATAGTTCTTGTGGTAATTCATTGCCAGATTTCAGGTAGTCTGAAATGGAATTGATGATCACAGTTTTCACGTTGAAATCAATTCTAGTGTCTTCTTTCAAGAGATTCACCACATGTGGCACAATTTGGCAAAATTCTTTTAAGCATGAAACAGTTGATGAAGTGTTGATATTGTTGTTTTTCATATAGTATAACCATTTATCTAAATATTGAGGTGTTAAATCAATCAAAGGACATATTAGTCTTAAGTATTGTAGAATTGATTCAGAGTCAACTCTAATCAGATCAAATAAATTAACGAAGAATGCATCTTTGTTCAAATCTGTGAACTCTGGAGCTATTTTCAACAAAGTGTAAGCAATCTGAAGGTATGATTCCATAATGAACGGTTGTGTCTTGTGATGGTCTAGTTTCTGAGAATTGAAGACTTCATAAATCTGAGACAAATATGATGGGTTATTAGATTTCAGTAAAGATAGAATTTCTGAAAGACCAATGAATGAATTATATGGAGTTTTGGATAAGTTGGCAATGAAAATTATGATCTGTTTTTCAATCATTTGTTGATTGTCATATTCTTCTAAAATTTTCATCAATGCTTTGGCACTTAACTTTACTAAAACATGGTCCAAGTTATTCAAAGTATTCTGAGTCAAGAATTCAATAAACCTATTTGTTAGTGTTGGAAATATTTTAAGTATTCTTGAAGGAACTTCTAAATACGATTTATTTATTGAGCTCAATTCAACAAAATCTAAAGCCTGTAATAAATCAATATTCTTACCTGAATTAACAACACCTTTGTCTTCAGGATATATTAGATTCCAATTTTTGAACCCGTGTCTCCCAATTAATTCTTGTAGTGCAGCTGTAGAAGACCTTCTTATCATCAATTCTTTATCAAAACAACAACATAATAAAGAATTAGTGAATATTTCTAAGAAGATTTCAGGATCAATTGGCAACGAAGTTCTCGACAATGCCCATATTATATAATTGGAAGAATCCCTAATGTTGGCACCAGATATATAAGTAATTTGAATTTGTTGAAAAAATAACGCTTTGGATAATATACCAGAAATATCCTTAACAGCATCCCCATCAACAAGATCTTTATACAGCATTTCTGCAATCATTAAAAGCACTGTGTGCAAGAGATCAGCTTCAATTAGTTCCATTGGTTGATCAAACTGTTCTTTTGCTGCATATAACATGCCTAACATTATATCTATACCTAAACAATCATCAACTTTTGTGATTAATTTTGAAAAATGCCTAGCAAGTGTTGATCTTATCAATGTCGATTTACTGGCTAAGTTTTTATCAAAAAATCCAACTATATCATCAACTGGATCATACTGATCCAACTCTGTGAAATACTTGCATAACTTGGAATATATCTTCAGCAGATACTCAAGTTTCGAATCACCATCTTCATTTTCAGTCTCTAATAAAATATCATAAATTCTAGGAATATCATCTATCAATATTAATTCATTTGCATCCTTCTGCAAGGAAATGTTCAAAGTTTGCAAATATCCACACTTTATAACATCAGGAACTGTAGGATAACTTTCAATGAATTTATTCACAAAATCACCTAGTAAGTCTTTGCAGTCTGGTCTAGTTATGATAGAACCAATTAATCTTGCTCCTAATGGTTGCAAAGGCCCTGCATTCAATTCATTGATACGAAGAATCCCAATCTCATATATGGATTTCTTGATATCACCAAAGGTGTTGAAATCAAAGGGAACTAATGAAAGAACAATCAAACAAGTTATTAAAAGGTATTCTTCATGCCAATATAAGTCTTGGGATGCTTTATACTTGGAAATAATCAGAGGTATCAAATCGATTTCTGTTTTCATGTAACTCAGCAGTCTCTTGACCCCAATTATCTTACCAAACGTGTAGAAAACCTCACTGATAACTGCTATATCTATATCTTCAGAATCAGAGAAATAAGACTTCAACAAAATGTCTATGTATTTGGTCAAATGCTGGTCTAACAGCTGTGGACATGGTTGAAATTGATGAAGGTCAAGTAACAAGGATTCGGAATTGAGCTCAGAACTTGCTTGTTGAATGTTCACCAGTTGAGTATTGATGTTGAGATGTAGTTCATTAGCGATCTGAGAGATACGCAATTCATCACTATCCATTTTACAGCAATTGGAACTATGAATTAAAGACGTGATGAGTAGGCAAATCTTAAGAGAGTTATTTTTTTTATTGTTTACTTTTCGGCAAAATGAAGTTTATTCGATTTAAGCGAAATTATAATTTCTACAAGTCCATAAAGAAATCATAAAAAGTTGAAAATTAGTCGTTAAAAAATGCAGATTAATCTTTGAATCCTTCCCATTCTGCTTCTGTTTTATCACCTTCAGCTTCAGCTTCTTCCTCTTCTTCTTCGGCTTTCTCTTCAGTCCTTATCTTCTTTCTAGGTCTTTCTTCATCTTCTGGAGGAGGAACAAACCATGGAATTTTACCCCTGTTGAAATCGTTAATGACTAGTTTAGCAATACCTTGTTCATCTGGTTCACCACCTTTCAATAATCTACCATGTTTTCTAGCTAATAATTCAATGAATTCAGTGGCATTGTTCCAACCTTTAATTTCGTAGGTTCTTTCTAAATGTTGTCTTTGACATCTCTTCAAGATACCTGGAATATATTGTTCTGCATGGTTAACATGTTCAACTCTGACAACACCTCTGAATAAAATTTCTTCTTCAGTGTCTTTAGCTGATGGGGGCACAATACCTGGGCAATCAATCAAGAAAATTCTCTTCATTAATGTGATATATTGCCAAACTTTAGTTTCACCTGGGATTGGAGCGACTGTACAAACTTTCTTCTTTCTTAATGTGTTGATGATACTTGATTTACCAGCATTTGGATAACCAATAAACCCAACTGAAATTTGTTTACGATCTGAATGAAGGGATGAGAATTGACGTAGTAACTGGATTAGGGAACCTTTACCAAATGAGTTTGTGATTGAAGCATGGAATGCAATAGTTGGATGAAATTTAGATAAATGTTTAACCCAAGCAGCCTAGAAAATCATTGTTAGTAAATAATAAATTGGAAAAATCCATCTTTTGCATAGTATAGGAAAGGTCGAATCATTGTGAATGAATCAAGAACAAGTTTCAATCTATGTAAATATATAATAAAATGTTAGAGTCTTTACTACGAACATCTTCCAATCAAAAGTGCAAAAGCACAATTCAGAGTTCAACTCATAAGACTTTCAAGTATCCTATAGAATTCATCAAAACGATATCTTCTTAATCCAGTTAGCCCAAAACGGGCCACCAAATGCGGATAAAAGTTGTTCTTCCAAAGTTGTAACAGACAATCTTCGTAGGTAATGTTGATAGTATACACTATCCGAAGGTCGACTTGACTTAAATCTTTGGGTTCTTTTTATCTTGATTTAATCAACAATAACTTCTCGTTTCCTATATATCCAAACAGAAGGAGTTAGTAACAAATTTACTTACGGCAACCCAAGTTGGGACCAAATCACACTTATTTAAAACAAAAATCAAATGTTTGTGAGCAGCTTCAGTTTTAATGTATTGTTCAACAGATTCACATCTGGTACCCAATGGATCTCTAGCATCTAAAACATGGATAACGACATCAGAAGAGTCAATGACTTTGTATAATTCATTCCAAATACGTTTAGATTGACCTTTATGGAAAATAGCTTCTTTAGCTTCGGCACTCCAGCCGTCAACATCGATATTACCCATTAAACCTAATGTAGCATCTAGTTCTTTCTTTTCTTGGAATGCAACTTCGTCTTGTTCTGTTTGACCAGCTAAATCTTCCAAACTTGAAACGGCAACTCTAGGTCTTTTTCTTTGAGCTTTTGGACCAAAAGCATGTTCATAACTTTCAGTTTCTAGAATTCTATTAGTTGGAGCTTCACTGATATCTTTTTCATTTAATAAAGACATTGGTAATTTATTTCTTCTCAATAAAACTTGATATGAATCTTGTTTTCTTTCACCTAAAGCCTCTCTGAAATGACTTAGGGCATCTTGTGAAATGACTCTTGTGTTACCAAACCAACGACGATTTGGATCAACTCTAGCAACTGGAGCAGCAGTATCTTGTAAAGCAGCAGCCTTGATAATATCACCAGCTTTGTTACGAATGGCACGACCCTGTTTGTACATGTTCAAATGCTGCACTTTCTTTGCATCTCTGTAAAAATTTTCACCTTTGACACGCAAGTTACCATCTCTGGTGTCGTTTTGACGAACACGACGTTGCTTCTCCTTCTTACCGGTACCCATTGTCCAATAAATAGTAGTTATATTTGTAATTATAAGAAGGATTTCTATAAAATTTGTCCTTGAAAACTTTTTACTAAAGAGAGAAAACTTCAAACAAAAAAAAAAAATTTAGGAAAAGAAAATTTTTTTAGGAAAAACTTCCGAGGGCTCATCACCTCACGTGAAAGTCATATGATAAACCTCGGAATATACAACAGTGAAAAGTGTACTCATTAAATAGGCCGTTTATTTAAAACACATTAGAAAGGACGTTGTCTAGTTTATTGGTGTTAGATTCTTTGAACTTCTCATCACCATCTGCTCTAGTTGTTCTGACAGATCTTTGGGCGAATGATCTATAAATTTCATCATCGGCTGTTTTATTATCCCTCTTTTGAATTTTGGCAATATATTTGGACTTTTCAATGTTTGAAACAAATGTGGAGTTCAATTTCTTTGCTTGTGAGATCTCCATTTGTAGTTTAGACTGTCTTGATTCTTGTTCGGCATTCATTTGTGCTGTTAAGTCGGTCCATTTGAAACCAGATAAATATTTAACATTCATGATATCATCATGGTAAAAATTACCTTTCTTACCACCCAATATATTACCGTTCAAAGTATCAGCACAGACTTTAGCATCTTTTTTCTTTATGAATTCTGCCCAGCCTTCTTCATAGCAAGCTTTCTTATTACCACCACCCTTAACACGCATTTTTTGTTTCTTTGGATCTTCTTTCTTCAAGAATATTCTATCGACATCACCAAATCTTTTCAATATCTGTCTCATCTTTGCTGGTTTCATATATGGTGGAATTCTGGAAAAGTAAACAACACCAGTTTTACCCTTTGGTTTCTTGGATGCTTTGAATTTAGCCAATTTGGATACTCTGTGCAATTCATTCATATTTTCTTCTTCTTCTTTAGCCTCAGTTGATTTACGACTCTCTGGTTCTTCATTTTGTTTTTTATCCTTTGGTTGTTTTTTAGTTTGCATATCTGATTTATCATCATAATCTTGTTCTTCCTCACTGTCAGTTTCATCTGCAAAAGCGTCAAATGATTTTTTCGCTTTAGTCTTTGAACTCATCTGTTTCTCTTCATTATCGCTATTTTCATCGTCTGAGTTTGCAACATTTCCAAAAAACTCTTCATCACTTCCCAAAGTATGGAATGTGTGTTCTTCTTCACTGTCACTGTCTCCAGTTTTCGTAAACTTATCCATTTTAACTATTTTTATCAATCAAGTAATAACTAAACAATTCAGATTTTCTATACAAAAAAAATTTGTGATGAGTAGGTTAGTTGCGATGACTACATACATTTAAAACTAAAAAACTAAACCTATGTATATATTAACATGTCTATGCTTGAATGTGACTATTAGAAAGCATTATTCACATTTCTCAAGATCTCGTTATGGATCTCATTATCTATGAGGTATTTCTGATCTATTAATAGGTCTCCATTTTGATATGTAGCACCTTCTAAAGAATTTTTCAATGGTTCATCATCATTCTTTCTTGCAATTCTGTTGGCTATTCTGTGAATGGCAATTCCATTAATAATCGTGTTCATTAAGGATAATATGAATGCTGAAAGAACTAGGATTAATACTGTAATGGTCAAGACGTGAAGATATTGCGTGAAGTCCACAGATTCACCAAGCTTATCATCCGATTGAAACTCAAGAAGTAATGGTTCTTTCATTTGAAACAAAAACACAGTTGATGTTATATTTAAAATCAAAGCAATGCAAAATAACACTGTAATTAAAAAGTTGACTCTATATGATCTATCGTTTGGTAACGCATCCTCAACCATTCCATATGGAAGTAACATCATTGCAATAAACACGGCATATAAAGTCAATATACTAGCATTGACACAAATGGCAGGCCTGTTAAAAATGGATCTGGTTGGAAGTGTAAAGAACATAGTTAGATACAACATTATTATTGAACTATACTGACACCAGAAACAGATTGAAAGAAGCTTTTGAGAGTATACGTCCTTAACATCAATGACGACATGAGGTGCAATAAGGAATGTTGTTGGCCGATTTCTTGTTCGTTGATTTGGAGGAGGTGGGGGTGTAGCTGCCAATATAGGAAGGTTGTCGTTCTCTTCGGACATTTTTAACGTCTTCAGATCGAATCAGCAACAAACATCAAGCATCAAGTACAAATTGTGGGCCACAAAAACTCTTTCTTTTATTGTGCAAAAAAATCTTTGAAATCACACAAAAAAGCACTTAGATTTTGATATTAGTGAGTTTACCATACAGCCAACGCTCAAATCTACAAATAGCAGACTCTGATCTTTGAACACCATCAGTAACCCAGATTGCCCAAGAGCCCATCGTGTTGGCCATCAACACATCTGTGAACAGTCTATCACCAACAATTGCGACATGTTGTGGTCCTTCCACTTTTGTATGCTTGTAGAAGTACTCCATGATCTCAGAGTGACAACCAGGTTTCTTTGTAGTGTGTCTCAGCACCCTCACACCCGTTCTTTGTTCCAACAGTTCAGCCTGTTTATTTCCAACATCATCATTTGTCCCAGCTGAATTGCTGACAATGAGCAGTTGAGCATCAGGAAAGTTTTTTCTAAGCTCATCCCATTTCTTTTGGTAAGCAGGCCACACTTTATCATCGTGAGCCTTAGCAAAACAATTGTCTTTGTCCAACACTATGGCTCTGATATCAGCTTTCTCAGCAGGTTTGGCAGCTAAATTCGCTGGAAAAGCGAGAGGAACCGGAATTCTGTCAAAAGAGGACACCATTAAATGTGGAAGACACAATTGTGGGTTCCACAGCAAGCGAAACACGTTGAAAGTAGCACTGACGTTCATTTCCTTTGTTATTCCAATTATTTTCCAAGCTGAAAGAAAGCAGAAAAAAAAAAGAAGATGAAAAAAAAACTGTCGAAATGTTGTGTCAGTATAAAGACTCCAAAAAGTAAAAGATTAAAGTGAAGGGAAATGGCTTCTCGTTCACAAGGAAGAACTGGTGGAAATAGAAGGACTGCTGGTGGCAAATCCAGTGCAGTTTCTGGATCGTGGAAACCCGTTTTCGCTGGAAGTAACAGTTCCAAAGCTACACTGAATAACGATCCAGAAGAGGATAACGATGATCTTTTCAATGAGAACAAGTACTGTGTTGTGTGTGCTGAGAAGCTGGTATATGCTGCTAAGTCGCCTTGTAACCACACAACTTGTCACCTTTGCAGTTTCAGACAGCGTGCGTTATACGATAAAAAGGCATGCTTGGTGTGTCGAACAGAGAATGAAGACTTGATATTCACAGAGACTTTGACATCGGACTACCAGGAACTGAAAAAGTCAATTGTTTCTAAGGACTCTAAGTATACCATTTCATTCACATCTCAAAGTGCAAGAGATACTATTTTGAAATTATTGGACTTCAATTGTGCTTTGTGTTCATATGTTGGCTCTGATTATCCTAGTTTGTCAGAACATTTGAAGAGTAGACATGAAAAATTCCTTTGCATCTTGTGTTCCTCCAATAAGAAGGCCTTCCCATTTGAACTACAAGTATACTCTCAAAAGCAACTACAAACACATTTAATAAGAGGTGATGAAAACGATGAGAATTTCAACGGTCACCCAATCTGTAAATTCTGCAAAGGGAAGAGATTTTATTCAACAGATGAATTGAATATGCATTATAGAAAGAACCATGAAGAATGTCATGTTTGTAAAATAATTGAACCTCAAAACCCTCAATATTTTAAAAATTATGACTCCTTAGAAGAACATTTTAGAACTGATCATTATATCTGTACCGTTCAAAGTTGTTTAGACAGAAAGTTTGTCGTTTTTGCCGATGAACTAGATCTACGAGCACATCTGATATCGGAACATCCAACACTTTACGGAAGCAACTTTGTTTATGGCTCAAATCAATCATCAGCTTCTTCATCTAGACTACATTCACACCTATCAACATTTTCAGCCGGTGCTAAGAAAGCTACCACTTCAAATGAAGAATCTAATGATTCTATCAAAATTAAGAAAATGAGATTAGAGGAAAGGGCAAGACATTATGTCAATTATGATAATACAAAATTCACGTTGTTTAGAGAACTAAATACTACTTTCAACAATGGTTATGTTTCTGCCCAACAATTGAAAGATGCATACATCAAACTATTCAGCACCAATTCCACTGAAGAAATCAATTTATTGTTGTTTGATCTTTGTGAAACTCTCCGTAAAAGTTCATCAAAATACTCAGAACTTTCATCAATTGTTTCCATCCAGAAACAAATCCTAGACCATCAAGATGATGAAAAGTTCCCTGCTCTATCTGCATCTTCAAGTTCAGTTGATTTGGGTCCAAGTTGGGTTAATTCCGCAATTAAAACTAAGAAACAACAAAGAAAAAATTTATTAGATGATTTCCCTCCATTACAAGCTCCTCCAAAACAAAAATCAAAACTAGTCACACCATCTTTATCATCTTGGTCTTCTGTATCAAGGCCAGTTGCAAAAACTACAACTATAAAAAGCGCAAAAACAATGAGTAAAGCACCAATGCCAGCCGTTAGAATTCCAAACTATTTAGACACTAAACCAGCTTCACCAAGTTTATCCTCAACTTCATCATCTTCTTCATTCAAGAAGCCTGCCGTTAAGTTAAGTGACGAACTCTTTCCAGCACTGCCTACTCAAACAAGGAAAGTCATTCCAAGAGTCAATCCGATCCCTACAGGAAATGGATCATGGGATATTGGAGCTCCAACTGCTAGGAATTCTTCAACGTTTGATTTATCTTCAGTAGAATCAGCATTGATTGAGAGTAATAATTCTTCTAGCGGGAACTTCAAAAAAAACAAAAAGAAGAAGCAAATTTTATTTCAAACAGGTGGTAGAATATAAATAGAACTATCAAACTGTAATGTTAAATAAATGGTGATAGAATCATCAGTGAACGTAGAAAACTATTATGTAAATGTAGAAATAAATATGGATGTATTGAATTTATGTATACTTGTAAAAATAAACTCTATATCAAAGGAACTCTATCTCAAAGGAAGCAAACTCTGTTCAGTAAGATGTTGTCTGCAAAGTGGGCATTCAGGATGTTCACGACTCCAATCTGAGATACAGCTCCAGCAGAAAGTGTGACCACAAGGGGAACAACTAGGGTTAATCATATATGATAAGCATAACATACATCTTCTTGAATTTTCAGGAATGAATCTTAAAACTTTTGGATTGGATAAGTCAATATCATAATGGTAATAATTCACATCGTCATGCTTTGGAATGCCAATAATCTTGTAAGATTTTTCTCCTTTATTAGTTTTTTCCTTTTCTTCACCGTTTTTCAAACTTCTACTCTTTAATAAAATTTCATTTATTCTTCTTAACATCTTAAAAATGAACTGAACCATAATTAAACCACCTAAAAGTTCGTAACCACCATTAGAAACATGTTCATTAGGTGACACTTTATGACCAAATGCATATCTTAATCCAAACACCCTTTTAGATAAATTATAAAATGAACCATTTATGTAAAAAATGGCAAGATGGAAATTCATCAAATAATCTAACAACTTAGTATATGAAACGTGTTTAACAAACGACTTCCAAACCCCAAGATTCTCATCACTTTCGTTATCTTCGTCGTCATTGTTAAATCTTTTCTTGATAAATTTCGATATTAGATAAGGCAATATAGCATATGACAGTATGAACCCCAACTTAGCTTTCAGACTAGGCAACCGTCTTCCATTCTTGCTGACATATATCAAATCTGTGTATTCTTCACCTAGTGTTCTTGAGCCAATTAATGTCGTTAGTGCCAGATACAGAGCTTTAGCAAACACAGTGAGTTCTTCAGGATGGGTGTGGATAAATCGTTGACCTGATAATATAGTTAGTATCATAACTCCATAATTCACCATTGTTGAATAATTTTACTCACCTGTGAATAGTTGTACGGTTTCCTGAATCTTTGACCTGAGAATAGACTCGAAATACGAGTCCTTTTGGTGTGCTCTGACTAATAAAACATTGTTAGTAACGTTGATACAACAGTCCATACATTATACCGAATAAACATACCGATATTAGGAGCATCTGCAAATGGCAGCAATTGTGTCTTCTTGGTGCGTCTTCGCTGCTGGTCGCTTGGAGAGCCTCTTCCTTCACCTGTTTGTGAGAGTGATTCGCTCATTTATTCAGTTTCTTTTTGAATTATAAGGATGTGTTTGAAGTCAAATAAATGCCCCAGAAAATAATTCTGATCATTTTTGTGAGAGAATAATAACGGAAACAACAAAAGTCACATGACATTAATCACGTGATCTTTAAAGATGGACAATTATACATAAAAACAAAAGTACTGTTATAACAAAGTACCCAAAGCATAGAAAATATAGTCATCTTAAGATAAAATCAATCTTTTAAGAGATCTGAATATACTGTAGATATTTTTATATTTTTCGATCCTAATTATTCTCTTTTGGGGGTGGTGAATTTGACACATTTAATATTAAAACAACAGAACATGTGATATACGAATGATTTTCATCAAAAATTAGTCTACAGTAGTAAGAAATATGCATGCGTTCGTTAATTTAATAATACAATCAAGTTCGTGATTCATGAGAATTAAAATTTATCGAGGAGGTTGAATATTGGGATTACCGTGATTGTTTTCAACTGGTGGATAAGATCTAACTTGTGGGTAATTATAATATGGTTGTCCTTGCTGTGGTTGATCATGATGCCGTTGCAGGTGCTGTTGGTGCTGATATGGAGGTATTAGTTGTTGATATAGTGGTGGAATTGGATGTGCTGATGTTTGTTGCGTTTGAGATTGGTGTTGATATTGTAATGGTGATTGTGAGTTAACAGGCATTGACACTCTTGGTGGTTCATAGTCTTTTTGTAGAACTGATGGAATTTTATCATCCAGCACTGAAAAATAGAAATCATCTAAAAACTTAGGACCTGAAGATTTAAAACGGTTATTAAGTGAAATATCTTTTAGGAATTCTTCTTGGTGATCAATATCATGAGATTCTAAAGCATTCACTGTTCTTTCATTGTTATGATAATTATTGCCCATTTTTGGGTCAGCTGATGTATTTGGTGATGTTGAATTGTTTGGTAATTGAGTATCTAACTTTGGAAATAACCAATCCTTAAATTTTAGGATATTTAGATAGTTGGCTTGATTATTAACACCCATTTCGTGTTTTGAGCCATTAGCCCGTGTTTTATAACTAGAGTTGCCCATTTGTCGAGCAAATGTTTGGTTTGCTGAATTATCATTAATATTTCCCTCATTTGATGTTGACGCAAAACTTTCAGTATGTTGACCATCTCTTTCTGGAGATGTCACTTTTAGAATATTTTCTAACACAACAGCATAAGATTTTGAAGCAGTATCAATTTCACCATAAGAATGTAACATATTAATAACACTATTCATCGATTCCATGATCATTGAATCAATATTTTTGAAAACTTCTTTCTCTTCATCATGATTTAAGATATCATCATCAATGTTTTTAAACTTTAACAGTAATACAACACCAATGACTAAGGCAGCATGGAATGCACATGAAATTAAACTTAATGGTTTAAATGGGTGAATATTTTGATAGTAAACATATTCAACAATTTTAATAATCAACAAAGAAGATTTGATACATGATTGATAAAAATCTCTCAAGTGGATGTAATTTTTGGAATTTTTATCATATTGAATAATTCCAAACTTTTGCAAAACAATAAACTGAAAAAATGGTCTTGATAACAGTATTATACCATGTAAGTGACAAATATGAGGTAGAAAATATCTATGATCAACAGGTCTTGAATAATTTTCTGGATTTAATGGTTTGATTGGATTTGTCAAACTATGATTCCTCAACTCAACTTGTAACTCCAATGCCAATTTTAAATTAATTGAAGGATTATAATAGATGTACGTTAAAACCTTGCCGTTAAGTCTAGCAACTTCTAGCAAGGTACTTTGGAAATCTGTTATATTTTCAAATGATTTAACATCATCCCAATCTTCTTCTGGAATTGTCATTGATCTTCCTAAATAAATTGAGGATAATCTGTCCATAATAAACAAACTTCTGAACAGCTTTCTTCTGTGTAGAACAGTATTTGCGTCTTTAAATGATTCATTAATATGTTTTCTATTCAGTCCTAAAGATTGCGCATATCTGATAGCTAATCCCAACTCTATCCAAGCTGTATTTCTTTTACCAATATATTGTAGATAAAAAAATGATAAGAGATGTGCTTCAACTAACCAAATATTGGCACCTTCAATGTTTTCAGTCAATATAAGTTTTGCAAAATTATAAAAAACTTGAGGATCAATAAAGAGTTCATTTTGAAATGGGAAAATGTTTTTCGACAATTCCACTTTTGCGTAAATTGAAGCAATACCAAATACTAAGTTTAAAACACATAGATCTCTTCTTGAGACTTTTGAAGGGTTCGAATAAACTCTATCTAAATGAAGTTTCAATTCTTCATCATCAATGATATTGACAATATTATTCGAGTTGTTCAAGTAAGTTTTCAAAAGATAATCTGCATATTGCTTATCAGGTAATCTATTTGTGGAAGTTTCAACTAAGTCATTAGTCAGTTTTTCAACATGTTGGAATATTTTGTTTTCAACCATTGGTTTCTTTTCAGGATTGAATGAAAAGACATTTGGTCCTAAAACGGTTTCAAACAATTTTTGTATTTGCAAATGATATGAAGTTGGTGAACATTCACCAAAATAACAAAGATTACCAAAACTATCAAATAAGATTCTCGAATTTTGACCATCTTCAACTGCAGAGATTGCTTCATTTTTAAGTTCTTCACCATCTGCTAATGGATGAATATTGACGGAAAAGCTTAATAGCGACTGAAGAGAAGAAGAAATGGAAGGTCTCTGTTGGTTCCCTGTGCTTGAATCTGGTTTCTGATGATTATGTGGATGTTGCTGTAGTGAGCCTCGATTCATTCGATGTTGTTGAGCAAGTTGAGGTAGATGTAGAGGTGATGAAGTCTGTTGCTGTTGTTGACGTGCTTGATAAAGCGGCGATTGGTGAATTTGAGTGGTGAATCCAATCTGAGTCGGGTTCTGAATAGGATAGCTGAAGTCAGCTGGATAATAGTGAGATTCTGAAGGTTGATGATGTTGTGAGTAAGACTGCTGTTCAACTATCTTTTCTTTATTGGTGTCCTTCTTGATGGACTTTACCTCTTCTTCCATCACGACTGGAGAACTGTTCTCGTTTGATACGGCACTACGTCTTCTTTCTTCAAGCTGTTTCTTTGATGGCTTCAAGACACGTCTGTCTATTGAGGTGTATTCACATTTGAACCTTTTCAAAGTGCACAGTTCACAAGGCAATAGACCATTGCATTTCTGTTTTCTTCTTTTGCAACTGTCACAAGCTTTAGCGACTTTCTTTCTGCGCTCCGGGGGGATGATTCTCTGCTTCTTCTTTATTGGCTGTTCCCTACCAGTGGGCTCCGGGCTGTTCATGGGGAGATTGATTGTGTGCTGAGAAGGACCGATGGCTGTTATTGAAGAAGGATCAAAAAGAGGCCAATTGGACACATATTAAGGTTGAGTCTTAAATATGGCGCGAAAAGTAGGCATAACTTCACCAGAAGATCGGCCGAGTGATCGGCTGGCGGAAATGTAGCCTTACAGTTGAGATTTAGCCAGTAGGACAATTCGTGGGAGTGTGATTAGGGATCTGTGACTGGATAATCTCTGAAGGAAGAAAGTGTGTTTTCAATTAATTAGCTATGCACTCCTAGGGTCTGAGTGGTCGTAAATTACGCGTTGTACAATCAGTCACTTCTCTTTTGACAGGTTGCTCGTCTAGAACAATCGTGTAGGTGCATGTAATGTGTGGGTGTGAGTTGTTCCGTAACCCTGGATGTGGATACCTTCTACAATTTGGGAGAATGTCACACAGATAATGAGTTAGACAGAGACAATGCCCATCATGGGATGGACACAGGTTATCTGAATGTAACGTAACTATCTGAAAGATTTGTTTTCTAAAATTCAGAATACTGATCACCTTTCAGGTGCTCTTCAATTAGTGCTTACAGGCTGCATATAATTCCTATGTGATTTCGTCTTAGGGTTAATCCGATCCGATCACCTTTGGCAGTATAGACATAAGCCTGAAAATTGTAGTTAAAGTTTTGTAAGTGGGAAACTTCAACAATCACCTATGAATCTTGATCTAGTGCTCTACTCTCAATTTTTTCCATTTTGAAAGCTAGCTGACAGAAACTCTTATGCAGTGTTGTGTTATCTGTCTTTCGGAATATTACAGCAACTCCACGATATTGCTTAAACAGACAACCATTTCAGCCATCTGGTTTTGAACTAGATACTCGTGGAAATTGGAATACGTTTATAGACATTGTGAATCTCTATCGCAACTTCGTGATATGTGACATTAAATACATAAATCCTTTTGCTTTTCTATTCTCTCTGCTTTAAGAGATGTAAAACGTATGTTGACATACAAAATTCAAAATTATTTACTATTTCCACCGACAATCTCAATGAATCCTGTAGAGCTTATTCTTGATTTGTGAAATACATTAGAAAATTAACTAATAGTAATAAGATTAACACTCTTGCTAATATCACCCTTTAGTTAACGACATCAATTATCAAAACCATGTCTTCTGTCACTATTATATTTACAGTTCAAATCTCCTGTAGTCGTATGTAAAGGATTGCCGCAGAATCTATTCTACAATGAAATTAAAGCATGTTCGATTTCTTTATGTTAATGTTAATATCATATACCTTTTTGAGTTTACCAGTCATCTTTCTTCTCCTGTGAGCTGGTGTAAAGCCAAGTGACTTTGAGATTTTTGCAAAAACGATGAATCATCAAAGGTAATTTCTGAATTTGAGAAGAAATCTTCATTAAACTTGAACTGTTTCTTTCTGTGAATTGGTTGGTTTTCATTTAAAGATAAATCTTTAAAGACATCAGAATATCCATTGAAGTAATTAAAATCAGAAGTTTTCAACAAAAATTTCAACTCTTTAATTTCATTTCTACTTTTTTCAAGTTCCTTCTTATAGTAAGAACATTTTTCAGACACAGAATTGTTCAATTCAAGTACATTATGGATCAATCTATAATCCAATTGTAGTTTTCCCTGTAATCTTTGAAACATTAAGTAATGATGATCAATTAAATCATTCCAATCTTGTATAGTTATTTTGGATTCATCATTCAGCTTGGACTTGTAAATTTCTAAACTTTTATGAAATTCGGCCTCTTCAGAGCCTCCAGTGATTTGACTAATCAAAGTTTCAGTTTCTTTCATAATGGTATGAAGATCAGATTTTGTGTCATCAAACTTCTTTTTCAAAGATGGAGTTTGATAGCTTGAGCTTTTAGTTCTCTTAGCTTCACTGGAAGGTGTTTGAAATAGATCAACGAACCCTAACCTTTTCTTTTCTTCCTTCCTTTTATCAGCATATGACTTTGAAGAAACGGGTCTAATTGTTCTTCCAGTACCAGCTTTGAATCTTAATGGTGATGAATGTGAAGTGTCATTCCCTTTAGAAGTATGTTGATGTGAAGAAATAGTTGGTTGTGCATAATTAGGTAGTCTCTGATCTCTTTCTCTGAGCCTCAGACTCGAACATCTTCCTAAGGTTTCGGTGGAACTTCTCTCCATTCTCGAATAGAGTTATTGGCAGTCGACTTCAGGAATGAAGTACACTCAAGCACATAGTAATCAAAAAATTGTGGGAAATGATTATATTCTTTGTGTTAAAGTGGATGACACAAAAGAGAAAATATTTCTTCCCCAAGAAACGAACTACAGACAAATTGTAGTTTTAGGCCAAAAACGGGTTAGGGCACACTTTTTTTTTTTTTTTGTTTGATTTTTCCAACTCATCGCTAAAATTTCTTTAAACCTTTTGAAGTTATATGTTTAAGAGGTCATTGCACGCTTTATCTCTACGCATACTCCCTTATAGAAGTCTACATCGCTGCACCACCGCTATTTCACTTGTGCACTCTAGAAAGATGTCTACTTCCGTTATCGCTTCTGCTTTAGAAAAGCTATCTATCAAAGAACCAAAGGCTTTTGAAGCTTCATTCCCAAACCATAATACCATCGATGTTTTACGTAACTACATCACTGAAGAATTATCCAAAATCTCAGGTGTGGAACCATCAATCATTTTCCCAGCATTAGAATGGACTAATACTTTAGATCGTGGTGATTTATTAATTCCAATCCCAAGATTAAGAATCAAAGGAGCCAAACCACAAGAGTTAGCTACTGAATGGGCTGAAAAGTTCCCATTGGGAGAATATCTATTAAAAGTTGAAGGTAACGGTCCTTTCATCCAATTCTTCTTTTCTCCAAAATTCCTATTCAATATTGTTGTTGATGATGTTTTAACTAGAAAAACTGAATACGGTGTATTACCACTTGGTAAAGATAAGAAAATGCTCGTTGAATTTTCATCCCCTAACATCGCTAAGCCTTTCCATGCTGGTCATTTACGTTCCACCATCATTGGTGGTTTCTTATCTAACTTGTATGAAAAGTTAGGCTGGAACGTTACTAGAATTAACTATTTAGGTGATTGGGGTAAACAATTTGGTTTATTAGCCATTGGTTTTAAAAGATATGGTTCTGAAGAAGAATTAGCTAAGGATCCAATCAACCATTTATTCGAAGTCTATGTTAAAATTAATCAAGACGTTGAAAAAGAAGGTGAATCTTTACCAGAAGCTGAATCAACTAACGGTATTGCTCGTGCATATTTCAAGAGAATGGAAGATGGTGATAAAGAAGCTTTAGAAATCTGGAAAAGATTCAGAGATTTGAGTATTGAAAAATATATCAAAACTTATGAAAGATTGAATATTGAATATGATGTCTACTCTGGTGAATCCCAAGTTTCTCAGGATTTAATGAACAAAGCTTTGGAAATCTTTAAAGAAAGAGGGTTGACCCATGAAGACAGAGGTGCTGTTTTGATTGATTTGAAAAGATTCAACAAGAAATTGGGTAAATGTATTGTTCAAAAATCAGATGGTGCTACTCTATACTTAACAAGAGATGTTGGTGAAGCCATTCAACGTTATGAAAAGTATAAGTTTGATAAAATGATCTATGTTGCTGCTGCTCAGCAAGATTTACACTTTGCGCAATTTTTTGAAATCTTAAAACAGATGGATTTCCCATGGGCTGCCGACTTACAACATATTAATTTTGGTATGGTTCAAGGTATGTCCACTAGAAGGGGTACTGTTGTTTTCTTAGATAACATTTTAGAAGAAACTAAAGAAAAAATGCATGAAGTTATGAAAAAGAACGAAGCCAAATATGCTCAGATCGAAAACCCTGAAGAAGTTGCTGATTTAGTTGGTATTTCAGCTGTTATGATCCAAGATATGCAATCTAAACGTATTAATAACTATGAATTCAAGTGGGAACGTATGCTTTCCTTTGAAGGTGATACTGGTCCATACTTGCAATATGCTCACTCCCGTTTAAGATCAGTTGAAAGAAATTCTGAAATTGACTCCTCAAAATTAGCCACTGCTGATTTCTCATTATTAGTTGAACCACAAGCTGAATTATTAGTCCGTTTGTTAGCTCAATACCCAGACGTTTTAAGAAACGCTTCAAAGACCAATGAACCATCAACTGTTGTTACTTACTTATTCAAATTGACTCATCAAGTCTCCTCATGTTATGATGTCTTGTGGGTTGCTGGTCAAACTGAAGAGTTAGCCACTGCTAGATTAGCTTTGTATTCTGCTGCTAGACAAGTGTTGTTCAATGGTATGACCTTGTTAGGTTTGACTCCAGTTGATAGAATGTAAGGGGTAGGTCGTTCTGTGTATAGGTGTAAGATATTAGTTTCATAATAAAACTTGGTTTATAAATGAACTTGTAGAGTACTGTAGAGTATGAGCAATTGAAATAGTGTACCTGGTAAACGCAAAAAACATCAGAGGTAAAATGCATTTTATATCCCGGCAGTTCATTGTAATATTACAATATTGAATAAATAAAAGATGTAAATACTATTGAGAAAAATTTGATTAATACATCTAAAAATGCTTCATGTGTCTGAAATTCTGATTTTTTTCTTGTTATCCATCATCTATTTAAGTTGTCAGAACTTTAATTATCTTGAAAAAAAATAAAAAGGTGAAATAAATCAAAAAATGCCTAATTAATTACTTCAAAAATGATATCAATCTAATTCCTGCACTTTTTATATTAAGGAATACTATTATTTGATCATCCAATAGTGTTATAACACGGGGAATTTGAGAAATTGTGATATTTTCGTGCTCATTTTTCTAATAATGCAGATTGAAAAATAATTTAATACACCCGGTTACAGTGGCCGAGTGGTTAAGGCGATGCCCTGCTATCTTAAGTAGCTGTTAGGCATTGAGTTTTACTTGCGCAGGTTCGAATCCTGTCTGTAACGCCATTTTTTTTTTGCGTTTGAAAGCTAACATGTTTGATTATAACCTTCCGCAGTTGCTGAATTTCACCTTGGCATGCCATTGGAGCATTCAATAGTGGAACAAAGCATTCACGACTGTTGATCTTGTTGTGACCATATAGCTGATGCTGCCCGGACCAGAAATAAAAATTTAAAAATTAATTATTCTGTGAGATGAGATGGTTTACTTATCATGTTGTGTTTGAAATCATTTTGATTCATTGCTAAATTAAGATCATGGGTAAAGCTAAAAAGACAAGAAAGTTCTCCGTTGCAAAACGTGTCATCACTAGTCAAGCTATGTAAGTGGAAATTATTCCTAACCAGTATTTTAACCATTTTACTAATACTCTTTTCCAGTAAAAAGAAACAAGATACAGTACAGACTGCAAAGAAAGATGACCCAGAATTAGCTAAGAGCGTGTATGTAAAACCTTTTAAACTTCAATATTTTGTCCAACTTTACTAACAAGTCTAATCAGGCCACAAGTTTCAAGTGCCTTATTCTTTCAATATAATGAAGCCATTAAACCACCATATCAAATCTTAATAGATACAAATTTTATAAATTTCTCCATTCAAAAGAAAATCGACATAGTGAGAGGTATGATGGACTCCTTATATGCCAAATGTATTCCAATGATTACTGATTGTGTTATTGCGGAATTAGAAAAATTAGGTCCAAAATATAGAATTGCATTAAAACTAGCTAAAGATCCAAGAATTAAAAGATTAAGTTGTTCTCATAAAGGTACCTATGCGGATGACTGTCTTGTTAGCAGAGTTTTACAACACAAATGTTATATTGTTGCCACTAATGATGCTGATTTAAAACGTCGTATCAGAAAAGTTCCAGGTATTCCTATTATGAGTGTAGGTTCTCATTCATATGTCATTGAAAGATTACCAGATGTATTTTAGTATATTTTCATTGTGTACATTAGTAATTAAATTAAATAATCATTTATTTGATATTGTAAGAGACATTAGCTTTCGTTATATAGTGTATACTGTATTGACTCGTTTATTGTGGTTTTGGATCATCGTTGCTTGAGTTTTCCATCCACCTCATTTAATTGAATTAGGTCAGGTTCTTGCAGTTCATCCTTTTGAGATTCAGAATCATAATCCATGTTTTCATCACTATCAGGTTCATCTTCACTGCTACTCAAAATAAGTTCCAAACTTTTAAGAAGTTCTTCGTTGTCTTTCTTAATAAAATCTCTGACTGACTGAGGAATTTCAAGTTGTACTTCTTCCAAAAATTTGGATTTCAAGACATATGTCAAAACGATTGCAGACTGGAAATTGAGTCCTGTTTTTTTATATGTGAGTTCTTGCAAACTAGGGAATGGAACTTCTTCGATTTCAAAATCATCAAGATCATCAGGTTTATATCTGACAAGATACCAGGTTAATGAATTGGAATCGTCAACTAATGAGTTTGATTTTTTAGCAAAAGCAAACTTTGTAGGACTAAATATTATTCCTGTTAACAAATATGGCTCTAATTCTTTTGGTGATTGTGCTAAAAGAGCCTCAACATTGTAAGGGTTGAATTCCTTTTTTGCTTCAGTTATGTTATTTTGTCTTTCAGTCAATTCATGCTTCCTTTGAGTTGCCTGTTCCTGAATCAACTGTAAATCTTCCACAGCTTTCTTTAAAGAATCATTTTCAGTTTGTTCAAGTTCATTACTAAGAAATTCTATTGAATGGGATAATGCATGTGAAACCTGTTTTCCATTGTGAACTCTAATCTTCATCAAGTCAGCTGCTATTTCCCTTCTTTCTCGTTCAAGTTCAGACCTTTTCGAAACAAAGTCCTTCACTATATCTTTGAACCCAACAGTGTAAATCTGTGGATAAAATTCTTCTGTGATCAATAAATGATGTGTACTGTATTTATGCTGATATGAAGCTTCAAATGTAAATGTCACAATATCAGCTAAAGAAGCAATGTACTGATTTGATTCAAAATCACCATGCCATAATACGGAATGAATGGTGTGATATAGATCTTTATTGATATCATCAGCTTCGATGTTAAATACTGAGAACGATCTTGATTCTCCAGATTCAACATCTGTAGCAACGTTCTGAAAAAACTGACCAGGTGATTTTACTCCCACTTGTTTCAATTGATGAACTAATGAGTCAACGAAAACTTCATAAGCCTCATGCAAAGTATCAATATCTTGAAACTTTTGTTTTGCTTCTTTTGGAAATGCCTTTATAAAACTTTCAACAGATGTGAATGATCTTTCTGAATCACCATCCAAAAAAGCAAATAATCTTTGAACTTCTAACAAAAAGGATAGATCAACAGTTTTATTGTTCTGTTTAACTGATATAACATCTTCTGGGATAAGAATTGTCTCCCCTTTGAACCAACGAGGATGAAATCCTAGTGTCTCAAATGCATATTGGTAAACAATTTTACGCAAACCTGGTACTTGATGAAATATAGTCAAGACTGGATTCAAATAACTTTCTAGAAACCCACTTTTAACAGGCATCAAAACAGGAAGCGAATCACCTGTTCTATGATATCGGTAAATGTTATCATAAACGGAAGTATATTGTGGTTCTTGGTCATCTTCCTCTCCTGAACTAATTTCTTGAATTTCCTGTGACGAAGAAGGGGATGAATGAGCTTCATTTCGATGTAAAGGAACATGATAAGAAGGTAATTGCTGAGAAACATCTTCAATGTGTCTGGCTCCATATCCAGAATGGAAAGAATGTGCAGAATTGTTTGACTCTTTATATGGTTGTAGTGTCTGGGCAAGCATTTGTTCGTCTGAAATCGCAGCATAATTGACCTCTGTTTCCAAACTAGTAGCGTGGCCAGGTCTCTCAATCTTAGGAGGAATTAAAGCTTCAGGCCCTTGGAAGATATAGTTCAATGCTCTTTCAACATCGCCATCAGTAAGCTGTCAAAGAAGTTAGTAATGCTTAAAACTCCAAAATCAGACTAAATTGCTCACTTTCAACGCCTGAACAGCATCCTGTTTGGAAATTCCCATCTCCTCCATCTGCCTGACTGTCTCTGGATTCACTGTCATTGATTTTACGTATGATTGGCACAGATATCTCACAGTGTAACTCAAGTCAATTCTTTGCTCCATTTTTCAGAATGGAAAATTTGTCACGTGCAAAGTCAAGTTTGGAAACGCGCCTCTACCATTTTAGAAACGCGTCGCAATAATAAATTAATTTGTTCTTTTCGTTTGTCTAATTTATAATCGAAGTATTAGATCAATGGAGAAGAGACAGTTGACTGCTACTGAAGAAGGCAGCGATCTTAAGAGGTCAAAGATCACGGAGATCACCACAGAAGAAGGTGCTGTTGAGAAACTCCATACAGAGGCACACTCCAGACCCGTATCATTACAAACCATCACTGATGAACCACATATTCATCATTCACAAACTTATAAAACTAAGGGATCTAAAGCTGATGTAGAGCCATCCAGATTTGAGAAGGAATTGGTCACCATGGACGGCTCTAAGACAATTGAAGATCAGGTTTGGGATAGACCTAGTCTACCGAACGATTTCGATTCAAGTACTCATGATCTAACGTTTCAACAGCTGGATGCTGAAGAAGCCTTGACCGATGGATCTTCTGCAATTAGATTCTTTGGTGTTACTGAACAGGGCTTCTCTGTGCACTGTAACGTTACTGGATTCTTGCATTATTTGTATGTCCCAGCTCCTGCATCTTTTAGAAAAGAACATGTTCCAGAGTTTTTAGTTTATCTAAGGAGTATGTTTAATGGTGTCCACTCCATTGAATTAGCTTTGAAAGAATCCATTTGGGGTTTCAATGGTGGTCAAAAAGTTGTTTTCTTGAAAATTGTTGGTGTTAATGCTAAAGATATACCCAAGATAAGGAGTGGTTTTGAAAAAGGTCAAATCACATGGCAAGGTATGTTCAATGCTGGAGGAGAAGGCACTATGACCTATGATAATATCCAATACTTGTTGAGAATGATGATTGATTGTAAGATCACTGGTATGAGTTGGATTACATTACCTAAAGGAACTTATAAAATGATTCCTGAAGCTTCTAAAATCTCAACATGTCAGTTAGAGGTGACAATTGATTATAAAGATTTAGTTTCTCATCCATCTGAAGGTGAATGGTTAAAAAATGCACCATTACGTATTTTATCCTTTGATATTGAATGTGCTGGTAGAAAGGGTGTCTTCCCAGAACCTCAACATGATAAAGTCATTCAGATTGCTAATGTCGTTTCAAGATCTGGAGAAAGCTTACCATTTGTTCGTAACGTGTTTGCTGTTAATACCTGTGCTCCAATTACTGGTTCAGAAATATTTGAACACGAAGATGAGAGAGATATGCTTAGAGCATGGAGAGATTTCATTGTTAAAGTTGATCCTGATGTTATGATTGGTTACAATACTACCAATTTTGATTTCCCATATTTATTAGATCGTGCTAAAGCTTTAAAGGTTGATGATTTTGCTTATTTTGGTAGATTGAGATCTGTGAAACAAGAAGCAAAAGATTCTGTTTTCAGTTCCAAGGCTTATGGTACAAGAGAATCTAAAGTTATTAACATTGATGGTAGAATGCAACTTGATTTATTACAATTTGTCCAAAGAGAATATAAATTGAGAACATATACATTGAATTCTGTCTCAGCCCATTTCTTGAATGAACAAAAGGAAGAAGTCCAGCATTCAATCATCACAGAGTTGCAGAATGGCACAAGTGAGACAAGAAGAAGATTGGCTGTTTACTGTTTGAAGGATGCTTATTTACCTCTAAGACTACTGGAGAAGTTAATGTGTTTGGTTAATTACACAGAAATGGCTAGAGTCACAGGTGTCCCATTCTCATTCCTATTAACAAGAGGTCAACAAATTAAAGTCATTTCACAATTGTACCGTAAATGTCTGGAAGAAGGTATCGTTGTTCCAAATTTACAACAAAATGGTAGTTCTGATGTGCAGTATGAAGGTGCTACAGTTATTGAACCAGAAAGAGGCTACTATGATGTTCCAATTGCAACTTTAGATTTCAGTTCTCTATATCCAAGTATTATGATGGCGCATAATCTATGTTATACTACACTTCTGAACAAAACAACTATTGAAAGATTGAACTTGAAAAAAGATGAAGACTATACTCAATCACCATCTGGTGAATGTTTTGTCAAATCAACTAAAAGAAGAGGATTACTCCCTATTATTTTAGATGAGTTATTATCTGCCAGAAAGAAGGCTAAATCTGATTTGAAGAAAGAAACTGATCCTTTTAGAAAAGGTGTCTTGAACGGTAGACAATTAGCATTAAAGATTTCTGCAAATTCTGTTTATGGTTTCACTGGTGCCACAATTGGTAAACTACCATGTTTGGCCATTTCTTCATCCGTCACTGCTTTTGGTAGAGAAATGATTGAAAAGACAAAACAAGAAGTTCAAGATAAGTACTCAATGAAAAATGGATTTGCTTATGATGCCCAAGTTATTTATGGTGATACTGATTCCGTCATGGTTAAATTTGGTTCTGATGATTTGGAAACCTGTATGAAATTAGGTCAAGAAGCTGCAGATTATGTTTCAACTAAATTCATAAATCCAATTAAACTAGAGTTTGAAAAAGTTTACTTTCCTTATTTGTTAATTAACAAAAAAAGATATGCTGGTCTATATTGGACAAACCCAGATAAGTTCGATAAGATGGATACCAAAGGTATTGAAACAGTTAGAAGAGATAATTGTCGTCTAGTTCAAAATGTTATTACAAAAGTTTTAGAATTAATTTTAGAAGATAGAGATGTTGAAGGTGCTGAAAAGTTTGTTAAACAAACGATCGCTGATTTGTTACAGAATAGAGTTGATATGCAACAACTGGTCATTACAAAGGCTTTATCAAGATCTGATTATGCAAATAAACAACCTCATGTTGAATTGGCTGAGAGAATGAAGAAAAGAGATGCAGGTTCTGCTCCAACTATTGGTGATCGTGTTGCCTATGTCATCATCAAAACCGCAGGTAACAAGTCTTACGAAAAATCAGAAGATCCACTTTATGTTTTAGAACATTCACTGCCTATTGACTTCAAGTACTATTTAGAAAATCAATTATCTAAACCATTAACAAGAATTTTTGAACCTATTTTGGGAGAAAAGAGAGCGAAAGAACTATTAACTGGTGCCCATACAAGAACAGTCACCGTTGCTTCAGGTACAACTGGTGGTTTGATGAGATTTGTTAAGAAGGTTGAAACATGTAAAGGTTGTAAAAATCCATTACAAAAAAACAACAAGGGTGCATTGTGTGATAATTGTAAACCAAAAGCAGGTCAGCTTTACAGTGAGGCCTTGGCTGCTATGAGTTCTCTGGAAACTAAATTCTCAAGATTATGGACACAATGTCAAAGATGTCAAGGGTCATTGCATCAAGATGTGTTATGTTCAAATAAAGATTGTCCAATTTTCTATATGAGAAAGAAAGCCCAAAAGGATGTGATCCGCCAATCCAATGAACTGACTAAATGGAATGAAACCTTATGGTAACTAAAGAAAATTAAGTATACAGAGAAGATTAATTAATTTATAACTCTTATTTATAAAAAATCGTATGTAGTTTTCCTATAATTTAACGTCAATCTAAAAATTTAATGAAGAAACGTACAGTATGCATAATAACAACCTTAACTATGTAAACCGGAAAAACCTTCACTACTATCAGCTTTTCCATTATCGGCACAGTTATCATCAAGAGTTGGTTTCTTGTGAGGGATTGCTCCAGGTGATGGTTCATGAGCATGCAATCTCTTTCTTGATTCATTTGAATCTGTTGAGACAGAACTAGTAGGGTTTTTTATAGAGTTCAGCACTGTGTTGGATATTCCGAGAAGACCAACTGTTGCAGCATGTTTAGTGACTGGAGATTGTGATATGTTGTTTGTTTCAGAATTTACAGCTTCTGGGACTGCTTCATACGACACTGAGGATGAATTTGAAACAGGTGTTGTACTAACAGATGGCTCTTTTTGGCTGATGCTTGTAGTTGATGAAGCAGAGACATCACCTCTTAATAAACTATTTTGTGTCCAACTAGGGATGTGTAATCCAGAGCCAGATACTGTGTGATCTGAATTGGTAGGATTAATTGCAGTAGCTTGAGCTGGTAATGGTGGTGTAGATATACTTGTAGAGCTTAAAGGATTAGATGCCACTATTGGTGGTGCTGCGTTTGAATTTTCCATTAGTTCATTAGATACTTGTGATTGCACGGCTTCAGCAGTACTAATTGATCCAGCATTACTTGAGTGTGAAGATGGGGGTTGAGGTGAAGTCTTAGCAGCTAGTGCTTTTTGCAATTCCTTGATTCTGTTCATTGCATTTTCGTTACCGTAAACAGCACCAGCAGAAACAGTATTTGATCTATTCAGGTTATTCTTAGTAAATGATTGTAACTTGTTTTGTAAATCAATTTGAGCAGATGTTGTTACAGAAAGATTTGACACTGAACGAAGTGGGAAAGTTGGATTTGGTTCAGTATTGGAAGTTCTTTCCACTGGTGAGTACGATTTAGTTCTATCATTGACAAT
The DNA here is from genome assembly GCA_020280145.1 of Gotozyma botsteinii. NCBI lineage: Eukaryota > Fungi > Ascomycota > Saccharomycetes > Phaffomycetales > Phaffomycetaceae > Gotozyma > Gotozyma botsteinii. The sequence continues at coordinate 856,987 of JAFIIU010000002.1, forward strand.
TGCAGCAACATCAAACAAGGAAGAAGGGACAGTACGATCAACAGTATGAGGAGGTGGTAGGGGACCAGTTGTGGATGAATTTTGAGGAATAGACACTTTTGACATAGTCTGGTTTTGAGTTGAACCTGCTTCATGAATAGCTTTATCAAAAAGGGATGAAGGAGTATCATGATTTATGATGTGTGGTGGTACAACTGGTGGTGTTGAACTTTGAGCTTTATTGACTTTGTTCATATTTAAAGCATGCTGAATAGAAGTGAAATTTGTAGTAGTTATACCATCATTTAATTTAACGGGTACTGGTTCTGATAAATTAATATTCAAATTTTTTTCAAGTGGATCATTTCTATTGTGTTGATTATTAGGTTGACTTTGAGAAGTTGAGTTGCCTAAATGTTGGTTGTTTATTTGAGCCTGTTGAGTGGTGGTATGTTTTTGATATTGTTGAGGTTTTGTTTGGTTATTATCCTGTTGTTTTTGCTGTTGAACTTCAATCGAGCTAGGCTGTACAAAAGTTTTTAAGAATTCATTTTGAGCGGGTTGCTGAACAGGTTGCTGAACAGGTTGCTGAACAGGTTGCTGAACAGGTTGTTGAACATGGTGTTGTACATGATATTGCAGAGGTTGTTGTAAATGGGGTTTCACGGGTTCTTTCTGAGTAGTATGGTGACTTTGAGTTGGAGCTTGAGGTGAAGTAGGTAAAACGGAAGAATTGGAAATGATTCCAGCATTTTGACTATTAATGTTTCTGTCAACTGAGTTTCTTCCACTAAATGAATGATTTGAATTTGTAATATTGGAAACTGAATTATTCATTGAAACTGATGAGGCTGGATTTTTTGCACTTAGCTGTGGGTAATGTGGAGGAGGAAGAATATTCTGTGCAAATGGTGGAGAATAACTAGGTTGATTTGGATGAACTTGATTAGGATGTTGCTGACTTCGTATCTGTTGCATTTGATGCATTGATAAACCACCATAAGGGATCTCTTGCAAAATCGGTTGCTCGTTTAGTTGATGTTCTTGATGGTTCGATGGAAAAGGGTGAATATTCATTGGGGTTCTTTGAGCTGGTTGTTCCGAATCATTGTCTGTTTCGTTGTGTATTGAGACATTTTTAGAAGCTGATTGGGATGGTTGAGTTGTCTCAATCAGATCATCTTCTTCATCGCTATCTAAAACAATAATAACTGGAGGATTAGGTGTTTTGGATGGAGTCTTTTCTTTGGAAATTTCCGAAGGGATAGGAACTTCATCCTCAGAATATTCATCATCACCTTCATCTTCCTGGATTGGTTTCCAAGAACCATCAGTATCTATTTCAGCCAAGTCCACATTTGAAGGGGTTTTATTAATAATCTCCATAACATAATCACTAATGCATAATTCTTTAACTTTCAATGGATGGTTACAAATTGGACACTGCCAAGTAGCGACTTGTTCTTGCAGGTATAAGAATGATAACGCATCAAAACAGGCAAGGTGGTTGCAGTAAATACTTTTCACTGGATACTTTAATCTTGTAAACGACAATGGACATTTTAAACTCAACCTTGTTGCCATTTCTTGAAGATCATCTTCATCTTGCTCATCTTTATTGAAATCATTCAATGTTGTTTGTTTAGTGATATGTGGGTTTTCCAAAATCTTCAATAACAGTTTCTCTGGCTTAATCTGTTCAACCAGATAGCAAAATAATAAATATTCTGATTTTGTAAAAGCGTATATGAGCTTCAATTCATTACGCAATCCTGAAGTTTTGACATAAGGAGTTAAATCTGGAGGTTTTGCAGAGCCTGGTTTATTCTTGAGACCCTTAACGTTATCTTTCACCTGGTGTGCATTGAAGTGTATTTCTAAAGGGTGTGGAAACTCAATAAATGCATCAGTATTGGCAGAATACTTATCATAGACACCACACAAAAGAAATAGTTTAAAATTCTTGTCAGTCTTGAGTAGGTTTGAGTCAGCTTCATTTATCACAAAAGACAACGTGCATACACCTCTTCCCATAGGAGCCTTATTACAGTAACCAGCATTTGGAGTTACCAATTTTTTCAACACAAAGAACGGATTTTCATGAAAGAACAACCAAGGTTGTTTTGTATTGGTAGATGGTGCTCTTCCTTGTGATAACGAGATTGTTGGATTGTTTCCGGTTACTCCACTCCTATTTGTTAGACTTGAATATAGAGTGTCATAAGAAGAAGTGACATCTCCAAAAGCAGCTTCATCTATAATCATACCAACAACCTTAATTCTTACCATATCATTGGCTTCATATCCAATTCGCAGATACCTCTGCACACGATCCTGTACATCAAGTTTTCTACCACTGTGGGCAATATATAAAGCCTTTGCCACCATTTTCAAGGACGGTAACTTTAGCGCCTTCATCTTATTAACGACCAACTGTTCCATTGTGTTAGTGTCTTACGGAATCCAAAGGCAACAAAAATACATACGGTGTAGTTGAATACAGCAGCGCCATTCTGAGGATCCATTTTGCAAGAATTGTTGTATATCAAGACTTTGAAATAAACAAACCGGATCTCAGATGACGCTTTTAATGTGTTATGTTTGAATTATTATAATTTACTGGTTTTCTTCTTTATTAATTAATCAAAAAAATCGCGACCAAAAAAAATTCAGCATGTTGTCCCAACCGTGTCTTTCCTTGTAAAGAGAGGATTTCTACGTTCTTAGACTAGAAACAAATTATGAATTAATTTCCAGACTCAAATTCTAATGATAATAAATAATGGATTCTGATTGCTCAATATCAAATATTTTCAAATTTTGGGTTTTTGTCGATTCTTATCTTAACATATGAAACATATAAGTTTCAGAGATAATTAAGAAATTATATTGAGTTTACAAATTACTGTCTAGTATTATAATATACTAAGATATCAAGTCTTATATAAATGGAACAATCCATCTGTACCATTAAGATAATGCATTTCTAATCTCAAACTAATTCTTTGTATATTTTGATTTTGAAGGCATATCAATTAGTTAATGAAGGGGATATATACTGGTGTAGACTTTCTATAATCCACATATCTCTGACCAAAGAACTTGATCAAGTGTTTCTCCTCATATTGGATTCTTTGTGAAAAAAACAACCAAAGTACGTAGCAAAATCCGATTAATCCAATTGGATTTAGGAGAATCAATTGAGTACCAATTGCCCACCAGAAGAATCCAAAATATGAAGGATGTCTAAATAAGGAGTAAATTCCTGTTGTAACTAGTTCGTGATCATCTTCTTTTTGTGATTTAACTAAATGGCTGAATGACTGCCCTGCAGTTTTCATTGCTAAGAATCTAATGTATTGCCCAATTATGATAAAGATAAATCCTATTATTTTTGGAATCATGAATGACTTTTTCCAAGATGGGAAAAAGTAAAATTCTAAGAATACCTCCAATAAGGCTGTCAAGTGTGCAATTGAATATGCAGCACCATTATTGATAATAAAAGATTCTTTATGCACCTTTTTAGAGTTGTATTTAGCTGTAACGTAATATTCTAAGAAATGGAACAGAGATAATGCCATGATATAGATAGATGGTGTCCTGAAAGATGTGAAAAATAACGTTGTAGAAGAAACTCCAAACAGAACTCCAAGTATAGCAGCAGTGGTTGCTACTTCATGAAGAGGATTGAGAGCCATATTGGGAAGTAAAACTGGATCAATTGGAGGTGACACTATTGGCATATTAGAGCCAGAAGATGAGTCTGTGTCATTATTTATGCAACTTTGAAGTTCTGTGGAGTGTGAGATCATCATATATTTGTCCATAAAAGAAAAAACAGAACTGAGTAAAAACAATTCTTTTATACTTATTTTTTCCTTCTATAGTTTGTTCCATGATTAATACCCAATTGGTGCAAGACAATGAAGAAAAACAAAAACAAAACTTCAGGTCACGTGTGTTGGTGATATGATATATTACTTTCAATCCAAATTACAATGCTGCTACTACATACATGCGTACTAAAAGTAAAAGTATTTAAGATACCATCACAAGCTTCATCATACTGTATACCAATTACTATTGGAACTTTGAGAACGGATTCACTTTCTAAAAGCATATCATAATGGATGAAGTAGGTATAGACTTCTAAGTTAAAATAAAAACACATACGTACAGAATCTTATTATTGGAGATTTTGTAATTACCTAATTGTTACGTGTTACCGTGTTACCAATGTTCAATTCACACACCACCCTGTTTCGTACGAAACACCTTGCACTTATTAAATTTTTGATACCAAAATCCGGTTTCAGTCTTTTTTTCGTACGAGACAACGCCAAAATCTTCAACTGTACACCTTACTTTTATGAGAAAAAGAAACACTGGTAACACGACAACTCGGGGATTTACCTCATTGAAAGGCAATTTTACTTCACAAATACAAAATTCAAGCTTTTCAACGGTTAAACTATAATTTCATGTTGAATAATTTAAAACGTCAAAAGAGAATAAGCCTTGTTGAACTCTAAATTCAGGTACAATATTTAATTCACCATAGGCCAGTCTCGAGTAACTCTGAAGTACTTCGAGTAAATTTAATCGACTAGCACCTTCTACATAACTCATCTTCATCTGTTATTTATTCACAAACTTTGTCTGTTTTTTAAGTAAGGTGAAACCTTTAATCATTCAACTAGAGAGCTGAGTATTTTATGCATAAAAAGGCATTCAAAAATTTTCACCAATCTTCATTTTGCATTTCAATTGCCTTTCCTGGTAGAAATGTTTATAAAAGAGGCCAGTGATCCTCTCCCACTGATGCTTTGACCAAAAGATTTCTTCTACATTGCTATAGGTCTTTCCTGGTGTTATTTTAAGATGGAAAAGACCCAATCTAAGGATTATCAGTTCAAAGAACCATCACTCGGTGTCTCCACTGATGATTTAGATAACAGTCAACCTGATGTCACGGCTGATGACAAAGAAGAACAACATCAAACAAGTGCTTATCATAAACTAACAAAGAAACTAGTGTTTCTTACTTATTTCGTTATTATTTTTACAGCATTAGTGGAATCTTTTGCTCAAGATTCTACTTCAGGTTTCAGTTCTTATGCAACTTCTTCATTTAACAAACACTCACTTATCGCAACTGCCCAAATCGTTTACAAAATCACTGCTGTTCTTGCCTATCCTGTGCTTGGTAAAATTGCTGACTTGATAGGTCGTGCTGAAGGGTTTGGACTCTCGGTTTTTTGCTATACTTTATGCTATGTCATTTTTGCGGCATGTCAGAATGTTCAAACCTATATCGCTGGTGAAGTGTTCTTTGCAATTGGTAGAATTGGCTTCAAAGTCTATTTGTTAATCTTTATTGCTGATACTACAAACTTATTAAATAGAGGTTTGTGGTCACAATTTCCTGCAGCAATCACAGGTATTCCTTCAACTTATGCTGGTTCTTACATTCAAGATGCTTTTTTAGATGGACCAGGCTGGAGATGGGGTTATGGTGCTTTTGCAATCATCTTAGGTGTTAGTGTTATTCCTTTAGTTGTTTGTATGTACTTTGTTGACAGAATTTTGAAAAAGGGTAAATCAAGAAAACAAGCTTTGATTTTAGTTAATATTCCTCCTGAATGGGGACTTTGGCAAAAGATCAAACATGCTTTATGGTATGAAATTGATTTAGTTGGATTTGTACTACTTCTTACAGGTTTAATTTTATTCTTTTTACCATTTTCAATTACTGGTAAAGCATATCCTCAAAAATGGTCAAGTGCTAGAACGATTGTCATGTTAGTAATTGGATTTGTTTGCATCGTTGGATTTATTGTCTGGTGTTCTTTTATTCCTAGAAGTAAAAATTCAACTTTCAGAAACATAAACCCGTTCATTCCACTAAGATTATTGAATGATAAAACAATTATCATTGCGTTCTTATTAACGTTTTTAGATTATACAGAAACCTCTATGTTCAGTGTTTACTTCTTAACAGCCCTACAAGTTGGTGGTTTCTACACTGCGGGAGAGGCCACTAGAATAGATAATGCAAAGAAAATCACCATTGATATAGCTTCAATTATAGTTGGTGCTTTAATGCGTTTCACTAAACGTTCGAAAATTTTTGTCATTATAGGAGTTCCATCATTGATTTTAGGTCAAGGTTTACTGGTTTGGTTCATGAATCGTGATGATTTGATTGAACGCACCATCCTACTGTACGTCATGGAAATCATCACTGGTGTCGGTAGAGCATTTTATACTGTCCCATTACTAGTCATGGTTCAAGGCTATGCAGGTGCTGGTACCACAGCCATGTCAACTGCTTTCTATTTGTTCTTTAACATCTTCGGTTCATTAGTGGGTACTGCCATAGCTGGTGGTGTTTGGAATACTGTTGCGATTAATAAATTGACAGAATACTTACCTGAAGAGAACAAGCAAAATGCCACAGCAATCTTCGCTAACATCAAAGTTGCACTAAGTTTTAAAGAAGGCACTGCCGCAAGAACAGCTATCTCATTGGCATATAGAGAAACTGAACAGCTTCTGGGTTGGATTGGTCTTGGTATGATTGGTCCCATGTTGATTCTCATGTGGTTCGTCCAAGACATGGAACTGACTGATAAGCATGACGTATATGGTAGCGATGAAGATACAATTGTAGATGAGAAAGAAGAAGAAGGCAACGTCACATTTAGGGAAAAAAAATGGTGGCAAATCTGGTAAAAAAGACATAGCATAATACATAACAAATCAGTACATTGTTAGTCGTCTAATGGATGGCATTTTCGTAGGCATACACTAAACAGTGGACTAAAAGTTTTGATGATACCGTATTAGGAATCTTTCGCGCAAGATGGCGGAGCTTTCAAAATTCCAAGCGTAGAAAAATATATAAGTGGTTGGAATCTAAACGAGAATTAATTCGTTTCAATACAGCAAAAGATGGGTAAAGCAGCTTCAAAACTCAGCAAGGATGAGTTAACTTCACTAAAGAAGTCTACATATTTTGACCGCAGAGAACTTCAGCAATGGTACAAAGGGTTTCTTCGTGATTGCCCTTCTGGTCAGTTAACAAAATCAGAATTCATAAAAATATATAAACAGTTCTTCCCATTTGGTGATCCAACTGATTTTAGTAACTACGTTTTCAGTGTGTTTGATGCTGATAAATCTGAAACAATTGATTTCAAAGAGTTCATATGTGCTTTGAGTATAACCAGTCGTGGTACTTTGGAAGAAAAGTTGGTTTGGGCCTTCCAATTGTATGATTTGAACAACGATGGTAAGATCACATATGAAGAGATGCTTGCTATTGTGAGCTCTATATATAAAATGATCGGAAGTATGGTTGAGTTGAATGAAGATGAAGCAACTCCTGAATTAAGGGTTCAAAAAATCTTTGAGCTGATGGATAAAGATAAGAACGGTGAAATAAGTCTAGATGAGTTTAGAGAAGGATCTAAAATTGATCCTAGTATTGTGAGTGCATTGAATTTATATGACGGTTTAGTATGATAATAATTATATTTTGTTCGTTATAAAGGGTTTCTAGTTATTGGGAATTAATCATGGTATTGTTTGTTTTATATATTCGTAAGTTTCTTCATATTCTTTCCGCAGTCCAAATTGCAACTCTACAAGTTCCTTTGATAACTTCTGTCAATAGCCAATATGGAACTGCACTTTCTGCATCGTTATCGATAGCAGTATCCAAATGTTCTAATTCATCATCTCTGAATTGTGATACTGTTTCTTTCAATTTATTCAATTCTACTAAGTCCTCACCTTGTGGAAATTTGGTAGCTAATACTCTCAATTGATCGTTATAATGACCACCAATAACTGTTTCAACTGCAACAGTGCATGCCATTGCTGCTTCTTTACTGACTAAGGCAGTAGCCATACCAATCCCTATGGCACCAACTTTCCATAATGGTGTCAATAAACTTGGTCTGACGCGATGTACAGACTGCAAATTATTGAATGTATTATGATGATGGATCTCTTGTTCCCACATGTGTTTTATGAGATCTTTCAACTGAGGTTCAGTATGTGAGAGAACTAAATGTTGGCCAGCATATATGTAGTTTGCTCCAAGCTCACCAGCTTGATCGACTCTAATTAAGCGGTCTAGAAATGCTTTTTGGTCTTTGGTTAAGGCCGGTTTCGGTGCTAACTCTTTAAGGTTTGCAAGAGTGGAGAATTTCTTAATTGATGCTCTGGTTGCATTCATAGTTGGATTGGCTATCAAACAATTTAATTATGTTCTTTCACATAGAAATGTTCTGTGCTTTGATTTTTTTGAAAAGGTGTTTTCGAAAAATTTATGGGCCGATTTTGTGCCCTCTGCCTGAACTTGGGCAGAGCTCCGTCTAGAGGTAGGCAGTGACTTTAAATTCTAGGCTGGCGTCACTACATTAATTGGAGAATAATACATGAAACATAAGCCATTGACTATATGACTCTTTGGTAACAGTCTAGATGATCAGTTTGTGGCTTTGTGGGATTTCAACAGTGGAACGTTCAACGTATCCTTTAGAAACAGCATTAGAAACAACGAATTTTTGATCTTGTGGGATCTCAACGCTGCTTCTTTGAAAATAAACAGGTTTTTCTTCAGTAGAAGCACTAGTAGAATTACTGCTCAATTGCTGCCATGCTGGAATTGAGGTTGTTGTTGTGGTTGGTGCAATTGCTGAGGACATGGATGATGATGAAGTTGATGGGACTGGAGATGGTGAGCCAGCTGAAGCTTGTTGTTGCCATGCAGGAATCGAAATAGATGCAGAAGAAGAAGAAGCTGGTTGCGATTGTTGTTGCCATGCTGGAATGGAAGTGGTGTTGGATGGTGGTGAGGAGGTATTAGCCTTTATGTTGGCTTTCTTTAAGATTTCTGAAGCAGATGGGATTGAAGACACAGCTGGAATAGGAGAAGTTGAGTTGTTCTTAGCACCAACTTCATTTGTCAAAGAGTTTTTACTCTTAATTAATTGTTTTAATGATTTCAATTCTGATTGGATCGAAGAAACTTCTAAAGCAATTGCATTTTGTTGTTTGTCAATAGCCTTATCAAAAGAATTCTTCAAGTTTTCAACTTCTGATTTTAGGAACTTGATATCTTCTGAAATTTTGTTGTTTTTAGCCTTTGTAGTAGTGATAACACCATCTAAAGATTCAATAACTTCACTGATTTCTTTCTTTTTTTGTAATTCATTATCTTTCAATTCCTTGTTTGTTTCTGAAATCTCATTCAAAGTAGCTTCAATACGTAAGAATTCCTCTTCGACTGATTGTTTGTCTTGTTCTAATTTAGATTTGGACTCTGGGAGAATATTAGGAATCAAATATCTTTTAGTAATCTCATACAAAGCATAACCAACACCAACAGTGGCAGTAGCCATAATGAAGTAGTCTTTCCAGTCACGATCTGGGACTGGAGGAGCAGTGGCCAAAATAGGAGGATAGTACTGTTGAACTGGAGCAGCTGGAGTAGAAGAAGCAGTTGGAGCAGAATGTTTATCAGACTCTTCTCCCCTTCTCAAAGCCTCATCAATCTCAACCTTGGTAAGACCTTTGCTTTCCAAGAACTCGATCTTCTTGTCCAAGGCAGCATCTGCAACCTGTGGGTCATGTAAGAACGCAATTGCGTTGTCAATGAGTTCCTTTCTGGACATTTCTTTCTTCTTTTCGGTACAAATGTTGTTGATAAAGAGTGAAAAACTATTTTATGTGGAGATTTTCATCCAAAATTCGAGATAAACAAAACAAGAAGAATGTGTTTAGGTATTTACACCAAAAAATAACACTAAAAAGGCCATTAAAAAAATATATCTCAGTCTAACAAACCATTCAATACACCACTAACTAAACACCAACAACTCCAATCACCAGCACCAATCAAAAAGAGTATCAAGAAATAACATCAAAATAACCGCGAATTTTCCCCGATAAAGACACAGTTGTCCACGTGACAAACCGTTAAGATCACCAGATTTCCAGATTTCGGGATTTTGTAAATTTTTATTAGTACTTTTGAGATCGGAAGTGGAATAACTTAGGTGAGAGTCAAATCGTTCTTTACCCCTAATTCAGGTCTACCACACTACTTTTTTCTTTAGCAGAATGACTACCATCACTCACAGGGCCCAGCCAGATCAGCCCTTGTTCATAGACACACCTCCTTCTGATGCCCCTATAGAAAAGCTAAACGATTTCTACTGGACTAGTCATACTGAGCCTCATACCATTAGAAGAAAACAGATCATGAAAAAATACCCACAAGTCACCCAGCTCTGCGGACCTGAACCGTTGACCAAGTACATCATCTTCGGTGTCGTGCTTCTACAACTATCCACGGCCTATTACTTGCGTGATACGAGCTTCTTCTCCTGGAAATTCTTTCTTTTAAGTTATGTGATCGGTGCTACTGCTAACCAAAACGTGTTTTTGGCCATCCATGAGCTAAGTCACAATCTTGCATTCAAAACTCCACTGTACAACAAGTTATATGCCATCTTCACAAATATCCCAATTGGTATCCCTTACTCAGCTTCCTTCCAGCCATACCATCAATTACATCATAAATATTTAGGTGATGATGTTCTAGATACTGATTTACCAACATACTATGAGGCTATCTTTTTGTCAAACATCTTGGGGAAATCATTTTTTGCAACTTTCCAAATCTTTTTCTATGCCTTGAGACCTATGTTTATCACTCAAATTAAGTTTACTTACATTCATTTGTTGAACGTTATCCATCAATTCGTTGTTGATTTGTTAATCGTCAAATACTGGGGTTTCAATGCGTTGTTATATTTTATTTTCAGTTCTTTCTTAGCAGGCTCATTGCATCCATGCTCTGGGCATTTCATTGCTGAACATTACATCTTGGATCCTCCAGAACATTACAATAAAACTACAGATATCCCACCTTTAGAAACTTATTCATATTATGGAATTTTGAACTTTTTCACTTGGAATGTTGGTCTTCACAACGAACATCATGATTTCCCATACGTTGCATGGTCCAAACTACACAAATTAAACGAAATCGCCAACGAATTTTACTGTGATTTACCAATACATGAATCTTGGGTCATGGTTATTGTCGATTTCATTTTTGATAAAAATGTCTTATTATACAATAGAGTCAGAAGAGAAACTAAGAAACCTCTTCTCGATTCAAAGAAAAACGCTTAGGTTATTATATATAAATGGTGTTGTTAGTGATATCATTAGATGAATATTTATTATGAACCATGTATGAATCATGTAGTTACCTACAATGACACAATTAATCTCCACCTAATTCAAGCAAGTATCTATGTAAAATCACCAGGAAAAAAAGGTTTTTTTAATGGATGTACTTCATAATTTCACGTAAACGTCGTCATTACGTCCTGAGCAACTTCTCTTTCTACAATTCTGCGTTGACTAATCTTTGCATTTTCATTCGTCTGAACAAATTTAAGCTTAAAAAAGTGAACTGACTTTCTTCACCAAAGTTAAAAAAAAAAAATGGTTTCACTTTCTCAACTTTTTGTTAAATTGACAACAAAAACCGTCTTTTTGTTTCAATTTTTATCGCTTGAAACTTCTTATAGGCAAAATGTCATTCAACAGAGACACTCCAAATGCCCCAATCAGGGAGCGTATGGAAAAATTGATCCGTCAAAAACAACAAGAAATCACCGCTGGTTTAGAAACTTTAGAACCAAATGGTGTCAAGTTCAGGCCAGATGAATGGAGTAGAGGTGAGGAGCAAGGTGGTGGTATTTCAATGGTTCTGGAAAACGGTGACACTTTCGAAAAAGGTGGTGTCAATATCAGTATCGTTTATGGTAAATTGCCTCCTGCTGCTGTTGCTAGAATGAGAGCTGATCATAAAAATCTAGTTGCTTTAGAGGATGGATTTGTTCCATTCTATGCCTGCGGTTTATCCATGGTCATTCATCCAAATAACCCACATGCTCCAACTACACATTTGAACTACCGTTATTTCGAAACTTGGAATCCAGATGGTTCTCCACAAACTTGGTGGTTTGGTGGTGGTGCCGATTTAACACCTTCTTACTTATATGAAGAAGACGCTAAATTATTCCACAATGAACATAAAAAGGCTTTAGACAAACACGATGTTGCATTGTATCCAAAGTTTAAAAAATGGTGTGATGAGTACTTCTACATCAAACATAGACAAGAAACTAGAGGTATTGGTGGTATTTTCTTTGATGATTTGGATGACAAAGATCCTGAAGAAATTTTGAAAATGGTTGAAGACTGTTTTAATGCATTCTTACCTTCTTATGTGCCAACTATCGCTAAGAGAAAAGATCAACCATTCACTGAAGAAGAAAAACAATGGCAACAATTGAGAAGGGGAAGATACGTTGAGTTTAATTTAGTTTTGGATAGAGGTACTCAATTTGGTTTACAAACTCCGGGGTCAAGAGTTGAATCAATTTTGATGTCGTTACCAACCACTGCTAGCTGGAAATACAATCATCATCCAGAAAAAGGATCCAGAGAAGATGAATTGTTGGAAGTCTTAAAAAATCCAATTGAATGGGTCTAATGTAATCTTTGTAAATAGAATATCCTAGAATATTTAATGAGATATGAAAAATGAACTGAAAATAGAGCGCTGTAGTTTATCAGATTCAACAACAAAATGTTGCCAGCCTCCCAGTAACATGAATAGATAAATGTCTTAAGTACCAATTGTAATCATTTTATGATAATAAGTCAACTTCTACTAAAAACAGTCAGAACAATCCTAGATACAAAAGCAATACTTCCAGTATTACCAAATCTTAGTTTGAATCACTATATTAGAATCATTTGGTGTAAAATCACGGTTTATATTGAACTCTTCATTTCTTCCACGTGACCAACGCTATTTTGTGTCTGGTTTGTTTTGTTACGCAGTACTTGTGTAGTTATTGTGACATGCAAAACCCATTGCGGTTTCATTAACATCGGCGTAAAACCATCAAATCGTTATATTATCCTAACTTGAAAGCTCTTTTGTAAACCAAAGATCGATATACCCATCCCTGTTAGTATTTACTTTAGACCATTAATGATTCAGAGTTGTTTTCACGAAGTCCATAAAAATAAACTCTATATAGCTAGAAAAAAAATCACTGTAAATCTTGTTCTTAAAGTGAGGCTACGATATGTAATAATGCTACAAAAAATACTCAAATCGTGTAAAACAAATCCTCAAAACAGATCGACTACCTTTTAAAAGATTTAGATCAGTAAGTACTAGTAGTTTTAAGTGAATTGTAGAAAAAGTGGAAAGAAATTTTGCACATCAAGATATTCATCACAAATCAATTTAAAACAGTTAGGTTGATCATTGAAGCAAAAAAAGATTACAGCACTCGAATTTCGCACATGGTCTCCCACTGTACTACTCAGTCGAGCTCTCACCAGCTTAACTACAATTGATCGGACGGGAAATGGTGCTTTCTGGTGGATATGGCCGTAACCGACAGCTTAATTTTGTTGTACAAGTGGTTTTGAAAGAGATAACTATTAAGGGAAACAGCACTCTAAGTGTTCTTATATTTGGCTGATTTGAATGACTTTACTAAAATACATATAGCGAAACACATTTAGTGGTGTTCTTCATGAATTCCCTGGAATAACAAGTATGTACTGCAGTTCTCAAACAAATCTGACAAGCTATATATTAACAAACTGATATAATAGTTGATAATTTCTCAAATAATAAAAATGCTACTGAATTTTATCTCCTCACACATGCACATGATGATCATACATATGACAGGATTGGGAGTTAAGGAGAAGTTCTCTGATAAAATGATTTACTGTTAAGTATAACTAAAGAAACCCTTAATTTTCTTCCTAATATCAGCATGTGGTACCATATTTAAAAGAACTAGAATTGAATACAAAACATCGAATCTCCTATAAAGATGAATTTTTCCTACTGAGTTTGATTCCATCAAATCATTGTCCTGGGTCAGTGATGTTTCTAATTGAGTAACAGGATCAAAAATCTGACAAGAATGTTTTATGTATAGGAAATATCAGAGCGGAAAATTGGTGGGTTGATTTAACTTCAAGAAATGCACTATTGTTTCCTTACACTACAAATGTTAAAAGTTTGGATAAAATTTATTTAGACACGACTTTTGGATATCGTGGAGAGTCATTTATTTCAATGCAAGATAATTATCAGGGTTTAAGACTGTTGACATTCATATTGGACTTGTTTCCAAAAGATCTATTGAGTGAAGAAATCGGATTCTTCTTTGTAGATCAGACTTTGGGGTTTGAAGATACTTGGATTCAATTAGGGAATTTTTTGAATGAAAGTTTCCATTTCAATCATGAATTCATCAAAAAGAGAAATATTACAATTTCGAATCATTCAAATTATGAGTTTGCATCACAGATGAAAATGATTTTAAAAGATAACAAAAGATAAAAATATACTAGGTTGCTCAAGGGCTTCACGTTTGAAATACAGAGTTAAAATAAAGGTGTGTATTGATATTAATATTAAGACATTGTATGGTCATAGATTTATACAGATATAAGGGAAGAAAATAAATTATATCTATTGCCCAAGAATACTGACAGTTTGTTATCAAATAAAATTTTATATTTCTGCAGCAGACATTCACCATATGAAGAATGTCGAAATTTTGTTGGATCATTTACCCCAAAACAAGTTTACCCAATGACTGAGTGCTTGACAACTTGGGATAAAGGATTTCCAATGGAAAGACAATTTGGAAATCTATCTAAAAAAGATGATTCAAACAACAATTATGATTTCATTTATGATAAGGAAAGGCATACGTTTTATAATTGAGAGCCAATATTTACAGAAAAACCGAAAGTTAATAAATTTGATCCTGAAGGTTCTTTCTATAAAGATTAGAACAAAAGCTTGACAAAGATTAGTTTACACTCATTTAAAGCAAACTTCAAAGGTCAACAATCTATACATACAGCATTTCCTGAATTATCAACAACTAAAGCCAGGAAAACACAGCTAGAATTTGATCGTTTGGAGGTTCAAATAGGAGATTAATGGGAATGAACCAATATAGATATCAAAAAAGAACTAAAGAGAATCCGAAAGAAGGAATAGATGAGGTATGCAAATATAATAATCAACAAAATGCATATGATGACCCCAAGGATGAATACCAAGATGACGATTATGATGCTACTCAAAATTTAATGGAGTTTGGTGGATTAGAATATCAAGCCATGAAATATAATCAAGAACAATTCAGATTACAAAAAGAACATTTAAAATCAAAAGGTTTTGTTGCTCCTGTAATCCAAGAGATTTTAGTCATTGAAAGTCAAAGTGTACAAAGACAGGAAGAAGATCTTGATGATAAGAATGAAGAGAAATTGACTGTATTACAAGTAACAGAATTTTTATGTGAATCTTCAGCAGAAATGACACATGGTGGATTGACTATTGATGAAGAAGAGCTTGATATGGAGATCCCAGACTCTCAAATAAATACGTTGACTTTGTTGACAGAGACTGAAGAGAAAACAATAATTAGCTTCATTACTAATGATGATAAACTCGAATCTTCGATTAGAAAGAAATTAAAACTGAATTTCAACAAAAGAGAAATAGAAAATATAGTTAAAAACGATTTGGATTTTGAATTTTTTGAATTTCATTTAAATTGTTTCAAGTAATGAATTAATGAAACTTTACGACTACACTTCTTGTAACTAAAAATGACGTTCAATATTTATACAAAACAACCCAAAACCAAATCCCAATACAATTAATTAGTACAAAAAAACAATGCAATTAGACTAAAATTGTTAGTCCTTCTTCTATAATCAAACGTTCTTCTCTAGTTCTCTCTCCATTGATGACCACATTTTGTACATTTCAAAAAAGTCGTCATAGGTTCATCCGCAGATCTAATTTGTAATTGGAAGAAATAGGCCTTATCAAACCCACAGGTTTCAACAGGACATTGTGTGGTGGTTTGATCAACGTTATCCCAAGCACCATCACCACCTAAAACATCATCGATTTCTTTTCTTGGTAATTCTTTTCTGTCATAAACTTCAATTCCAACGATAGGAAACTCGTAAGGACATGTCGGACAGTACATTCTGTTGTTGGAGTCTAGTGCTGGGGTAATCAGCAGCATATTGGAGCAGTTTGGGCAAAAGGAAAGCATCTTAAGAGCGACTTAATCAGCAAAGAATCGATTTGAAGACATATTATTTACTAACGAAGAGGTAAAGAATATTTTTTTTCAGTTCTCGAAATTTTCCGAATTCGGAAAAATCAAATCAAAACTTGTTCTAGTTTGATGCAAATAGAGAGTAAGAATAATCCTAAATGACGAGTCTGACGGACGAGATCAAGAGGCTTGCGGGATCTGAAAGTGATCTTAAGAGTAGAAATGCCGAAGATGTCGTTGAAAACGGTGGAATTAATACCGGAGAGGTCAAGTCACAGCACAAAATAAAGCTACTGAAGCAGTGGTTTAAAGTTCCAAGACGTTCTACAGCTAGTTTGGTTACTGAAAGGGATTCCTATCGGTGCTATGTTGGCTCCTTTGATACTGTACCAAGAATGAAAGTCATAAGGCGGAATCGAGGTCGTCTAATTGCTAGCAATGTCTCTAAATTGAAAGAATCTGTTCTCGAAATGACACAAGAAGAAGCGAAGAAACTGAAAGAATTAGAAGAAACAAACGCAAGGATAACAAGAAGCAGAAGCAGTGTATCACCTCAAAAATCAATAAAGAAGGTTGTTGATGTATCAAGTGATGAATATGAGGATCAATATGATGCTCAGGAAAGCTCAGATGAGTCTTTATCTTCAGATGAAGAAATAGGCTATAAATCAACAAAGGCATCGCCAAAAAGAAAGTATACTAAAAGAAAAGCTGAAGTTAAAGTTAAAGATGAAGAGTTCAAACTTGCACAACCTGCAAAACGTGAACGTCAAGGTCAAGGTCAGGAAAGTAAAACAAATTTTGTATTCATTAATGGATCAACAACATCACCAGTTAAAAGAACTAATAAGACAAAGGCGACTGTTGCTAAATCCAATTTTGTTTTAAGATCAGACGCATTTCAAAGTCCCAAAAAGCAAAGAGAAGGTGTCTTGCTATTATCAAAAACTCCATCACCTAATAAAAAAGGGTTCATGTTATCTCCTTTGAAATTAACACCATCATCATCTGGTAGATCAGGATCACCAAGGAAAATCCGTAAATTTGAACTACAAGATCAATCAGCTAGAAAAAGAGCGAATAGAACGTTGTATTCAAAATTATTGAATGATGGAATAGATGAAGATGAAAGTGATGAAGATTACAATGAGAATATTGAAATTGCAGAACGTATAATTCTTGAATCAAAAAAATCAACTCAGGATCTCACAGCAGTTGAAAAGCCATCACCATTTGCCACTCCAAAGAAACAGTTAAAGCCGTTTGATCTGCCTATTTATAATCCTGACTTTGTACCAAGTCCATTACCAACCAAACAATCAACAGAAGATTTTTTTGAAGGCAAATACAATGCCACTGCATTGTTTTTAGATGGTTCAGATGGTTATTTTGAACAAAATTCTGCACTTTTAAAACCATCACATAATTCAATGACACAGGCACCACATTTAGACTATGATGAATTTAATAGTTTTGTGCTATTTAGTGAATTTTTACATAATGACCAAAAACAGAAATTAAACAAAAAATACAAAGAGATGTATCATCAATATTTGTTTGAGATAAAGGAAGATTTCAATTTGTTGTTTTATGGTGTTGGTTCAAAAAGACTGTTACTCTTAAATTTTGTCCAAGATTATTTACTGGACTATATTGATGTTCCAGTATTAGTTGTGAATGGATACAACCCAGCAGTCAAATTTAATGAAGTAATAATGGAAATTTTCAATGTTTTGGATCTGAACAAGAAACTACCTAGGAGAACCAATGAATGTATTGATTACTTAGTTGATTATTTTAAGAACAAACCAAACACTTCAAAAATGATAATATTGTTCCATAATATTGATGGAGAATCCTTCAGAGATGAAAAAATACAGAATTACATTTCCAAAATTGCATCAGTCAAGCAAATCCATCTAATTGCATCAATGGATCATATCAGTGCACCATTGTTATGGGATTCTTTAAGATTATCCAATTTCAATTTTGTTTGGCATAACGTTCCAACTTACAAAGATTACATTACAGAGATTTCATTCAAAGACCCATTGATGTTGGGCCAATCACAGAAAACATCAGGATCCAATGGTGCCAAATACGTCTTATCATCATTGACAAGTAGTTCTAAAGGGCTATACAAGATATTAGCACAGACACAATTAAAGAACATGAAAGAACATTTAGTATCCAAGCAAATGACTTCATCATCAAATGGATTGAGAGGACAAGTCAAATTTGGAGTAGAATTCACCATTTTTTTCAGGCTGTGTGTGGAGGAGTTCATCACATCCAATGAAGTCAATTTTAGAACAATGTTGATGGAGTTTGTGGAGCACAAGATGGCAGTATTGACGAGAGACCGTGCAGGGACAGAGATGGTTTACGTCCCTTACAGTTATGACGAATTGCATCAGTTGCTGGAGAGCGAGTTTGAAGCATAAACATATAGAACAGTTATCAATTTTCAATTAATAAATTATTATCTTCTTGTAAAGATAACTCCGAATTTTGTTTCTTCAAGTTTCAAGCACAAAACCAAAAAAGCTCTCCTATAAGTACATCAATTCAGCAGAGCAAAAGTCACATTACACCACTCAATGAACAAGCTGGATCCTGGCACGAGGCTGCTCGTCGGGTCCCACAAGACTGAGGTTGTCAAGTATCTCGCAGAAGGTGAGTATACCATGTTGTACATATCGCCCCTAAAAGATGCACATTACTAACAGATACTCCAGGAGGGTTTGCCCATATATACGTTGTCAGATACACTCCAACGGAAGACGGCAATGAGCTTGGTGTGCTCAAGAGGGTCATTGTCAGATCAAAGAGCGATTTGACCCTGTTAAGAAGAGAGGTTGATACAATGCAAAAGCTCTCCCAAAGTAAATACGTTGTCAGGTTGTTCGACTCTAATGCACAGAAACTACCTGATGGAACCTATGAAGTGCTGTTGTTGATGGAATACTGTCCAAACAAGAGTTTATTGGACTATATGAACCAACATTTGAAAACAAAGTTGAATATCGATCAAATTACTAAGATCATGTTTCAAATATGTCTTGCTATTCATTCTATGCATTCCATAAAGCTAATTCATAGAGACTTGAAAATTGAAAACGTACTAATAGATTCTGAAGGTAATTTCAAACTAGCTGATTTTGGCTCAAGTTGTGATTTTATTAAAGCTCCAACAAATCAAGAAGAGTTTCAAATTATCGCCAATGATATCATTCATAACACAACTCCTCAGTATAGAGCTCCTGAAATGATTGACCTTTACAAAAACGTTCCAATTGATGAAAAATCAGATATCTGGGCTCTTGGTGTGTTTTTATACAAATTGATGTATTATACAACTCCTTTTGAACATCAAGGTGAACTATCAATCTTACATGGGTTTTATCAATTCCCTCCTCAGCCGAAATATCCTTCAAAGTTAATCAATTTGGTCATTATCATGTTACAAGTAAACGTTAGAATTAGACCTAATATTTATCAAGTCCTTTGTGAGATTTGCAAAATAAGAAACGTTCCTGTACCAGTTGAAGACATCTACTCACATGGTCCTTATGATTTTGATGCATATGCTACGTATCAACAGTATATTCAAGAAAAGAATCAAGAAGAAGCAGATGCTATTTCAGAACATATGAAAATAAAAAAGAAAATATATGTTGAAAATCAATTAAAACAGAAACAACCAGCCAATTTGAATAAAACTAATTCAATGTCTGGTACATCTAATTCAATTGATGTCACTCATGAACTAGAACATGCATCACTTCCAAACATCGATCTTGGTATCAATAATAACACGGTTGTTTCAAATGAAGAAGATGAAGAACCTATTGATATTGAACAAAGGTTCCCAGAAGTTGAGGATTTAGATAATTTAACTTCAATTGATAAAAAATTTCCTAAAGTTGATGAATTAGAACCAAAAGTTGTTGATACTAAAATTAACGATATAAGTGCCATATCATCTTCTCAAAGTCAATCAATTTCATCAAATGCTAAATCAGAACCTTTATCCAATACCACCACAACAGAAAATTTGGGATTGAAATTAACTCATACGGAAGCTTGGACTGATATTCCAAATTCAAAAGATGTTGATGTCAATGGAGTTTTCACCAGTCAGAAATCATCAGTATCTACTGAAAATGGTAAGAAACTGACAGATACACCATCATCAATAACAGCAACAACCACTGAAACGGTTCAACCGTTACCTGAATTTGCATCTAGACCAAAAGTTACTAAAAAGAATAGTTTTTTTGCATTATTTGATGATATTGAATCTGAATTTCACGCTCAACCGGAACAACAATCACCAGATGGATTGTTATTACAACAGCAAAAATTATATCAACAACAGCAGCGACAAACGTCCGTTGATGATTCACTAATGGCATCAAGAAATCCATTTTCATCAAATCAACAAACTCCACATTCAGAACAAGTAACTGGATCAAATCCTTGGGCTCAATATTCTGCTTCCAGTACCAGTGCTAATACATACCAACAAAACGTTCCACGAAATCAACATCCACTAATTGTTAATAACCATATCAACTATGAAAAACTTAACGATGGTGTCAATCAAGTTCCGTATCAACTGTCAAATCCAAATGAATCTCAACAACAATTTTTTAATTACGTTCCATCCCAATCTCAGCAACGTGCACAAACGAATGTATTGTATCCGACAAATAACACACCACATTCTATCCATATGCCAACTGACAAGCCACAAACTTCTTCGTCAGTTAAGTCTACCGGTAACTTGATCAATCCAGAAGATTTACAATTCAAACCAAGCTCAAAGAGACCACAATTAGATCTAAATTTGTTAGACCTTGATGTTTCTTCAAGATCAATGAATTCATCAATTTCAACACCAATGAGTACAGGACCATCTCAGATTGCAACTAGAAAGAAAAAATCTGATGTTAATGTTACAAGCATTGAAAGAAACATTACTGATAATCAAAGTTTGGTGGATACTACAACTGATAGTGAAAATCTTGATAGTGGGGATTTAAAGGTTCAAGAAATTGAAATTTCCAGTTCAAGAAAACCAAGTACTGGTAACAATGTTCCACCTAGTGTTCCTGCAAGAAGACCATTAGAAAAACCATCTTCCAGAAAATCAATTGAATTGAATTTAGACCTTCAAGAGCTAAATTTGAATGAAAAAAAAACTGAAAGATCTGTTTCAATTACGTTTAATGATGAAGATAAACTAGAAAACAGCAATGATATTCATGAAGATGATGAAGGGGATGAAGATGAAGAATATGAAGACGGTAATGATGAAAATTCATCTTCAAATGTTCGTAGACATTCAAGATCATTAAGTTTAAGAAGATCAAATTCAAAATTGAGATCGAAATCAAAATTAAGAAAATCGATTGAAGAAACAGCTGCTAAAAGAAAATCATTTCTTGGATTTTAAAACGTGTGAAAGTTAAATATAAGAAATACATCATTTTGTACATACTTCAAATTAACGTAGTAAATGTTACATCATAAAAAAGAATTAAATTGTATTAAATGATCATTATTATTGGTATCTATAGTATAAATAACACTTAAAAAAACTAAACGATCCACCGAAAGGGATCAAAACTCATAAATATGCAGCAGTATATCAAGACATGAAACACGTCATCAATCGTCATCTCACAACATCAACAAAACTATCATCCTAAACTTTCAATCCATAATGTATCAAAACATTCTTGAACTCGTCACCAGTCAAGTAGTAGTAACCTCTATTAAACAAATGAAACAAACTTGAAGGCAAATAGGCAAATATAGCATAGATGCTCAATGTGAAAACGATTAAGAAAAAAGAATGCAATAAAAATGCTTCTTCATTCTTCATCAAATAATAAGGTAGATGAATATAATAAGCCCAATACATCTTCAGCAAGATATTTCTTATCTTGGCCACTATGAAGTAGGACTCTTTGTCAAGCTCCTCGTTTGTAGGATAGTATTCAAAAGTTCCAGCCATTATGTCAATTGATAATATATATGATATTCCAACTCCAACTATTGTTGTTTTTCCTTTCTCCTATTATTTTTAAACTTCACTAAAAAAAACTGAAATTTCGCGTTTTAGTCACATGATTTTCTTTACGGTGTCACGTGACTGATCATATGATTCTCACTGTATATCAAGCATAACAAAGACGTTGAAGTGTTATTTAAGCAGCAACCTTGAACATTCTACAGTGAATCCTGATGACACTATACAGGGGTAAACTGTAAATTACCACGGTATGAAGTTAAGTGTTTCAACATGAGATACCCTAGTTTCGGCCGCAATCAATGGTACGTGATCGAATGCTGATCCGGATTGTTTGTTATCGGTACATGTTAACCCGTGCGTATGACGTTTTTTAAATTTTTTTCTCATGATTCGGGATCGCAGATGGGGGACTGCACAGTGGGCAAATCCTAGCAGTTGGCAACAAGTAAGGCAGCTCAGTGGGGGATATACTAGAGAGCATGAAGTTTTGGTTTACTAAGAGTTGGGTTGTGCAGTGACAAAAGACATTAGGCGGGGGACCTCTAGGCAGGACCCTCCTCCCAGCCTTCAAGCATCGGCCCAGCAAACTACAAAAACCCTGAAATTTACGCCAAAAAAAGCTTAGAAGTGGCCAACATTTCTTGGCCTTTTTGGACCCCTAAATCAAAAACCGAAGAGGATGAACAACGGAGAAACAAACTGTTCAGAAAAGTGTGAAATTATAAGGCTGAGAAAGAGAGAAGGATTTGCGATGGTATGTCGGTGTTACATGTGTCTTTTTTTAAATGTTGAAATATCTCTTGTGTATTTTTTTCGTTTCAATGTTGGCTTCCCTGTTCAATTCAACCTCCAAAAAGAAAAGGGCAAAAAGAATTTATCATCAGGAATAAAATGGCGTGAAGAATATTGAAGAAATGACAAATCATCAGAGTCTTTCTGATACACTTAGTACGTTTCTTGAACACCATATAAAAATATATACCTCATTCTTTGTTACAAGGAGGTCAAATTCCTTACAGTCAACTGAAATTTGAGTCCGGTCCGGTGACTGTAATATGTCCGCTTGAACCCCTGTGCAGGTTTCAACTTGCAACTTGCTACATAGCCTTGAATCCCTTGAAAATGAAGGATCAATGGCATCGCTGACGATCCAGAGTCAGACTATATGTGTTACGACCAGAGGAGGGGGAGGCATTAGGTAGAACTTTGCTCACAGATCTCTTTATCAATGGCAACATGCCTCGTGTTTTTTTTCAGTATGCAGTAATCAAAATCCTACATATAAGGTCACGGCATGGATTAAATGGAAAATCACACTCCTTAAAAAGAAGAAGGAAACATGGCATGGTGGATTTGGCACAAGTAGAGGAGCTGTATATAAGGCTATAAAAATGACTCACTGAAACAAGAAACAACCATACGAAATTTTCTCCTTTCAAATATCTTTTTTAATGTACAGATAATCATGCTTGTTCAGGGTTTAATCTAGCCAGCTTGGCAACGAAATTCTTGCAAATCAGAAAAGGGAAATCTTGATAGTGGAATCTTCTGAGTAAACTACAGAGGTAATATTGCCATCTAGTATTCGAGTACTAGTGTCTATTACTGATTGCAAAATATAACTACTTATCTTGACTAGAATTTATTTTTGTGTGGTTTGTCCCTCCTTGTATTTTTTTTTTGGGGGATTGATTTCTAATTGGCTTTTTTTTTCTTACTTATAAATGCAGAAAATTCACCGTTATCTTTCAACTTTTTTCATACTTTTTTTTTTGCTCCTTTCACAAAACCGTTCTTGTGTTTTGTTATTTTGGTAGTAAAGACCTTTGTTGATCTCGAACCAATGCCTCTAGTTCAGGGTGCTCGCTCTATTCCCCCACCTCGTGATTCTTCCAACACCATGCTCAATAACACCATCTCCCTCCCTCCAATATCATCCATTCTAACGTTGATCAACAGCGAGAAGTCTTCAAAAACAACCTCACCTCCATTAAACGGCTTGCCACTGCCACCAAATGACACCACTGTTTCACCTCCTGCCTCGTCGAGATCTGTTTCTTCCACTGTGGTAACTGAAGAGAACCAATACTACATGCCAGTGCCACAACAGGTCCAGCAGGGCTTCCCGATAATGATACCAAACGATGCCTCAAACAACTCAGTGTCCTACATCACGGACCAGCAACGGTTCCAGCTCGAGCATTACCACACTGAGAATGATCCTGCAAACATAAACAGGCCAATTTCTGCAAACACAGTGTACCCTCCATACCCTCTTACCCAACAGCCTCAACAACAACAACCATTACCACATCGTATGCCTCAACAAAAACACCATCATCTCCCACAGACCTACACTGCATACCTCATTGGAGAGCCACTTACATTTCCTCAGGGGAACCCACCACCTCAGACAGCCCAGTACAAGGGCGTGATTCACCACCAGTCCCCTACATCCTACGAGCAGCAGCTCAAGTCTGTGCAACATTCCAGTACTGTTGAGCTTCCAAGAAGAGCTTCCACCCAGGACTTCCAGCAGCAACAACAACAGCAGCAACAGCAGCAGCAACAAGCACTCAAAGAGACGAAGAATCCACGCAAGTACAAGTGCAAGATCTGTGAGAAGCTGTTCACCACTTCAGGCCACCTGGCTCGCCACTCCAGAATCCACACTGGAGAGAGAAAACATGTGTGTCCTGAGCCTTTGTGTGAGGCCCGTTTTGCAAGACATGACAATTGCATGCAACACTACAGAACGCACAAGAACTCAAAGGCCAGAAAGAGAAGAGCTGGAGGAAAATGAAGTGGTTTATATGCTGATGCTTACGGTTATGCTTTTTTGCTTTTTATTTATTGTTACTTGCTTTTATTTCTATTTGATTGGGCTTTATTGTGTTATATAGGCGTTTTGGTTTTTATTACTGTAGTATTATATAGTACTCAATAGTACTATAATCATTTGTATCAATATAAACACTAATAAAACACAGTAAAAACGGTATTAAACACATATCCAAAAACTTTTTGATCACTATGAATTATATACTAAACAACCACTTCTTCTTCCCACTTTTCCCACCATTTTCCTTTCATTTCCTCATTTCTCACTTCTTCAACTCGCTTATCATCTCGATTTTCGTTTGAGCAACAAACAAAAAACAAAAAAATTTCACTTCACTTGAAACTAAACCAAATAACACTCTAAAAGTCAATAAACACAGCTAACACTTATGGGTGTCAAGCTCACGAACAGTATCATGATCCCGAAGGAACTCTCCAGGGAGCTCAACAAGCTGTCCCTCAAAGACAGAAGGAGCTCCTCCTCAGCCTCAGCTCCAGCAATACCAATCTTCATAACACAACAACAATTACAATTACAAGATAATAGTAACGATGTTGCAGTGTTCGACGATTTCGATCCTGGTTCATCTCCACAAATCCTCGCCACTTCTGTCGAAAGCACCAACGAACTTCTCCCTACATTGTCCCACATCTCGTTGCTATCCTTGAGAGACTCATACATGGCTGATAATAATACCATAATGAACAAAACACCTTCTAAGAAGCCATCGAGACCTTCTTCAAGCACATCTTCAAGACCTCCATCATTCTCACACTCAAGAGTGTCATCTTTCCACCAACACCAACGTCATCCTTCAACGCTGTATTTCCAGAACAGGAGAAGCTCCACCCAGCAACTACCAACTTCAACTGCAACAACTCCAACTTCAAGTTCAACAACACAGCCAATAAACATATACTCGAACGAACCTGATACACCAGTGTTCGGGCCTACCTCTTTATCAAACTCTCCATCCCATTTCAATCTAGGAAACCAGCAACTACCTGCTTCTTTACAATCGAGACATCATTTCTTCCCACCAACATTACTACGGAGCAATTCCAACCTATCACAGCAAACACTACAAACATCAGCACCAACTGTTCAGATTCCTCAGATAATGACAGGCTACATGTCTCCTTTCCTAAATCCAGTCCCTGGTGATAACGTTCCAATGACTCCATTAATGTTGAGTCATTCTGCGGTTATCGAAGATGAAAATGAACACGAAAAAAACTAATGCATCGAATCGAATACATGATTATTTATTTTTTACAAGTCAGCAATGTATTTCAAAGTATCCCGTCACATCAAGTAACTAATTAAATCATAAGATTAAACACTTGGGGTAGCAGACAATATAAATCTATTGTCTGGAGTTGATAATGTCAACAAATTCAGCTTTCAAACAAGCACCACCAACTAAGAAACCATCAACATCGGCTTTGTCTTTGAAAGTTGGAGCGTTCTTACCATTAGCAGAACCACCGTATAAGATTCTGATAGATTCAGCAACTTCTTCACCTAATTCTTGTTTCAAGAATGATCTGATGTTGGCATGGGTTTCTTGAGCATCTTCTGGAGTAGCAGCTAAACCGGTACCAATGGCCCAGACTGGCTCGTAGGCAATGACAATGTTGGACCAGTCTTGAACTAATTTCAAAACAGCAGACAATTGTCTTTGGTTAATGGAATCAGTGACACCACTTTGTCTTTCTTCCAAAGTTTCACCAATGGCTAAGATGACTTTCAAACCTTGATCTAAAGCGAACTTGACTTTTTCAGCAACGAACTCGTCACTTTCCTTGAAGATGGTTCTTCTTTCAGAATGACCTAACAAGACCCAACTGGCACCAACATCTTTGATTTGTTCAACAGAGATTTCACCAGTGTAAGCACCTGAACCTTTGACATAAGCATTTTGACCACAGACTTCAACTTGTGGACTCTTGTTCAAAGAGACAACCAAGTCCAAATAGGTGGAAGGAGGAGCAATGACGACCTCAGTTTTTGGGTCCAATTGAGCAGTGTTCAATCTCTCCACAATCTCCTTGATAGAGGATTTAGTACCGTTCAATTTGAAGTTACCACCAACGAAGAATTTTCTAGCCTTTCAGAAAGTGTTACTAAAACATGCCAATGACCTCTAAAGACGTCCAAACTCACCATTTTGTATTAATTGTGATCAATATTCTGATTCTTTAACAGTTTGTTTCATTCAATGGAAAGAAATCAATTTTTGTCAGTTTTTTTCATCACGCAATGGCAGGTCACGTGAAGGCAGTCTATAATATATACTACTTGTATCACTATTATAGCACTATTGTATTGTACTGCATTATATATCACTCACTCGTGCTCCTGTTAAAGAGCTCACGCAGCTTCCTGTCCTTCTCCTCCTGCAATTTCAATGCTTCTTCGTCCTGGAGGAAAGCGACATCTGTGTAACTGTTCGAATTCTTCAACACTTCCTCCTTGAGCTCTTTACGGTAAGTCAGGCCATCGTCCTCACACTCGCACCATTTGGCCAGTGGAGTCACGAGTTTGTAACGCTCCGTCTCTAGGTTCTTCTCCATGATGACGAACTGACAGTGTGGGATGTTCTTCAAGCTCTCAAACTCCTCATACGTCCATCGATACCACTTCATCAGGAAAACCCTGGCCCAGATCCCATGGGTCACCAGCACAAGCACACTGGGGAACTTATCATTTGCAAACTGTCTGAACAGAGTCTCGTTGAACCCACTGCATCTATCGTAGACGTCTGCTGCACTTTCTCCAAATGGGATCCTGTAAAAGAAATGGCCATAATGAGCTCTTTCTTTCCACACTTTCTCCATCTCTTCAGCTTCACTTTGGAAATTTCCAAAATCCTGCTCCCTCATCCGTGGCTCCTCGTGCACTTTGTAAGGAATGTCTGAGTCCTTGATCGTTTCTAGGATCCCATTCAACGTCTGTCTTGTTCTCTTATAAGGAGACGTGTAAAATAATACTGAGTCGTCTTTATTCAACAGCTGTTTCAACTTCACACCGGCATTTCTGGCCTGCTCGTGGCCTCTGGGGGTCAGTGTCACTTTGTGGTTGGGAATGTGCTGATTCACTGACTTGTCACGGTTTCCTTCAGATTCACCATGTCTGATAAGCACGATCAGCTGGTGTTCCATTCGTTAGTATTGCTGTTTGAAAAGAGACTAAAGAGGGTCATATTATTATCACCACATCCGCATCTAGCTACTTACTCTAGGTCTCGCCATCTCGTCTGCTTTTCCTTTTCAAAGTCGTTGGAATGAAGAAATCTGAGTGTTTAGAGAATAACTATCATTGTAAATGCCATATCGCGGATATATTTATTTATATTTGTTTGAAGCGATGATGTAGCCATACAATTAATTATTTACATACCTACAGGATTGATTCGTGAAACTAAGTGTAAAGTGTGTATTCTTGCTCAAGGTTTAATGATGGTGTCTGCTAGGAACTGGGTCAAGTACTCTTGCTCGATGTCTGTAGTGTTGTAACTGATTTTTTCGAGCAACGGTAATAATTCTTGATAGTTGAAATCTTTTGAATTCAATTGCAAATTCTGAGATTGTGGTTGTTGTTTTTTCTTCATCAATTGGTAATAATGGTTGTTTAATTCGTCAACAGAATCTATCAAGTTTTCCAAATTGTCCAAACCGGATTGCGTCTTCAAACCTGAAGTTTCTAAAACATCAGCATTGTTGAAATGGTCTTGGTTGAAAGATGATAGATATAATGAGATTAAATGGTTGTTGTGGATGGAGACTGGGACTTCTTCAAATATGGAAGCGTGGGTTAACCCGTTTTCAGTCAATGAATCGATTTGGAAATCATTAGAAATAAAAGTCTTTAAATAAGATTCAGTTAATCTGAATGCTTTCAAACTTAATAAGCCGTATTTGGCCTTTAATGGATCATGAACTAATAAAATGGAATTTGGAGAGACTTTCAATTGGTTGTTGGCCATGACTTCGATGATTTGTTCGTTGATGAATTTACCAGAGTTGGCACTTTGGTAAAAACCTAGATATTGTACACTGTTTGAACCGTTTTCTTTCAATTCTTCAATCAAATCTTCTTGGAATTTGATGTTGTTTCTTGTTTTGTATGGAGATGTGCTGTCTGTGGTGTAACTTGGGAAGCTGTAAGACTGTGTGATTTTCAATAAATCTTGATTTACATCAACACCAAACAATGGACCAGCAATCGTGTTTGGGTATGATTGGGCCGCGTGCTTGACGATTCTCAAGGCAACACTGGACTCTATTTGCACGGATTCCGCAGCAGGCGCGGTATACTCCAACTTCTTACTAGCAGACATTCTTAAGACTGGTTTCTGAAACTTTGATTATTAAACTCTTTTATGTTCTTTTTAGTATTGAAATTTTTGTTGAAGAAAAAAAAAAAATTGGAAAAAAAAAGTCAGTTCCGGTCAAATTTGTCCGGAATTTGTTTTATCTCAAGAAAAATTCAAAATTTTCGACGTTTTTTTTCTTTTTGACTCATTAGAATAACTTTTTTAGTTGAATTTATTGATTAATTGAATTGAAACTTTTACGTCATGTCAACTGATCAAGTCGCCGAACAAGTCGCCAAATTGCATTTGGACGAAGTCACTGGAGAACAAGTGTCTAAATCAGAATTGAAAAAACGTCAAAAACAACGTCAAAAAGAAGCTGAACGTGCTGAAAAGGCTAAAAAATTAGCTGAATCAAAACCAGCTGGTGATAACAGTAATAAAAAGAAGAAAGACACTTTACAAGATTTGACCCCTAACCAATACTTTGAGATCAGATCAAGACAAATTGAAGAATTGAGAAAATCAAAATCTCCAAATCCATATCCTCATAAATTCAATGTTACTAAATCAGTTAAAGAAGTTTTGAATGAATACTCTTCATTGAAAAGAGGTGAAACTTTAAAAGACATTTCAATTAGTGTCGCTGGTAGAATCATTGCCAAAAGAGAATCCGGTTCCAAATTGAAATTCTACGTCTTGAAAAGTGATGGTGTCCAAATTCAAATCATGGCTCAAGCTCAAGATTCAACTGATAACTATGAAGAAAGTCATGATTTGTTGAGAAGAGGTGATATCATTGGTGTTACTGGTTACCCAGGTAGAACTGAACCAAAGAAAGGTGGTGAAGGTGAATTATCCATCTTTGCTACTTCTGTTCAATTATTAACTCCTTGTTTACACATGTTACCAACTGATCATTTTGGTTTCAAAGATCAAGAAGCAAGATACAGAAAACGTTATTTAGATTTGATTGTTAACAACTCAACAAGAGATAGATTTATTGTTAGATCTAAGATTATTTCTTACATCAGGAAATTCTTGGATAACAGAGAATTTATTGAAGTTGAAACTCCAATGATGAACGTCATTGCCGGTGGTGCTACTGCTAAACCATTCATCACACATCACAATGATTTAGATTTAGATATGTACATGAGAATTGCCCCAGAATTGTTCTTAAAAGAATTAGTCGTTGGTGGTTTAGATCGTGTTTATGAAATTGGTCGTCAATTCAGAAATGAAGGTATTGATATGACTCATAATCCAGAATTCACTACTTGTGAATTCTATCAAGCTTTTGCTGATGTTTATGATTTGATGGAAATGACTGAAATTTTATTCAGTGAAATGGTTAAAGAAATCACTGGTTCTTATCAGGTTACTTATCATCCAGATGGTCCAGAAGGTAAAGAATTAACTTTGGATTTCGCAAGACCATGGAAAAGAATCAACATGATTGAAGAATTAGAAAAAACCTTTGATGTTAAATTTCCACCAGGTGATCAATTACACACTGCTGAAACTGGTGAATTCTTGAAAAAAATCTTGATTAAACACAAATTGGATTGTCCTCCACCTCTAACCAACGCTAGAATGTTAGACAAGTTAGTTGGTGAATTAGAAGACACTTGTATCAATCCAACTTTCATCTTCGGTCATCCTCAAATGATGTCTCCATTAGCCAAATATCACCGTGATATTCCAGGTTTATGTGAAAGATTTGAAGTTTTCGTCGCTACCAAAGAAATCTGTAACGCTTACACTGAATTGAATGATCCGTTCGATCAAAGACAAAGATTTGAAGAACAAGCCAGACAAAAAGATCAAGGTGATGATGAAGCTCAATTAATTGATGAAACTTTCTGTAATGCTTTAGAATATGGTTTACCACCAACTGGTGGTTGGGGTTGTGGTATTGATAGATTGGCCATGTTCTTAACTAACTCTAATACTATCAGAGAAGTCTTATTATTCCCAACCTTAAAACCTGATGATTCAGTCATTTCAACTAAAGAATAAAATGTTTGCTTAGTTTAGAATTTCAATATATTTCAGTCTTTCTAGATTTTAGATAAATATTGTAAGCTCGGAACGCATTAAATTGTTATAATCAGTATATCTTACTTCAACAAATCGACCACATTTTCTTAGAAACTTTGAAATCTGTCACTAATTAAACTATTTTAAATTTAATTTTATAGATTAATTTGTATCATGTTTTCTAATATAATAATCAACTGATAACAGGAAAAAACAGTTATTAATACTATATCATCATTAAGTCAAGGTACTTGTGTTACTTTTGTTTAGTAAATGTTATTTTTCTATAGTGGGTGTTTACAATTCTCAAAAAAATTCCGACGGGAATCTAAATCAAGTATTCCGAACAAAAATTTAGTGATCTATTAATTAAAACTAACTTCAAAAAATAATTTGCACATCTCCCTCCTTCCCCGTCGCAAATTGTATACTATAATTCATTAAAGCTTTATATTATTTGACTGTGATAATATAACTTATAAGATTTAGATCAAATAGTATCATTAAACTATGAAGATTTCATGAACCAGATTATTACAAAAATAACAATTGAAAATTAATATCTGTGTTGTGCTAGATCGCACAATACTGTATCTTGCAAGCACAATATTATCATTATAAAACTTGATAGAAATGATGTTCTATAAAGCAAAACTTATCTATGAAAGGTTTGTGACTTAGTTCTAATGCTTTAGGATTTGCTAGAAATATATCACGTGACATTTGTGTACACTTTTGTGGTGAATAAAACAAGATACCATCAAAAACACGATTCTAAAGAGAGCTAGTCAATCAATCAATATAGTAACAACTTATGTTTGGATTAGTGAGCAATAAACTTTATTCTTAAATGACTTTTTCTCTTTGTGAGATTTGTGTCATTTTTTGTGCAACCCGCTTTTTTCAATCCTTTGCTTCAAGAATAACTTTAATACTTTTTCTGTTGAAAACATGAAGATATTTTGATCTGTAGACGGTTATAACACTTTTTTTCTTAAAGCAGTTCTTTCTCAAATTCTTCTCTTTATGACATAAAATATCCAATATGCTAATTTAGAAAAGTTTCATGATGCGAATTTCATCGATTAGAGTAATGCGTAGAAGTTCAGAAAAAGAATAGAATAGAAGAGTGAAGTACGTATGGAAAACCCGGAATCACAAAATAAAATGCTAAGCAATTGCTATTTGCTATTTGAATTTCATTCATAATAAGGTTTTTGACATGATTAAGGAAATTGATGTTGATAATTGTGTAAAAAGTAATGTTGCACAAAACCAGATGTAGCTAGCTTTACTGATAATCAGAAATATTCAAGCTTGAATAACAGAATGGATTTTCAAATAAATTAAGAACCTGGTATAGGAGCATTGTAATAACTATCTAACAGTTCATCAATGTAAGCAACGAACACAAAATAATTATGATAGACTAATTCAATAGAAATGAGACCAAGTCAGTAGTAAATTAATGAGTACAGAGTTTTCATTGAAATGTAAAAGTCTGCGAAAACTATCTTGGATCTTAGATGTTTAAGGAATCTTTTTGTATGGAAATCTGAAAGTAACTAGTGATGTGAATACTGCCATAGATCTGAACAAGGAAAGTAAATTCTACTTAAGTTAAAATGATGAACAACTAAAAATTGAAGAATAACTTTTGAATTTGAAACAAAAGGACAAGCCTGATAGTATAATCAGAATGTTTAATCCCCAAATATATAATGATGAATGATGTCAGGTCTGGTTTTTCGAGAGTACTTGTAATTCAGAATAAGATAGAGATTTGAATAACACAAGAAAAATGGAAGTATATGCATCGGATCGTGTCTTACTCATAAAGATGGAATCGTAGGTAGAGGTTTGCTGCCCATACCAAGTTGAATTCATCTCGGTATAGCAAAAACGGAGTCAACAAAGTTTATAAGTCCGTGATAGTTTAGTGGCTAGAATCACCGTTTGTCGAGAAAATTGTAAAAGATTAACTGACAGAACATGGTAGACCGGGGTTCAATTCCCCGTCGCGGAGTTTTTTTTCGAATCTTGTATGGAGTTCAACTTTAGACAGATCAACGTATAGCTTTGAGAACTTATGGATTTGGTATCTTAATTCTCCGTAAATCTGCTATTCAAAAAGTCTTTGTAAATATAATATACTTATGGTTTGAGTCAATCTGCTGTTGAGATCGAGACCTGTTTTTGGTATGTTTTTGTGGTGTGATTAATTAACTGTTGTGATAGTTTTCACATGTAATCTGATATGTATACACTATTCGTGGTAATTGTTATAGTATGAGTAGTGTTCATTCTAGAATTTTTTGTGTTTATTGAATTGACTTTACAGGTTTTGGTATGCCTACTTTGTTTCATCTGTTTTAATCTGCTGTAATCGACTACTAAGAATTTTAGCTTGGATTTAAATATTTGTATCTTTAATCTTAAAAGAATATAGCCACCTCTCAGTTTCTAATTCTGATAGTTGTTTTTCTATCTATTGTTTTGGCTTTGAAGAATCTTGACAGATGTACTCGAGAAAACATCGAAGGTGGTTCATTATAATTTGTTGTTGTATTTCTTGCCAGAGTGCCTTTCAAATGTATGATAAATGAATTTACATAAATAGATTATCAGTTAATATAGATATTCTATCATGTATTAATGCGTAAAAATATGGACAAAACCCTGAGAAGTAATATACAAGCTAAAGAAAGGAAAATAAAGAAACACCAAACACAAACCAATAACACTAATACCAATCATCTTCTAATTTCACCTTTTCTTTTCAATTCCAACGCCTTTTTATAAGGTGGAGCAGTTGGACTTTGAACTGGATTCAAACTAATTCTGTTGATATCTGACTCTATGGTATAAGTGGCATCTGAATCATAACTTGATAAATCACCACAAGCAATGAATGGTGCGATATTTCTCTGTTCTTCAATGTATTCTAAATTATCTTTTAACTCATAACGACCAATGTTAGCACCTTTAAAGAACTCTTCAGTTGATGTATTTAGATCTAACTCTGGTTTCCAGGTTTCACTTGGTTTATATCCAAGACAAACAATGAATGCTTCCAATGAGGTACCTCTTGATGATCTTGGTTTGGCACATATGACCTTTTCAAATAAATGACCCAATTGAGAATACATTAAATCAATATCTCTACCCCTAAAAATCTTAGCAACAAAGGTACCACCTGGTCTTAAAAGACAAGTAGTTAATTGCAAAGCTGCAAGAATTAATTGTGCTTGAATATATTCATCTAAATCATGTAAACCAGTAACATCTGGAGCACCATCACTACAAACGAAATCTGCAGGCTCACCACCGAATATCTCAAGAATCTTGTTGAAAGTCTTTGGATGTGTAATATCTGCCTGTAAAGTAGTAACACCGTTGATTGGAGCCATTGGTTGAAGATCAACTGCCACTATTTTTGGTGGAGTTTCATTATCGTCATTATTGTTGTTTTCGTATAATTCACGAGACAGAACTTGAGACCATGATCCAGGAGCTGCACATAAGTCGACAACTCTTCTAACACCTTTGAAAAGTTGAAACTGGTCATTTAATTGTAACAACTTGAAAGCAGAACGAGCTCTCCAACCTTCTTCTTTTGCTTTTCTATAGACATGTTAGTACTTCAAAATCAAGGAAAACTCACAGCAGTATGTGCTAAACGTACCTGTAGTACAAATCCCTCTTATCTTTACTACTCTTCCCCATCTTTAAACTACTAGTTTAATCAATTTTTAAACAGTTCTAATTAATCAAATGTGAAAAAAAATTTCGAAGTTTAGAGATGAGCCGGAACCTGCTCTAATACACGTGACTAAACAAGATCCGACCGAAATTTTTTTGAATGAAGAAAAATCGACAAATATGAAAGAAATAACTTTCTAAACATTTGAATAAGCTGCAAGATTCAAAGGTGGGAATGTTACAATCTCTGATATCTAGAAACGTTCGCTCTGTTCGTTGTTTTAGCACCACTCGCCAACTGCTTCGTGGTCCCATTGATCCACTAGTGAAAGACACAGAACTCAGCAGTAAAGCTCCAACCATCCAAAATTCAATTGAATATAATCCAAGAACATTAACTCCTGAAGTTGTAAATGAGTCTCTTAAATCACCACTTCCAATAAATGCTGAAATAAACTATTATGCTCCACTAAGACATGAAAAGAGATTTGGCGATTTAGTCGCAGAAGTCCAATTCAGAGCTTACGATCATGAAAACATAGACTTTTTAGGAGATTTTGCTTTGAGAGCAGCTTATTATCTAAACATTCCAGTTTCTGGTGTCTTCCCATTACCAACCAGACGTGAAAGATGGACTGTCATCAGAGCTCCTTTCGTTCATGCCAAATCTAAAGAAAATTTCATGAGATTGACTCATAAAAGAGTTATAAAAGCTTATGATGCTACTCCAGAAGTTATTGATTTATGGGTTTCATATCTTGCAAAACACAGTAATTCAGGTGTGGGGATCAAAGTCAGCACTTACCAAAAAGAACCAATACATTTAAGTGAAGAACTAGATCAATCTGAAATCAGTAAATTAGATAAAACAAGTGGAACCATTGGTGGACAAAACGTCAAGAATTCTGCAGTTCATAAGAGAGTTGAAGAAATATTGAATGATCCTCTTTTCAAAAGACATTTGGAACCTGAATCAGTCAATACTGAAGAAGTTAATGAGAAACAAATAGAAAAATAAAGAAGTATTACCTGACTTTACTTCTAAAACAATACATGTATATATATATCAACCAAGTTGTAACTAATGAACTGTAGTTCCAGCTAACCGTACATCTCCCAGTCTTCCTCCTCTTCTTCACTGTCTTCAATCACTTCAATTTTTTTCTCATTCTTAAGAAGATTAGTTCTACACAAGGGACATGTACCTTTAACATTTAGCCATGGGGAAATGCATTCTAAATCAAATTTATGTTTACCATCACATGGTAGTCTAACAACTAATGGATATGGATCATCAAGAAAGTCGCTTGTGCAAATAGAACAAGCTTGATCTTTTTTCAAAAGTTTCTTATCGACACGCTCTAGCGAGTCAATATACTCTTGAGGTATTCCTTCAACATCAGCATCTGACGAAAGTTGTTCTAAGAGTGCTTCTCTCATTTGCGCATCATCCAATAGTCTTATAGCAGACTCCAATTGTCCTTGTGCAAAGGGTTGAGTTTCGGAAGCAGGATTTTCTGTAAGAAAACTGTTCAGAACTGAAAGTAATGTTTCATGGTGACGTTCCGTTGATGGATTATCCGTCCCCTGTTGATGCTGAGACATTGTGTTATGTTCCTCTATAGAAATATAGTTAGCATTATGGACTGGATTGATTCACAGTAGAGCAATATACCTTCGTAATTTGACATGTTTTTGTTTATTAAGATTTGCCTTTAGGAATAAAGTGAATTTTTCAGTTCGGATATTTACAAGTTATCAATAATGACAAAATTTGTTTATTCATTACTTCATAATTCATCAGCTTTTATCAGTTTGTTTCCTCTTATTACTCGTCGTTTCAATCTCTGTCATTTTTCTTTTTTGTGTTGAATTTGCTGATTCTTTTGCGAGTTTCTTCACCACTTTACTGACAACTGAACCAAGTTTGACTTTTTCAGCATAAGAAGCTCCTAATGGACGTTCTTTACCCCAGCAGCACCTCAATGGAATATTGTCAATTACAAATAGTGCTGGCTTTGTCTTGTCGTTCGAAGATTGTTTAATGATCTCAGAAGCGGCTTTTTCAGCACTTGAGCGTTCATTAAATGTGATGAAACCAGCCTTTGAATGGTGTTGACAATTGAATGACTTGATCGAGCCATATTTCTCAAAATAGTCAGTTATTTTATATTCAGGTAATGATTCGTCAATTCCAAATACAAAGAATGTCTTTAATGATGTATCTTCTGGTCTTTTTAAGGATCCATTTAGTGGTAGTTTTGAAACAGTTTTAGTCACATCAACATTATTAATATGTGAAGGCAATGATTCTTTCTCTTGTTTTTTGCTCTCTTTTTTGTTATTTAATGATAATGCCAATTTAGTCAACACTTCTTTTGCCTTCTCAGTATCTGATGTATGTTTAGCCCCCCCTAATTTATCAAATTTACCTTCGTTATCAGCAACGTATAGTTTTGATACCACGTTAGTAGGTTCTGAAGAATTGACATTAATACCAGCCATTTTCAAAGCAGCATCACGTAGCTGGATTGAGATACCATATGTCAAATCTAAGAGACAGCATTGACAGCAGTTACGCTGTCTAGCACATGTTAAACAGATTGTAGTATGTTTTCTTGTATTCTTATCAGTCTGTGAGTTCCATTTGTAAACAGTAAAAGGCCTCGTACAAAGCTTGCATTCGAGAGAATTCTTGTCTCTTATTAGCCGGAGATGTCTAGAAGGACCCAGGCAGGTCGAACATAGCGCAGGTGGGGCATTTGCGTCTTTAGACATTGTGTGGCAAGAATTATAATGTAAATGAGCTAGACCTACCAAATTTTTTTTTCCGTTTATTTATTTATGCGATGAGATGAGGTAACACAGAAAATCGAGTCTACGAGGACAATTCGGGGTAGAATCAGAGTGTATTAAACGTATTGTATACAATTGGCTGTTATGCTATGTTAGTTCGACTGACAATTAGGCGTTGAAGCTGTTTGTCAATGTAGGATGAGAACTAATTCTAAGAAAGTCAAATGATCAGGGTTAAAAAGCAGATTGTATCCACATTAGACTTTCGGATGAAGAAATTCATGTTGTTGTTGTCAATTTTATCATCAGCAATTGACTTTCTTAGCAATTCGAACTCTCCAAAACATCGAAAACGACACAAGTTAACTTACTTTTCACACAATTTTTCTTCCTGAGCAAAAATTTTTTTGAAAGAATGAAAAAATTTTGAAAATTTTTTATATAAAGGAAATTACGTAATAACCACATAATCAAAGAACGCCAAAAATTACAAAAATCTTTGAAGATAAAGAGAAATAACTTGGTTTTAGGGTTAAATTGCCGCCAAAAAAGGAGAGAAATGTCTACTGGAAGACAGAATAGCTCCTCAAGAGTGTCGAAACACTCGATGTCTTTGCGCCGACAGTCATTTGCCTCTTCGACTCACTTTTCAGAGACTTCAGAGGCTGGTTCGTTTCGTTCATATGCTGCTCATTTAGATGATAACAATACTGAAATGTTTGACGGTGTTGCTTCTGAAAACATTCCTTCTTCAATCACATCGTTCCATCATCATCACAATATTGGGAACACGAGACGACAATCGGTTGCGGCTTCTATATCTCAATCTGTTGCTAGTTCTACTGCAAGCTCAATACGGCGTGGAAGGTTTACAGATGGTGTTAATTTATCTCGATTAAAGAGTCACGATAGCTTCACAGGTGCAAGATCTCCTTCCAGATCAAGATCAATTGATACCCGTGCTAGTTTCAGATTCTTCGACCCAGATGCAATTGTATCAGCACAAGGTGCAGCAACTTTAGATAATCCAGAAGATCCAATAGATTTTGATACTAATTGGGGTACTAATGAATATGCTGAAGATGACGACCTATTCAGAAGACAAAGCTTTTCTACAAGAGCTGAAAGCATCAATGATTACGGTTCAATTGATAAACAGACAAGACCATCATCATTGTCAAGTTACTCTCCAAGTTCTTACAGAGACCGTATCCCTTCAGAAGTTAGCAACAACAGACCTTTATTAGATTCTGATGAAAATTATGAATCGGATAACGATTCTGCTTTACATCCAGAACAATCAAATCAAATTCATAACAACCATCATCATCGTACTACTAATCATGATGAACACTTACACGCTGATAATCATCATCATTTTTATCCAAATCATGCAGCACATTTACATTTTCAAAGGTTTTATATTGCTGAAGAAGATTTAGTCTTGGGTATTGCAGGTTATAGAACTTCAAGATTGAGAAAGAAACTATATCAGTTCTTATGTATTATTTCCTTTGGGCTTGTTTATTTATTGCTAAGATGGTTACCAAGATATAAATTTTCATTGATTGGTAAAAAAGTCCCATTAGCAAAAGCCTCATGGCTTATTGTTGAAACAGAACATGGTGAATTAAATGTTATTCCAGTACATAGACAATGGTACAATAGAGCTCTTTCAACAATCATGAATGTCCCCCAATTAGATGATGTCCATACCAATAGCAATTCAAGTGGTCATAGTACAGACCAATTAAATGCTACTTTGGATCCAAATATCCCAATTTTGATTTCTTTTGAATATAGATATCTGAAGTTTTTTT
Source organism: Gotozyma botsteinii (assembly GCA_020280145.1). Taxonomy (NCBI): domain Eukaryota; kingdom Fungi; phylum Ascomycota; class Saccharomycetes; order Phaffomycetales; family Phaffomycetaceae; genus Gotozyma; species Gotozyma botsteinii. Next base: position 896,762 of record JAFIIU010000002.1, read on the forward strand.
ATTCTCCAGTTGAAGATATTTTCAAAACCAATACTAATTGGTGTGATTTAGACTGGTTATCAAGATCAAAGGAAGGTTTGTCAAAAGATTCATATGAAGATAGACTTTTAATTTTTCAACAAAATTCATTAGAATTGAAAGAAAAAACAATTTCAAGTTTACTCGTTGATGAAGTTTTGCATCCGTTTTACATGTTCCAAGTATTTTCAATTATATTATGGGGATTTGATGAATATTATTATTACGCTGGTTGTATTTTTTTAATTTCAGTTATTTCCATCGTCAATACGTTAGTTGAAACTAAATCAACAATGAAAAGATTAAGAGATTTATCAAGATTTGATTGCAATGTTAGAGTTTGGAGAAATGGGTTTTGGAAAGAAACTGATTCAACTGACTTAGTGCCTGGTGATATATATGAGGTTTCAGATCCATCATTATCAATTTTCCCATGTGATTCGTTATTGTTATCTGGTGATTGCATCGTTAATGAATCTATGCTTACCGGTGAGTCTGTTCCAGTTTCCAAATTGCCAGCGAATGAATCAACTTTGCATTCTCTAATTAATGATTCTTTCAGATCACAAACATCACCAAATTTAGCGAAATCTTATTTATATAATGGTACTAAAATAATTAGAGTTAGACATAGTGCTAATGAACCAGCAATGGCATTGGTTGTTAAAACTGGTTTTGCGACCACAAAAGGTTCATTATTAAGATCAATGTTGTTCCCCAAACCAACAGGTTTCAAATTTTATGAAGATTCTTTCAAATATATTGGATTTATGGCATGTATTGCTTGTGTTGGGTTTGTTTTCAGTACTTATAACTTCATTAAGTTGGGATTAGGCAAAAGAATTATTATACTAAGAGCATTGGATATTATTACGATTGTTGTCCCACCGGCGTTGCCAGCTACATTAACCATTGGTACAAGTTTTGCGTTGAGTAGACTAAAGTTGAAAAATGTTTATTGTATTTCACCAACAAGGGTTAATATTGGTGGTAAATTGGATGTTTTATGTTTTGATAAAACTGGTACTTTAACTGAAGAAGGTTTAGATGTTTATGGTGTCCATTATGTCAACCAAAAATCAACCAACTTTAGTGATCTGGTTAATGAAGTTAATATGATTCCTGAAAATTTATTGAAAGCATTGGTTGCGTGTCATTCCCTAAGAGTTGTTGATGGTGAGTTAATTGGTGATCCATTAGATTATAAGATGTTCACTTTCACAGATTGGAAATACGAAGAAGAATTCAAAGGTTTTACTTCCACAAATGAAGAAAGATTTGACGAGTCTCAATTACCAGAAAATGTCGGACTGTCACCATCTGTTGTCTATCCAAAGGACGATAGTATTAAATTATTAGGGATTCTAAGAAGTTTTGAATTCGTGTCTCAGTTAAGAAGAATGAGTGTTGTTACTAAATCATATGATGGCGAATTTTCAGTGTTGACAAAAGGTGCACCTGAAGTTATTAAAGATATTTGTGAGCCAAACTCATTTCCTAATAACTATGAAGAGTTATTACATCATTATACTCATAATGGTTATAGAGTTATTGCATTGGCAGGCAAAAGGTTGAAGAAAAATACTTGGTTGTATTCTCAAAAAATAACAAGAGAGGAAGCTGAATCAGATTTAGAGTTTTTGGGTTTTATCGTTTTTGAAAATAGACTGAAACCAACTACTACCGAAGTTTTAACTAAACTATCAAGAGCTAATTTGAGAACCGTTATGTGTACTGGTGATAACCTATTAACTGCTGTGAGTGTAGGTAAAGAATGTGGCTTAGTTAAAGATGATTTAGTTTTCATTCCGATATTCGATGAAATCACAGAAGAAATCATATGGAGAGAAATCAATGATGATAAATTGACTTTAGACTCAAAAACTTTAGAACTAAATTGTTACCCGTCATCAAATGTTGGTTACAAATCTTATGGACTGGCTATATCTGGTGATATTTTCAAATACATTTTGAAAAATGAATCAGATTTGTTTTCTGAAGAGTACATAATCAAGATTTTACTCAAGACGAATGTGTTTGCAAGAATGTCACCAGATGAAAAACATGAGTTAGTTGAGCAGTTGCAAGATTTAGATTACACCGTTGGGTTCTGTGGTGATGGTGCTAATGATTGTGGTGCTTTAAAAGCAGCTGATGTTGGTATTTCATTATCTGAAGCAGAAGCATCTGTTGCTGCACCTTTCACTTCAAGGGTTTTCGATATTCGTTGTGTTTTGGATGTTATTAAGGAAGGACGTGCGTCATTGGTTACAAGTTTCAGTTGTTTTCAATACATGTCATTGTATTCGGCCATTCAGTTTGTTACAGTTTCAATTTTGTATAAAAGAGGTTCAAATTTAGGGGATTTTCAATTCTTATGGATTGATTTATTTCTGATTTTACCAATTGCAATCTTCATGTCATGGTCAAATTCTTACCATGAAATTGTTCCAAAAAGACCAAGTGCAAATCTTGTTTCGCCAAAGCTGTTACTCCCATTACTCGTCAATATTGTGTTGTTGTTGGTCTTTCAAGTCTTATTATGGGAATTAGTTCAATTTCAATCATGGTATATTAAACCGATTCCTGCAGGTGATGATGCCGTTCAATCATCTGATAATACAGTTCTGTTCTTTTTTTCAAATTTTCAATACATTTTCATTGCATTGATTTTAACAGTTGGTCCACCATACAGAGAACCTGCAATTAAAAACATGCCATTCTTATTGAATATCGCAATTTCTACCTTCTTATCAGTCTTGTTGATGAACGTTCCAAGTGATTCATTCTTTTTCAATATATTTCAATTAACTGATATCTCAGCAAATTTCAAAGTGTTAATTTTTGTTACAGCATTAGGGAATTTATTAGTCAATTCTTATATTCCTCCTTTATTCAAAGGATTGTTCAGAAAGAAGGAAAGTCACAAAAAATACAAAAGATGGTTAAAGAACAGTAAAGTTTATGTATAAATAGGTTTATTTAGATAGTCAAAAAATTAGAGTTTCATAGTGAATTGAATAATTCTTGTGGATTTTTAGAATTGTTAATTGTCAAGCAACTGTAGAAGTCTTCTCTATCAAAGTAAGCACCACACATTCTTCTTTTGCCTGTTGTTGTACCAATTCTTGCATGGAAACATCTCCAATTATCAAAAATTAAAGCGGTACCAGGGGTCAATCTCTTTTCATAGACATTTTCATCTCTATGAATTAACTCATTCCAAGCTCTAATTGCATCATAGAATTGTTCCAGATCATCGTTGGATAAATGGAAGTTGGTTGATCTATCACAGTTATTCCAAGAAATTTGAACTAACTCATCATTCTCATCATGAATGAAAATTGGTTTAGATTGAGTTAAATAAACATCACCTAATGAATGACATTGAATTTTCAAATTTTTCAATAATTCATAATGCTCTGGATATTCTTTTTTAAAATCTTTTGCACATTTGAAACCGTCAACTAAAGTTGTATTACCACCTTCACCGTCGTGGAATAATAAATGAAATAATTGTAAATAAGGTGTGTTTTCCCAGTATGTACCATCACAATGAGATGGGATTTCAATTTCTGAATAAGCAGTGTCCTTCATTGCTAAATCAGTTGTAAAATCCCAAAAACCACCATAGTGAGTGTATCTGATGTTATTACCCATTGCATTTAACATTTTTTCAGTATCTTCTGCAGTGACAGGAACGTTTTCAATGAAAGTAAAGCCATACTTATAGATATTATCGTAAAGATCTTTGGATGTTTTATTAATAACATCATTATAGTCAACAGCTGGTAAATTTGCCTTTATGATTTCATCACCCCAGAGGACCCTTGTAGGGTACGAATTTTGAACTTTAACAGAAGGGGCATCAGTAAATTCCTTAGTGTGAGCAACCAACCAATCTGCTTCATATTTGGAGGAATGATTGTCTGACCAATCGATAGACAATGCTCCATCCACAACAGAGGCCTTCAGTGGATGAATGTCTTTTGGAATTGCAAAAGTATCCAACAGTCTCTGATAGGTGTCACTGTTGTAACATTCGGAACATTGACAGTTGTCTCTCAACCAAATGTTAAGATATTCGACAGTTGCGTTGCCGTAAGTGGCAGTAGTGAGTTTCGTGCTTGGAATAACGGACTTGAGACCCATTGTGTCTAACTTGTTCCAATTAATGGAAATACGTTATGGTTCTTGGTTCAGCAACTGAAATCGAGAATCTGGAGATTGTTTAGACCTAATGACCTCTAGATCCAGGCCCTAGTCCCAGGACCCGTCAAAAAGACCATCAATCGGGACTAATGCCAGATCTTAATCACATGATGCAGCCAGATTATATCCGAGGATAAATCCGTGATTGTTTTAAGGATTAAAAGGAAGGGAGAAAGGTTCTTTTGAATTCTTTTACTAGAAACACACAAATTTACTGCAATTCACTATTGAAATGCCATACCAACCACCAGGATCTGTTGATTCGAAGAGAAAGGATGATAACTCCTCACTCAATGTAGACAAACCACCTGAGGCTTCCAGAACTCCTGATATTGCGTCAAAGTTGTTCCCAAAGCTAAGAAGAAAGTCATCTTCTAATTACCAATCTGCTTTACTATCGAATAAGTTCGAAACTTTAGATATAGCTAAAGTTAGTCCACCCGCTGTCAATGAAGATAAAAAAACTGGGTTTCCTTTCAAAAGTGATTATAAGGTGACTATGGACACCCATCATGCTTTGTCACCTACTTTAAGCCCAAATGCAGATGAAGAAAATGGTTCCTCTACAAGATGGTCTTTAGAAGGATCCAAAAGAACAAGACAAAATGGCTCAATTGATTTAAGTCAAGAAATGGATGATCATGATTTAAATGTCGATTATGAATTTTGCAAACCCAGTCCTTTTGGTTCTGAAACGCAACAGCATCATCCAGCAAAATTAGGACGAAGAGGAAGTTCAGTTTACCATTCCAATCAAATCAATTCACAATCTGAATTAAATCTCAGCAATACAAATATTAAAAAGGACTCAAATATAAGTACATCTTCAGGATTTGAATACGATGAATTCAAAAGAAGAATGCAATACGATTAAGGTGGACTTGCAAAACCAAAATTCTAACAAAAAAAAACGATATGACGTTGTACATATATATAAGAAAACAAATCAATTCATTATTTATGGGGCTTAATTACACATGTTATACGTCAAACCTTTTAATTCTTCACATACATTCTAATTTAATGATCTTTATGCTTCTGAACATAGTGTAAGAAGTAATTATAGTATAAACCCTGTTTCTTTGGTTGATGATGATTACTTTGTTTTGGTGAATTTCCTAATTTAATCCAATCTGGGCAATCATTACACTTAACATAATAAGTTTTGAATGATTTTGATTTCAGCATGAATAAAGATTTTGGCTTTGGAAGTAGATAAATTTTGTCAACTTTATTAACAATTAAAATACCATGGGAAAATGCTAAGTGGGTTTTGAAATTTAACTTTGAAATCCAGTTCTGTCCATAACATAAACGACAGAGTAATTCTGGTTTTAATGGAGTTTTACCATGCATCTTCTTCAATCTTGAATATCTATAATGCTTGTAGTTTGATATATTTGAGCTTGATGAACTTGGACATTTGTTATTCTTAAAATACAAGTATTTATCACCTGAATTAAGATTTGATCTTTTTAAAACATGATTCTGAAATGTTCTGGGAGTAACAAATTCATCTGTGTCAATATTGTTGAAATCTTTGAAAAAAATAACATCACTATCGTTCTGTAATTCTGAGTTTATTATGACCTCATTATTTTGGAAGTTTGGTAATTCATTCAATATTAAACTCTCGTTATCATCTTCAAGACTTAATTCAAACATCAATTGTGACTCATGTACTTCTTCATGTACATGTTCTCTTCCTGCATTTGATTTGTCTTCAGTCAAGTGTAAATTTGACAATCTATTAGATATTGAAGTGTTTGTATGAGCATTGATCAAATCATGAACTGGGGCGCTTGTTAAATCGATATTTGGTAATTTGAAAGTATCTTTGTGATGGGTTGGAGCACTTTTCGAATTGGATTCAATTATGTTAGGTAATGAAAGTGTACTCAATGGTTTATTTGTAGCTCTGTTCACAGTATAATAAATACTACTAGTATCCGTATCATCATCATCTGAGTTATATGAGCGATGTGTCGTATTAATGAATGATTCCTTTTCTTGTAAAGTTAACCGTGATTCTTCAAAATGAATATTTTCTAGCCAGTTTTCGATGGAATGCATAGCAGAATAAAAATATGGATAAGCTAGGTAACGATTCGAAATAAGTTATCAGTATTAGAAAGAAAGAGTACTACTTTTCACAAGAATTGTGGGTTGAAATTTGTGGTTGGAATTTGGATCTGGATCAAAAAAAGTATGTGATTGTGGGTCCATACAGTAGCTACTATGTGTCGCATAAATAAGAACATGAAATTCAAAGACATAAAACAATTATTAAGATTTTCTAGTTTAACACAACTAATTAGACCTATAATTTGATATCACAGTTACATGAGTTAACTGAACATTTGCAAAAACCAGCAGCACATTTACAAGTAGCACTTCCACAATCGTCACAAACACTAGCAGCAGTATTTCTGATTATAAGTTGTGGAACAGCAGATTGTTGAGTTTTAGTGGTTTGATCTTTGGTGGAAGAAGCAGTAGTATTAGATTTGGAGCAACAAGACATGATGGATGATGAATAAAGTAATATCAATTCAGATATTTCTTCAAAAAAAAAGATTCTCTTCACTTTTTATAATAAAACTTTCCACTTCTTAATTGAATTATGCGCTTTTGATAAGGAAAAAACGACCGAATCGGGAAACTTGAAACACATCATCGCTTAGTCATCCGGTTAAATCATTTTGTATGGAAAGTTCTCGGTGATGTTTAGTGAGTGGTGGAAGAATGGAGTTGTTCTTTGTATTGATATTGGAACAAACGGGTAATGCTATTGTTTTTGCATGCTCACTGTTTTCTTATTGTTAGTTTTCTTCTGAGAGTGTTAAGTGGGAAGTTTACAAATAACGATTGTAGTATGTCAGATAAGCACTCATAACAGATTGTATGAGTAGAATAGATATGATTCATGAATCATGAACATGAGCAAATATGAAATCAAGAGTAAATCAATGATTTTTAATCAATTAAGCGACATTGATCCTTTTTTGTATTTCCGCTTCGAACTTTTGTGTCAACTTTTGACTGTTTGAAACTTACGTAATCAGTATAGACTGTTCAAGGATGATTTACGTTATAAAATTGTTATTTCTTGCCTCTATTTCATGTTTCAATAGAGATCGATTGTTTAGAAGTCTAAAGATGATTGCAACCATTGAATGTTTTATCACTACAAAAGATCAATCGCTTCATCCGCTAATTTCCCAGGCGCTTTGTGTTTTCGTCAGATCTCATTATACCACTATAAGCGAGAATGAAGAGATAGAAATGATTGATTTGAGTTATATTTCTGATTTGAACAGTGAGTTGATCATGAAGCTATTGATGGGGAAAACTGTCATGGATTTGTCCAAGGCGGAATTGATCGTCGCTTTGTACGTTAAGAAACTATTTGTTAATGATGTTGTGGTCCATATGAACGAGTCTCTCAATCTAGATCTTATTTTAGCATCCTTAAACGACTTGAAGCTAATATATAATAGCAAAGAGCTAGATGATGGAGATGATAATGATATTTTGATTAATGATCAGTTGGAGTTTACATTTGTCTTCTATCATTACACAGACACAATTATCACATCGAATGCAACAGTTATTGATGACTTTGATAATATTACTTTGAATAGTTCTATTCCTGAGGACTATTTAAAAGACGCATTTTATGGCTCTTCAGATGATGTGAAAGACTTTTTTAAAAGTACAATTGATTTAACGGTGTTACCAAACTCCCAATTTGATAAAACTTGGAATGATTTGAAATTGGATCATTCTTTCAAAATGACTATTTTTAAGCAGTTAAAAAGCTCAATTACCCACAATAATAACAATAACAAGTTGTTTATCATTCATGGACCTCCAGGTTCAGGAAAATCAACTTTATGCAAAGCATTATGTCAAAAACTATCAATTTATAACCAGTTCAGTTTCAATAATTCATCAACTTTATTATTACAAATATCTTGTGAAAAAGTTTTCTCAAAATGGTATGGAGAATCATCACAAAACTTGATCAATTTGTTCAACATAATCAAAAATTTAATTATCAAAAATTCAAATTGTTTAATTGTTTTAATAATTGACGAAATTGAAACATTAGCAAATTCAAGAAATCAGATTTTGAATAAAAATGAGACTTCTGATGGTATCAGAGTTGTTAACACCCTATTAACTCAATTAGATTCATTGAAAACCCACCCAAATTTCTTGATCTTATCAACTTCCAATTTGATTAATTCGATTGATGAGGCATTTTTAGATAGAGCGGATGGTTGTTTTGAATTAAATAGACCCCACAGTAAAATTATTAAACAAATTTTTCAGAATGAATTATTGAAGTTGATTAAATCTAAGATGTTAGTTAATGATTATGAAGATGACCAATCTAAGGTTGATGAAGTATTGATTAAAATCAGTGAAATTTGTCATAATTTGAGACTAAGTGGAAGATCAACAGCTAAAATCCCAACAAATTGTCTTGCTGAGTTCACAACAACACATATTAAATTTGGTAGTGAGCCAATTAAAATGTCTAGTTACCTTCAAGTGTTAGCAAACAATATCATCTCAAGGGCCTTGTCATCATCCACAAAATAAAAATACAGATTTACTTCAACTTTTATTTAGCAACACTATCAAATAATCTAAACCAATACACTCCAAATGAAGCAAGGAACAAGAATAAACTACCAATACAGTCAGAAATCAGTTATTAAATTTGTATTTTTGCAATATTGTTGCAAATCGCATCATATGCTGCGCAACGAAGCCCCGGTGTCAATTTTCCTCTCTCCACCAAAAACAAGAAGGAGTTTCCTTAAATCACTTCAACAACAAGAAACAATTCTAACTCAAACGAAAAGCTTCTGAGAGATGTTCAGATCGAAAGTGGCTAAGCGTACGCTTGCAACAGTAACCGAGGCGAATCCTAACAGGGTCCACGGTGGCTTGAAGGACCAAGATAGAATATTTCAAAACTTACATGGCTATTATGGTGGTGATTTGAAAAGTGCCAAAAAGAGAGGTGATTGGTACAAGACCAAAGAAATCTTGCTGAAAGGAGACTCTTGGATCATTGAAGAAATCAAGCAATCAGGATTGCGTGGTCGTGGTGGTGCTGGCTTCCCTTCAGGCTTGAAATGGTCATTTATGAATCCTCCTGGCTGGGAGAAAAATCCTGGTCCAAGATACGTTGTCATTAATGCTGATGAAGGTGAACCTGGGACTTGTAAAGATCGAGAAATTATGAGAAAAGAACCACATAAGTTAATTGAAGGTTGTTTGTTAAGTGGTCGTGCAATGAATGCCACAGCTGCTTACATTTACATTCGTGGTGAATTTTATGAAGAGTATCTAGCATTGGAAAAAGCAATCAAAGAAGCTTATGCTGATGGGTTGATCGGTAAGGATGCCTGTGGTAGTGGATATTCATTTGATGTTTATGTCCATAGAGGTATGGGAGCTTATATTTGTGGAGAAGAGACTGCTTTGATTGAATCATTGGAAGGTAAACAAGGGAAACCAAGATTAAAACCACCATTCCCTGCTGCCGTTGGTTTATTTGGTAGACCATCAACTGTTACTAATGTTGAAACAGTTGCAGTTGCCCCAACTATTTTAAGAAGAGGTGCCACTTGGTTTAGCGGTTTAGGTAGAGAAAGAAACTCTGGTGTTAAATTGTTTGGTATCTCAGGCCATGTCAATAAACCTTGTGTTGTTGAAGAGGAAATGTCCATTCCATTAAAAGAATTGATTGACAGACACTGTGGTGGTATTAGAGGTGGCTGGGATAATTTACAAGCTGTCATTCCAGGTGGTTGTTCTGTTCCTTCTTTAACAAGAGAAGCTTCCATGGATGCAATCATGGATTATGATGGTCTTAAAGAAGCAGGTTCCTCACTAGGTACTGGTGCTGTGATTGTTATGGATAAATCTACTGATTTAATCAAGGCAATTGCAAGATTATCAGCTTTTTACAGACACGAATCCTGTGGTCAATGTACACCTTGTCGTGAAGGTACTTCATGGTTAGCCAAAACGATGGATAGATTTGTTGTTGGTGATGCTGTACCAAAAGAAATCGATATGCTTATTGAAGTCAGTAAAAGATTAGAAGGTCATTCTATTTGTGGTTTAGGAGATGCTGCCGCATGGCCTGTTCAAGCCTTAATCAAGAACTTCAGACCCTTGATCGAAGAGAGAATGGCACAGTTCCATGATAAAGTCAACAAAAAGATTCAATATGGTGGTTGGGTTGATGGAGCTGCTATCAAAGATGGTGTGATTAAGGACGTTCCTCATCATTTCCATCATTGAGTGAATTACTTACAACTTATTTATTATTATTTATTTATTTATTTATTTATTATTACTTATTTATTACTTATTTATTGATTACTTATTGATTATTTATTTATTATTACTGATTTATTATTTATTTATCATCTGTCATTGATACACACTATATAAACCTTTCAAACACCGTTTGTATACTTAATGACTTTCGGGAAATCAAGTCGGATTTCCTCTTTTCGTGTTTTGAATTTCACTTTTTTGCCTTTCGAAATGTTTCATCAAACAATTAAAGTGTATAAAGAAGTACTAACAAGTGTTTCATGTTGTTCAAAAAACAGTTGTTGTTCTGTGCGTTTGCCTTGTTATATTCTGGTGAAGTTTTAGCACGCTCTGATGATCTCGATCTCACTTTATTAAATGGATTGAAACCTCATGGCGTGGTTATTGATGCTGATGTCCATAGATTGAAATTCAAAAGAGACAGTCCCGCAGAGATCGAAGTGTTGGATTCAGATACGTTACCTGTTGAAGATATAGTATCTTCTTCAGAATCTGACGGGTCTGGATCATCAAATTCTGGATCTACAGTTTATACCACTAGTGGAGATGCAGCTGGATCATCATCCTTTTCTTCATCATCTTCTGATAAAATCAATGTTGGTAGTGACAGAAACGCAGATGATTCTTCCAACCTTTCAGACTCTTCCAATCAGTCACCATTCCTAATGTCAATTTCAATGATTGCAATTTCAGAAATTGGTGATAAGACGTTTTTAATTTCTGCATTAATGGCCATGCGTCACTCTAGAATGTTAGTCTTTTCTGCATCTTTCACATCATTGGCCTTCATGACTATTCTTTCAGGTGTTGTTGGTCATGTTTTACCTACCTTAATATCACAGAGAGTCACCCAATTTTTAGCTGCTATTTTGTTCGTTGTTTTCGGTATTAAACTGACAAAAGAAGGCTTGGAAATGTCCAAAGATTTAGGAGTCGAAGAAGAATTAGCAGAAGTTGAAGATGAATTAACCATCAGTGATAGAGCACATGAATCAGAAAACTTAGAAGCTGGTAGACCAGTTAACTCAAACAGTGCTTATGGTAAAACTTCTTCTTCTTCATATAAGCAAGCCATTGCTAACCTAGGTGAACAATTTAGAAGTATTGCATCTTCAGTCATATCTCCATTATGGGTTCAAGTGTTCGTTATGATCTTCCTTGGAGAATGGGGTGATCGTTCACAAATTGCAACAATTGCAATGGCGGCAGGTTCAAATTATTGGGCTGTCATTTGCGGTGCAGTTGTTGGCCATGGTATTTGTACTTTAGCTGCCGTCGTTGGTGGTAAAATGTTGGCTTCAAGAATCAGTATGAGATCAGTGACATTAGGTGGTGCTTTTGCATTTTTTATTTTTGCGATCTTATATTTTTATGATGCTTATTATGGAGTTACAGATGCTTAATAATTGAGATATTTATTGACTATTTATTTCTTCTTTGGATGTTGTATATTATAAATTTATAGAGTTGTTAAACTACACTGCACAAACCTGTTTTAAAATGGTCTTTAATTAATCTTCTTGAGTTGTTGATTGTTCTCGAAGTTTTCTTATTCTTTCCTTAACGATTGATTTAATAACATCATCTGTTTTTTCTTTCATTAGGTCCAAATCTTCTTCTATATCACGTTGCATATCCCATGCCAAACTTCTTGGTTTGATCCTATTTTTGTTTAATCCTTCATTAACTTCATTTGCGATTTGTCTAAACTTGAGTAAAACTTCATCTTGAATTTTTTGACTCACTGCCTCAACAGTTTCCGAATTTTCATCAAGTGCCGTTGGTGGTGCATCAAACCCCTTTATCTCTGTCTTTGTTTCTGGGTTGAAATTCCTGCTTTTTAACTGGAAATTAGATGTCGATTGATTATTGTTACCAACAGATGATTTTTTCTGTATTGGCTGTATAGTTTCAGTAAATGACGATTCAGTCTCTGAAAGTTTTCTCTTATTTCTTAAAGCTGCCAATCTCGCTTTTCTTTCAGCTGCTTGATCTTCTAAACTGGACATTGGTCAACTTCTAAATGATTTTCAAATATATCATTTCTATGCACAAATCTATTTTTTTTATTTTCATTTTCGGTTATTTGAAACGATGCTTATTTACCCGTTATCGCAAAACCAAACTATCAGATTTTTTTGTAACAAATTATTTATTTCTATTTATATATATAACTTTTCTATCCAAGCAGGTTTCTTCAAATATAATACTAATAACTGTCTTAATTAAAGTCTAAATATCTTTATTGAGTGTATCAGGGTTTTTTTTCTCAGGTAGCCCTAATTTTTCATCATGATTAGACACCATAGTAACTAAGAAATGTCGGTTACGGCCATATCCACCAGAAAGCACCATTTCCCGTCCGATCAATTGTAGTTAAGCTGGTGAGAGCTCAAGTGAGTAGTACAGTGGGAGACCATGTGCGAAATTTGAGTGCTGTAATCTTTTTTGTTAGTGTGAATGTTTTGGATTGGCTTCTGTTATACCGTGAAGTGTTCCAGCCACTTTTAGCAGTAGGATTTTTACTTGAGAAAAATTCTGTCAAAAGTTCCGGTGTTTTGAAAGGGTTTTCTATGTTCTATTGATACAATACCTACTACAAAAGATTCATTAAATTAATAACTTTTCTATAGTACTTTTTTTGGTTATTTCATAACAGATTCGTTTCTATTCATTTCAAGTTCTTGATAAAATTATCAAGATTATATTCTTCTTCGTATTGAGATTCATCCCATAACTCTCCTAGCTCTCCAACAGCTTCACCTGCTTTACCAGTCAAACCTGATTCATTGATCAAATCTTGCTTCTTACCGTTATTGTCACCATTTTCATTCAGATCTTCCCTCGATTCTTGTTGACCTTGTTGTTCAACATCGAATAAATCTAATAACTGGTTGGTATCCATTGATGATAACCCTGAATTTTGTTGAGAAACAACGGTTGAAGCAATATTCATTTTGAATTTTTGTAAACCCATGATCTTTTCCTCTAAAGTATCTTTGGTAATTAATCTGTAAACGTTAACGACTTTCTTTTGACCAATTCTGTGGGCTCTATCCATCGCTTGTAAATCATTCATTGGATTCCAATCATGTTCAACGAAAATAACAGTATCTGCACCTGTTAAATTCAAACCTAGACCACCAACTTTGGTAGTCAATAATAAAACATCAATGGAAGGATCTTGATTGAATTTTTGAACAATTTTTTGACGGTCTCTTGGATCAGTACTACCATCTAATCTCATAAATGTAACTGATGGCAAATGTTTCTTGAATAAATCTTGTTCAACCATATCTAACATATCTTTCAATTGACAAAAGATTAGAACACGATGTTGTGCAATAACATCACCAGGTAAAGCTGAATTAGATTTCTTCTTTTCAACATCTTGTACACCAATACCACACTCTAATAATAAAGTCTTCAACGCTAATAATTTTGGGGAATGCTTGATATCGTCTAACGTTTGGCCAGTCTGTTTTAAGTATCTCTGAACTTCATTGTATTGAGGATGTTCTGGATTCAAAACTAATTTTGGATGATTTGTTAATTTTTTCATGTAATTCAAAATTTTAAAGATATGATTTTTACCTTCTTGACTTTCAAGTTCACCAGGATTTTTAATTTCTTTAGTAACAACATCTTTCTGCTTTTTGGCAAAATCATTGTATAATTGTTTTTGCAAATCACCTAATTGACAGTAGTAATCTTGAATAATCTTTGGTGGTAGATCTGATAACACTTCTTCTTTCAAACGACGTAACATAAATGGCAAAACTTGTTTATGTAATGCTTCTAATGCTAATGCACCAGCTTCTTGTTCTTTGGAGGAAGTTTTAGAATTTCTTGATGCTGCGATTGGTTTGGCAAATTTCTCATGGAATGACTTTTCTGTACCTAAAAATCCAGGCATTAAGAAATCAAATAATGACCATAATTCTAAAACGTTATTTTGAATTGGAGTACCTGATAAGACTAATCTATGATTAGATCTAATTCTTTTAACAGATTTTGTTAGTTTTGAATTGGAGTTCTTAATGATATGACCTTCATCTAAAACACAATAATTGTAATCTTTATTAGATAAAAATTCAATATCATTACGAACAACATCATAACTTGTAACAACAATATTGACTTCATCCAATTGATTTCTCAATGTTTGTCTAACCGATGGACCACCACTATAAACACCAACTTTCAAAAATGGAGCGAAATTGTTAATTTCAACTTCCCAATGACCTAACAATGAAGGTGGACATATAATCAAAGACGGTAGTGGTCTGGTTTCGATTGATTGAGTTTTAGCGTAATCTTCAGCTCTTAAATGATGATCACTTGCAACAATACATATGGTTTGTAAAGTTTTACCTAATCCCATATCATCACATAAAATACCATGTAAATGATACTTATTCAAAAATGCTAACCAATTAACACCTTCTTGTTGATATTTTCTTAAAGTAGCTTTGATGGCAACGGGTAGTTCAAAAGGTTTTGATTTCGATGGATCCATCATTTGTTGGATGAATTCACGTTCCTTTTCTTTACCTTCTAATAAATCCTGAGGAATATCAACAGGATCTGGAATACCAGCTTCTAATGGCACCAGTTTGATGATTGATGCAAATGTTGTTGTTGCTAAGATCCTAACGTCTTTATCAAAATCACTCATTCTACCCAACACAGGAACTATTAAAAAGATAACATATGGTAAGATGTCAACTTCCATTGTATTGGATAAATGATAGATAGCTTCAATACCACCTTGTCTATCTTTGATATCACCAGCATTGTTGATTAAAGTTAAAACAGATCTAATGATAAAAGGCATAACCTTTGATGGTGTAATTTTAGCTAATGATGATAATGTTCTAGATGCAGAATGTCTGAATACTGAATATGGAGAGATCAAACAAGTTAAAATTGATGGTAGAACTTTCAAAACTTCATCATATAATTCTCTATCAAACTTGTAACACAATGCTCTGAGGATACCTAAACTATCAATGATTTCTTGACCTTTAGAGTCATCAACTTCTTCTAATTTATCACCGATTTGCAACAATGGATTGAAAATAACATTATGAAGTTGGACAATCTTAACGAATATATCTTTATTGAAAATGGATAAAAGATTTTCTAATGCAAATTTAGCACCTCTTCTTTTGATTTTAGCTTCATGTAAAGAATCTTCATAGGCTTGGATATCAACGATTTCTTCTTCATTTTTCAAAGATAAGATTTCAGATTTCAACTCTTTGTTAGATACGAATTCAGGAACTTCTGAAGTATCGACACATAAGAAACCACAAAGATTTTTAACAACTTTATCAGAAACATTAGTCTTATTGGCATTAATCAATTTCTTGATTAAATCAGCAATCGCTAAAGCAGATCTATTTTGTAAATCTTCTAGTTCTTCAGATTTGACACTTCCCATTAATGAACGAATATAAGCATTCAGTTTCTTTGGAAGGTCAGCTAAGACAATTGCAGCAGAGACATAATTGGCTAGAATTGCATTAGTTCTTTGTGTCCTTAAATCTTGAGCATCTTTCAAAATCTTGGCAGCTCTAGATTTTGTATCCTCCAAAGCTTTCAGTGAAGTCATTTTGTTAACAGGAGTTAATAGTTTGAACAATTTATCATAAGTTTCATTGACAACGACATTAGCTGTTTCCAAACTAAAGGCGCCTGGACCAGCGTCATCTTCACCCTGCACAACAACGGCTAAATCAGGAATCTTATTGTTAGATAAATTACCTTGCTCAGTGAAAACTCTAAATAATGAATGACATTGAGTTCTAACAGCTTTTAAAGTTGGAACTAATTCTTTGAAATATGGTAAAGAGGAAGGATCATTCAAAGTTCCAAGGAATATATCATAAAATGAATCAACAGCAGCTTGTGAAGGCTTCAAATCTCTATTAAGCAAAGCTGAACAGTATTCTTTAATGACAATGGATGCTAATAATCTTGGTGTAGAGTGCAATGAGTTCAAGTGTTTCTTCAATTTTTCGAATAGTTTCACTAGTGTCTCTTCATTCAAATATGAAAGTATTTTACCAATGGCAATAGATGACGAGATTCTGGTTCTATAGAAGACGTCAACACCAAGTAAGGTTATGTCACCAATAATCATTGGACCATCAATGTTGACTCTATGTTCTTCAGCGACTGGAATTTCTGATTTTGGGGTAGAAGTTTTACGTTTTCTACCACGTTTGGAATTGGTTGGATCGGTTGAAGTTGAGTGACCATTAGATTCGAATTCAAAATAGTCGTCAAGTTTTAATGCAGGTGATGGGGAAACAGTTTCTGATTTGAAATTGAAATTTGATGGTTTTAATAAATAATTTGAGTTCATACTGAAGTTGAATCTTGAAACACCAATTGGTGTCATTAATAAATGAAGCATTGGTTCAAAGCTTGAAGATAAAATATCATCAATTTTACCAACTTGTACTTCATTTTGTGATGTTTCGATTAATAGTTTTTCAAAAACCAACTCTGATAATTCTAAAACTTGAGTATTTTGCTCCAATAATAAATTCTGGAATATTAATCTATAAGTGAAACCATCAATCCAAATTTTGGAAAACTTATCTGGAATCGATAAAAATGCTAATAATGTATTCAAAACAGATTTTCTAACATTAACAATTGAATGCCTTAAAAATGGGTATAACTTTGGAACCAAATTCTTGAATGAGTTTTCTTCATCTTCTAAAGCTTGTTGTTTGATGATTTCTAAAACTTCAGGATGGATACATAATTTTGATAACAAATCCATAACAGAGCCAATGGAAGCGCTTAAATCATCTTTCAATTTAGTTAAACATTCCCATAATGTCGTTATAATAGTTCCTATAGTATTTTTCTTTAAATTAATAAATTCGTCAGTGATTGGAGTCAATGTTGCAGCTGCAACGGCTTGAACATCGTCATCAGATTCTTTAAGACCATGTAAAACCATTTTCAAAACATCATCTAATAATTCAGGTTTGGATGCTAAGATATCTGTACGGACGCTGACAAAATATCTTAAACCCAACATACCACCGTGACTAGCTTCCCAACAAGGTAATCTATTTTCATCAATCATGATGTTCTGTTGCAAAACTAATTCGTCTAAACAGTGAAATACTTTGACAACTAAATCAGTATCGAGATGTTTCAATAATGCAGCCAAGGTTTGTGCAGCAGATTCACGAACTGGTGCAACAACTGTATCATAAACATAATCACCAAATCTATCAAGAGCAAATAAAGATAACAATCTTGATGCTAAATCTTCAAGAGTTCTTCTGTTTTTAAGATTGTTTTCTTCTAATGATTTGCCCTTCACTCTACCTGCTCCTTTACCTTGCTTTTTCATCAATTCTCTTAGACCTAACACAGCCCCATGTCTAATTTCCCAATTTTCAGCGAATAAATCAAGAATTAACAGTTCATATACACCTTGAAATTGCCACACCAATCCTGACACTTTTGAATGTTCAGATAAAATCTCTGGAATTTCTGGTAGTTTTGTTTCGACAACGATTTTGTTTCCACCTGATTGGTCTGTGATGTCAATATCAACAGCTTTTGGTGACACAGATTTGGAATTTAGATCGAACTCAGAATCTTGAACTAATTTTCTTGAAACCGAACTCTGGGAGACATCAACTGGCTTTGATTTGGTAGGACCATTCTTGGCTGTTCTTTTGGCTTTTCTTTTAGCCATAGCTTTCAGTCTTGCGCTGGATACATTTGCTTTATCATCTTCAATAGGGGATGATAGTTCAGACTTGACTTCAGATTTAATTTCAGTTTTAACACTGGGTATCACTTCAGTTTCATCTTTTGATAGTTTAGTCTTCTTAGAGTCAAGTTGGTGAACATCAGTATCAGAGCAAGACAGTAGTTTTTTACCAGATTTCAACAATGAATCCAAATTCCAGTCGTCCAATGAAACAAATTCATGTTCTTCATCAGCAAACTTCATTTCTTCATCTTCAATTTTAACAGAGGTTTTTTCCAGTTTGACTTTATGTTCATCTTCATCATTTGGATTCCACTCACCAGCATGACTGACAATTCCTCCTAATGCTCTAGCTGCACTAGTTCTTGTTTCCCATTTTTTGGATTTCAAGTATGGATAAACTCTTGATATCAAGTTCAAAATTTCCTCCGGATGCGCCTTTGCAACATCGCTCAATTGGTCAGCAGCGGTGTTCCTTATGAAAGCAGTAGAGCCAGCATCTAACAGAACGACTAGACGCTCTAACCTGGACATAGCAGCACTTGTACTAGGGTATCGAATTAGTACGGGCCACGAATATTACGTAGCTGCTTACTCAGCGATGCTCTTGTTTTGTTTTGTGCGAATTTTAAGAAAAAACTTCTGTCTTTATACAAAATTGAAAGTTCGGCAGTAAAAATTGAATAATTTACTACGTTGGTGTATGGGTGTTCTTGTTTAGACGCGTTTTAACAGCGTATAGCTGAGAGAAACTGGTGGAGGCTGTTGTGGTTTGTGTGAGAATCACCATGTCACTCATCCCTGTAGTCTAAAACTCACAAAATCATACAAATGTTCACGGTTCACTCACATCTTCACGATGGCAAATGGAAACGGTAACTAGGACAAACTGTTCTGGTTTGCACCACACGTTGTTGACTCTTCTCGAATTTCTATTTTTTATGGCAATCATCACGTGACTGGAAATCACTTTCGCACGTGATCCAAATTTCTTTTGCCTCATAAAATGGAAAACTGTAACTTAAAGGAAGGAACTTGTGTGACTTTGAAGATCAAATTATGTGTTGCTGTCTGGGAAAGTCTGATCCTGGTATTTGCAGAATTCAGTGGTTTAGTGAGAGTCTGGAAGAGAAGTTTAGAAAGAGAAAGGTCCTTCTGGAGCCCACTGTTCAGGCCGAGCCTCGTCATCTTTTCTTCTGCACACTTGATTGTGTTGTCAGCAAGGAAATCTAAGATCTTGACGCATATATATTGTAAACACCATAAATATAAGCAACCACAACCACGACAATCACAAGATTTGTAGGAGAAGGTCACTGAACGGATTACTGTCAACGTAAACTGAAGCTACTAGGTGATCTCCCACCTACACTAATGGCTCAAGGATCCACCCTTTCCTTTTCCGTTAGGTAAAGAGACCATCGATCGATTGTTGTTCGCAATTTTTTTCAGTACAGCCAGCTGCCATAAAAAAAACTTCTAACTCTGCATACTCCTTTGCAACAGCAATTTGTAGATTCCGACCTCTTCAGAGCTCTTCCCTCACTTTCACTAACAGATGGAATATTAACTTGCTTCTGTGTACACCCTCTTTAGCACTCCCACAAGTCCCACAAGTCCTACATTCTTTCATTAGTTCATTTGTCCTTTTTTTATCTTGCAGTTAAAAATAGCTACACATAAATCCTCTTCAACGAGGTTCATCTCCAGTTCTTATTCAAAAGAGTGTCTTCTGTTCGTTTATACATCTATAGCATCCCATCTGACTTGGATTTTTTCACCATGAGTCAGAAGCTCTCCAATAGTCAACGAAATGGTGGTGCTTTCAACCAACAATATGTCTCAAGATCTGGATCCATATCCAGCTTCGACTCATTCTCATCGAAACAGAGCAATCCAAACCGTCCTTTTAGCATGATCCCAAGAGCTTCATCTACTAATGATCTGGTGTCTGTCGATTCCAAATTCATCAAGGCTTCGAGAAGTCATAAGCCTTCCGTTACAAGCACATCTGTACCTTCGTTATCAACAAGATCAAATGGACTGAGAATGTCACAATCACAAACTAATCTGTCAGCCACTAGACTAAGTAGTATTCAGTCAACAAGTACGAAAGATATGTTGCTGTTCAACTACAAACACAACTCATTCACCCCATCAGCAAGAAGACAGTCTTTGACATCAATCAATCAACATTCACAAGGTCATTTCAACTACCCTCAACATCATCAACAATTTAATAATAGTATACCCCATCACCAACACCAAACTCAAAGACCTTCTTCAAATAACCATCCAAAACGTCGTCCTAATCAAAGACATTCCCATGATGTTCCTTTTACATTCCCAAACGGTGAAATTTATATTCCAAGAAGCAAACAAAGAAGCTCAATGACTAATATAAAATCTATTAATAGTGATCATTATCAACAACACCATCCTCAAAATATTACCCAATTTGATGGTTATAATCCAAACCATTTACATCAGACCAGATTTCAATCACCACTGCATACCTTAGCAGTTCCACCAACAGTCAACATCAACAGACAAAATCCTTCACAGCCATTACATCGGTACTCTGGATCAACCACATCTAATTCAACTTCTCCTAGTCCTTCAAGAAATTCAAGGACTGAAAGCATGAATGAAAGTACACCATCTTCTTCAATTGATGATTTAACTTCACAATTGAAAGAAAATCCAAATATTTCATTTAATGAAACAATTGAAGATATTGAAAATAATAACTTGTTTAATGCATCAGTCGATACGATACCAGTTAGTCAAAGTTTGGATAAAATTGAAGAAAGTGTAACCGAACAGGAATCCCCAACCATTAAGAATGAAGAACCACCAAAAAGTATCATTGTTGAACAAAAGCAGAAACTTGAATATTTACCAATTCCCTCAAGAAATGTTAAAAGACCAGTCGTTATTCCGAAATCTCAAGTCGCTTTATCATCTACTCACACTCTTAAAGAGGCTTCAAAACCGAGTAAGATTGCTAGCAACTCTTCAACCCCAGTTGTTACTGAAAGAAAACCATCTAGATTGAAAAAGGTCTTTTCAAGTCTCTTTGGCAGATCAAAAAGCGAAAAGAGAGCAAAAACTGCACCAAGTCCTGTTAAAAAACTTCCAACTTCATCAATTGATCCAAAATTGAAAATATCTTCAGTTGTTGTTGACAAACCAAAGATTGAAGAACCAGAAATTAAAAACAAAGTTGAAAATTTTGATGATCAAGCTTCTGATCAGTTCTCATTTTTAGAGGGAGAGGAACATATCAACGTTCAGAGAAATTCATCATATTTTGATTCTGATGAAATCCTACAGTCAATGTTTGCTGGTCTTGATTCTAAGCCTAATACCAAAATTGAGATAAATGTTGGAAAACAACCAGAAGATCAAATCAAAGAAGAAGAAACAGATGATCGTGAAGTTGTTGAACCTGTTAATGATAATGAAAGTGAAACCATGACATTTGATGATATGGAAATGATTGAGAAGATAATCCAATATGGGGAAACTTCATTCCCAGACTTAGCATCACCAGATCTTGGAGAGGCACAAAGAAAAAGAATGATATCAAAATCTATTGAAAGAAAAAAATCAATTCGTTCAATTAGCTCAGCAAGATCAAAAGTTTCGAACAACAGTACGGTCAATACATCTTTAGATCACAAATTGGAAAACGAAGATGATCTTGTCATTATGGATGATCGTGTCTTAGAAGTTCTTGTATCTGAAGTTAAACAACCAAAGGCTGATTCAAAACCATCCAATTCAATTCTCAAATTAGTCAACGATGAAGGTTCCCAAACGAAAAGGGTTGAATTCACAAACAAGATCTTTATCAACCAAACTTATTCACCAGTTGTGTATGATCGTCATTCTCAACCATTAACCAATTTAAAGATCAATCCACAATTTATTCATCAAATCAGATATGAATTGAATGAGTTCAAAAGATCTATGGAAGTTCATGAAGCTAGCAAAGCTAATACCCATTTCTTTCAATAATCAAATATATAATGACATTTTTTTCGAAGAAGATCTATGGAAGTTCATGAAGCTAGCAAAGCTAATACCCAGTTCTTTCAATAATCAAATATATAATGACATTTTTTTCGAAGAAGTCTTACACTATTAACTATTTATTAACGTTATCTAATGGACTGCTTTTTTTGTTTTTAGCCTATATTGGTACATTGCTATTTTATGTTATTCCCAAGCTCGTTTTAATTTGCTCCATATAGAAATTTGAATACATGAATTAATGTTACAAAAAACACAAACACGTAGAAGATTTATATCCATAATATTAACTAAAATTACATAAAACATTGAACACATTAAGAAATAAAGAATTTTAACGATAGAACTCTGGTCTGTTGACATTTAAACCATATTCAGCCAATGCACTACCCAAATCGTCCATTGTAAGCACAACTTTCTTTGAACTATTACCAGAATTGGATGATGTAACCTGTTGACCAGCTGCACCAGCAACTAAAGCTTTAGCTCTTGCTTGTGGGTTTGCTGAATTGTAAACGGTTGAAGATGATCTGATTCTTGAGTATTCATAAGAGTCTGTTGCAATATCAGATATGAACTTTTGGGTAGCTAATGCTAATATTCTTTTTCTAAAAGCAAAAAGTTAGTAGTGGACACATTTAAAGAAGTTGAGCAATACTTACATTCTAACATCATCACAATCAAGACCATTTTTCGTCAAGTAGTAATCTGTAACTGCATCTGGAATCTTAAGACACTCATATTAGTATATTGACATCATCTAATCAATGTGGGACAGCACTTACAATTGGATAGTAGTCCTCCATCATCTCTAGGATTTCGTGTATAGTCTTATCTTTTCTTGTGAACTCAGGAAGCTCAGGCACGACGACTTTAGGGAGAGTACTGTCTTCATCTTGGATATCTTCTTTGTCTGCTTCTTTGCTGTTTAATTCTCCTGTTTCTTCTACTTCGTCATTAAAGATATCATCATCAACGTCAACATCCATCTTGGAAGCCTCTGTGCTGTTTTTTGTAACTTCAGCCATTTTTGTCGTGGATTCTGTCAACCTGAACTTTTGTCTTCTCTATACTTCTTCAAACAAATAAATAATAAATCATCTCGGAAATTGGTTGGGCCACACAAGACTAACTTCAAAACACTGACATACATAAAATACCAAATGCTGTTACTAATCTTTACTCTTATTTGCAGCCGTAATCATATATTTTCATAAAACTAAATATCCCAATCATTTTGAGATGTTTTACCATCTGTTATCGATAGATCAATGGTATCAATTTTCAAATCAGAACACAATGGGCATCTTTTACATAACAACTCATCAACCTCAACATCATTAACAAATCTATCATTTTTGCCATGTCTTTTAGACAAATATTTCTTTTGCAAGAATTCCAATCTTTTCTTTGTACCGTAATCATTTGAGTTTGATAGTTCTTTGATTAAACAATCTGAATGGAACGCATGGTTACAAGGAAAAATGAAAAATTTCCTGGTAGTTAACAAATATTGACAATTTGCACAACTCTCACCATTTTTGATAATTTGAGATTTCTCCATATAAGTATTCAAGTCCTTAGTTATGTTGTTGTTGATTTGAATCGATTGATTCATTTCTAGACTTAGTTTATTGATCAAAGTTCCAAAGTTTTCCAAATCTTCACAAATTTCATCTTTCAAACAATCAATTGTGGTAAAATCAGGTAATAATGGTAATAAATCTTTGATTGATATTAATTCACATTTATCTAATAAAAATCGAACTTCTTTGGATATTTTTTCATTATCATTTGGCCTTAATGCTTCGGTTCTCTTTTTAGCAATTTTCAACCACAGGTTTTTTCTAATCTTATCATCATTTGGTTTATCAGTTATAATCATTGCCAGTTCAATCAAGCCATTATCTAATGCTAAATTAACTGCATCTTCAAAAAAATTCAAACTTGAATAGATTGAAATTGCGGATTTTATCTTATCAAATCTCAAACATAACCTTAAAATGAAATCTGAATTATAGTAGAAGTTCGAGCCTTGCTCTTCTAGATAAGTCAACAAAGTGTCTTCATCGTTGCTTGATTCATTAGAAATCAATAAATATAACAGAGAATCATGAACTGTTGAATCTTTGCAGCCGAATTCTTTCAAAAATGAAGTTAAGTATCTAATTGCTTGATGTTTTGAATGTTTAACCTTCTTAGCTGCCTTGTTATAAGTCAAAAGTGCAGGTAGTAATTTAGCAGCATCTAGATTTGTAAATCTTAACCATGAGTTAACAGTAATATCTGGTGCATTCACTAATAACACAGTCGAATGTTTATAAACTATTTCAGGTTGATTGATTTTTTCTAAAACTTTCAAAGCTTCAATCCAATTTTCTAATCTTATCCAATAAGCTAAGACAAAATCAAAATCCATGATTAAATTGGCATAATATAATAATTCAGATTGTCTATTATGTGAGGTAATTATTTCATATATCGTATCCTTATCCAAAACATCCTTATTATTAATCAAAAATTCTTGGAAAATTTTCTCTGTTGATGTTTTCAGTAAAGTTTTCTCTTCAAGTTGGGCTGTCTGTTCAGTTAACAAAGAATCATCAATATCATTCAATTTACCAATGAATAACTCAACAATCCACGATGATAACATGACTAATTGCATTTTGAAATCAAATTTATTTGAATCATTTAACAAAATATTCAATTTTGAAATGAAGTACTCCAACAACGCATCATTTTGATTAATTTCTAGAAACTTCAAAGAAACACTTTCAAAAGATCTTGAAGAATTTGCATAACTTTTAGCAGAATTGATAAAATCTGAATTACTGAAATGAAAATCACCTTGCTTACTGTATATGATGTCTTTGATATCGACATTATCCGTTGTATTCAAAGCTTCCTCATAATCTTTATTCTCGACTAATGCTTTCCATATATCTTTCTCTTCATTATCAATTGTGATTTCATAAATGTTCAAGTTTGAGAAAACCCAATATGTTTCTTTTTTATAGTCTGCTGATATACCAATGAACCTTTCATTATCAGATAACGGTAAAACTTGATGATAAACTAACTCATCATTCAATTTATTAATTGCTAACAATTCACAACCTCTTAATAATAACAAATGATATTTTGTCAACACAACTGATTTGAATTTATGCTTCGATTCAGGTAATCCCAAATTAACCAAGAATTTCAAATCTGATATGTTTTTCTTTGATTTAATTTTATCCTGTGTGAAATTACCATAAACGATCCCTGAAGAGGTCAACCAGCCAATATGCAATTCATTACATGTGAATTTTTGACCATTGATGTTTCCTAAATCTTGATATTTCTCAAATTCAACTGGTGGGTCTTCGAAAACATCATTCAGCACTAAATCATTATATTTTGTATTCTTCCTTTTTATTTGATTATTCCAATATGTAATATCATCACCAGAGACAATAATAATTGTGACTTTATTAGTCTTGGTATCATAATCTATAGAAAGTCCATCAATTGGACTAGATGATTGATAACTGATCTTTTGAAAGGTTTTACCATATTTCTGATTTGATTCATTGTATTCTAAAAATGCTTCATAAACATTACCAGACTTATCCCCAACCAACAAAGACCCAGAGTTGGCTTCATTAACAGAGTGTTTATTCCATGCAACACTGCTTATATTGACATTCTTCAACTCGTTCAAACTCTTAAAAGACTGTGATTTCTTATGAATATAAAAATTATCATTCTTATTCGTGGTAACAATAAGATGCGTCCCTGAAGGATCGAGGAACAGTTTTTCAATCCTGCCCAATTCCTGGACAGATCTCTTGAATGGCAACACAAGCTCCTCAATCAACGTCGGATTGTTCAAATCGATCCTGAACAACTTACAAGTCCTGAAACCAACAACCAACACATCATTACACACCGTCAAAGCACTAATATTGCTCAATTCGGACTGGAATTGCACAGGTGCAACATTGAATATCGACGATCCATTGAGATCCAGTGCTTCATCCAAACTCATATCACAAAATAATGACAATCACGCTTCAAAACTGGCGTGATCTCTTCTAATTATTCTTTATCATCACTTTTGTTAGCTTTTGTTAGCATCTCTTTCTTAATTTATTTCGGAGATGGTATCCAATTCCGGCTCTGATTGAGTCGGAATAACAACAAAACTTTCATTTCTACTGCTGTTAAGAACTATGTAGTAAACAGTGACAAACATTGATAAATACCTCCAATGTCCTCTGGAATTCCTGTAAAACTACTGAACGAGGCACAAGGCCATATAGTGTCTCTTGAACTAAATTCGGGTGAGACATATCGTGGAAAGCTAGTAGAATGTGAGTGTTTTGGTGCAGATAACAATATCGTGTAAAGTACTAACCTATTTATTATAGCTGAAGACAATATGAATGTGAGACTGAGTGACATCACAGTCACTTCTAGAGAGGGCAAAGTTACCCATCTAGACCATGTTTTCGTCAGAGGATCGCATGTCAAGTTCTTTTCCGTTCCTGAAATATTGCGTAATGCACCAATGTTTGATCCAAATCATGTTAAACCACCACCACCAATTCGTGGTCCAAAAAGAAGATAGATAGATACCGATGATTCCTTTATAATTCCTACGTTAATAATTCAACGATTTTAATGCTTGTTTATTTCATGTGTAGTGGAAAACTGTTGATTATATTCATCAGCTGTTGAAAATCTCATACTCTAATGTGGAGCATCTCAATGATTCATCTAGGATATCACCAATTGATTCATATGCGATTTTGATGTTTAAGTTATTTGAACTGAAGTTTTTATAAATCAATTTGAAATTGTTATCAATAGTTTCGTTTGATGATTTTCCAATCAAACTCTTAAAAAATTCAATGTCTAAAACGACTTGTTTGAATCCATTATCATTGAAATTAGTAACCTCTCTAAAATTTTTCAACAGGATACTACTTGAGTGTTCCAATAGATGTTGGAAGACACTTTCTATCAATTCTGAAGAAATGTTTAAAACTCCAATGTAGACACTGATTAAAACATTGATTGCTTCATAAACACCCTTTGAAACTTTCGAAACTCTTGTATTCAAATCACTCCAATCAGTTGAGTGAATTGACTGTGTCAAAATGTTGGTTATGATCTTCTTTTGTTCATTCATATATGAATCAAATATTGTTTTCTCTAATTTATCTAAAATTGCATAAATTTCCAAATTTTCATTTTGTAAATTCGTATCGAAAATTGAATCAAATTTAACAATTAGACTTGGTATGATTGAATTTGTTAATTTTTTCAAATTGAAAAATGTTAATAACTTATGAACATTCTTAACGTTTTTATTAATACTTGAATTCTGTCCTTCTTCAATAATTTTTTTGATTATACTTTCTAGTAAAACATCAAAACTTCTTAAGAACTGAGTCTGAACTCCGTTCAAATATTTCTGTTTAGGATATCTGACAATAGATACGTTATTATTTGTACTTGGTAAACTCTTCAATAATAAATAATCTATTTTCTCCAATATGAAACTTTCAAAGTTTAAAATCAAATTTGGTATTGAAGTTTCACCATTTGATAATCTCACCCAATCTTCCAATTTATAAAAATTTTGACAATCATTTAACCAAGTCGCACAAACTGCACCGATGAATCTTTCTGTAATTAAATCTGATGAATCTCTTAATTCGTTTATAATTCTGTCAGTTATTGTCAATTGACCTAAATCGTTTAAAATTTTAAAAGTTTGAGTTGAAATCAATGGTAAGTATCTTAATGTACTTAAACTGTTTGTGTGTGGTGGTAAGAACCCAAAATCTTTCACTAAACCATTCAATTCATTTGATGAGTTCTTTTGATTATCAGCACTGTTTATATTGTTCAATCTTTTTAGAGAATCTTGAGTTGATGTGAAAAACTTGATCAATTTATTCAAGATTTGATTAATGAATTTTTCACCTTTCAGTTTAATTTCATTGATTTCATAATTTTGGAAATTTAAAAACTGACAATTTTCGCTTATATAGCTTGAGCTCAATTTTTCATTAAAATCACCATTAATAAAACATTCAACATTATTCCAAAACTTAATGAAGTTTTGAATAATTAAATTGATATCATTGAATAATTTACTTATCATTAGCCACATTTCAATTATACTCGTATAATCCAACAATTGAATGTTTCTATTCAAAACACTTTTAAAAGTTGTGTAATTTTGTTGACTAATGGTATAAATAATGTTCAACTGAAGGTTCAATATTTTATCATGATGCTTATTAAAAATATCATTAAACTGTGATAGCAAAGATTTTGATTTGAACTCAATCCATTCAAGAATTGGATTATCAATTTCATCTAGTTCAATTAATTTCTTAATTATTTTCAAAAAATCATCTTGATTTGCATCATTAGTTAATAATGACCATAGTTGTTTTTTATAAGAATCAACAATAATTTCAACATTCTCCCAGATTTTATCAATGACTTTTTGACCCTCTAAATTATCATCATCTTCTCTTAATTGTTTACCTTTTTTGTAATTGCGAATAAAATCATCATAATCATTCTGTTTCAAAGAATTCTTCAAATCCTTAGATAAATTGAAGAAAAATTTCCTTTTTTCAACAAATTCAATAGCTTTAAGTAGCTTATCCTCTTTCATCTTACTTGAAACAATAGGTTTGACCAACACTGCGGTTTCTTTATTAGCATCATTCATTGAATTTCTCAAAACTTTCAAACCATTTTTGTTATCATCTTCATTTAAATCGCTGAATCCCTTCTTTTGAAACTGATTCAATACATCATCCAATGAGGTCTTAGATCTAACGAATTTCAAGTATTCCTGATTGATCAACACTTTCAGTTCATCTTCTTGATGTTCAATTGACTTCTCTAGAAAACTCAAACTATTGACCAATTCATTGAATGAATCATTCTGATGAATCAATTTTAAATAAACTTTAGAATTGAACGATTTTGAGCCAATACTTAGCTTTAGTAAATCATCATCACTGATATTATCTAACCCCTTTGCCTTTAACACGGTCTTAATCTTCTGTTTTGAATTCAAAACATCAATTGGATCAAGTAATTGTGGTGAGGTTTCGATATCATCTTTCGAAATGTCTTCCAATAGCTGCGTATATGCCAGGGAGTTGTCATCATTGGACAACTGGTCATGTACTGTATCCTTCTCCCAAGAAGATGGGTTGAAAGAACGAAGCTGATATTGTTTAAGGATGTCTTGTTCCATGATGTTGTTTTTGATGGTTGTTTACAGTTGTTTAGACTTTGTTTATTTTTCGGATTTTTATTCACATACAAAAACCTACATACCCAAAAATACAAAAATCAGTTTTTATTTTGCTGAATCGTGTTTTCATTCAATGAATGCTCGATAAATTGTAAAAATCTATCACCATACTCGTTTGGAGGCAACGCGCTTATGATGTTTCTATCGTTTGTTAAAGATTTCCAGAATGTCTCCAATTTTTTCAGGAGGGAGTAATTAGTCAAACAGTCAATGATACCAAAGTAATAAATCTGGTTCAATGGTTCATCTTTTTCATCTGTTGCTACTATTCCACCTTCGTAATTGTAAAAGAAATTCCTGAAATCGTTGTTATATGCAGATAAATTGCTTCTGTTTAGAATGATTGGATTTGTTGATTTTAAATCTTCAATATTGGAAGATGGTGGTGAAAACACTGATAATTTCCTCTTAGCTAGTTCATTCTCATCATTACCAAGACTGACATCATGATACCCAATTAAAAACGAGTAATCCATTATATTCAATTTAATCAACAACTCCACGTCTTTCTTCAACTGTGTTAAGAAAATGTTTAATTTTTCAGGGCCAAATTGAATTGTTTTTCTTTCTTCAATCCAATTCAAATCTTTAAAAACAACATGTTTGTTTTCTTTAGGTATAGTAAATCTACTCAACAATGACCCTTTTAAGTCATATGTCGAGTGAATGTCTTTATGAGGAGGGAACAAATTGTTCATGACGATGAAATAGATCTTTCTTTTTCTACCATAATAAATTGGCATTTTAACTCTATGAAGACCATAAAATTGACTTATTAAAGTATTTGGATTTTTCTTGACGTGTTCATAATAATCTTTTAATATTCTTCTCAATTGACGATGTTCAGAAGGATGAATTGTTTTAATGATGAATTTATAATCTCTTGAAAAGTAGAAGAACGAACCTGATTTACCTGGTGAGTTCAATTCTGACAAGATGTATTTGGAAGTCAATGAGATCAAGTAATCAGCAGGATCCAAACCGAATAGTATTCTCAATTCTCTAAAAACATTTGGACAATAATCTTTAAATTTGAAATCGTATTTCGACGATGGGGTTAACTCATTCCCCGATATATCAAACACCAACTTTTTGTTTCTTTTAAAATCTTCATCAGTTAAAGGTTTCATGATCCCTGAGCAACGAGAAACTGCAACTCTGATCCCTGTGAGCATATTGTAAGCAACCACGTAGTTATCATGCCCTTCACTGACTTTACGGCCAACCAAAACCTTTTCATCTTCTAATGTGGCAGGATGGTTCAATTTGACGTCCTTCTGTTGTTGTTTCTTCTTCTCTCTTTTATATAATATCGACGATCTCATTCTTTCTATTTCCAATGTAGCTGTGTCGAAGCTTGTTGTCTTGGAGTTGTTCGTGAAGAGTGACGATCTGTGCTGTTGGTCCTGTTGTGATCTCGTTGGTCTTCTCTGCCTGATGAAGGTGTTCAGCAGCACGTCGTCACTCGTCCTGTCCTCAATGTAGGAGCCATTCTCGAGTAAGTCGTCGCTCTTTTTGGGGTAGAACTGCTGGACATCCTGGTCTGGGAGTGGTATAGGCTGGACATCCTGGGACATGCTTGGAGTGAGCTGGTCGGGCAGCTGAGTGTTGGTGGACGTGGACGGGACAGACGTGAAGATGGGCGAGTCTGAGGGCACGGAGGAGGGCATGTGGTTGTTGTGGGTAGGTGTGGACAGGTGAAGCGTGGTATTAGTGAGCGTAATTATAAGTGTATTGTACTATGTGTATGTTTGTTAGTGTAAGTTTTTGTTTTGTGAGACGGATTTACACAATAAAGTGGTGATGTAGGGAACAGTGACAGATTTAAATAATAGCAAAAAAAACAGTTAACTAATACGTCTACAGTAATAGTTGTGTATTGTGTAATTCAGAATTAATCAGGTATAACATCAAATAATATATATCTACATCACTTTATCAATAACTGTATATTGCTGGTATGTAACAAAGATCCCATCAACTTCCACGATACGTCGTGTACGAGTGGGCAGCCAGCAGCAGTGGAATATGATAGTGCTTCTCAGGAGGATCGGCCACCGTGAAGAGAACGTCCACGAACGGGAAGAAGGTTCTCTCTGTGTGCTGCTTGAAGTAGCTGCCTGTTTGGAACCGCATCCGGTAGACTCCCGCCTGGAGAGTCCATTCTCCGCCTACGATTCCCACTGCGCTCAAGTCCCCAGGTGCGAAAACCCAGTCTGGGACTCTCCCATCAGCATTAGTTTTAGCCAGGGCAAACGGCTTACTGGTCTCTTCTAGCAGGAGCTCCTCCTGGGATTCTTCTGGAAGGCCTCCGAGCCTGTAAATGGCGACAACGACTCCCGGGGCCGGTTTCCCTCTGGCTGTGTCCAGGATGTGGCAGGTGACTGGGGGCATTATATAGTGATACAGTGTGGTATTAGTATAAGTTGTATTGTATTGTTAGGGATCGCTCAGTATTTATAGCTTTCCCTCTCGCATTTCACCGCTCGGAGATCAATCAACACTTATAGATAAACACTAAAAGAGTAAGAAAGTACATGATCGACTTTGCTCCAGGGGTCTCGAATGTCGTTCAGCGAGTCAATGGCAAGGAGTTCTATGCAGTGGAGACGTTCCACTCGTCTCCTTTCTACCATAGCCCGACTCCTGTGTTTATTCGTGATGTGATCCAGAGCGTGGATTTGATCAAGGTGTATGGTATTTCTGGGATGAGGGCCTTGAATGAAGGTGTCGTGATGTTGAACAACCATCCATTGAGATATATCAGGGTGTCAGGAAGAATAGCACAGTATTATATCAAGCAGATCAGGAACAGTGACTGCTATTTCTTGGTGCTTGATGATTGTTCAGGTGAAGAAATCGTTGTTAAATTAAGGGATTCACAAGTTATTAACGCTGGTTTGAAGTTGGATAAATTCGGTAATTATTTCGTGATGGTGGTGGGTAATTGTAAAATAAACAACCAGTTGGAGATTAAGTGCAAAGAATTACGAGTTTTGAATGATGATGGGAACCATTTAGCTGTGCAGTTGAATGAGTGGAAAAAAACTTTCCAAATGAGAGAAAAGATCAAACAGAACTGGGTCCAGTTTGCACAGCTAGACAATGATGATGTTCAATATGAAAGACCAGTCCAGAGGACCAAGATAAAGCAGATATTGAATGATACAGTCAATAATACTAATGATAACGAAAGTGATGATAATGATAATGACACTAAAAACATACACATCGAGTCCAGTACTTGCATACACAAACAAAGATTTGATAATACTTGGATTCCTATAACTAAATACAAACAAACTGCAAATTTGAAATTTGAAACTCAATTCTCAATCTTATTAACGAAATTCTTGATTAAAAAATCCAAGAAACGATTCAATTTGAATGAAATTTATCAAAATACTGAAATAAACAAAATATTAGTGAAGAAAGCAACTGAAATTTTCCCACTACAAAAAGTATCACTACCCAACATCAAAATTAAATCAATAATGGAATTAAAATTTGAAGTTTTCAAAAGATCTATTAATTTATTGAATTCTTGGAAATTAATCAAAATCAATGACAAGAATTTCACTAACTGTTCCAATATATTAAGTTTCAATAAATTCATATTGAATATAATCGAATCTAGAGAAATTTTCAGAATTGATTCGGTTTTAAACAGATTTTTGATTGACGAGGAAATCACGTTGAGTTTAGATTTTGATATTTTGAACATTCTAATCCTTTGGATAATTAAAAGATCTGACAGTTATGAATACTGGGAATTTAACGAATCAACTAAAGAATGGAGATATCATAATTAAACATAGCATTAAATAAAATAAAATATACAAACTAACTCCTCATGCTTCCTCTTCGTGGATCTTCTTGAAATATTCTCTCATTCTAATAAAGTACAAGTTTGGATGTGTTATATGTTCTTGAATGTTTCCATTAGTTTTAATCTCCAAAACTTTCGAACAAGCTGATGTGAATTCACCTTTCGAACTTATTTCTAAAATCTGCAAAATTTCATCATGCTTCAAATCCATTGATTTTAATTTATTTGATAGAGAATCCTTATTCAAATCTCTGTATGGGCAACCATGATACTCTCCCTTTTGTGGTCTCGGTTTGTTCAAAATTGTACGACAATCCCATGGCTTATAATTGATTCTACCACCTTCAACACCATAACTGTGTCTGATGTTATATTTGTATTCTTTATTGAATTTTTCAATTGATATGCTTTTGGTAAATTCTTTGCTCCAATAAGTTAGAGAATCTTCCAATGATAAACCAATACCTTTCAAAAATAGTTGAAACTGTTGTCTTGCTGTGTATTTTAAATGACTGTTGAATTTCAAACCTTCCATTAAGTTTTTAGCACACAATGGGAAATCATTAACTATTTCTGTTGAATCAACATTTTGAGCATTGATTTCATTGGCTTCATTGTTATTTAGGAACTCATTCTCGAAATTGATTGCTGAACTTGATGATAAATGATTCAAAATCGGTAAGATTCTATCATCTTCATCTAATGAAGGGAATGCATGAGAGGTTTGGATCAAAGCTTCCAATAAATTACTGGAGTATTCATTAGCTAATAATTGATACTGTTGGAAGCTTGGAACGTATGCATAACCTTTCTCTAAATAAATACAACGTTGTGATAGTAAGTCAGTGACTAATTCAAATGGGATCTTGATAAAGTTTTCATTTTCAAAGAATTTCTTCTTTGAGATTTCATCATTGATGCCCATTTGATAATGTAATGATGCTGAGATTGAATTGAAAAGTTTATCAGAGAGTGAACTCTTGACTTCGTCAGAAATGAACTCCCATGGTAAATTCAACTCTCTGATAAATTCTTGTTGTTCAGTGAAAGTCAACTGATTGAATCTGATCTTGAATAACAGCAGCTCATTTTTCAAGAATCTTTCTCTCAATTCTTTAGATCTTGAAAAGCACAATCTTAGAATAAAATGGGAATAATAATCCTTTTGTCTATACTTGATCAACTTTTCAGTATTTGGAGAATTCAATGGTAACAACTTAGTCAACAATGGGATTATAATAGTTTCAATTTCCTTATAGGATTTATTTCTAGCCAAACAAGATTCAATTTCATTTAAAACTTTGATTCTATCAATAGCCCATGTTTCAAACTCGTCTAAAGTGATTTCTCCAACTGGTGGCAGTTTGTAAAAAGTTAATTTTGTTTTGTTATAAGCGTTGGAAAGATACGAATCATCTTCTTGAATAGCATGAACGTTCGTCTCAAAGTTCTTACGACCAGCTGTTCTTCTCTTTGTGTTTCTGAACATGATGAGATCTTTGTAGTAAAGAATCAAATAATGTGTAAAACAAAAACCCTAAATAGATGATTTGTTTATAAACAAAAACACCAAAAAACAAAAAATCGCGTTTCAATATCAAAAAAAATATGATCGCGTTAAAAAATAATCACGTGTATAAGCACATGACTTTCAGCTGACAGACACATCCAGACATCACATAACAATTTTTCAGCTCATCGCGTAAATTTATTCAGGTGATAATGCTATTTAGTAAAAAGTCTTCATTTCATAGTTAATAATGGCTCTTTTCCAAACTGAAGGGTGGAATCTTAACACCGAAGTTAAGAAAGGTGCGTCTTCTAAAAACAAAAAGAACAACAAGAGAAAACAAAGAGATGAGAAAGTTAAAGAAGATAAATCTGAAGATCTAGATAATCAAGAAATAAGTAATCAAGATGAAAAGGTTGTCAAAAAAGCAAAGAAAGAAAAGGAGCAGAAAACAAAAGCAACACAAGAAGGATCTAATTCAGAAATATCTAACGAAATAGAAGAATCAAAACCAACTTTAGATATTCTACCACAACGAAAATTAACACCATTACAACAAAAAATGATGTCAAAATTAACAGGATCAAGATTCAGGTGGATCAATGAACAATTATACACAATCACTTCAGATGCTGCATTGAAATTAGTCAAGGAACAACCGTCTTTATTTGATGAATATCATGAAGGTTTCAGATCACAAGTTCTATCATGGCCTGAAAATCCAGTTGAAGTGTTTGTCAATCAGATTAAAGAAAGATCGACTAAGATCGTTAATGCACCAGGTGGGTTACCAGGTCTAGGAAGAGACAAGAAGATCGTTATTGCAGATATGGGATGTGGTGAAGCACAGTTCAGTCTAGACATTTCAAAGTTTTTAAAAGAAAGAAACAATAAGAAAGGTAAAAAACCTAAGATCGATATCGAAGTTCATAGTTTCGATTTGAAAAAAGCTAATGATAGAATCACAGTTGCTGATATTAGAAATGTCCCATTGCCTGACAACTCATGTACGATTGTTATTTTTTGTCTAGCTTTAATGGGGACAAATTTCCTAGATTTTATCAATGAAGCTTATAGAATTTTGGCACCAAGAGGTGAATTATGGATTGCTGAAATCAAGTCAAGATTCACAGATAAGGAAGGTCAAGGTGATGAGTTTGTCAAGGCTTTGAAACTTCAAGGATTCTTCCATAAAAATACTGATGCCTCAAATAAAATGTTTACAAGATTTGAGTTTTTCAAAGCTTCTCAAGATATCATTGCTGAAAAGAAAGCAAAATTGGAAAGAAGACAAAAATTCATTGAACATGAAACTGAAATTGATGAGTTGCAGATCAAACGTAAGAAAGTCCCAGAAGGAAAGTGGTTGTTGAAACCTTGTATTTATAAGAGAAGATAATAGATGATTTGGGATTTGCTGTTGTAGGCTTTTGGACTTTGGGCCTTAAGTTTTTATGTAATCGGAGTTTGAAAAATATTTCATTGCACCATTTATTTGCAAGAACAAGATAACCTTCACAGATCTAAACAAAGAATGTTCAAGAGAATCTTACCAAAGCCTTGGGACAGATCCAAGCTAGAAGTCTTCAGAGTATGTGAATCCTTTTTTGATACTTTTATAAGCGTTAAAATCTCATCATTTTAAAAGAATAATTCACTGACATATATAACTAGTTTTCCTTCTATTTATTGACACCAATCGCAGTTATGTACTACGTTGGTATTAACGCTGATGAGAAGTTCAATGTACCAGGGTTCTGGCCAGATCCAGAAACTACCAATAAAATTCCTAAAGAACCACATGAAATCAAAGCAGAGTTAGCAAGAATGAAAAGAGAAGCTCAAGAAAAGAGAAAAAGATTAGAAGATAAGTTAAAGAATGAATACGGTTTGGATCTGGAAGAAGAAAAGGAAAAACTAAAAGGCAGCAAATAAAAGATTGAAGATTTAAGGAACTAATTCGGTGGAATACTACATATTAGTTTATTTCTGTACATAGAATACACAATATTTATATTAAACAAATTATTTTTATTGAAATATCTTATCAATAGAGGTTGGATAAATGCGATTGTAAAAGTCTTAATTCATTCAAAGTTGAATCACTTAGTTGAATGGAGTTATCATTATCAACGAAGTTTAGAAAATTGCTAACTATTAGGTACCTTTTTTGACTTTCATTTAAATTTGGGTTAACTTGATTTAAAGTGTTTTGTTGAAATGAAATACTTTGATTTGGTGAGGCATAAGCTGAGTCATTAATATTTGGTATGCTTGAGATTGGGGTGGATCCTGGTGTTGTATTATTAGTTTGATTTTTGAAAAAATTGGACCATGGTAATTCAACTTCCATAAACTCATCTTCGATTAAATTAGAATTGAAAATATTGTTACTCAAATTATTAG
The DNA here is from genome assembly GCA_020280145.1 of Gotozyma botsteinii. Taxonomy (NCBI): domain Eukaryota; kingdom Fungi; phylum Ascomycota; class Saccharomycetes; order Phaffomycetales; family Phaffomycetaceae; genus Gotozyma; species Gotozyma botsteinii. The sequence continues at coordinate 934,239 of JAFIIU010000002.1, forward strand.
ATACAACTAGTTCTGACATTGGTTGTAGCTGTACTGTTCTGAGATTATTTTGATTATGATAGTCTTGTTGTTGAGGAGTTGAAAATTCGTACTCATTGTGTATACTATTATCTTGATCAAAATCAAAATTACCATCAGAATAAAACTCAAATGGATCAAAATTCATGATTTCAAAATTGGAAAATGAGCTATTATTGGTATTATGATTAAGTCTTTCGCCTAACTTTTGTAATCTTGCTAAAGGTTTGCCTAAGTTATGAGAAAATGGGGCTCTTTTATTTGGTTCAAAGCTTGAATGTTCATGATCATTATAATTTTCAACGATACAACTTTCAATAATTTCTTCATTTGATAAAAAAATTTTGTTTATCTTTTGTTCAACTGTTAAATCTAATAATGTTAAAACTTCCCATTTTTCAATAACTTGAAACTCTTCAATTAATTCCAATAATTCAGATTCCAATCTATCATCAAACAATCTATGCTTTGCGAAATTTCTAGTCATTATTTCAGGTAGTATACCACTTTTTTTCCATGCTGATTGGATTCTTAACTCAGGAACTAAGGACCAAGCTTCTTTAATGAAATCAAAAATATCAGTCATTTTGAAACTTTGTTCTTCTTTACTTAAAATTTTCATCCCCAATTCTCTTTGTTTAAGAATCAAACTTTTAAATTGTTTAATTCTAAAATTCAACTTGAAATCATTTTCAATTCCCCATTTCATAGGTGAAAAGTTTGGACTTGAAGAAGTGTATAGCAGTCTAATTCTTTCCAGCTTAATATTAATAACACGATGTGATGCAGAATCATCTAAAATTAAAACAATATCACGATTGGTTAAAGCCAATCTTTTATCCAATACTGATAACCAATCATAGAACAATGTCGAAGTTAACCATTTCTTTCTATTACTATGATATGTTATACCATGATTTGAAGAAACCCTTGCAGATGGTTTATGTTCAAAAGATGGATAGTTTTCATACCTTCCTATGATTAGCGGGTCTAATTTTTCAGTGCCATCAATATTAACACAAAGCATGCATGTTAAAAAATCAGAATTGTCAGCATAATAAGATCTATCTAATGGTAAATCATGACTTATAAAAAGCTCAGTTAATGTAAATATTTTTCTTGGATCAAAATTCGAAAGTAGGTCTTTGATACCACTTCTTTCCTGCGAACTCCAAACTTTCAATTTGTTGTATAATTCATTTTCAACGTTGTTTAGTTGAATGTTGACTTTAGATAAAAATTGTGAACACCAACGATATGAAAACTCGCCATTGCCTTCTCTTAGGTTTTCTGGGATTTGTTTCCATAAATTTCCAGCTGAACTAAGTATAATTGGAGGTGATATTGGTATATTATTCCAAACATTTTGCGATATCCATTCAAGTAAAACTTTTCTCAATAAAGGGTTTGAAAATCTTCTTCTTCGTATAAGTTTAAATTCATGTTCTTTTAAGGTAATAAATTCATCTTTCTTAGCTAAGATTCTAGAAATGGTGGTTTGTGATGGAGGCTTCGATGAGCCATACCTGATTTTTGCCCAATGGGCAAGATCTTGTTGAGTCATTTCCGGATTTGATTCAGCCATCAGGCAAATATCGATCTTTTGTTTGATCGAATAACCCATTTTGACTAAATGATTCAAATATGTGTGGATCAAATCAAAAGAGTCAACTAGTATGAATCATTTGTTTTTTGTTACAGGAACTGTCAAAAAAATTGTTTATGTACTTTTGTCTACTCCCCACGCATTAAGCACATCGGACAATAAAAAAAAGGCAAATAATAGCTTCGAAAACTAGGTAATAAGCTGATAATGGTAATTTAAATCAGCCCTAAGGGGTATGGAATTGACTTAAAACACCTTTACAGTATTAAGTGGTATCTCTGCGTTGGAAAAGGAATATATGACTTGTAGTTATAATATGTGCCATAACTCATGAAAAAAATGAAATTCTTATCATAAAATCAAAAACTTTAAGTTAAATAGATACATTGAAGTAGAATCCATCACAATATATACAATTAAGCAACTTTATGGACACTAACACACTATTTGACGATAAAATCATACATATATTATCTTTAAAGTGGTCGTCACATGACTGAAGAATTAAGAGCACTGCTTACACCTCCGACTCAATTCGGTGTTATTCTTCACTTCAAATTAACAAAGAAATCAAGTAACTATTAAGTTATTATCAATTATCTTCTAATTGTTTGACAGAAAGTCATTTGAGTCAAACTATAATACAGCACCAGTTACTGATATCTTACAATGGTATGTTTTTCTATTGTGCAATCAACACGTCACCTTATCATTAATGTACTAACAACACATACTTAGTCCGATAACACAATTCCTCAGGATATACAGGATCCACAAACCAACAACGCACCACGTACGCTCTATCAAAGACTCAGTGAATCATCACATCCAATTGCACTCTTGTTCTTCATAGCGTTCAGATTAGGTGCTCCAGTGTCATATATCCTTGGTACTTTATTCACCTCAAATTTCATTTTCTTCTTCATTAGTGTCATTTTGTTGTTGGCTGCTGATTTCTGGAATGTTAAGAACATCAGTGGTAGATTACTAGTTGGTTTACGTTGGTGGAATGAAACTGATGAAAACGGTGGTAGTATATGGGTTTTCGAAACTGCTAATCCAGACAGGTACATAAATCCAATTGATTCAAGAGTTTTTTGGATTTTGTTATACTCAGTTCCAACATTATGGAGTGTCTTGGGTTTCTTAGCTTTGTTAAAATTTGAATTCTTATCATTGATGCTTGTTATAATTGCAATTTCTCTGACTTTAACTAATGCTTTTGCTTTTACGAAATGTGATAAATTTGGTAAAGCCAATGCTTTAGCTTCAGATGTTTTTGGAAGAGTATCAGGTGGTGTCTTCAGTAGATTTACGCCTTCATTTTTTGGTGGTACTAGATAGACTATGAAAAGTTTCTCAGTCCATTTGAATTTGATTATATATATGTTCCAAAAGATGGTAATTTCATGCAAATGTGCTTCTTATTTGTACTAGAAAAGAGAAGAAAAATAAAATATACACAGTTACGAATTTTAAATTGTAAAGTATATTCAGACTTATAGATACAGTCATATTTGATGAATTCAGTATCAAATTACAATTTATAACACTATTTGAGCGGGTGGTGTTACCCTATTCCTGAAAATTTGATGGTCTGCCAGGGCCTTTGTGCAATTTGTATAATTGATCATCCATCAGTTAACTTCGAAAACACTTTAAGCTTGATCAAGTATATCCAAGATGCCACGTGCTATCAAAGGTATGTCTGTTGTGTTATTAACAACCTCACTGTCAGCTACTAACTTTTATCAGGTGTCATGGTTGAATGTGATCCCTCAATTAGAGCACTAATAGTCAACATCGATTCAGACAAACATGATATCGTTATTGAAGAATTAGATGATACTCACCTTCTTATAGATTCAACCAAAGTCGATTTTGTCAAAGAAGAATTGAATAGACTACTGACAGCCAATACTTATAATCCTATGGAAGAAGATGAGACCAATAATTGAAGCAGATTTCTACAAATATTACAAAAAATGTGCATATGAATTCATTAAATAAAAACAGATTTAGTTTTAATCAGAAACGTTCAAATCATCATCGTTATCCGAATTGGCTTCACTTTTAGTCTTGTGTTGTATTTTAAAAGAATTTAAACGATCATCTTCTTCAACTTTGGATTTGAAAATTTCACTGACAACATCACCAATAAAACTGATTAATGAATCAACATCAATTAACGATTTGACTTCACCTCCATTTGACGTAACTTGGTTATAAAAGTTTTCGTAACTCTGTATAACTAATTCCTAATGAAAACTAATGTTAGTAAAGAAGTTGTAAAAATTTGAAAAGTGTTGTTTTTTCGGTTAGCACATACCTGAATACCATCAATTAACATAGTAATAACATTTCTATCAGTGATAAACATATCAATATCTTTCTTGATTCTTGGTAACGATTCTTCAATGTTTTCTTGAAATTTCAAAATATCCTGATCTAATGTTTCAACGTTGTAGTTGACAACAGGTTCAATGATTTGATTAACTGCATCTTCAGTAAATGTATGCACAGTATTTCTTAATTCAGTTTGTAATTCTACTCTTGCATCAATCATGTTATTAACAACTTTTGGAACACCTTCTTTAACTAATTCTAAGAATCCAACATCATTCAAGACTGAAGACCCGTTTCTGAATTTACCAATGATATCGCCAATACCTGAAAAGTCTAAAAATGTTTCATTACTAACGTATTCAATGTCAAAATTTTGAATTTGTTGTTTCAACATCAATAAATTCTTCAAGAAAAATAAACTTGAATCTAATTTACCCATTGTATTTTGGCAAACTTGATGACCTTCTCTCATAGAAATAATACAATCATGGACTATACTATGAGCTAAATCATCAAAAACTTGAGATGAAACCAACTGATAAATTTTTGATAATAATGCAATACTTTTTTTCAAAGGGGGATACCAATTGTTGTCTAGTCCATTTGATTCATTTTCTAATGGATTCATTGTTGTTTCGGTGCCATCTTCGTCCTGCTTAGTTGAGTTTAATTCTTCACTTGATTTAGTGATTGATCGTCTATGTCCTATTTGGAATGTTTTTGCGTCTGGTTTATATTTAATAATATTGTCATTGACATATGCTTGAGCCCTGAAGACTAATCTCGATTGAATATCTTGAGAAATTGGTTGAAAAACTTCACCTAGATCGATATCTTTTTCAAAAGTGTGAACTTCCCCTTTTGATTTCTCATATAATGGATCCTCTATACTTTGTTCTTCTTCCTCATCATCTTCATACTCATAAAATTTTTCTAATAATGTAGCAGATTCGCATAATGAAGAAATAGATTGTTCATGTAAAATATTATTTCTTAAAACATCATATAATGGTTCTGAAATCTGTTGTAACCAGAAATTGAATTGATTTTTGTTATTCTTGGTAAAAATTTTAAAAAATAAATCATATTCATCAGTGTAGATTTGAGTGAAAAATGAAATGTTTCTTTGAATCAATTCAACTAAAGATTTATTTTTGTCCATTTTGGAAATTTGAATTTGTTGTTGAATTTTAGTTTGTAACAATCTGGATCTTATACCAAAATAAAAGTTATAACAATCGTTTAGCAACCCTTCATATTCATCATCATCCATTGCTCTTTTACACAGTTCTCCACATAAAAATTTTAAATGTTCAGTATCAGATCTAAATCTTGTGTACAACAAAGCTTCATGAGTAACTGAACCAATTTTAGTATCATTAACTTTTCCAGTAATTTCATCTCTGATTGTCTTCAAATTATTAATCACATAATTTCTAATTAAGGTCAAAGCTCTGGTCAAACACTGTCTGAACCTTCTTGAATAGGTTTCATTTTCTTTATGTTCAGGGTGATCTTTCATAAATTGAATACATTCATCTAATTGTTCCAATAATTTATAAAAGCTTTCTCTTCTTACCATGTTTGGATTTGGATTGTTCAATTTTTTGGTAAAAGTATATAACATTTCATAATAGGTTAGATCTTGTTTGATCTCTTTGTTCAGAGTTTCGTATTTAGTTTTTTCTTCAATCAATGCATTAGATTGTGACTGAAATTCATATGTTTCTTTAATGACAGTATCATATTCAATAGTTAGATCTTTCAAATTTTGAACAATTTGTTTACTTCTATCATTCAAGTCTTCGTATACGTTTTTTCTGAATTGGCAGGTTTCAAGAAATTTAGTGTATTTATGGTTTTTAAAAACGTTCAATTTTTGTTGATCTTCTGCACTTGGTAAAATATCATAGTCAAACTCTTCCAAATAAGTCTTCAATAGACTCTGTTTCTCGGATTCTGTATATGGGAACAACAACTTTTGCTCATCGTCAATCTTTAATATATCATTATTCTGAACATTTAACGATTTGGTTCTTTTCAGATCATTGAAAGTATGAGTATCAAGTTCCTCCAAGTAATCCTAAGCACTTGGTTAATAACAATAGTTCATATGAAATCAGGAAATTCAGAATACTTACTTCACCATGGTGAGCACTAAGCGCAATTCTCTGAACCACTGAGTTTCTTCTTGCTCTGCTGTTTCTCCGCAGTCTGTGATTGGCTTCGATGGTCATCTAATCAGCGATATAATACTAATTGCAACATATTATACTTGTTGATGTTCGAATCTTTGAACTTCGTGTTCAATATTCGCGAAATATGCTGCACATACCGAAAATATGATAGCTTTGGGTTATACGAGAGATTCTGTATTTTGTAAAGCCCGATGATAGATGTTATTTTGATGATTGAATCTAGTCAGTATTTGGTAGATATTAATACGCATTTGATCACAATTGATCAATATTTAGTGAGCAGAGGAATAAACTAATCCAATTATCAGAAAGTCAGAAAGCTCATCGCTTATGTAATGGAAAGAACAATTTTTTTGGACAAAAGAACAAACATAAGGCATTAAATTTCACTTTTAGACTTGTTGTTTGTTCTTCAAAACGATCCATGAGTGCTGAAAAGATCTTGAAGAAACAGAAATTAGACATGTCCTTAAGAATTTGTACCCATAGTGGCTCATTCCATGCTGATGAAGCCTTAGCCGTTTTCATGTTGAGATTATTACCAAAATGGGCCAATGCTTCATTGACTCGTTCAAGAGATCCCGCTAAATGGGAAGAAAGCGATATCGTTGTTGATGTCAGTGGTAAATACGATGGTGTTAAGTTCTTTGATCATCACCAACGTGGTTTTGAAGAAACTTTCTCAGAATCTTTCCAAACTAAATTGAGTTCTGCCGGTCTAGTTTACAAGCATTTCGGTAAAGAGATTATTTCTGAAGTTATTAAGACTCAAGACTCTAAGATTCTTGATCTTTTATATTTGAAAATTTATAAAGACTTTGTTGAAGCTATTGATGCTAATGATAACGGTATTAACAAATACGAAACTACCTCGACTGCTAGATTTAAAGATAGATCAATCACTTTACCATCAGTTGTTTCTGATCTAAACCCACATTGGAACAATGAAGATCAATCGGATTCTGCTTTTGATTCTCAATTCTTAGTTGCTTCTCAACTAATGGGTACTGCTTTCGTTAATGTCGTTAAATCATACGGTCTTTCTTGGTTGCCAGCTAAAACTGTTGTTCAATCAGCCTTTGATAAAAGGTTTGAAGTTCATGAATCGGGTAAAATCCTAGTCTTAGATCAATTTGCCCCATGGAAAGAACATTTGTATAACGTTGAAAAAGAAAATGAAGCAGAAGGTAAAATCTTATACGTTTTATTTGAAGACTCTGGTAAAAACTGGAGAATTTCAACTGTTCCAATCTCAAGTGCATCTTTTGAAAACAGAAAAGCTTTACCAGAACAATGGAGAGGGTTAAGGGATGAAGAATTAAGTAAAGCAAGTGGTGTTGAAGGCTGTGTCTTCATTCATGCTGCCGGTTTCATTGGTGGTGCTAAAACCAAAGAAGCAGTTTTAAAACTTGCTGAATTAAGTTTATAATTGTATATTTAATTTATTTATTTAATAGAAATATTACTGACTTTTGCCATTTAGATTTTTTTGGTCCAAAATTTTGTACACAATCAAAATCATAAACATTTGGTATTATGCGGTGTAACCAACCGCATATGATATATCCAAATAATATATGAATCACTTTAATACTTCAATTTGATACTATAGAAACAACTCTTTATATTATATACGACTCAATGGTTTACTTTGTGGACTTGAATTACCATTTTGGTAACAAAATCCAAGATGTTCCTGAATCCTAGATCATCAAGGCGATACAAGAGGTGCATTTTTGTGCATTAGGAAGTAGAATGACAAAAATACCCAACCAGTAATTATCAAGAGTTCTAATCTTAGTAACGTTTTTCGAGTAATGAAGAGTGATGAGTTCTAACTTTCTTCTTCATGTCAATACCCCAGAAATAATGTCTGTTCAATTAGATGGTCTCAACACACCTTAATTTTTGTAGACTCATGTCTTCTATCATAAGTCCCGCTACCTTATGCCAAAAATTACGGTTCCTGAAACTACATCATTTACCTGCTGGAACTAGTTTCCAAAAGCCAAAGAAGCTGATCTGTTCAAGTCCAGTCTCTAGAGCTGATTACTATCATAAATTATAAATCGAGACCCTTTGAGCAACTTTCTTCACTCTCCACAATACCTACAGATCACTTTACCAATCACAACTTATCACAAGACGACCAATCGGCACCAGAAGCTCGATTTAAATACAAGAAACTTCTCTAATCATTTTCTTGTACACTGTAACACTTCCTTAGTAAACATCCCAGCCCCCCAATCTCCAGTCAGGGTTCCCTCTTCAAAGTCTTATTTAGGGCTCTGTGACGTGTCCGGGCAACTCCCAAAACTTGGATCAACACGGAAAATCAACAGATTTGTTTCATATGCCTATAACAGAAACAAAAGCTCCAACTTCATCTCTAAACCCTATATTGGTTTCAGAACTCTGTGAAAGGTGTCGATCTCCATCACCGTTTGCTACAAGTAAGTATTTGTGCCCTTTTTGTCGTGAAACCTCCATTTGCCTCTGTGATGGTTCTAATCTACCAGTTTTGCTCACATTCTCTCTTGCTTGATCCAGTGGAAAACGCGTTTTTAGTTGGATGTTATTGACAGCAAGCAATTGCTACTCTTCAATTCTAGGATAGCAATTGAATTGGGAGAGAGATTAGTGTTGCTACATTACAGTCGTCTATTGTTCTGATCTATCCATAAGACAAGGTTCTGTTTGCAAAGCTGCTAGAGTTAGGATCAGCAGGTGTAAGGAGTTTGGATCAAAAATAATATCACACATCATCCTACTAACACTCAATCACAGAATGATGAAATGGACCTCTAGGAGTAAGCGCAACAGCGTGACTCAAGAGAAGGTAAAAAATTCCTCGTCAGTGGATCCCTCCCACTTGAAAAGTATAGATGAGAAATCGTCTATGAAAAACAGTGACTCAAATCAGTCAATTGGTCATAGCATATACTCAGACGTTAAGAATTCGCATTCAATCACCTCGGTTACATCCTCTTCATTTGGTAGTAACTCTCACCAATCAACATTTCATAATTCAGAATCATCATCTTCCATTACCCAAAACAACTTGACCAGAACTCAATCAATCGCAACCCTAACTAATGACAATGATAACTCTTCTTCCACATCACGTTCTTTGAAGAATTCTAAAGTCAGTGTATCTAGTACATCATTATCATCAAGACCATTTCAACAAGATAATTATGATCAAACTGTTTTGAAGACCTCGTGGATCAACAAAGGGTCCAATATCACTAATTGGAACAATATTTCTTCTGATTCCTGGAAAATGTACAAAGCTGAACTGAAAGGTTCAACTTTATCACTATACAAACTTCCAGGTGATCTTAACGTTAAAGCATTTGATCCTCAATTAAATCAAGGTGAATTACCTCAGGTAGCAAGCATACGACACAAAAGATTATCAACAGCATCATCAAGATCAAACTTGAAGGCTGACATCAAACCCCCATCATTGCCAAACACACCAATTACAGAATCATCTTCTAAGATCTTAAAAGCTAGACTACAATACAAGTCTGAAGTTTATCCACATCCTGATCTACAGCTCAACTCAAGTAATTCAATTGTGTCTGGTACCTTGGAAAGTGTTTGTCATACAATCATCTTTAATACACTCGATGATGACAAACTGTCATATAATTTACTGTTGATTCTACCTCTATTTGGAGATGTTAAAGAAAGTTTGAGATATTTTATTGAATACTCCAATATCTTCACTTCCCAAAGATCTCATCAAAACACCACCATTAAGAAAATTTTGATATCTCACAACACTGACTATGCTATTACTCAAAGATTAGGATTGGTTATCAGTACAATCATTGAAACATTCCCTGGTATGTTATTAGATGATAATGTTCCAGATCTACTTGAAAATTTATTAATTGGTATTTCTCAGCATGATGAACATCTTTCTGAAAAGTTGAAGAAATCTTTATCAAATAAAGATGCCCATATGAAAGAATTGACTAGTTTCAGAAGACATCCATTTGATGCTAATGGTTCTTTATCTTTGACGAATATTGAAAGCTTCTTGAAACTAGATTCTCATGATCTAGCTTATCAGATCAATAACATTGACTTGAGCTTCAGCAAACATTGGAATCCAAAAAATGATCCTTCATTATTATATGAATTACAAAATTTATCGTACACAAGATTCAACCCATTGGTCTTCAATTCAACTACGAACATCCATTATTTGGGTAGAATTTTAGTCAATCATTTATTTGGCTCTCAAGAATGCAAACGCTCAGACCTCAAAAGAGCTGAAGTTTTATCCAAATGGATTGAAATTGGTTGTATCTTTGATAAAATTGGTGATATGGTCAGTTGGTTAGCAATTGCAACCATAGTTTGTTCAATGCCTATTTTAAGATTAAGAAAGACATGGTCTTTAGTTGATGATAAGTTCTTAAAAATTATATCTACGGAATGGGCTCCAGTTGTTTTTGAATTAGACAGAAGAACCATGATCAGTGAAGCAAGTCATAGATCATCGTATCATGTTATTGCACCACAAGGTTTAGGTGTTACTTACTCCAAAAACGATGTTGTTCCTTATTTTGGTGATTTAACTGTCAAATACATTGAAAACTCAACTTTGAAAAACTGTGAAAAAAGAGTTCAAAGAGTCAAAGTTTCATTCAACAGATGGGATGAATATTTACAAAGTGTTGAAGAGGAAGAATCATTAACTTCAAAGAAAAAAAGACACGAAAATCCTGAATTAATCAAACAATTAATTAATTCATTGGCAAATCATACTCAATTACCACCTTTGACACAGTTTTCTGTTATGGAATTAAGTTTAACTATTGAAAATGATGGTATTGGTCCATATAGTGAACATGCTTCAAGAACTCCTTTAATTACGGGCTCTTATTTACCTACTTTATTCTCAGAAATCATTCCAAGTTACAGATTATTCAATCAAACCGTCTTAATCGGGGCAAGTGGTTTCCCAACCAAACAATCTACTCCTAATGATCCTGAAAACTTCAGTAAGATCACAGGTATCACCGATATTGATATAAATTCTTACCAATTGAATCAACTTTTACCAGCACCATCAAAGCAACATACATTCTTGAAATCAGTTCGTGATATTTTTAACATAGGCTCTGATGTTTATCATGTTGATGACGTTTTAATTTTCAAATCATTGGGTAACAGTACGGAAGAATGGAAATCATCAAGACCAGTTTCTGTTGTTATTGAAAATCCATCATCTAAAAGATTGTCAAAAATCTCCTATCATAGACTAAGTCAGTTTGGTGGATCTAATAGAGCATCTGGTAATTTTGATTATTCGCAAGGAGATGATATTGATGTTTTCGCAGGTTTGGATAACTCTGATGTTTTAAATTCATTGATGAAACCCTTGAACGTTGTTCTTAAGGCTGGTACTTTTGAAAAAATGCTTGACGTCTTAGTTTTAACTTCAAATATTTTTTCTAAAAAAATCGATAAAGATGATATTGATCAATTCACCCAAAAGATTTTGGATAATCAATTTTTCAAGTTAAAGATGAATAGTGGTGTTTTCACAACAACTTTTTTTTCAACTTATAGAAGTTTTGCAACAACTTCAGAATTATTAAAAAGTTTAACCAAAAGATTAATTGGTGCTAAATCATGTGCGTTGTCAATTCAAGAATTCAACGAATCTGAACCATCACTAGATTTTCCCAACTGGACAAAGACAGTCGATAACAATGATCCTGAATTGAATTGGAAATATGTAGGTAACATCCAAATTGGTGTTTTAGAAGCCTTGTTGATCCTGGTCAGTGAACATTATGATGACTTCACTGATGATTTGAAGAACAAATCTATATTTATTGAACTGTTAAAACTCATTGATAATGATATTGTCGTTGTTTGGAAAGATATCTTGCTAAGATATGAAGATTCTATTGAATTAAAGACTGAAATGAATGAAATCTACAATGCTTTATCTAACCTATATAAGAAGATTAGAAAGAGTTATATCAAGAAATGTTACAGACCATTGGATGTATATCCAAGAGATTTACCAAATGTTGAAGATCAATTTGAGGTTGACATTGACAGTTTTAAATTACCAAAAGATTTCAGAGAAGCAGAAATTTTTGTTAATAAATTAGATATTTTTGCCAATCAACTATTTCAAAAAACTTCAATCGCTGATTGGATTTATGTTTTTCAAATCTTAGAAGTTCAATCATCAAAGTCTTTAACATCATTATTCAAATACAAAGTCGATGTTAATAAGTCTGAAGATCAATTAGAAATATTGAACATTTTTTCTTGGATTGAAAAGTTATACGGTGATAGTTTAGATGATAAAATAATCAACAAATTCCCGCCTTGGGTTAAGTTGTTGTTTGAAGTTCATAATAATCTAGAAAAATTATTCAGATTTCAAATCTCAGATGCAAACATTGGAGCTGATGAAAGAACTACCAGATTGGTTTCAATTTTACAAACTTTAACCATAGCAAGATTAAGAATGAAATCTGCTGATTTGTTCAGTACAACATCACCATCAGTTAATGGTCAGCTATCGCCACATGTTCCATCATTTATTGAATCTGCAATCACTCTAGCTATTGTCTCTCCTGAATCAAGATTATTTGTTGACAGTTGGATACATGCAGCTTCAGCGTTGAAAAATGAATCATTACATACTGTTGATGAAGTTTTACAATTGTTACCAAATTTTGAAGTCACTGATCTATCAGAAGGTTTAACAAATCCATTAACTCCTTGTGTTGGTTGGTTTGTTGAAAGACTATTAGAAATTTCCAATTATGTTCCAAATTTGTCTATTGAAAATTCGAAATTGATTAACTTTGACAAACGTCGCTTCACTTACAATTGCATTTCAAATATCATTGATATGAACTCTAATGGTTCTTTAACCGATGATGAAAATAGTCAACCAATATCAGATGAGATCAATGAACAGTTTGATATTTTGTACAAATTGAAACATTTTCAATCTACAGATTTCCAAACTTTAACAAGCATCTCATTATTAGAAAACAAAGATCCAACCAATAGGTTATTCAAGCCGTTAGTTGCCACAGAATTAGAAAAAATTAAAAGAGATTTGAATAAGAAGGAAACTTTGGAAAATCAGGAACGTGATATTAAAAGAACTCAATTGTTGTCACAAGCGACAGCTTCATTATCATTGAATAACAATTTCCCTGCTCCAAATGAGCAACAACGCAAAGGTCGTCAAAATTCAACATCTTCCGTTCAAACGACATCTTCTCAATCACCTTCTAAAGTATCAGGTGTTGGTAAAAGAATAGGTGGATTGTTTAGATCAGTTAGACCGTTTTCCATCAACGTTGGGAGTAATTGGTCTGGTCCAGATAAGATTATTCATCCAGATGATTTACCAGATATTAATAACATAGATCTATCAGGGAAATTAACCAAACCATATCAACAAATTCAAATGTTCAAATATAAACCGCTGTTTGTTCACTCTAATATTGAAGGTTTTTTCAAGATTGTCAGTGATAGAGGCGGTGAAGAATTTTGCTTCCAAGCAACAAGTAATGAAGAAGCTAGAAATTGGATTGCTTCATTGAACTTATCTAAGAGATACACTTATTTGTCTAAAGATTCTAAAGGTTTAACGAGTTCCAAAGTTTTTGGTGTTCCAATCACTGATGTTTGTGAAAGAGAAGGTACTTTGATTCCAAAGATTGTCGAAAGATTATTACAAGAGATTGAAGTTAGAGGTTTAGATGAAACTGGGTTATATAGAGTTCCTGGTTCTGTTGGAAGTATTAACTTATTGAAACAAGCATTTGATGAAGGTGGTGATTTCACTTTGGAAGATGATCGTTGGTTTGAAGTCAATACATTAGCAGGTTGTTTCAAATCTTATTTAAGAGAATTACCAGAAACTTTGTTCACTACTGATTTATTACCAGAATTCGTTCAAGCTACAAGACATGGTGAATTACTTGATAATTTACGAGTTTTAATTCATCAATTACCATTACAAAACTATCATTTGTTGAAAAGATTGTTTGAACATTTAAATAAGGTTATTCAACATTCAGAAAAAAATAGAATGGATGCTGTTAATTTAGCCATTGTGTTTTCAATGAGTTTCTTGAATAATGATTCATTAGGTGTTAGCATGGGAAGTGATTTAGGTGCTTTGCAAAGTATTTTACAATATTTGATCAAGAATCCAGAAAATGTGTTTACAGACGATCAAGCTATTGAAGATAATTAACTACTCTCAAAAGAATAGACAGTTATTTCTATAGTATATTGGCATCTTATGTTTTGATGTTTAGAAATAAAAAGTTTAAATTTTCGTTGTTTTATAAAAGATTTATTATTATTAATCTTTGACTTTTAATACAAGTTTTATGAAAATAGTTCAACTTTATGTACAGTTTTATTGTAATTATATACAACTTTGTCTTTGTGTTCTTGTTTCGTTTAAATAAGTTCTAACATTAATTTAAAATCTATTTCTAGTTTTGGGAAGATCTTCTAACGATTTTAATATGATTGTTTTCTTTTTGTTTAGCAGCTAATTTCTTCATTTCTTCTTCTTTTTCTTTAGCTTCTGCCTTCTTTGCAGCTTGTTCTTTAGCCTTATCCATATTTCTCTTGAATGCATCCATCATTGATTCCTTTGGAGCGTTTGGATCGACTGGAGGTGGTGGCACCAATTCAGCCAAACCGAAGTATCTTCTAAACATTTTATTCTTCAAGATGAAACTTTGGAAGACGGAGAACAAACCATTCACGAAGAAATACAACACAATACCAGATGAGAATGACATAGTTGCAGGGATGGATACCAAAGGTAAAATAGTGAAAATCTTCTTCATTGTTGGACTGAAATTTTGTGCACCAGTTTCACCACCTAATCTCATGAACCCCATGATAACGGCAGCTGATAAGCATTGTAAACCCAAGTAAGGATCTGCTGCAGTCAAATCCTGAAACCATAAGATCCCTTGATTAGTGAAACCATCGACTGGATAGTTAGTCATGTGTCTGATACCGGAGAAGAAACCAATGGCTAATGGGACTTGTAAAACTGGAGCAGCTAAGTAACGGTTTTTGATACCGTGTTCCTTCAACAATCTCTTACGTTGCAGCATGACGGTTTGTTGTTCAGCGACTTCATTGGCAGCGAATAATTTGGCTTGGATCTCATCTAATTGTGGTTTGATCTTTGCGTTTCTGGCCATTGTATCTGAAGATTTGACGTATAATGGGAAAAGGGCAACTCTGACACCAACAGTGACTAAAGAGATGGTTGCCCACCATGGTAAGCCGGTGGAGACGTGCACAATTTCTAGCAAGTGTTGGATAAGATCGGGAGGCCACCACCATGATTTAGCCAGGCCAATGGACTGCAAGTAACCCCACTGTAAGGATGCTTCACCCACGACTTGAGAGGCAGCATCAGTGGTAGTTTCAGCAGTGATCTGGAAGCTCTGGAGCTGAGTCGAGATCTCTGAGGCTGCAGAGCTCGTGGAGTTGAATCTAGTGTTCTGAAACTGGACTCTTTGGAAAGCATTGCTGGTAATCAGAGAACCTGCTCCTAGCTTGAACGGTGTCTAGAGTGGGCTACAGTCAGTATTTTGACACAGAAAAAAGACAGACAGACCACGGGACTCACTCTTTTAGAAGCACGAAGCACAGAAGTTCTTAACATGAAGTTCATGGCTTCAATAAGGGAGGAAAGACGGATTGGTCTTATATTTAATACTGGTGATGTTGATCAATTTTTTTCCGACTTTTTTTTCACTTATGTAAGAGATGACATTACTGTTAAAGGTGAGTGATATATAGAACACAGTGATAACATGCTCCAAAGAGTTACTGCTGGGAAGTCCTCAGTGAGGCCTCTGCTTTGCTCTGCTCTGCACAGTTTGAGGTTCAAGAGCACGATTGTTCCCTCGAGAAATGCGGTGATTAGGCCCCAAAAGAGCCCATCTGAGGCCCTCCAGGACCTGAAAAGCGTTTTCCACACGTCGAATGCGAATCTGTTGCGGAGCTACGAGTCCATCATGGCCTCTGTGGCCCAGGATGAGCTTGCCTGGCTCATTGAGAAGGCTCTAGCTGTTGTAGGGAGGGACCCCAGTGTACTCCAGGCTGCTCTGAGCGAGACATTATCAAGAGATGTGACTATCAGTGAAGAGACGTTGAAGAGCATCAGCAGGACTATCGCTGAGTACAATGAGAAGGTCTCTCAGGAGTTCATGCAGTGTATTCTGCTTTTGAGCAAGAAGTATCCCCAGTTTGTGGGTCTTTTTGAACTTAATGTTGGCAGAAACCAAAACAGTACCAATTCAAGCATACTGGTGTCGCTGTATTTGCAAGAGAGACAGATAGAGAAAGCCAGTGCTTTCGTTCTTCGACTACTTGAAAATAATTATCCTGTGAATGGGAACACCACTGAACTCGTTGTGTATCATTCAGATATTCAAGTTGCATCGCACATTCTTCATGCTGTGGAGTTGAAAGGTCTTCAGATAAACTCAAGAACACTCAAGGCATTCTTGGAACGGGCTATCAAGTTGAAGCAGGCTGATATATGTCTCTCCCACTATGATTATATTTTGAAAAAAGTGATACCCAGTAAGGAAGATTTGGTTAAGTTAATGGCATTGATTGCAGAAGTTGGATATATTAGAGAAGTTAAAAAGATCTATAAGATGATTCAAAACTACGATGGAACAAAACCATCAAGAAAGGTAACTGCTGAATTTCAGTCGGCATTAGTTAAATGTTCAGCAAGACTTCATGGTCTAAATAAAGGTATGGAAAAACTTGCAAAGACTAAAAGACTTTCTTACAGTGTCAAACACTATCCTGAATTCATTGGCTCTATCCAAGTCAGTGCTAAATCGGCAAAAATAGAACGAGTTTTACTACATAGACTGAACTATTCCATGGATACAGCATTGAAGAGGTTTTATCTGAATATCATGCTAGCAAAATTGGGAGAAGTTGGTCGAATTGATATGGGATTAGAAGCTATTATTAAATATGAAAAAATACAGCAATACGTTGATCTGGAATCGATAGAACTTCTAGTTGATGCTGTTGGGAAGTCAGATAGTTTGGAAAGCCTTAGACTACTGCTGCAAGTGATGGAAATAAAAGGTCGTATGAACATCAACAATCATAAGACTCTGTTGAATCGTATTTATGAAATAGTGCTTAGATCAGACTATTGGTATAAGATTTTCATGGTTATTGACAACTACCCATTGGAAGGATACTTGATGGACAAAGATTTGGCGTTACTATTGAAAGATAGATGTATTGAGAATGCTTTACTGCATTTATACAACGACTTGAATTGTATTCCAGAAGAGTACAAAGAAGACCCAGAAGATGCTGAATATTATGTATAATATGTATAGACGTGTAAATAGAGTATCATATGTTTTTTTATAAAGTATACATTTTCTTTATATCCTAATTATTAGTATCTCTTTATAGCTGAAATCACTCGAACTGGAAATAAAAAACGAGCCGAAAAAGATAAACAAAATTATTTCATCTTTGCAATTCTTCCTCAAAAAAAAATTAGTGGCCATTATACGATGGGAAAACTAATCAATTTCTTTAAGGGTCACCCAACAGACTCTATACTGCCTTGTAAGGAGATTGTGGATGCAACCTCCCAACTTTTACTGAATCCTCGAGATTATGATAACGATCCAGAAGATAGACATCCATTGAGTTATGGAGCTGATCAAGGCTCACTCTGGGTCCGTGAGGAGGTCTCCAAATTTGTCAACAGCGCTTTTTCACTAACTGGTGATAATTCTGAGTCTAAAGCAGAAGATTTCAATTTGACTGGTGGAGCAAGTTACGGTGTCATGAACATTTTGACCCAGACTACATTACCACATACGAATTACACAAAACAGGCATTTATCTTGACACCTACGTACTTCTTAATCAATGAGGCATTTGTAGATGCTGGATTTGGTGGTAAAATCACAGCCATTGATGAGTATCAATACGGTACGATAAATCTTGAACTATTAGAACAGAAATTACAATATTATACTGAAAAGGATACAACAGATCATTTAGAAGATCTGAAATTGATCAACTTCCCAAATTCAAATAAGAAAATATATCAATTTGTGTTATATTGCGTTCCAACGTTTTCCAATCCAGGTGGTCAGACTTATAATCTTGAAACAAGATTGAGATTGATTGAACTTGCTAGAAAATACGATTTGTTAATCATCACAGACGACGTTTACGATTTGTTAGATTATACTCAACCATTAGATAAACTACCAACACCTGAATTGAAAAGATTGACTCATTTAGACCGTGAGACATACACTAATGAATACGGTAATACTATTTCAAATGCAACTTTCTCTAAATTAATAGCACCGGGTTTAAGATTCGGATATCAAGAATCAGTCAATTCTAAACTTGTTTTCCAGTTATGTCAAGGTGGTGCTAATGTCAGTGGTGGTACCCCTTCCCAATTGAATTCAATGATAGTTGGAACTCTTTTGAAAAACGGTTCAACTGTTAACATCATCAACGCATTCAGAAAAATATATGCCTCAAGAGCACAAGTTTTAAAAAAAGCTATTGAAGAATATCTACCACAAGGCACAAAATCATCTGGTTTTGAAGGTGGTTACTTCATATGGGTTACATTACCAGAGAAATACGACTCTAAAAAGATTGTTCAGGAATTGAAGAACTACAATGTTCTGTTAGCAGGTGGTGAATCATTTGAAGTTGTCAATGATTTGAGATTATGGGGGAACAGCAGTGTTCGTTTGAGTATCAGTAATCTAGAGGAAGAACAGATCGTTGAAGGTGTGAAAACATGGGGTGAAGTGATAGCATCATTACAATGAATTGTTTAATAAACCTTGACATAGAAAGAACCACGTATTTCAGGTTCTCATTGATTGTAAAAGAACTAATTCCTTGTAACCCATCTACACAATCATCCGAACTCCTATAACCTCCAGCACAATATTAATAATCAGTCTATAGGAATCTGATTACTAAACGGAGGAAATAACGCTTGATTTCTCCATCCTCATCCAAAAGGAGCAAAATCCACTGCAACCTTTGTGTCAGAACACGGCCAATATTTCCTAATACAGAACTCATTCCCGAAGTCCATGTAAAGCCGAAAATCCTGCAGATTGAGTTATAAATCGAGACGAAAAAAGCTCATCGCAGTATAAATAATAATGAGTGTCCATCTTTCAAGGCCTTTTCTCTCCCTATTTGTACTCAAACCCACTCACTCTTCCTCCTATCATGCCTCATCCAATTGATACTCAGGAAGAACGCGATTATACGCATTATGTGCCCTCCGAAGAGGAGGTGGGGGAAGCTCTCTTTAATGCCCCATCTCTTACTAGATCATTCTCTAGAATCGATGATGCAAGAGCTGATGAGGAAGCTGCAAACTATGACAATAGAAATTTAAATGAACAATCCAGCTCGGCTGATTCTTCCTTTAATAAAGAGAAAAAACCACAAGCTCATATGAATGGTCCTCCAGGTGGTGGTCCTCCAGCCCCTAAAGTTGGTTTACTTCATCCTTCCATTGCTCATTTACGTACGAAGATTTTTTTTGCTCATTTGAAAATCTGGTTCTACTTGGGTTGTCTAATCATTACTGCATTCTCAATATATTGGGGTTCGTTATATAATAGACAAGGCAATTTATACCGTTTAAATATGCTCGTTGTTATTGAAGATGCTCAAGTTGATAATATTGAACCATTGATTGGTAATCAAATCATTTCTCTATTAGAGACCGAACAGTTTAAAGCTTTGGGTAATTGGGAGATTTACAATGGTACTGAAGCTATCAATGCTAAATTCGACAACCCAACTAATGTCACTGCAGCCATTTTAGAACAAGTTCATCATAGACATTATTGGAGTTCGGTTCATGTTTTTCCAAATGCTACATATGATCAATATCAATTATACAAAGGTCAGATTGATCAAGTTCCAACTGTCTTACAATATATTTACGAAAGTGGTAGGGATATCTCCACAATCAAACCATTTGTTGTTCCAACTTTGATAAGTTTACAATCCTCATTCCAAACTTCATTTGGTAATTTCATCGGTTCAAATTTAATCTCAACTTTGACAGATGAAGAAAAATTGAATTTGATCAATAATACTACACTGATCACAACTTTGCCAATTTTCAATTATCTGGACTACAGACCATATAATGAAAGTGTTTTATTGGCTCCATTACAAGTTGGTTTGATTTATTTGACCATTATTAGTTTCTTCTTGTTCAGTTTCTTTGCTGAAGTTCACAAATTATTAATTCCATTTGTTCACATCGGCCAATACTTATTATACAGAATTGTCTGTACTCATTTATCATACATTGTCTTATCATTATTCATAAGTGCAGTTTCTGCTATTTTCCAAGTCAATTTCACACTTGCATTTGGTAAAGCTGGTTTTGTTGTTTATTGGTTTTCGACATATTTAACCATGGCCGCTGTTGGTGGTGCTAATGAAAACATGGCTATGTTATTATTCACATACAACCCTCCATTTTTAGGTTTCTGGTTGATTTCATTCGTCATTTTGAACGTCTCTCCAAGTTTCTCACCAATGGCTTTAATCTCACCTTTCTATAGATACGGTTACATGATGCCAATTCATAATTCTAATGAGATTTCAAAAGTTATCTTTATGAATTTATGGAAAGGTCAATTAGGTTTGAATTATGGTATCACCGTTGTTTGGATCGTTATTAATACATTGCTATTACCATTGATCCTGAAACACGTTGGTGGTGTTATGGCTAAAAGAGCAAAAGCTGCAGCAACGGCTCAAGGTGATAACCCAGCTGTTATTCAAGATAAGAAATGATCTCACAGAAGTCATAATCACTTGTTTTGAAAGGTATACATATATCAAGGATAAACTAAACAGTTATCCAGCAGATTTGCTTGAAAAAATGATAAATCTTCAATAAGGATTGTGTTAAAATAACTTAAAGGTTCTTAGTTATTTGCATTGAAGTAAGTCATGTTTTAGTATTATTTTGTTGTGTTTCTAAACCGTTCGTATTTTCGTTTCACGATTGTGTTAATTTTCATCAAATGTGTATATTCAATAAAACAATCTAATAATAGTGTGTGTGTCGATTAAAACAGAAATTTTAGTTGTGTATACGAAATTCAGAGCTTAAGTTAACTCCAGGTTGTGGTCATTTCACAAACCTGATAACATCTTAGAGTCAAAATCTAACCTTATTATTGAATCATAAAAAAATGGAACAGTCTATTTCATGCGAACAAATTTCCCAGTCTGTAACATTTTGAAGAGCTTACACTAACACGTTTTGATAATTTTAACCTTAACTTTTTAAATTTGGTTTTTTGTGCATTAAAGTTCATTTCCAAGATTGTCAAGATCCATACATTAGCAAAGCTTTAAATGGATCCAACAATCTACAGTATGATTTCAACAAGCAAAAGAAAAGAATATTTAAACAATGCGATTTCCTTTATTTCTCCTTCTTCTGTTTCTTTTTCTACAAGTGTCAAGTTTGAACCCACACTCGCTTCTTAGTTATATAAAATGAAATTCTCACCTGTCTTATTGTATGCTTTACCAATTTTAGCTTCTCATGAATTCTTCAAAAATGAAACCAGCACTGAAGTTACTACATTCACTACCAAAACAGTTGTTACTGAATTCACCACTTTCTGTCCAACCCCAACTACTATCATTACTAATGAAAAAACTATTATCGTTACGGAACCAACTACTTTAGTCATCACTGAATGTCCTTGTACCATTGAAACTGTTGTCACTTCAACAAAAGGATTTGAAACTACGACTGAAAAGATTACCAAAGAAACTGAAACTCCAGAAGTAACCACTGAGGAAGAATTCACTACTACTGAAGAGGAAACCACCACGGAAAAAGAATTCACTACTGCTGAAGAGGAAACCACCACGGAAAAAGAATTCACTACTGCTGAAGAGGAAACCACCACTGAGGAAGAAACAACTGAAGTTATTATTCAAACAGAAACTCTTGCAGAAACTACTCCAGAAACCGTGGCCCAAACTCTTGAAGCTATTTCTACTGCTATTGAAATTTCAAGCTTCGAAGGTGCAGGTAATGTTAATGCATTTTCATTATCACTTTCTTTATTTGCTGTCGTCTTCGCAGCTTTGTTCTAGTTTCCTTCTGTTTGCGAACTGAGGTATTTGATCTTTATATTTTTGCACGCTATTAAGTCTTTTTGAAACTTTTCCTTCGTAAACACTTTTGGTTCTATACTAATTTATTCAAGACGATGCCATAAACCACATTCTTTAATTTTATACGTTGCTAAGGTTAAAATGTAGAATCACACTCGATCATAATATAAATTTGTAACTCAATACCGAAAAAACTCTTGAGGTATCCTTTTCAGTCCAACCAAAAAATATGCTCTTGTTAAAATGTTGGTCAGTTTAAGCTATATTTTGTTATCAATAACGGTATACGTTTTTCCTATTTAAGCTACTTGAATCTTACAATTGTTCAAAGCTAAACATGAACTATGATTCCAATCCAATATGGAAGATTTCAAATCACACTCAGTTATAATTGACAACTGCTATTGCATAGATTAAAGACATGTGGTGACAGCACAAGCAATTAAAGACATCCAATTTTGTAATGTGCCTCTTTGGTTAATAATATAAGTATAGGTCAGTAAACAATGATGTCCAATGTTTTCTACCTGGATACACTTAACTATGTTGGACCTAGTAATGTAGAGAAAGACTTCACTTCTAAAATGTGTCATTGCAATGAGTTACAGAGTTTCAGTGACGAAAGAAAGAATAGAACCGAATTGGAACTTGTTATGCAACAGATCTCTAGCTGGTCAGTGTCTAGCCTTGTTTTAAAGTTTGATTCACACAACACACAATCCCTCACCCCAAATAATTTTAACTTTGTCACAAAAAAACAAAAAAGACACAATACTAAATCAAATACAACCACTAACAAAGAAAGCAACAGAATAGTCAATGATATAGGCTTTTCTGTAATATTTCAAACAGATTATTAAAAGTTAAAAGTCCGTTTTCAATTCAAAATGGTTGTATCGTGTAAAGAATTGGTGACTGTATAGCAATATAATAGAAGACAGTAGATTAGCAGCGATTTGAGGCAAACCTTTGCTAAGAAAATTTTTGACAGCATAAAAATCTGTAACAATCAAATTTCAATCGAAGACTCAAAAATACATTCATACTTAGAGTATGTACTATGAGATTGTCATTTTCAACTTTCAAGTTCAATTTCTACTGTTTGATGAATAGTCCTGTGAAATTGACTTGCAAAAGTCGTATGAAGTTTGAACTTAGTACCAGCTAATACCTGTAACCATTCAAGAATTACACAGAGCATTTCCGCTCAAACAAATGAACATTAATCATCTAAGAATCAATGATCAATTATTAATACAAATGGTGAGTGCAGTATACAGTGAACTCATTTGTAAGAAGTAGGCATGGGCAACAGGCAACCAGGCAATGATATAGTAGTTAGTACATTAGCAGACACCAGATTGTGAATGTGATCAAAAACAGCAACTGTTCCATCTTCCATGATTGATTTATTATTTGAATTAAAATACTGCTGAGATTGAAAGTTAACAGTTGCAACCATTAATAACGACAACAAACCCTGATAGAACTCTTCTTTTCTCATCACTGATGGTATTTCACCGTTTGGCAGCTCATAACACAGGTACTTTTGCATTAAACCCTGGTCATTGAACTTACCATTAAACTGGACTGGTATCAAAGCCAATTCCATCCGCATCCAATCATGAAAGAAAATACACAAAAACTGCTGCTATTGTACCATATTGATTATTAATTAGCAAAATGATTTCGCATAATTATAGGTTCCTCATATTAGTAATAGGTAATAAACTAAAAAACATAAAAGCAGACGTTTCTCTCTGCTTTTCATAACACCTCGAAACCAATAACTTTCAATTGCAGTCAATTCTATACAATGTCTACTCAAAAAGCTTCTGTTGTCGCACAAGACCCACAACCAGGCGCATTGACCTCCATTGTTGAAGTTCCAATCCCTTCCATCTCTTCAAAGCAAATCTTATTAAAAACTGTTGCAGTTGCAGCAAACCCAACTGATTGGAAACATATCATGTTCCAATTTGGTAAACCAGGTAATATCACCGGTTCTGATGCAGCTGGTATTGTCACTAAAGTTGGTGCCGATGTTGAAGGTTTGAAGGAAGGTGATATCGTTTCTACTTTCTTACATGGTAATTTTGGTGAAAGAGGAGCATTTGCTGAATACGTCGTTGCTGATCCAAACACTACCGTTCTATATGATCCTGCCACTTTTCAAAAAGACAAAGTTTTGAAAGAAGGTGAAACTCATCCATTTGGCCCAGTTGATACTTTTGAAGGAGCTGCCAGTATTTCATTAGGTTTAGTCACTGTTGTATTATCATTTGCTGGTAACTTGAACATTTCTGAAGCTGACAAAGGCAAATTCATTTTAATCTGGGGTGGTGCAACTGCTACTGGTAGTTTAGCCATTCAAGTTGCTAAATTGGCCTTTGGTTTGAAAGTTATCACTGTTGCTTCTCCAAAGAATTTCGATTTCTTGAAACAATTGGGTGCTGATTACGTCTTCAATTACAATGATGCTGAAGTTGTTGATCAAATCAGAAAAGCTGCTGGTGACAATATCAAGTATGCATTGGATACCGTTTCTTCTGATGAATCTTTCAAACAAATGTATGCTGCTACATATAATTCTGAAGAGGTTAAACTTGATTCTTTATTATTCAAGGGTCCAAATGATGTCACTGCTGATGACAGAAAAGGAAAAGTTATCTACGTTGATTCAACTTTAGCCTATGTCGTTGATGGTAACACTCCATTGCACATCTTTGGTGGTGTTATTGATATTAAACCAGAAACTAAAGAAAGATATAATAAATTCTGGTTCAATGAAGTTCCAAAATTGTTACCATCCTTGAAACATTCAAACTTAAAAGTCTTACCAAAAGGTTTAGAAACTGTTGACCCTGCTTTAGGCTTGTTACAAAAAGACAAAGTTTCTGGAGCAAAGGTCGTGTTTAGAATCTGAACTATTCATCAAACTTCAGACTCCCATCTTTTCGAGATAAGCTGAACCAAACTCCTTCTTTAATGTTTAAATGAGTCAGATTTTATTATTTTCATCTACGTGTAGTCATTGTTTGGCAGCTTTTCTATTAATAAAAGTGAATCTTTGATTAAGATTCACAAGAACACGATAGTATTTTTATCATAAATTGAAATTTTTATAACCAATACTAGTTAACTGTACAATTTTATCTAGTAATGATTACACTATTCACTGGCTGTCATTGAGCAACATCCAATTCGCGTCATAATGTAACTTCTAAGTTTATTTTTCAGAATATAAATTAGAAAATTAAAACATAAGTAAATGCACTTCCTATACCTTTTAAAAGACGAAAGTAACTTTTAAATAAAGGTTTAATTTTAAACAACTAACTAAGTAGATAACAATTACAGAGACAACGCAAAAAGGTGGAAACGGGCTAAAATCAGTCAGTGTTTTTATCTATGATATTTGGTATGATTACCACCAGATTCAACAGTTTTAGATCTAGACTCCATGGCCAAGCTGGTTAAGGCGTGCGACTGTTAATCGCAAGATCGGCAGTTCGATCCTGCCTGGGGTCGTTTTTTTATTTTCACATTCAATAAAGATTTTTTTTTTTGAACTGTAAACAATCTAGCACAACACTTCATTGATTTGTTTTGCTTCTCATTTAACTTACAGTCCCTTAGGAATGAAGGTGAATCAACTCATAAACCCAAGTGTATCTATTCCTGGGACTGAATCCAGTACAGCGGGTTTTGAAAATGGATTAGAAGATCAGCTACGGCTGGTTTCACAAGACTCTCATGCCAATAATAGTGTTATAAACAATGCTGAAACCAATAGAATTAACAATGAAGGTATCAATGATCAAACTAATGGTACCAATAATGGAGAAACTAATGGTTCTAATTATCGAGAAACGACTGGTGTCAGTGATGACGTTTTTGTTAGTGCTAATAAGGGAGAAGAACCAGTCTTAGAACTTCGATACCATAAATACTTCCGTGTACCTCCTTTTCTACCAGATAGAAAAATGCCTTCAAGATTTCATGAACTTACGAAATACGAATATCTACACAAACTTCCAGAGTTGAAATCTCTAAAGCATTCAACAAACCTTTTTAGGGTGGTTAAAGTAAGAAGAGATCCGATTCATGAATATGATTCAATCAGCAAATATATCAAACTCCGTTCAAAATGTGGAAGCTGTGAAGCTGAGTTTTCTGGTTTGTATAGCAAGCAGTTGGTTGTGCGTCATTATCAAACTGTTCATCTAGTAAGACCAGCAAAGAAGCTCATAGAAATTGTAAATGTTCCTGGGAGGGTTCCTGTGAAGTCAATGCCAAACTTCACACCCCGTGGTCCCAGCCGTCGTCGCTCACAGAAAAAGAATGAACAAGAAGGTACTTTAAACGTAGATGAAGGCTTGGCTGAAAATGAAAATGAAAATGATGGTGATTAGGTTGAAGATGAAGCTTCACATGGGGAAAAACGTAGAGAGAATACTGTTAATGAGATTTCAAATAATAATGATCAATAAAACTACATGAAGAATATGGATATAATAAACTCACAAAATAGAATTAATGTACATTTATTTTATTTAACTATCGTTGTTTTTTCGTTTCTAATCTTGTTCAGCAATCGATACCAAACGTTCATCAATCTCATCTGGAGTTAATTTAAAGAATTTATCTTCAATAGCGACACCAATTTCAATATCATTTTTTCTAAATTCTGTATTTAAAGTATTCGATAAAGTAATAATTGCAAATTCGACAAGTTGCTTCCAATCACCATCAATGGTACCTTTCTTTTTGTATTTTTTTTCTAAGACTGTAGTCAATTCTTGTTGTTTTGGACCTGTTGCATTGGCTTTGGAACCAATATAATAACCAGCAGGATCACATTTATATAAAGAAGGACCTTGTTCGTCATCAAAGGAGGCAAATGTTAATGAAACACCTAATGGTCTCATGTATGCTCTTTGTGTGTATATTTGTGATAAGTTAGCCATTCTTTTAGCTAGAGCCTCAACAGGAATGTCATACCCATTGACGTATTTGAACTCAGCAGATTCGGATCTTGCTCTTAAAGCTTGATTTCTTGCATCAGCAATTGACCCAGTGGCAACAAGACCAATTTTGTCAGTTATTTGGAAGATGTATGAAACAGTATCTGGGTCTAGTAGTTTATCAGGGACTTTCTTCTGGGAGATGATCACTGTGCTGTCTTTCCCAGTGACACCTAATGCGTTGATGTTGGTAGAGTTAATGGCCTTGAAAGCGTACTCGACCTGGTATAGACGGCCTTCAGGCGAGAAGATAGTGATGTGTCTGTCGAAACCTGCAGCTCCAGACATCGTTTATAGAGGGAATTGAGTGTCAATTGAACGGTTTGGTTTGTTTTATATAACAAAAGTGTTGATGTTTTTTTTCGTCCCAAAAATCGCCACTCAGATAAAAATCAAAACTTCGCGAATTGTGAAGTTCCATCGATATGTGTCAAGTTTAGATAGAGTGAAGCAACATGAAGCAAATATATAATAGTGAGATGAATAAAGTGCTGTTTGGTGTGAGTTCTAAGATTGTGGAAGTCTGACTATCTCCAGCTACTACTCACTAACCAATTTATTAGACAGTAACTGCACATATCTACAATCTTCAATACTACTACGGTCTTCACAATCTGATCACTTCTTATCAGTTACCATCAATTTCCATCAATTACCACAAATCCAACAATATTTTGATTACATTGATCAAACAACAAAAAAAAAACTGAAAAAGATCAACAATTCCAATTTAAACCCAAAAACACAACAATTCAAGTCAACTTCCCCCACTTCATTGTCTTTGCGAAACCACTAATTCGCGATCAGCTCAACATTTTAAAAAAAATTGTTTTGTAAACACTTGTCTTCCTGTGAATTCATTCCTCCACTGAACAATGTCAGACGCTTTGAACAAAGACAATGGCAAAGTAAAGGACCAAGTCGTCGATCCTTATGTAGAACCAAGCATCTGGGTCAAACTCGGATATGACTTCATTTTATGGATCTTATCTCTGGTTTTCGATGGGTTTTTCAGAGAAATCAGACCAAGAGGTGCTTTCAGAATCCCTAAAAAAGGTGCTATCATATTCGTTGCAGCTCCTCATGCTAATCAATTCGTTGATCCAGGTATCTTGTTGAATCAAGTTAGAAAAGAAGCTAATAGAAGAGTCAGTTTCTTGATTGCTGAAAAATCAATGAGTGTTCCAGGTATTGGCCAGATGGCTAAATTGACAATGGCCATTCCTGTTAAAAGAGCTCAAGATTATATGAAGAAAGCCTCTGGTGAAATAACAATTGATAAAGAGAATCCTTTGAAAGTCATTGGTTTCGGCACTAAGTTTACTAAAGAAGCAATGGTTAAAGGTTTGATTGGTGTAAAACAAGGTAGTACAGAAATTTACAAAATCATAAATGATACTGAACTGATATTGAAAAGGGAATTCAAGAAATCTGCTCAACAAGAATTAAAAGCAAAATGTTCTTTTAAAGTTGCAGATAAAATTGATCAACATGAAGTCTATGATAAAGTGTTTGCTCATTTAGGTCATGGTCAATCAATTGGTATTTTCCCAGAAGGTGGTTCTCATGACAGAACTGATTTATTACCATTGAAAGCTGGTGTTGCTATAATGGCTCTTGGTGCAATGTCTCATAATCCTGAATGTGAAGTTAAGATTGTTCCTTGTGGTATGAATTATTTCCATCCTCATAAATTCAGATCAAGAGCAGTTGTTGAATTTGGTCATCCAATTGAGATTTCAAAAGATTTGGTTCAGGCATACTCTGATCCCTCATCTCAAAAAGAAGCAACTCAACAATTGTTAGCAACTATTGAACAAGGTTTAAGAGCTGTCACTGTTACTTGTCCTGATTATGAAACTCTAATGGTTGTTCAAGCTGCTAGAAGATTGTATACTGGTGGTAAAAAATTGCCAATTCCATTGATTGTTGAAACAAATAGAAGATTAGTCTTAGGTTATACTCATTTCAAAGATCATCCAAAAGTTAAACAGCTGAAAGAGAAAATCTTGAATTACAATCAACAATTGAAAGATTTATACTTACCTGATCATGAAGTTGACCATGCTCAAGTTAATTATTTGAAAAATTTTACAATTTTAATTCAAAGATCAATTAAATTAGTGATGTTAACCTTACTATCATTGCCTGGTATCCTTTTATTCACTCCAGTTTTCGTTGTTGGTAAATGGTATTCCAGAAAAAAGGCTAAAGTTGCATTGGCTTCTTCTTTAGTTAAAATCAAAGCCAATGATGTCGTTGCAACATGGAAGATTTTAATTGGTATGGGTCTTGCCCCTTTGTTATACAGTTTTTACTCAATTCTTGGGATTTATTACTTCCGTGATTCTTCATTTAACAAATTTGTATTATTTTGGATAATTTACATTGCTGGTGCAACAGTCACTTATGCTGCTTTAGTTTGTGGTGATACAGGATCTGATATTTTCAAATCAATTAGACCAATATATCTATCTTTAATCAAACCTGATACTTTATTGAATTTGAAACAATCAAGAAAAGAGTTAACAGAAGAAATTGTTTCTTTAATCAATGAATTGGGACCTGAATTGTTCCCTGATTTCCATCATTTAACAGTTGAAAACTTTGATGAAACTTTGGAGGACAAGAAGACTGAGGAGTTGAAAAGACGTAGACGTGAAAAACGTTCAAAGGAAAGACAAAGATTACGTCAACAAGCTGTTGCTGATCATGAACATGATCTTGGTTCTTCTTCAGAATCTGAAGTTTTGAGTAATACTTCCATTTTTGCTGATTCTGATGTCGAAAGTGATACCTCAGAAACTTCAATAGAATCATTAAACAACAATGAAGAACATGCTACTGGTGTTAAGAACAGAGTTATTGATGCTTTAAGGGAAAGAAGATATACTGTGGAAAGTCATGATGATGACGACTAATATTAATTGCGTCAATTTAATTTCATTTTTTGTAAATGTATGGAGGTTATGTATAGATATAATGTAAATTTAAGGGAAAAAACCATGTAGAACTACAATTCACATTGAAATATAACTTTTATAGGATAGCATTAAATAATCAAAAAATAGATTTGTTCTTTAAATTTGTTTTTAAAGAGTTGAAGCTTTTTTGTATAATCTTCTAGAATGAACTCCAACTCCAATCTGCAGGAACACTTCCACTTAGGGTATTATCAACAGTCGGTTTTTTTCTTTCATTACTAACTGGGACATCTTTCTTCAAAGTCCCATTATTAACATTAACATCATTACCAAATTTCGTCTTTAGGAAATTTTTATAGTCTTTATAACAACCATCACAAACTTTACACAAGATACCAGAACCAGCTATTGTAAATTGTGCATCATTACCAAGTTTGAGGAAATTTGAAGTATGTTCAGCACAGAAAATATCACCACAATGACGACAATGGTGTCTTCTTTCAAAAAAAGTGAATTGTTTATCACAGAGGGCACAGGAGTTTCTGCTCAAATCACGTCTCCAATGTGCTCTTGTAGGTGAATTCTTACTGTTTGAATCAAATGATAATTTCCAATGTGATGTTTGGGATCTTAAAGAAGTAGCTGCATCAGCAATCAAATTCTTTGATTTTTTAGAGTTTTGTTCATTAATATGTTTCAAATCTTCAGGTTTTAAATTGGTATTAGATTGACGTAAAACAGCAGGGACATACATTGGTCTTTTTGGATCGTTGATTGTTTGCAAACTCTCCTGATCAAATTGTTTTTTCGGTGGAGATGATGCTCTTGAAATTTCGCTGTTATTATTGACGTTATTGCTGCTCGATACAGAATTCATACGGTTCATTGATGGAGTTCGATGAGGTTGGTGAGGCTTTTGTGGTATAGTTAGTAGATTTTGAGAGGATGTGGTGTTTGAAAGCAGTTTAGGTTGTTCAGATCTTTGTCTTGATGCTAATGAGGGGTTTGAAAGTGGGTTTCTTGCCAAAGACGAAATTGAAGTTGAGGAATTGATCATTGTTGGACTGTTTCTGGCCTTTATGTTCAATCTTGAAAACTCAGGCGATATTGAAGTTGTTGATGCAGTTCTCTGTGTGTTGTTGGAAGTCATGATATTGTCAATTGAATTTGTCACACGTTCCTGACTGTCAACACTGTGACTGTTATCTGTATGTGTCATGTTTATGTCGACTTCAGCCGGTATGAATTTTGAAAAAGAAGACAATCTCTTCAAGGCGTCATCAGTTAACTTCTTTTGGTCGTCTTGAGCTTGTTCATTTTCACCATCACTTTCCACAGCATCATTACTGCTTTCCTTTTCTTGTTCTTTGTGAAATGGTAGCCTTTGTCCTATTTCAAATGATGCTCTTCTCTTCGATGACGCAGCGATGGCTGGTGCTTGAATGTGGGTTTTAGTGTGAATGAATTGAGGTTGTGAATGCTGCTGAGGTGGTGGGACGAATGGTTTCTTATTCTGCAAGCTCTGGTGAACTAGAGATCTTAATGAGACACTAGACAGGACCGACTGGACCGACTGGGTTCTTGGTTTAGGAATCGTTCTCTTCTCGAACTGAATAGGTATATCCTGGTCGATGAACACCTCATTGGACAACGCACGCATCGACACACCATCCTCATTGACCTCCTGCACATTCTCCTCGAATGTGACAGTCTCTTGTGTGCTGTCGTTAATGTTGTCACCACTTGTATCATGGACATCATCTCGGATATGCTCGAAATGGTCGCGTACCTGTGGCACAATGAGACTGTCCTGGTTATGATCTGAATGGGCCGTACTGGACACCGTGTCCGCAACTAAGAGCGAGTCCTCTCTCTGCACTTCCGGATGTTCCATTGAATTATAGCCTTCTGTTTGGAATAATAGAAATGCTAAATGGTAAACGGTAATTGCATTATTTGTCACTTTCGCTTATTTACTTTTGGACAAAAATTGAAAAAAAAAAAGTCTTTGTCAAGTGAAAGTCATGTGATATTTTACCCACATGATATCCACGTGATATATTTCAAAAACACCAAATTTCAATCTCGAAAATAAATAAATGGACAAGTGTCACACCAATAAAGCTATAGCAAAGCCACTCAAAGACACCCGGAACTCAATGTCATCCTTCAAAGTGTCAGACGCCATGCTGGACAAGGTGAGATTCCTCCTCAAGTCGATCATCTTGCTCTGTATAGCCGGTGCTGCTGTCTCGTCCCGTCTTTTCTCTGTGATCAGATTCGAGAGTATCATCCATGAGTTCGATCCATGGTTCAATTTCAGAGCCACAAAGTACTTGGTCACCCACAGCTACTACGAGTTCCTCAATTGGTTTGACGACAGAACTTGGTACCCATTGGGTAGAGTGACAGGTGGTACTTTATACCCGGGGCTTATGGTCACCAGTGGTACTATCTGGCACGCATTGAGAAAAGTTGGTTTACCAGTTGATATCAGAAACATTTGTGTCTTGTTGGCTCCAGCCTTCTCTGGTTTGACTGCCTACTTCACATACTTGTTCACTAAAGAGATCAAAGACTCTTCTGCTGGTTTATTAGCTGCTGCTTTTATGGGTATTGCGCCTGGTTATATTTCAAGATCAGTTGCCGGTTCATATGATAACGAAGCCATCGCAATTACCTTGTTAATGGCTGCTTTCTTCTTCTGGGTCAAAGCTTCTAAGCAAGGTTCTGTTTTCTGGGCTGCTTGGGCTGCCGTCTTCTATTTCTACATGGTTTCAGCTTGGGGTGGTTACGTTTTCATTACCAATTTAATCCCACTACATGTCTTTGTTTTGATTTTAATGGGTCGTTATGATCATAAACTATACACCTCTTATTCTACTTGGTACGCAATTGGTACATTAGCCTCAATGCAAATTCCATTTGTTGGTTTCCTACCAATCCGTTCAAATGATCATATGGCAGCTTTAGGTGTTTTCGGTTTGATTCAAATTGTTGCATTTGGAGAATATATCCGTTCTCAAGTCCCATCAAAACAATTTAAATCTGTTCTAGCTGTCTCCATTGTTTTAATCATTGGTTTAGGTGTCACTGGTTTAGTTGCTCTAACTTATGCTGGTTTAATTGCCCCATGGACTGGTCGTTTCTATTCTTTATGGGATACCAATTACGCTAAAATCCACATTCCTATCATTGCCTCAGTCTCTGAACATCAACCTACTGCTTGGCCAGCATTTTTCTTTGACACTCAATTTTTGATTTGGTTGTTTCCAGCTGGTGTTTACCTCTTGTTCCAAGATTTGAAAAATGAACACGTCTTTGTCATCACTTATTCTGTTTTATGTTCTTACTTTGCCGGTGTCATGGTTCGTTTAATGTTGACTTTAACTCCAATCATTTGTGTCTGTGCAGCCATTGCAGTTTCAAAATTATTTGACGTTTACTTAGATTTCTCAGAATTCTTACAACCTCAAGTCGAAGAAGAAACTGAAGAATCAAAACCAAAAGCTGGAAAGCGTCAAGTTTCATTACTCAACCTCATTTCCAAACTTAGTGTATTGTTGAGTTTCGGTTTCTACTTGATGCTATTCGTATATCATTGTACTTGGGTCACTTCAAATGCTTACTCTTCTCCATCTGTTGTTTTACCATCCAGAAACCCAGACGGTTCACCAAGTATCATCGATGACTACAGAGAAGCTTACTACTGGTTACGTATGAACACTCCAGAAGATGCTAAAGTCTTAGCATGGTGGGATTACGGTTATCAAATCGGTGGTATGGCTGACCGTACCACTTTAGTTGATAATAATACCTGGAACAACACCCACATCGCCACTGTTGGTAAAGCGTTGGCATCATCAGAAGAAGAGTCATACAAGATCTTAAAACAGCATGATGTTGATTATATTTTGGTCATCTTTGGTGGTTTGATGGGTTATTCAGGTGATGATATAAATAAATTCTTGTGGATGGTTAGAATCGCTGAAGGTATATGGCCAGATGAGATCAAAGAAAGAAATTATTTCACAGATAGTGGTGAATACAGAGTTGATGATCGTGCTGCTGACGCAATGAAAAATTCAATGTTGTACAAATTGTCATACTACAGATTTGTTGAATTGTTTGACAACAGACCTGCCATGGATAGAGTTCGTAACCAACAGATCAGCAAGCCAATTGACTTGAATGTTGTTGAAGAAGTCTTTACTTCTGAAAACTGGTTGGTCAGACTTTATAAAGTGAAAGATCTTGATAACGTTGGTAGAGATCTACATGACGCATCAAGTTTTGAAAGAGGCGTTGCTAGTGGTGTTAAAAAGAGATTGCAAAAACGTCCTGAATTAGAGATTCGTGAATGATTTATTGGGTTTTGTGTATAAAATTATAAAATAAGTTAAGTTTAGAAAGATAAAATTGTAGTCATTTTAGAACTTGAGGTGATTTCGATTGTGAACTGTCTGTCAAATTGTGAAAAAAAATTAAATTCCCAAATCGTTCGGTAGACTGGACGGTTTGAATAGGCTTCACTATAGGTAGCATATGGCCTTATATTGCTGAAATCTATAGGAAAATCTTTTATAAGAAGACATTCTTTATTATTTTGTATTTTGTTGGTGGCTGACATAAATGTTTTTGAGCTTTCCCGAAATAAATATTGAAGACATCAACACAAAACATTCAGACTTTAACGTACGGTTTCTTCTGATAGAACGAAAGGAAATGAGTGCTTCCGAAGAAGGAATCACTCAGGAAGAGTCACATGGTGATGACAGTCTTGTGAGAATGGAATCAGCAACTAAGGATGAAGAAGTTGAAACTAAAACAAATATAGAAGCATTAACTATAAAAGACATTGTGGAAGACGCTGAAGAAGTAAATAAACAAGAAACTGAAGAACAAACAGATGCAATAGAAGAAGATGATGAATTTGGATCGTTTTCAGATGCTTCGTTTGACGATTTTGAAGAACCTCAACAATCAATTCAACAAAACAATGACGATAATAAGAATGATTTGAATAATGATAATAATAGTAATGGGAATTTACCGATAAAGTTCCCACAATCGACTTTCTCAAATCCTGAATTACTCGAATCCAAATTGGAAGAGTTGGTTGATTTGACATTTCCTGA
This sequence comes from Gotozyma botsteinii, assembly GCA_020280145.1. Lineage (NCBI taxonomy): Eukaryota > Fungi > Ascomycota > Saccharomycetes > Phaffomycetales > Phaffomycetaceae > Gotozyma > Gotozyma botsteinii. Next base: position 969,762 of record JAFIIU010000002.1, read on the forward strand.
AACGTTGCGAGATTTTGAACCGCCACAAAATATATCCATTTTAAATCAACGTTCTGAACACCTACTGGAGAGATTAACATCATTAATATATTTGAAACCTTACAACTGGCAGAAATCATCCTTGAGGAAACAGCTACTAGTGACATTGGGCCTTTCAGATGTTGACGATTCTAAGAACAGACGTAGATTGAATCAATTTGATGCTGATCAATACATCGTGAAACCATTTGCAGAGTTGAAAATCAGGGATGATGAAAAGCTGAGACTTATTAATGAGACAGATTATATTTTGGAAGAGTTTACGACAAATTTAGGGAATGACGATGATTTGGGTATGTTGAACGATCATGATTTGAATAAAATACTGGAAAGGTACAGTAAAGAATTGGAAACTGTTGAGAAGTTGTTAAGTATATGGGAGAATGAAAAACTTAGATTGCAAGAAGATAAAAATACTTTCGAAACTGTTGTTGAAAATTTGATTGGTCATACCCAAAGAATAAGAAGGGAGGAAAGTTTTAAATCGATGCAGAAAGAAAAGGAAAAATCAAAAGGCATTGGATCCATCTTCAGAAAAAAGAAGAAATAGAGAAAACGCTAAAGCTTATAATAATTAAAAAATACTTTTAGAGTAAAACCTCGTAGTCTTATGCGGAATCTAGTTATTATAACTTTTATTAAGATAATAGAACACAGGTACGTTAATACAATTTAAAGTTTTGTTTTTATTTTTCATTTTCATTTTCATCATCATTATGAACCAACAAAATTGTAAATAGTGGACGTTGGTGTATCAGCACTCTGATTATTTTGTTGATTCTGTGATTGTTGGTTCATTGCAGGAGAATCATTATTGATTGGGACGTTTGCGGTTCCGTCATCTAAGTAAGTATTCAGAGCTGAAAGATTCTGTAAAGAAATCGAATTTGTGAAGGTTTGTAGATCGAATTCAGGCAAACTTAAATTAAATTCATTTGGATTGAAATGTTCATTAGCACTTCCTTCAGAATGCGAATCATTGGAATCTTTACTTGTTGTGGAATTGGTCGGGAATAATTGTGAAGGGTCAAATGCACCATTAGCAGAAGGTAAAGTGTTGGTGAAGAGGTATAAAGATGGGAATTCCAATTGTTCTGGTTGTTGAGGTGTGAAAGTTGCCATGGTTTGAGCATCCATAGGGATATTTGGAGTTTGTACAGATGAGTTAGCCTGTGGAACGTTGGCATTGATTGGTAATGGAGTTGGAATATTTGATGGAATCATTGGAATTTGACCTTGTGGAGTAACCATGAAATTTTGAACCATTTGTGTAATTGGAGTTGGTGCTTGATTTGAGAATTGGCCAAATTGTGGAGTTGATGGAATTGAATTTGTTGGTGGCCCCATTTGTCTAACATTAGAAGTTGGTTGTATTGGTTGTTGTTCCATCGTATTCACAACTGGTGAGTTAGCAGCTCCTGTATGAGCGGGTGTTTGAATTCTAGTCGCGGGTAATGATCCATCTTTCCTAACTAAACTTGCTGTAAATCTTTCCCTTGCTTTACTATCACTTGCTATTTTATCCATTGAATGATGAATCAATGTTGCAATAATGAAATTGTTACCGATTTCTTTCAATGCTTGGAAACAGATGTTATAACCAACTCTTGCAGATTTGGCAATTGCTGGATTAGTTGAGTCCATATGACAAATAAATGTTAATGAAGCCGTGAAAAAGATAGGAATAGCTAAAGCATGACAATATCTGATATCTTTTGATTTAATTAACTTTGAGCCAATATCAGCAATGATTCTTGATGCCCTAAACACAATACCTTCAGAAGGATATTGTTTCCCATTGATCATTGGAGCTCGAACCATATTTGATCTATGAACCAAACAAACAACCGAATAATAGTAAAGATTTAGTATATTCACTGATAAGGTGTGATGTTGGTGAGGAGAGTATTGTAAATCTGATGGGAGTGCATTTCTCCAAGTACTCATAATCATATCGCAATGATTTATTGCTAAATGATCTTTGTGTCTTGATTTTTCAGCTCTAACACTATACTGTTCCTGTAAGACGATCGACATGATTTCTGTCAATCTGACCATTTGAATAAAAGTTTCAGCATCAGTTCTTGATAAATCAGCTGGTAAATCTTCGAATCTTAACATTGGAACATCACAATCTTCCAGTTGAATCATCTTTGGTCTACCAAACCCAACAGAGGCGGAGATATCTTTAATGTATAATTGCCACCATAGAATTCTAGATAGTCTAATTTTGTTTGGAGTTAAAACAGAATCTTCCATATTTCTATGGAATCCATAACCTTGGGCAACACATGTCGCAACTCTAATCCAATAAAATGAATTTCCCAAGATATCATCAATACCTTCCCAAAATCTTGAAAACAGAATCAATGATTGGACAACTGAAATTGGATCATTTTCATAGTTAGCATCATATAAAGCTTTTGCTCTTTGATAGAAGGTACAACTTGCTAAATAATTAGAACCATTTGAATCAAAAATTGCTTGATTTGTAGTAACTCTTGAAGCTGCTAATAAAATAGACTGAAGAAGTAACAAAGACACTGTATCATTCTTATATTCTTCGATAAAGCTTGCTTTGTCCACAATAGGTTCAATAGGATAAATTCTTTCAAAATAGGTATTAATTAAATCATCAGATAAAGCTTTTTCAGGTAAATGGAAAGCGCCACGTAATCTCAAAATTTCCATTTGAACTGTATCCAAACTTGTTCTTGTTGTACTTATAGTTGCTTTTAATGAAGGTGGAACCCAGCTATCCATTGATAAATGGGAAGGAGCTTCATTATGATCAGCTAATAACGCAACAGAAGAAGCCGAACCAATAAATGAGATTGAATTTGAGTTTCTTTTAAATAGGTTCTGTGTATCAATCTTAGCACTTCTTGCAGATATGGCCGCTAAAGGTTCATATTTTCTTTTACCAGTTGATGGAACAGTAGAAGTCGCAACATGATTTCCATTGTTGTGGGCCGGTTTGGCTTCTGTTGTTGTTTTATCTTGGTTCAACTTCTTCTTTTTGGCATTTTTACGTTCTTTTGGCTCAGGAAACTTACATTCACAGCCAAACGTTAGACAATTGGTGCAGGGGATATGGATGGTGGCATCACACCTTACTTTCCTGCTATGACACACTTCGCAGGCCCTTGAAGACCGATTTCTTTTGAATTTGACAGAATACTTCTTATCTGCCGGTTTTGAGAGCGAGTCTGAGACTTCCTTCTTTACCTCAGAGGAGTCGGTCATGGTTGAAACAAGCCGAGGACAATATTAGCAGCACAGAGTAGCACACAAAAACAGCTAAATTGGTGGATGGTTCTAAACTAGAGTAATTCACCCGTCTGTATTTGTATTAGAATGACAATGAATAAAAACAATTAATAATTTTTACTGGCGGGGGGATGTTTAAAGGGCGGGATGATATGTGTTGCGCATACCGCACTTTTGATAGCAAATGAGTGTCGGCCGTTGAGATAAATCAAGCCTAGGAGCAAAGGATCAGAGCCTAGAGTCCAAAGGGACTCCCTTCTGGTCCTAGTGAGGAGCACTTTGTTCGCCTCTCAAGAGTTCACTTTTTTTGTGGTTTATCACTGGTTTGGTTTTACTGATATCACCGAAAGAATCTTGCTAAAGTGTGATCTGGAGGGCATTTTATGGTACACTCTAAATATACAGAGTAGTTTTCCTTAATAGTTGTACCTTGAATATGGGATGCTTAAAGCACTGAATTGATTGGATCATATCCTTATCGTAACTTTCTAGGTGAGTCTAGACTTCTAGACTTAATTAGAGTGCCGACGGTATCTCACCAAATATCATACCGTCGGATTATTCACATTCTCTCCATTTTTAGTTTCGAAAATGGTTTTCTCTTTTAATATAAAAATTAATATTACAATAAAGTCGCAAAAATGTTAAGTGGAAAAATTAAATATATTTAATTACTACGTCTATTTTCTATCAACGAAACGGATAAGTTATGACAAAGTACGGAATTTTTTCAATTACACTAATCTTTATTACAAGTGACAAGTGTTTATTATTTGAGTTACAATTTGACAACTAGTCAGGATTTTAAGATTATATCCCAGAGCCAGTCAGTGTATACAAGTCCCTTTAGGCTTCAACAGGATTATAGCCTCACATACATAGGAGGAATTGTAACAGCAATTGTGTCTAAATAGTAAAATTTCAATGATTATTCTGTAGCACAATTACTATGTAGCCTACTCTGCAAAATCGTACATGATAAACGCATTCATTCCGCTTCTTTATGTTCTGGTTCCTGCATAGCAAAACGATTTTGGATAGTCATAAACTCTTCTAAGTTGTGATAATATGATAGTACGTATACGTCTATTGTTGACGTGATAACAAACGTGTTCTAAAGCGACATGAATTGTACATTGTTTGGATCGTTAAAATCATCATGGTAAGGGTTTTTACAGATCTCAATTTTCACGAAACCAGGTTTGATACTTTGATAAATTCAGAGCAGACCACAACTCTGGTGCAAGATTCACGTACTGGGGTATTGAGAACAGTCTTGATGCAGTTCAGTGTTATTCCCTGTCAATTAAAAGATAGATTGGGTAATTATTGGCCTTACCTATAACTTAGATGGTTTAGTATAATCGTAGTATTTTGAGAAGTCTGTGGAACCATTAGCAACGAGTTCAAATGAGAGTCTTCCCTCTGTATATAACTGTTTTAATTGTTTACATTTTTGTCAGTTGTATCTTTAGATCTGATACATACAGATAAAACTGTACCCTGCTGCCTGTTCGAAATCATGGAATTTGGAAACTGCCACCTTAAAGAACAATGATAATGAATTGGTTCATGTAAGATGTGGATACTGAAAATTGATTTTACATAAAAGTTATATCTGAAGAAGTTAGCACTTTGAACTTATGTCACAGTGTCAGTGATAAGCATTAAATGATGAAGACAAGAAGCTGTCAATTGTAGTCTGTCATTTAAAATTCCCCACCAAAAATTGAAGTCCTTCTGCAGAGGACCACAAAAACTTAATTTTTAACCAAAAACGTAAACAAAAACGTTGCTGAGTTAACTGAAATGGAGATACATGCAAAGAGGAAAGAAGAAGCAAGTACAAAAAATGAGTCAATATCATCAAATTATTAGTAGTAACAAGCAATGAACCTGAATAATGTACTTTCTATGAGTCTGGACTATGTTCTAATGACACAGGTACACAGTACTATGTACAATGTACCGCCTTTGACCTTACTTAGCCAATGGTCATTTATACACCTCCTACAAAAAACCACAGTTTGGGGTAAAAACATCGAATAGCCGCATAGCCTATGCAAAGCCTATGCAAAGCCTATTCTCAATTTTTTTTCAATTTATCGATAAAAAAACGAGTGTAAAACATAGGAATCTTTATCGAATTTTCCAAAAAGGTAGACTGAGGACTCTGACCGCTGTTGAGTTTAAGTTCTGAACGAACAGGGACGTTTAAGAATTTGGTGCTCTGTCTCTTTGGTCATACACATAATAAACGACTCCTAAACGAACCCTCGTATACTTTTCGGCTCGGAAGTAAAAACATAGTGAGAATTTCCGAAATCGGTGAATTCTTGCACCGATTCCCGAGATCCGAGCTTCTTTACTATAGAGAAGCTTTTCGAAAGAAGCGTATTTTCAGTTGATGTGGGAAAATTATGCATACTCGTTTACAAATCAAACTCTTTTGAGCTCGTTTTATACAGGACATTGCAGACCCAGTATAAAATGTGCTTCTTTCCTCATATTGGTTTTTGACCTGTTTCATCAACGAAACGTCGAGTTAGAGCCTTCATGTCGTCTAAAGAGATTGAAAAAACGTCTGACGCATCAGATAATGAGAGCGTGGAACGCTATAACGGGTTCGATCAAGGTGTTGAAAAAGAAATCCTGGAATTGGCTAGACAGATAACTTCAACGTCCAATATATCACACAGTAATTACGAACCCAATCTAGAGAGCGATGTCATCTCAAGAGTTTCAACCATCGCACCAGGTGTCAATCCAATTAATAATGAAAACATCGATCCAAGATTGGATCCAAATTCTGAACAGTTCAATTCAAGATACTGGATCAAAAATTTCAAGACTTTATTGGACAAAGACCCAGAATACTACAAATCTTACTCTTTAGGTATTGCTTACAAAAATTTAAGAGCCTATGGTAAAGCTACAGATGCGGATTATCAATCAACCTTTTTAAATATGCCTTTCAAATTCGTTTCTCAACATTTAATGGATTTATTCAGTTCCAAAGAAAGAAAAGCTGCTCAGAATTTTGATATTTTGAAATCCATGGATGCATTAATCAAACCGGGTGAAGTTGTTGTTGTCTTAGGTAGACCAGGTTCAGGTTGCTCTACTTTATTGAAGACAATTGCTTCAAATACTCATGGTTTCCATATTGGTGAAGAATCTGAAATTTCATATCAAGGTTTGAAACCAATCGATATCAAAAAGCATTATAGAGGTGAAGTTGTTTACAACGCTGAAAGTGATGTCCATTTTCCTCATTTAACTGTTTGGCAAACTTTGTCATTAGCTGCCAAATTCAGAACTCCACAAAATAGATTTCCTGGTGTTTCTAGAGACCAGTACGCTGATGCTTTAACTGAAGTTTACATGGCTACGTATGGTTTATCTCATACAAAAAATACCAAAGTTGGTAATGAATTAGTTAGAGGTGTTTCTGGTGGTGAAAGAAAGAGAGTTTCAATTGCTGAAGTTTCTCTATCTGGTGCTAGATTGCAATGTTGGGATAATGCTACTAGAGGTTTAGATGCTGCTACTGCATTGGAATTCATTAGAGCTTTAAGAACTCAAGCTGATGTTTTAGAAACCACTGCTTTGATTGCCATTTACCAATGTTCTCAAGATGCATATGATTTGTTTGACAAAGTCTCTGTCTTATATGAAGGTTACCAAATTTTCTTTGGTAGAACCGATGAAGCTAAACAGTATTTCCTCAAGATGGGTTATGAATGTCCTTCTAGACAAACTACAGCCGATTATTTGACTTCTGTTACTTCTCCAACTGAAAGAGTTCCTATGAAAGGTTACGAAGGCAAAGTTCCAAGAACTGCTCAAGAGTTTGAAGCTTATTGGAGATCATCGCCTGAATACAAGAATTTGATCGATGACATCAATCAAGAACTTGCTAATCATGAATCTAACAATGTCACTGAATACATCAAGTCTGCTCATAATGCCAAACAATCCAAAAATCAAAGTTCTGCATCTTCATATACCATTTCATTCCCTATGCAAACCAAATATTTATTAACCCGTGAATATCAAAGAATTTGGAATAACCTTGGATTCAATTTATTTCAAACATTGGCTAATTCTATGATGGCTTTGATTTTATCTTCGATTTTCTACAACTTACCACAAACAACTGGCTCTTTCACATATAGGGGTTCTGCAATGTTTTTCGCTGTTTTGTTCAATGGTTTCTCTTCATTCTTAGAAATTATGTCCTTATTCGAAGCTAGACCAATCATTGAAAAACATAAACAGTATTCCTTATACCAACCATCTGCTGCATCTTTAGCCTCCATTATTGCACAGATTCCGTTCAAGATCTTTACAGCTATTGCTTTCAACTTGGTTTATTACTTCATGGTCCACTTCAGAAGAACTCCAGGTCACTTCTTTTTTTATCTCTTGGTCAATATTACAGGTACGTTCTCCATGTCGCATTTGTTCAGATTAGTTGGTTCAGCTACAAGTTCATTACCGGAAGCTTTAGTTCCTGCACATCTAATGTTGTTAGGTTTGATTGTTTTCGTTGGTTTCACCATTCCTGTTACTTATATGCTTGGTTGGTCCAGATGGATTAATTACATCAATCCATTAGGTTATGCTTTCGAATCATTAATGATCAACGAATTTTCTGGTCTTGAATTTTCTTGTTCTGATTATATCCCATCCTCTCCATTTACATCAAATGTCACTGGTACTGAATTTGTTTGTTCTGCTGTTTCTGCTGAACCTGGTGACACTGTTGTCTCTGGTACAGCTTACATTATCTCTGCTTATGGTTACAATCCTGCTAACAAATGGAGAAACTGGTATATCACTTTAGGTTTTGCTCTTATCTTACTAGTTATTTACTTAGTTCTTGCTGAATACAACGAATCTGCTAAACAAAAAGGTGAAGTTTTGCTATACCAAAGATCTACTTTGAAAAAATTGAAGAAACAACATGATTCAATCAAACGTGATTTGGAATCTGGTTCAAGCAATGAAAAAGGTAAATTTGACGATGATTCTGAAACTGACGTTAAAGCTATTTTGCACTCAGGTCAAGATATATTCCACTGGAGAGACGTTCATTACACTGTTAAAATCAAGAAGGAACATCGTGAGATTTTGAGTGGTGTTGATGGCTGGGTTAAACCTGGTACTTTAACTGCTTTAATGGGTGCTTCCGGTGCTGGTAAGACCACATTGTTAGATGTGTTGGCTAACCGTGTCACTATGGGTGTCGTCACTGGTAATATGTTCGTCAATGGTCATTTGAGAGATTCTTCATTCCAAAGATCTACTGGTTACGTTCAACAACAAGATTTACATTTAGAAACTGCAACTGTTCGTGAAGCTTTAGCGTTCTCAGCTTATTTGAGACAACCACATGAAGTTTCAAAAGCTGAAAAAGATGAATATGTTGAAGAAGTTATTAAGATTTTGGATATGGAAAAATATGCTGATGCTATTGTTGGTGTTGCTGGTGAAGGTTTGAATGTTGAACAAAGAAAAAGATTAACTATTGGTGTTGAATTAGCTGCCAAACCCAAGTTGTTGTTATTCTTAGATGAACCTACTTCTGGTTTAGATTCTCAAACTGCATGGTCTATTTGTCAATTGATGAGAAAGCTAGCTAACCATGGTCAAGCTATTTTATGTACCATTCATCAACCTTCAGCTATCTTGATGCAAGAATTCGATAGATTGTTATTCTTAGCTCGTGGTGGTAAAACCATCTATTTTGGTGATTTAGGTAAAAACTGTCAAACTTTGATTGATTATTTTGAAACTAACAATGCTCCAAAATGTCCTCCAGAAGCTAACCCAGCAGAATGGATGTTACACGTTATTGGTGCTGCTCCGGGTTCTCATGCCAATCAAGATTATCATCAAGTTTGGTTAGGATCTCAAGAACGTCAAGCTGTTTTGGATGAATTAGATGAAATGGAAAAAGAATTAGTGAAGCTACCAAAAGAGGATTCCCCTTCTAGTTTAAAAGAATTTGCTTCACCATTAAGTTCTCAATATGTTATTGTTTCGAAGAGAGTTTTACAACAATACTGGAGAACTCCTACTTTCATTTGGTCTAAAGTGTTCTTGGCTATCACTTCTTCATTATTCTTGGGTTTCTCATTCTTCAAAACTAGTAACAGTATACAAGGTTTACAAAATCAAATGTTTAGTTTGTTTATGTTTTTGTCCATTTACAATCCATTGTTACAACAAGTTTTACCACAATTCGTTAAATCAAGAGATCTTTATGAAACAAGAGAACGTCCTTCAAAAACTTTCTCATGGTTTGTTTTCATGGCTTCCCAAATCACAGCAGAGATACCTTACAATTTTGTCACTGGTACTTTAGCTTACTTTACATTCTATTATCCTGTTGGTTTCTATAAGAACGCTGTTCCAACTGATGCAGTTCACTCACGAGGTGCCTATGCTTGGTTCTACACAGTCTTATACTTCATTTATACTGGTACAGTTGCTCACCTTCTTATAGCACCAATGCAATTAGCAGACGCTGCTGGTAACTTAGCTTCATTGTTGTACACATTGTGTTTGACCTTCTGTGGTGTTTTAGTTAGTCCTTCCAATTTGCCAGGCTTTTGGATGTTCATGTACAGGGTTTCACCATTCACATATTTCATTGATGGTTTCTTATCAAATGCCGTTGCTGATAATGCCGTTGTCTGTGCTGAGAATGAGTACGTCGTTGTTAACCCTCCAGCTGGTCAAACTTGTGGTGAATACTTGGATCCATACATTCAACAAAAAGGTACTGGATACCTTTTAGACTCAAGTGCAACTTCTGAATGTTCAATATGTCCTCTTTCCTCAACTGATGCTTTTTTGAGCTCAGTCAATTTGGACTACGCTTTGAAATGGAGAAACTTGGGTATTTTCTGTGCTTTCATCGTTATTGACATTATTGGTGCTGTTTTCTTATACTGGTTAGCTAGAGTTCCAAAATCATCATCCAGAGTGAAAGAAGCTCCTGTTGAAAAGACTAAGTCTGACAATTCAGAAGAACCAGCCGAAATTGAAAAGAATTGACCCACATGATATCCACTTGTACATTTTTAGCATAATCAGAAATATATTAAATAATAAATAGAACTCCTTATTATCAGTTATAAGTAGAATACAGTGGTACAAATCAATGATGAAACACTACTTTACATCATGAAATCTCTTTTTAATACCTTCATACTCCCTACTAATCAGATATCCACCTTGTTAGCTTTAGCTTTAGTATACGATAAGTTTGACACATAACTACTTATTTTGAAATAACCTTGAAAAATGGCAGACTTTCTATACCTCAAGCCAAAATTTTGGCACCAAAAATAGATCTAAAAATTAACACCGATGCACCCAGATAAGATCAACTATTATTAACAAACAAGATGACAAACTTAATAAACCCAATAGCAGCCATCAATATAGAGGAAACCGCTCCCGTTTCATTCATCGAACTCCCACAGGATATCCTGGACCAGATTGTCTCCAGTTTGAGCAAGAAAGACGTCCTACGCCTCTCTTTAACCAGTCATAAAGTTCACGACTTGATCTCCAATTCACCAACTATCCAAGCACATATATTTCAACTATCATTCCATGACTCACTAGAGTCCTACACTTGGAACAAGCCACACCCTGACTGGTCCACCATATCCAAAAGTCGCAAGAATTCGAAGTTGTACTCCTGGGGTTCACTTACTGGAGGACGTTTAGGTTATTCTCCAGCATTTATCCACAACTCTGGACAAGACGATCATTTGTCAAGAAGTGGGTTCAATCAAGGTGTGTTTGATCCAATAGAAATTCCTGATTTTGCCAAACCGGTCAAGTTCATCAACTCTGGTGGATTCTCTTTTCAGATCTTGACTAGTGATGGTGACATTTACTCAACTGGTTCATCGTGGCATTATGGACACAATTCAGGTGTTGGTCCATCCGTGAACCAAGATTACAATGAATTGATTGAACTAGCTAGAGCTCAAGAGAACGAACAAAGAGAATTGCATAGATTACAACAACAGCATCAGCGTACAGAGGCACCACCAACACCTCATGCTGTGAATCCATTCCAACCATCAGGAAGGATCAGATTCGAAGACATGCTTAGTGGTCATGGTCGAATGCAAAGAACTCGTCTTCCTCCAAGGGGTAATGTCGTGAGACTTCCTGGTGTTATTGGACCAATTGATAGAATCACTGGTTCTCCACCTTATTTCAACAGTAGACCGTATAACATTCCAGCTCGTGTTGAAGCTGAAAGTTCAAATGAGGTGAAAAAGGTGAACGTTATTGGAGATCCTGTAAGGTTCAAAGATATTGATTCTGGAAGAGCTCATTTCCTTGGGTTGACTGAAGATCATAAAGTTTACAGTTTTGATACCCATCAGTTTGGTATTCCATTGAAATTCAACGTTGATAATAAAGTCAAGAAAGTCAAAGCAGGTTGGGATTATAACCTGGTTGAGTTTTCCAACAAAGGATTAGCATTTTGGAGGAAAAGAGATCCCATTGCAAAAGATGCAACAGATGCCAATGTTTCAGTGGTGATGATCACTAATGAAGAAGTTATTGATTTCATAGGGTTGGAGAATTATGTTATATACATTGATTTAAAGCACAGAGTTTGGAAATATCAGATAACTGATCTCGAATCGAATCCTAGGGCTCAACTTAGCGAATTTGAAGTTCAATTGAAATCATTAAATGAAACTGCAGTTGAACCAAGACCTATTAAACTTTCAGGGTTCTTCCAAACTTTTGTTGTTTTTTCAAATATTGATATCTGTTTGTTTGGAAAAACTAATGATTCATTAGAAGTAATAGCCATTCCAGAGTTGAATTCAACTGGTTGCATTGATATTCAAATTGGTGATTATCATCTGTTAGCCCTTTTAGCAAATGGTACAGTATTATCATGGGGTCTAGAGAGTAGCATGTGTGGATGTTTAGGTCTTGGTAATGAAACTAGTGTTATTAGTGTCGGTGGTGTAAGAGAAGGCAATTCATTGAGAGTTACTAAACCTACAAAAATTGAAACATTAAAGAATTGTGTTGGCATTGCTTGTGGTGGTTGGCAGTCCTGTGCCATTGTCAATGAAAGTCAATTATAATTTTGGAGATAGACCAAGGTATTTGGCGTGATGTTTAGCATGTTCTTCAACAAAACTTGAAATGAAATAATATGAATGATCGTAACTTTCGACTAAGTTTAAATTGATTTTGTTTTCGAATAGAGTGCCTTTAGAGGCTTCAACTAAGTTTTCTGGTAGCAACTGAGAGTCCCTGAAATAGAAAGGATCAGCTTTACCAACATGGATTAGAATCTCACTCACATCACCCTGGTATTTGGAAATCAATTCACTTGGATCATAAAGTTTCCAATCTTCTTTGTTTTCACCTAAGTAACCAGCAAAGTTCTTTTGACCCCATTGACAGTTGATTGGGTTACAGATTGGAGCAAAAGCACTGACTGATTTGTATTTGCCTGGGTTTTGCAAGAAACCAGATAGAGCACCATAACCACCCATAGAGTGACCAGTAATTGAGACTTTATCAAAGTCCAAATTTGGGAATTCCTGAGCCAACAAAGGCTGGACTTCTTCATGGACATACGAGTACATGTTGTAGTGCTTCTTGAAGCCCTCAGTTGTGGCATTGACGTAGAAACCAGCACCTGTACCGAAGTCCCAAGAGTCGTCTTCACCTGGAGAACCAGCACCACGAGGAGAAGTGTCTGGAAAAACAACAGCAAAGCCGTACTTGTCGGCCTGTGGTTGCCAGTACGCCTTCTCTGAGGCATTGTTTGGGGTGCAGGTCAAACCAGACAGGTAGAGCAAGACAGGAATGGACTTTTCAGAGGCTGATGAGTAACCTTTTGGTAAGTAGACGTTAACGTTCATAGGAGTGTTGGTCTTGACGGATTCGTGAGTCAATTTGACTAGTTTCCCACCAAAAGTGGCGATTGTGGCATCTGTGGTAAATGTCATTGCGAATGTTGGCAGATCAGGTCAATATTGGTGAAGAAAGTGGAAGTTTCAAGTCTTTTTATATGTTATCGAGTCTCGGTAGGAACAGATTGCTGTGATCCAATTGGATAGAGACGAGCCAGTGCCACGAACCTCTTATCAAGCAGAGTCGTTGCGGTAAGAGCTGCTCTACGGTGAAAGAGGTAGCAACGATGTGTGAATGTGTATTAAAAAGGTCTATTTCTTACCACTCTTCTTGATACCACCACCGACTAATGGCTTACCACCTTTGATATTAGCAGCAGCAGCTTTTCTAGCGGCTTCATCAGCTTTTTGTTTGGCTTTGAAAGCTAGATCTTCGTCATCGAGATCTTCGTTTTGCTTCTTCTTTTGTTTTAGAGGCTTGAGTTTACCACCTTGACGACTGGACATCTCTGCAGTAGTGATTTTTGATAGGAATTTGATGATGGATTGTCTTTCTTCGATTATTAGTAGTAAAATTTTTTTATGTTTCTCCACCAGGGCTGAGCAACCACCACAAATTTTTTCTTGTTAGGCGATGAGCTAATAAGAACTTTGCAATTTCATTGATTTTTGGTATTTTTTAAGAATTTGTCGTTGTAAGGATGCAAGCGAAGCCTTTGTTGGAGCTCAGTTTCTACGAGCCAGTGTTTTCTGTTGCCTCTCATCCTTCAGAGCCTCTTATGGCCGTTGGTTTGACGAGTGGATACATCTTCATGATCAAGTACGACTATCAGGTCTTGAGATCATTAAAGAACAAGAGTGACTGGAAGATTAAACTGACTAAAGATGGATACGAAGGCGACTCTATTGAGATAGTGTGGAAAACGAGAAGACATAAAGGAAGTGTCAGATCATTAGCATTCGACCCACAAGGTGAATCTTTGTATTCTATTGGTTCTGATAAAGTCTTAAAGAAAAGTATTGTCTCTAACGGTAAAGTTTCCAATAAGACTACTTTTGATCAAGAGGCCCCATTTACTAAGATTTTGAAATCACAGACCCATGATTTCTTGATTCTTGGTGATGAAGATGGTGATATCACAGTCGTTGATTCAAATTCATTGAAAGTTACAAACAAAATAGAAACTGTCCACGAGGAAACCATTAATGATATAATTCAACAGATGCCAAACAAATATCCTTTCAGGTTTATTTCGGTTGGAGCCACCACTCTATCCATTTTTGATATCCGTAAACCAAAGCCAATTTCAGTTTCTGATAACCAAGAAGATGAAATCTTATCCACAAGCTTGATTAGTATCGAAGATAACTACTCTAGTGTTGTGTGTGGTATGGGTGATGGTATTGTCACCGTTTGGGGTTCCAAGAATGAGTTCATGGACCAACAGAGTCGCATTAAGATCTCTAAAGGTGAAAGTATTGACTGTATCATCAGTTCATTCAGAAACGATGGTATGGTATGGTGTGGTGTGTCAAATGGTTTGATTTATAAGATTGATGTGAAGAAAGGAAAGATTGCCGAGACTAGAATCCATTCAAAACTAGATGAAGTTGCATTCTTGGATATTGACTACAACTTTAGAGTGGTCAGCGGAGGTATGGACAGTATTAGACTATGGGACGAAGAAGACGAGAATGAAGATGAAGACGATGTTAGTGATGATTTTAGTGACGATGATAGTGATAAAGTCTCAGACGATGATAGTGATGACGAATTTAAAGGGTTTGAAGAAGATAGCGATATGGAAGCAATAGAAGAGGCTATACAGGAGAAAGAAGCTCTTGAGAACAAGAAACTATCCAACGATAAGAAGCGTGAATTAGAAGAAGAGGATGAAGAAGGAGAGAAAGAGCCAAAGTTGAAGTTGACAAATAAACAGAAGAGAATGCTTGAAAAAAAGCAGAAAAACATGGCTAAACACATTCATGGTATCAACAAGTTCGACGATCTATAGTACATAAATAGAAATGATCGACGATCATCGTGTACAATCTATCAAGTAGACCACAACAATATCATTATTCTTGAGATTGCTCCAAAATAATACACTCTGGTAACAAAATCCAGCCACCTAACTGTAACTCGTCTCGCTCTATAATCACTTGATCAGATCTTCCCGGTTTTGGTACCTCCTGCATAAATTCTGCGTCGTTTTAAAAATCCCGGAAAAAAATCAAAGACCTTCACACATTTTTCTTTCCAAGCCTGTCGAACTTTGTTAATTATCACCATAAAGAAGAGATTTTAAGCATCTTTTCAAGCATAATTGAATCAATATATCTCTAAACACACCATTCATAGTTTTATTTTTGTTTTCAGACCATTTTCAAACATATTCAAAACACTTAATCTTCGTTACAATGCCCACGAAGTTCATTACTTTCAAATATTCGAAATCAGTCGATGTTCAAGCAGAGTACACTACTCCAATACTCCCAAAAACCACAGATAAACTAGCTGGACTACTGGAGGATGCTCGTCTCTCTATACAGAAAATATCCAGTGATAAAACCGCATCGTTCCTACAGGTTTATCTACAGGACCCAGACTTAACACCGTCTTCATCACCTGCAACTTTTCTGAATAATCTCCAAAGATTCCAATCTATAAACGCAGAGACGGAGCAACAGTGGAAAGAAGACGCATATGGAACAGTTAATGTACTGAAGACATGGAGAATGCTTTTCAAAGCTTTGGATCACCGTAAGAGATACTTGAGAAGAATGAAGAGAGATAGTGCTAATCAAAATGTGCCCAAGACAAATGAAACACCAGATACCGAAGAACAAGGCGAAGAAGGAAGTTTGGAAGAAGATGCAGAAGCAAACAGTGAGGAACGAGAGGATATCGAGGACCCACCTGAACCTGTGGATGAAGCAACGAGAAAAAGACGTAGAGCCAAATAGATTGTTCCTCTAATTAATGAAAATGACACGTGATATACATTGTAGAATCATCACCAGAGCAGTTATTAGCTTGTAAGTTTCACAGCAGGAATGAGATTCGTTACAAGAAAAATATTAAAAGCAGTCAGAATATCGACAGTATCCAGACGCTTATTCGACTTTCACTGCTCCAAACAGTTGTTGCTGCTGCTTCAAATGGTTTTCGCGAACGAAGTTTTCTGTTAAGAAAAAAGCAGATACAAAAAGACAGAAATGTCCCTCAAAAGCCTCAATTCTCCAGCAACAATTCACACATAATGCAACCATTGGTTTCAGTATGTACAGTGTCCATTAGTATACATACAGAATAACTACTAACACTCTTCACAGGCCGCAAAGGCATGGTTCTGCACCGTCCTATCAGCATTTGCTATTGTCATCCTTTCAGTTATTGCACATCTATTCAGCATAAACCACGAGAGTATGGTCGGGTCCATCAATGATCCCGAAGACGGCCCAGCAGTGGCGAAGACCGTCTGGACAGCTGTGCTCGTGTACGTCGCCTTCTTCGTCTTCTGTGGCTCCCAGATCCTTGTGTATAAGAAGAATGCAGCAGGTAACAGAATCGCCCTGAACTAGACCAAACAAAACACACTGCAACAACTGCCACTAAATCCACACTCCACAGAAACATTTATAGAAGAACAAGACTGGTTTCCCTCTTCTCATGGAACTGGCCTTCCCTTCCTCCCATAATAGACGAATCTGCCAGTTATTCATTGATTTACGTAGTTATTTCACGTGACTATCTGATTATATAATCAGAGTCCCTGTGTTACGATCGCCATGTATTTTTTTTTATGCACCCGAAAATGTTTAATTTTGACACCAAATTTTTATTTAAATTTGTATAAAAACACGATTATTTCTCTAATTTCGTGTATAATTTCCTCTTCAGGAGTTTATTCGTCTTCAGCAGTTGTTTTAGTGATATGTTGCGTTTTGATAAGGGATCTAAGCACTCTGTCATGTTTGTGAGATGCTACTCACGTACGACAAATCAGTTATCTATCACAGATCCTTACATTATTTATCAATCCTATGTTGCTAGAGGAATTTTGAAATCAGACCACCAACAGTTGAGAATCGCTAAAGAGTTTCAAAAACTTTACTACCGAGTGAAGGACTACGTTCCTGAACATACGACACAAACGAGAATCAAAGACTTGATCAAGAAGTTGGAGTATCAAAATGTGTCAAACGTTGCTGGTAAATCACGTTGGTTTAAACCAAATACTTCTACAACTGATGTCATTAGAATCCTCACTGATGAAGAAGAGTTGAAGAATTTCCCTTCCCCACATGGTTTGTTGATCAATGGTGAAGTTGGATCTGGGAAATCTATGCTTTTGGATATCTTTGCAGATTCATTGCCTCATCATGCTAAAATTAGATGGCATCATTCTAATTTCATGCTTTGGATTTACAATGAGATTCATTCGATTTATCAAAAAAGATTGCAGATGAACCAAGGTTCCAATAGGAAACACGTTTCATTGGATAACGAGTTTATCCTTTTTGAAATTGCAAACAAGATGATCAAGATGAATACCATTTTGTTGATTGATGAATTTATGTTGCCAGATCTAGCTACTGCCAAGATAGTGAAATTGGTTTTCACCTATTTCTTCAAACTTGGAGGTGTCTTAATAGCTACTTCTAATAGATTACCAGAAGATTTATACGCTACGGATTTCAGAAAGAAAGAGTTCACTCAATTCTTGAACATCTTACAGTCAAGATGTTACTCTTTGGACATGAACTCAACTAATGATTACAGATCCATCTTATCAAGTGATGAATCAGTTGAATCATATTTACTTGTCGGTACAGGTAATCATGATCACTTGAACTCAATCGTTGCTGAGAAGTATCCAGAATTGCAATTATCTTCTAAATTACCACCATCTTCATTGAAAGTTTATGGCCGTGAAATTCAAGTTCCGTGGCATTGTAAACAGACAAACACTGTTAAATTCACCTTTGAGGAGATTTGCCAAAACTTGTACGCTTCAGGGGACTACATTTCAATGGCTTCAAATTTTGAAACTTTTATCATTACTGGTGTCCCTGTTCTAAAAGTTAACATGAAAAATGAAGCAAGAAGATTCATTAATTTAATTGATGCGTTGTATGAATGCAAATGCAAATTATACATTCAAATCGAATCACCAATTGAAAGGTTATTTTTCCCTGATTCTAAGACTTCCAAGGAAGAAGAAGACGAAGCTAACAGAATTAGAGTTGCTGATGAAGAAATGTTCTCGAAGACCCAAATTGCTTTAACTACCCCATATAGACCTAATGTTTCTTACTATGATGATGAAAAAATCGTTTATAAAGAAGGCGATCTATCAAATATCAGAGATTTTGATTTGAGTGCTGATAACAACTTCACGAATTCTAAAGCATTCACTGGTGAAGATGAAAAATTTGCCTATAAACGTGCTGTTAGTAGATTAAGAGAAATCACAGGTTCTTTAAATTACAGAAACACTAAATGGAAACCAATCAGTAAAGAAATGAGACCATGGGAATTGTCTAAACTTCAAACGTTCCATCAAGAAAAACAAGACTTGGATAGTGAACTCAATGCAATTACTGGAAGATATTATAATAACGCCAATGAAGGAATATTAGCTCCTGTCTTCAAAAACATGCACTTTTGGAGTCTGGGTCTATGGGGTAAAGGTGAAAGATTGAAAGATGAAATTGCAAAGAAATGGATCAAGGGTAACGATAACATATGATTTATTTATTAATACTATTATGACTTAAATACGATTATAGATTTTATAGAAAGAAAAATATTTTGAAATGATATTCATGATATGTTAAGGATCAGCTACAAATGTAAGATTATAAATGCAAGTCGTTAAGTATTAAGTATCATTAATTAGTTTTATGGAGCTGATTCTGCGCCGATGTTTCCTCGTTTTTTTCCCTTTTTTTCAATCTGTATCTGGTACTATCTCATATGCTTCTTCAAACCCATCATCATTCAGTGAAACACTTTTGGCATTCTGTTCTATCATATTAGCTATTTTCTTATCACATAAACCTAACCTAATCTCAAGCCCACTACTATTGTATCTGAAGTCATGCAAATACTTCAAAGTAGTAATAACTGATTTTTTATTCTCCATTAACAACATCACAAGCTGATTCTCAAGATCGTAATATATTGTATCTATTTTCGCACCATATTTTTCAATTCTTTCTTTAACATCTTCCAAAAATCCATTTTCTAATAATGGTAGTCTAAGGTCGATTTCATCAGGACCCACATTCTTGATCAATAAATATTTCGAATCAAGATCAACCTCTTCAATAAAATTTTTAGATTTATGTTTCACTGTATTGATTTCCTTCCCATTAAGAATACCAAGATTTGACTGTGATTTTGATATGAGTTGTCTCTGAGCCATTGAAGATGAATATACAGTTTTCGGAAATGGGATTGAAACTGGTTTTCCTTTTTTGGAGTGGGACTCTGTGGTACGTGATGGAGGTGATGAAATCTCCAGATCATTATCCAGATCATATGAACTAGCAGTCCGTTTCTTAGATGTGTTTATTTCTCTAGTCTGTTCACGGATTTTACTGAGAAGTTCTTTCGCACTGACAGACTTCTTTTTAAAAGGTTCAATGATTTCAGCCTCGCTATAATCGGACTCAATAATATCATCATCACTGAGTTTTGGCTCTTCAGACAGATGTGGGGTTTTTTTAAACTTCCCTGGAGTTAACTGCGTCCAACCAGTCTCTTTTTCAAATTCTAAGTCATCCAATTGGACATTTGGATATCCAGTAAAATCATGGCCAAGTACTTCAACGTCACTATCCTGATCATAATCTCTATTTTGATTTGCAGCAGAAAAATCAAGTTCTTCATCATCATCTGTATAGTAAATTTTTCTTTCGTGTTTTTCAAACTGTATGGATTCAACATCAGACTGAGCATTAGACTCAGACTCGTTTTTGTATTTAACTTTTTGTGTGATTGTTGCCAATCCATCTTTGTTCAAAGGTATCATCTCATTGATATCACTATCTAAGTTACTTGAAAACCCAAGATCGTTCAAATCTGTCTTCTCAGCAATTTTAAGCTCTAAATTCATCTTCAAATATAATCTCCCATTAGATATAAACGTATCATTATTGCTAACAACACCCATCACAAAGTCCTTATCTGAAGATAACTTCAAGTCTTTTCTACTAGCATATCTGTGAGAAGCAATTCCAGTCTTCTTTTGAACACGAACGTTAACAATATCAGCTTTGAAATGACCGTATTTGTCAAATATTGACGATAGATCTTTAAACTTATTCTCCTTTAAGCTTTCTAACAAGGTATTTCGGCATTTGAGAAAGATAGTTCTTGGATCCTGAATGAAAAATGCAGCTTTAGAGTATGGTTTCAAGTTTCTTTCTGAGATCAAATCATCATCAATATCTATCAACTGCACAAGAAGAACATCACGAGATTGATATGTACATATCTCAGCTTTGTTAACCATTCCATAGGTGTTCAATCTGTCTTTTAATCGTTTCATTGTGGTTGGATCAGTCACTTCGCTAAAGAACAGCGTAGGATGTGAATACGATTCGTGTTCCACTAATTGCTGTATTAGATCTGGTGTAGTATTCTTCATAAAAGAATTATTAGGCACAGATGATTTATTTGATGGGGAAGACCTTGTAGACAGAATTGGGAATGGTGGTGTGTAATGAACTTCTGGAGAGCTATAAAGGCCAATTGACTGGACTGGTGGCTCATCTGACACATAATGATACTGAGGTGGCTCATTCCGCATATTCCACTGAGGTGAATTATTTGAATATCTCATAGAGTGCCTATCTGAAGGTCTAGACGTGGGTTGCGCCTCGTATCTGTGGCTATTGCTCCCAAAGTTGAAGTATGGAGATGTAGTTGAATTAGCAGAAGATGCCCTCATAGAGGCATTATTGAGACTTACTGGCTGCTGATTGAACAAGTACTGATGTCTCTCAGCACTCTGCTTCGGGTACTGGGAGGAAGCGTACTGATCCCTGTGATGACTCATGCCACAGTGGATTTTCACACTTCTGATCGCTTTTCTCATATTGTCGTCTTACTACTTCATTGAAGCCAAATCAGTTCAAATCACCATCGCAGCTTAACCATTGATTATCACGTGATAAAATATTCAATTTGATCAAAATTGATCAATTTCCACCAGGATAAATAGCTGATAAGCTGGACTCTGTGGATGATCAGCAGCCTCATTCGATTCATCAAGTCTTTATTCAGTGCACTGTGCTCACAAGAAATGGTTTTGACGCCCCAGAAGCTTGCTCAGCTGTCCAGATTTCCACATCTGTCTAAATCATGGCATTTCATTGCAGCTTCCACTTTGACTGTTTGCAACCAGCCACAAGAGATACCTAAACTTTACCACTTCGCACTCAAGCTAGCACAGACGCAAAGCACTGATCAAGACTATTTACTACAATTGGCGAAAGATGCACTTGAAAGGAATGAGAAATTGATTAAATTGAACCAGGATGGGTTAACAGATGACCCAGCATTTGCTAACATTGAAAACTCAAACAATACTGATCCTAAATTGAATCATGAAGCTCAATTCAGCATATCTTTGAAAATCAGGGAAGCTATTCTCAAATCTTTGGCATTGGGTGGTATTCCTAAAGCTATCAACAGTTTGATGCAATTGAAGAACGCTACTCCACTTCCTCTACGTTCTACAGAAACGTCGAGAGATTTCTCACCTTCTCAAACTGAAATTGACCGTGAAAGAGGTCAAAAATATTGGAATAAAGTTTACGGTAAAGTCAGTGCCCGTGTTACAAATCAAATGAATACGGCATATCCAGACTTGTGGGAATTTACAATAAATCATGTATATTCCCCATTGTTATCATTCTCGGAAGTTCTATCACCTCAGGAATCGAGTCTTGTTATAATAGCTTGTTTGATTCCACAAGACGTTAATCCACAGTTGAAGGGGCATCTAAAAGGTGCTTTAAATAACGGCTGTTCTCTTGAAGAAGTTGAAAGTGTTAGAGAATTGAGTATACTTATAAGTCAATGGTGTGGTGTTAAGTGGAAAGACCCTGTCTTAAAAGTCAAGTTATGAAATTATGAAATTTCTTTGCTAATTTATTTACTATTCATCCAAAAGAAAGCAAACTCTGTTTAATATGATCTTATTTATTCTAATACATTTTAATGATATCTAAAACAATAAAAAACATGCAAATTCCATAACAACACATTAAAAATCTATCCAACAACATTCATATTCTCAAATTTCGACATTGTGTTAAGATTAGAAGAATCATCAGGCTCATAAGTAGTCGTTCCAGTAAATTTTGAAGGCGGAGGTGGAGTTAATCCTTTCATTCTATCATTAGTATTGTTATTGATCAACCTCTCAACATTTGTATTTTGTCCAATAACTTCTTTATCAACTTTGTCATCTTGTGTATCATCTTTTTCAACTGACTTTTCATTCCTCCTGCTAGACAATTCACTTGCACCTGTATTTTCACTGCCATTCACTATGTTTCCATTCATTTCTTCATCACTTCTACCATATAATTGCCACCACCATTTTAAATCTTTGTAGTTCGGAATAATGTACGATTCTTGAGTTGGTTTCAACGGTTGATATTCTTTATTGTAAAACTCTTCGCGTCTTGATAAGAAATAATCCCAAACACTTCTTGTTCTCTTTGAAATTGTTGCTTTTTCTAGTTCATTATCGAACAAAAATGTACCATATTGACAAGAATATAAGTGATAGACCAATCTTCTTAACAATCTTTCATTGAATTCAAAATGATTAGGAAATTGTCTTTGGATTTGATATACAACGTCTAAGAATTGTTGGAAAATTGGTGATGTTAGATCCATGGTTCTTAATTTTCTAAACTGTGTAGTCATTGATTTCAACGCCTTTGTGGCCCCATCATCATTATCGCCGTCCTCAGTTTGGAAATTAGATTGATTTGATAAATGACCACTACGTTCATTAAATCGATGCCCAAATGAGAACCATTCTTTCTCTATCAATATAATAAACCCTTCTAAAGTTCTATAATATGGATCAACACAAATTTGGATCAGTGAAGAGATTTGTGTAGTTCTATCCCATCCATCAGAACAATGAATAACTAAATTAGATTTATTGAAAATGAAATATTTCGTTAGTTTTTCCAAGGAAGTCATCAAAATGGAAATGTATTTCAACCATTTTGTATTAATTAATGCAGTTTGCGTGATTGGTTTGGAGAAATCCTGAACAACCTCAGACAATTTACCTAAAGACTCTCTCATCACATGAATATTATCAATACCTAAGAATATCTTTGTTGCATTTGGATAATTATCCATTATTTCAGAACCGGCACCTAACGCAGTTTGTGCCATTGCGTTAGTTTGAGGACGACAATCAACTATTAAATTACTGGACGTTCTTGAGTCTTGCTCTGAAGATCGGAAGATTTCAAACACTAATTTTTCATCTTGAATTGATCTAGATTGCTTCAAACCAGTCAATGGTTGAGAACATCTTGTGATTGAAGTACCGTATGGCTTATAGAAGTAGCTTAGTACAGGAATTCTTGACTTTGATCTAAACTTAGCAGCATGTGTGATGACAGTATCAGAGATGGTATTAGGAATAATCAATACTGAAGGATAAGTTGGACATAAAGCGTAGTTTTCGTTCAGTGTAGTTCTTCTCCAATTGGCATCAGGACCATTTCTAGAGTTGTCTAACCTGAGGCCTTGTCTCTCAAACTCCTTTAAAGAGTCATATATGTTCCAAGAATTATAAGTAACCTCGATTTGGTTTGGTTGATAGTTGAATGCATATAGTTGGTTAACAGAGTTCAATACCGTGAGTTTCAAGATACTATCGTACACGTCCTGGCACTGCTGGGAGTCCGTGAAAATAAATGTTAGGAACTGAAAGTCCTTGCAATGTAGCTTCAATCTGTTCGTCTCTGTTTGGTATATCACCTGGGCTAACACTGGATAGCATATCCATATCTCTCTGTTGCTGAACGTGTATATCAAGTGGTGTGTCGTCAAGTGCAGCACTCCTGTGTTCCGCCCATTGCGTCTGCTCAGTACCACGTCTGCCACTCGCGTGATCTTGATGTACTCCATGGTCCAGCCAGAATTATGTCTTCTTCTTAGTTCTTTAAGTAGTCTTTTAGCTGCTATGCTTCAAAATGATGTTATTTTGGGCAATTTCCGGTGGTCGGAATTCAGTCCTGGTTTTTGTTTACTTTTCGGAGCTTGATGGAATGAGACTTAATTAATTCACTGAAATACTTGGAAGATTGATTATTTTTGTGTGTTTGTGGCTACAATGTCTAATTATACAGACAAAACGGTGGAGAGCTTTCTTTCAAATGTCAAACAGCTGGAGCAGAAGGCTGCTGGGGAAGATCTGAGAAGATCACAGCAATTGAAGAGTGATCTGAGCTCAATGAGTTATAAAGGTTCTGATATCATCTTGCCTAGACCTAGGGCTAGAACAGACAAGTTTGAAATGCCCAACTCGAAATCAATGAAGAACTTCAATTCAATGGTCTCAAGGGAATATAGAGTGGATTTGGATGAATTGGTCTATGAAAGTGCTTATAATTATGACAAGTTTAGCAAATCCAATTCTCTCCAGAATGCACCTAAACCATACTCTGGTTCCACTTTCATTCCTGAACCATCTGATTCGATCGTCTCATCTAGTTATAAACCAAAGAAACGAGACGATATGCCGGAGATAATCAAATTTGATGATTTTGCAACAAGAAGACCTTACAAACCTGCACAATCGAGATATTCGAAATTTGAGATCAGTGATGAAAAAAGACAAGAAATAGATGAAACTTTGAATAGTTTGATGAAAAAATCGTTGATTTTAGATGCCAAAGAAAATGATGACGATATAATGGTACATCCTTTGACTAAAACTCAAAAGGGTGGTAGAATGAATAATGAATGGGCTACTGAAGCTAAATCAAAACCAAAGTTAGCACCTCCTGTCAAGATAAAACCTTCATATTTACAACAATCCACAAACACTTCCGAAACTGTTTCAAATGATTTAAATAATCTAAAGAAATCACCAAGAAAATTTGATCTTCATGATGCATCATACTCGCATAACCTTAAGAAATCACCACTAAAAAATGATATTTCTGAATTTTCCACCAATTCTAAACCAAGACCTACAATAAAACCAAAACCAGAATCCTTAAAAACAATCTTCAATGATTCAAAGCCAGCATCATTCATGGCCTCTGTTATCCGTCATACTAATTCCACAAATCAATCGTTACTAACTGATTCCAAAATCAAAGTTAACCCACTTACTAAGACAGGTACTTCATGGATGGACTCTGCAAAGAAAAACACACCAATAAGTCATACCGATATTCAGAGTAAAGAAAAGATTAAAATCCTATCTTCAAGCTCAAATAATTTTGCTAAAAATCAATCTAAATCTGAACAATCCGACCGTAAAAGAACAGAAACACTAAATGAACTAAGTTATCAAAAACTACAACATACTTCAAATAATAGAGCAAAATCTCCAAACGTTGAATTCCCATCACTTTCATTGAAAAAAACTAGACCTACGGTTCCTTCAAAACCTGGTCAGTTATCAAATTCAGATCCTGAATTTTTACAGAAGAAATTAAGTTCTATCAAAAAGACTGAAAAAAATGTTTCTGATTTACCTGAAGCTTTGAAAAAATCCAAATCTCTTAAACCTCCAGTCCCAAAAAGAAAGCCATCATTGAAAATTACAGAAGCTTTTGCAGTTAAACAAAGTTTGAAACAAAGAATATCAAGTACTAAAAAGCCACAAGAAGAAAAACCAGAAGGCCTCATTCAATTAAACAATCTGAAAGCTTCAAAACCAATAAGAAAAGCATCAGTGAAAGAACTTGAAGCTCTAGAAAGTTTAAAAAAGATTAAAGCCAAAGGTTCAGCACCGCCAATCAAACCAAAAAATGAAAGGGTAGTTAGTCAATCTAAAGAACTACTCCAATCTCAACTGAGTCATTTGAAATCTGTTAATACCCTGAAACAAGAATCTGAAACAAGTCCTCTTACAGCCGGTGATCAATATAAGAAAAATTTACAACAATTATTGTTGAGAAAAGTTCAAACTACAGATACCAGTCTAGGATCATCTGCAAAATCGGCATTTAGTGAGGGGATTAAACCAGTGAAGAAAGCAGCTACATTTGATGCAGCCAGCTCTATCGATACTGGAAAATTGGATCATATCAACGCAAAGAGATCAAGAGGTCCAAAAAGAAGAGCACCTAAGGCTGTCAAATAATTCACGATTTTAATACATGCATTTTTTACAAGTAAATACATCTTTGATTAAAATTTACAGTACGAATTTATTCTATGGTTGAAAGAAAATATAAATCATGGTCTGTGTAACCTCAACCTTTTCTGAGTCTCGGATCACTTGGGAAGCGTGTTGGTGAAACGTTTCTTGTTTTTGAATATTCAGATTCAGGAGATGATGGAGCGCCAGCCATTTCTTCATCATGATATGGTTTGCCAGAAGTACCATTATGTTGTCTAAACTCAGATCCATTAGCGTGGTCTCTCAGCAGTGGTTGATAGTACCTATAATTATAACCAGGATAACCACCATAGTAGTTGTAAGGTTGAGGTGGTGGATCATAATAACCAGGCCCTAGATTATATTTTGGTCGAGAACCAGAATATGGGGTATTATTATCGGTATATTGATGTCTGTCTGGATGAGGACCTTGCTCTGAGAAAGCATCTTGATTTGGTGGTGGAGGTGGTGGTGGATAATTATAATATTGGTTTGGAAAGTGATAATTATATGGAGGATAATGACTATTATAGGCACCATATGGAGGTGCTACCGGAGGTGGATAACCACCATACTGTGGACCATTATGATGGTAATTCTCAGGGTAATAAGGTTGTTCTGGATAATACACATTGTAATGGTTATTGTGATATCGATATCCATTATTGAAATGATCATGACGATATTTCACTAGATGTCTGCTATTAGGACTATTAGGAGTTTTCTTTTTTGGAATATGAACAAGCTCTTTGACGTAATCTTGGTCGTCTTCAGCATCTTCTTTATAATTCCTTGAGTTATCATCTTCAACGACAGAGTCATGTTCTGGTCTGGATTTCAAAACAACAGGTTCAGCATTTGATCTTTTTGATTTTTTTAAATTGGAGAAGGAATCAAAACTTAACGATTGTTTAAGACTTTCTTTCTTTTTAAAATCCTTACTCAAAGCATCTCTTGCTGAAGTTTTTGCTCTAATTTTAAATTCTAATTCTCTTCTATTCGTTGAAATCTCATGATTTTTAAACGTCTTTTGATGTTCAACAGAAAGTTTAGCTTTTTTGAGAGGTGAAGATGATTTTATGGGACTAACAACTGTTTCCTCTTCAAGGTTTTCATCTTCGGGATCTGATATATGAAATCTCTTTCTTTTCAGAGGTTTTATGTCGTTGTTACTTGGCTTCGTTTGCTCTTGATTTCTTTTGGAAGATCTTGCTTGATGAAAGCTGGTATGACCCTCTTCTAAACTATCAGGATCTTGTTCCACGTTTTCTTCTTCTGATGGATCATCAACATCATCAAGTAATTCGGAAGATCCATTATCATCTGATTCAGAAATATGGGAAAAACTTTTATATGTACTCTTTCCAGAAGATACTTTGGTTTTAGTTATAGGTGGAGCTGAAACTTTAATTTTGTGTTTAGAAACATGAGCCTTTGTAGGAGGTGGAAGTTTCTTCTTTTTGAGTTCACCAGCCTTTGACTTCGAGGCATAGACTCTGGCATCACCATCGAGCCCTGTACTAGATCTATCAAAGGCATCATCATCAGCTGAAAGATCAGATAGATCAGATAATTCTCCTTCTTCAACTTTCTTAACAGATTTTGATTCTTCAGGAATTTTAGAAATAACACTACGACAATTTGCTGAACCACATTCACATTTCAAAGGTTTTGAATTTTCAAAAGTTTTAAAATTGTAGTCATAAACTATTTCTTCGTCTGGTTGTATATGTCTGATTGCAAATAATCCAATCTTTGGCTCATTATCAACATACCATTTTTGGATTTCAGAATTTGGATTACATGAATGATTAGCAAATCTCGCAACAGAGCCTCTTTGACCTGCATCTATAATCAGATCTTCTTCAAGGCCTAAAAAGTAGTAATTGCTTTTATCTTTGTAGACAGTGTCTAATCTATGACCAACTTCAATCAGATCAATAACTTCACCTGTGTATTCAACAATAAGAGAACCAGTGTCATAACTTCTAACAGAAACTAAACCAAGACCTTTAGCACCTGTATCAACAACTTCGTAGCCTGAAGCGTATTTCGACATTTGTTTCAAATCATTGAGTAAATTTGTGAACTGTCTGTTACCACAATCGTTCTCACCACTTGCACAAGTTTGAGGGGAACATTCATTTTGTAAAGATCTATTGGAACAGTTTGCATCACAATTACCATATGGACAGCTACACTTTTGACTTTTAACTGGTTCAAAATTTCTCTTCACTTTCCATTCGTTCATTTTCAAAGAATGCTTCCAAAAAACAACTTTTCTTTCATCAGATACCGTTGGACAATAGACATTCCAAGGCATTTTAAAATCTTTACCTGAATTTAACAGACGGAGACCTTCACCTTTGGGCAGTTCTAATTGAAACTTTTGAATCTTTGTACTCTTGGTTGGTTTTTGCTGGAGACCCGATAATACCCATAGTTTATTCTCCTTAGTATAACTATCAATAGCATCAATGTATTTTTGATTTAGCTCTTCCTGTTCTTTTTTTTTATCCTTGTTAGCAACTGTTGGCTTAGTGTTAGCTCTTGTAGCCTTACGTGTTGTCAGAGCAGATTGAGGTTCTTCCTCGGTTTGATATTCTTCAATAGCGTCTTGTTCGACATAACGCTTCCATTCAACACACTGTTCAACAGCCGACTCTAAATACTCGTAAACTGGTTTCCTTGGAAGTGGAGAGTCCTCGAAAAAACTTTGAATCTCGATCCTAACCAATTTTTTGACGTCCGATCTCAATTGACGCCTCAATACCATGCTCATTGCAATTCTCTCTTGTTCAGGAACCTTTGAACTTCCAGGACTCTGATAACGGTGATTAGATAGACAAAACACTGTAATGACGTTTCGCAAGTAGGTCTGTTGATTTGGTTGAAGTAACGAAGTGGAATTACTAGTTTTTCCCTTTGCCAATGGCACTGAGCTTTGTTTACTGATTTATTGTTTTGATTATAGCATCTATGGTATCAAATCAAGAAGACAAAAAAAAACAACAATAAACACGCGAAATTTTATAATGTATAAAGAGGATTTACTCTAAATATCGCACAAACTGTACAAAGATGGGCCCAAAATTGCCAATGATTGTTTTGTAAGTTCAGTTCTGCCTATTTCACATACATTTTTCATCCATTTATATTTTGTTTCATTAAAATCTATTGACTGTAGGACGGCACATCCAACATTCTGCTATATATACATGATCGTGACCTCTTTCTTCACCTCTACATTTCCATGCATCTTCTCATAGGTTAAGAAACTACCAAGAACCTTTTTGGACACCTGGTAAATCACCATTAAGAGCCTTTTCTCTGAATTGATATCTGTTAATTCTAAAGTCTTTAATAATCCCTCTTGAGTGACCCGAGAAGACACAACGATCTTTGACAGCAGTCATACGGGTATAACTTGGCATAGTAGACAGTTGTAGTTGTGCCTCGAGTCTGGCTCTGGCTGGGAGTGCTGTGTTTCTTGCAATGTATTTTAAAGCTTGGTTGGTGACTTCATGCTCAGCAGCCATCTGACGTTTGAAGTGATCACGGATAACACGTGCATTCAAGTATGAGGTAGGAAGCTTGACCTTGACAGGGAATCTGAAGTTTCCCATCCTGCTGACTGATTATAATTCCTCTTCTTCTTGTTAATCTTCACCTTCTTCAACAATTTTTTTTTTTCAACATTGAAAAAGGAATTCCGGTGTCAGTCATATGATTTTCACATGATACAGAACCCATTCCGACCTTATAACCAAAACGTGAAACTTGTATAACAATCAAAGAGTTTCTGATATGTTTAATTTCTTTCTCAACTTGCTACTTGCTACTCGCATGTATGTTCTTGAGGATGGCGAAAAAAAAGTTTTACGCAGTGCAAAGCGGTAGAAATACCGGAGTCTACAGTACCTGGGCAGAAGCTCAGGCTCAAGTTAATGGTTATCCTGGTGCAGTATTCAAGAAGTTTGATAGTTCTTCCAGTGCTCAATCATTTGCTGATAGTAATTCTGGTTATTCTAACTTTGATTCTTCCAACTCTTATGGGTCATCTGCTTGCCCAAATAGTAATTCATCTAGCAATTCTTACTCAAACAACCCTCCGTCTCAGGGCTCATCATCTTATTCAAACAACAATCCATCGCTTTCATCTTACTCAAACAGCAGCTCATATTATTCCCCAAATGCTACCTCTTATACCTCAGATCATATTCTATCAGTAACCCCTTCCAGCTTCAGATCATACAGTACAACATCTAAACCAGCTGCAAAAAAGGAAACTTTTTATGCTGTGTCTAACGGTAGAAGTAATGGGGTTTACAAAGATTGGGATTCTTGCAAAGCCCAAGTTGATGGTTTTTCAAGTGCTCAGTATAAAAAATTTGACAATCTTCAAGAAGCAAACGCTTATATTGAATCAAGTAAAAGAGATCATTCCCCAATTAGACCTAGAGCATCAGAAGCAACATCAACTGTCTCATCATATACTGCTCCATCACATCAAAGTAGTGCCAAAGAATCTTATTATGCAGTTAACTATGCTAATGGTAGCTCTAGAATCTTCACTGATTGGGCTTCTTGTAAAGCTGCCATTGCAGGTAAACAGGTTACTCATAAGAAATTTGACAACTTACCGAAAGCTAAGGCTTTTACTGATAGAACAGATGTCACTCGTTTTAATTTATCTGCTGAAGAACGTTATCTTAGAACAGCTGAGTTTCTACTGCAGAATACACAAAGAACCCTTCAAGAACAGCAATCACTCCCAAAATCAGTTATTTATACTGATGGTTCTTATTTCCCAGCTGGACCAAACAGAGGCACTGGGGGTATTGGTGTTTATTATGGACCAGGTGATCCAAGAAATGTCTCTGAACGTGTCAGATGTGAAACTACAGATTCTTATACCCCAGAGGTCCATGCTTTAGAAAAGGCTATGGAAAACATTGTTAGCGAAATTACAAGATATAAGCAAGGGCATGGCCAAATTTTCCCAAAGTATGTCATTTCATCAGACAATGAAGCAGCTAAAAATGTTTTGACACAATATGGTGATACTTGGACGCGTCAAGATTTCATGAAAAGAAAAGAAGGTGAGAAATTATATGAAATGTCAAAGAACTATAAAGCAATTAAACAGTTTTATGATGACAATGCTGCAATCTTCAATGATCATAAATTTCGTATTGAGTGGGTTAAAGGACACTCAGGAATAGACGGTAATGAGGCTGCTGATGAACTAGCCAAAAGAGGTGCCTATAAATAAGTGAACAATGCTCAAAGTGTTCAAATTGAAACGAAGTGAACGATTATTTGTATTTTAGATTTTATATACAACAGTTTTGATTAAATATCTATAAATAAGTTTTATTCATGGCGATTATAAATAGTATTGATTTGGATCATAGTTAATTGGTGGTTCTGGACGATCCCAGAGTTTCTTCACCAAATTACTGAGACCTTCATCTGCAGTTTCGATTAAAAATATACCATAGAAGGACACAATTGTACCAAACGTTAGCAATCTCATTGCGTACTTGTGCCATACCCCATAAACTCTCTTTGGGATATAATCAATAATACAAGCTTGAAACCCAATATGTGAGTGCATCAAGATGGAAACGGACATCAAAGAGTCCACTAAAGGCATATCAACATTAGCAATAAATGGAGCCATTGTAAGAGGCACTAGTGACACTGCTAGCACTCTTTCATAAGTCCAATGGTATGAGCCATGGAAATAGTCGACTTCTGGACGTGGAGTTGGTTCATTGACAGTGCCCACAATATGTCCCACAGGCTGCTCGATGAGCTTGTATTTTTTGAAGTCGGGCTTTAGCGAAAGCTTAAGAAATGACAGATAACGCTTTGAAAGAAGTTGAACTGGCTGCAAGGCTTTAGCACGGAGCATAATAACAATATATGACGCTACTATTACTATCAATAATTATTTCACTTTAAAAATAAAATAAAAACAGGAGCGTGTCCCAACCGATGAGTCTGCCAATTTTCTACGTATAACTCCTCCATTTTTGATTTTTTTTCCAATTCATAAAATTTCATTGGCTGGAAATCGAATTTGTTAAAATCGAAAAAAAAAGTGAGAAATTTGAAAACAAAAATATCAAACATATCTTCTAATACTAAGGACGAATTTCTATTCAATAACTCACACAATGCTTAGAGCCCAAGTCACCAGAGGTACTGCTTCCTTGAGACGTTCAATCGCCACTGCCCACTCCAAAACTGAATACACCTCCTTGAGCAACGGTGTCACCATCGCTACCGAGTCCAACCCAGCTGCCAAAACTGCTACTTTAGGTCTTTGGTACGGTGCTGGTTCCACTTCTGAGAACCCATGGAACAACGGTGTCTCCAACTTGTTGAACAACGTTGTCGTTCACGGTAACAAAAGTGAGGCTTACTCAAAAGGTTTGACCTTTGGTGCCTCAACCGACAGAGATTACTCTGCTTACTACACTCAAGGTTTGAAATCATCTTTACCAAAAGCCATTGAATTCTTGAACAACAAAGTCGCTTCTCTATCCATAAACGAAGCCGAATTCACCAAACAACGTGAATACGTCTCCAAAAGTATTGAAGAGTTTGAAACCAACAACCATGCTGGTAGAGTTTTAGAACATCTTCACGCTACTGCTTTCCAAAACACTCCATTAGCTTTACCAACCAGAGGTACCGTTGAAACCATCTCCGATTTAGTCGCTGATGATTTAGTTGATTTCCACTCCAAAAACTTCGTTTCTTCAAACACTGTTGTCGTTGCTTCAGGTGATGTTAGCCACGAAGAAATCGTTGAGTTAGTTGAAAAATCATTAAAAGTCCCAACTGGTGAAGCCCCAGCCATTCAAGAACCAAAATTCTTAGGTTCTGAAATCAGATTAAGAGACGACACTTTACCAAATGCTTGGATCTCTATTGCTCATCAAGGTGAAGCCCTCAACTCTTCAAACTACTATGTTGCTAAAGTTGCTGCTCAAATTTTTGGTGATTTCAACTACCGTGAACCAAGTGCTAAAAACATTGGTGTTAAATTGGCAAACATCACTAACGAATTCCACATTGCTGACACTTTCAACCACTTCTCTGCTTCTTACAAAGATGCTGGTTTATTTGGTTTCCAAGCTGAAATCTCAAACATCCACCAAATTGATGATTTCGTTCATTTTGCCTTAAAAGAATACAACAGATTATCCATCTCAATCACTGATGCTGAAGTTACCAGAGGTAAACAATTATTGAAAAACAAAATCTTATTCGATTTATCTTCTCCATTAGCCATTGCCAACGATATTGGTTCTAAAGTCATTGGTCAAGGTAGAAGACCATCTTCTGATGAAATCTTTGCTCAAATTGAAAAAGTTGATGCTGCTGCCATCAAAGCTTGGGCTTCTGAAAGATTATGGGATCAAGATGTTGCTATTGCTGGTACTGGTCAAATCGAATCTTTATTAGATTATGCTAGAATTAGAAATGAAACTTCTATGATGAGATGGTGATCGGTGTTTCTTGTTTATCTGTTATTAGTATTTAAAAATATATATTATAAAGTCATGTTCATCCTGTGTATGTGTTCTTTATAAGAAAATATTTTTGAAACATGAATAATTTCTGTTCATGTTTGTTGTCTAGATGTTACTATTTTATTATTTATATATGACTGTTGACATAAATGTCAACCTTCATTTATCTTTGTCTGCTTTTTTTTTATATTTATTATTCGAATTGGAAGATCCCAATTTCTGTATATATTAGACTTAGACAATATGCATCCTTTTTATGAAATATATTATAAGTTTTAGATAAACGAATATGTAGTAACACAGTTTTAATCATCTTTCATTTTATCTTCTTCCAAAGTTGTATTAATTTCATCATTATCATTATCATCATCATCTATGCTGGCGTTAGTTTGAACATTGGCATCACCATTAGACCATTCAGTTGTCTCTGTACTTTCTTCAGTTTTGAATTTCTTCTCTGGTGATTCTTTTATAACATTAGCTTGTCCAGGATTAGTTTCTTTTTCAACTTTTCTCTTTCTCACTAGTTCATCTTCGTAAGAATCATCCTCTTCTTCAACATAATCTTCATCTTCTTCCTCTTCATCATCTTCTTCCACAATATCACCCATAAGACCTTCTTCATCAGGATAGTGATCAAATGTACCATTACCAATTGCCAGAGCACCACTCAAATACCCTTCGCTCTGTATTTCTTCTTTATCCTTTTCAGTCAACCAAGCAATCTTACTCAACAATATAACTTGGGACTCATCAGTAACACCTACAACTTCGCCTTGTGATCCATCATCTACCTCATTAGTATTTTCATCGTCTAGATTTCTTTCAAACTCATTAACACTGGACGAAACCCAACAAATATTCTCCAATGCACGTAGAAACTTTTCTGCGTTTGAATAATATCTCATTGGTTCAATCAAAACTTCAGACAATCTCAACACGGTAAACGGAGGCCAGCTACCAAACCGTTGATTCAATCTGTCTGTGATTTTCTCCGTGTATGCCTTTATCGTGGACTTCTTTGTTGGATTCAAAGGATCAATGACAATCTCAGTATCAGGCTCTGTATTGTAAATAGTCTCAATGATAGAATTGATAAGGCATGGGATCTGCTTCACGAGCACAATCCACTGTTCTGAATCCTCAGTAAACTTTCTGCTCCCTACTATCTTCCTTAGTTCAGCAACTGCATCTTCCTGCTGTGTCATACTGGCAATATCTCCTGATCTAGAGCAACAATACAATGTAAAGACTTCTTTAGTTTCTTCTTTCTTATAGATCAATTATCGTCTGTTGTCTGATGTCCGGATGTTTTCTGGATTTCGCGAAACTTTTTTTTCGGTGAATTTTTCACTTTGAAGAAACGAATTGTGGACCTTGAAACGTTGAGAAATTACAAAACAATGCTCAGATACTCACTTTACAGGGCTATTGCCAAACCTGTGGTGATAGGGAGACCAAGATTGGTGTTGGGCTTTCCCCAGACACTCGGTTTCCTCAGACTCAACAGCACCACCACCTCCAACCAAAACAACATATCACAACAAGAAGCATCATTAACTGCAGGTCTTCCAGAAGAAGAAGCTGAACCCTGGTTAAACTCCATCAGAGAACTTAGAGAACGTTACAAAGCGGAAGGTATCCCAGACTACACTGCCCCATCAATGAAGAAACTATCAACTGAAGAATTCGAACCATCAGCAGATCAATTAGTCAAGTTTGAAAGTTTGAAAGATAAACCAATTCCAGTTAAGCATGATCCTGTTGTCCAACATTGTACCAATATGATCATGAAACATGGTAAGAAAGCCACTGCTGAGAAAACAATGGCAAGAGCTTTATACATTGTCAGATTACAACTAAGATTAGATCCTATTGAAGTTTTAAAACAAACATTAGACAACATGGGTCCATTAATGCAATTAAAAACTTATAAAACAAGAGTCGCTAAGAACATGGTAGTTCCACAGCCATTGAACCAAAGACAGAGAAATAGAAGAGCTTTCTTGTGGATTCTTGAAGGTTCCCAAAAGAGAAGAAGTAAAGATTTTGCAGTTAGATTAGGTGAAGAAATCATTAGTGCTTATGAAGGTAAATCTTCAGGTTATGAAAAGAGATTACAAATGCATAAAGCCGCTATGTTGCATAGATCCTATATCAAATTAAGATAAGGCGTGTTTTTTGAAGGTCATATCTTTTATTTCATGTATATATCAATTTCATAAACGAACATAATCAGTCATCAAACAGCTTTGTCTGCATTTTGAATAAACTCGTACAAAAATACAATACCTTCCAAGTATGACTGGAATGGTATATGCTCATTGATACTGTGTAATCATAATCCTTCTATGAAATTGAGTAGTCTGGATCCATAAAATCTGAACACATTCTTGCTTAATTTATAGTATGATTTCGTATCTATATCTGTATTACCTGTCGTAATGGCAGGTGCTGTGTAAATTTTCTCACCAGGTTCTAAGACTTCATCTTCATAAACATGTTTGACAGTACCTTCTAAAACATCTCAGACTGAACCCGCTGATGGAGTCACTGGTAATGCTTCCATTGCATCTTCGAATTGAATTTTGAAGAACCCTTCTGGTGTAGGTTCAATAATGACTTCATCTTTTAAACATAGACCAAGCTCTAATTTCTGTGCTATGGTTCTAACTTTATCCAATATATGATCAACAGTAGCCTGGATTTTAGATTCAACTCCAATTCTTGTATTATAAACAATTGAGACGTATTCTGGCAAAGCATTAGATTTGACACCACCTTGAATAATATCAATCGCTTGAGAAGTTTGAATCAAATATTTTTGAGTAATATCACTACTGATCCATTCAACAACTTTTTCATTCGCTTTTGGATCAAATTCTGCTCTTAAAATGTCTTTTTTAATAAATCAGGTAAGTTCTTTTAAGTTTTTGCTAATTTTTGTAAGTATTTTAGGTATGGATTCTTGGATGTTAATAACGGCTTAAATTGGTTCGCTTCAATCAAATTGACCAATTGAGAAACAATTCCAATTGTGGTATGATCAGGAGGAATTGATGAGTGTCCTCCAGGTGTACTAACTGATATATCCATATTGATTCTACCCTTTTCACCAGTTACAGGTAGTGCATACCAATCACCGTCAACCTTAATAATTGTGGAACCTTCATCAACCACAGCATAAATTGAATCATGACCGTACCTTCCTGTTAAAGTTTCATTAATAGCAACAGCACCCATTCCACCACTTTCTTCATCGTGACCAAATGCTAGCAAAACAGTACGTTGTGGATTAAATCCATCACTGATTAACTTTTCAACAGTTTGCAATAGACCTACTAACAGCTGTTTACAATCAAAATATAAAAGAGGAAAGATCATACCAAGTTGGTTACCACAATTTCCTCCTGATCATACATATTTGAGAACACCTAATTATACAAATAGAATAACTGACCAAAAGGTTGTTAGAACGAAGATTGCTGAAGAGGGTAGATTTTTTTTTTAGATCCACGACCCCATACAAAATCACCGTCATAATGTGCAGATAAAGGATCATAAGTCCATTGATCAACGGATTTTTCATCAATTGGAACCGTATCTTGGTGAGCTGTCAACAGAAGCGGTTTCAAATCTGGCTTAGATCCTGGCCAGGTATACAATAAGTTCACCTTGTTTGGCTTTTCCAACTTGAGATGTTTATGAACCAAAGGAAACCTTTCTTCTAGGTAATCATGAAATTTGAAGAATTTCAACCAAGGTTTCAAATCATCCTTTGGATTTGGTGAATTATCAAAGGATTGGGTATCAATTCTAATAGCTCCTTGGAATTTACTCGATGCTGACTCCCCAAACGTTTTGTTTGCGAGAATGGATCACAGTTTATTTGGATCCTCTAAATACGAATGAGGATGCAATGGTTCAATATCAGGCTCATTCAACAACTCCTGGACTCATTTCGCAATCGCATTCTGACAGTCATAACCATCTTGACAACTATATGAGGGAAACCACCATGTGAAGAACAGCTGTGTAAGCCTTATAGCCATCAACCCAAGTTGGATGAATCTTTTCCAATTATAACCAGTGGCTCTTGCACTACCATTTATTGCCACTACCACACCTTCATGCTAAATTACTAATAAACAGTCATAATTGCATGAAATGCAAGGAAAACTGTGGTGGAAGGAAGTGTCTCCGCGGTAGCCGTATCAGTCGCCAAAACCACCGAATTGGCACTATATAAAGAGCCGTGATGCTTCTTTATGGACTTTTGTTTGATAGTTATAATGGCTACTAGATCACTAGGGAGAACAATGACCAAAGCTGCTCAGTATTTTACTCTCTCAGGAAACCAATCACAGATTCCATTCCCAGCCTACGGTGTTGGCACTAAATGGCAACACTTGAAGAAAGGCAGACCAGAAGATATCAGAGCTGCTCTTGACGAAAACTTAGCTGACACTGTTGCTCAAGCCATCAAGCTAGGTATCACCCACATCGACACTGCTGAGATCTACACTACACATATCGAGGTTGCTGAAGGTATCAAGAGATCTGGTCTTGACAGATCCCAGGTGTGGATCACTGACAAATACAATCCAGGTTTCCAAGCTGGTTCCAACTATAAAGCTGCAGATCACAGTAGTGCTTACGCTTCCATCGAAACTGCTTTGAAGGAACTTGACACAGAATACATTGACTTGTATTTGCTTCACTCGCAATTCTTTGGTGAAGAAATCAGTCTTGGTAACACCATTGAAAGAGCTTGGACTGATTTAGAAAGAGCTTACGAAGAAGGCAAAGTTAAGAACATTGGTCTTTCCAACTTTGATCGTACCCATATTGATCAGATCTTGAAATTTGCTAAGATCAAGCCACAAATTTTACAAATTGAATTCCATCCATATTTGTACAATCAATCACCAGGAATTATTGAATATGCCAGAAAACACGACATTTTGGTTGAAGCCTACAGTCCTTTGACTCCTCTTTTTAGAGCTTCTAATGGTCCATTGAACCCTATCCTTAAGGATTTGGCTGCTAAGTACAATAAAACTGAAGCTCAAATTCTTTTGAGGTGGGTTTATCAAAATGGTGTCTTGCCTTTGACAACAAGTGCAAATCCTCAAAGAATCACCGATGCCTTAGAAACTTTCAACAGTAAGTTTGAATTGAGTGAAGAAGACTTCAACTTGATCACTGAAACTGGTGCTCAATACAAATTCAGAGGTTTCTTCCCCAAATTTGATGAAAGTATTTAAAAAAAATCATACAGTTTTACATGTTTAGATAGACAATAAACTTTAAAATTCATTCATTATATTAATCTGTATTTATTCAACGTGTAAATCATCAATTGGCTCTGGATCTATGTTCTTCAAAGTGATGTCTTCCTCACTAGTAAACCTGCTTAAGTCATTACGGCTCAGGTTTCCTTCTCCTTCCTGTCCGATATCAGTTTCATCATCATGAGGAATTGACCCTCTCAGCTGTTCATAACGAAGCTTTCTTCTTTGCTCTAGTAGTCTCTTATGCCAACAAACCGATGCTGCCAACGCTAGTCCTGACCCAAGAATATTGTATAAAATGTCTACAGGATCGAACTGTCTTGAAGTCAAAGAACCTTGGACAAACTCCGACCCTATACTTCCAGCTAAAGTACACGAGACAAACGTTAACTTCGTAACTGTTCTTGTGTTGGATGCATCAAAAGTCCAGTATACTAGACCTGTAATGATGAAAAATGCAGTGAAATGAAGCAGTTTGTCATTTGAAAGCGACAGGTCTGCAAAACCTAGGTATAACGCAAGACAGGATGATACAACTAGTGACCCAAGCACTGGTTTTCTTAACTTCATTGAGTATAGTAGAATAAACACTATTGAACACTAACAAAACATGAATTCACTTATTTTTGTTCTATTATAATCACATCGAAACACTCTCAGTTCGATTCTCCACCAACACCAATATTTCCCTATAATTCTCGACGGGGTAAAAAACGGAACATTACAAACAAAACAAACCAAATTAATCAATCACACAAAAGCGGATCGTGCAAACAAAGTAAACGAGGCACCAATTCGACTTACACAGACTGATTGCACTCTTGCACAATGTCGAACCAAGCACTGCGTCAACCGTTTACTCCTGAAGAGCAAAACCTCTACACCCAAATCTTCCAATCTCTAGATGTTGAA
The DNA here is from genome assembly GCA_020280145.1 of Gotozyma botsteinii. Taxonomy (NCBI): domain Eukaryota; kingdom Fungi; phylum Ascomycota; class Saccharomycetes; order Phaffomycetales; family Phaffomycetaceae; genus Gotozyma; species Gotozyma botsteinii. Next base: position 1,010,147 of record JAFIIU010000002.1, read on the forward strand.
CAATTAGGAATCGTCACTGGTGATAAAGCTAGATCTACTTTTGAGAAATCTGGTTTGCCACCAACTGTCCTTGGAGAAATCTGGCAATTGGCTGATCCTACTAACTTGGGCTTCTTGAATCAATTCGCCTTCTTTGTTGCTTTAAGATTGATCGGACATGTTCAATCAGGTTCTAAACCAGATAAGTCCTTGATTGAAGCTGCTGGTCCAATTCCAAGGTTTGCAGGTATCCAATCCAATCAATTACAAACCCCAGCTGTTGCTCATAGCACTACTGGAAGTGTCTCCTCTCCATCACAATTGAATCCTCAATTGACTTCTTTACCAGTATTGACAAACCATGACATATCCAAGTTTTCTCAATTATTTGCCAAAAATGCACCAACTGGTGTTATTTCTGGTGAAGAAGCTAGAACAATCTTTTTGAAAGCTAAATTACCTACCCAAGTTTTAGGTCAGATCTGGAATTTAGTCGATAAACGTGGTTCTGGTCAACTAACCAAGGATGAATTCGTTGTGGCTATGTATTTGATCCAAAACACTCTAAACGGTTCAATCACTCAATTACCTTCTGTAATTCCACAGGCTATCTGGGATCAAGTCAGTGGATTCCAAGCTCCTTCTTCTACTGGTGGTAGCGCTGGTTCCATCCCATCTCAAAGACCTCCAGTTTCTAGAGTTCCATCAACTTTTGCCAATGCATCCAATGATTGGGTCATTTCAGCACAGAAAAAACAACAATTCAATGCTATCTTTGACGGCTTAGATAAAGATTCAAGAGGTGTTTTAGGTCCAAATGAAGTTGCTCCATTTTTGATGACTTCAAAATTACCACAGGACATTTTAGCTACCATTTGGGATCTTTCTGATATTCATAATTCTGGTGAATTTACTAGAGATGAATTCGCAATTGCTATGTTCTTAGTTCAAAAGAAAATTGCAGGTGTTGAATTACCTCATGTCATTCCTGAGTCTTTATTACCTGAAAACCATGGTGAACAAACAAGACAATTTTCGACTACTTCAAGCTCATCAGCTGTTCCACAAGCAGCTCCAAAGACCATTCCACAAATTCCTTCAAGAGATACCAAACCATCTGCTATGGATGATCTAGTTGACCTGAATGATGTTTTTACATCATCAAGTCCTTCTGTTTCCTTACCTGATAAACAATCAAGAACAATTTCAAACTCAAGTGTCAACTATACTCCAGCCCCAAAAGCTTTTGTTCCAAGTTCTTCATTTGGTCAAGGTTTAGTTGAAAAAGAAGCTGTTTCTCGTCACGTTGCTCCTGCTCCAGCACCTGCTCTAACTGTAGAGCCAACAACTGCTCTACAACAAAAACCAACATTTACAGCTCCAGCCGCCACTTCTACCAGTTCTTTCAAACCAATCGTTGTCCCAACTATATCATTACCGTTCTCTAGTGGCTCATCAAGATCAGCTGCTCCAGTCAACAATGATTTATTAGCAGACTCAAACCCAGAAGTTTCAGGTCAATTGTCCAAAGCCACTACCGATTTAGCCAATTTATCAAACCAAATTGGTTCTTTAACAAATCAAACTTCACAATTACATGACAAGCGTACTAGAGCTGAGCATGAATTGGCTAAAATGACTGCTTTGAAAAATGATATCGAATCAAAATTGACTGGTTTAAGAACTGCTTATGACCAAGAAGTTCAACAAACTGCTGAAGTTGAAAAGCTCTTAAGTTCTGTACAATCAGAAACAGAGGCATTAAGACAAGATGCATCTATTGCTGAGGCTCAATTCAACCAAGCTCAGAATGAGTTACAAACTGTTCAAAAGACTCTTGATGAAGCCCAATTTGAAAACGCTACCTTAAAAGAACAGTTAGCTGCCTGGAATTCACAACATGCCGAACTTCAAACTCAATTAGAAAAGGCACAATCAGATGTTAAACAATCTAGAGGTTTCGTTTCTATCAGTACCCAACAATTAGATGTCAACAACATTAAATCCCAAGAACTCCAACAAGAAATCGAAAGATTATTATCATCAACCAGAGAATTAGAAACTCATCATGATACTATTTTATCTAAACAACAAGAAATTGAAGAAGCTGCTCAAAGTTTGGATGCACGTAAATTACAATTGGAACAATCTGAAACTGAATTTACTGCAAGAGAACAGGAATTTATTCAAAGAGCTGAAATGCAAAAACAAACCCAAGTTTTAATTGAAGAACAAGATTCCAATTTACAACAACTAGTTGCTGACTTACAATCAAGAAAGGATCAATTCGATGAGGCTGAAGCTCAGTTGAATAAACAACAACTTGAATATGCACAAAGAGTTCAAGAATTCTCATACAAACAAATTCAAGATGCAACGACTGGTTATGGAATCGTCCCTACTGCTGAACAAGCTGAACCACAGAGTAAAGATATTGCAACTCCTGATGAACTGACTTCCTCTAGTTTGGGATCGGTTGCTATCGGTGCTGTTTCTGCTGGACTAGCTGTTGGTGTTGTGACCGGTGCTATTAGTGACGAAACTACTGAAAGTGAAAAGGAAAACACTCAATTCAGTTCACCAGTTGAAAACAATACAGAACAAGGTACTTCTGTTAATTCAGATTATCAATTCGCAACCAATTCTCAGTTAAACAATTTAGATGCTGAAACTGGATCCTTATCTTCTTCTGTTCAAAACAATGCACCACAATCTGTTCGTGATGAAATTGAAGAAGCTGAACAAGATGCTATTCCAACTACTGAAAATGACGAACAACCAGCTTTAGCATCAGATGTTTTAACTAAAGATTACAATAAGACTGCTGAGCCAAATAATGAAACATCAGGTGCTGGCTCTTTTGAATTAATTGGTGAAGAAGCTGAATCAGAAAGTGAATCCACTTTAAGAGTTCAAAATGAAAAATTTGATGAAATCACCACCAAAGATGCTACAACTGATGAATTAGCAGATGATTTGGAATCAGCTATTCCAGGTGCTTGGGCTGCTCAGGATGAAGATGAAGGTATGGAAAGCACTACTCCTGTCATTGCTGCTGCTGCCACATTAGACGAGACTCCTATTTACAATAAAGAAGAAGTCACTGATGATGTTGATGACGAATTTCCACCAATTAAAGAGCTGGAAATCGATGAAAGTGACAGTGAAGCTGAAATTGATGAATTCCATGAAACCATTGATAGTTTCCCTTCACCAGCTAAAAAGAAGATTGAATCAACTGTTTCTGATACAACTAGTCCTGTAGTTCCATTTGTTGTTACTAGTGCTTTGGGCGAGGATTTGGCTAAATCTCATACCACTTCACAACCTGATGAATTTGATGAATTTGCTGGTTTGGAAGAAGCCAAGGAAGAAACCACAGCTGATATCAAAGATGCTGATTTTGCTGATCTTGATGCAGCACCAGAAGACAGCTTTGCTGATTATGATGATGAATTTGATCAACAAAATTTTGATCAAGAATTAGAAGGAAATGCATTTTTCGGTGATGACGATGAACCAGCTACTGGTGGTGCAACTCAAGGAGGTGAAGACAATGAAGAATGGGAACAAATATTTGCTGGATTTGGAAACCAAGATCAAGCTGCACAACCACAACTTCAACATCCTCAACCAACAGTCAATAATGGTGGAGGTTCCAATGAACCAGCTAAAGCCAGAATTGCAACTACACCACGTTCGTTAGCAGTTCAAGAATTAACTGGTATGGGTTTCACAAAAGACGAAGCACTAAATGCATTAGAAAAAGAAAAATGGAATTTAGAGGCTGCCACAAACTTTCTTTTAGATAATGCTTGAATTTGACATTTCAAAAAAAAAGATATTCTACTTGTGTTTTTTGTTTATAAAGTTATTTTTGTTTTGATTGTCTTGTAGTAAAAAAATTAAAAATGTACATACATTACGTGTTGTAAATATTCTATTATATAGAGTTTTCATCAAGTTTCGTTATTTCAATAAGTTCTTTCAAACTTTCTTCAATCTTAGAATCATCACTGAGTATGTTCAAGTTCTTTATCGTTTGTAAACTTTCAGATACATCAGTTTTTATAGCTTTAGCCTCTTCTAATTGTGAGTTCAATTCATCCAACAACTTTAGATTTGTCTGTTTTAATAAATTAACTTGTTCTTTCAGCTTCTCAAGGTTCCTCTGTTTAACGGGAATCATATGTGAGCTCAATATATTACTAGATGATAGTTCTTCAATGGGTATACTGGAACTGTTAGCAACATCTCTTTTTGTAGCAGTATCTATCAACTCATCAAGTTCATTCAACTTCTGTTCTATGTCTCTCTCTTTGAAAATGGCATTAAATTCATTTTTGGTGTTCTCACTCCAAGAGTCAGTGAGTTGGATCTTTATGGTGCTTAGAAGTTGTTTACCTTGGTTCGAACTGTTTAAAGATGGATAACACGATATCAAGTTCTCATCAGACAATACTTTCTGTGATTCATCAAGAGCTTTGTCACACACTGTCTTAAGTCTATTGTATCTTATATAGTTATTCCCCTCCATATCTATCAATCCTGTAAGTAAAGAACTCATTATGTAGCTGTTTATGATGATAAAGCTGTTTACCTTTTTGATTTCCGGAATAAACAAACGATTAATTCCGGATACACCCACACACCACATAAGTGCGAAATGTCAATTTTTGGAAACAATTGTACCAAAGTTACAAATAGATAAAGAAGCTGAATACTTTTGATAGATATATTAAACAAGATGTCCGATCCTGAGTCGTTGATTAAACAAGTATGTATCATGGATTTCTGCTGATGCGTTTGATTTTTTACGTGTATTAACAATTTATCACTTTCTAGGCCGATAAGTTAGTGTCCCACAAACCAGGTTTCTTTGGTGGCATCTTTGGTACAAGTGTACAACAGAATTGTGAAGAGGCTGGTGATTTATACGTACAAGCTGCTAATCAGTACAAATTGAAAAAGCAAGGTGTCAAAGCCGGTGCTGCTTTCGACAAAGCTGCAGAAGCCCAAATCAAAGCTGATAGTAAAGACGAAGCTGCTAACACTTTAGTTGATGCTTTCAAAGCTTACAAACAAGAAGATCCAGCTAGTGGTGCTAAAAGTTTAGAAAGAGCCATTGAATTCTTCACGCTCAGAGGTCAATTCAGAAGAGCTGCTAATTTCAAATTGGATTTGGCCCAGTTATATGAGGATGAGCTAGCTGATTATTCAAAGGCGTTGAAATCCTACGAAGATGCAGGTGATTGGTTTGAAAGTGATTCAGCACAGGCATTGGCTAACAAAGCATTCTTGAAAGCTGCTGACTTGAACGCTTTGCAAGGTAATTACATTCCAGCCACTGAAATTTATAAGAAAGTCGTTAAGAATTCATTGAATAGTAACTTATCAAGATGGAGTTTGAAAGAATATTTTGTGAAAATCGTACTAAGTTATTTAGCTGCAGATGACAAAGTTGCAGCTAGTAAGTACTTGGATGAGACATTGAGCTTAGACACGAGTTTCCAAACCACCAGAGAGTATAAATTGTTACAAGACGTTATTGAGGCAGTTACTGAAGGAGATGCTGAGAAACTCTCTCAAGTTGTCTTTGATTACGATCAATTCAGCAAGTTGGACAGATGGAAAACCACGATCTTGTTGAAAATCAAGAGTACTGTTGTAGAAGCAGATGATGACTTGTTATGAATGTGTTTATGAATGGGATTAATACAATGTTTAGCTCTGTGATTGTGTAAATTTTTTTTTCACTGTATGGCAATGAGGTCAGAATAATTGCATCAAAAGGCATTTGAAGAGATAATTTGAACAGTTCCGATTTTATGAAGAAACATTGTTGTTGATGGCAAATATAATACTAGTATGAAGCACTTTATCGACCCATTGGCATCCAATTTGCTCCAATTTCGTAGCTTTAAACAAACTTTTCCAGTTATCTTTTTCTACTCTACTCTTTTGCATAACTTATTAGCTGTGCGGCGCGAACCAGATTTCCCAAAATCTCGATGAGTCAAGAAAAAATTTATTGATACAAAAAGACGAAAAATCACTTTCATACTTCATCCTTCTTCGAAACAGCAGTTGATTCCCCCAATGTTGTTGAGACAGCAGACATTGAACGTCACCAGAAGAGCGCTAGCTAGATCTGCTAGAACTTCTGCCCCTTCAGTCGTTCTTTCCAGTGCAAAACTCGTCAAGAAGAACACCCTTGTCCAACGTTTCTTATCAACAACTTCAGCTTTAAGTGCCCAAAGCTCTGAAAGTGCTGTTGCCTATGCTGGTGCTGGTATCTTATCCGGCTTTGATGATGAAAACGCCCACAAATTGGTTGATGTCTCCAAAGTTTTAATCATTGGTTCTGGTGGTTTATCAATTGGTCAAGCCGGTGAATTCGATTACTCTGGTTCTCAAGCTATTAAAGCTTTGAAGGAAGCTGATAAACAAACCATTTTAATCAATCCAAATATTGCTACCAATCAAACATCCCATGCTTTAGCTGATGAAATTTACTACTTGCCAGTTACTGCTGAATATATCACCTACATCATCGAAAGAGAAAAACCAGATGGTATCTTATTAACTTTCGGTGGTCAAACCGCTTTGAACGTTGGTGTTCAATTAGAAAAAATGGGTGTCTTTGAAAGATATAACGTTAAAGTTTTAGGTACTCCAATTAAAACTTTAGAAACTTCAGAAGATCGTGATTTATTCGCTCAAGCTTTGAACGAAATTAATATCCCAATCGCTGAATCCATTGCTGTTGACACCGTTGAAGATGCTTTAAACGCTGCTTCAAACATTGGTTATCCAATCATCGTCAGATCTGCTTACGCTTTAGGTGGTTTAGGTTCCGGTTTCGCTAATAATGAAGAAGAATTGAGAAATTTAGCTTCCCAATCTTTATCTTTAGCTCCTCAAATTTTAGTTGAAAAATCTTTGAAAGGTTGGAAAGAAGTTGAATACGAGGTTGTCAGAGACAGAGTTGGTAACTGTATCACTGTTTGTAACATGGAAAACTTCGATCCATTAGGTATCCACACTGGTGATTCTATCGTCGTTGCTCCATCTCAAACTCTATCTGATGAAGAATACCACATGTTAAGATCTGCTGCTATCAAAATTATCAGACATTTAGGTGTTGTTGGTGAATGTAATGTTCAATATGCTTTACAACCAGATGGATTAGACTACCGTGTAATTGAAGTCAACGCCAGATTATCAAGATCTTCTGCTTTAGCTTCAAAAGCCACTGGTTATCCATTAGCTTACACTGCTGCCAAAATTGCTTTAGGTTACACTTTACCACAGTTACCAAACCCAGTCACTAAAACCACTTCTGCTAACTTCGAACCATCTTTAGATTACATGGTTACTAAGATTCCAAGATGGGATTTATCTAAATTTCAACATGTTAAAAGAGACATTGGTTCATCTATGAAATCTGTTGGTGAAGTCATGGCTATTGGTAGAAACTTTGAAGAATCATTCCAAAAAGCTATCAGACAAGTTGATCCATCATTTGTTGGTTTCCAAGGTGGTGAATTTGAAAACTTAGATGAAGCTTTAGCTAATCCAACTGATCGTAGATGGTTAGCCGTTGGTCAAGCTTTATTACATGAAAACTACACTGTTGACAGAGTTCATGAATTAAGTAAAATTGACAAATGGTTCTTATACAAATTACAAAACATCGTTGATATGCAAAAGGAATTAGAAGAAATTGGTTCATTATTCGGTTTAAACAGAGATATCATCACAAGAGCTAAGAAATTAGGTTTCTCTGATAAACAAATTGGTTTAGCTGTTGGTTCTACTGAATTAGAAGTTAGAGCTAGAAGAAAAAACTTTGATATCACTCCATTCGTTAAGAAAATCGATACTTTAGCTGCTGAATTCCCTGCCTCCACTAACTACTTATACACTACTTATAACGCTACTGAAAATGATGTTGAATTCAATGATTTTGGTACTTTAGTTTTAGGTTCAGGTGTTTACAGAATTGGTTCTTCTGTTGAATTCGATTGGTGTGCTGTTAACACTGCTCGTGCTTTAAGAGAAAACGGTAAAAAAACCATCATGATCAACTACAACCCAGAAACTGTCTCCACTGATTTCGATGAAGTTGATAGATTATACTTTGAAGAATTAAGTTTTGAAAGAGTTTTAGATATTTATGAATTAGAAAATTCTAAAGGTGTTGTTGTCTCGGTTGGTGGTCAATTACCACAAAACATTGCTTTAGCTTTACAAGACAACGGTGCTAAAGTTTTAGGTACTGATCCAAGAGATATTGACAAGGCTGAAGATCGTCATAAATTCTCTTCTATCTTAGATTCTATTGGAATTGATCAACCAGCTTGGAAAGAATTGTCTTCTATTGAAGAAGCTAAGAAGTTTGCTGACAATGTCGGTTTCCCAGTTTTAGTTCGTCCATCTTATGTTTTATCCGGTGCTGCTATGTCTGTTATTAGAAGTGAAGAAGAATTAGCTCTAAAATTAGGTAACGCTGCTAAAGTCTCTCCAGATCATCCAGTCGTTATTTCTAAATTCATTGAAGGTGCTCAAGAAATTGATGTTGATGCTGTCGCTCAAAATGGTGAAGTTTTAGTTCATGCTGTTTCTGAACATGTTGAAAATGCAGGTATTCATTCAGGTGATGCTACTTTAGTTTTACCACCACAAAAATTATCACCAGCTGTTATGAACAGATTGAAAGATATCACTGATAAAGTTGCTAAAGCTTGGAACATCACTGGTCCATTCAACATGCAAATCATCAAGAACGACGTTGAAACCAATCCAGATCATCCAGAATTGAAAGTCATTGAATGTAACATCAGAGCTTCAAGATCCTTTCCATTTGTTTCTAAAGTTTTAGGTACCAACTTCATTGATGTTTCTGTTAAATCCATCTTAGGTCACGAAGTTAAACCAACTAACTTGATGGAAGTCAAGAGAGATTACGTTGCTACTAAAGTTCCTCAATTCTCATTCACTAGATTGGCTGGTGCCGATCCATTCTTAGGTGTTGAAATGGCTTCCACTGGTGAAATTGCCTCCTTCGGTAAAGACACTATTGAAGCTTACTGGACTGCTTTACAATCAACCATGAACTTCCACTTACCATTACCACCAAATGGTATTTTATTCGGTGGTGACTTAACCAAAGAATATTTGGGGGAAGTTGCTCAAATCATTGCACCAATCGGTTACAAATACTACACTGCTTCCGAAGAAGTCGCCAATTACTTGAGAGAAAGAGTTCCAGATTACGAAGTTGAAGTCATTGAATTCCCAAAGACTGACAAGAGAGCCTTACGTGAAGTTTTCCAAAAATACGACATCAAGGGTGTTATCAACTTAGCCAGTGCCAGAGCTGAGTCCTTGTTAGATGAAGACTACGTTATGAGACGTAATGCCATTGATTTCGGTATTCCATTGTTCAACGAACCACAAACCTCATTGTTGTTTGCCCAAGCCTTGAAAGCTAAGATTGGTACCAAATTGAACCAAGAAGATGGTACCATTCACATTCCAGGCGAAGTCCGTAGATGGAGTGAGTTCATTGGAGGCAAACCAGTCTAAATGCACTGAATGGACCCTTCCATCACTTGTTGTTGTACATACAATTTTAATAGAAAGTAATTGAAATATAGCCTATTTAAGTAGTAAAACCGAACTCCGACACTTTAACCCAAAAAAATTTGTCATGGATTATCAATAGAAAAACTGCATACAAAATTTTCCCGTCAATTTAGCACTAACAAGAGAGAAAGTCTTCTCGATCAGCACACTTCTGAAACTCACAAATTGGGTCTCCCTTTGCGCAATGGGTTTATGCTCATCCAAGGATTCCACACCTGTTCAGGCGAATGAGCACTCGCAGAAACGGACTGCAGGGGCAACATCTAAAACAGTCAAAACTAGCAACAACAATCAGCTGTCCTTGTCCTCGAACGATAAATCAGACTTGTCAGGCTCCACGGAGGTCTCTCAATTGAAGCAGAACCAGCAGCATTCATTGATCTCGGATGGGAGAAAACAGAGCGTTGTGCCTTCGGAATCCTCAGCCAACACTGAGCCTCCTCACAGTACCAATATAAACAATCAGGATCCAAAATCAAAAGACACCCACGAATACACTAAAGTCTTGTTGTTAGGTACTGGTGAGAGTGGTAAGTCCACCATTTTGCAACAATTGAAGATTCTTCATTCCAATGGTTTCACAAAACACGAGTTATACGATTTCAAACCGTTTATTTTCAGCAATATTGTCTCATCTGCTAAGGACTTAATTGAAGCCTACAATAAATTCGACATAAGACTTGACGAAGACGATGAGATTGATGAGATTGACTTTGAGGAGATTTTGAAATATAGAGCTCCTGTTGATCCCTCCCAATATTTCGATAAGAGAATTGGTAAAAAAATTAAAGCACTTTGGAAAAACACCGCAACAAACCAATTAATAAAAGACCATCGTCGTGATTTCTACCTAATGGACTCTGCAAGATATTTCTTCGAGGAATTGGATCGTATTTCTCAAAGTGATTATTCTCCTACTGAAACTGATGTCATTAGAACAAGAAAGAAAACTTCTGGTATTTACGATTTAAAGTTTGACTTACAAGGTTTAAACATCCATATATTTGATGTTGGTGGACAACGTTCTGAACGTAAGAAATGGATTTACTGTTTTGATAACGTTGCCTCCATCATTTTCTGTGTTGCTTTGTCTGAATATGATCAAAACTTATTAGAAGAAAAAACACAAAACAGATTAGAAGAAAGTTTGACATTATTCGATTCTGTTGTCAATTCAAGATGGTTTTCAAGATGTTCAGTTATTCTATTCTTGAATAAAATTGATATCTTTGTGGAGAAATTAGCATACTCTCCTTTGGAAAATTTCTTCCCTGATTATACAGGTGGTAATGATGCAAACAAGGCTGCTAAGTATATCTTATGGAGATTTACGAAAGTTAACAGATCTGGTTTGCCAATCTATCCTTACATCACACAGGCTACTGATACGAATAACATCAAATTAGTCTTTGTTGTTGTCAGAGAAAGCATCTTTTCTAATTTGTTATCTGATACTGGGTTATTATCTTGATGACCTTGATAGGAAAAGAAAAGTATTGTGTTTTGGTTTTTCATGGTAACTTCCTTAGATTATATTTGAGTGAGATTATTGTTTCATTTCTCTTTTTTGGTGAAGTATACATATAGGCAATTGTTGCCAATGAATTATGGATTATTTAGGGGTTTATTTGGGTTTTTTTTGTTTTTGACATTAAAAGGAGTAGTTTTCAGATTATATTTTTGTTTTTATTATTATATATGATATATATGTATATCGTTGTATTATTATCTGATTAAGATTTGTAGTGCTACTTTGGTGATTTTTAAGTTATAATTTCAGATAAAATCAGGGTCTGAACATGAATTAATTGCCATAAAATAAGTTCTATGTTCAGTTGCATGTAGATGGTCCAAAATTATTCTCCAAGGGAATCTATCCTTTCTACCTGAAAGATTTTCTTTCATGTCAACATAACTTGTTCCTGCAAAGACAACATCGTCTTTCGCATGCGGTAGATCCCTCTTTGCAATATGAAACTCAACACCAGCCTGTCTAAATCCAGGAGGTAATCCTGGAACATAATCCCCTTCATGAGTCAATCTAAGGATTCCCCATACAACTGGATTCTTTTTATCATCTTTATTGATCTTATTAGTTAGTTTCTCCGATTCAAAAACTTCATTCACCCAATTCATCATTGCTTCGTTAAATATTCTAGGTGAACCATAAGAAATAACTAACGGTTTAAACCCTTTAATTCTAAATTCGATTCCAACCAACGTAGCCAAAGCACCTCCTAAAGAATGACCAGTGAAGACCAATTGATAATCTTCATACCTTGGATCCTGATAAATCTGTTCAATCGGTTTGATAATTTCATCAGTAATTGAACTTAGATGCTTATAAAACCCTCTGTGCACTTGACAGCCTTCACATTCAGGAATCCCATTATACTCGAACATTGGAACATAATCCTCATAAACGATTTCAAAATCACTCATCCAATCACTATAAGTGGTCGAACTTCTAAAAGACACAATAACTTTCTTTTCATCGTGATTCAATGCAACAAACCCAGTACCATTTTCATCCATTGGAGCTTTTCTGATCTTGACAACTTCAACGTTCGCCATCTTAGGTGATTTACATAATTTCAAATCACATCCACCTTCATTAAGACGTTTTTCGAAAAGTCTTTCCTTCGTGATACATGACGATAGCTTGATGAATTTGCCATAAAGAAGGAAATCATCGTATATTTCTTGTGAAAACCCAACACATTGATTAACAAATAACAACAAAAACCAGCTGATTCGCATCCTTTGTGAGATTATCCACAGAATAATGCTTCAGAATATCCAAAAGTGGTTCATAGTACCACAAAGAAAACCCACATTTTCCAAATTGGAGAATAACTAGCCGTTTTTTTCAGAAAAAGTTTTGCAAATACATCACAAACTCTCTTCAGATCGTACAACACACTATCTTCCTCAATTGACCTCGAACAGCACAACTATCAACAAAATAGAGAGATTCATATATATTAGGCACTTTTTCACTTACGTAATTTCGAGAACTACGTGTCAAAAAAAAAACGCGAAAAATTTAAAGCCCAAAACAAAACTGAACATCCAACCAGGAAAAGGTCCACGATTGCTTCTTCAACAGTAAGAGAAAATGGCTAAGAAGACCTCTCATAGTGTTGCTGCTGGAGCACCTGCCGAAGCTGAAGACGCTGGTTTGTTCAATGACGTCGATTCGGTCCTGCCTTTGAATTACCAAAAAGGTTCTGAAAAACCGTTCTTAGTGACAACACCTCCAAAAGCATTATCAAAATTGCGTTCCGTTAACAAGAATGATAGAATCTACCTGTTGGTGTTGGTCTTGGTTTCAATTGTTATCAGATTGCAAAGCTTATCCAACCCAGATTCCGTCGTTTTCGATGAAGTCCATTTCGGTGGATTTGCCAGAAAATATTTATCAGGTCAATTCTTCGTGGATGTTCATCCACCTTTAGCAAAGATGTTATTCGCTGGTATTGCTGCTTTAGGTTCATTCGATGGTGATTTCAGTTTCGAAAAAATCGGTTTAAAATACACTTCAAACGTTCCATATACGTTAATGCGTTCTTTCTCTGCTGCTCTTGGTTTAGGTACAATCATCTTATTCTTTTTGACTTTGAAAGCATCAGGTGTCAGATCTACCGTTGCGTTGATCTCCGCCTTATTATTCGCTTGGGAGAACTCATACGTTACCATTTCAAGATATATCTTATTAGATGCCCCATTGATATTTTTCATTGCTGCAGCAGCTTATAGTTTCAAGAGAACTCAAAATGAAATCCCATTAACTTTCAAATGGTTCAAAGCTCTTTTATCCACTGGTGTTGCTTTAGGTTTAGCCGTCTCTTCCAAATGGGTCGGTTTATTCACCATTGCTTGGGTTGGTGTTTTAAATATCTGGGATGTTTGGTTCATGATTGGTGATTTATCATTATCTCCATCAAAAATCTTTAAACAAACCACTTCAAGACTTGTCATCTTGTTAGGTGTTCCAATTACTCTATACTTGTTCTTCTTCCAAGTGCACTTCAGTATGTTGCATAAAGAAGGAGATGGTGGTGCTTTTATGACTTCTGCTTTCAGATCTAGTTTGGAAGGTAACAAAATCCCAACTAATATCCTTGCTGATGTCGGTGTTGGATCCGTCGTTACTATTCGTCATGTTGCTAGCCAAGGTGGTTATTTACATTCACACTCTGATCTATACGAAACTGGTTCAAAACAACAACAAATCACTCTATACCCACACTTGGATCACAACAACGATTGGAAGATTGAATTGTATAACGTTTCTGAAGCACCAACCTCTTTTGAACCAATCACTGATGGTACCAAGATCAGATTATTACACACCAAGACTTTTCATCGTTTACATTCCCATGATCATAAAGCTCCAGTCACTGATAACGATTGGCAAAAAGAAGCATCCTGTTATGGTTACAAAGGTTTCGCAGGTGATGCTAATGATGATTTCGTTGTTGAAATTCAAAAGCAATACTCCAAGCCTGGTGTTGCTGGTGAAAGAGTTAGAGCTTTAGAAACTGTTTTCAGATTGCGTCATGCAATGACTGGTTGTTACTTATTCTCTCATGAAGTCAAGTTACCAAAATGGGGGTTTGAACAACAAGAAGTCACATGTGCTACACAAGGTATTCTTTCTAAATCATTATGGTACGTTGAACAAAATGAAAACGAATTCATTGCTGATGAAGGTGAAAGAATCAATTACAGAGAATTATCCTTTTTGGAAAAAGTTATTGAATCTCATAAGAAAATGTGGAATATCAACCAAGGTTTAACTTCTCATCATGTTTATGAATCATCTCCATTCTCATGGCCATTCTTGATCAGAGGTATCAACTACTGGGGTGAAGACCATAAAAACATTTACTTGATGGGTAACGCACCAGTCTGGTGGTCAGTTACTGTTTTTATCTTTGGTTTCTTTGTTTATGCCGCTGTTCAAATTTTAAGATGGCAATTAGGTGAAAGAGTTGCTAATGATGAACATATCTTCAACTTTAACGTTCAAACTATTCATTACATTTTAGGTTGGTTACTCCATTACTACCCTTCCTTCTTAATGGGAAGACAAATGTTCTTACATCACTACTTACCAGCTTACTACTTTGGTGTTTTAGCATTAGCCCATTTCTTGGATATCATTGTTAGTTACATCTTATCAAGAAAGAGAAAAGTTGCATACACTATCGTTATCAGTTTTGCTGTTGCTTCCTTCTTGTTCTACTTCAATTACTCTGCATTGATTTACGGTTACCCATGGACTAAAGACCAATGTCAAAGCTCAAAATTGCTAAGCGGTTGGGATTACAACTGTAACTTATATTTTAAAGAGTTATCCACTTATAACGAAGCTTCCAACTCCTCCCCAATTGTTGATGCCTTGGAAACTTCTGGTTAGATTGATGAAAGATTATTTATGAACATAGTTAATAAATTGAGATTCATTTTTTTTATGTTTATTTAACTCTCGACTCTTTTTTACATATATGAATATGAGTAAGGAAGCTTATAATGATAAATAAATAAATAAACAATGATTGATAAACAATAAACAGTAACCGTATAAATATTTCTAATCTAGACAAAACTAAAACCTTTCGAAGATAATCTATGATTCCAATAGATTGTAATTAAAACTAAGATACAGATAGCCAAACTACTGTATTGGGTGAGTTGGAACGTTTCTTTGTAACAACCAGCACCTAGCAGACAAACACCATTTTCATCATTGTGTTTGTTCATTGTAGAAGCTAAATTACTTGTCAATCCTGTTAACAAGAAAACAGCACCGGTTGTTAAAAATCCCCAAAGTGTACTAAAACCTTCTGTGCCAAAACTATCTGCAATAACTGCAGGGAATGATCCAAATATGAAACCAAATGCAAAACCGTTAATGAATGAAGGGATAACTAAATGATCGATATCTTTGATCTGAATCGTTAAAAATTGTCCAAATGATAATAACAGACCAGCAAAGAAAATGCACCAAACTCTTTGTGCTTTCAATCTCTTGACAATAATGTCTGAAATAGGACCAGAACTGGATCTGCCGATGAAACTAGCAAATGCTACAGTTGACACCTGTAATGCCTGCGCACCAACCAATGAGCTTTTGTCTTCGGAATCCTGAAGAGTGGCCACTAAGTAACCAACACTGTATATGTAAAACTGGCCAATTGACTGTAAAGATGCAAGAATAATGTAGAACTTAATGTATAACCTTGAGGCTATTTTCTGGAAAATGTGATGATTCCATATTGGAGAACCGTACTTGACGAAAATAGGCACATCTTCAACAGCAACGTAAATAGCATCACTTTCCAGTCTGTTTCTACTAAAAGCCATTCCTTGTAAATCAGTGAACGAACTGTTAGGAGAAATCAATGCAGACTGGCTGGGAGTTCTGCCCACACCCCATAAACTCAACTTCTGCTGGAAACTCTTTCTGAGCTCATTAGCCTGTTCCAAAAAAGACGAATTCCGTCTCAGTAAAGGCTCGTACTCAGAACTTGCTGTACGTGGCTTCTTCTTCCTGTTCTTGTCGACAATCACTAGGAAGAACGAGCCCAGAAAGCACACGATGGGCGAAAACAGCGAGAAGAACCTTAGAAGGCCACCAGTGTTATCTTTGAAGACGTTCACGGCAACTGCCGAGTACACCAATGCTGCTAACGCGTAACTCGACACTGGGAAAGCTCCTGCTGTTCCTCTGTGCTGGGGGAAGTTGGCCGTGATGCAGTTCACCGTCGCGTAAAAGCAGAGTACAGAGGCAAAGCTCGAGGCTGCGAGTGCACCCATGAGTAGTGGGACGTTCTGTGTCTGGGTCTCGTACCCATTGTGGAGGATCGAGAAGGCCACAAACGCTATCAGCGACCCCACTAGCGTCGCAGTGGCCGGCCCGGCCCAGTCGATGAGGATTCCAGCGGGAAACCCACCTATGCTCCCACCTACACTCAATGCTAGCGAGAGTCTCCCAGCATCACCAACAGAGAGGCCTGAGTTCTTCACGAGCTGTGGTGCGTAGACCGAGTATACGTAAGGGGTCCCTGAGGCCAGTGCCACGAAGACACTGGACACGAGCGAGCGTATTCTAGGGCTCAACGGTGCCTTCTCAAACGGTTGATCAGGCATTGCAATTAGTGGTGTACTGGTAGAAAACAAGTGTTTGTGATCAGTGACAATCTGGAATTTATATACTCTTACTAGTCATAGATAAAGAAAAATCAAAAAGCGGAATCGGAGTTATTTTCCCAAAGTAAGGTGTCCGATGTGTCAAAATCGATCCTATGTTAATCTAATGTTAATCTATACACATAACTTGAAAATCGCACTTAAGCGAGAATCACCTGCAAATTTCACTCCACACTGGACGAATAGGCGTGAACTAAAACTGCAGTGGCTGTCTGGATGTTCATCGACCGAATCACCCCTCTCTGGCGGATCTCAATGCAGTAGTCCAGCTCAGACAGCAGGTCTCCAGGAATACCTTCAGCCTCTCTTCCTAACAAGAATAGCGATTTCGTCGGAAATTTGGTCTGTGGGCCTAAGACAATGGACTTATCCGTCTGCTCCAATCCTATCAAAGTGTACCCTTGCTTCTTTTTCTCCTTCATAAATGGCACGATGTTCGCTATCTTCACCTCTGTCATCGGCATCCAGTAGTCTGCAGTCACTGCAACGTTCTTGAATTGTGGATGCTTCGTGACTCTCATATCATCAACTGTCATTAGTCCAGTACCTAACACATCGCACAATCTGCAAATACCACCGAGATTAGGAGGTTTATCCACCAATGAACTCACAACGATCAGTTCAGTACGTTTAACCACTCTTTGTTGCTCATCTAAATCCAAGACCGTTTCCCAAGCGCCGCTTTTCGTTTGTAACAGAGAATTGGTATTGTTCGAATCATTGGACTTTTCTTGTTCTTCTGTACTGTTCCAAGGTGATTTAAATATTCCAATGGAAATCTCCAATTCATCAGAATAAATATATTTCTTAAATTCTTCTTCTGAAATAGCAACACTAATATCCCTTGGTGAAATCCTCTTCAAAACACCACCGAATATCGAAGTCAATGTGAAATCTTTCTCAACATCCCAAGTTAAAGCATCGCCACTTCTGAACTTTCCAGTAGATTCAGATTTCTTCGCATCTTCATAAAGTTTCAATAATACAGGTTCAATAGCAAGTTCGATTTTCTTAGATTTGATCTCAGGGTATAATGACAAACATAATGAATTGGAAAAATGTCTAATCAAAGGTTTATTTGAAGCACAATTAGGAATTAAGTACTTGGTGAAATTTTCAAAGAATTCAACACTTGATTCATCATTATTAAGCTTTTGACAAACTAAAAATGCAATTCTTTCAACAGAAGTAACTAATGTTGGCTTATGATGATCTTGAAACAACTTCAACAACGTTTCCCTGTTGGTTTCAGATTGGATCATATCAATAGCAATTATCCATTCAATATAAGATCTGACTAATGGACTTGATTCAACTTCTAATGCATCTAAAAACGCTTCTGAAACGTACTGTGATAAAGTCTGTGGTGATAATTTCTTACTGACTAGCAATAATGAAGCATACCCATAAATTCTTTGCAATTCCTCACCTGAATCAATTCTTTTCTTAGGACTAATAAGTCTAAATGGATCATCTTTAACAAGCTGTTTGAAATAATCATCAGCAAAAGTATTTGAACAAGATACAATTATAGAAATAATGTTAATCTTTGCAGAAATTTCTTCCTTCCCATAGATTTTTTCATAAAACTCTTTCTCAAATGAAACTTCATTAACGAACTTTGAACAAATCAAGTTCTTGATCTTGAATAGATTACTATCATCTTGAATGAGAGTTAAGATTTTATAAACCAATTCAGTGATCCATTCAGTTTGCTCAAATTCTGATTTGTATCCTAGACTATACTGTAACAGACACATTGATAAGCAAGGTAGGAATGATCTTCTGGTAAATGAGCTCGCCACAATTTCTAACCCAATTTTTTTCAAAACTTTGCCATTGTATTCATTGTTAATGGTATCTTTCAATAAAGTGGCATGGAAAACGGTTTTAATGAAAGCTAAATGCATATCTTTTTGGTTTAACACTAATCTTTCACCAGTGATGAAATCCCAAATTGATTCAAGAATATCAATGGCTGCAATCAGATCAATCGTTAGTTCATAGTTTGAAAATAAGTATTGGAAAGTTTCAGAAATCTTAATAAAAGTGAAATAAAATGCACTTCTCAATGACTGTTTCAAAATGGAAACTAGCTCATGTAATTGAGTTTCATCTAGTGGTGATAATTTTAGGAAATTTAAAACTATGTTCAAGAATGAACCAATTATTGAATCTTTGACTTTGAAACCAACATCAGTAGAATTCAATGTTTTGAATAAATCGGACAAATCTTCAAATGATAATTTAAACTTATTGTCATCATTATAAATAACTTCAGCGTATTTTTCATAAACTTTTTCAAAAAACTCCAACTTCTCAAAATCAAAACTTTCAACACCATCTTCTTTAATTGATTCAAATAATGGGGTCAAATTAACAGTCGACCAACTATTTTGGAAAATTTCAAGATTTACCAAACTAGAACACTTAGCATACATCGATTCTTTTGGGTTTGAAATCAATTCAGTCAACAATTTGCTATAACTTGAAACTAACTCAGAAGATTCAATCCCATCATACCCACTATTGGCTAACTCTCTTAAAAATAATTCAGAATTTGGATCATACTCTTTGAACAAGACGAAATGAACAACTTGACTTTCAGGACCCTTTGAAGCGAAATGAATTGGATTCAACTCCTTGTTGTGATAAGTTGCAACATAGTCCAAAAATGGTTCAATGTTATCAAACAAGATGGAGTATCCATTAAATAAAACAAACTGAGTCAATGCATCAAGTAACAATGGGATTTTATTAGGTTTCAAATGTTTCAAGAATGATAGATGTAAAGATTGTAAATAAATCTCGAACGATTCGTCTTCTGCAGTTGAGTTGAAAAGTTTATAAAGTTGCAACAAATGAGTATTCGTTAAAATTTTTTGAGATTTTAAACCTTTGACAATACCTGAAGTCAAAAATATCCTAGCAGGAGCGAAAATAGATCTTGAATCAACTAACAAAGCCAAGAGCTCACCAACTAAAGTTACGAATATGACAGTATCTTTCTTTACAGACCATAAAACGTTCTTAACAAACTCTTCAAGTTGTTCACCATATGGACAAACAAATTTATCATCAGTTTTCTTAACTTGGAAATGTGAAGCTTCAATAGCATACTTCAAAAAAACAGTAGTTAAAAGTTCATGTGCAAAAACTGATAAGTTTTCCTTTGGAACGGCATACATTAGACCCATTGCAAATTTACGAACAGATTCCATGTTGGCTTTGAAACCGGTACTCAGCAATGCCATACTCCAAGATGGTTTGATGTATGAATTTGGTGACAACATTTGTAAAATATCACTCTTTGCAGCTTCTGCTTGATTCAATGCTGTATCAACACCGACGATTTCATAAAGAGTACAGAATCTTTTCCACTGTTCGACATTTTCTTTACTTTCGGACATTTTGAAAGACACCAAGTTGTTGTCTAGATCGATTTGGGTCAATTGAATGGATAGTTTCAAAATCGATAATGAATATTTCTTTTGTTCATGGGTCGCACTGATCAAACCGTTCTGAATATACTTCCAATACTGATCACTCTGAACTAAACTGTTGAATGTTTCAGTTTCAATCAAAAGTTCGTTTAAATTGATCAAAAATCTTAGCCATTGGATAAACCCAAGGGAAACATGGTAGTTTGTTGAAGATTGCAATAAGTCAAAGACAAGTTCCCAAATCAGAGTTTCATTAGTTAAAAATGAACTTGATCTCCATCTTAATGCCTTTGAAGCCTTCATCGATATTGATTCTTCTTTGATGGTTAGGAGAACTAACACTAAAACGTCTAGTTCTTGAGGAATATCAATTGTTTCCAAAGCGAACATCTTCTCCAAAACAGTTAAGCAATATTCTAGATCTATCTCGACGTTTGAATCTTTACTAAATTTGATATTGTTGGAGTTGAAAATTTTAATAGAGGAAACACTGAACAAATAATTCAATCTTTCAGATAATGTTGATGTAATTGAAGAGTATATCCAATTTAATAAAATTGCACTTGTGGATGGTAGCTTACCCAACAAGGAAAGATGTTGTTCAAATTTATCCAAATCACCATTTGATAGAATAAATTCTTTGGAATAAGCTAACAATTTTCCACAAACTGATTCAATAGACTTTGTATCTAACAAGTCTAAGACTTCAACTAAACCCAGAACACTCTGCTCGTTTCCAAAGTCCTCAGAGAGATCACTTGCAAGCTGGAACTTTTGCTCTTCCCTCAGATACTTCGCAAGTATATTGGCTGACATATCACTACTATAACCACACCAAAACTAGCAAATTTGCAATTCTTTTTCCAATGGTTTTGGTGATGAAAAAAAAATCGATATAAGTTCCAGTTCTGAGCGATGAGCGATGAGTTTCCTTTCTAAAACGGAAATTTTCCCAATGCGGATATTTTCTTGCTGGCTCACAGTTTTTGGGGTCAAAACGAGTAAATTTGAGAAAAATCTAACCAAAAAACAGGCTACAAAGACAGCAATTGAAAGATGTCCTTGGATGAGGAAGACAACAGTCCTTTTGGAGAAGGTATCATGACTGCCAGTACTATACTTCCTGTAACGGACGACGGATTCACTGAGCTCCCATTAGACGAAGACAGAACTGATAATACAGACTCAACCACCGATAACTCAGCAGTGCCTGAAACTTCCACTGCTACTGAGGAATCAGAATCGAGCAATGTGAATTTCGCTAGCACTACAGTTGCGTATGATCCGGATGCGTTTATGACTACGACTCAGCATGCTTTCAAGGATAAAACTGCTGTCATGATAGAGATTGTGGATGCTGGTAAAAGTCATGAAGGTCAAAGCAGAGGCTATATCGTTTATACTATCAAATGCAATGGTTCAATTGTTAGAAGAAGATATAGTGAATTTGAGAGTTTGAGAAAGAGTTTGGTTAAATTGTTCCCTACGTTATTCATTCCTCCAATTCCTGAGAAACATACAATTTCTAAATATGCCACTGCTCCAACTAAAGCCAAAGAAGACTCTCGAATCATTGAACATAGACGTCGTATGCTTTCAGTATTCTTGAATAGATGTCTTAAAGTTGATAAAATACGTGAGAGTTCAGTGTATCAAGATTTCTTAGATCCTAATGCAAACTGGTCTGAAGTTCTGGTATCACCTCCTTTATCCGAAATCCCAAAAAATATACTACAGGCAGATCCTCTAGACCCAGCACATTCTTCTCCAGCTCACTCATATCTTCCAATTCCATCAAATACCACAATTCCAAGCAAATCCACTAGTGATGACATTAAGTTCAATCACGCAGAGAACAAAGCAAGAGCATATGAAGGTGTCATTTCTTCAGGTATTGAGAAGATCAATAAAAGATTGCTCAAGCATTTATCTGATCTAGCATCAGAAGACACTGAAGCTGGTGCAACGTTTAATACGTTCAGTTTGCAAGAAACGAGTTCTTTAGCCCAATTGCTTGAAAAAATCGGTCAAGCATATGATAATAACTATGCATCAACAGGAATACTTGTGAATAGTTTGAATTATGAATTCACAGAACCATTAGGTGAATCAGTTCAATTTGCATCTGTTGTCAAAGAAACTTTAAAATTCAGACAACAAAAGTCTTTGCAATTAGATATCACAGCAAGAACACTAAAACATAAACTGAATCAAATGAAACTTTTGGAGAAATCAGAAGAAGAAACAAAGAGAATTGAAAAGGCAATTGCGGCTGGTGAAGGCAAAACAGGACAGATCAATTTTGACAGAAAAGTGGCCGCTAAACAAGCTGCAGAACAACAGGAACATGAAACTAGCATAACAGATGATGCTGAAGTGACGCCATTAGAACATAAGAAGACATCATTCAAGATTCCAGGCATTTCTAAATTCACATCTTTTGTAAAAGAATCAATGGAATCGGACCCTGAAGCTCAAATGAAACAAAATATAGGAAAACTCAAAGTGGATATCAATCAAATGAAACAGACATTCCAAGCAGCCGAATCTGATCTAAGAAACGTTACGGAATCATTAAATGCTGAATTGAATAACTTCCAAAAATCAAAAGAAGAAGATCAAAAGAAAATGATTTTAGCATTTTCAAGATGTATTCTTGACTGGTCACATAAAAACTTGGAATTCTGGGAAGATGTCAAATCCCAATACTAACAGTATTATGAAACAACAATTTCCTCATACCTTACTAACCATATATACAACCTGTATTCTGGGCCTTGATGTAGTCTATCTTCATATCAAAGTAAGTTTTGTTTACATTTTTCCGAATCGGGAAATTTAATGTTTCCCTTACCATTTTATGATGAGATGCATCTTTCGAAAATGATTGTTTTTTCTTAAATTGAGTCTAATTGTAAGATACCAGTCTTTTTAGAGTCTTAAGTAACGGTACATGACAACTCCACAGCCCCCTTTTCGAGTTAGAACCATCTACTCGTGGAGTGGTACTGAAGAAGAGGACTTAGGTTTTGTTGAAGGTGATATTATTGAAGTTGATAGTTTAGGTGATGGTAACTGGTGGCATGGTAGATTGAAAAGAAACAAAATGAAAGGTGTGTTTCCTTCCAACTATGTGGAATTGCTGAAGTCAGATCTGCCTAACTTTAGTGCATCCATTAGAAATGGCAACAATTCATCATCATCAACTCCAGTTAATGGTAAACCTCAATTAGAAATTTCATTACAAAACATTGAATCCTCTGAAGAGGAAATGAACTTCAGTTTCCAATCATCACAAAACTACTATAGTGACTTGCGTCAAAAGGTCTCTCCTCAAAGGACATTCCAATCTCATCATTCACCAAATAATTGCACTCCACAGAGTCCGTATACTTATGAAAGTCGTCGCTCTTCTCATATTTCTCAAGCAAGAAGTCCATTAACTCATTCCAGTTCAGTTCCTGGTAGATTACAAGAACAAACTCAACAAGCTAGAAGAATTCCAGAAACTGAAGCTGAAAATCAACGCACATCAAACCGTCATCACTACAGATCTCAACCAAACTTATTTGCTCCTCCACCACCACAACATTCAATTCCCTTCATAAAATCCAAATCGTCAGCTAATTTGAGAACGACAGAGTCAGATCCTTTCAAAATGTCAGACCCTTACTCCTCATCAAGAACTGATAGACCGACATTATTGAAACAAGCAACAAGAACCCATTATGATGGTCACAATTCTAACGAATTCATTGCTCCATATGATCCAGAAACTTTGAACCAATCAAGATCAACCGTTTCTAAAAGTTCTAATGTTTTCAGCTATTCTAATGGATCTTACTTTTCAAGCTCGCAAAGTTCTTATAACAGTTCTCTTGCAATGAGTGATTTTAGTGCAACGAGTGCTGGAAGTTTTGCTAGACATAAGTATGAAGATTCACAAAAACAGAGAGAGAGAACTATTGAAAGTTTGAATTCAAGTGGTTCTGCCAATAGTTTATTAGTTGATGAGAAGAAATCAAAAAATCAACCAACTGGTTTATTAAGAAAATTCTTCTCTGCAAAAGAAGCTCCACCATTACCTAGAGTTGAAACTTTAGTTAACTCAACAAAGGTTACTCATGAAAAAGAACAAGTTGATTCATGGATTGATTTCAAAATTGATTTAAACAGAGCCAATTCTCTAAGTGCTAAAGAACGTCAACTCCGAGAGAAAAGGGTAAGAGAAAATGAAGGTTATGTTATCTTTGAACCTCATAAACAAATTTCAACAATCAATAATAATGAAGTTTATCAAAACGAACATAAATTAGATTTAACTACAATCGATTTGAGACATGTTGATAATTATGTTCGAAATTTGAAAACATCATCATCTACTTCCATCATGTCTCCTGAAGATTTTATTACAAATGATTTGGGTATGAAATACTCAAGTAAACTAGAATACATTAGAGCTTTATTTATATTATGCACAGAGCATTTTCAAGTTGTTGAAAATGGTAATGTTGAACCTCTAAATGAACCAAACATTCATAATATTTTTCAATTGAAGAAGGCAAACAGTTTTGAAATGGGACACCTCTTTAAATGTCTGGCTAGTACAATGGGTTTAAACTCTGAACTAATTGTGGGTTCTCTTAAAACCCCACAATCTATTGTTAGGCATTATTGGAACTCAGTTTTAATCAATGGTGAATGGAGATTTATTGACGTGAGTTTAGGAAACCTCACCAACCCAATTCATGAGTTGATCTTAACCAATCCAAAGTATTTTGAAGAACACAATGAATCGTTTTATTTCTTAGCTGAACCTTTGGACTTAATTTATACTCATATCCCAGATAAGTTTGAAGAGCAACATATTGTTCCACCAATAGATTCCATGGTTGCATTAGCACTTCCTCCTTGTTTCCCATCCTTTTTTAGAAATGGACTAAAGATTCATAAATTCAATAATGCATTAACTAAGCTGTTAGATTTTGAAATTTTTGAAATCGATATGAAAGTACCAAAGGATATTGAAATTAATGCTATGGTTCTAACCAAGAATTCAATCACAAACACATTATCTCAAATATACTGGAAACATAATGAGAGATACTGCAAGATCAAAGGTCATCTACCAGAAAATCAATTGATTGGCTTCATAAACATTTACTCTGGATTGAAAGGTTCCCAAAAATCATTAGCAAACATCCATCCACTTTCTTTAGTTGTTCCAATTACACATGATGGTAAATACAAACCATTAGAATTCGTGTCAAGGTATCCAACAGTTCCTGCACAACATAATGATTTATACATTAAGCAACCACAAAATAAAAACTTGAAGTATGGAGCAGATTATATCTTTAACATTTTGCAATATCCTTCTCAAGATCCATCATCAACTACAACATCCAAATTAAAGATAGCACTGCAATCACCATCCGGTAAAATCGTCAAGTTATCTAAAAATGAACAATCTGGACCATCCAGATCATGGGAACTTCCTTTGAAATGTAATGAGATTGGTGTGTGGAGAGGTTTGGTATCAGTTGATAATGGAACAAGTTTATGTGTTTTTGCAGAATGGTCTTGTTCTTGATTATTATATCACATTTTTTACGAACTTTAAAGTCACATTTTTATACAAAGCATTGTATTACTCACTTAAAAGAGTAAATACTTAATTTAATCCTTAATTATATACAATTCTATCTATATTCAAGTACTTTATTGAGTCTTCCTTTTTCGGTATTTTCTACTTTCGGATATTAATTTGCACTTTTTACGTAAGATTTTTGAATTTAAAAAAACTTCGAAAACAAAACAAATAAACAAAAAAGATCGCAACGAAAGCCATCTGATTCAGCATAATTCGGTCATTTGTGAGTTGATCTGGAGCTATGAATACAGAACTTGGGATTCAGACGAATGATTCGCTGCAGGATCCTCAAATTCTCAACAGTTTTGCCACTGTCTTGAAGGAATTCAAATTGAATGCCATTAAAGATGAATATGATATTCTAAGAGAATTCAGATCTATTGCTGCTATAAAAGCCCAAGATATTTCTCAACAAGGCGTCACTTCTGAATTTGAAGATTGGGATCTTGAAGTCAAGCTATGGCATTTAATGGACATCTTATTTGGATACAGATATAGTGAAGCCAAATCAAATATTACAGCAGTTAACGATTTCAATTCAAATATTGTCTTTGGAGAAAAATTCTATCAAAGTGATCCAAAACTTTATGAAATCTGGTTAATCATATTCTGGATTCAAGAAAATTCTTTAATTGTTGAAAAACCATCTAATTTATCCACTCTTAAATGGTGGAATACCCAGTTATCTGGTACAATAAGTAATTTAGACATTGATTCACCAATTCGTTTGAATGCTAAAATTGATCCTAAAGATGCAGAAAATGATGAAATTTTTTACAAATACATCTTGGAACTTTTATTAAATGGATCATATAAAGAAGCTTCTGAGGAATGTGAAAGAACAAACAATTGGACTTTGAAAATGATTATAGAGGGTACTCATGAATATTTCGACCCTGTCGTTGACTATCAACTAATTGAAACTGAAAGCATAGACAATGCAACACATGGGATCAAGAAGAAAGCATTATGGAGAAGAACAGTCTACTTATTATCTAAAACTGAACAAATTAGCATATATGAAAGATCAATTTATGGATTTTTATCCGGTGATTTAACAACATTAGAATTATCAAAAAACTGGGATTCTGATTTATTAATTTACTTGAATCATATTTTAACAAATGAAGTCGAGAACCAACTAATTGAAGGTGGGAGAATCCCTTCAAATGACTTAATTTTAACTTTCCCAAAAAAGAATTTAACCATTCAAAATGTTTTGAATCTAATTTCATTGAATAGAAAAGAAGAAAGTGAACATCCATTGAGAATCTTAATTGCTTCAATTATTTCAAATAACATCAAACCTATCATACATTCATCATTAAACTTTGTTGGAAGTATCATGGTTGGTATTGAAGAATCTAATGAAATATTGAATGAGTCGTATGCTTTAAGAGTTATAGTTCATTTGGCTATTTTTGTGTCGATAATTGATCCAGATGCAATTGATTTAGAAGATTGTTCTAAATTAATAACCACTTACATTTTAGTTCTAAGACTATATGAACAATATGAATTGATTCCATTATATATTTCATTTTTACCTGAAGTTGAAGCAAGAGATGCTTACTCATTGTTCTTAATGGACTTATTTGATAATGATATTAGAAGAAAACAATTAGAATTAAGCAGATTATACAACCTGCCATTAGAAAACATCTTGAAAAGAACAGTGGAAAGAGTTTTCAAAATCACAGAAAGTCATTATGAAATTAGATCAGGAGTTTCATTGCAAGAAACTGATGAAGTTGATAATAAACTGATTAGATGTGTTGAATGGTTCATTGATGCTAAAATGTATTCAGACTCAATTCATTCCATAGTTGCTCTTTTCAGAAGATTCTTATTGAATGGCAAAATCAAAGCATTACAAGAATTCATCTCAAGAAACTCTATTCAACAATTATTAAAACTTTATGATATTGAAAACTTGGGTGTAGATACAGTTGATTTAGAAGTTAGTGATAATGAAAGAGAAGAATTATTGCAATATGACCTACTAATCAAATCATTCAATGCTATTGACGAATGGAGGTCGATTAGTTCAAACAAAGTCGTTTCTAAAATCATAATAATTGATACTATTACCAGAGTTTCATCACTGTTATATGAAACATTAAATGAATTTCTATCCAATTTATCTAATGATAAAAGTTATGAAGTTGAGTTAATTCAAGATTTGAGAACACTATATGTTCCGTACTTGATCATTCAATTGCACAACATTTATGTTGAAGGTGAATCAGTGAATCCAAAACTATTACTAAATGCATTAGAATTAACGAACTTAGTTGCTAATGAAACTACAAAATTTTACTTATTGTTCCAAAATTGTGATAAATTGAAAGAATATTTGAAACTTGTTGCCAAATGTGCAGCATTATCAGCTGGTAAAGGTTTATAAACTTTTAGTTATAATACATAGCTTGTAATGTACAATTAATAAAATGTAAAATGTAAATTTCCTCTAATTAATAGTAGCTGCTTTTTCGTAAAGTAATTCAACAACAGTAGACATTTGTTTAACCAATTCAACACTTGAGTCATAAGTTGGATCAGTTGTTTGTTTATCATAAATGTATAACCAACCATTACCTTGATCTAAAACACCATAGAATACTTGATCTAAAATCATTTGACTTAATTTACCTTCAACTTGTTTTATGTCTAAACCGATAATTTTTGCAATATGATCAAGTTCGACAACGGAAAATGGTTCTATAACTTTGACAAGATTTTGTTCTAATAAAGTATCATAAAGGGCATTAAAATGTGATTTAATAATTGAATCAGAGGATAGTTCTTTTCCGTAGATAGATAACGTTTCTTCAAATTCCTTCAATGATCTATTTGAATAACATTTAGCAATTGCTCTCATGGCATCAATTTCTTTAGAATTATATTTTGAGGCATATTTGGAATCTAATATTTGTTTAACATCATCCACTAAGTTTAACATAATTTTGGATAAAAGCATATATTTCAACACTTTAATTGATTTATCGTCATCATCTTGAGAGGAATAGTTTTCAAAAGATTCATAGAAGTAAGAATATGCGGTGTTATAATCCTTATCTTCTGCATGAAGTATCCCACTCATGTTATCTAAATCGGCTTGTAATGAAGTTGGGCAATAGATTGCATTTGCTGATGTTCTTGCAGAAGCTAGGGCAGCTTTTGCTTTTGATAAATTTCTTAAAGAATGATAGACTTTTGATTCCAATAATTGAACCTCAACTAAAGATGATTTATCATCTAGTTTTTTAAATTCTCTTAATAGGTTGTTAATGATGGTTAATGATTCCTGATACGATTTCTTCTTTTCAAAATAGACTGTTGCAAGTCTTAAATAAAGTGAGTGTTTTAGAAATGTTCTCTTTTCTGCAATTGACCATTCGATTGAATCTTTTAATGAGGATATTTGAGTGTCTGTTGAATCTGGAATATCATCAAATAGATCAATTAAAGTTCTGATGGTTTTGGCAGCTTTAGATTTGGCTAGAGTGGATATAACATTTCTTGCTTCTGGAATCAATTCAACTAACTTAGTGGCATCTTTTTGATCTTTGTAAAAATTACCCAATTCAAAGATAGCAGTTTCTTGGTTGGAGAAGTCGTTAGCTTTACTTGGTTTTTCCTTGATGGTTTGCTTGTAAAATTGTTCAGCCTCTTCGTATTTCTTCAAATCACGCGCAGTTCTTGCAGCATCCAATGACTCCGAAACCATTTTCTTCTGATTCAATTCAACTCAATTCAATTCTATTCAACT
This sequence comes from Gotozyma botsteinii, assembly GCA_020280145.1. Classification (NCBI taxonomy): domain Eukaryota; kingdom Fungi; phylum Ascomycota; class Saccharomycetes; order Phaffomycetales; family Phaffomycetaceae; genus Gotozyma; species Gotozyma botsteinii. The sequence goes on from JAFIIU010000002.1 coordinate 1,039,863, forward strand.
TAGATTGATTCATTTTGTTTTGATGTTTTTTGCCACTTGTACGAGGTGATGTGTGGGTGTTTGTTAACGAAAGTCCATATTTCGGTAGTTTTTGTTCCTTAAAAGAGTAATAATATTCAATTTCTATATATATATATATATATATATATATACCATAAACACAGTCTATAATAACCCAAGATTGAGCTTTTTACTCCTAATATAACATGTTTTATACTTCAATTTAATGGAAACAACCGATATCCGGCCACCCTCGTAATTCCTCAAACGGAATTCAACTTGGAAAACCAAAACAAACAAAAATTTGATTTGGCATCTAAAGAGAAACTAAATCAAAATCGTTCTTAAACAGACATGTCCTCTCGTATAAACGGTGCTCAGCAGCCCTCCAGAGACCTTTTTGGTGGTGTTTTCCAGTCTAACGCCGATATTTTCAACTCTGACAGTCCTAAAGGCTCCCGTTTCGAGCAATTGAAGATCGATATAGCAGACAGATCTGCTGATGATATTTCAATCAACTCTCCAAATAGAAGAACTCCACTTCATAAACAACACTCTGACATCTCATTTGATGGATTAAATCCTTCTTTGGCTATCATCAATCAAAAGACTAATGCTACAAACTCGTCAAACGCTCCATTATGGTTCAATAATCCAAAGAGACGTACTGTTCCTTCACATGTCATCAAGAGAGAATCTGATAATGATTCAGATTCTTCAAGTTTCTTAACAAAACCAAAATCAGCAGCAAACGGAAGCTCATTGGGATTTAATACTGTGACATTTGGTACAAGAAGAAATACTTCAGAACTATCCCATGTTAATGCTCTTTCTGATGAACTCCCACCAACAAGAACTATTTCAGATTTAAGAAAAGAAGACAATTCAGATTCATACTTGTCATTCCAGAATGATCATACATTTGGAAATATTACAGGAAATTCTGTCAATATAAACACTAAAGATTCAAATAATACACCATCAGCTAAGAATATCCTTCCTGAACATTTGTTTAAATCACCACAACAAAACTCTGCATTCTCAACACCAACAAAATCTAATGGATCTGTATTAGCATTACCATTAAACATACAACAACAGCAAAATCAAGATTCACAACAGAAACAACAACATAAAAGTCATAAACTTTCTGGTGAAAGTGCAGTTTTGGTCTTTGGATACCCAGAATCTATTGCTAATAATGTCATTAAATATTACTCTAAATTTGGTACAATTTTAGAAGATTTTGAATCAACTAGAATCAATCCTATTTTCCAAAACAAGAAACAAAAGAAAATCTACCCAATATATACTGGTAATGGATGGGTCAAGTTAACATTTGACAATAAAGCATCTGCAATTAGAGCACTGGAAGAAAGTGGATCTGTGTTTTTAGGTGCAATTATCGGTTGTGTGCCTTATAGTAAAGAAGCTGTTGAAAAAATCGCTTCAGTTTCAATTAATGAGTTGCAAGATATCGGAGAATCTGAATTTTTAAGTAATGCTCCATTAGAAAACAACAATGATCATGACAATATTGAGAACAATGATGACTTATTAAAATACAACCCAAACAAAAAATCAACAAGATTAAGTTTAAAAAATGATGATAAAATTTTTATTAATTCAAAAGATTTAAAGAAGACATTATACTCTAATAAAATTATTGCATCTTCAAACTCAGTTACTAATAACAATTCTCTTTTGAATAAAGTGAACAATTGGTTATTTGGTTGGGAAGATTTATAATTTGACTATATATAGAATGCTTAATTAACTTGTATTATAATATATTATAATGTGAATGCCCTGGTTTTCATCTTCTATATACGTCTATCTGTAAATTTTCTGGCCAGTGGTGATGGTTGGTAACTAGAGTATCTTGTTTCTTTAGGTGTTGCTAAGGTTTGCCTTCTTAATGAAGATAAAGCTGGATTAATAGTAGTTGTAGGTATATTATGTTTCTTTAAAGGTGTAAATTCACCATGACTGAATTTTTCAACTGATTCATTTCCTTTAAAATCATGAAATCTAAAGATCTTTTCACTTAAATGAGGTGAGAAATATTCTACCGAATCATATGAATTGTTATAAGGACCTTTGGTTGCATCAACTGCAACTTCCCTTGTTGGAACTGATAATTTTGGTCTAATGAATTTTCTTTGATATTCATCAAATGTCTCTTGATATAAAACCTGTTTATCATTGATTAATACTAAATAACCTCTTATTATCACAAAATACAAAATTATTGAAGTCATGAACAAATATATGACATTGATGAATGATGATTGTGATAAAAATAAGAACAAAACATTAAATGGTGGGAATGATACGAATAAATGAGTTGAGAACTTAGAAGGATTCCAAATTTTTAACTCCCAAAAAGATTCAATATCATCATCATCATTGTCATAAGTATTTTTGAACAATAAAGATTTCAAGAATTTAATGATATTATTTTTGCCTTCATTACTCTTGGTTATTTTAACAGCATTGACTGAACTACCAAAGAGTTTATCTTTATTGAAAATTATATATGTTCTAGTTTTGAAAAGAAACAGTCCAGTATTAACAACATTAATTAAAACTATGATCATTTTAATTGATTTGAAAAAATTGTCAATCCCAAAAGAGTCATTTCTATCATTAAAAAATTTCGAATCTTTCAATAGCTCATAATCGTATTCAAAATGACTTTTCTTCTGCTGACTTGAAGATTGCACTATGTTATAATCATCCCATAACCTCAAAAAGAAATACAACAATGTTAAAATAAATCCTAAAGGTAGTGCAATTGTGATTGAATATGAGTCCCAATCAATTGATTCACGGTGCTCATTCAGCACAAGAAGAAGATCTAATGGGTATGAGCTGAGTCTTGACCAAAGACTCTGTCTTCTAACGATTCTGGGAGCCATGGTGTTACTGCTACGAGTATTCAACCAAATCCTATTGTGTTTGTTTACATGTAATTTCTTACTAGTGACGTGGCCTTACCATATTTGTGTGAGGGAACCAGTGACCCACAATAGTAATTTATAACTGTATCTCCTTTCTTGTTACACAGACTAACGTGAGGATAAGCTGAACAGTATACTTCTTCGCAATGTTGCAGTAACGTTACACTGAATTCAGTGCTTGTGTGTCTTAACTTTGGAATGTCTATGACGCATATGATGAACAAATGAGATCACCTTTGCCTGAAAAATATCCTGAACTCTATAACGATCGGGCAGTATTTAGCATAGGCTTTTGATCATGTGTTACAATAACGATCCTAGTCTTCAACGACTTTCAATTCTTGTCTAAATTATGTGATGTAATTTTAGTAAGAAGACAGATCGGCGAAGTTGCCTAAATCTGATCATTGTGATCTGTGACAGTCCTAGAATGTAGTATTTCGTTTAGTAAATGAACACATTTCCGTCCAATTTATGAATGCATTTGCAGTACTGTAATGTCCTGACTTCTTTCTTTGACTTTGACTTTGACTTTTTGTTCTCCGCTTCACCTGTGTTCTTAAACACGTCGTCTACATTTCCCTCGCCCAACTTTTCAAAATATTCAGAGGCTTTTCAACTAGACTGACTAATGTAATTTCCTAATGTAGGAACAAGAAATCTAAAAGGCAAATGTTATATTCTTACAGTAGTGAATGCCCTCAACGAGAAGCCATTTAGCAATTTTGTGGATCCTGGTTTCAACTGAACCTAGTAAGAGTACCAGAAAATCCAATCATCAAATCAGCAATATTGCAGGTAATAGGCTATTGTCGAAATTTGGGCTATTGACTTCGGTGTTTCAATTGGTCCTGTAATTCTAGGCCAAATTTAGTGGAAATAAATTCATCCTAAGTTTGTGGATGATAATGGGGGAAAGTTCCGTCACTAAAAGACACTTTCAGCACAAAGGACTTGATGCACCAACATTATTGGATCAACGTTGAGTTAACTACCAGTGCCACTATAACATGTCTGAAAAATGATATGGTTGCCATTCCTTGTGAGAATCAACAATAAACCAGCCAGCATACAACAATAAACGTAAGGAGGGCACTATAATGGACTTTGCGCCAAAACGTCGGAATTGTCTTTTTCGAGGAAAGTTTAACATGCGGCGGGAGCTCGCAATTCTGCAGCTATATGCAAGAATAACGCCATTAAATAAACTAGTTGCATATTTTTGGCCCGTCGGATTTGATTTACACAGCAGCTTCAAATAAAATAAGATGATAGTAATTTTGTAATAACCAAATTTTCCCACCAAAGTTTTTGTACAAATATAATTTCTAAATATGAAGTTGCTTGATCATTTTTAAGTCGTGAATTTTGGGAGCGCGTGACATTGGAAGTTGTCGATTGCATATCTATGTGGGTAATATACTAATATTATTGATAAAGAATAGTTAATCCTAGAACTAGTATAGCTACACCTAAAACAGGTACTTTAATTGAATAATATTTGACTTAACAGTTATATTCTTAGCTCCAGTTACTGAACAATACTTGTTAGACCTACAAAGTCTGTTATTCAGAATAAACAACACAGTGTCAATTTATTAATAGAAACCAGAGGCCCATTCCAAATCATCTGCATTCATGAAGTCAGAGCCTGATTCAAGTATTTGTTTAGTCAAATTGATTTTCTTTGAAACTGGCCACCATGGAACGCCCCAAACTCTAGTCTTGATACCTTTCGAATGTGCATTTTCAACAAATGAGTTCAAAGATTCAATTTGAGTTTCGTTTAATCCAGTTGATGGAATGTCTTCCATATCTGCCCCGACCAAGGCCTTTAATGAAGACGAAGCAATTGGACTTAAAGTCCGTGGATAATCGTGGGTTAGATTTGATAAGGGACCATCGAAGAAATAATCTCTTGTTTTTTGGGATTTAACTAAATCATATGGTGTATTTCCAGTTCCAATGACAGTAATTGGACCTTTAACAATATCAGTACTATTGAAGTAAGTCAAATATCCTTCTTCTCTTAAAGGATCTAATGCAGTTTCAACAATTGGCCATGTAGTTTCTCCTTCTGTTTTGACATCAACAAACAAATACAAAGTAGCTGAAGTATCTGTATCAAAAACACCATTATAAGATCCAGTATCAGAAAAAGAAGAGGATATGGAACGATTTTCTGAAGCAGCTAAGCTATGATATTGAGGATTAGCCTGCTCCAATATTCTCACCAAAGGATCAATGTACAATGATTTGAAAGTTCTGTTGAAGTTTAGACAAGACTCATGATGACCCACATACAATTGCTCATCACCTTCAAAATACCAAACATCAGCTTCCACTGATTGAACACCATATGACAATGCGGTGTATAGAGGAATGTCCCTCCAATAGTCATTATGAGAATGGATCTGTTTAACGAAAATATCTTTTGTAAGATCATTGTTATATCTAGTGATGGAAGAATCTTGAAGATCGCTAATGACTTGCTGGATTGGAGCCAATGCCGCAGACATTGATACACCAAACGCCATGAAGTTAAACAGTACAACAGGAGCTGATAGCGGATTCATTGTGCAATAATATACTCCTTAAAGTTTTGTAGACGTGCAAGTTATAATCTAAACTGATTTTAAACCACAATTTCCGCGTGTGTTTACAGAGTGCTTTAAAAGAATTTCAAAAACATGGTGATACCACTATTTTGATCTACAGTTTTAAAGAAATATGAGTTGGAGAACCAGCTATCTTGAATTTTGATGACTCTGGCGTTCATTTTTTTTGATTAGAACTAGATATCTCACCTCTTGTATGTTATATTGTACATAATATAGAGCCAACGAGACAACAGCTTGATACTGAAGCAAATTTCTACACAACAAAGCATCCACAAAATTAACCGGGTATTATGTAAATATCCTTATTTCTATTTTAGTAAACCAAAAATAAAGTAAAGATACCTATTACTGACGCAGTATCACTCATTTTATTACTTTGCTGTAGGTTTCAAACTTCACTTTTGTGTCAAATTTTGTACTTGAATGAATTTTCGCGGGTGCGAAAAATGAATTATCTTTTTGAATTTGGATTTACTTCATACAATAAAGTTGAGTTTTGTTAGCTGCAGAAGGACGAACGATGGATACATTGACATATGAAGAGGAGCAGCTAGTGCAGCAATTCATTTCAATCACGGGCTATCCCCAGGAGCCGCACACTGCTATCCCGTATCTTCATGCGAACGACTGGAATTTAGAAAGATCAATCATAAACTATTTTGAAAACACACCTGAAGCTAATCAACAACTGAATGACAATGCAAGACGAGCTATATTTCCAGGATCATTTCCGTATTCCAATGGACAGTACGGATCTAATGTTGGTGAGCAGGATCAGGAGCAAACAAGCAATCCCTCAGAACAAGCAAATGAAGGTTATGGTCCATTTGGTTATTTCAGCAATATTTTAAATAATTTCAACAGAAATCAGTCTAACAATCGATACACCCAATTATCACAAAATGGAACAGGATTTACGGCTTTGAATTCAGAGAATGGATTTTTTTACACTTGCCAGATAGTGCTGTATACTCCGTTGTTAGTCATCTATAAAGTTACGGAAGTGCTGTTTTTCATCATATCGAAATTATTCCCAATAGTTAAGAAAATAACGACAAGGTATTCTCAGAATAGACATAGTTCTAAATCTCAACCGAAAGGAATCGAACCTTCTCATATTGCTAGAAACTTTATTTCTGATTTCAACACATTTTACAGAAATGATGATCGTATCGATTTTTTTGAAGGTGGTTATACTTCTGCAGTTTATTTGGCTAGAAGAGATGCAAGGTTTATGATAGTTTATTTACACAGTGATGAGCATGATGATACTAATGATTTTGTTAATGATACTTTATTAAACCTAAATACGCTGAAGTTCTTCAAAGATCACAATATATTAATTTGGGGTGGTGATGTTCATGAAAGTGAAGCTCACCAAGTATCAAACGCTTTGAACGTTACCAAATATCCTTATTTGGGATTGTTATGTCTGAAGTCAAACACACACGAAACTCCAGAAGGTACTACTACATCTGCTCCATCATTAACTGTCGTGTCTAGAGTTCAAGGACTAGTCACACCAAGTAAATTGATTGATAAGTTTGGAGGTCAGATAGAAAGATATGAACCAAGTTTGATATCAATTAGGGCAGAAAGACAACAACAAGAACTTTCAAGAGTCATTAGACAACAGCAAGATCAAGCTTATCAAGCATCATTACAAAGAGATCGTTTAATAGCACAGCAAATGTCACAAGAAGCTCAACTTGCAGAAAAGAAAGAAATTTACCTAAAATGGAGACTTGCGAATTTATCACCAGAGGTTGATAATACATCGAAAGGTGATTACGCAAGAGTTGCAATAAGACTGTCTAATGGTGAAAGAATATCAAGGAGGTTTGACAAAAATTGTAAATTGGAAGAACTCTATGCTTTTACTGAACTATACCAAAAAGGATTATTAGATACCGTGATAGATACCGAAGATGTTGAAAGACCTGACGATTTTATTTATCCTTACGAATTCAAGTTGATTTCACCAATGCCTAGAGCTGAGATATCACCATCCTTAAACGTTTTGGTAAAGGATGAACCAAGTATTTGGCCAAATGGTAACTTAATTGTAGAAGAGATTGAATAATGACAGCTTAAAAAGGGTTTTAAATAATCTTAATACATGTCATTGGTAAAAATGTATTTGATTGAAAAATAATCTATTATTTCAGTATTGTGCAATAAAAAACTGATGCTAAAATTCATTTGACTGACTTCTTCTTCTTTTTCTTGTCTTTCTTTTTCAAACCAGAAACACCAGATTTCACAACATTAGAGTATTTAACCCAAAATTTAGCTAATTCGTCAGGTTTGACAACTGTGCTGATTTTGATTTTTTTAGATTTATCACTATTACCATCTGTTATTCTGATCAAGATTAGGTATTGTGTTTCGGAGTTTGTTCTGATTTTACTTTTTGGTAATATTGGAGCGGTGGTATTGAATTTTGATATTTCATTTTTACTGGCTTCATCACCATTGACTTCATCTTTTTCCACAAGTCTCTTTTGTGTGATATAGATTGATGATCTTGATTTTGTGGATTTTTCAAAAAGTTGAGCAGCCTCTAGAAGGAACTAACAATTTTGAGTTAGTAAACATGATTTAAATTCAACACCTTAACATAGAACTTACCTCTTCATTGCCTAGAATACCCATATTTCACTGTATTAATCGTTGTGTTTCTTGTAAACTTGATGTTTGAAAAACCGAAGAAATAACCCAAGGATACCATCGCAGCATAACACACCCAGACATCATAACCTAAATTATATAAGCTTCCTAACAAAAATTTGACACAAAACCAGAAGAACTGAATGAATGGAGGAAAACAGGTCATTTTGCTGTGTTAGTCTTCTCATTTTTTGGATAGAACATGTCCACTTATTTAATATTACAATTTACTAAATACGTAAATTGTTTTCTCTTTTCTGAATCCTTCCATTTGGTACATTGCTCTTTATTAGAAAATTAGGACTTCGTTTCGAAATTTTCGATCTACTCATCCAAAGTAAAGTTGCTATTGATCAGCAAAGTATATCGTGATTACTGATGAACTTTAATGCCCACTGCCTTCAATCACGTACTGAATTCCTGTACGTATCAACTTTAGATCTTCAGATCTAGTAAGATTGCACTAGTATTGTAGCTACTCTGATTACCAATGAATCAATGATTCCAGTGTTCTAACCAATTTCAGACGTATGAAATTCACTCAAGAAGAAAACTAAAAAAGACAGCTAAAAACACACCCTCATTATTCATGCAGATATTTCAGATGCTATACATACCGAAGCTCATTGCTCATCGAGATCGGAGTCTATAGGATTTGTCAGGAATGAAATTATTTCCGGATTGGGTAAAATGTAAATAAGCCCAATGTCAGGTACATATGCCAAAAAAAACTTCCATATAGATGAACCAGCAAGCAAATTTTAGAAATAGTTTCTCAATATTTTGATTTAGCAAACTGACCCTCTACTTTTAAAAGAAAAAAGCCAAACAAAACTTTTTCTTCCGTCACTTCAAGTCCATTAGAAATCATTGAATAGTTGGCATTACAGGTTCCTTGAAGTACTGATCAGAGGAATAAAATACCAAGTTAAAGACATTCAACAGCATAAAAAGCAACTATTAAATCACATTTGACATGCTCCATGATGAGATATCTAAGTGCGAATCAATTTGAGGTTTATGAAGAAATAGGAAAGGGTGGGTTTGGTACTGTCTATAGAGGTTTAGACAGAGTCACGAAAGAACAAGTTGCAATTAAGCTGATTGATTTGGAAGACAAAGACTATATTGATGATTTTAAGAAAGAGATCAGTATCTTGAGACAATGCAAATTAGATCAAATTACGAGATATCATGGATGTTTCGTCAAAGGCTACAAGCTTTGGATTATTATGGAATACCTTGATGGCGGTTCATGTTTTGACTTATTGGCTCCAGGTCCAATTAAAGAGAAATATATTGCTGTATTATTAAAAGAACTATTGACGGCTTTGTGTTACTTGCATCAGAATAGTAGAATTCACAGAGATGTGAAGTCTGCAAACATTTTATTGAATTCGAAAGGTGAAGTTAAAATTGCAGATTTTGGTGTTTCTGCCCAATTATCAAACAATTTATCCAAAAGAAATACATTTGTTGGCTCACCATACTGGATGGCACCTGAAATTATTCTAGAAGAAGAATATAACTTTAAAGCTGATATTTGGTCTTTAGGTATTACTGCAATTGAGTTAGCAACTGGGAAACCACCGTTATCGAAAATTCCTCCAATGAAGGCCTTGTTCTTAATTCCAAAAAATGAACCACCTTGTTTAGAAGGGGAATTTTCTAAAGAGTTCAAAGATTTTGTCAAACTTTGTCTGCAGATGAATCCATCAAATAGACCAAGTGCCAGAAGATTGTTAGAATCAAAGTTCATTGCTAAAGCAGGAAGAAATTCAATGCTGATTGATTTAGTACAAAGAAAAAATGTTTGGGAACTTCAAAAACAACATAGCATAAAAAAATCAAAGAACTTTTATGTTCCCACCATTAAAGGTTCGAAAACGGAAGAAACTCAGAAAATAAAGTTTGATTTTGATGAACAGAGCAATTTTGGAAACATCACTGAGGTGGTGATTTCTAAAAGATCACCTTTAAAGTACAACAGAATGGAGGAAACTTATCTTCAAGAGAACAAGAACCTGTTAAACACCACAGTTCGTGCACCCGAAGGTTCTGTGTTGATAAGAAAAAACCAGTCATTAGTTTTGAGTACCATTGAAGTGAAACGCCATAAACAATCAACAACAACTCTATCTCCAACAAAGGAATTTGATTTTCTTTTCAATAATGTATTGGATAAGGTTCAAGTCAATGACAAAGACTTGGAATGCTTAGAAAATATCAAACATTCTTTTGAAAATTTGGAAGAAGGTACATTATTGGAATTTTTGACTCAATTCAGTAGAAGTCTTCAATCATCAAAGCTGCTCAAAAGCAACAACAGTGTTAGAGTTATGAAACCAACAACAGCTGAATCTGAGAAGTTGTTATTGAAGAGATGGGCGGATCAATACTTCAACTAACCAAATTCTACCAAATTGGCTAATATGACAATAGCTACATATTTTACAGTTTTTTTAAAGGGTTATTACAGGATGGGGTATTCATTAAAGTGATATGAGATCACTAGGGACATTATTAGCATTATTATTATCTTAAGGACAGTTTTTTTTTTTTTGTAAACTAGTACTCAGACTAATTCAACTTTGAAATCAGAGCCTATTTCACCAAGTATATCATCATTACCTATTTCAAACCTTTCAACTAAAAGAATGATCGTGGCTTTTGGAATCACCAATATGTTTTGCAACCAAATCCCATAGAGATTATCATCAAAATCAGGGTTTAATTGAATTGGTTCTTGATTTTCATAAAACAAACTAGCTCTGATTTTTGGTCTGTAACTGCCGAATGAAGTTTGATTTGTTCTGAGATGAACATTTATATTAGTTTCTCTTGTAACTGCAAACTTAAGTTTAAAACGATTTTTGTTATTCCAGTTGAATTTAAAGCTCTTGGAAAATAATCCTAACCTGGTATTTAGTTTATTGATAATCAAATTTTCAATGGGTGAGTTGATGATTAGTTTGAAATCTTCTAAGATATCAGTATCATAGGTGGACAACACAAGTTTATACTTCAAGTTTGGTACGAGCTTTAGTTCATGAACTTTGGTACCGACAGTGTATTTCTCATTTATCAACGAGGCTTTAGCTTGATCAAATGGCTTATCATTCTTGGAATCCCAAAAAAGTTGAAAGTTTATCAATACATCCTTTCTTGTAAATAGACCAATCTTCAATGATACATCTTCATGATAATCCGGGATGGTTAATTCATATTGTGGATTTTTGATGTATGATTGATTTGACCAGTTACCACCACATGAAGAAACTTCCCATTTGTCTTCAATTTCTTTAATGAATGGAAGCTTCAATTGTGCCTTTGTGAGTGTTAAGTCGTCTGATTTATTGAATACGTGTAATGTAAAATTTTGGGAAAATGCAGAGTCGTTAAAAATGACAATAGTAACAGAACTCAATCCTCTCAATTTGAATCTGGTAAAGTTGAAGCCTGTATTATTTCCCAAACATTTGACCAAGGGTTTAGATTTTGTTAAGACTCTCTCTCCATTAGTTTCGTAAATAGCAATGTTGATATTGGATACCTCAAATCCCAAATGTTTTTCTAATAACAAGAAAAATTCACTTTCCCTATTTGAAGTATTTCTAAGGTGAAATTGAGGAAAGTTCAAATATAGATCAAACTGATTGTCCAAGCCTTTGTATAAAAATGTTTTCTTTAAATGGTTATAGCCTTTCATATTCCAATTGATGTATAAAGTTTCAAAGTTGTCAAATATTTCATGAAATTCAACTACTGTCTTTTCACTATTCCAAGGATTCTTAACAACGACAGATCTAGAATCTTCTATGAGATCAATTATAGAATAATCATGATTGGGATGATACCCAACTCCTGCATCATCACCGGTACCTATTGCTAGAACCAATTTATTATTTTGAAAGTTTTCATAGATTTCCTCCCATAGAGAATTGAAGTTCGGCCTTTCGACAGTTGATGAAATGAACTCTGGAATCCAGCCATTAATTAAATAAGTATCAATGCTTGCATTAGAACCTTTGGAGTCATATCCATTCCCCAGTACTTTCAAATAAGCTTTCTCCAGTAAAGCAGGCCAAAACAGATTAGGATTGGATTTTGATTTAATAAATAGTGATTTAGATTTCAGTAAAGGAAGAGAGTTGCCTATCTCAACCAGTCTCTCACAACCACTGAAGTGTAATCTCACGCCAAATCTTTTTGCAATATTAGATTGTGGTGTGACTTTGCTTAATAGCAGTTCTTTATTGTTCCTCGATAATGAGATCAGTGCAACAACAAAGGAACAGTCCTGAAGGTAATCTTGGTATATATCATCCAAGCCATCAAAACTCCAGTCTTGGTCCTTGACAGAAACCCATGAATCCAGAAATTCTTCCTGATTTGGGGACAGTTTCAATTTATCATCCAATTCACAGTTATATTCCACATCACACAACTTACCATAGACCAAAGGAGGAAAGAATTGACCATTTAGGGCAGAACCAAACCAGATTATCTTTTCCTCAATGTTCAATTTCTCATTGCTCTTGAGCTTCTGGTAGAACTCAATCGAGAATTGACTCAAGTCTCTGATTACCTGTATGGGACATTTAGCGTCATCATTTTTCAGCAGAGTATTAAGTGACGAGACTGCCTTCAGACAGAGCCGTTTTGCGACATCCTGATGGCCCAGTGAGTACTCATAATAGCTTCTCTCGAGCAACCTGAGCACTTTGGCAGGCTCGCTTCCCATCTGCAGAACCACTGACAGCTTTCCAGTTTCAGATGTTTGTGCCAATAATTATTTTTTTACATTTTTTTCCCTTTTAGATTAAGACAATGAAGCTCACTGTTATTTCGATTTGAGGTGCAAAAGAAGAAAAAAGTGTATAAAACCCCCAAATGTCACAACTGGATGCTAAAATAAAACAGTTCAAGTACCTTTCCACACTTCTAGGGAGAAAGAGACCCATTTTGGAGAAGGAAATTGACGATTCAGCTCATCACAATATTGATACACTCTTTGCAATGACTCAAGCCACTACAGACTTAGAGAAGGAGATCTACACTGAGACCATCGAGGCACAGACTGAGAATGAATCTAGTGTTAAGGAGATATACGACGAAATCCTCGAAGATGGAGAGTTTCCTCCATTGAGAACTGCTATACATCTAAAATACTTGAAAATGGCATTAGGTCAATTGCCCTCGATGTTTACTGGGTTGGATGCGTCACAACCTTGGATATTGTATTGGGTGATAAATGCTACATATTTATTAAAGGGCGATGTTTCTAAAGACGTTTTAGATCAAGCAGCTGACAAGATTCTCAAGTTAATTCATCTAGATGGAGGTGTTGGTGGTGGTATTGGTCAAGTTGGACACGCTGCTGCAACTTATGCTGCTATTAGCACATTGGTATTAGTGCAAAATGAAGATAAATGGAATCAAATCGATACTAAATCATTTTATGATTGGTTATTGAAACTAAAGCAGCCTGATGGTTCGTTCGTGATGCATGTTGGAGGAGAAAAAGACACTAGAGCAGTTTATTGTTGTCTCGTTATAGCTTCATTGTTGGATATCCTTACTGATGAACTAGTTGAAGGCACTGCTGAATGGCTATCTCAATGTCAGACATTTGAAGGTGGGTTTGGAGGAGTTCCGTTTGATGAAGCTCATGGTGGATACACTTTTTGTGCCGTTTCTGCGTTAACACTCTTAGGAAAAGATGTCTTATTAAAACATGTCAGTTTGGATAAGTTGATTGAATGGATCGTTTCAAAACAATTACGTTTAGAAGGTGGTTTTTGTGGAAGATCAAATAAGTTGGTAGACGGTTGTTATAGTTTTTGGGTTGGTGGCATAGTTGGAATTTTAGATGTATTACTTAAACAGGAAGTGATATCCAGAACTCTATTACAAAACTATATTTTAGGATGTTGTCAAGATGATAAATATGGTGGTTTAAGGGATAAACCAATGAAGAGACCTGATTTTTACCATACTAATTATGTGTTATTAGGATTATCAGTTGTTCAAAATCGATTCTATGTGGAAGGAGAAGGAAATGATGTCGCTTATACAATAAAGTCCGAGAGAATTCAGCCTGAAGTTAATGAAGTCAAGCAATCAGATTTGGTAGCTAAAATCAATCCAATATTTGGACTTCCTGAACAGTTTCCTAATGTGTTTAATGAATTTTTCACTAAAAAACATAAAAATGCTTCCTAATTAAAATTCAATAATAATATTTATCCAATATAAATCGTTTTTAACTAAAAGATACAATTTGATAGTTTGAATTACAAAGATATTGGGAGTACGCATTATTATTTAGCTGGCATAGAAAGTGATATTGTGGCAAACAGAATTCCATTGTGTTTGTTGTAACTTCGATAATTTTCTCAAGCTAATAATATTGCATCAGTTCATAACAATGAAAAATTCACGCTGCATCTATATAACAAGCTGTAAATAGAGATTTAGTAAACTCCATTCTGCAATCTGTGCATTAATTTTTAATCAAGTTTCAAAAACCATTTTCACCAGATAATCATTCTCTGGAATTGCGTTGATCTTCATGGCCTGTGCGTTTAAACTGAACCGTAAATAATAAACGATTTTGTACTACGCGCTGCAAAGAATCAAGATAAAAAGCAGTCTATAGAGTGTCAAACTCCAATGATGTATCTAAACTTCAATTGCGGCTTATCGTAATAAAATAAAAAAATAAACAAAATAAACAAAATAAATAAACTGAATTAAGTTGAAGTTCCAGAAGTTCAATGTTTGGTAACGGATTTCGTTGTTTATCAGGAACAAAACAATTCTTGGGAACAATAAAACAACAACCTGCACTCTGAAGATAATACATCTGTATTAATAAGATATTGAGAAGGAATCACAGGCTGATTGTTGATGTTAATTAATTTCCCTCATACTTAAAGGTCTGGTCTGGGTGCTACAAAAGATTTCAGATTTCCCAGTTCAATGTGGATGATGGAGGCTCGGTAATTGGATTTGTCCCAATAATTATTAATATTTAACAAAAGTTTAAAATTAAGTCTCAGGTCCAGTGTCCTCCGCTCCTTATTGAAACATATTAATTATTCCAATTATTCCAATTATCCATGTTTGGCGAGTGTCATTACAAAAAAAAGAAAATTTTGACATATCTGAACAATAGAATCGCCGATCAAATTGCAATGCGCTTTCAAAGAAGGCAGATCCTCAGCGTTCAAGTGTAAAAAATAGAAGCGTTTGAAGGGAGAGAGACAGTAAATTGCTGACAAAGATCGAAGATCTGACTGAGAGATAACCGGTCTGAAGAGAGATCTCCAAATGTTTGGCTGACTATTGGCATACCGACACCGATTTTTATATGAATCGATACTGGTAACAGACCAATGAAAACACACTCAATAACTTTCCACACCATGCAGTTTTTAGCTTTAGCAAATTTGCGAATTGATGTATATATCAAGTTAAGCGAGAAACAGCAGACTGTAAAAGGCCAAATATCTACTTATATATTATATACATTCAGCGGACCGCAGTTTTTCTATCCTTGTTCAATACAGATTTCTTTTCACAGACCTACATTTCTTCACAGTTTTATCGTCCTCGTTCTACGTAATATTTATTCAACATACTCAGAGTGTTAAGGATGCTAGAGATACACAAACTCCTAATAACCTTGGTCTTTCAAACTTGAAGCCTAAATATTGAAATTTCGCCACAAAACTGGTTCAAGTTTCGCAAAATGTTGATGGTAGTAGAGTAATAAATATACTACTCTTTGATCAACCCACCATGATTTCATCATCGCTCAACACACTTGATAGTTAGGGGTTAAGTTATACAAAATTCAAAAATCCGCAGTTAGCCGTTACAGTGGCCGAGTGGTTAAGGCGATGCCCTGCTATTATAAGTAGCTGTTAGGCATTGAGTTTTACTTGCGCAGGTTCGAATCCTGTCTGTAACGCCATTTTTTTTGAACTTCTTTGATACTTGAGCGTATGAACACCCACTTAATAACATACATGAAGACATTGTTACGTCTGTTTCTTGCCCTCTACAACCAGACTCCTCTAAACACGTTTCTTTGTCGAAATTCACGAATTGTAAATATTTCGCTTGTTTCTGTGACAACTGTTGAAACCAATGTAAACAAACAAGAAAACAAACAAAACCAGAAAAAAAAACACAGAAAAACTTTGTGGTGTAAAACATTTTGAGGCTAAAACTAAACACTAAAAGCAATAATTGTGTGTGCTGCTAATTTTAACTTTTGTCTATTTATTCATTCATCTCAAACCCTGGAAACTGAACTTTAAACTAAAGTTTAACCTAGTTTTTTTATTCTATTTACTATCCTCAGCTAGATTTCATTCATTGATCTATACCCAATCTATCCATCCGCCAGTTTTTTTGCTTATTTACCCGTGTGTGTGTGTGTTTTGCTAGCTAGATTTTACCAAGATGATGAGCAACAGAGACAGACGTAATGGTTTGATCATATCGTCTTCAGCGACTTACGGAAAATTCAACAATAAGAAAACAGGTAGATACAATTTAAGTGATGTCGTGTTAAACCTTGATAATGATTTCAATATCTCATCAGATAAGCTAAGTGATGATGAGTTTGAGTCTAGTTTTCTTAATAGGTATTCTACTAATACCGGTGACGATGAAGAGGAAGATGAAGATGGTTCATTTCATGGTATTTCTGATATTCCTTATGCTCAATCCCATTTAATCAACGTTTCTATATCAGATAATGAAAATGATGAGAATTCAGATGTTATGATGATGATTGCCAGTCCTGAGAAACTTGATTATAAACAACAGAGATCAATACCACAAGATCAAAATACTCCAAGTAAACGTTCTGTTTTACAAGATTTGTCTCCACTGATTCAAAACACTTCTAATGGTTTAACAAATGATATCAATGATAAGAGAATTCCATTAAATAGTGCAACTCCAAATTTCCAAAGAAATAGCTCTGCTGGTTTAAGTCATTTAAGAAAAAGATCATCATTGACTTCAAACAGTTCCAAAAGATGGTCATTATTATCATTCAATAATGAATTAGATAAAGAAAATTCAAGTATTTCAAACATTTCCAAAAGATTTTCAATTAATTCTATTCCTTCAATCCATTCAATTCATTCAAGCTCATCATCGAAGAATAAAAGATTTTCCATATCTTCTCAACATTCTTCTTCAACATCTTCAACTACATCATTTAAAACTGCAATCACTAAAGTTGGTAATATTTTATCCTCGGTCTCCGTAAATTCAACTGACAATTCCAATGAATCTACTCCTTATAAAAATATTCAACCAGGTATTGTTGGTGAATCATCAACATCAACTTCAAATAATAAAAGATCAAGTGAAAATGCTAATTTGACCCCAGTTGCATTACGTCAATCACAGTTGAATATTAAAAACCAAAGAACTCAGCCTTTACAAATTCCAAATAATAATAGTACCAACAATGGACTTGTCAAGATTGATGATGATACTATAAGTTTATTCAGTACAAATACAACATCAAGTTTAAGATCATCAAGATCAAGATTTAGATTGTCTTCAATCTTTTCAAACTCATATAAAAAAGAGAACGATGGTGAATCAATTAGATCTTTGAAAGGTAAAAGTTCATTCAATGATATTAGAAGATCGGTTTTAAGATTGAACAAAAAGGAATCCATAACCGATTTGAATAGAAATATGATTTCATTACCAAAACCAGATAATGATTCAAGATTGAAATTATCTAACAGATTGAGAAATTCACCATCAATTATCTCAATCAACTCTGTTGTATCGAGACAACAAACCATCACAACACTGAATACGACAATGAATACTGCAAGTACATTACCTTCCACAATTAATGATATTAATAACGTTCAATTGGACAAATTACTCAAATTGGCAGGTAAAGAACAAGTCTTAACGTTCAATTCATACATTGATAACTATTTAAAACTTTCAAATAATGAGTTATTGATTAAATTTAATGAAGCATCATACAGTGAAGTTTATCAAGTTAAGAATTTCCAAAGTGGTAAAATTGAAAAAATTCTTAAAATAATTCCATTTGGTGATGATTCTGTTGATCAACCATCTATTGAAAATGTTTTACAAGAATTGACTATTAATTATAAATTGAACAGTTATCCTGGTTTTATTAAAATTAATGATTCATTCATTGTGGAAGGTTTATATCCAAATTTCTTGTTGAAATTATGGGATGATTTTAATGAATTGAAAGGTTCTAAAAATTTCAGACCAAATGAATTCAATATCAATCAAAAATATTTAATTCTTGATTTAGAATATGGTGGATTAGATCTAGAAAGATTTCAAATTAATAAATGGAATGAATCTTTAGAAATTTTTTGGCAAATTGTTAAATATTTATCTAATGTTGAAAAAAAATTACATTTTGAACATAGGGATTTACATTGGGGTAATATTGTTATTAATAGAATAGATGAATGTGATGATGATGATAATGATGAAATTGATGAAATTGATGTTGATATTTCGAATATTTCAATTGACGAAGATTCTATAATGAATAGATTTAGGAAATCGAAATTGTCAGTTAAATTAATTGATTATACGTTATCAAGATTAGATGATTCCAACAAATCTATTTTCACGAGTTTAGATCATCCAGATTTTTTCAAAGGTAAAGGAGATTATCAGTTTGATATTTATAGATTTATGAGAACAGAGATTCAAAACAAATGTGTTGATAAAGAGATAGATTGGTCTATTTATACGCCAAAGAACAATCTTTATTGGTTGCATTATATTTTATTGAAATTGATTAATAATAAGAATTTGAAGAAGCGTTCTAAAGATGCTAGTTTTAAGAAATTAGAATATCTATCGAAATGTTTAGATCCAAGAAGGAAGAAATTGGAAGAAAAACCAAAACAACAACATTCACCAAGTTATAAAACGGGACATAAAAAATGGAACAATTATTATTTTACAGATTTCAGCGATTGTTATGATGTTTTAAAATTAGGAGAAATATGTGAATTACATTAAATTAATACATGAATGAACAGTAACAAAATGAAGATTTCTTAATTAGTTGTAGTTTTCTGTTTCTGTTTCATCGACTCAGGCATGTCAGGTCTTGACAATTTACTGTTATTAACATTTTGATAAATGAAGATGACGTTATCAATGAATGAATTGAATAAAAGACACCAATTATTAACATTAACGAACCCGAATTGATCAAACTCGATTTTGAACTTTAATAAATTGATCAAGAATTGCAAAACGTTGAAACTCATGAGTATTTCAATGAATCTGGGCATGATTTGACCACTTATGTAAAACAACTGTTCCTTTCTGAAATAAAACCTTGATGAGAACACAAGCACTGTCAACATGGTATTGAATGATTTGATGAACTTCTCATTAGTTTGTTGTTTTGCAAGGATGTCCGATTCAATTTGTTTCAAGTCTGAGTCAAGGGCTTCGAGCTTACGGTTCAGTTTTGTCCATTTGGCGTATTGGTCCTGTGGTGACAGTTTGTTCTTTTCGATGATTGTCGTGTTAATTGAGGCCTTGATAGTGTTTCTCTTTGTGAAAAGAGAGGCATACAAGAGTGGGTTAAGGAGGGATGCGAGGGCGTGGAAGAGTGGTGTTGCTAGGACTTTGAGCGTGAGCAGGATGGTGATGAGCAGGAGGGTGTTCATTATATGTATAGTGTGTTGTTACTCTATTACTATGTAATGTGTTGATGAAAGTGCGAATTTTTCATGAAAATTTTATATATCAAGACTACTTACTATATAGAACAAGCAGTATATAAAGATAAAGATGTCCGACACGACAGAAGAATACGAGAACTGGATCAGCGACTTCTGCTCATTGTATGGTCACGACTACCTTGTTGAAGTTGCCTCTGAGTTCATTGAGGATGATTTCAACCTTACGGGGTTGCCAGCAATGGTTCCTTTTTACAGGGAAGCACTTGACCTGATCCTTGACTTTGAGCCTGATGAGCCCGTGAAAGTGTCAGACATGCCGTTGATCCAGCACTCTGCTGAGCTGCTGTACGGTTTGATTCACCAGAGATTCATCCTTACGAAGCAAGGACTCGCGATGATGAAGGACAAGTATGAGAAGAGACAGTTTGGTGTTTGTCCAAGGTATTTGTGTAACGGGATGCCGTTGTTGCCCGTTGGAAGACACGACCATCCTGGATTTGAGGCAGTGAGACTGTTCTGTCCTGGTTGTTTGGACCTGTATCTGCCTAATTCGTCGAGATATTTGAACATTGACGGTGCGTTCTTTGGGACGACGTTTGCTGGATTGTTTATTAAGATGCATCCAGAGCTCGAGAAGAGATCACAAGGGAAGAAGAGCGTTTATGAGGTAAAGGTTTTTGGGTTCAAATTGAACGAGCTGAGTAGTGTGGGAGGAAGGATGAAGTGGTTGAGGCAGGTGCCCGAGACGGAAGAGGAACTGAAGGAGTACGGGGAGTGCGAGTACAGGGTCGTTGTGGAAGAGGAGATGGGTGTGTAATAATAATAATAATAATGTGTTGATAGCTAATTGACGGTATATTAATGAGATAAGGTAATTGGCTTTCCAGGCTCCCAGCTGGACAAAGCATGCTGGATGTTCGTGTAGTATTTAAGTCTGATGACTAGCTCTTTGGCAGCTTGGTAGTCCTGTTTGGAGAAGAGGTCCACTAGTTTCTGTTCAATTTGCTGGATCTTGTACTCATTGTCCTTGTGGAGACTGTCGACTTCCTCTTTGGTGGAAGCGTTCTCAAGCTCATCGTGGACTTCTAGGATCTCCATGAGGAAGACACTGTCTGAGGTCTTGAGTGCCTCGTGGGAGACGTCGACGCCATTGAGTTGCAAAATGTACTGTGCTCTCAATAGTGGGGCCTTGAGGGTGGTGTAGGCTTTGTTCAGGAGCTGTGAGTCGATGTCAGTGTTTGTAGTTGTAGTGTTTGTAGTAGTAGTGTTAATGTCCTGGGACCTGTCTGGGTGGTACACCTGCTGGAGGGCCCGGTACTCCTTTCTGAGCTTGCGAGTGTCGACTACAAATGGGTTCGCTGAGGTGGCCTTGGGGAAGAGCTTGAAGAAGTTGGTTTTGGTGGAGTAGGCTCTGATCATTGTTTGGTAGTAGTGTTCAAGTAGAGGACATAAAGGTGAATTATTTCCCGAGTGTTATATAATGTGGTATATATACTATAATGGATTACCTACTATTATCAAGACCACTCTACTTGCAAGAAAGAGAGTGTGGTTACTGCCATGGGGAGAAGAGTGTCGAGGAGGCAACCACAATCAAGTCCTGGATTCCTTACAATGACACTTTCGAAGAGTCGAAGACGATCGGGTTTGATGTGGGAAGCATCACTATTGATCAGTACTTGAAACTCATGGACTTGAACTATAGAAGATCAGGTACTTTCTTATACAAGTGTGACAACTTGAGGAACTGTTGTTTCTATCACACGATCAGGACCAATTTCACGTATTTGAAGATGAACAAAGAATTGAAGAACGACTTGAATAAGTTCAACACTGTCATTGGAATGGGTGGGAATAAAGCGAAGAATGGGTTTGATGTTGGTTTGGAATTAGGCAAGATGTTGAAGTCTGACAAGTTCAGGATCGAGTTTGAAGAGAAAGAGGATCATTTTGATGAAAAGTTTGAACTGTTTCAAAGTTATCAAGAGTCTGTTCATGATGATGAAGTCAATAAAGTATCATTCAAGAGGTTTCTCATTGATAGTCCATTCAAACAAGACGGTAAAATTGAGAAGTTTCTTGATGCAAACAACGAATTGCAATACAGGGTGTTGCAACTCGGTCCCGCTCAAGTATGTTATTATTACGAAGATAAATTAATTGCAATCAGTTTCCTTGATGTGTTACCTACTGGTATATCATCAATCTATTTCATCTATGATCATAACTTCAGTCAGAAATGGAAACTGTCAATGGGGAAGATCTCCATCTTGTTCGAATTATTGTTGATGCAAAAACTTGGACTGGAATATTTGTATTTGGGGTATTATATCAAAGACTGTATCAAGATGAAATACAAGGCGAAATTTGGAGGAGAGATTTTAAACCCAATCAATTTCAACTGGGAAACTTTCAACGATGAAACATTAGCCAGGTTTGATACTGAACTTGAATCGAAATTCGGGTTTGGTAACCTCAACTTGAAAGAATGGGAACTATTATCAACAAACGGGTTAGACTACGACAAGTCATTGAACTTGTTCAAATACGACGATGAAAAGTTCAATCACGTCTATGAATTGCCAATAACACTGATCAATTCATCACCAATTGAGGAAATCCTAGCCATAAGGGACAACATCACTGTTAAACTACTATTCAATGAACAACTGCTCGAGGTCCCATTCAATGATCTGACAACACTGTTCCAGAAAATCGTGCTCAACACCATCAGAATGGTGGGGTTGCAACTGTTCAAAGAAGTCGTGCTCAGAGTATGAGTAAGTGAAGCAATATATGAGTCATACAAAATACAACAATACTCTTACACTACAATTACAATAATAGTCATCATCACACCTTATAATCGTAGAATGACATATTTAGTAGTCCACCCGGAGTTTCCCCCCAACGTCTCAGAAGGATCACTAGAAGGAACTAGAAGGAGCTAGAAGGAATTTGCTTCCCCCCTCCCCGCCCACCTAGATGGAGTCATGACGTAATTTGACGCAAATAATAGCCAAATAGTCACTTGATTTTTTTGTGCCAAAAGTATAAAAAGGGGAAAAACCTCCTTCTTTTCTTTGAACTTTATCAATATATATACTTTATATACTAGTTACAGTATTAAACTTTTACTACACTACACACTAAACTACACTTATCATAATGACCAGAACTCACAAATGGACCGTCCACGAATCCAAGGCTGCTCCTCACTACTTCACCCATAACGGCTTCTTGAACCAGGCTCCTAATGCCACAAAGAAGAACGGGGCTGGAAAGGGAAACTGGGGCCAATACGGTGACGAATTGATCGATGTCAATCATGCCGATTTCAACTACAAGCCCTTGAACCGTGGTGTCAACTCCCAGGTCCACGAGGTCAAGTTTAAAGAGATCCAGGATTACGAAATCTGATGGCTGGATTATAGATTACGATTTATGTGATGATGATACGAATATATATTAGAGGAATGAATGAACAATGAACAATGATTGACGATGAATGATGTTTGTAGATCTAGACCTTTGTATGTCTTTTGTATGTAAATGTAAATACACCCATGTCCTCCTCTACAAACACCCAAATCTAGCTCTATATTGATCTACGCTTTATATATCACACTCACTCAACCATCCCTTTCTCCAATTCCATCTTGACACCTTTTCTCTCCTGTCTCTTTTGATACACCTCAAAATTATCCAATATCCTCTTCTTGATTCCGTCACCTTTCAAATATCCAAACTCGTTATCCAATGACTCAACATCTATTGTCACTTTAAACTTCTCCATCATTCCATCATCAATCCCAATGATAACGTTCTTCACCAACGAGCATTGCAAAACACATAACGTTCTTTGATTCAGATTCATGACATTAGTTTCTTTATAATAGCCATCGTTCAATATCCCAATAATCAAGTGATCTCTTCCATACTTCCCAATCAACTCCTCAATTGCAATTATATGGAAAGGATTAAACAAATCGAACAATCCATAAACCAAAACCATCTCATCATAATCAATAACTTCCAAATCAACATTTTGAATTGGCACTTCACCGATCCAAATGTTATTATACATATTCTTCCCATCTTTCCCACTTCCAAACCTTCTAATCAACTCCAAATCAACCTCATCACACTTCAAATAATGATCTTTCGTCCCAACCATGATAATACCGATCAACTCAGTAGTACTCACCCCTTCAGTTCTCTTCACAAGCTTCAACCTCCCAGCTCTTCTAACGACATCGTAACAATCGTTCCCATCTGCATCAGTAGTGATATCGTCACCATGGACAACCCACCAACAATCCTCCCTATTCATCCACTCTGGATCCGTCACATAAGGAGCATTTATAACGACTTTGTCAACCCATTTGTTGTACTCCATGGCAAGAGATCTCTCTTTCAACTTCATCACGGTGGGGCCTTTATTGAACTCGATGTCCTCGTCTGAATGGACGCCTGCAACAAGAAACGAACCGTGTTGTTTGGACTGTAGAACGGCGTTCGCGTGGCCATGGTGGAAGAAGTCGAAACACCCGTCGATCCAGACTCTGTTTTGGGACATTACGTGTTTTCTAGTGTGTGATAAATCTGTATAAGTATTTGTTTACTTTTTTTTTTACATTCTATCATAGTTATAGAAGGTATATTATAATGAGATTTCAACAAGGAAGGGACTTATTGGAGTGCAAATTGTTCTACGATGAAGAGAGCGTTGTAGAAGAGACAATGATCAGATTCAAGTTGCTCAATGGTGAAGATCTCATGAAGTTTAGTGATTTATTAAAGGAATCCACGTTCTTCGAGCGTATTCATTACTCAAAGAAGATCATTATAACGAATGATGAAATCATACTAAGACTGAAAGACTCATTTCAACTCAAAGAAGTGAACGTAATGATTGAATTGGAGTATAACGATCGATTAAATCTCGATCTAGTCAATTATGCACTTATCTCTGTGTTTTTATCGAATTTATCACAGTTGAATCCAATCAAGTTCGATCCAATAAAAAGAATAAGTATTGAAACCAATTACTCACATTGTCAAGACGAAGTGCAGTTGAAGTCATTGTTTGACAATGAGGATTTGCATTTATGGAAGTATTTGCGTAAGAATAGGAAAACTTTTAATTTTTCATTCTTTTGATGTTTAACTATTTATTTATTTATTTATTTATTTATTTATTTATTTATTTATTTACTACTATTTATTACAATTTATACGTTCATCACATCCCTGTTCCTCTTGTAATGCAGAAACTTCCCATCCATCACTACAAACCATTCGGCCCTCAGTCACCTACAACAACGATCTTTCTTCACGGTTATCTAGGCTCCCACAAGAACTTCAACAACATTGCGAAACACGTCTCTAATGAACTAAACCAAAGATCCGTCTCCTTAGACTTGAGAAACCATGGCTTGACGCATCCACATGTCGATAACATGAGCTATAGATCCCTTGCTCAGGACTTATATCGCTTCATTGACATTCATAAGTTGCATAAAGTCAATCTAGTCGGTTATTCAATGGGTGCAAAGACCATTTTGGAATACGTTTTGAATGAAGAGTTTGATAACTCAGTTGTTGATAAGATTGTGTGTTTGGATAACTCACCAATGAGGCTGGATAACTTGGGTGAGGAGTTTCAGAACTATATCAATGTTTTGATTGAGTTGAAGAAATGGATGGATTTACAATTCAATGACGTTCCTCATGATAAAATACCTAAAAACTGGAGGAAACTAGCAATGAGTTACCTTGAGAAAACATTCGGTTTATCAAAAGAGATCAGTCTTTATTTCCTTGATTTGTTCGAGATCGATTTTAATGACAATTCAAAGATAAATTTCAAGATTAATAACTACTTATTATCAAATCAGTGTCTTTATGAATTAAACGATTTTGAAGATTATTCCAATTCGCCCGACATCAACATCAACAGTTTGTTCATTAAAGGTTTAAAATCAGATTTCATCACTGATCAAAGTTGGAATCTCATCCAACGCTTGTTCAAAAACCTTAAACTACAAACTGTCAACTGCGATCATAAATCTTTATTAATCACTGACGTTGAAAGAATGAAATCATTAATCACTGACCATTTAAGATAGGTAAAAACAAAATAGAGTATATACATGCATTAATAGAACGTTTATTTGTTCAATCCCTCTAGTATTCCCATTTTAGAACCCTTCTTATACCCAACAACGCATCGTGGCTTCCCAGCACCATCATAATACAACCAACACTCCCACTCTTCCTCACTAAGCAATCCCTTCGTGAACTCAAACTGCTTTTCATAACCCAGTTCAAACACAAACCCATCAGAACCTGTCATCAGGACATAATTCTCAATCAATGCTTTATAAAACGGTAAGTCCCCAACCAACGCTAATTTCGGCTCATAAAGCTTGACTGACTTCTCTATATCTGAGGAATCATAATCAGATATTGGGATATATGGCGGATTCGACACTATTAAATCAAACTTCGTATCACAGTTCACAAAAACATTACCTTTGACAAACTCAACGTTAGTCTCATTCTTGAGATTATTCTCTTCGGCTAACAGAACAGCATCATTACTGATATCCATCCCTCTGACATCCACTTCATCATTCAACTCTTTACTTATCAGAATTGGAATACACCCAGTACCAGTGCAAACATCCAATATCTTCAACTTCTCAGCACCATTAAACTTCCCATTCTTCAAACAATCAATTAATTCAAGACACCACTCTTCGGTTTCCCATCTTGGTATAAGGACATTCCTCTTACATCCCACATCAATGGATCCAAACGGTTGTGATCCCAGGATGTGTTGCAATGGCACGAGTTTCGATCTTTGTAAACATGCCTCGAGCCATCTGGCTTGTGGCAGTTCAGTTTTTATCCAGTGAAGTTCCTGTTTTGCGGAATCGAGTGTTCGACAGGCAGAAAGGAGGAGTGGCAGAAGTTTAGAGTGGCTTGATGCCTTCCTTATAAGATTTGGTGATAATCGGGGCATTTTTTTTCACTTGCCTATTTATGTCTCAATGAGATGAGATGAGATGAGATGATTTTTTTGTATGGGAAAAAAAGATAACTTGTTGTAATGTTTTATCATTGAGGATGTCCGAACAAACGATCCTGTCTTCCAATGAGAAAAGCATCGTAGTGAGAGTCGTGAACGACAAGGATGAGTCCTATATAGTGAAAAAGTATTTCAAGAAATCGTTCAGGTCAGAGATTTTCAAAAAACAGAGGACTTCCATCACTAAGGTCAATGAAATTGATTTAATCTCCATAGAGATTAGAATCCTTTCTTCATTCAAGAACGATAATCTGATCCATCTCATAAAAGAAGTCGATATCAATAACACTTCTATGGATCTGATCATGGAAGATGCAGGGAGTCCCCTGAATTTCAACCAATACTTTACAAGGTCAACATTGAACAAATACCTCAAGCAAATATTCAACGGGTTGAAATACTTACACGATCACCGTATAATCCACGGTGATTTCAAACCTGATAACATCCTAATCAATCCCATTACTGACAAACTCAAGATCTGTGATTTTGGCTCAAGTATTGAATTCAAAAATGTTGATGATGATACACTGTTTAAATTTCCTATTTCTACACCATCTTTCTATTCTCCAGAATACTGTTCCAAAAGCCTCGACATGAAACCATATGGAACAATCATCCACGGGAAGCCATTAGACATCTGGTCTTTAGGAATGACTATCCATTTACTCACTTTCAAAAAGTTCCCATTCCCAACAACAGACGTTTCGATCATTCAGCTTTGTAAAAGTATAATACGTTACCAATGTGGCATACCTAGAGGTTTCAGCGTATATGGAGACTTGATTGTGCATGCTTTGGAGAAGGATCCAAAAAAGAGATGGAGTATTGAAGAGATAATTGAGTATTTTGAGACTGTTTATGTGTTTTAGAGTAATGATTAATGATTAATGAAACGGTTATGACTGGTTTGTAGTATGGCACATTGAACCTTATACATTTTAGTAATTAAAGACATAATTTCCTGTTGAATGGTGGTAATTGATGGCTAAACATGGCTATAGTATATAAAACATTGAGTACATAGTACAACAATCGATAAAAACTAATTGATGTTGTTTTAAGATAAATTATATTTCATGATCGTCCATAATAACTCAATTAGCATCAATACATCTTATAGCGTATCTGAACTTTGAAGTTGGAAGTTCTCAAAGAATTCAGTCAAGATCATTTATTACAATTCGCTAACTTCAAGTCATCACAGATCAGACTGAAACGTTTCAGGTTACAGCTCAAGCCTTATAAAGATCTAAGTAAACTGTCATCGGTTGGCCTAATTTTCTCAAAAAATATGTCAACAATGGGCTAACCTAACAATTATACTAGTGCTGATCTACATTAGTTTCCTGCTTAGTTAATAGAGATAGTCAAACTTGAATACACATTACAATCATTGTTTTGCACTATTACCAGAACTTCTTTTTAACAAACTCATAGGCATTGAATCACTAGCGTTTGATTTATTACCATATAGAGCAGAACAAGTATTTTTTTCTTCAGCTAAGTGGATTTTAAGGAATTCATTTACCATTCATGAATCATGGGCTGACTTATCAAATCATGGATTTTAGATGCATTTTACTATGAAGAGCAGTACAATTAATCGAAATGTGATCTATCTAAAGAACAGATAATAGTGAATAAAGAAACTGGAACTCGTGTTACGTAATATATCACGTGATGTTTTGATTTCATTTTCAAATCGTTTCAAAATGAAAACAAAAAAACTTTGAAACATTTCAATTGTTTCAATTGTACCAAGTTTCATTGTTAAAAGAATGACTTCTGAATCTCGTGTTGATTTGCTTAACTGGGTCAACTCTACGTTGAATCTTAACTACACGAAAGTGGAACAGCTAGGTTCTGGTGCCGCATACTGTCAATTGATTGATTCTATTTATTTAGATGTTCCAGTACATCGTGTTAAATTTGACGCGACAAAAGAATATGAATATTTGAACAATTTTAAAATTTTACAAGGAAGTTTTGTGAAGCATAAGATCAATAAGACTGTACCAGTGGAGAGATTGATCAAATGTAAATTCCAAGATAATTTAGAGTTTTTCCAATGGATTAGAAAATTTTGGAAGGAGAATAAAGATGAATCTGAATATGATCCTGATTCCAGAAGAAAAAACGTTCCTTCAACTCCTCGTTCTGCATCATCTGCATCAGTTTCTTCGACAAATGGGATCACATCAGGAACTTTGAGCTCAAGACAAAGAGCCTCACAAGCTTCAACTTCAAGACGTACTGTATCTAATTCTTCATTGAATAGTGTTGGTACTTCCAGATCTGTTGCAAGTTCAAGAGTTTCTTCAAATAATAATAATGGTATTTTGAACGGATCTCGTGTTGGTTCTAGATCTACGTCAAGAGTATCATCAGGCTCAAATCAGAATTTAGAAAATGAATTAAATCAAGCTAAGATTTCACTTCAGGATAAAGATAACGAATTAGCAGAATTTAGAATGACAGTTGAAGCATTAGAAACTGAAAGAAATTTTTATTTCAATAAACTGAGAGAGATTGAAATCCTCACTGAAGAAACAAGTGAGATATTAAAACTAGAAAATAATGATGATAATGAAGAAAAGCCTAATTTGAAAGATATCTTGATTAAGATCCAAGAGGTTTTATACAGTACCGAAGAAGGTTTCCAAGTCCCTGATGATGATGCTACTAATGATATAAATATGGAAGAAGAAACTTTTTAATCTGAAAATATGATATAAAGTATAAGGCTACTGTTTCTTTTTTACATTCTTGTTTGTAAGTAATCAATTCATTTGTAAAAATGTTTAAATAATAGTCATCTATATACAGGGTTTACTATTTTCCTTTCTTTATTATTCTTTCTTTTTCTTTTGAGTTCTTGTGATAGTCATGAATATTTCGTTTGCTCTATGATTAATATGTGAATTTCACTATATGGTAGCGGCAGGACCTTCTTGTGGAGGTGGAGGAGGAGCTGATTTACCACCAGCAAAGTATTTTTCAAAACTTTCATTTTCTCTCCATTCTCTTGGTCCTAGCAAATCAATCATATCATCTCTTGTCAAGACTTCTTTCTTTAATAATAATTGTGCAACTTTTTCAACTTCAGCTTCTTTTTCAACTAACAAATTTTTACATCTTTCATAACATCTATCAATGATTTTCTTAACTTCCAAATCAATTGTTCTTGAAGTCTTTTCACTGTATGGTTTTTGAACTTGGAATCCACCTTCACCATCAGTATCAAATGAGACGTAGCCAATTTTGGAACTCATACCTAGTTTGGTAACCATTGACTCAGCGATATTGGTAACTTTCTTGAAATCATCATGAGCCCCTGAAGTAACGGTTGGGAAATGCAATTCTTCAGAAACTCTACCACCTAATGCCATAGTCATACGATCAGTGAACTGATCAACAGATAGTAAATATTGATCTGGTGGTAAATATTGAGCATAACCTAAAGCACCTTGACCTCTTGGAATAATAGAGACTTTTAATAAAGGATCAGCATATCTCAAATACCAACCACAAATTGCATGACCGGCTTCATGGTATGCGACAACTTTCTTTTCTTCTTTTGACAAGACTCTTGACTTTTTCTCTAAACCAGCAATGACTCTTTCAATAGCTTGTTCGAAATGTCTTAATTCAACATAGTCATCACCTAATCTAGCAGCAATTAAAGCAGCTTCATTACAAGCATTAGCAATATCAGCACCACTGAAACCTGGAGTTAAAGCAGCTAATCTACCACTTAATTCTTCTTTGCCAACTGTATTAGCACCATCTTTGTCAATTAATAATCTTAATTTCTTTAAATGAACGTTGTAAATAGCTTTTCTACCTTCGATATCTGGTCTATCAATTGAAACATGTCTATCAAATCTACCAGGTCTCATTAAAGCGGAATCTAAAACGTCTGGTCTATTGGTACCAGCAAGAACAACGACATGATCTGAACTTTCAAAACCATCCATTTCAACTAACAATTGATTCAAAGTGGCTTCTCTTTCGTCATTACCACCCATAGCACCACCCTTACCTCTTTCTTTACCAATGGCATCGATTTCATCAACGAAAATGATGGCAGGAGCTTTCTCTCTAGCAGTTTTAAACAAATCACGAACTCTAGACGCACCAACACCGACAAACATTTCAACGAATTCAGAACCGGAAACGGATAAGAAAGTAACACCTGCTTCACCAGCAGTAGCTTTAGCTAGCAAAGTTTTACCGGTACCTGGAGGACCTGATAAAATGGCACCTCTTGGGATTTTAGCACCTAATCTTTCATATTTCTGTGGTTTCTTCAAAAATTCAACAAATTCCATAATTTCTTCCTTCGCTTCATCACAACCGGCAACATCTTTGAATTTAACTTTGATATCAGTTTCTTGATTGAATAATTTGGCCTTTGATTTACCAACGCTGAAAATGTTTGACATACCACCTGGACCACCAGCCCCACCTTGAACTCTTTTACTTAAGTAGAATATACCACCTAAAAGTAAAACAGTTGGTAAGAATGGTAATAGGAATCCGAATGGAACACCTTTCTCAACATAGACAACAGGAATACGTTCAGCAGGAGGAATTTTCAATTTATCTTGAATTTCATCAATTTGTTCTTCAAAAATATCGACTGAACCAATGGTGAATCCAACAAAAATTTGATGAGAGAAGCCATTGAATTGGGCATCTTGTAACGGTGCTGCTTCAGGTCTTAGTTTGGCTTCCACTAATGACTTGTTAACAACGATCAATTTCTCAACGAGACCTCTTTCAAGGTATTTAGTCTTGAATTCTTGAAATGTTAAAACACTTGGGGATGCAGTGTCAGAAGGGGTAATTAAATAGAAAAAAACAGTAATACCAACAGTGAGGTACAATGATCTATAGAACTCTTTGGATTTGAAGTACTCAGAAGGGGACATTTCTTTCTTATCCTTGTCATCTTTCTTTTCATCTTTCTTCTTGTTATCAGAGATCTTGTTGAAGTATGCTTTAGATTGGTGGAATGCAGTAGGCTTGTAGACGGAAAACAGTCTAGTGTGCTGTCTGGAGGCATGGCGTCCCACTGAGGCAGCAAGACTGACTCTCCCCAGCAGCAGGTTCCTTAGCACGTTCATCGTGTGTTTATATAGTGGCAATTTGGTGTCTCCTCAGTGAAGTGGGTGAGGGTGTGTGATTTCAGACGGGGAAAAAGGGTAGCCGGTGTAGAATTCAGACAGAATACAAAACAGCAGACTCCAGAAGTGATTTCCAGGCAGAACAACAGCAAATTGACAGCAAAAGAGCGATTTAGTGAGTGTTTAGAAGAGAAAGATTCCTTATGAATTATTCAACTTTTGTTGCCGCTGAAGAAAAAAAACGATTGGAATTCTTCGCGAATTCTTCGGTCTTGGAACTTGACTTCTTTGTTACAATGTTACAATAAGAAGTGTTCTAGAAGTGTACTAGAAGAGAGTATTATAAAGGCTTTATCATGACTCAGTTCAAGGCATTCAGTGCTCCTGGAAAAGCTTTATTAGCAGGAGGATATCTTGTGCTCGACAAGGAGTTCAGTTCTTATGTCGTTGCGCTCTCTTCACGCATGCATTCTGTCATCAGATCTGTAGATGAAGAACAAGTTGAAGGTTCAAAGATTGTTGTCAAGAGTCCCCAATTCGCTGAAGGTGAATGGGAGTACCATATCAGAATAGGCTCAGAGGGCTCATTTGAGATTGTTGAAGTTCAAAACAGAAAAAACCCATTCGTTTTAAACACAATTGAAACGATCTTATACTACATACATCCAGCATCATCACAGAAATTCAATCTTGAAATAAACATATTCTCAGATTCAGGATATCATTCCGCTGAGAACACAATTGCTAAAAACACAGCTAAGAAACCATTCCTATACCATTCTAAACCAATCACTGAAGTCGCAAAAACTGGGTTGGGCTCCTCAGCAGGTTTAGTAACAGTCCTAACAACTGCACTCTTATCATTCTTCTTGAAAGATTTCAATTTAAATTCCAGTTCAACTTTGAACAAAATCCATAACTTGGCTCAAGTTGCACATTGTCATGCTCAAGGTAAAGTCGGTTCAGGATTTGACGTTGCTGCCGCGACATTTGGTTCCATTGTCTATAAAAGATTCGATCCAATTTTGATTAATGCTTTGCCACAAGTTGATGAGACAAACGGTTCCAAATATCATGAGATTTTAGTTGATTTAATAGATTCAACTAATTGGGAAATTAGAAATGATAAAGTCTCATTGCCTAATGGAATCAAGTTGATCATGGGTGATGTTAAAACTGGTTCAAATACTCCAAAATTGGTTTCAAAAGTATTGAAATGGAGAAGTGAAGACCCTGAAAGCTCAATGATTTACAATGAACTAAACGATGCAAATATGAGTTTAGTCCAATGTTTGAACGAATTAAACGAAATAGGTTCAACAGAGTCGTATACTAATGCATTAAACTTCATCAAGAATCATGATATTGAAGAGATTCTAAATGCAAATGATTCAAATTTGGAACTTTTCGAAAGATTAATCAGTTCAGTCAAGATCATTAGAAAAAACTTGAGAGAAATCACAAAGAGATCAGGCGCAGATATTGAACCACTTCAACAAACTTTACTGCTAGATAAATGTTCAACCATTCCTGGTGTCTTAGCTGGTGTCGTTCCGGGTGCTGGTGGTTATGATGCAATCAGTTTATTAATCACTGAGGATTCTATTGCTAATTTGAAAGAACAATCCAAGAATAATGAGGATTTCAATGGTGTTGAATGGTTAGAATTAAGTGAAGAATCAAACGGTATTCAATCAGAATCAGAAGATGATTATTTAGAATTGATATAGAAAACTAAACAGATAGCTAAATTAGCTTGCTACAACGTTATCTCTAATGAATCTTTAAAATTTATTATTCGTAAACTTGTCTAACTTGGAAATCTCTATTATCATAAAACCTTGCGAGATCAATTGAGTTTGAAAATTCATAAGGCAAACTATTTTTCAATAATTCACATAAATCAATTGGATCACAAATATTCTTAATCCAAATTTTAACTAACAAAATCTTTCTCTTAATTTCATGATCATCATTCTTCAAAAAGAAACTTAATCCAATGACTGAATTTTTCAATTTATAAACTGTTAAATCTTCACTTTGTAAAAATTTATCATCAAGAAAGATTCTCAATAAATTTTTCCATAATTTGTAACTTGAATTATGAGAAACTTTAATGGCTAAAACAGTTCCATTTATAACAGAACTTCTTTTCGGTTTATAACCTGATCTAAAGAGATGAACTTGAAAATCTCTTGCTGATCTGAATTTTGTCTTATATCCAACCATTATTTCAGTCATTTCCAATTTAGTTTTAACCTTGTAATCAGTTTTCAACTTGATTTTCAGATTAGCAGAAGAACCCTCAAGATCTTTAATTCTGGTTTCATTCCATAAATCCCAATTGAAAAGTAATTGATAATCACCTAACTCAATCAAATTTTTTTCTAATTTATATAATGATGCTTGTTCTGGATAATATGATAGAAACATTTTAGTAACAGGGAGATCTTCTTCTTCTTCTTCTTCTTCTTCTCCACCCTGTTCTTCATAATCATGATCTTCCTCCTCTTCAGGCAATGGTGGGATATGTTGGTTTTTAATAGTGTTGAGGTATGTCTCTTCATCATAACAAATAGAACTTTTATTTGATAAAATGGAATGAATACTTTCATCAAGGTCTTGATTTTCCTTTTGATTTTTTTTCAAACTTTTCAACTTTTGCAAATGTTCTTCCTCTTCCTCTTCTTGTTTCTTGATCAATTCTTTTAGTTTTCTAATCTCTTCAGCTTCAGTGTCAAGTAAAGAAAACGAGTTGCATGACGAGTTGTTACTGTCAGTTGAGGAATTTGTCGTAACATCTTCTGAATTTTCAGAATGTGAACTATCATTACCACATTCAACTGACTTCTTCCTTCTAGATCCATTTGTGAACAAATTATACAACCGTTCTCTAAACCTCATTGGCTTCTCACCAGTTTCCCCAGTTTTTTCCTCATCACCATCATCATTCTTAGCATCTAATGATTCAATTGAAGAAGAACTCAATAGTTCAATCCTTTCACTTAATGCCTCTTTAGTAGCCTGTGACTTCTTCATCTTTAAATGTATAGCCAAAACGATAGTCCAGCTTCTAAACGAGCAATATTGCAAGATCTGTGACTTGGTAGTTTATAGGATAGCTCTGTCTATGACGTGAATGGGTATCTGTTTTGCTGTACTAGCATTCAACAATAAAAGAGGGCATGGATTCAGATAAACCACATTTTCATATTCTGACCACAATATTCTCAGTTTTTGTGTCATATATCTAGTGCACCACTTTGAAAAACACACCAGAGTTATAACTTTTAACACCACCTATCATATCAAACAATAAATGTACATTTTATTAATCAAATGAAGCATTCACATGAGGACATCAGTACTATCATTGATTTGTAAACCTGCGCAGCTAATTCAAAACAACCATAATTATTTATTAAAGAAGCTTCATTAACAAATTCGTATGGTTATGATCCTCTTAATATAGCAGCGATCCATCAATTATATTATTCATGACAATATTTGCCTAGGAATAATAGATAAAGATATATGATAATTAATAACATTCGAATCCATGTTGTTCGATGCGTCAAATATTAAGTTTTCATGATGGTTAAATTATGAATATTCTTCATTTTTCACACCAAAATTTCATTTCATAATTTAATATACGACGGACGTGTTCAGCCGCATAACACTCACACACCATTCCCGTACTGAATATCAATACTTAACATTTGCTGGTTTCCTTTCGTATGTTATGCATCTAGGGAAATATTAAACATTACCCCAATGGTACCTATAACATATCTACAATCGACAATATAACATATTCTTTTCAATAACTTATATTCTAGAATTCTCATAGAACTAGTTACTAAATTTGAAAATAAAAAAATTTAATGACACAAGCAAATTATTCTGATTTTTTGTGAATAAATAAAAGAAAACAACACACAAAGACAACATAACGTACACTCTTCTAGAATTTGAGTTGAAAAGTTGAAAAAAAATATGGAGTAAAAACAGAGACACTTTTTTTAATGCTCTAAGATGGTCAAATTACCAGTGATGACAACGTTTTCAAGAACTGAACCATTTGGAATGTCAATAGTTTGACCTTCTTGACAAACGATAATGACAGTACCTTTCAAAACAACATTTTTACCTAAATGAACGTTACCAGTAATTGTTAAATGATCTAATTCTAAAATCTTTGGAATATGAGAAATTCTTGAATTGAAATTTGAAACTTTCTTAAAATGAGAACCTAATTTAATCAATGGATTTGGACCAAATCTTGATGGATCTAATTTTAATGCACCATGTTCCAAATAGAATAAATCTGATTTAACTAATAATAAATCTGAACAAGTTTTAACTGGTAAGAATCTTGATCTTGGAACAACAACACCATGAGCATTTTCAAAATGTCTAATTGCAGCACCAACAGCAGTTTCTAATTGTAAAACGTTAATTTCTTGACCGGATGCATTGGTAATGGATTTAGCATTTGGAATAATTTCAGATTCGATTGAATTTGATTCAAGTAATCTTTTAACAGCTTTTAAATTAATCCATAAATTATTAGTGTTGAAGTTTTTGAATTTTTTAATTGATTTAAATTCTTCATTATGTTCTTTTGGAACTTGAGCAATTTCTAATAATCTAACTTGGCCATTGTAGTTAATTAAAGTACCACCTTTAACATCGGCTCTTGTTTTATCAGTTAATTCCATGATATATTCAGAATCGGTTTCAATCATGTGATTCAAAATTTTCAAATCAACAGTAGCACCTAAGTTATCACCATTAGAAACGAATAAGACTTCTTTACCTTGTTCGATCAGAGCATCTAATTCACCTGAAGCGTTTAATGATTCAAATAAATCACCATGACCTGGAGGATACCAAGCATTGATTTCGTCATCAGCATTATGAGGAACAGGCAATAACGTATCTTTTAAAACTCTTGGATATTTTGATTGGTTGAAAGTTCTAATTCTAATTCTGTGGCCCCCATATTTTCTAATGATTTGATGAGTATCATTATCAGTGTTGAAAGAATTCATTAACAACAAAGGAACGTCAGAATCGTGTAATCTGTTCAAATGTTCAATTTGTCTAACTGCCAAATCCAAGAAAGTGTTACCATCTCTAACTTCAATAACAGATTTTGGACCAACACAACCCATGGAAGTACCTAACCCACCATTTAATTTCAAAACGGCCAATTTAGATAAGTTTGTAGTATCAGTTTCAAATGATTTCTCAATCGAATCGTAAGCAACGACTTCGTCTTCATTAGGAGATCTGATTTTGTCCCAATCCAAAGTGTTACCAGCAGCTTTGTCGGTCAAGTATCTTCTGAACAAAGCAAAGAAAGTGTCCATCTGATCTTCGAAACGAGACTTCTCTTCAACATCAGCGACGGTATCAGCCAATTTGTTCAAGGCATTACGCATCTGACTGGCTGCAGCAGAGGTGGTGGTGTTGTCAAAGGCCTGTTAAGAAAGAGTGTGTTAGTAAAGAGATCAATTGGATCAAAAAAGGGGTTGGCAACTTCTCCTCAGATCGAGGTTTCCAGCATCATGAGATACCCAAAAACCCTTCGACAAAAACAGGACAAAGTCAATTGAGGCAACCTTCAAAACAACATACGAATGAACTTTGTGTCTTTGTGTGTCTTTTCCCAGTGGATGCCATTCTTTGTTCTTTTATTGAAGATAATTGAGTGTAAAAGGATGAAAATTGTTGAAATTGAATTTCGCTTTTGTGTATGAAATTCTGGAACAATTTCAAATGATACTAGATCAATCAATGCACCAAACACAGTAATTTAAAACAGTAAATAATACACTAACAATAATATACAATAAAAAAAGAGTGATCCAATACCACTATCATCATCGCTACCACTCTATACATCTCAATCTCACGATTCCCACTCAATTGTGCCCAAATATTCACCATTTGACTGCTTTACACATGATGTTATGCGCCCCTTACCGCTTTCCCACTATTTTTTTCTTTCTTTCTCCTCCAGAATCCAAAATTGAAAAATTTGAAGGGCGAAAAGCTGAATATTAACTGAACTTTTAGCACTTTTAATTACTATTCAGAATGTCTTTCCTCGGTTTAGGCGGAGCTCCACAACAATCTGCGCACCAGAAGATCCAAGCTGCCGAAGCTGAGCTTGACTTGGTCACCGACATGTTCAACAGACTAGTTGACAACTGCCACCAAAAGTGTATCAACAGCACTTCCTACAACGACGGTGAATTGAGCAAGAACGAGAGTCTGTGCATCGACAGATGTGTCTCCAAGTACTTCGAAGTCAACGTCCAAGTCGGTGAGAACATGCAGAAACTGGGCTCCTCAGGTGCATTTGCCAGACCTTAGACGACCCAAGCTCCAGTCAACAAATCACTTACCTCTGTACATATAATTGTTTATAAATCGTTCATCTATTTACATGTATTTGTATCAGTTTCTATATATCTGTATCTACAACCCAAAGAATCTCATCACTCTTAGTTTCACGCCTTCAAAACTGTTCAGTTTTGGTCTGACATCGAGGTAGAAACTAGCCATTCCTGGCGTGTTTGGATTGCCTCTTCCTTGATAGAAATCAATCACGTAGTCCACTTCTTTCCCACATCTGTCAATAGTCCAGTCATGTCTGTCAAAGGGCTTTGAGTAACCGAACAGACTCCAGAACAAAGCCTTTGGAGTAAGTTTCTTACTATCACCTTTGAAACTCGTCAGTTGTAAACCTCCACATTGCTCACCTCCTCTGTTCTCTTCCCATTTCAAAATCTGATACCATACTCTTTCGTTGACTGCATTGTGGATAGGTACGACCGTGGTCATGTCTTGTGGTGATGGTTCCCAGTTCTTACGTTTCATTGCCTCGTAGAACTGTTTCTGTGATGGATAAATCCAATTAGATTCTGCTCCTGTGCGTGGAATCGAAGAAACTTCCCTCTCTGTAGGCAAGTTCACGTTCGTTTCGTACTTTGGATCATCAGGCAGGTCTTTCGAAGAGTGTTCCTTCGATCTTGGTTCGTAATCAGTGTTGATTTTAGACCCATCAATGACGGTGTTTGGGGCCTGGTGTTTGCCTATTTCTGCCCATTTGGCACGGAATTCGTGGTCCACGGGGCATTT
This sequence comes from Gotozyma botsteinii, assembly GCA_020280145.1. Lineage (NCBI taxonomy): Eukaryota > Fungi > Ascomycota > Saccharomycetes > Phaffomycetales > Phaffomycetaceae > Gotozyma > Gotozyma botsteinii. Next base: position 1,079,250 of record JAFIIU010000002.1, read on the forward strand.
CTCAGCAGGCTGTGAGTCTTCTTGCTGTGGCTTCACAGGTCTTGATTGCTCACCGATTTCCATCCATTTGGCTCTTGATGAGTGATCAACGGGACATTTATCAGCTGTGGAATCCTGAGGAATAGGATGTGGTGCCTTGATTTCAGAGCTTGCTGATGATTCCCCAGTCCATACAGAACGGGACTTGTGGTCAACGGGACACTTAGCTTGCTCTTCTGCCATTACTTGGTGAATTAAAAAAGATTTAGTGAAAGAATTTGTACAGGCAAAAAAAAGTGTAATGTGTATAGACTTTACGTAATCTTTTGTACTGTTTCACTATTTGTTATTTTATTCAAGTTTTAACTTTCACCTATAATAAGTGATCATGTTGTAACAAATAACTAGTGATATTCAGTTATTTCTACGGATTCATAATCTTAAGTGTGTATATTTCAGTTTATAATTGATCAACTCCTTTGGTTGTCATTTGGACTAGTATCCCTATGTAAGAAAGGTTTCAACACGGAATCAAAATATGGAGCTTTATAACCACCGTCTTTTTGACTTGACACGAATTTAAAGTAATTTTCATATAGATTACCATCGTAATTACCAATTTTAGCACCAATGAAGAAATCTGACAAATTGAAAGCATCAGTTAAACCAATGATATCTGGTCTTAATCTATCGTTAACTGCATCAATCTTATCATTTAAAGCATCCTGGAATGAAGAACCTTGGATAATACCATTCGAATAAAACTGCGCAATGTTTTCAGAAGTAATATGGAGTGCATATAATAAAGCTAAAGAAGTTAAAGCAGGTTTGATTGACTCATTTGAAGTCTTAACACGATTGTAGAAAGTTTTCAAAATTGTCAATTTTGTATGAATTTTAGCGATTTCAAATCTGTTTGATGAAACAGTTTCAAAAGATAATTCTAAATCTTTAGTTTTAGCTAATGATGATTTGAATTTGGAGGCACCTAAAGCAATTAATTTCTTGGAAACAGTCTCCCATGAATTAATTAAAGCCTGAACATCATCTAGTTGACTGATTGATAAAGTCTCATCATCACTGGCAGTTTTCAAATATTGAGAGTAGTTACCAATTTGACCTCCTTTTTCTAAAGTCAAATAGTTTTGAATCAAGGCTCTACCACAACTTAAACTTAAAACGTTGTTGTCACCTTCCCAAGTACATTGAACAACCCAATCATCGTAACCTTTACCAAAATCATTATAAGCTGAATAACCGTGTCCACCACAAGACTGTCTTGATTCATCAATGATCTTACAGACTTCCCAAGTTGAGAAAGCTTTCATGCCACCACTTAAAGCGAATAAATCTTTCAAATTTGGAATAGCTTCTTTGATATTACCAGAAGCCACTAAACTTTGACATTTTTCATTGAATGAAAGAACTTCCATTGCAGATGAGTTAAAAGCATAAATTGTTGCTAATAATGGGAATAATCTTCTTCTATGATGAGGATAATCAATGATCTTTTTCTCTAAACCATTCCCATCTTTACCAAATTGTCTTCTAACTGTTGCATACCTTAATGCAATTGTAATAAATTTCTTACCAACATGATAAGAATCACCAACCATACTAACTCTACCATTAACTAAAGCAGTGTAACTCAATTGTTCGAATTTTGGTAAAGTAACTTTACCTTGAGAATCAACTTGCGTAAATTTACTTAACATGTTGAACCTTGGAATCCAAGCTTTTGAGAATTGGATCCAACCATTATCAACACCATCTCTGCCCATTTTCTTACCAATATCACCAACTGCAATACCTGGTAACAATTCACCACTTTCAACGTTTCTTAATTGAACGACAAAGTTCTTAACACCATAATCTTTACCGTCAACAATTAATCTTGCATAGACAACACAATGAGTAGCACTGTGAGCAGCACCACCAATCCACCACTTGGTTGCACCTAAGTGAGGAGTATTGATATAAAACCCATCGGTTTCTTTATCAAAGTGAGCTTCAGTTTGTAATTTTGCAACATTTGAACCATGACCTAATTCAGTCATACCAAAACAGCCATAGAATTTTTCCAAATTGGCACCACCTTTCTTGACTGACCAATGATAGTTTTGTTCTTTTGTACCTAACGCATCAACAGTTTGCAAAAATAAACCATAATGAACACCAAATCTAGTCAAGGTTGAGCCGTCAACAATACCCATAGTTTGCAGTCTTCTAAGTAATGTTGGATAGTCATCAGTATGAGTATAAGGCAAGAACTTAGTGATTCTCTTGAAAGTCAATTCACGTTTTTCTTGCAAAGTTAGATGATAATCATCAATTTTGAACAAAGGGTCCCTCTCAAAAGCGTTCATAATTGCTTCACTTTTAAGGGTCTCTTCAGGCGAACCATCGAGGAAATTAGTCAATTCTCTCACAGGGAAAGAGCATTGTTCCCTTTCCTTTTGTCTTTCTTTTATCAAGTCAGTAGTCATTGTGTGATTATCAGCATTTTATTTCTACGATCTCACTGAAGGAATTTTGATGCTTTTATATTGTTCAAGAATGTGGAGACAGTTCGGTATAAACTCTGACACAAAAATTCGGTAACAAATGAAGCCGAAATTTGAAACGAAGCAGTAAGTAAAGAAGAGGTTACTTAAGAGCTACAAGAAGTCATACGATTGTAAAGAAAAAACCATCTTATTTACGATATCAAAAAACTTTTATTCTTTTCAGTACTTTAATCCCCCAACTCTTTGTGGATCTAAGGCCTCTTTCAACTCTTGATTACCACCATTTCTAAACTCGAAGGAATCATTATCGTCAGCTTCCTCCTCTGGGAACTCATCATCACTTTTGTTAATCCCATTGAACACAATTCTGTTTGGGGTGTTTGGTCTAGACTTCAATGATCTTCTTGTAATCTTATCCTTAGTACTCAGATCTCTTAAAACAGTACCCACATCGTTAATAGAGATACCTTTCTCTAACAAGATTGCAACCAGACCCGTAACTGTAGGCGAGCTCATTGAAGTACCAGAGAGTAACATTGGTGAATCAACATTGGAAATGGATAAACTCTGAATTAACACACCACTGGCGAAAACATCAACACATTCTCCCCAATTGGAAAAACTTGCAACTGAATCAGTACGATCATCAATTGCACCAACAGTGATAGCGTAAGGAGAACTTGCCGGAGAAGTCAAGCATGAGTCAACATTAGAATTTCCTGCAGCAGCAACGACTAACAAACCACTTTCAACAGCTGCTTGAATAGCTTGATTCAAAACAGAGTTCTTAATAGCACCAAGTGATAGATTAACAACTCCCAAAACGTTGTTTTCTTTCCTATGCTTAACTGCAAATTCTAAAGCTGCAATGACGGTTGATAAAGAACCTTGACCTAACCTATCCAATGCTTTAACTTCAACCAATTGAACACCTTTAGCAACACCAAACGATTTAGAGCCAATGATTCCAGAAACGTGAGTTCCATGGCCATTTAAATCACCAGGACCTTCATTGGTAAAATCGGCACCATGAATTGCTCGACCTTCAAGATCTGGATGCTCAATGAAAATACCAGTGTCTATAATATAGGCATTAATTCCATTTCCTGAATATCTTGAATTGTAATAATAGTTGACACTTTCATTCAATGGTAACTTCGAATGTCTTGATATCCGTGCAAGGTGTCTAGGAGCCATGAATTGCGTTTCTAATTCTAATACGTCTTCAAAAATCGTTATGGTCCGTTCTTTTGGCTCCACAATTGGACCAACAAAAGTATCAGAGTTTATTTCAGTTGGTGTATTCAACGAGGAAGATAAATCATCATTCAATTGTATAGTAAAATCAGGAACAATTTCAGCAACTAATGGATTTTTCCTCAACCTTTCAAGAACGTCTTTGGTAAAATTCCCTGAAAATCCTTCAAATGAACCAAAAGAAATGATTTTTTTGACTCTTGGTCTTAAGTGATTTGCACTAACTATTTGGTCATCCAGTTTCAATAAATTGTTTAATGTTGATGGTTTTTTAAGTTTGACAAAGTAAGCAGCTTGAACAAATGTAATAAATATGAAAAATGGTAATAAGAGCTTCATTGTTTTTTTTGTTTTGTATGTTTAAGAGGAATGAATGTTTTAAGATGTTTTAAATGTTTTCAATGAATGAATAAGAGCAATATATAGCAAGTTTTGTTATTGATGTTTAGTTATCAACTGGATTGTAAAGAAAATAGAAAGAAAGATCATATGTAACCACAATTTTATGAAACAAATGCGATTCAAACCACAAAAAAAGGTTGTAAACACAAAGTTTCCAGATGAACCAAATCCCCTCATCACAACGCACTAGTTCCATTGACAATAAACACGAAAGATCATTAATCATGGTATTAAACCACTTCAAATAGACACCAATGCGCTCTGTAATGCTGCATAAGTATGACGTTCCGGGTGACTCCTTGTGAAAATTTCCAATTTTTGATGACTTGAAAGTCTCCAAGAACTCGATAAAATAACAATAAATCCATCAATTTCACTGTCAAAATGTCGAATAAACCGCATATAATCACACATAATGACATCCGTATCCTGTGCATTGCGGAACTGCGTGGTCATTTGACTCTTTTGAACGAGCTTGCCCGGATTCATAAAGCTGATATCATTTTACATACGGGGAATTTTGGATTTTTTGATCATGATTCAATTGATAAAATTCATGAGACTTATCTGCGGCACATGGTGGCATTCTCGCCTATTTTACCTAGTGAAATTGTTGATAAAGTCAGTAAGTTGTCCCGTGCGAAAGGTGAATACGTGGATCATGCGGATGTTGAAAAATTGAGGGAGTTGTTAGATGGCGTGGAATTAAGTGAGTTAATGAAATTTGTTGAAGGTAAAGAGAAGTTAGATGTTCCAGTTTATGCAATTGCTGGTATGGTTGAAGATAACACTGTTTTGAATAAGCTAAGACTAGGGAAATATAAAGTACCTAATTTACATATCTTGGATGAAAATAATTGCTATAATGTATCATTGAGGTCGAACCAATTTCAGAATTCTTCATTTGACGGCATTGAAGAAACAACAAATGTAACAGAAGAGAACGAATACACTGAAGGTGAAGAGGAAAGTCTTGGAGAAGACGTTGATTTATTTATTTGTGGTATTGGAGGTGCACTATCATTTCAAAAACTATTTCATCAAGGAGTATCAGACCCAGATGTTGATGAATTAATTGCAAATGATCAATTACCTATAGCAGGAGAGCCAGGTAATATATGGCTAACAATGGTCCAAATAGGGCAATTTATCGAAACAGTTCAAGAACAGTCTAAAAACTCAGATATTAAAATCATGTTAACGCATCCATCACCAAGTCGAGAAGGTTTATTAGGACATTTAAGTGTTTTTTTGAAAATGGACTATACAGTTTCAAATGGATTACATTTTTTGTATCCTTCAAGTTTTAATGAATTATCGATTTGTCCAAATTTTGAATTTTATAAATTGAAGTTTAGTGAATCAAGAACTCAATTGTCATCAATTTGGAATAATGTTCAAAGCGAAATTGAAACGTTATTGTCTTCATCACCAAGACTGACAAAGTTATTAACATTGGCATTGAACTCATTTGATAGAATTCCCGTTACAAAACCAGATCAAGAAATTACCCCATTATCATTAAGTTTCAATAAAAGAGATGTTAATTTTAATACAATTAGACTTCAATCAGATGCATATTATTTATCATTTCAAAATCAATGGCATTTTAATCTTTGTGATGTCAATGTTGGACATGTTATATTGCACGTTGAAGAAGGCAGAGTAAAATTTGAGTCTGGAGCAAAAGGGTTTGATTTTAGATTTAGAAAAGATGGAAGTGAAATTAGAGAAAGAATTAAAAACGGATCATTTCGAGGAAGCAGAGGTGGGTTGAAAAGAGGTAGAGGCAGAGGTAGAGGAAGACCTTGATTATAAAATTATAAAAGTACAGAAACAATACATAATCCGTAATATTCAGTTGATTGTAAGTTGTATATTGACAATAATAAATAAATGGATGAATAAATAAATAAATAATAATAAATACGTGTAATAAATAGAGTGAGTATGGCTTCAATGCTCCCATGGATGTTTTAGGCCTAACATGACCATACCATCTTCCTTTGCTCTGTACAAGATCCAGAATATGGCGACAGCTCCAATCGTCTTCGCGACAACCTTGTTTGTGAAGGAGACGTTAGGAGGGTTTGGAGGGGCGTGGCGGACGTACTTAGGAGGAGCATGGTGGGCGAGTCTCAAGAGCGAAGAGCGCATTCTGTTTTGTTTTGGTTTTGATTTGGAGTATATAAAGACTTCTTACAGAGTGAAGAAAGATTTACTTGTTTTCTCCTGAATAATTTATCTCCGCCTGTCTTCAGCCGTTCGCATACTGGTAGGAAATTTAGTGTTTAGCTGGGCATGGAACGTGAGCTAGGTAGGAGACTCCAGAAGGTGCAGTGGACTGCACTGAAGGGAATAAATAGTTCAGAGTGGTAGAATAGTGGTAGAGAGGCTGCAGTAGTGCAACGTGGTACTTCAACCATTGATTAATTATTATGGACCACCTTGACTCGTTCAAATGCCGTATATGCCTGTCTACTCTGCCTGTGCCTGTGCAGGTATTCCTTCTACTGGGAACATACTGCTCTATCCAGGCCCAATCCCAGCACTTCTAGACAGAGAATTGGCCCAATCAGAACTCACACGACGGTTTCCCAAACTTAAAATTCAGCAGGAGATCAGATCCTTAGAGACCCTAAAGGGGAAAGGGGATGGGTCTTTTCAGATTTTTCAAATCTCTGCCTAGTCCCGCCTGTCGCTAGAAGGAGCTACCCTGCCCAGCCGTTCGCACGTGCAGAGCTTTGGAGGAGGAAAAAGTATTTAAAAGTGAAATTTCGCACTAGCGAAAAGAACAAACAACAAGTCAAAGAACAGATTAGTGACGTTTGTTTAATGAAGTTCGGGAAGTACTTGGAGGCCAGACAGCTCGAGTTGCCCGAGTATGTGGGCCACTTCATCAACTACAAGCAGCTCAAGAAGCTCATCAAACAGTTGGCTGCAGTGCCCCAGTTTGGTGCTGAGACTGTTGAGCCAAAGGACATTGAAAAGACGCTACAGGACAATAAGACGTCCTTCTTCTTCAGACTAGAGAGGGAATTAGAGAAAGTCAATTCATTCTACTTGGAGAAGGACTCAGACTTGAAGATCAGGCTGGAGATTTTGATAAAGAAGAAGAACGACGCGATTACGAAGAACAGATTGGGATCCAGGGAGTCAATCACTTATATCGCTTTATACGACGGTTTCAAAAGATTCGCAAGGGATTTAGACCGTTTGGAGCAGTTCATTGAATTGAATCAAACTGGTTTTTCAAAAGTCTTGAAGAAATGGGATAAGAGGTCGAAATCTCATACAAAAGAACTATATTTATCAAAAGCTGTCAGTGTGCAGCCCGTTTTCAACAGAGGGGAAATATCACAATTGAACGATTTATGTTCGAATTCATTGTTGGAACTCAATGCCAAAGTGGAAGGTGAAGAAGTTGTCAGATTTGAAGCTGGTTCAAATTCAATTCAGGAATTTTCAAATTTGAAATTGGCTTCTAGTTTAACTTCATCAACAACAAATAAATCATCTGATAATACCACTAGTGAATTTTTACCTATTGACGATTTTGAGATCGATGAATTATATTCAGAATTTTTGACCATTTGTGATTCTTCAAATGCTGATGATTTATTAACTAAATTTGTTTCAAGAATAAAAAATTCAATAAATTCTTCTTTGAAATTGTCAAAATTGTTTTTTTCATCAATTTCAACTGATATCTCTGATGAATTACTGGAAAATTTTTATACTGAGTCTTCAGATTTAATCAATCTTAATTTTTCAGATGAAATTTCACAAAGAAATATCATCCATGAAGCTTGTTCAAATCAAAAACATGACAGAACTTTCATTTTACAATTGGCAATTTCTAAGAATTTGCACATTATAAATAAAAAGGATATCTCTGGTAGATTCCCATTACATTATGCTTCAGAATTAGGTAAATTTGAAATTGTTAAATTATTATCAAGTCAACCTGAAACTTTACAATACTTGGATATTCTAGATTATGATTCAATGACACCTATTTTATTAGCCATTTCCAAACAACATTTAACGACTGTCAAGACCTTATTAGAATTAGGTGCTGATCCTTCTCCAACTAACACAGAACAAAATCCTCAATATTTACCTTTAAATTATGCTTGTACTATAGGAAACTATGAAATTGTTGAATTGTTATTAACTTATCCAAAAGTTTACCAAAATTACCAAAAAGATGCAGAAGGTTTATTACCTTTACACGTTGTCGCTAAAACTGGTCAATGGGAGTTAGTTGAATTGTTAGTTTCTAAAAATGCTGATCCAAATGAATTGGATGGGTTCAATAAATGGACTCCAATTTTTTATTCAGTCAGTGAAGGTCATGTTAAAACAACTGAAAAATTAATTGAAAACGGTGCAAAGATCGATATTAAAAATGATAAGAATTATTATCCAATTTTTTATGCAGCATGGGAAGGCCATGTTGATGTTTTAAACGTTTTAATTAAAAATCTACATGAAGGGACATCACAGAATATTTTATCACCATTAAGAGAATTGAAAAATGATTCACTTCCTCCTGCTCCACCAACGTTTTCATTAAACCCTGAAATTATTAATATTGATACTATTCCTGATTTATCTTTACCACCTCCAATTATTCCATTAAGAAGATATGGTCATAATTTCTTAGAGAAGAAGATTTTCGTTCAGTTACAGTTTGAATTGGGTCGTTCATTATTAAAATTAAACGAATTGTCAACCACATCATCATCACCAGGTAGAATTGTTATCAGTTCCAAAATTTCAGATGTTGTTCCAAGAAATTTAATCTTACCAATTACTGATGTTGAAAATATCATCGCATTTCAAATTGATTCATTACAAGATTTCCAAATTGATTTTGAAATTTTTCCATCCTTTGGTACGAAATTAATTGCTAAAACTTCAGCATTATCCAATGTTTTCAAAAATGTTTCAAATGATGGTTTGAAAAACAATGTAACTTTACCGTTATTTGATGGTAGACTAAAAACAATTGGCGAATTAAAATTTCAATTCCAAATAATTCATCCATATTCTGGTACTCCATTAGAAATTTCCAAATATGACACTTATTGGAAATCAACCAGTGGTAATAATAATACAGCACCAATTCAAACTAGTATCGTTCAAAATGTTTTGAGTTTTGTTACAGCATCTTCATTAAGCGGTGATTACGTTAAAATCAATGTCACGCTGTTAAGTGATGGTACTCCAATTGCTTGCCCAAATTGGAATTTAGAAATTCATAATACTAATATTCCAATTGCTCAGTTATCAAAATCCCAATTCAAGAATTTGACCAATTATCAAGAATCATTAAATGAATTCAAAGAATCAATTTCAAACGTTGAGTTCACAACGGATTCACAAAAATTCCAATATTTAATAAATTTAAAGAATCAATTAAAACGCAACTATATCTTATTAGATGATTTGTTAAAGATTTTACCAGAATTTGTTAACATTAATATCGAGATTTTGTACCCAACTGAAGCTGAAATTACTCAATTGCCATTAACATTACCAGAATCAACTGATGTTAATTCATTTGTTGATTTATTATTGACATCAATTTTTGATCATGTTCGTCACTCGCGTTCATTGAAAACTGAATCATCATCAAAACGTACAAGATCAATTGTATTTTCATCAAATGTTCAATCAGTTTGTTCAATTTTGAATTGGAAACAACCAAATTATCCAGTTTTTTTCAATATTTCAGGTATTTTCTATAATCACAAAACTGAAAACTTCACAACTTCATCAGCGAATGGATTCCCAATTGACATTATTACAAATGAGGATCCAACAACCAGATCAATTAAAGAAGCAACAAGGTTTGCAACGAATAACAATATACTAGGTATAATTTGTCCAAATGAATTATTAAAGGTAATCCCTGATTTGGTTGAAGTTATTCGTTCAAGAGGTTTAGTTTTAGTTGCATCTGAACGTTTGAGTCTATTTGATTCATCACAAAATCTTGATAATGACAATAATCATGGTATATTAGAAGAAATTAACGTTGAAAATGGCAATACTGCAAGTTTATTCAATGGATTGAATAATGATATTAATGGTGTTAGATTTGGTAACATGTTGAGTTTTAAAGGTGATATTGATATGTAATAATATTGTCTTAAAACGAAGTAAATGGAATAATGCATATGTTCTTTGACAGACTATTGGTAATTACAACACTGTAGATATACACATTATGATCTATTATTAACCATTTTTACTCTATTTAAATCTTGATAAAGCAGAACCTGCTATTTGTGGTTCACCATCTTCATCATTATTCTTTGATTGTTTTAGTTCTTTTTGTCTTTGAAGATTAGCCTCAACTCTTAGCTGTCTTTCATCAATTTCCTTTTGTGATTTTTTCTGACCTAAACGATCTAAAGAACCTTTACTGTTCTTAAATTCTAATTTATCTTTACCACCCTGTTTTTGTAATTCCATTCTTTCAGCATGAGTCAATCTCTTTGATGAAGCCTGTTTGGAAACATTACCAATAAACGATGGATCTAAAGCAATAGAATCTGAAGGTAATTTCTCCAATAAGGAACGAATTTCAGTCTCTTGTCTTTGTTTAGCAGTTTCATAAGGATTAGCTTCAAAGGAATCGAAGTTAGCTTCACCGGCCCCTGGTATTATTAAATTCTTGACACCTTTTGAATAACCAACACCCAGCAAATCTTCAAATGGCACATACTTGATCTGCTCAATTTTAGAACCAGGAATTAAATGAGTCATATATGGATCGAATTGATATGATTTATAGGCATCTTTCCATACTGTAACATGAGGACCCCAACTTACAGATAACAATCCAGTATCAGAGAATTCAACATCTGTAGCAGGAGTTGGAGTTTGATAAGAGTATAGTTCTTTATAATTTCTGATATCGTAGATTTTCAGACTTTTATCACCACCTGCAACTGATAAGTAGTGACCTGATCTATCAATTGATAAACTTTTAACAGGACCTCTAGTTGCTTGGATCTTAACTAATGACTCGTTAGAGTTTGGTGACCATAATGAAACAGTACCAGTTGCAGAACCTAGATGTATTATTGCATTCCATGGATTTAGTGCCATTGATGTAGAAGGACCTAATTTTGTCTTAATTTGATTGACTATTTGACCAGTGGAAACGTCTTGATAATTTAGCATCCCTGTGGTACCGGAAGTAGCCAATAAATAATGATATGGTAAGAAATCTAAATGTTTAACACCAACATGGTTCTTCATTCTATGCAATTCAGTACCTTCATGATCATAAATGAAAGTATATTTTTTCTGAGCGACTGCAAAATATTGTTCATTTTGTAAATATTTAACAGCATGAACGGTTTCATTCAAATTTAATTCAGCTTTCAATTCACCTTTTCTCCAATCCATGGATGCGACATGACCTTTCAAACCAGCAATTAAAAGATGTGTACCATTTCTTGAGTAGTCTAATTTATATGGACCAAACTGATCTAATTTCAAATCTATGGCTTTATTCTTAGTGGCTTCATCAACTTCTTTCAAAATATCTTCTTGCTTGAATTTATAAGTCTTTTCCATTCCTTCAGCTTCTAAATGCCCTGAACTTTCAGCCAACAACATCTCAGTAGCTGCAGTGGATTTCAAAGTTTCTCTATATCTTTTATCTTGTTCTTTTAGACCTCTTTGAAGATGTCTCTTTTTCGAGCTCTTGGACTCCTTAGAGTAGACACCTTTACCTCTGGCATACTTATCGGTGTTCCCAAGGTCCAGTTTACCGTTTTGTCCAGTTATTTTGGCCATTTTTGAAGTATTTTAATGTTTGTTTTATAGTGTAAAATCAAGTAAATTAAGATCAAAAATTTTTTTGCGATGAGATGATTATGTCATCATTTTTGGTATTTTTCTGCTTCTCCCTTTTTACTTCACTTACTATTTTAGTAGTTACTTAGTGCATATTAAACACACTTCATCATGCTCAAAAGACTTCCATCCAGAAGACTCCAATCTACACTCGCCAAAACGGCTCCAGTTGTCCAGCAGGCTCCAAACCGTGTGGAAACATGGACCCAGTCGCAACAGGCCAGATCACAAGTCCTTAATCATCCAAAATTCATACAAAAGGACTTGAGTAAACAACCACAGCCTTATGCAGCCATAGACCTCATTGCCAAAGAACCGGTGCGTTTCATCGATGATCGTATTGCCGTTTGTCAAGGCAATAAAATGGCAGGCCAGGGTCATCCAAGAATCTTCATCAATTTGGATTCCAAAAAGATTGGGACTTGTGGTTATTGTGGATTGAGATTTGCTCAAGAAGCTTACAAGGCCGATATTGAGGGATGAAGTATTGCCTCTTGGTGCCATTTATTTATTTATTTATTACAACCATTATTTATTTATTACAACCATTATTTATTTATTACCTGATTTATTATATTTGGTACACTTTATTATATACATCAACAATCCATCAATGTAAGAAACTCAAAAATCCAAAGACGACAAAGATAACGGCAAAATCAAACAAGATCAATTGCAATAAATCAAAATACTTAATAATCAGTCTAATTCTATTCCTCCAAACTTGGGGCAAGAATTGTTCAGGGATAAAATGTAAGTACTCCAAAATTTTACTGAATGAGTAGTTGTACTCGTTATCTTTCAAGTTTGATATTCTATAAGCGTAAAAGCTGGTGAATAAAACTTCTAAAGTTGTGAAAATTTGGAAAAAATTCGAAGTGTTGGAATTGTATTGATATCTTATCGTTGATGAAAAACTTGAATGGTAACCTTCGACGAAGAACGAGTATAGAGTCAATGACATAAATGTAATCAACTTCAACAATAAAAATCTTGCTTTGAATTTATCATTTTCTTGTTTGTTGAACTCGATTAATTTTTGTTGATATTCAATTTCTTCCATGCTTTGCACAGGTTCTTGAGTTTGTTGTTGTGCTCCTTCACCGAATGGAGATCCTAAATCTGGACCAGCACCAGAAACAGACATCAATTTGTTGAATAGATCCATAGTTGGATCACTTTGGTTATTTGAATCATCATGTTTATGTTGTTCAGACTGAAGATATTGCTGTAATGCTTTTTGGAATTCTTTGGCCTCTTCTTTGGCCTCTTTTTCTTCTTGGATCATTGTATTCTGTAAACTGTCGATATCTTCAATTTCAGGGTCATCATGATGTTCGAATGTTTGGGAGATTCTTCTACTTGCAGCAGCAGATCTTGTGATTCTTGAAGAGTTAGATCTTGTTGACGGAGCAGTACTTGATGAGGTATTTGTTTGTGTTTGTTCCTTCTCAAAGCCTGGTCTTTCACCGGTGATCTTGCCCAATCTTTCACTGGAGTTCTTGATCTTCGCAGCTCTTCTCTCTCTCAAGATCCTTCTTTTTTCCTCTTCAGAGACCATTTCGTGTTGTTGATGTTGTGAGTATTAAGTAAGTGTTCTCGGTGAATTTTTTTTTTCATATATATATTTCGCAGTAATAAGAAGAGTACGTTTTACAATATTCTACAGTGACAATAAATTAATAAATACTCTATTTTATGATTTTAATGCATAAGACTATTCGACATTGGAGCCGACAATTTGTTCCCAAGTCTTGCCTTCTTTTTGCAATTCTTCGTCCAATTCCTTTTTGATCTTATAGATCAATCCAGGTCCTTTGAAACCAAAACTTGTATATAATTGAACGAAACTAGCACCGTTCTTACCAAATTCCAAAGCATCTTTACCAGATGAAATACCACCACAGCCAACAAGGACCAAGTCTGAACCTTTAGCAAATTTAGCAGCAGTTTGCAAAGCTTTCAATGCGAATGGTTTAACTGGCTCACCTGATAAACCACCAACTTCACTGGTTAATTCATGTGGTGATTTCAAATGACTAGGTCTTTGGATTGTTGTGTTTGAAATGATGACACCGTTGATTTTCGAAATTTTAGCAGATTCAATGATTGATTGTATCTCAGATTCAGTTAAATCTGGTGCAATTTTAACTAAAATTGGGGTTTTTTTATTGTCTGATTTGATTAAAGAATCTCTTTTCAAAACAATTTGTTCTAATAAATTAGTTAATTTATCTTTGCTTTGTAGATTTCTTAAACCTGGAGTATTTGGACTTGAAACGTTAATGACTAAAACATCAGCATAACGATTGAAATTTTCAACACCTTTTAAATAATCTTCAACTTCATCACCAGTTTTATTTTTACCTAAATTAATACCTAGAAGTCTGTTATCTCTTAATGATAAGTTACTGACACCACCTTCATAATTATACTCTACGAAACTGTTCAGCCTTTTCTTCAATCTTACTAAAACGTCATCATGACCATCTGAATTGAAACCATATCTGTTAATAACTGCATTATCTTTTGGTAATCTGAAAAATCTAGGTTGTGGATTACCTGGTTGTGGCAATGGAGTGATTGATCCAATTTCAACATAACCAAACCCACAATCGAATAAGCCATCAATAGCTTCACCATTCTTATCCAAACCAGCAGCAAGACCGATTGGATTACTCAACTCTTTGTTGAAGATGTTGACTTTTAAACGATCAGAGTCATGATCAAAAAACAATTTTGGTGATAGTCCGTTCTTCATTAACCAAATTCCTAATTTATGACCATCTTCAGCATCAGTTAACAATCTGATAAGGGGACAAAATAAATATTCATGGATACTAGATCTGGAATCAAAACAATAACCAACAAATAAAGAAGCTGAAACCAATCCAATTGAAAACTTGAATGGACTCGTCAAAAATCCGGATTTCAAAGGCTGAGATCGTTGCTTATGAAGCAAATGTTTTGGAAACTGCAGAAACTTAAAGAACGAGGCTCTCTGACTCATTTTCACTGTCGCAAAACTTGAATAATTTATAGTAAAATAAAATAGAATAAAGAAAAGAAAAAAACTATCAATATCGGACTCGTTCGTTCAAAACCCGAGATCCCGTGACCATACATATAAACTTGGGATAATTCGTTTATTCGTTATTTAGTAATTAGTGTAGTACTTGTAGTTGTAAGTTGTAGTTGTAGTAGTCATATTAAATTCTTCCAGAATTATCTAATCACACAAATCTATTTGTGGATTCAAAAGCTTTGTGAAATTCTTCGTTATTTGTAACTTCAGAATCCACAGATTTTATGAAAACGGTTTGCAAATTGGAATTGAAAGTGTTGTTTGCAAATTTCTTCAAGTTCAGATTACCAATCAAAATGAAATTCTTTAAATGTGGGAAGTTATTATTCATAACTATCAAATTTGGACCTGATTTGAAACTTGAAGTTGAAATTTGTTTAGAGATTGAAATGATCCCATTGTTTAAAATGAACTCATCAGAATTAATCACATCATAGGCATCTGTATGTTTATCATTAACTGCAATGATTTTCAAGTTGATTAAACTGTTAAAATTCATGTTTTGTAATTTTGATAAATTACAGTTCTTGATTGTTAAGTTTTCTAATTTGAAAGTGTTGAAGTTTTGTAGAATTTCTAAACCATCAAAATAGAATTCATTTTCATCAAAATCTGAGTTGTGATCAAAATCATCATCGTCGTCATCACCTTTAGTATCGTAATTATCACTTGTCTTTAAATAGACATCTTCAGATTCGTTCATGTAATCTTGGATCTTCAAGTTCTTTAAAGAAGGAAATGTGCCATGGTTGCTAGGATTTAAATATTGGAAAACTTGTAACAAGAAATTTGAGGAACAATAGTATAAATTTAATGACTCAAGATTTTTATAAAGTGTTAAATCATTGATTAATAAATGATTGGAATTGATCTTTAGTTTAACCAAGTTTGGGAAACTCAATGAATATTTCTTGCTATTTTCAATCTTATAGAAAAAAGATTTGAAGTTCTTAAGAAAGTTAAGGTCAATTTCATTCAACAGATAATCGATCTTGACATTGTATTTCTGTTCCTTATTGGAGATAAGAACCTTGATAATCTGGAAGAGTTTGTTTGACACATTTTGATCATTTACAAAGAGATTATCATTGATAATGATGTGGATGAACTGGTAGTTATCAAAATAGGAATAAACATCAATCTTATTATTAATGAAAGACTGGATCAAGGACAAATCGACATTGACACTTATCAAGGACTTCAATTCCGGTATTGCTGCAATGTGATTGTGAACTATGTGAGGATCCATGTTGTTGATGACTGTTATAAGCAACTCATTTGGCAAAACTGAGGAAATGGACATTGTTGTGCTTAAATATCAGACAAGAATGGGGTGATATTGTGGTGGTCAGATGATCAAGAGTGATTTAAAAGTGTTTAAATACAATTCTTTGACACTTAGAGGTTTCGGAGGTTCCAAAAGCAGTAATTAATGAGGGGTATCAGGTATGTCTTTGCTTATATCATTTAGCGTTAAAACATCTGTTTTAGGAAATTACTGTTTCTGGTAATGAATAGAACTTTGCCGTTTCCATTCCGCTTTCGGACATCATCGGTTCTGACAGTGGCCGATGTAATTCTCATTGTCTTACATTTTTAGATCTTTAAAGAGTAAGGTGACTATTACAAAGCTGCAATACTACAATATTACGATTTGTATGAGCTGGAAATGACTGGCATATACTGTGAACATGGATCACTCGGCTAAATGCTGTCAATATTCTATGCAGTCCACTTACAACCTTTATCTTCCCTATAAATCTGCGATGAGGTATATATGGCTCAATCTTGTAACAGTACCGACTACAATCATCAACAATTTATATCGCACTAGTGACATTCATCTGGTATAAATACACTTCACTTCCACTTATGATTTCCCTTAATTGCTTTCACATCATCAATAATACGTACAATGTCTGAAGAAGAATCTTTTGAAGACCAACAGGCATCGCCTTACACAGGTCAAGAAGAAGCATATGACAACAATTATAATGGGCCATTGTCAAGAGTCCACTCAATCGTGTCTCATAACCCAATAGAAAGAGTGCATACTTTAGCTTCTCGTATTTTATCAATCCATGACTCTGAAGAAGAAAGAGAAGAAGAAGAAAGAGAAGAAGAATTTCAAGAACATCTGAATCAACATCAACAACCTATCAATAATTTAATCTACAAACTAGAATCGAGAGCTGGTCAATTAGGTCCCTTAGAAGATGGTATTGATTTGGAAAGAATTCAATCAAGACCTGCTCCAAAAGATTTTAATAATTTTAATGAACTAGACGAATGGAAATATGCTATCGATCAAGAAACAGGTTTAAGATTAGTTACTTTTGTCGAAAATGATACCCTGGACCCAAGAAACTATTCAAAAAATAAGAAATGGTTCATAACTTTCCTTTTAGGTATTGTTTGTTTCGCAGTCGCTTTTGCTTCAGCTGTTGTTACTGGTGATATGGTAGGTCCACAAAAAACTTTTGGTGTTAGTGAAGAAGTTGTCATTTTAACAGTTACTTTATTGGTCTTAGGGTTCGGTATTGGTCCTTTAATTTTTGCTCCGTTATCTGAAGAAATTGGTAGATATCCAGTTTATGCAACCACTTTAGGACTTGCTGTTATCTTCGTTATTCCTTGCGCACTTGCTCAAAACATTGGTACATTGTTAGTTTGCAGATTCTTAGATGGTTTATTCTTTTCTGCTCCAATGTGTTTAATTGGTGGAAATTTAGCTGAGATGTGGAAAACTGAAGAAAGAGGCATGGCAATGGCAGTTTTCAGTGCTGCCCCATTTTTAGGTCCTGCCATTGGTCCTCTAGTCGGTGGTTACATTGGTGATAATGTTGGTTGGAGATGGTTATATTGGGTTTTATTAATCTTTTCAGGTGTCATCTATGCTGTTATGTTAGTCTCTCTACCAGAAACTCATCATCAAACTTTATTAAGAAGAAGAGCTAAAAAACTAAGAAAATTAACTGGTGATGCAACATATCGAGCAATTTCAGAAATTAAGAAAAGACCATTTAAAGAAATTGCAAATGAGACGTTATTAAGACCTTTGATTTTGTTGACTGAACCAATTGTTTTCTTAATCACAATTTACATGTCGGTTATTTATGGTTTGCTATACATGTTCTTCTTTGCTTATCCTTTAATATATATGGAAGGTAAAGGCTGGAGTGCAGGTAAAACTGGTTTGATGTTTATTCCAATCGCAGTTGGTGTTGTTACTGCTGCAGCAGTCGCCCCATTTTTTAATAAAGATTATAACAAAAGGGCTCAAAAATTCGTTGATAAAAATGAACTACCACCTGCTGAAATCAGATTAATCCCAATGATGATTGGCTGTTGGTTCGTTCCAATTGGTCTATTTGCGTTCGCTTGGACATCGTTCCCTCATGTCAGTTGGGCAGGTCCTTGTTTTTCAGGGTTTGCCTGTGGTTTTGGTTTCACTCAATTATACAACCCTGCAAACAATTACATTGTTGATTCATATCAACATTATGCTGCTTCAGGTTTAGCAGCAAAGACATTTTTAAGAAGTATGTGGGGTGCTGCAGTCCCATTATTCACAGTTCAAATGTATCATGGAATGGGTTACCAATGGGCTTCATCTTTATTAGCGTTTGTTTCATTAGCTTGTTGTGGTATTCCATATGCATTTTATTTCTATGGTGACAGAATCAGAGCAAGATCAAAATATGCTTATAGTCCAGAAACCGAAAGACATAACATGGGAAAAAGTGATGAAGAGAAGAGTAATAGCGAGTAATTTAGCATATAAGCATCGTGGATATCTTTAATAGATGGATAAACAATATAGACAACTGATGATGATGTAGAGGTAAACTGCAATCGCTGAATTATTCAACTGGAAACTGAAAAAGTCTATTAGTTTTTCAAGTTACGTTCGCCTGAGTTTACCAAATAACACAAATTATACCAAAAATAATAAAATCGCCGATAACTTTACGCGTGTTGTAAATTCAACAATTTCAAACACATTTAGTGGTTAACTAAGTCTCTAGACCCCTATTTAAAAGTTGTCAAAAACGAACCTGAGGTCCATGTTAGTAGAATTCTTTTGAAAACATAGATTATTTCTGTTTTTGAAGTTTTGAGAGAAAGATTAGATAGTTTTTTCGACTACGGTAGATTAATTACCATCATTTACTAGAGGATATCAGTCTATACATCGCGGACTTCATTACTATTTTGTCTATTTTGCCATTCAAGTTTTACCAGTTATGAGTTGAAGTGTGAATGAACTTTAAAAATGTGGGTTAGTTTTGACAGATAAACGGAAAAGAAATTAGAAGATTACCACAAACTGTATTTTTACAAAAGGATCACCAGTATAGATGCTTAAGTCTTATATAGTAATATTAAGGGATCGTTAAATCCATTTTAACGCCGTTGACTGAGACTGATTCGAAAAGGTGAGGAATAATAATAATACTAATGTTTGTGCCTTCTCTATGGTTATGAGACATATTGGTAACAAAGACGACGTTTTCTACAACAAAACACAGCCTTCTGACAAACTAAGACAGCAGAATATTGTTAGCTGTCAACGAAACACTAACAGATAATAACACATACAGATAACGATTTAGCAAGTTTATCAATTGATTCAAACACTCAGTATAGCCACATTATTGCTACATGAATAAATTCGCGAAATTTCAGGTAGAAATAAAAAAGTTCCACTCATTCCTTTTATAGACATCATCGCCATTACCGTAAACGATAAACAATGTCAGAATTCATCAATCAATTTCAGTCAACTTTAAAATCTATTGATTCCAAGTTTTCCTCTAATAAACTATTGAGTCAATTCGAAGCACAAACCAAATTACCTCGTTCTTATGCTATTTTGTCATCGGGTGCATTTTACTTCTTATTGATCTTTATTAACGTTGGTGGTATTGGTCAATTGCTTTCAAATATCGCTGGGTTTATCATTCCTGGTTATTTATCATTAAAAGCTTTATCTACCCCTTCAGGTAAAGATGATACTGAATTGTTGACCTACTGGGTTGTTTTTGCCTTTTTAAACGTCATCGAATTTTGGTCAAAGGCAATTTTATACTGGATTCCATTCTACTGGTTTTTAAAGACAATCTTCTTGTTATATTTATGTTTACCTCATTTCAAAGGTTCTTTAGTCGTTTACCAACAATTCATTAAACCACTTTCTGAAAAATACGTCTTAAATGATAAAACTGCTGAATTTGGTCAAAAGATCAACGATGCTGCTGATTCAGTTTCAACTGGTGCCAAAGTTCACAGTAATTAGTTAATTCTTATAGGTTTAAGTATTACACAATATTTCTTATTTATTTTGTAGTAGTATATATTTATATACAATATGACTATAAACTTTTGTTGAATCCATAGTCAAATTGTTCAGTTTTCTCAATTTGGTTAATGAGATAGTTGATTTTGATTCTTAATTTTAGCTTAGTTCCTTCCTTACCGATGACTTTTAAATCTTGTTTCAAGAATTCATTTGGTGAGATATTCAATAGATTATTTGAATTTAGAATTGTCAATTTTTGAGTCTTTGGAACTGCAAATAAAATTTGAAATTTATTCACTTGATTAACAAGATTAATATTTTTAACTTTTGATTCTATTTGTGCAGAGCCTGAAGCTAGTGATTTCAAATTGAAGTAAACTTGAATATCTGAATTTTCGAAAATCTTTTCGTCAGTTGTTGTAGTTGATGATGAATACAAATTCAATAAATCATCTTTCTGTGAGTTTGTACTGGCTTTTGTTGTAGTATTTGATCCGAAAATATCTTCTAATAAGTCAACACTGTTTTTATTTTGATTCAAATCGTTTGAAATTTCAACAGGACTATCATCCATTAGATCTAATAACAAATCTTCAGTTTTAGTACTTCCTTTATGATGATCATTCGTACTATTGCTTAAATTTGTCTTGGATCTGTTGGTTAATGTGAATGTATCATTGCTAATAATAATTGGAGGCGGTGGAACTCTGTCTAATAGTCCATTCAATGTTAATGAATTTTGATCTAGCTCAATAATTAAATTGATGAAACTAATTGCTTTTAATTGAATTGATAAATCGATTGAACTTTCTTTTGACTTGATGAAATTCTTTAATTTAGTTTTGTTATTTGTTGATGATGATGATGGTGACAAATTAATCTTATTGAATAGTTTCAATGATGATGTTAATAGATAGGAAATTAAAGTTGTTGAGTTTTGATCATTTAAGTTGATTAAATAGTCAGTCAATAAATCTTCGGTAATTGTGTCTTTATCATTTAATTTTGAATTGATCAACAAATCACCATATTCACCAATTAAGTAAACATTGATCAAACATAGACCAATTTTGAATTCATCATTATAATTGATTTGGAAAATTCTGTTGATGGTATAAGATTTTAATTCGAAATCATTAATATTTAAAATTAATGATAAAATTTTTGAAATAATTGATTCATTGAATTCTAAATCATTACCAACAATTTTTAAAAATTTCAGGATTGTATCAAATTTCCATTTTTCATTAGGAATTAATTCATTAATTGACAAAATGTTTGTTAAATTTTTAATTATGAAATTCTTCAACTCTTTATCATTATTTGTTGGATTTTCCAAAAAGACTAAGATTTCTTTAATCAAAATTCTTATGTTGGAAGAATCTAAAATTGCAAATGACAATTCTAACGCACGTCTTTTAATTGACATATCTAAGTCATTTAAACATTGGATAATAATAGAGCGATGTCTTTTAACAGCTAATGGTTCATATTTAACAACGTCTAATAATGTGTTCAAAGCAACGTATCTATTGTTATTATTTATATCTTTGGTTGTGCTTGTTAAAAATTGTGATAGTGTATTGATAGCCAAAATCTTCAAAGAAGGATCAATCAATGAATCTAAACTAAAGATTGTTTTAATTGATTCATATAAGATTGAAGCCCCAGAATTTTTATTAATTTTTGTGTAAGAAATAACATTTGTTAATAAATCTTGGAATGAATCAGTGTATTTTGATAAACTTGATGATTGATCTTTATCAAGGAAGAATAGGTTCAAGGTTTTAATAATTGAAATTTGTAAAAATGGATCATTTAAACTCATAACGTCATATTCATGGTTCAAGTTGGATTTATCAATTAAATTTTTCATAATTTCAATGACTTTTTCAATGGATTTTGAGATTAATTCAGGTCTGAACTCAGGATTTAATTCATATAAAGTTCTGATTAATTTCAAAGTTGACAATAATATACCATGGTCATTTGAACTCAAAAAGTTGTAAACTTTTGGTAAGAAAATTTCACTTAAATCAGGATTCTTTTCTAATAATTTTGAAGTAACCATTAATGCTTTCTTTTGTAAATAGGTATTACTACCATTAATGATCTTTTCAACATCAGCATACAAATCATTTGACAACTCATACGATGCGATATTACCTAAAGTAGATAGAGCCAACGCAACGATGAATTGATTTGGATGATTTAAATCGTTATTCAACGAATTGGTCAACAATGTTAAGATCTCTTGATTTTCATCCAAAATAAGCATACTCGCCAAATAACCGAGTCTTTTATCGACGAAATTGGAAGAGGCCAACAATTTAATACACTCGATTTGACCAAAATGGGTCTTTTCACCAATGATGTACAAGTAAACCAATTTCTGGATGTTGATTCTTCTTGTCGATTGGGAAATGGTAGTGTCTTTGAATGAAGTTCTGATCAGCGCAGACTCACGCTGAATCGTGGCCCTCTCATCAGCCATCGTCTTTGAGGACCTGATTGACCTGATGAAGGACTTGAGTGAAGTAGTCATCGTTGGTAATTGGGTTTGTCTGGAGTAAAACAGTAAAACAACAAAACAACGGTTGTTTATTTTTAATTTCTTTGAATTTCGTGGAAGGAAAAAATCAGAAATCGATCAGTAAAATAAGACTTCCCAATTAGGAAGTCAAGAAGTCAAGACACAAATGATTACATCAGATTTTCTCAATTGAACCGAGACATTTTGACAGACAACAAAATAGCTTGTGGGACGTATTTATACTTTACTTGGTTCTTATTTGTTGGCTTCATTATTCATTATCTTAACTACTATGTTCTCAAGGATCAAGAAGAAAGACAAAGGGAATGAGTTGAGGAGAGTCAACTCGAATGAGTCCTCCAAGTCCTCGAAACCTTCCATGTTCAGACTGTTCAGTTTTCACAATGAAGATAAGAGCTTTGTTAATGAAGTTGACACCAAGAATGATCTAATAACTCAATATCTGACCTCCAACGGGCTACCCCCTCCAAAAGTCTTGTTAAACGATGAAATCAAACTATCTATCTGCAATGATAATATCTTCCTACCGACGTTGATAAGAGATGATGAGGATGAGTTGAGCATAGACGACATTAGTGAGATTACTGAAGATGAAACCCATACTTTTGCAGTCGTTTTGAATATCCCAAAACCAACTAAATTGTCATTAGAAATGAAATTGAAATGTATTTGCAAAAATTATTGGCCAAATTCTATACCTGATTCATCACAAATTAGAAATGAGGTTTTCAAATTGGGTGAGTTATCGTTTAATTTATCATTAGAAAATTACAATTCATTCGTACCACTAAGTGGGAACATTTCTATCAATGATCAAGTTACTCAACCCACTGTTTACAGACAATTTGATTGTGAAACTGTTATTGATTCAGGTTATTATAAAGATGTTAAGAATGATGTCAATGATGTGAATCAAATTATTTTCCCACCTGGTGATTATATTTATTTAGTTCCAATTTGCTTCCCTTTGAATATCCCAGAATCAATAATAACTGAGTATGCTTCAATTAATTATTCATTTGATTTCAATATTAATCTCGGAGAAGATAAGGCTCATTATTTGGAACATTTCGTCAATTTAATTAGATCACCTCCAAAATTAGATATTTCAACTTATAATAAACCAATCTATATTAATAAAGTTTGGGATGATGCAATAAATTATGAAGTCACATTTCCAAAGAAATTTGTCACAATTGGTGAAGAATTACAGATTAAATTGAGTTTTGTACCATTAGTTAAAAAAGTCAATTTAAATAAAATCAAAATTAACATTCTACAAAAGATTTCATATATAAATAAAGATTTGAATCATGAAAGATCTGAAATAGATGAAAAGAAGTACAAAAATGGTCATGCAATCAATCTATTGGAATTAAGACCTGATGATGCAAAATTTACTTCATTTTCAGCAAGGGAGGATACAATAAACAGATGTTGCTTACAAAATAGAAACTTTTTGACTTGTTCTTATGTTAATGGTGATGACCCAACAGTAGATGAAGTGATTGATTGGGACCAAGAGGAATTAATTGGTCCATTGACAATAAAATCTTATATCCCGCTTGTGAAGCCTGCAAAATCCCTTAAATTTTATAGAGATAATCAATTTTTCAATGAAAATTTAGATTTAAAAGATTTGTTAATTCATAAAAACAGAGCATTAATCCAAGCAAAACCAAGACATCAAGGTTCAATGAATGAAATTCCATTGACTACAAAAATTAATCCTCAATTCATTGATGGTTTATTACCTTCTGCCTCAACTAATTATATCAGAATTCAACATAAATTACAAATCTGCTTAAGAATTACAAGAAAAACTGATAGAGTTCATAATTATGAAGTGCTGATTGATACTCCAATTTTCTTGTTAAACAGTGCTTGCACATCAGAAAATATTGAATTACCCCCATATATTGATACAAATTTACCAAGTTTTGAAGAGGCAACATCACCAGTAAACTCACCTATCATATCACCATATGAAGAAACGTTCCTATCAAGAACAAATACAGTGATATCAAATAATACTTATGCCAGTGATGAACTAGTTGATCAAATTGATGAGCTGGTATTGAATAGAAGCACTCGAAATAGTATGGATATGAGAAGAGGAAGTACAGGTAGCGCAATTGTTAACAATTTAATGAGAACAATGAGTAAAGATCCACCAAACTATGAGCAAGCTCTTGAAGAAGATTTAAATGAAAGTACAGACCTTACTGATCAGTACAGGAGATTGAGGTAAGTAAACAATACTATAATATTATACTATCATATGCTAAATTGTATTAAAAATTGTAGTAAGTTTGTTTTACGTTTTTACTTTTTTTTGTGTCATTTATTGACTGGATCAGTTTAATAATAAAAATTCTGGGAAATACCGTGAATAGGCAACACTACTAATAACCATGTCTGAACCCCTAGAAGTACATCCTAGATGGGCACTACAATAATACGTCAGACCTACTTTCTTTTCTGCTTTGATCCTGTCTTGGGTGATCAACTGAGCCTTATAGTTTCTTTTGAATAGATCGGTGTTATTTTCCGATTTTGGAAAATTCCGCCGTCAGTTGGACATGACTTCTCAAAGCTCGCAAAGCTCCTAAAACGGTTTAGTTATAGTTAGATGATGATTGAGTAGCCAAGACTTCTAGAAACCGGAAGTACTTGACCTTCTAAATTCTTTCAGGTCATTCTTCTGTAATTTACACTTGTACACTCAAGGCTAGTTTTGTGTCTCCAAATTTCTTTGGTAACACCATAACAATTGACAGAACTGAGGAAATTTGACCAAAGATTAAAGCATAAAAAAAAACATAACTACAAGTCCTGAGAAGAAGCTAGCTAATTTGATAGATGAAAACACATTATGCATTTGTTGATATACAGAGCTTTTCTTTAATTGAAAATTCTCTCTTCCAAAACTTCCATCACTGAAATGGTTTACAGCTTCTGACTTTTTATGCAGCATCTTATCATCAATAACCGGTTAAATCCGCTGATTGTTGCACAAATTTTGGCACAAAATATTTAAGAAGAAAAATTCCTTTCCATCAAGACCTCTAAAACATCAAACAACATTAAAAACAAAATGTGCTGCTGCTGCTTATCTGACTGCTGTCTCGTCTTACTTGCTTTAGTATTTCCTCCTTTACCAGTTTGGATCAAGAGAGGGTTCTGCTCTACTGATTCCTTGATAAATATATTGTTGACTGTTCTTGGTTATGTCCCAGGTTTGATACATTCTTTCTACATCATTTCCAAATATCCTATGCAAGGACTGATCATTATTGATGAGGAGTGTGGTGAAGTCATTGCTAGAGATGGATCTGGAAGTGTTAGAGTCGTTAGAGTTAACCATAATCATCATGGTCACCCTCGAAATCATCAACAACCACAACCACAACCTCAGATGCAACCACAGATGCAACCACAGCCACCATCACAACAACAACCCCTTTACCCAAGCGTTGCTGCTGGAAGTAGTAATAATAGAAACTACGGTGCTATTGAACCTCCTGCATACACTGAACTCGACAAGACTCATAAATGAATACATAGACTTACAACTTCCAATATTTTTTAATACTTAATAATACATGTGTCATCGTTATAACCGTAAAAAATATTTATTATATCAACTTTGATCGCTTTGCTTCGGGATTATTCATTTCTTCATTATCATTATATTCATCATCATTGAGATGTTTCAGACTTTGTTTACCATCATTGAGGTATTTTTGAATTATTTTTTCAATTAATTTATATGGTAAGATATCTTCGTCATGAATTGACAAATCTGTAATTATTCCATTTGTTTTATGTTTTGATATCAATTCAATCACCCATTCACCTGTGCTAGTTTCAAAAAGTAAATAAACTCTTAAAAATTTATCAACATTAGAAGTAATGAATATCAGATGAATTGAGTTGATATCTGATTTTAGAACTTCAAAATAGTCATTCACATTAATCTTGATTGTTTTCAAAACTGACAAGGAACCAGTAATTACATTAAACTTTTTTAAAATTTTCCAGTTTTCAACATCAAATAATAATACATCATTGAAACCATCGTTAATTATAATCATATCATAACTTAATTTAACAATATTCTTAATTGCTATTTGATCAAACACTTGATATTCATCAATAGGGTATTTTGAAAAAAACGGATAATATTTCAATAATTTACCAAATTTAGTTATTGCCAATATTTTCAAATCCTCAAAATTATCACCATCCTTCAATAACGATATATCTTGGATCCATAATGGTTCTTCAACTGTATCTTTCATTGGAATCTCACCAGTCTTTTTAATCTTAGTCATGGCAACACTTTTAGATTTCCAAATATTACGATGATCTTTCATATCTAAAACGTTAACACCTCTATCTTTACCACCATAAACGATCTTCCAATTTTCATCCAAATACACATTAGAATCTACTTCTCTGTTAAATTTGAACATTTTGAAAAATCCCACAAACCCACTCATTCCAAAACTCATTGCAAAATTATCAAATTTTGAATCCATTAGCTTCTCTAGTTTGATAAAATAACAATATCCAAATCCAGTACAGCATCTAATCCAGTACTCTTTTTCACTATTGTCATTTATCTCACAATTGACTTCTAATTCAACAAAAAAATCAGATCTAACTTGTCCTGAAATCAAAGCTTTTCTCTTCACAAGCATCAAGCCTTCAAGAGAATCTATTAGTATGTCCAATATCAGCCCCTTTCTACCTAACAGCAAGTACTTCTTACCACCATAAATAAAGCTCGCACTTCGTTGCACATGAAGCTCTCTGCCTTCATCATCAGGCATCTTATAATCTGAATAAGCTGGATTCCATACTTCTTCCAGCTTTATGGACTTCTTCCTTATAATATAAGAGGAGATTCCACCCGTCTCAAGACAAGAAGCTAATATCCTCATGAATAACGGTTATATCAACATAAAAGGGAGAGTTTGTGACAAAAATCAAAAGGATTACTGAAAAAAAGGTGTCTAATTTATTCTGAAAGGTAAACAAAGAAGCGCGATTTCGATTATGTCATCAATATTATGCATATTTGATTAAAATGTTCAATATTTGGGACTATTTGGCCGTATTGGAAGTCTATTCAGAGTCTTATTGAACAGAGAACTGTAATGGTCTCTGATATATTGTTTTAAAGCGATAAATACAAATATTTTTAGCATTTTTTTTCAACAAAAATGGATGAAGATCATCAACAACCAATTGAAACTCATAATTCATAACTAATAAGCTACCTCATATTATGTTTATGATTCTATCGAATAATCAATAGTTATTACCAATATTACAGCCTCGACCTTCGAAGACCTGAACCTTATATATTATCTAAGAACATGCTTGAAATGATACATAGGTCTCTAACGTAGTATTAGAAAGCACCAGTGCTGCGTAATTATTATGAACAAAATTAATTCTACCACAGATACTTCATTATCACCAACTTCATTCGATGATCAGATCTAATGCTGAATATACGGCATTGCCTAAGAAGATCATATAGCATGATGTCAAATACTTTAGAATCAGGTCGTGTATGGTATCAATCTGGGATATCAATGTCCAAGAATTCGAAATTTCAAGGCCATGCCACTAGACTTCAAGAAGAATTAGACAGTGAAAATATTCAGACAATAATCGATGAGCTGATAACAAGTGATAAAGCGATTCAAAAATCATCACATCCCGCCATGTGTGCGTGGATCAAAAAACAGTCAAGTGGGATAACGAATCAAGGAATAAATGATTGTGGTGAATCTGGAGCAGGTATTAAACTGATGTACGTTTTACAGAAATCTGAAATCAATGATGTTCTTGTTGTCGTTACGAGATGGTACGGTGGCGTGCCAATGGGGAGTAGCAGATTCAGATACATCTGTAATGCGGCCATGGAGGCAATAAGAAATGGAGGACTTGATAAAAGTCAGAGTGAAGATAGTAAAGAAAGTAACACGTCCAAAAACTCAAAGCATACGAAGCACACAAAGCATAAAAAGAAGAAATAAATTGATACAATTAATACAATAAATTATATATTTCTAATAAAAAATAACACACACAATGTTTATACATATTTATAAGGATTTAAGATCAAGTTTGGATCATAAATGGATTTCAACTGTTTGATTAATTCAATTTCTTCTTCAGATTTAGAATAACCAATGTAGTTTTTCTTTTGGAAACCTAGACCATGTTCAGCAGAGATAGAACCTTTGTTGGAACTAACCCATTCATAAACAAATGGTTCTAAAACTTTCTCAACTTCTTTGGTATATCTTCTAACGGCGACGTTTAAATGTAAGTTACCATCACCAACGTGACCGTAACCAACAGCATCAATGACTGGGAATTCATCTGTTGGACCAATTAAACCAGCTGCGTTTAATCTTTCTCTTGCAGCTTCAACTAAAGCGTATAGATGAGATAATGGTAATGAAACGTCATATTTGTAAACACCACCATTGATTTGACAAGCTTCAGGAATTTGTTCTCTCCAATCCCATAAAGTTCTTAATTGAGTTTCATCTTGAGCGATGACACCATCTTGAATTAGTTCATTCTCAAATGAGCTTTCCAAAAATGCTTCTAATTTTTCTAAATCGTGAGTGTTGTTTGAACCAGAAGTTTCAATCAAGACGTAGAAATTGTGTTCATCTTCTAAAGGATGTGATTGTTTTAAATGATCTTTTGCTAATTGTTGAGATTTTGAATCCATTAGTTCAAATGCGGATAAGATTTCACCTAATTCACCTTTAGCATTGACGAAACATTTTTGAACTTGTTCATAAGAATCTAAACCTAAAAATGCAACGTTGAAGCTTTTTGGTCTGATTGGGGCTAAGATAGAAACACCAGTAATAACACCAATAGTACCTTCACTACCAATAAATAATTGTTTCAAGTCATAACCAGTGTTATCTTTTCTTAAAGCATCGATTGAGGAAACGATTTTACCATTTGGTAGAACAACTTCTAAACCAAGAACAGTACCATGTAAAGAACCGTAACGTAACAATCTCAAACCACCAGCATTGGTAGCAACGGTACCACCTACGTGACAGGAACCTTTAGCACCTAAATCTAATGGGAAGATGTAACCTTTGTCATTCAAGAACTGGTCAGCAGTTTCTAAAATGACACCAGTGTCTAGTTTCAGAATACCAGAGATTTCATCAAATGAACGGATTTGGTTCAAATTTGACAAACTTAAGACAATTTCATCGAAAACTGGAACTGAACCACCAACAAGACCGGTGTTACCACCTTGAGGAACGACAGCCAGTTTGTTCTCATTGGCATACTTCAAAATTTGTGAAACCTGTTCAACAGTCTTTGGTTTTAATGTCAATTTGGAGTCACCACGATACTTACGCATGTAGTCCTCATTGTAAGCCAATAGATCATCTGCGTCTTGGATGATGGAGGATTCAGGCAAGATGGACTTGAAGTATTCAATGTGTTCAGGAGTCAACTCAGAGTATTGGCCACGTTGGACGTTTGGGTATGTTTCACTTGTGAGTTTGACGTGGTTCTGTGTGGAGTATTGGTATCCAGTATTAGTATTAATACCAGTTGAATGAATGGTGAAAGAAGAACCAACTAGACAAGAGGCACGCAGACTGGACTGCTGTGCTAAAACAGCAAGACGTCTCAAGTTGGATCTCAACATATCGTGAAGCTTAGGATTGCAGAATAAACGAGGATTAAATAGATTAATTAAATAGATTAATTTAAGTGAATTTTTTTTCTACAAATTTTTTCACTCGGAGATGTCAATGTTAATGTTTATTAGTGTTCTACAAAAGAAATCATCTCTTGATTGTTCCAGAGCGAGAAGGACGAGGAAAGTCGTTGTTCTTTGACTTATTGCCTTGGAATTTACCCCCCTTATAAGGCTTTTGGGAGCCATTGTTGCTGTTATTATTGTACGACTGTTGGCCTCTGCCATAATCTTTACTGATGAATCCACTTTTGCGAATCACTGGAAGACTCTGAGACTTGTGCACTTGTCTATTATTATTGTTGTTATTGTAGTTGTTGCTGTTGCTGTCATTACCGTATTTGTCACTCTTGTCTTTCTGAAACACACTCTTTACACGATTCAGCAGACTTTTTTTCTTGTCTCTGTCTTTATCATCACCTTCTCTTTTTCTCTTTTTCTGCACTTGATGGTATGTGTCTCTCAAGCTCTGTGGCAAGTTGTGTCCACTGAAGGCAGATCCGTCAACGTTAGGCATTCTTGACCCTCTTTGCTTAGGACAATCGTCACCATAATGGCCCTTTTCTGCACAGTTGTAACAGTACATGTTGTTGGGCAGACCTGATTTCCCATCGTTCTTCGTTAGGTAAGATCTCCAAATGGAGGGACACCTGTTGTCCATGTGTCTTGAGGACTCACAGATTTGACAATATAGTCTTCTCATTCTCTGTTTACAAGTGTTACCAAAATGTCCACGCTCACCACAGTTGTAACACACCATCGACTTAGGACAGCGTTCTGTGTAATGATCCCCAACAGCACCACAAGCATGGCACATCACAGTTTTGCACTGTGCTCTTCTATGTCCTGGCTGGTGGCAGTTTGCACAGAGTGGTCCAGAACCACTGTTCGTGCTATCATCTTGCAAACCGAAGTATCTCCCTTCTCCACGCAACTCGATGAGTCCATCTGGATTGCTGTCCACTTGATCCAACGACAACGAGA
Source organism: Gotozyma botsteinii (assembly GCA_020280145.1). Classification (NCBI taxonomy): domain Eukaryota; kingdom Fungi; phylum Ascomycota; class Saccharomycetes; order Phaffomycetales; family Phaffomycetaceae; genus Gotozyma; species Gotozyma botsteinii. The sequence goes on from JAFIIU010000002.1 coordinate 1,110,972, forward strand.
CGACTTTGTCCAGTGCTGGAGTGAACTCCTTCTCGACTTCCATCTCTTTGTTCTTAGTCTTTGAATTTTGTTTAGAGAGAAAAACTTTTGTATCGCTAAAAAACTATTCTGAAAAAAAAAACAAAAATAATGAACTATTAGCATAATGCTCAAATTCTGTCCAACAGATGGATTCCAACCGCTTTTGTCATTGATATCTATCAATATATACTGTTTAAATCAACAAAAATCCATTCAATCTTCAAAAAACCGAGCATGCTGAGCAATTCAATACAAAATGCCAACTGGTACCAATTACAAAAGTGACACAAATAAAGACAAATGAACAAATGAACAAATGAACACCAATAAAAACACCTAAAAAAGGTGGAGGTAATCATCAAACATTTTCTCAAGCAACTGTCCAATTCAAGCTTCGTCACTTATTAAGAAAGCTACAAAACCATGATAGAAAATTTTTCAAGAATGACACAATTACATTTTATGAATCACGATGAGTTGGGATCAACTATTGGTAGAATGAAATAATTAATTAAGATCAACTACAGTAAATTTAAAATTATAGAACATTTATTTATTATTATTAATGAATTATAGATACTGTAGTGTACTGAAGAATAACTTAGAATACACTCCATTGAAACACCAGATTTGCATAAGTTTCTTATTGTTTCTTTTCCTTAAAATGGTATATAAAGGTCTAGTCACGTGAATATTTTCACGTGATTTTTTTTTTGTGGATTTTTTTTTTCGACAAAAATTTATTTCAGTGTCATCTTTCCATCGTGACAGTCATCAATTAATCTACTGAAAATGGCTGAAGAAGTTACTGCTAAAGTTGAGCAATTGAGCGTTGCTGACAGCAAGCCACAACAACAAAAGAAACCAGCTGCTGCCAAACCTGTAAAGGCCAAAAAGAACAAGTCAGCAGGTGCTGTTCAACCAAAACCATACCTTGATGAACAACCTGAATTCATTGACGAACGTGTTAAATTATTCGAATCATTACAAGCTGAATATAATGAATTTGTCGCTAAGCAAGAACGTACCTCAATTAAGATCGAATTGAAAGATGGTACCATCAAAGTTGGTACTGCATGGGAAACTACTCCATTATCAATCGCTACTGAAATTGGTAAATCATTCTTGGAAAGACAATGTATCTCTAAAATTAATGGTGAATTATGGGATTTAGATCGTCCAATTGAAGGTGATGCCAAATTGGAATTCTTTGATTTCGAAACTCCAGAAGGTAAAAGAGTTTTCTGGCATTCATCTGCTCACGTTTTAGGTGAAGCTTGTGAATGTAACTTAGGTGCTCATATCTGTTTGGGTCCTCCAACAGATGATGGTTTCTTTTATGAATTCGCTGTTGATGGTGGTAAAACTGCCGTGTCCCAAGCTGATTTCCCAAATTTGGAAACTGTTGCTAAGACTGCAATTAAACAAAAACAAAAATTCGAAAGATTGGTTATGTCCAAAGAAAATTTATTGAAAATGTTCCATTATTCTAAATATAAAACTTATTTAGTTCAAAACAAAGTTCCAGATGGAGGTTCCACCACTGTTTACAGATGTGGTCCATTAATTGATTTATGTGTTGGTCCTCATATTCCACATACCGGTCGTATTAAAGCTTTCAAATTGTTGAAGAACTCTTCATGTTATTTCCTTGGTGATGCCACTAACGATTCTTTACAAAGAATTTACGGTGTTTCATTCCCAGATAAGAAATTAATGGATGAACATTTGAAATTCTTAGAAGAAGCTGCTTTAAGAGATCATAGAAAAATTGGTAGAGAACAAGAATTATTCTATTTCAATGAAATGTCTCCAGGTTCTTGTTTCTGGCTACCTCATGGTACTAGAATTTACAACACTTTAGTTGAATTATTAAGAAAAGAATACAACAAACGTGGTTATGAAGAAGTTATTACTCCAAATATGTACAATGCTAAATTGTGGGAAACTTCAGGTCATTGGGCTAATTATAAAGAAAACATGTTTACCTTTGATGTTGAAAAGGAAAAATTCGGTTTAAAACCAATGAATTGTCCAGGTCATTGTTTGATGTTCAAATCAAGAGAACGTTCATACAGAGAATTACCATGGAGAGTTGCTGATTTCGGTGTTATTCACAGAAATGAATTCTCTGGTGCTTTATCAGGTTTAACCAGAGTCAGAAGATTCCAACAAGATGATGCTCATATTTTCTGTACTCAAGATCAAATTGGTGAAGAAATTACTTCAATTTTCGAATTCTTGAAATATGTTTATGGTGTTTTCGGTTTCGAATTCAAAATGGAATTGTCAACCAGACCTGAAAAATACGTTGGTGAAATTGAAACTTGGAACAATGCTGAAAAGAAATTAGAAGATGCTTTGAACCAATGGGGTGGTAACTGGGAAATCAATGAAGGTGATGGTGCGTTCTATGGTCCAAAGATTGATATCATGATTTCTGATGCTTTGAAGAGATGGCATCAATGTGCAACTATCCAATTAGATTTCCAATTACCAAATAGATTTGAATTAGAATACCGTACTAAGGATGTTGCCGATGAAAAAGAAGGTATTAAAGATACCGATAGACCAGTTATGATTCACAGAGCTATTTTAGGTTCTGTTGAAAGAATGACTGCTATTTTAACTGAACATTTTGCTGGGAAATGGCCATTCTGGTTATCACCAAGACAAGTTTTAGTTGTTCCAGTTGGTGTTAAATATTTCGATTATGCTCAAGAAGTTACCAAGACCTTGAAAGAATCGGGTTTCTACGCTGATGTTGATTTAACCGGTAATACTTTACAAAAGAAAGTTAGAACTGGTCAATTACAAAAATACAACTTTATTTTCATTGTTGGTGAAGCTGAAATGGAATCTAAATCAGTTAACATTAGAAACCGTGATATCACTGATTTACAAACCAAGAATGATGCTGTTGAATTAGAACTTGTTATTAAACAATTAGCAGACTTGAAAGAAACCAAGAGATCAGACAATGCCTTAATTTAAGTAATATATGAACAAATTTAATCCACTATTGCTTTTACATTATAATTTTTTAAATATATAAGTTTATTAAAGTATAAATAAGTACGTCCATAAATATTGTATAAGTAATTCGAATCATCACCATCTTTTGTTTTCTTTTTCATCATTACTGTGCCTTTCCAACTCAAGCATTTCTTCAAAAGAATCAGTTTCTGGTTGTTGTGAATTATCATTAACATTAGATGATGAAAAACCACCAGATCTGATTTTACTCCAAGTTGAACCTGACGGATTATTCTGGTAAGACGATGAAGAACTAGAAGAAGACTTTTCAGATCTGATTTTATCCCAAGCAGAAACGTATTCTTGATGGTCGACTTTTTTGTTTTCAAAAGGATCATCATCATATCTATCTTGTAAGCCAGCTTTCTTCTGTTTCTCAATCTCAGACATTTCGTGGGCAGGACCAGAATACAAGCCAAACACATCTTTACCATTACTGTAAATAGCACTCTTACCTTCTTTCTCCATTCTTCTCTTGTATGCTTCCTGAGTTCTTGGATCTTTCATAATATATTCAGGTTTTTCAACTGTCATCGTATAGTATAGCCACCACTTCATTGTTTCTGAAGGCTTTAGCATATCCATAAGTTGGGCACACTGACTATCCTGGGTCTTCATATTGTTCAATTGTGAGTAATACGCATATGACGAAGCGAAAGGCGTCGTAATCGTCATACTGGCTATACCCAATATTATGGCCAGACCCATATTTGCCCTTCCCTTAGGTTTAGCAACTATTTTAACCGAGTTCAAGAGTCCTTTGTTGGCATTGAGCGACTCCTTGTTAACTTCTAGTCTGTTCAAGAGGAACGGAACCGACGCAGCACCAATAAACCCAGTCCAGCCTGCTGCTAATGTCGTGTATGAGATACTGTTATAAGCATCAGCTAATTTCTGACGTTGTTCTTTGGTTAAAGTGTGGTCCAATTCGTAGAATTTGACTGCTGTATTGAAGGCAGCCTCTGAAGAGACATTTCCTCTGACGACATCTGGAGGGAATTCTTGTGGCTGTGACATCTACTGTTGGAATTGTTACTTGTGAGGATTAAATGAATTAATCAATGAAGTCTTAACTGATAGTTCGGGTTTCGGGCTTTGAGATAATATAGCATGAGCATTTACTACAAACTACGAACTAAAAGCTACACGTATGTTGAAAGTTGAATCATGACTGAGGCAGGATTTTGGGATTATTCGTTTCAGTCCTAGTGGAAGACACATTTTCAAAACAATCGACTGTTAAACTGCAAGGTTGAACTACATGCTATCATCAAGAAATTAGATGCTTCATTAGAAAGTGACATTGACATTCAAATAAAGACTAGAATCACAGCTGTGAAGAAAATTGTAAAGTTTGGTAACATCTTTTTATTGCTCTACGAGGAGCATGAAATAAATCAACCTAATGCAAACCCAATTTCATACTATCTTTATGCAAGTAACAAGTTTGTCAAAAAATTCGAAGTCTGTTGTCTAAGAGATGATTAAAGTCTTCATCAAATAACGTGATAGTTATACCAAATAAAGGGTTTAAAAGGTTTATTGTATTTGTATGGCAACATTAAATAGAATGCTAGTAATCAAGTGTCCCACGTCTCAAAGTCTCAGACTACTTATCTCATGTCGTTATTCATACATTAATACCAGCAATATACCAATAACAATACACTGAAACCATAACACAAATACCATACATTACCTAACGCCTTCCTATCAGTGTCTCAAGCAGCTTATGTTTCTGTCTCTGTATGGATATCCCCTCATTGTATGAGTTCCCTATCAAGTTCATCGTGACATATCCGGTTTCTCCTGGTGCAATTTCACCAGTCTTGATGTCCACTGGCTTTTGATGCAGTGTCTGTATCAGCAAATGGTCGCAGTTGTTCAGCGTGTTTGCAATTGCTTTGTGTTTGTGATTCATGACTGTATTAGTGTAAAGATCATCAATTCTGATTTTTTATGTACTGTAAAAGTATAAATTGTAACTAATTTCCGGAATTCTGAACAAGGACTTGAAACTCTTCACAAACCACCAAAATGTCAGAATTCGCCTCTTTGAAACCTGCTTTCTTCATCCATTTGGAAGCTGAAGAACCAAACCCAATCTACTCTAACGCTTCAGGCTCTCTCACTTACGTCAAAGTCTCCAAAGGTTACACTAAAACCCTTGATGACAAATATCCTTTCGACACAGAGGTTGCTTTTGGTTTCGACAACTTGACCACTGATGCCTCCACCGGCTCCACAATCACTTTGGACTGTCAATTGTTCTTGAAATCCAAAGTCAATGAAGCTGGTATCCACTTCACTTACTCTGGTGTCGTTGTTCCTTCCAAAGAGCAAGGTGATGTCTTGAGTCGTGCTTCCAAAGAACAAGGCTTCGACCAAGGTTATGTTACTAATCACCCAAAAGCAACTCTTGATGGTGAAGCTAAGACTGAGTCATGGATCTCCAACAAGAACTTGTTAGGTCGTGGTAGATTTTTGAGAAACGACGAGGGTGTTTTATGCGTCGAGTACTACGTTTATGTCTTAGAATGAGTTTGTCATTTTGCATAGACATTTTTAAATATTATGACGATACTTTTCAAAACTTCAAACACTGTATTATTTCTTTATAAACATTTAGTTCACTTGTTCTTTATATTTCTCAACAATTGAATCGAATAATTCATTCTTTGCTGTGTAATCCAAAACCGAAGGATGTTTACTATTCAATTCAATTAATTCCTTCCTTTTCAATTCAGCGTTAGCTTCATTGTTCTTTAATTGATAGTAAGCAATTTGATTAGCCAACAAATCAGCATCTTTGTAACCTGCATCAATTAATTGATTTAAAGCAATCTCTGCTTCTGGGACTTGATTCAATTGTAAATTGACAACGAATAGACCTAACAAAGTCAATAAAGTTGGATGTTGGTGAGCTAGTTCTTCAAAGAAATATAGCACGCTTCTCAAATTCTCACCATTTTTGACACTATTGATTAAATTTTCTGCAAAGTTCAATATGATTTCATCGTTTGAATTATTTGAATTTTTAAATATGATTTCAGCTTTGTTCAAATCATTTAGGATCAAATGAATTTCAACTAAGAACAATGATTTTTCCAAACTTTCTTTAAAATCTAAAATTTGGATAGCTTTTTCAAATTCATTCAATTTAATGAAATATAAAGCACCTAATCTGTTAATAATTGAGTCTTCATTAGCATTATTACTGATCAACTCTTCAAATTTGGCGTCTTCTTTGATGCCTTTGCTCAATAGTTTACCATATGCTTGTAATACTTTGTAAACAACGTCTTCGTTACCTCCAATTACACTATCAATTTCATTGAATTTTCCTAATGAGATCAAAGATCTAACTTTGTAATAAGAAACTAATTTCTGATTCTGCTGAGAGTATTCAGCATTATTCAATTCAACAACTTTGGAATATTCACCAGTGAAGAAAAGTTGATGCAAGTCGAACAATTCGTCGTGATCAGTCATCTTTAATATCTTAATTAATGCTCAATATGTTATTGTTATTCATTTTCAAGGACAAAATTCAGTTGTCATTTTTACACGTCGATTCCAAAAATTGTTATGTAATCATATTTCACGTGACTAGAACACGGGAAAATGAAGACGGGTAAATAAACCTGATGGGATTTTTCTGGTCTGGTCTAGTAACTAACTCCTAAAACATACAGTTGAACTCGAAATAGAAACAAAGAAACATAGAAGGAAAAAAGTATGGTTGAGTTCTTCTTTGAAACCTTAGAAATTTTTGTAGGAGGTTCGTATATTGGTTGTTAACAACTTTATTGAGAAAATGTCTATTTCAAGAAAAATGCGGTAACTTATTAAGCACTACAATTGAACCAAGAAGTCGTCATTATTCACCGAGTGGTGTGGTGTTGGTATATCAGAAATTGTCACAATTAACACCACAGAAGTACACTCCATTAATTAACCATCAAACTCTACTAGAATCTACACTCGGATGCGATGAACACTTATATTAAACCACTCTTAGAATCAAGATTATCACGAACAATGAAGTGGTGTACCAAAAATGCAAACAAACACGATGAGTTATATACCGAAAGCAGCAATCGGCCTGCAGAAAAGACCGAGTGACAGAAGTTCAGAAGATGTTGATGAAACAATAGGATCAGGGATTCATAATACAACGAGTGTACTCGGCTCCAACAAAACCGGCCCCACTGTCATTTTTGTGTCATTGTGAAGCCCCACCACAAGGCCGACTCGCAAATGACTAATGAGTGTTGAAGTTGTATATGTATATAAACGAAGCATAGGTCAGCTTTGTCGTCTATATTGTAGTATCATGCCAGCAATGAAACGTTTCAATTCTACTCTATCAAAGTTTCCTTATCCTTCTCCAAAAGAGCAATTGTCTCATCACAAAGCGAGAGTTCAGACTGTGAAAGAATGGTTCAAAACCCCTAGATTCAAAGGTATCAAAAGACCATATGATGCTGAATTTCTTGTTCGTCATCAAGGTGGCATTGATCAGAATGAATATCCATCATCGATCCAGGCTAAGAAGTTGTTCAGTTTATTGAATGAGAGGTTTCAAGAGAAGAAGCCAGTTCATACTTTAGGTTCGATTGATCCTGTTCAAATGTCACAAAATGTTCAAAATCAAGAAATTGTATACGTTTCAGGATGGGCTTGTTCAAGTGTCTTGACTACAACAAATGAGGTGAGTCCAGACTTTGGTGATTATCCTTATAATACCGTGCCAAATCAAGTTGAAAGATTATTCAAAGCTCAGATATTACATGACAAAAAATCATATTTTGATTGGATCAGTTCTGAAAGTCCAGAAACCTCAGAAAGAATTGATTATTTGAAACCTATCATTGCAGATGCAGATACTGGACATGGTGGTATTGGATCAGTTATGAAATTGGCTAAACTATTTGTTGAGAAAGGTGCAAGTGCAATTCATTTAGAAGATCAATTACATGGTGGTAAAAAATGTGGCCATTTAGGTGGTAAAGTTATTGTTCCTACATCACAACACATTTCAAGACTAATTGCTACAAGATTGCAATTTGATCTAATGAATTCTGAGAATTTAATCATTGCAAGAACTGATTCAGAATCAGGTTCTTTGTTGAGTTCAATTGTTGATGGAAGAGATCATGAATTCGTCTTAGGTGTCAATCATGATGCAAAACCATTAAGTGAGGTCTTATCAGAAGCCGAATCCAAAGGAGCTTCTACTGATGAATTGAATCAAATCGAATCAAAATGGTTAAATGAGAATAAACTGTATACGTTCAACGAAGCTGTTGAATTAAGATTGAAGGAAATAAATCAATCAGATAAGTTTGAACAATTTTTGAAACTAGCTGAAAACGTTAATTCAAATTATGAATCAAGAAGCATTTACAAAGAATTGACAAATGATGAAGGATTGATTTTTAACTGGGATGCTTCAAAGACAAGAGAAGGTTATTATTTAATCAAACCATCAATTGACGTTGCAGTTAAAAGAGTTTTAGAATATGCTCCATACGCTGATTTACTATGGCTTGAAACTAAAACTCCAAATTTGAAATATGCTCAAGAGTTTGCTAAAAGAATTCATAAAATTTATCCAGAAAAGAAATTAGTTTATAACCTATCACCATCATTCAATTGGAGTGCCCATGGTTTCAATGATACTGATTTGAAGAATTTTATTTGGGATTTAGCTCAGTCAGGATTTGTGATCCAGTTAGTTTCATTAGCTGGTCTGCACTCCAACGCATTATCCAGTTGGCAATTATCTTCAAGTTTCAAAAATGAAGGAATGAAAGCCTATGTTGAATTAGTCCAAAGCAAAGAGAAAGAAACAAACTGTGATGTTTTAACCCATCAAAAATGGTCAGGTAACGCTTATTACGATTCTATTATTGGTAGTGTTCAAGGAGGTAATTCACTAAGTAGTAGTGGTGGTAAAGATAGTACCGAGAATCAATTCTAGAATTTATTTATTTATTTATTTATTTTGTTTACTCATTTATAGTGAACTACATGTAACAGTGACAATTAAAAATATTATAAATTATAAATACGTATGTAAAACATTAATCATTTAACACAAACTGGATCTTGACCACTAGCAATGTTACATTGATGCATCAATCTCTTTTCACCTGGACCGAATTGACCAGTAACACTATGCCAGACACCTCTGTTATGGAAAATAACTAAATCACCTTCATTCCAGTTATGAACATAAACGTTTTCTTTTGCAATAGCAGGTCTCATGAATCTATAAACTTCTTTTCTTGCATCTTCCAATTCTAAGACTTTACCAGTTTTCAAGTTTTGTAATTTGTTAATACAACAACCGTGAATTTGTAAATGATGTTCACCAGTGACTGGGTTTGTCCAGACCATTGGTAATTTTTTAACTTTAGATTCTTCCCATTCTGGTAATTCATCAAATGGTTTTTCTTTACCTTCAGAAACCATAGTAAGACCATCATCAGTGGCCTTAGCAGTTGAAATGAAAATATACGGATGTGGAGCATAGACAACAATGGAGTTCAAGGCAATTTCTTTATCTTCATCACTCAATCTGTTGAAAGCATCTTTTCCACTAACGAAAGCAGTAGCACCTTGAGCCAATTCTAAAACATCACCATTATCATAAACGATCTTTTCCAATTTTTCCTTTGGTGGACAGTGAATACCTAATAAAGTAGTTGCAATTGGTGGTGATAAACCATATAATGCAGAGTCGATGTGCCATCTGTAGAATTTTGTTTGACCATCTTTGATTTGATCTTCAGTCAATAAGTTCTTATGGAATGTTAAATGAGTTGGATGAGTTAAAGTACATTCTTTGATACCGTGATGACCGCCTTCTTCTTCAAACTTCCAATTACCTTGACCTAAGACTTGAACTTGTGGTTGGTTTGGAATGGACATACCATCTTTCTTCAAAACGGAATCTTTGTGTCTGAATTCTTTACCATGACCGTAATTCTTCTCACCTTTAACTTCATCTTCATCTTCCTTGTAGTTTAAACTTGGATCCATTTTTGCAGTCAATTTGTATTGAGACTTTGGCAATAGATTCTTTTGGCCAGGGATCAACAAAACAGAGTATCTGTGTAATGATTGATATAACAATTGGTGATCTTTCTCGTTTAAATTAGATGGATCATTTTCAGCGTATTCTGGAAGTGTGACTTTAGCACCAAGTTTGGCTTCTAATGGGGTGATAATGAGGACATCCGTGGAGACCATCGTGTAATGTGTATTTGTATGGTAATTTGTATATAATAATTTCCTTATATTAACCACTTCAACAAACAGGAAGATTCGCCTCTATTTATACCCAAACTTGCTTCTTCCTTATCCGTCCCAAACATCGTCCTGTTTGTGTTATCGTCGTGCATCCGCCGGCACAGTTACTCAAGGACATCGGCAGAGGCCGGCATTTCCGTGGAAGCAGTAGGAACATCCGGCGGTACAAATGCACGTGACATTCTGCCAATCAGCGTCAAGGAAAGCTTCGAGGCGTAATACAACACAGTGAAGACTGCAATATAACAATGGAGAAGTTGTTGTGGAAATAGTTCAACTGTTGTTTGATGGTTCATACTGATCAGTATTAAGACATCTTTCGCTAGGCCATACACTCAGTAACAGTAACAAGTCCCCTCCCTTATATACGTACACAAACTCATCGCACACAAACAAAAAATTTTTTTCTTTACGACCAACATGTCAACGTAACCATTTCACATCATTGAATTCACAGTTATTATATTGGATTTCCTTTGACATTGTCATAACTTGATCTTGCAGGCACCATGGCTCACCGTAAGCTTCAGCAGGAGATTGATCGTGTTTTCAAGAAGATCACTGAAGGTCTTGATATCTTCAACACATATCATGAACGTCATGAACATGCATCAAACACATCACAAAAGGATAAGTTAGAAAACGATTTAAAGAGGGAGATTAAAAAATTGCAGAAGTTGAGAGAACAGATCAAAGTCTGGCAGACATCCAGTGATGTTAAAGACAAAGACAAATTGTTGGAGCATAGACGACTGGTTGAAGTTGCGATGGAACAATATAAAGTGATTGAAAAAGGTTCGAAAGTAAAGGCTTATTCGAATACAAGTTTGAAAGCTGTCAATGATTTAGATCCAGAAGAGAAAGAAAAAGTAGAATGTATAAATTTCATTCAAGAATCAATTGATGATTTAGAAAGTCAGTTTCAAAATTGTGAAGTTGAGTTGGACAAATTAAATTCTAAGAAATCTAAGAAAGTTTCAAGTTCAACAGAAGCTAAAAAAGAAGAACTAAAAGAATTTCAATCGAAATATAGATGGCATCAACAGAATTTGGAATTAGCTTTAAGATTATTGGAAAATGGTGAATTAGTTGTTGATGACATTAATGAAATTAAAGAAGATCTAGTTTATTTCTTAACAAGCAACAGAGATCCAAATTTTATTGATAATGAATACTTATACGAATCTTTAGATTTAGATTCAAATGAAATATTGCAACATGATGTTGTTACTTCATTCAACGGCTTGAACGAAAAAGAAACTAGTCCAGGTCTAGAAGATGAAGAAATTGCTGTACCACCACCACCACCATCAGCATCATCTACGAACAATCGTACTTCCCCATCACTACAACCACAAGTACAATCACAACAACCCAAACCATCTACACAATCAATTGACACCCCTAAGAAAGAAAGTAAAGTATTAAAGAAATTAGTAACTTCAACATCAAATACACCAATCAGTCAACCTTCAACTCCAATTAATACCAACGGTTTAACAAGTTCTTTAAAACCTGCAGTTACACCAGTTAAACCAACCCAACCTGACATTAAATGGTCTTCATTAGTTGCTGGTCTAAGCGATGTGCCGGCTAATTCAACCAATACTTCATCAACGAATAGTACATCCACACAACCACAACAGCAGCCCATTGAAAAAACTTCATCATTACCACAACCAGACACATCAAAACCACAACTTACTGGAACATCAACTTCTTCATCAGGTTTGTCAACAACTTCATCGCAAGAGACTCAAACTTCTATACAATCAAAAGTTAGTGATTCTGAATATCTAGTCGATTCATCAATAATTTCATTACCACCTGGTATTCAAGATATTATCTTATCATTTTACTCAAACCGTGTTAATGTTCAACAACCGACTAAAGAGAGCAATTCATTGATTGGATCACATCGTTCAATTAAGAACGTTTCTAATTATCTGAATCAATCAAGATATTACCTTTTTAACAATTCAAGTGAATTAACAGAAAATGTCAAGATGAATTATTCCAAAGATTTATCGTTGGAGTTTCAAAAATGTTCAAATGAATGGAATAAAGTGAGACTTGTTTTAAAATATCCAGATACTTCAATCAATAATGAAAAATTCAACTCACAAATCTTATCGAATTTGGAATTATCAACCTTATTCTATGGATATTTTTTCAGTTTGACACCATTTGAATCGTTTTTGATATCTAAAGAGTTGAATTCAAGAGGCTGGAGTTTATCAAAAGATGGTAAAAATTGGACTATTGAGAAAAATGTTGAAATTAAACCAAATCAAGAAGTTGAAAAAACTATTAATAAATTTGATGTTGAAAATTGGAATTTAACTGAAACTGTTGAAAAAAATGCAAAAATTACAACTTGGTGATACTAAATTACGTTTAACTTTTATTACGATGATCTAAATGTTTCAATCATTTTGGGTTGGATTGAAATCATATTTACAGGTAATAAATACAAGAAATAGTTTCTTTTTTTTATTTTGGTTTAATACATTGATTAGCTTTATGATATGAAAAAAATAGAAACAGTTCTCCAATTTCTGTCATTCATTTGATTTTCTCTTTTAATCTAATCAACAACCTTCTTCTACAAAACAAACTTCTCCAAAAGCTAAAATCGCCATACCAATTCGTCATTGTAAAATTCTTTGAATAAAACCAACCTTCATAATCACAATAAATGGCTCTATTCGGATTGAAAAACATCGAACTGAATAAATTTCTCTTAACTTTATGTTCATTGTGCTCTTTAAGCTCTTCTGTTTGTTCTTCTGTCTGTTCTGCAGCATTCTCATCTACATCATTCTGGTCAGCATCAATTATGTTAATATCCCCATTAAAACACAACACGAACCATTGACTCCAGCTCCATTTCCACTTGACACCTATATCTTCAATATCATCGCCACAATCTACCCTCACCGTGGTAAACAACTTCAAATCGTCATTTATTTCAATCCCTTTCGAATCCATAAACTGGCTTACTGAATCAATAGATGGGATTAAGAACATTGAACTGAATAGTTGAATCCCACAAATCTTGAGACCACGTTCATTCTCAACAATGATCTCAAAGGATAAATCATTGCGGTCGATCACCAATTGGTTTACGTCGATGTGATTATCAATGATTGTCTGTATCAGATTCTTGAATGTTGAATAGCTGGGTATCAAAGCCTGGATTATGGATGATTCCTTGTACGTGGTGCTTATAAGCGAGTCCAGCCTGTTCACACTGGGCAGTGGTGTATCTTGAGGACCTGTGTTGTCTTGGAGAGTGATGGCCATGGTGGTGTAAAAAGTCTAAACATACAACCACTATCAGGCTGTCAATAATTTAACATGTAACTGTAAATTTAGAGACACAAAAAAAAGTTCATCACGTGAAAAGTCACGTGGATAGACTTTGAAAGTACAGTAAGAATTCGTTGATACTTTGGACCTTGAGATGGATATATCGTACCGCATTAGCCTTTAGGTCTCTTTGAGATATTGATAGTTACTTATTTGTTATCAGAAGTTTTTACTCAAATCTTTGCTGATTTTGGGTTGGAAATTGGACGTTAATTTCAAAGAACTTAAAGTATTTAGAAGTTTGGACATTAATGAATTTACTCACCCGATTAATGATTAAAGACAAAACAGAAGCCAAATCAACAAACATTTGGTTATGCTTACTACGTAGTACTGTATTACAATAAGCAATAAGCAATATACTTAATAAAGATGAACACATACAATAGTACAAATACTCTTTATATCAGACATTAATCCCTGAATTCCGGCCTTCACCGACTCTTGACATCATTAAAGAGACATTTCATATCATCTTTGGAAAGTGTGCAGTAGTGGATAAACATCAACGGATCAACACTCTTGTTTCATTCGAATCCTCGCTCTGTTTCCCACTAATTCCACTAACAATGACTTCCTATAATACCAACAACAACTACAACTTGAACCTTCCTTCACACTGTAAACTGTAATCCAGTAGCAACTCTCTTTACGTAAGCCCATATTGAAAAATTTCCACATTATTAATTAATCCAGCATCACCTTTAGTACCAGCCTAAAACTTCCCTAAAGGAGTCTTCCCACTAAGCTCAGTGTCTGCATAAAGCTCCTTACACAGGACTTTCAAAGCGTGCTCACCGAAACCATTTCCTAGCTATCTTGTTTTGTCTTGTCCTCTCAAACAGTTATCAGTGACATCATCCCATCAACAAAGAGATACTTTATTTATTAGTACCACCGACTTAATTCCACCCATATGATTCCTTCACACCATAAACACAACGACCTTGTCCACACGGGACTCGGCTCAGACTTCCTCGCTGTACACCAACAGGCTCAGCAGGTCCCAGCTCAATCACAGGCTGTTCCACAACAACAGCAACAACAACAGGTGCTCGACCCCAACGACCCTCTCTCATCAAATGGCAACATCTTCAATGACACCATCTCCCCGTTCTTTGCTCCATATGGCATCGACGTGTCCCACTTCCCTTTAACAAACCCACCCATCTTCGAGAGTGCTCTCTACAACGTCGACAGTGATAGTGAGCCTCGCTCAAGACGTCGTATCTCCATCTCCAATGGTCAGATTGGCCAGATCATCACCACACACACCTTGAACAATGACGACCTGTACGATATCCAGCCTCCTCCTTACCCTAAAACCTACTCCACCCAGACTTCACAGCACCTGAACCTCGACGTTGGCAACAGAGTGAGACCCCCACAACAGACGAACAACACTGCTAATGCTAATGGTGGCAACAACAACATTGTCATTCATTCTGGTGCCACGACACAACAACAACAACCTCTTTTGAGCAGTCTGATCTCAAACACAAACAAGTCCTCCAACACAGACCCACAACAGCCTTACACCACGAACAACCAGGGCATACCTAATGAGAAACTGATCTACAACAACGAGATCATTTTCAACCCAGATGCTGGTCCTATTCCAGGAACAGCAGCGTGGAAGAAGGCGAGATTGCTGGAGAGAAACCGTATTGCTGCTTCAAAGTGTCGTCAAAGAAAGAAAGCTGCCCAGATCCAGTTGAAAGAGGATATTGCCAACTATGAGAAGGAGATTGAGAAACTAGAAATGAAGAACCACGCATTGATGGAATTGTTCGAATTAGTCAAGAAGAATTACAGTGAAGACGATGAAGTGAAGAAGACGTTGTCCAACATTGAACTGTTGATGTTAGACGATGAATAATAATAATAATAATAATTATAAACTTCAAAGGGAAAAAAAGACAAAAAAAAACAAACAAAGACATGAGGATATTTTTATTATAGGGGGACTGTTGTATACTTAACACTCGATATTTGTGATGAATTGTAACGATTTGGCAATGGTATCATGATGAATACCTGTAATTATTCAATAAACATGCGTTTGTTTGTTTACTAATAGCTAAAGGCATTTGCCATCATTAAGTACAAAAACAAACTTAACATTAACGTCAAACAACTATCAATACTAGTCCAATCATCGACTTTGACAGATGAAATCCTTGTTGAATTCAACGATATAACCAACATACTCCATTTCTTTACGTCAATTAATGTAACTCAAATTCAACTATTCCAATATGCAATCAAATTAACATCAAAAAACATTGACTTATCAATAATAAAATTCCTTTACAACGAACTAAACTTCAACTGTTCATTAGAAATCATACAACTCTCCTTCAAATTGATTCCTTCCACTCACTCTTCAAAAGCTGCCTACCAACACTTGTCATCAAAATTCGAACCAGTCCCAATGGAATTGACTTCATTATCAACTACACAACTGTCAAAACTTTTAAAAACATTCTTAGAATTGCCTCATTTATATACATCATCATCATCAACATCATTATTATTATCATCAGGTTTAAAAGCCTCCCTTGCATTATTAAACATTAGCTAACCAAGCATGGTCCATCGCCTCTTGTGCAGTTAATCTTTCCTGATGATCATACCTCAGCAACCCATCCAAAAAGCTAACAATATCCTCGTTGAAAAGCTGACTGTTATCCTTATTGACAAATCTTACCCATGGTCTTTTTGTATACTGTCCCAAATCTTCATATTCTGGTCCTAAGGTAATGTTGTACTTGTCCAAGTATTTATATAACTCATCAGTACCCAAAATACGCACTATCTGAACCAATTGATCAGTATTTGATTTCCCATGGAAGAATGGCTCCTTTTGAAAGATAATACTAGCTAACATGGCACCCAAAGACCACATATCCAATGAATAATCATAGTATCTATAATCAACCAACAACTCGGGTCCTTTGAAATACCTGGACGCGACTCTAACGTTATATTCAACACCAGGATGATAAAACTCAGCCAACCCCCAATCGATCAATCTCAACTTCTTGCAACTATGATCAATCATAACGTTGTGCGGCTTGACATCTCTATGCATAATCCCCTTTGAATGGCAGAAATCCAAAGCTTTTAAAAGCTCTTTGATATAGTATCTGATCTCTTTATCACTCAATGTAGGATACAAACTTCTAAAATCGATATTATCAACATGCTCGAAAATCAATGCCGGAGTCTTATTAATCTCATCACGAACAACCCCAATCAGTTCAATTATATTTGTACCGTGTTGCAAGTTCTGCAAGATCTTGATCTCACGCTTGATCTTCTTCCTTTTGACAGGCTTCAACACTTTGATCACAATCAACGACTCAGTAGACAACGACACACCTTGGAACACTTCACTGTATTTCCCCCGTCCTAGCTTCTTGATAATCTCGTAATTGGAAGGAGAGGACCAGATAATAGACAGAGTCTCGTACTCAGACCATTGCGGAGGCTGTTGCGCATTGGCTTCCGCGTAGACTTTGGCTGTGGAAGGAATAATCATCGCAAATAATCGAGTTGATGTTGTGTTTTATCAAGTGAATCTTTTGAACAGAATTGTTTTTCATTTAGTTTTTTTTTGAGAATGCATTATGTAATTATAAGGTAGGGCGACTGTGCTGTTTACATGGTAATAAACAGTAGGACAGTAGTAATAAGTAAGTAAGTAGTGATTAGTATAAGTGAGTCATAAGTAGGTGATAGATTGGATAATGCATTTTACTTTTGATAATAAATTTGTAAATAATAAAACAGCAATTCATTCTTGTATAGATTTATATACTGCTAATTCCCTTTATAACTTCCTGTTGTTTCTTCTTATCTTGTTCGACTTGATCCAAATTACCAATAGATCTCAATTCCCCAATGATATCTCTTGTTTTATCGAAATAGACAAACTTCAACAAGTTTCTCAAATTAGACTCAATATCTTCAATGAACGTACCAATATTGACAACATTACTCAAAATTCTATCATCAGCGACCTCGAATTGTTTTGAGTTTTGTCTGATCAAGTTACCATTCAACTTCAATTCCTTGCTAGCCTCTTTGTTATTCAACTCTAATATGACTGTAGATGTGACTTTATACTCAACTGGTCCCTTTCCTGAACCAACTTCCAACACATGGATAGAATCCCATGATCCTCCATTACTGTTAACCTTCTTCAATAACACGACACCTGCAAATCCTTCACTGTCTTCCAAATCCCACAAATACACAGACGATAACCCACCTGCCTCGTAGTACAAATCACGATAGATGTCAAAAGCATCGTTCAATGCAACTTCCAACTGTCTCAACTCTTTCGAAGGATATGGAGATTCCTCGTCGTCTTCCAAAGCTGGATAGTACTTATTAGTCCATGGGGAACGGAACGAATCCAAGTCTCTGTTGTAGTCGCAGCATAGATAGGCTTTTCCATTCTCTGGATCCTGGGCCACAGTCAATGGGACATCAACAGTCGATAATAAGTCCTCTGAGATGTCGTTGTTCAAACGAGACACGTTTATCAAGTGTTGAGGCAATCTCTGTGGATTGACTTTGCGCAATAAAGACAACGCACTGGTGTAACTGTCTTCAGCCATGATGAACCAATTGGTGTAGATTAATTGCTTGAATTTGCACTATATAAAGGGATTCTTTGTCCGATTAAATCCAATTTTTTTGGAGGTGAAAAATATCAACAAGATAAATAAATACCTTAAGGAATCATCACAAAATTTACACATTTCACATTTCAAGTGCACAGAATGTCCTTATTGTCTTTAGTCGGCCCATACATTCCACAACAGCAAGGTCTATTGCCTAAATGGCTTCTACTCATCTCTTTAGTCGCTTCTTTGAACTCAGTGCAAGCCTATATCACTCCTCAAATATCAAAGAAAGTGTATGAGAACGATCCAAGTCAAGTGACTCCACTATCAGCCAGAACTTTCGGTACTTGGACCTTGATCTCTTCAATCATCAGATTCTACGGTGCCTACCATATCAGTAATCCTCAAGTCTACGCAATCGTCTACTGGAGTTATGCCATTGCGTTTGGTCATTTCGCTTTAGAGTGGTTGGTTTACAGAACTGCTAAAATCGGCAAAGGTCTTGCTGGTCCTGCTATTGTCAGTACTTCAACATTGATCTGGATGTGGTTGCAATGGGAATACTACGTTACTGTTTAAATTCTAAACCACTCGTAAATTCTCATTAAAGAATAAATAACAAAAAAAATAAACAATTCCAACTTATTATATAAAACCGTTAAAGAAATGAAATAAAACTGCATACTCTTCTTGTAATAACTAAACTATATAAAAATCAATAACAACAACAACAATAATAACAAAACGCAAAACACTCCCACACATCACATATTTATGTTATTAAAAAACAATGCACAAAGAATTTCGTTCGTCATTAGTGTCTAGTTGGATCTTGACGTCTCAAAACTTCAACAGCCGGTCCTAACAATCTTTGGAAACCACGTTTGTCTAAAGTTGCGACATCAACATCACTGGTTGCTAAAACTGATGCTTGTCTAGGTAAATCATTCAATAATGCAACTTCACCAAAATAATCACCTCTTTTCAATGAACTGACTTTACCTTCTTCGTTTTTAATAACGTCTGCTTCACCTTTAATTATCAAATAGAAATTATCACCAATTTCACCTTCTTTAACGATATAATCACCGTTCTTATAACTTTCTGTATCTAATGCGTCAGCTAATTTAGATCTTTCAAATAATGATAATTTGGATAAAACAGGTACTTCTTTCAAGAAACTTTCATATAATTGTCTTTTTTTAGAAGTCTTAGCTAACAAAATTCTTCTAAATGTTGAACGATCTAAAGCCCATAAAATAACATCAGTTGAAGCTAAAACTGTAGCAGCTCTTGGTGAATTATACATTAATGCCAATTCACCAAAACTTGAACCTGAAGATGATTCACTAACTTTCTGATCATTGACATAAAATTCAACAGAACCAGTTTCAACAACGTAGAAGAAATCACCTTCATCACCTTGTTTGATAATTTCAGAACCTTTTGGTAATTTAACTTCCTTTAATGCATTAATGACAGTTCTTAAAGAATCTTCATCTAATGAACTGAATAAAAAGATCTTAATAACAGAGTTACCTAATCTTTCCAACTGTTCCCTTGTCTTTGGAATAACTGGGAATGTGAAATCATCTCTAATACCATTAGGATTCAAAGTTTCAGCACTAACAGAAGTACGTCTATTAGCATTGAAAGTGGTTGGGATATTATGTGAGACTGGTTGCACCGATTGAGTAACGGATTGAGATGATCTTCTAGCTTGCATTGCTGCAAAGGCATTTGCTCTATGGAAGTGATCACCATGAGTAATATTAGCTGTGGTTGTGGTATCTTCTGGACCTGCAAATGGATCAACAGTTGGGTTGACAACGGCTCTGTTCTCTTCACCAACTTCGAATCCAGACTTAAAAATGCCCTGTTTGTTCTCTTGTAAGTTTTGAAATGGACTTGGAGCTGATGTTTGTTGTGATTGTGGATCTTCCACTATTAGGCTTAAACCACCAGTGGAGTGAGGATCTTCAGAATCGTGCAATCTTGAGCCTGGATCATCATTAGCGAAAGGCTGTTTGAATTGAAGTGGGTTCGTTTCATTGTTACCGTTGCTGGCCCCCAATTCAGCATTTGACAAAAGGCTTCTTCTTTCTTGTTCCAACTTTAAGAGGAAGTGATTAGCGCAGAATTGCAAGATATCACTTGGTTGTTGCAATTGAACTTCTCTGTTGAGTTCGTTCAACACGTCGACGTAGTTGTTTGGAAGCGGCATCGTTGCAATAGGTGGGAATTCGCCTTCAATTGCGGTGGTTGTTAAGGGTTGAAAACGTAAACAAGTGTTGCTTCTTTATTTAATTTTGAACTTTTTTAAGGAGCTTTTTTGACGGCCCTCGGAAGTTGCCAATAGATTACGGGGAGTTACGAGGGTATATAATACCTCTAGGTAAAACGTGTATTTTATAAGTTTAATTTATCAGTTTATCAGTTTGGAATATCTCTGATTGGAGCTCTTTCCGCATCACTTTCGAGCCTTTGTCTTTTAATGTTTTTTTGTTGGGCAAAAATGTAGAAAATTAACCATAACCCAAACACGATGGTCAATAAAAGTAACATGAAGTTAATTGGAGTTGGATTGTTGTGGTAAATGGTCTTTGTAGCTTTATCTAAATAAGTTTGTAAATAGTTGACTAAACCTGAAGTGCAAATCATCAAACCGTAAACGGTACCAAAAGTCTGGAAACCGAACACTTTTGCACAATAATCACTAACTGTAGTGTAATAAAAGGGTCTGTAGACGACTAATAAGAAGATACCCATCAAATTCAAATAGAATGAGCTGAATAATCCAAAGAGACCAATGGCAGTAGTAACAGATAGTAAGATCATTAAAATGTCAACAGTTCTTAAATTGTCTAATAATAAACCAATGAATGGGATTGCAATGACACCACCTAATGGTAGAGCAACATCAAAGATATTGTTAACTTTCAAAGCCAGTTCAGGACCTAATAAGAAATCTTCTTGAGATCTGATTGTTGCAACGAAGTAATTGATTCTCATCATTTGAATTGATGTGAAAATACACATGATGTAAAAAAATGGTGATTTCACTTGAGTCTTAACTGGGAAACCATCCAAGACACCAAAAATGTTACCTGACTTGATAGTGATTTCATGTTCAACGTATTCTTCGAAAACTGATTTTCTACGATCACCATTGGCAGTCAAACTTGTTCTTGGTTCCAAACCTCTTTCTTCATCATTGACAGACAATAATGAAGTGCGTTCATTAATGTCAGGAATGATATTAGCACCGTCATCACCTTCTAATAAGTTACCATTTTCATCAAGACCTTCAATAGCCAATTTTTGAACAGTACCAAAAGTTTTATAACTTTCAGTTGGCATGATGAACAATTGACAGAAGAAGATGAAAACTGGAACGACTAAATAAACTGAAAAGAATTTGAACAATGGAACTTTGGAGAAGTTCTGGTAGATGATTCTGTAAATTAAGAAAACAGCACTTGAAGTATCGAAGGCACCAGTCAACAAAGCTAAGATCATACCACTGTATTTAGGGAAACTGTTGGCCAATTGGAAACTTGAAATGAAAACAAATGGGCCACCTAATGCAAGGAACAAATAACCGGTTAAGTAAGGATCAAGCCCTTCAACGAATGAGAAGTATTGTGCCAATAACAAAGAACCAATGAAGATCAAGACTGAGCCAATGAAACCACAAACTCTTGGACCGTAATTATCCAAGATGTTACCAACGATCAAAGCAGTGGCATTAGTAACAACGGCACCAATAGTGAACATCTTGTTCAATTTCAAATCTTGAGCAACACATAACAAAGTATCCTCTTCACCTTCAATACCAGCTTCACACAACTTGTGGTAGACACCTTCTGAGATTAAAATTGGCTTTAAAGCAGCAAACCCAAAGATCGGACCAGCAGCGAACAGACACCACGTGATGGCACAGATGACCTGGAGTATTCTCAGTCTGTTGTTGATCATTGTATTGAACTAAACAGCAAATAACACTGCAATTGAGTGAAGAAACAACAGAAAACAAAGAGTCAAAGAAAGAAGGAAGCAGCTCTTTTTATAAGATAAGCTAATGAAAAGTTTCGCTAAGTGTTATGTAATCCGGCGTTGATAATGATAAGAACGCATGGAATACTCCGAGGAATGTATAATAAAGAAAGTGTCTGTATATTCTACTATTATTCGAACCAGGAGATGAGGAACATGAAGGAGACACCAACAAGAACAAAGAACAATTGGCCAAATGCTTTGACGACCTCTTGCTTTCTGCTCTTGTCTTTCTCGAGTTCCAGGACTTCTGGAATCACACCAACAGTTGCAATGTACAAGAACCCACCAGCTGTGAAAGGCAATGTCAAGTCTGCCATAGTGACACTGGTACCAAAAAGCCCCGGTGAGACGTTGTTCTGTAAGGTGTCAATGACTTCACTACTATTCCCTAAGTTTTGAATGAGGATACCTAGAAACGTACCTAAATAGGCACCAAGAGCTGTAATAAACTGTGAGTTCATGGCTTGCCATTTCGTGAATCCACCTTGAATCAACAATGCAAAATCACCAACTTCATGGGGAATCTCGTGGAAGAACACGGCAAGACATGTAGTGGAACCAACTGATTTGGAAATGTAGAAACTAGCAGAGATTGCCAAACCATCTGTAATATTATGGGAGAAATCTGAGATCAAGTTCAAATAGGCACTTGCCTTGACTGACTGGTTTGGATTTTTGATCACTGCATCTGAATCTCCATCGGTTTTCTTATGTTCTGCAACTGGATCAATGGCATGACTGTGACTGTGACTATGGCTTGATGATTCAACACCTTGTTGATGTTCTAAGATTCTTAGCGTTTTATCAATTAGGAAAAAGGAAATAAATCCAATAAAGATGAAAACACCTAATATACTATTTCTTCTTTCGTCAACTAGAACGAATGAATTTTTGGAATGATCAAAGGGTTCACCAACAAAAGTCTGAGGTAACAAATGTAGGAAAACATCACCTAATAAACCACCGATAGCAAAACTGACCAACAATGACAGCTTAGAAGGATTGATAGAGGCTGGAATGAATGCAAGAATCAAATTTGGTGGACCAGAGATGTAAGTTGTTGCTAATAATGCATTATACCCTGGATTTTCAAAAGGGAATAACTTGGAAAATAAATAACTAATGAATGACTCTGATTCATCAGTGTGTTCTTCTGCCTTAATCTGATCTAATTCTTGAACAATGGCACACTCTGATAACTTATTGGAGAGTACTTCTAAATTGAGGTCACCATTAGAGTAATGTAACTTATCATTTTTCAACACAAGAGAATCCTTTTTTGTTTCTTGATGATGATGGGAATGAGCCAATGCTAATGACACACTGGCAACAACTGAGATCAGTTTACTTAATCTCATTCCTCTGCTTTATGTCGATTTTTAGTTAAATAGATAAAAGTTGAAATGTTTTGATCTAATTTTATTTTGACGTGTCGGAGTTTTTTTTTCACACCCAAAGAAATTTCATGAGTGACAAGAAAGTAATGAATCAAAAACTACGTTTACCAAAAATGTTAAGCTAATCAAATCCACCCACATTTCATTGAATCTACAATTTCAAATCTCATCGCATTAAAAAAATTTCGTATTTCTATCATAAAGAAGGCAATATATAGCACATACTTAAACGATTGACTCTTTTTGTCACATAATGAAGTAGGTAAGGCTTGAATAGTGGTATAGCATAGAAACAACTTTGGAAAATAGCTTCTTAAAATATAAAAACAATCCCTCAAATAAACATGAACATATATCAGTACTTGTTACTTCCTAGTAACCAACCTGAATTTCTGTTAAAGTTATTTGCAAATCCACTTCCAAATCCTCCATAATTATCTTCTTCTTGTTCATCTATATCATCATACAAATTCAAACCAAACCTATTCTTCTTTCCATACAGATCAATCTTAAACTTATTCGTGTTGCTTGCTTCACTGGTGGTACTCTTCGATGAGGAGGAATCACCAAAGGACATCATCCAATTAGATGAATCAGCTTCTGAGTGGTCTTGCAAGATGGATAAAGGTTGCTTCTTCTTATTGACAGGAGGTTCAGTATTAGTATTGACATTAGTATTATTATTATCTGTGGTTGGTCGTTCCAGATTTTCAGTTAATGGTGTTAGAATTTCATTTAATGATTTCTCAATTAATGATTTGTCAAATATAGAAGACTTTGAGTTGTTATTATTATATGCATTGGCACTGGTTCCAACAAATGAACCTTGTGATTTTGTAGCATGAAGATTTTGATTTGAACCAGCTCCATCTAGGGTGATTATTGAAGAATTGTTAGATTTAGATAGTTCATAACTGGAAGCAATTGGTGTTATTGAGTCTGTATTATCACGTTCAGGGAGACTATTAGAATTGTTCAAAGTTGAAAATGAACCAGGGAAGATTGTTAAGTGATTGATGGAATCATTTAGGCTATTGCTTGAACTGTTACTTGATGATAATTCTTCTAAATCAGGAACGTATTCAACATTGGATCCATCGTCGACGTCAACATTTTGATATAAATGATCAGGCTTATCTGTTGGATTTATGTATTCATCATCATTAAGACTCAAAGTTGATTTTTTGATTGGTTGAGGTGTCTTTATGGAGAATCCGTTGTTATAGATATTATTTTTAGTATTAGCTTTTCTTTGACGACGTGGTAAACTACTTTCATCATCACTGAAAAATGGATTTCTCAGAACAGGACCAAACAATGATGAAGATCTGAATCTTTTTTGATCTTCTGCATTAGGATCAGTTGGGATTGTTGTCTTTGGTCTTCTTCTTGTCGCATTGAACGTTATACCTTCATTGTCAGAATCCTCAGAATCCTCAGAATCATCCTGTGGGCCGTATTTTGGACTAAATAAAGACTGTGATCTAAGTCTGGATGATGTTCGTCTTTCTGAATTGATTTCAGTTTTGAAATTTAGTTGACTCGACAGGTTGTTATTGAAAGTTAGTTGAACATCTTGAAACGGATCACTGTTTGAAAGAATATTAATCGTATTAAACGTTATATTTGATTTGATTTCAATATCAGTTTCTAATAATTTCCAAAGATATTTTGATTTTTGATAATCTGACATTGGTTTGGCAATTGACATTGAACCTAAAGGAATTTCAACAAATAAAGATTTTCCAATTAACTTTGAAATTAGACTTCTTACCACTGCACCATGTGTCATTATTAGTAGAATCTCTTTTTGATCAGTCGATTCCGTAATAACATTAGAGCAAGAATCTTTAATTAACGATATCAAACCTTGATTCAATCTATTGTATTGTTGAATGAAACTTTCACTATAAGGACCGGGATTACCAAATTTATAACTATCTGATAAATCTAACCGCACATCGACTAACTCATTTCTTGAACTTAAATTTAGATTAGAGTTCAGATACTGTATTGCAAAACTCAGTAAGCTTTCACCGTTATCATTAGGTGGATAATGATCTATATCCAAATCTGAGTTTAACCATTCCGATAAGAAATGGTCAATATGAATAATAATCTTGATTTGCTTAGAACTATCTTTGTGTTTCTTAGTAATGTAATCGATCATGAACTTAATGGTTTGGATACATCTCAAATAAGGAGACGTGTGAAATTTCAAAACAACTAAATTTTCTTTGATATGAGTTTGAACATATGATAATATCTTTTGACCCATTTCCATAGATTGTGTATAGCCATTATTCGATTTATTAGAAGTTGACTGAAACGTCGCCAATCCAGGATTGTAAGAATCACTGATCACGTATTCATTCTGACGATGGTGTGTCTTCTGAACAAAATCAATAGAGGAAACAGTTGTAGATACCTTATCAGCCCTCTGAGCATGGCGTAGCACGAATAGTGAATCTAATGGAGATCCGGTGAACGGGACATCTTTGGATCCCATTGAGGCCATTATGATTTATGAAGATGATGAGCACAAAACCAAAGGTGTGAAGATCAGATCAAGCAGTCACAAATAAACAATCTTGATACTTCACAATCTAATGATGCTGATGTAATGTAAGGGAACGCAGCAGAAAGGGTTATGGAAATGCCCTTCTGGGACAAGAAAAAACAGGAGAGAAAGAGTGTGTTCAGGCACAAAGAAGCACTGGAGTCGCAAGGAGATCCGACAGCAAGTACTGGCTTAGATGGCTTTAAAGAAGAAGCTATAATGTTCAGTGCTTTGGTTTCTGAACGAATATTTTTTATTTTTTTAAACGAGGTACAGAATTGTGTCACGTGGAAAACAACATCATTATTAATGCTGTTGGTATATAAAATTTCTATCTTTTACGTTTCAACAAATTCATGAGCATGTCGGTAGAAGTGGATGTATCAGCCGTCTTTTTTGTCGCTCTTTTAGCTGTTGGTTTCTTTGCTGTTGTTGGTTTTATTTTTGTTGATGTAGTCGATGTTGGTTTTTTCTTGGTTGTTAGCTTTTTCGTTGGTCTTTTAGTTGATGTTTCAACGTAATCTTCCTCACTGTCTGAGTTGATCTCCTGGAATTGAGACTCTTCCTGTTCAACATCGATTATTTCCTCATCTTCATCAGATGAAACTATTTCTGGTTCTGACTCTGGTTCAGAACTGATCACTTCTTCCTCTAGCAGTTTCTTTTTTGTAGTTATGCTACCTCTAGTTGCGGGTTTAGTTGTGGTTTTCTTAGTAGCAGGCTTGCGTACTGGGACTTTTCTCTTTGGTTTGGTAGTTGGCATCTCTTCATCTTCATCAGAAGCAATCACTTGTTGGTGAACAGGTTCTTCAATTGGTGTAGCTGATCTTGATCCAGTACCTTCTCTTTGCTGTGTTTCTTGTCTTTCTTTCTTAAACTCTTTCAATACTTTATTGAAGTTCTCATCATCCTTAACCTCGACGTTATCCAGTTTCAAAAACTGTTTCAATTCATCTGATAATTCAACATCGAAGAAATCTTTAATCGCAGTTTTGTCATCATTTTGGATAAATCTTTTGATGGCATTATTAAACCCTGATTCTGGTAAGATACCTAATTCAGTTTCTTTTAAATAATTATTAATGAACGTTTCGATATTAATATTTTCATTATCTTCAGTACCATTAGTATTTTGAAATGTTGGTTTCATTTTACTCGATTTACCAGTTTCTGTCTTTCTATGGAACTGGATGACTGAATTGACATTTGCAACTTTACCAACAAATCTATTACTGAATCTTCGTGGATTTTCAACTTCATAGCCACCAGTATAATCAACTCTTAACCGGATCAAAGGTAATGGCTGAGAACCAACAGAATCTGGATTTAATTCTAGATATTCATCATTTGCCAATTTAATTAATTCTTCAACTTTTTCAATAAGGTATTGTGTAACATCATTCTTGTAATTAACACCAGGTTTCAAGAACTTGATTGAACTTAATTGAACTTCTAACATATGAAATGGTCTAACAGTTTTTAATTTAAACGATTGTAATGAATAATTTTTACTTTGGATGTTCAAGATAAATACTTTCTTCTCAATGGCTTCAGATATACTCAACGAAGTTGCAACACTTGAACCTGGTTGTAAAACGTCAAAACCAGCCTTGATATTACTAACTGAGTGTGGAATACATTCATGTTCATGACCCCAAATAACTAAATCTATCAACGAAGGTAAGAAATGCTCAGGTAAATATGCTGTATTTGGTCTTATTGCATGATTTTGATGAACTGTCATTAAATTAAACCATTCATCATCTGCAATATTTGGAACTCTAAACTTGACTTTCTTATCTTTAAACGTTTTGAATAATCTTTCATCACGAACTGCAGCTAATCCAAACAATGCTAGTTTGGTAAAACCTTTCTGTAATAAAACTGGAGTAATATTAATCTCATCAGTTTGAACAACTCTACCAAAATGATTAACTAAACCACTAACACTCAATAAATCTAAAGGTGATAATAACCCACTGCCTGAAGCATCATCGTGATTACCAGATATACTGAAAACTGGGATTGCAACGTTCATATTAGGATCTTCATAATTGACTGTATTGAATCCATCATCAAACACAACACTTGGATCGCTTAATAACTCTAACTCACACGGTTTATCCCCCATACAACATCTTCTTAAAATTCTCATGACATGATATAATGATTTCTTTGATGGTTTGTTGATATGAAACAAATCACCACATTGTAGGACCATGTCAACGTCTTGCTCTTTGGCTAAATCCATTATTTCTTCAAATGTTCTCCATGCATCATCTCCTCGAACAGGGTCTGATTCATTGTAACCAACGTGATTATCAGTTGTTATGAGGACACGTATCGTGTCTGGACCAGGATCTATATGCTCCACTTGAGGCATTGCATCAATTGATTTAAGCTATACGGTATTATTGAATTAATTAATCAAGGTAGAAACTAAAATTGATGCACTGCACTAAAAATGCAATCGGTTATGAGTGGGTGTTGCAAGAAGCATTGATAAATACATTGAGCATGAGTAAATAATGATTGTAAAGGGTACATCAGTCGCATTGGTTCTTAAGTGATGATTTTACAATGATCTTAATATATTCAACTACTTCGTCAACACTCTACAAATGATTCCAAGTTAAAAGAATATGGAGTCGTACAATATTCGAATATCTAAATACTGTTATAAAAAAGTGAACATTTCCAGAATGAATGAAGCTAAACTAGATGAAAACTTAAGCTTTGGACTTGTTGAGACCTTCTCTTTTGAAGTTGGTGGAGATGGAGTTGGTTTCGTTCATTTTGTATAAACCAGCAGCACCACCTAAGAATAAAATAGAGATACCAGCGAAGTAACCGAACCACTTGGTGGCTGGAGTACCAGAAGCAGCAGAACCAGAGAGCCTGGTAGCAGTTTTTTGGAAAGATCTGACTAAAGTTGGGTTCATTCTGGTTGTATTACAAAAGAATTGTTATTTTAAAAGAAACAAACAAATCAAAGAAAGAGTTCAACATTTTTTTAATTTTTTTCGAGTTTGATTATTTCTGATTGGCGTAAAAAGAAAAAAGGCGAAACGGAATAAGGAAAAAAAAATTGAAGAAAATGGATTAAAGAGGAAATTATCTGAATCGGGATTATGATTATGTAACAGTTTAACTCAATCAAGGTCGCCCATTTAAAGTTACCCAATTAGGAAGTCTATATTTTCAAATTGAATGTACAAAATTATTTCAAATTGTAAGATAAATCATTCATCTTCTGGTTGTTCATCAAATCACATTTTTTTTTTCAGATCTCAATAGTCATGCTTAGAGTTATCAGATCCAATGCTCCTCTATGGAGACAAGCCTCCAGAGCCTCATTTCAAATAGCATCCAGATCAGTCCCTTACATTGCCTCTTCATCTTTATTATCATCACCTCCTTCTTCAATTTCATACTCCTTTTATAGATTTCAATCAACTTCAAACAAAGAAGAACTAAAACAAAAATTAAGTTCTGAACAACCAGATCCAACAGTTTACACTTACCAAGATATCAAAAAGTTAGTCACTCACCCAGATCCAAACAAGATCTTGGTTGATGTTAGAGAACCTTTCGAATTTCAAGAATACTCCATACCTACAGCCATTAACATTCCATATAAATCAACTCCTGGTGCATTAGATCTTTCCCCTGAAGAATTCGAAGACATTTTCAAATTTGAAAAACCTTCCAAAGATAAAGAATTAATCTTCTATTGTTTAGCTGGTGTTAGATCAACTGCTGCTGCTGATTTAGCTCAAATATTTGGTTACGAAAAATTAGGTAACTACACTGGTAGTATGGAAGATTGGTTAGCTCATGAAGGAAAACAAACCGAATGAACCACCACTACTGATTAATCCAAATAAATAGTGTTCTGTATATAACATATTAATTCCATTCAGAATATTTATGTATTTCAGTTCAATTTCTTGGTCTATTAAATTCCAACTGTTTAAATTCTCTACCCAATCTTCTCTTTCTCTTTCTTTCCATAACTTTTTCACGTTCTCTTGTCTTCATGTGGTCAAATTTGTATTTCTGAACAATCTTTCTTTCTTCACTTCTCTTCAAGTAATATTTGTTACCACTATTATTCTCATTCATCTTCTTCTTATAATCTTCAATAACTTTCTGTTGCAATTCTTTGTTCTTTAAAGACTCTAGTCTTGATTTCAATGATTTTTGTTCATATTCTAACTCTCTTACTTCTTCATTACTTAAGTTTGATCTTAATTTGGAATTTTTCAACACTGAATTAATATCTTTGATTTCCTTTTCTCTGTATTCATCTAAGAATTTATAATCTTTTCTAATTCTACTCATATCTGCTTTACCAAATGCTGCATCAAATCTAATATCTGTGAACAATGTACTTTGTTTTTTATTTTCTAAACCTGGAATATCTCTTAATTTCTTAACTGGTTTCTTTGAAGATGTTTCTTTTGGAGCATGTTTATGTGGTTTCTTCTTACCATTACTGCTTGATTCCTCTGGGGCTGAATCATCATCTTCACTATCAAAAAATCCTTCGCTATCTTCATCTTCACCTTCATCAGAATTCTTATCATCTTCAGAATCTTCATATTGTGTCTTAGAACGTGAAGCAACAGCTTTTTTCTCTCTTTGCTCTTTTTGCTCTCTTAGCTCTTTCCTTTGTTTTTTTAAATTTTCCACGACTCTTCTCTGAGAAATTGGTTGATTCTTATAAGTTTTTCTACAGCTTTGATCCAAGTGTTCTAGTTTGTCCTGTGCAGATTTTAACGAGCCAAATGATAACGTCTCTATCTCATCTTGTTCTTCATCTTCCATATCTTCTTGTCTCAAATATGAGTTCAAATCTTCATCATCATCAAATTGCGGCTTCAAATGTTTCTTTGCCATTTTTCTCTTTCTTTAATCGTACAAAGTTAATAATTAAAAGACCTAAAGAGAGATGAGCTTCAAATTTTTTTTCTTTCTTCGGTTTTAACTCTCAAGTCCGAACAAACAGAATTTGAAGAGAAAGAAACAGAATACTGGTTTAACTTACAAAGATCTTAACTATCTATATACATGATTGTTGATTACCCATTAATTATATACGTTACTTATGATTCAATACTTTCTTTGATCTGCAGTTGTCTGGAGTGTCTGTCGAAGTATTCACTCAATTCAACGAACGACTGTTGTGCTGGATCTGCTTCTAAAGTTTTCTTATCTTTGTAGGTGACTTTCAAAATAGGTTTAGCGGTGGATGCACTGTTGAGGACTTCTGCATCAATGGAACAACTACCTTTCAACGAAGGTGGGATGGCATTTAGAAATAGTCTGGCACTTTTACCTAACATGAATGAATTAGTATATTTTTGTGGGTTGCGAACGCTTCTAGAAATAGAAAACACAGTAATGAAAAAGACTTACCTTCTTTAGCTATAGGATTGAACTTAATGATGACTTTGGAGAAGTATTTAGTGATCATTTTCTTTGATATATCAATATCGTTTCTATTTGATCAATTGGTTCATTTTTCATTTTTCATCAAAAGTGAAAAAATTGGATCTGGTGTATGGATGAATTCACAATTTTGTGTCAAACTTCTTGATATATAGGCTATCTAGTCTAGAGGTCAAAAGGGACAAACTGCGGAGTTTGTTGCCATAGTGTGATGTTTGGTATAACATTTGGTTATGCTACTGTTAACAAATAACTAAATATCAAACTTATTCCGGTGAAACTTGCAATTATCAGCGTATTTGACAGTAAATGCAACAGTTTATTAAAGAGTACAAATTATATGTAATAGTTCTTGAAGTATTCCCAATTAATAATCATCAACCCAGTTCAATTCATCAATCTCATCTCTTTTGGCTTTTTCATCATAAAAATGTAAATATTCTTCGTTCTCAGATTGATAGTCATCCATTCAGGTTCTTTATCTGAGTTTTTAATATGACCCGTAAACTTCTTGAAGGCATAAAGTTCATCAACATAAACCAACGCAATAATCTGAGTGGTTATTTCATAGGCATTCCCATTTGGTAAATTATCTAAAGAGTAAACATTTATTTAACTTTTGTGGTTATTTGAACAACATTTTTATTTTTTTTGGTAATAAGTTAAATCACACCATCCCTTGTAAGTTGTTCAAAGTCAAATCCATCACATTTCTTAGTTTTTGATCTATCAAATAGATCATGTTGTATATCCATTAAATATGGTGAGTTATTGAATGAGAACATTAATAATCCATGGTAATATTTTGTTTCAGGAAGACCATTTGTAAATTGGTTTCTTTCTTTCTTGATTCTAAACAATTGGAAACAATATAAAGCTTTGCAACTAACGCAATAATCTCAAAGTATAACTCAGAATTCTGTAGATTCAATTTTGATAAGTTCCTTCCCATGGTTCTTCATGGTTGTAAAGTTGATCAATCTTTGAGAAAGCTTTCTGAGTGACATTGAATTTGGCAGATAGGAACTGACTCCATACATCTGACTCCAATCTTGAAGATGCAAATTGGTGATGAGTTTTAATCATTGCTTTAAATCTTTTTAAATTGTATTCTTCAAAGTTTTTATGGAGTTTCACTAGATCTGGAAACATTTCGACACTGTCACCAGTAGATTTTTCTTTGGGATTCTCCTTTAAGTTGATAATATCAGGTTCCGAAGCTAATATCCTTTTTGGGAATGTGAATATAGACAAGTAAATAGGAGCAGCCACTATGCACTCCATTAATTGGTGTCTAGATAGATAATACTGGTATAAGAAATCATCTAATTCAGCATCATCTTCTTCGGTTTCCATATAAGTCGAAAAGTAATTATAAAGGTCATTATAGAACTTTTTAACAGTTCTTTTGATTTGGTTCGAACTTCGATCTTGCCTTCGGTCCCTTCTTCATTGCCATAATTTATTCTCTTAAGCGCCTTGTAAAACTCTTCATCAAAAACCTGATTTATGTAACCTCTTCTGATAATTCCAAGATCCGCTAAACAGTCTTTTATGGCTTCAAATCGTTGATTCACCATGTGTACAAATTCAATTTTTGTTTATGTATTTCTTGTTTTGTTGATATTTGATCCCTTTTGACGCAATTGGGAAAGTCGTAAACTGAGTTAAAAACATCATGAGAATCTACAAAAATTTGCAGAATTCATAAATCAACATTAATTTTCTATTCAATAGCATTCTGTGTCTCAAACACTTGGATGTGTGGATATTTGTCACCATCAAGAACAGATCTGTTGTAAGCATCTGGTGAACGGTCTGTCAACTCGTCTAATTCCTCAATGGATAATTCATTACCTGTACTCTTTTGTCTATGACTTGCCTTGAATCTGTCATCTTCCAATAACAAACTCAATTCTTCTGCTAAGGTGTTTTCTTGCCTGACATTCTGTTTCTTATCAAATGTCAAGGTAGTATCTTTGGTCAATAATCTCTTTAATGATTCAAATCTACCCAATTGAATGACCAATTTTTCAAGTTTTCTCTTGGAATCAGCTTTAGCCAAAATCAATTCTTCAACTGTATTAGAAACAACTAGTCTATAAATTATAACTGGTTTAGTTTGCCCAATTCTATGAACACGATCCATTGCTTGTAAATCAACTTGTGGATTCCAATCAGAGTCAAAGATAATAACACTATCAGCTTGTGTCAAGTTGATACCTAAACCTCCAGATCTCGTTGATAATAAGAACACTTCTTTTTCGTTAAACTGAGCAATTTGTACTTCTCTCTCATCTAAGTCTGTTGAACCATCAAATCTTGAAAATGTGATTGACTTTAATTCTAGATAATCTTGAATGAGATCCAACATTGTTGTAAATTGTGAAAATATTAAGACTTTATGACCCTTATTGATTATTTTATTCAACAATTGGTCCAAGATTTGTAATTTAGCAGACGAAGCCAATATTTTACCTAGATCAATCTGCTGATCTGGTCCCCAAGGGGAATAAAATAAATACGGTGAGTTGCATATCAATCTTAATTGCATCATTAGATTTTGTAACTTCTTAGTTTTGACCCATTTTGTTATCAAATCCCAAGATTTATCTAATTGCTGTTCTTTCTTAGTTTTCCTAGTGGTTTTCTTATCAGAACGTAAATAGATGGTTTCTTCTTCATCTGATGAAACATTTATTATTTCAGGATGTAATTGAGAAAACAAATAGTCTTCCATTTCTTTCTTGTTATATGGCAACTTTTTTTGGTTTGTTTCAAAATATTCAGAAAATGCAAATTTCAAAACACCATCTTTCAACAATTTCTGTAACGCACTTTTATATAGATCTGATTGAGTTTTAGTCAAACTGCCATAAATGATGAATTCTTTCTTTAACGGTAAATTTTTAATTACATTTTTCTTTAATCTTCTTAGTAAAAATGGTTTTAATATAGTATGCAAATTATTAACTAAACTTTCTTGAATTTTGGAATCAATTAATTTCTTTGTTGAATCATCTTTGACATCTTTTGATAAATCTGTTAAACTTGAGAAATCAAACCATTTTTGAAATAATTCCAAATCATGGAAAATATCAGGAAGAATAAAATTCAATAATGACCATAATTCATTCAAATTATTTTGTAGTGGAGTACCAGTAATCAATAACCTGTTACTAGTATTCAATTTTTTCAAAGTCTTGATTAACTTACAATTGATATTCTTTAAACGATGGCCTTCATCAACTATTAAGAATTTCCAGTTAATTATATTCAAAAATGTAAAATCCCTAAGAACTGTTTCGTATGAAGTAACAACAACTGATAATTCATCAAGTTTGTCAAAATGTTTTTCCCTTAATACTTCTCTATCATCCTTAAGACCAATATATCCTAAGACAGGAACACTTGGTGCAAATTTTTTGAACTCTTTAACCCAATTGGCAATAGTAGATAATGGAGCAGTAATTAAAAATGGACCTTTAATACCTTGTTCATATAAAAACGCTATTAATGCAATTGATTGAATGGTTTTACCTAGCCCCATTTCATCAGCCAAGATCCCATTCAAACCATTTTCATATAAAGAAATCAACCACTCAGTGCCTTCCAGCTGATAATCTCTCATTACACCATTTATTAAGTTTGGTTGCTTGATGGTTCCAGTATTAACAGATGGATCTTCTTTAACCTTAGCTTCTTCTAAGTCTTTCTTGAAAAAATTCAAGATCGATCTCTGACTTTTCTTACTTCTGACTTTCTTAACA
Source organism: Gotozyma botsteinii (assembly GCA_020280145.1). Lineage (NCBI taxonomy): Eukaryota > Fungi > Ascomycota > Saccharomycetes > Phaffomycetales > Phaffomycetaceae > Gotozyma > Gotozyma botsteinii. The sequence goes on from JAFIIU010000002.1 coordinate 1,146,598, forward strand.
GTCCCAATGTGTTCTTCTTCCTCTCTTTTTCGCTTCTTAGCCAAGCTACTTTCTAACAGTGTATCACTGATAATATTGGAAAACAACTGACTTTGCTTGACCAAGTTCTGCAATCTCTCTAATTTGAAATCATCACTTAACTGTTCAAAGTCAGTCAACTCTTCGCTTTTCACCTTATTCCTCTCCTGTTCATCAATGATCTGATCCAACAGAAAATCCTCGTCTTCTTCCACAGTCATTCTCCCAGCTATAAACGCGTTCTTATACTTCTTTCGAACACAAAGCTGATCTCTTAAGATTTCGATTTATTCGCGTTCGCGTTGGTACGTAAATTTCAGCACTTTGATCGGCGTAAATTTCAGCGCTAGAAAACTTTTTGTTCAAGAAAAAAAACCAAAATCAAAATAAACAAAAACAAGAAAAACCACAAAAAAACACGAAGAATTCAGATCATTTTAGTGAGCGATTTCCCACTCATTGTGTTTTGCCTTTGTTTGTTTGTGTGTTTTTTACGGACTTGGTTGAAATTATTGCTGTTCGCTTACAAACATGTCTGAAAAAGAATTTGTGAAGCACGAGGATGAAAAGGACCATGATCCAACATCAACCACTTCAGCTGAAGGAAATGGCGATGTCTCAATGAACGACGCCCCTGAAGAACCAGTCATTGTTGATTACGCTGAAGAGTCACGTAAGATTGAAGAGAAGTCCAGAATTTATCTTGCAAGACAAACAAAACCAGTTATCATTCCTCAATTTGCTGCATGGTTCAGTTTGGAGTCAATTCATGAAATTGAAAAAAGATCATTACCTGAGTTCTTCAATAACAACTCTCGTTTCAAAACTGATAAAATTTATAAAGATATTAGAAATTTCATGATCAATACATTCAGATTAAACCCATTAGAATACTTAACCGTCACTGCTTCAAGAAGAAATATTGCTGGTGATGTTGCTTCCATAATACGTGTCCATGCGTTTTTAGAACAATGGGGTTTAATCAATTACCAAATTGATCCAAAGACTAAACCTTCCTTGTTAGGTCCACAGTATACTGGACATTTCCAAATAATATTAGATGCTCCTGATGGGTTAAAACCATTCATACCTGAAAATGCTGAAATAGTTAAAGTTGATTCTTCCAAAGATTCAAATCTATCCGATGATAAGATCATCACTGATAAGAGTTCAGATTTACCATTGAATTTAGAATTAAGACGTAATGTTTATGATTCAACTCAAGATGCTTTAGCTTTAAATGAACAAGAAAGATTAAGTACTACATTGAATACAAAACAATATACTTGCAGTGTTACAGGAAATGATTCAACTGATGTTAGATATCACAATTTAAAGGCAAAAAATTCAATCAGTTCAAGAGCTTTCAAAGAAGGACAATTTGGATCTAATTTCAATTCAACTGATTTCGTCAAATTAGAAAACTTACAAAATCATGGTGATGCTGCCCCATGGTCCGATCAAGAGATTTTGTTGTTGTTGGAAGGTGTGGAATTATATGAAGATGATTGGGATAAAATTGCGCAACATATTGGTTCAAGATCAAATACTCAAGCAATTACCAAATTTATTCAATTACCAATTGAAGACAAATATTTGAAAACTTATTTGAATAAATCAGTAAAGATTAATTCTGTTCCAGAATCATCTAAACTAAAATCAAACTCAACAAATGAAGCAGTTTTGAAAACTATTCAATTTTTAATCAAAAATGTTGATCCTGAATTAGCCACCAAAGATTTCCTTGCAAATGATGATGATGTTCAAAAAGCAATTAAAATAACTCTTGGTTCAATTATTGGTCACACACAATCCTCCCAATCATCAATTAAATCAGAATCAACAGCATTATTGAACTCTTTGGTTGATCTAGAGATAAACAAAGTTGATTTAAAATTACAAAAATTATCGATTCTAGAAAAACAATTAAATCAAGAACGTTCTGAACTTGCGCAACAAAGAAAAGATTTAATATTAGATCGTTTAACTTTGAAAAAACAAACAACTAGCGTTAGAAATAAATTAGTTGAAGCCACTAATGCAGAATCGCCAGATGAAGGTATTAAATTAGCAAATGAAGCTTTTGAAATTGCTAAAAAGGCTCCAAGAATCGCTGTCATTGCAAATCCAATGGGTTCTAAAGATGAAGGTAATGATGATGAAACAGAAGAAGTTGAAAAAACTGATAAAGAAGAAATTCTTCCAGTAAGCTTAGACACTCCAGAAAGTTACCAATTCTGGAAATTGTGATTCATATAATAAATCAACGAAATTGTATTATGAAATAAATAGTAGAGTACATCCGATGCTATTCAAGTTAATTCTCCTTCTTTTGTATCAATCATACATTCGTTCAATATGAACTATTGGTATGAACAACTTTAGTCTGTTATATTTCGAGCTTTTGATCTCGACAAAAAAAAGGTCATTTGACTAACTATTAATCTCCAATCAAAAACCTCCTAATCCACCAGTTTCTACTAAATTTTATCCAAGTTCAAAACAACTGTGTGAAGTTATAGATTGACACATTCGGAAATCCGGATTTAACTTTTCTAAAGATTACATAAGAAAATTTCAACGTGTCGAAAAATGAAAACAAAAATTGATCAAAAAAGACGTGGAATGGTAATTATTATCAAAAGACATTAAATTCATTCATTTCTGTGATTCTTTATTATTGAATTACGATATCATAGAATGTCTGAACTTATATTCTACAGCATAGCGATCCTTGTGACGATTGTTGTCTTGGTATGTTTCCCTTTAACTTTCATGTTTCGAATTTCAATGTTTGTGAAACACGAAAATCATATTGCTTAGACTAACACCTTTTATTTTAGATCTACTCCACAATCTACCTATTTTCACACACTCCTAGACCAATTGCACCTTCTGAGCTTACATATATTAGCATACTCCCAGAAAACAAAGGAATCGACACAACACCAAAGGCCTTACCTCCAAAAAACTCACCAGTTCCAATTGATGATATCAAATTAAGTGTCGTTATTCCTTGTTATAACGAAACGCAACGTTTGAAAATAATGCTTGATGAGTCGATCAGCTATCTGCGCTCCACTTTCAAAGACTTATGGGAGATCGTCATCGTTGACGATGGTTCGAAAGATGGAACGTCAGAATATGCTTTAAATCTAGCCAACACAGAATTTAAACTGTTACCTGATCAGTTGAGAGTTGTTAAATTAGTTAAGAACAGAGGGAAAGGTGGCGCTGTCACCCATGGAATCCAATTCATTAGAGGTGAGTATGGTATTTTTGCAGATGCTGATGGTGCTTCTAAATTCAGCGATGTTTCTAAATTAATTGCATCAATTCAAGATTCTAAAGATAAACCAGCAATGGCAATCGGTTCAAGGGCTCATATGGTTCAATCCGATGCAGTTGTTAAAAGATCATTCATTAGAAACTTCTTGATGTACAGTCTACATACCTTAGTTTACATATTTGGGATCAGAACAATCAAAGACACACAATGTGGTTTTAAACTATTTAACAGAAAGGCAATTTCATCAATTTTTCCATATTTGCATACAGAAGGGTGGATTTTCGATGTTGAAATTCTGATTATTGCCATTAGAAAACAGATTCCAATTAAAGAAGTTGCTATTTCATGGCATGAAGTTGATGGTTCAAAAGTTGATTTGGCAAGAGACAGTATTAATATGGCTATTGATTTAGTCGTTACTAGATTGGCTTATATCTTAGGTATTTATAGAGATAATTAGGTTCATTTCCTTTTGTTTTGTTTAGCATTTATAGAGAGTATTGTTAAATTCTGGCTACGTTGTAGTTTTTTGTCATCATTTCTATATTTTATAACACAAGACCTAATTCAAGAATAGAGTCATAGTTGTTGACCTTGTTTTTTTGGTTTATAGCTTAATCCAATTTTCTGTTTAAAATTCTTGCATTATCCAATAAAGTTTCAGATAAATCTTCAAAACTGAAACTATCTTTATCCAAATTTTCAAAAGCTGTAATTAATTTTGGCATATCCATTTCCAATTCAACTTCTAGTTTTTCAGTATCTTCAGTCCTATTACTATTTCTCAATTTTGAAAATTGTTTAACTTTTGTTAAATCAAATCTCGTTGAAGATCTATCATGAATTGTTGAAGTTCTATGTTTTTGTCTTTCAATTTCTGGTGTCTTATTTTCAAATCTTTCAGGGTTCTCATTAGACACGATTTCCAAAGATATACTTAATCTGTAATCGAATTTCAAATCTCCTGTATGAACAAACAATGAATCAATTCTCTTTTTTTCAATGTTTTCCATAACTCGGTTTGTTTTTCTATCATATGAGATTCTGAAACTTCTAGGAACTTGATCTTTTGAAGCTTCTCTGAACTGTTTATCCACTTGATCAGTGATCATAGTTTTAAAATTCTTTGGTTTTCTTTTGACTAAATCACTTAAGATTTTAGAAATTTCATTATATGACTTAGGTTCTAGACCAGATTTGAATTGACAGTGATTGGTAATGTAATCTTTATCTAAAATACACTCATTGACAACAGGTAGATGGATTCTTTTATCATTCTTTCTGTCCCAAATTTGACCAAACCTAACTTCCAATTCCATAAATCTTCTTTGATCAGGTGGGATACTATCAATATGTGAGTACAACCAATTTGAAATTCTTCTGGTTAAATCATTGTATGGTTTGACATCATTAATTGAGCTATAACGACTTTGGACTTGATCAGTGACATCTCCATTATTTGAAAATTCTCTTTGTTTAGCGTTTCTCCATTTTGAAGCCCAGATTGGTGGTTTGGAATATCTTTTAGGTTTATTTTTATTGGATCTTGGTCTTGGTTTGACTTCAGGTTTTGTTTCAACGTCTTTTTGTTCTGGAACTTCATCTTTCTCCACTTGCTTTTTCTTTACTTCTCTCTTCACTTTAGTGTCCTCTTGTGATTTTTTCTCCTTTTCAACATTTTTACCATCTGTAACTTTTTCAGGTTTCAACTCTTTAGCTTCAGCATTGACCAAATCTGCCAACAGACTTGATCTGGAAATATTCTTCTTAGGCAATACAGGACTGTTATTCTCACTTGTATCATATGATAATCTTCTTGTGATACTTGGTGTTTCCTTACCATCAATATCAACATCTGTCTCATTCGTCAGTGAGACTATACTACTTCTTTCCTTAATGGTATGTATCGAGTGTCCTGAGGGCGTACGTTGTGTTAATTGTGCTGGTCCCTTTGGATTCATGACAGGTGACTGCATAGGTTGGATTGAAGGACTTGAGGAATGTGAGTGGTCATTACTAAAATATCCAGTGTTACTGTTATCATTATCATCGTTATTAACTAGCAGATCAATGGAAGATGGCCTTTTAGTGAATGGAGGAGGAGCAGGCTTTGATTTATTCTGGTCAGACTTCTGATTGTCCGTTAGAAGACTCTTCAAGTCCATGATTTAATCAATTAATTGTCTTGTTTTCAGTTGTTTTCTTGATGTCAATTCTTCGATTTTTCAAAAGAAAATAAAAAGTAAATTGAAATCCGAAATCCGAGAACAACCAGCGTTCATAACAAAATCGAGACACATAATAGCGAAGGTATGATGTCTTTTATATTTTTACAATTTTGGAACTCTACAATTGCCAAAAACTGTCTGTAACTCAATTACAAGCATATACAAATAGAACAGCACCCGTGAATGCTGTGAAAATATCTAAAACAGTAACATCAAGTCACCATAAAAAGGACATAAACATAATAATCAATTACTCAGAATAACATATGATAACAAAACTATAAGTAAAGTAAATATGAAAAAATGGAAATGTTTCTATCATTAGAATGCATGAAAATAAACTGAAAAGTCTCATAAAAGGTCTCGTAAAACATATCAACAAAAAGAGAAACAACTTAGTTGAAGGTTATGATTCATCATTTGTAAGGAGCAGGAGACGAAACTCTTAATCCCGTGATTGGATTAACAATCTCTAGCACTTTCTTAGCTCTTGGAGTAATCACCCTCGGACTTGCATTGCTAGCACCACCACTAGGGGACGCAGTATTTCTATTGGTTGGTGTGGTCTTCGAAATAGGAGAAGTGTTGTTGTTGCTCAAAGTTGGAGAGACTTGAGGACTGTAAGTCGTTGTTGTGTAAGGGTTGAATCTATGATGGGTGAAATTGGAAGAGCCTGAGTTTGTAGTTGTTGAAGTTGACGATGATGAGAGAGGGTGGCGAGCGTGGAATAAAGATTCTTGGATCTCTGGACAGAATTCAAGATCATCTTCTAGCTCAAACCCTTTCGAGGCATTGAATCTGGCTCTGTTTGAGTATAGAGAAGCAAAGTTCAAAGATGGTGACACGTTTGGACCTGAAGCTTGACTGTTAGGAGTTGGTCTCAATGGGAAGAAGCCATTGGTGTTGGCTCCGTTGTTGAGAGTACCCATGGTTGCAGGTCTTGCGGACAGACTGAGGTTGTTGTACTGGGACTGGGAGCCGTTGTTGATGATGGGATTGTTGCCCAAAGGAGAGGTGATCAGGTTGGAGTTAAGCTCGAAGTTGTTTTGCTGGGAGGGAGCGTTGCTAGTGTTCTGGAGCTGGTCCTGCTGGGTCTGGTTTCTAGTGTAGAAAGTCATTCGTATGGGTGTGTTTATCAGACAGGAGTAGTTTCATACCATCACTTGAGTTATCGATAAAATGACGGAATGTTTTTGGGAAGCCCGGGCTCCGCAACCCAAAGAATTCCCGAGCCGAGCCCTTAAAGTTTAGCTCATCTGTTGTGCAGGAATATGGTAAGATAAAATTAAAAGTTAGACAGAGTGGCTAGGCTGAAGCTACAGGGAGTGTCTGTCTGTGTAAGTAAGTAAGTGTTCAATGATGATTCATAATTCCAATTCAGTTCAACTCAGCTCAGTTCAGAGGATCCCCAGTGTGTCCACTGGAGGAAGTTGTACACGCTCGACGCCTTTGTCCGACTCGAGCGTCTTCTTTGCGTTCAGCAGGCTCTCAATCTTCAGTCTCTTATTCTCGTTTCTGGGATCGCAGTAGGCTGTATGCTTGTCTTCAGAGTTGTAGAAGGAAGGGTTCGAAGGGGTAGTTGCCTCGAAGGAAGTGTTCAGTGGAGTGCTGCTCGAGCTGGAACGAATGGAGGAGGATGACAAGCTCGAGTTGTAAGGAGATGACAGGTGGTCCTGAGGCATGTTTCTGTAGTGTGAGTTCCTCGTGTAGGTGTCTCTGTTTGGGAACAGAGGTAGTGAGGCACTGTGTGGAAGTAGCTGTTGGTTCTGGTGATACTGTCTCGAGTGAGATGACATGGTAGTCAATGAGTAGTGGGAAGTTGCTGTAGATGGAAGTGGTGCAGTGAATGCAGAAGGATCATTGTAGTTATGGCTCCTGGGTGGTAATACTAAGGGACTTGGACGGTGTTTGGGTCTGTATTGAAATGGCACCGATAAAGTGGATGCAGCTGGTTCGTTATTTGTGTTGTCGTTATTGTTGTTATCGTGGTCATTAGAGTCGTGGATGTTTTCAGAGTCGTTGATGATGATGTTGTTGTTGTAGAGTATATTACCTTGTTCATGAGCATGCACTGTTTGCTTATGTTGTCTTAGATTGTCCAGTCTCGAGAACTTTCTTGAACAGTGGACACATTCAAAAGGACGTTCCCCCGTGTGTTTTCTAATATGTCTAGCTAAATGCTCAGACCTTGTGAATGTCATGTTGCAATTTGGATAGCCTGAACACTGGAACGTTCTGCCTTTGTTCTTCTTTCTCGAAGGTGTTTCTATCTTCAAGGACGTCATCTTGAGAGTACTTGTGTGCAAAATGGTTCAAGTATGATGGAGTGTGTAGTATAGTATATTTATAATGTAAACAAAGATAGGAAGTGAAGGGGATTAGTATGAGATAAGCCTGTCTGATAGCTTTGATCTGGCAAGTCCGAGTGCAAAATGGAAACAACACCAGGTTTGAATATAAGAAAAGAGCTTTCGAAGTAAAATATATGGCAAAGATAAATTGATGGCTTTATTTATTATTTTAAATAAGTACTCTAATTTTTTGTGTACCATATTTCAAAATGCGCTTCTTTTGAAACGTTAAAATCGATAATAGAAATTTGCTTGCTGTAAAGGGATCATGTATCTTAAGGCTGACTGGATTAAGTGTAATGGAGCATGAAAAGGGAATCTGGGTCCTCGATTCGAAAACTAATCAGTCATACCAGTTTCTAGTAATAATAACTACAACTTTGTAACTTGTAGGTTCTACTCTACTCTATTCAATGTTTCCCAGTGGACAATACCGATCCCAATCAACCTTAAAAAATGACTTCCAGTCAACATGATCAAGTCTACTTCCCTTTTTTTTTAGTCCTGAACTCGCTTCAACTCCAGTGTGGAAAGCAGGTACGTCTATTTGCAGATATGATCCCATACATTCAATGTAGGAACGGTTTTAACTAGATTAGGCGAATGAGGTCAAACCTCGTTCGTTACGAGTAAATCATCGTAAGGTACCTTTTTTCTAAATCAAATTACTTCCTTCCCTGAGTAAAACGACAATAGAAAGAGTCGCTGGACAAGAACTCACCAATGATGTCAATGACCATCACCGTTGCACTCTTGCAGTCCTCGGATTTGCTCGCTTTTGCAATAAGTTAATATGATCTTAGAATTGGAACTTCTAATACCACTATTACAAGTAGTACTAATCTTAGGGCCTTCTTTCAGATACAGAGAACATCTGAACTTTGATGAGTGAAACAAATGATTCAAATTAGAGTAACTTTAGGAGTTGATAGCCTTATTTCTTGACCTCATTTCCTTTCCATGGTGACTTCAGCGTAAATTAAATGCTTTAGCTTGGATCTGTACCTGAGTCCTGACCAGAACTATATATTTATGTATTTATGTATTTATCAAGTTGCAGTATAACAGGTATCATGTCTTCATGGACCAGTGTTTTTTGTCTTCGATGTTATCTCTCTACATTTGTTATCTCAGGGGTCAAATGAGTCTTCCGCGGCACTTGAGTCTTGACCCAGATTCTAGTGTACACTTAGATATAAAGCCTGGCCATCATCAATATCTACAAAAACGCTATGCAATCATCAAAACAGGCCATCGATGTTTGAAACACTTCTTTTAGAGTTTTTAGCACACTCAGATGTCAAATCTAGAATCTCTGATCTGGTTTCTTCTCACTATTCCAATCCAATATCATCAATTATCTTGATTAACAGGTATACTATAAAGAGGCACATAGAATAGTCAACTACACAGATTCACCCTTGTATTTCCTGACGCCTGTCACCCTGCTTCTATTATCTAAGGACAACTACGAATCTACCGAAGCGCAAGATACGGTAGCCTTAATAAAAAATAGAAGTCCGAAGTACATGGTGGACGCATCTCTTTTTGAAGCCGTAAAACGTATACGAGATTTGTATCAACTTGGGTCAGATGAGCTCTATATAACTATAGAACATAAAGAACTGAGATTTGCCAAATGATAATAAGTTTATTGTTTGGAAATTGGGTAATATCATGGTATCACGGTATGGAGTCACAACTCAGAACTCTCACTGTACATTTCCGCAAAATGTACATATAGGCAATATTTGAGCCAACCATAACTTTTTCAGCAAGATCTGGAAGATCTTGAAGATCTTGCTAAAATTTGGAATTTGAACATCATAATTGAGATTGGAATTATTCATGATTTATGATACAGATTGAATCTATAAGTTGACGGGTTCATTACAATTTACCAAGTGTAGCAAAAATTTCAAATTCCGCTTCATGAATGGATTCTGTAATATTTCTATGCAGCAAGGTACTTTACAATTGAACTGAGGAACTGTGAGTGGATTTATCGTTCATTTATCCAGTTAAAAATATTCAGGCTTCTGTTCATCTTGGAAGAAAGGATCTACAGTTCAAACGTGGAACTCTGCTGGGATTTGGATTCAAAGAACAGTTGATCTTCAGCTTGACGTGTAATGGATTCTGTGATAGGTGTATTATAATATTATAAGTTTTTTCCATCATCCTCAATTTTAATTGATATATTTCACATACTATGACTCTTATATCAGACAGAAATCATATGGATAGTGCCTTACAAACTACAATGCTATATGTTACATGTAGTTACTAGTAACTTCGCATCTCATCGATCGATTGAAACAGTGCCAGATGAAATTATCCAATCTCCTTGCTTTGAAATGCACCTTGAATTTTGAAATTAGGCACAAGTTTCACAAACTGAAATCCCGTACAAGAACCTCATTTCAAAAGAAAAAAAGATACAGTATCATAAATCAAAAAACACAAAGTCAAGACCTGGACAGTTCTCTTCAATTAAGCACTGAGACGATGATCCTCATAGATCCAGAAACTGTTATGACTTCTCAAACTTCAAAACAGTTCTTCGAGGTTGAATTAAAGTTTTTCCAAATTTTTGCGATTCTGCAATTCATGGATGTAAAATGTACGTTACAAATAATATGCTTCCAGGTTCTAAGAATCTAGATACGTTAAATATACTGCTATTATGGCCCATACAGTTGAGAAATCAGAGGTACTAAGGATAATGGCAATCATATAGGAATCAGTATTCCAATACCCTGAACAATTCAATACTACAACAGAATGACAATAATGAGAATAACTGAATGTACACTAATGAGATCGATTCAAAGATTCCAGTAAAGGTACATATTGACCAGATCTAGAGGCCTGAAATTTTGAAGATCTGGGTATCTTTCTTTTCAGGAACACATTGTAGTGTATTGTTTGAAATAATTGAAGCAATGTAGATACAATAATTCGATGTGCGACAATACTAACTAGTTGTGATAGTTTTTAAACGTTTTTTGGCTTGTAACCTGTGGTGCAAGATAAGATAGATGCCATCACTTTAACTTCCCTCTTGTAAAACTATCTAAAATCAAAATTCAACATTTATCAGTTACGCAGTAAGGTTGACTTCACATTCAAATCAATCAAGATAAATTTGATAGAATCATTGCAAGTGTAACTTTTTAGTGAATCTTGCAAGGTATAATTTCAAGTTTTGAGTTGTTGTATGAAGGATATTTGCAAAAGAGCGTAATTTCATCCGTCATCAGATATAGCTAACTGCAGCTGATGACATGGAGTCAATTTCCAGGATCCAAAATTCAAGAGTCATTGAAGTTGAACAATTGGGTTTAAGCCTCACTTTGGCCCCAGCGAAATATGCCAATCGGAATAAAGCACTTAAAATTATTAAAACGTTTAGAACTGAACACAGATCATATAGGGGAAGGATAAATTGTATATGTACAGTGGAAATGGACCCTTAACCTTTTACTAATGGAAGAGATGTGTTACAATAAAAATAAGGGAACAACGTTAATGTATAATAGATTAAAAATATTCCCAGAGAACACTTTAAGTGCTTCAGTTCTATCTTCAATAAAATGACGAAAAGGATCTGGCAGTAAACCCAGTTGGCTATCTCAGTTTGAAAATTCACTGTAAATTCTCATCAAGGCTCCCTACCAAACTTAGTACTATGAATAAGTGTACTGTGTGACCTAGTAACATTGATGTCTGAAAATGTATTCGAATACTCTGTAATCATAAACACTACAACTTACAAGCACAACCATCTCTTAGCTAGTTTCATTAATGAATCATTTTAGACTTTACTTAAATGCTCTGTAAGTATTTGACCAGCGACAGATACTGAAGTTTCTGGCTTTTGGGTTTGACACTGCCATCTTTACATACGTTTTCAAAATTTATCATCATCATCACCAGATGGCTTGCCTTCCCAGTGAAGTCTATACTTGAGTGGTTGAGTTCAAACTTCTTTATTATTTGAAGCCTGCGTATATATTAACTACTACCGCCGGTTCAAGTAATGAATTAAACTATTCAAATGTTTCCCATCTTTCTTCTAATTGTAAATTTCAGCATAGATAAAAGATACATCTCTTGCTTTGACACATGTGTCAATAAACTTTGGATTGAACAGGAATCGTGATCCTCAGAGGCTCGTCAATAAGTCCATGTAGACATTTTGGACTGTAATAATCTTAATGCTTATCTTTTATAAATGTAGAGATGTCCGATCCATCTATCATTGATGACGATATTCCAAAAACTTATAAACAAATATTGAATATCGGCGATCGTATAATTATATTGTATTAGACCTCATCAGCAGTTGACGTCTAGCTTACGGATTTATGCTAATGCTCATCGTCTATCATAACGGTTGTGAACTGTAAGATGTAATATGCTGACACAAAACGCTGCAGTATTACGTAAATTATGTAATAAATGTGCCGTTGGAACATGCGTCGGAGTATCGCCAAATTTTTTTACTCTGGTTCAACTTCTATTTAGATATTAATAATATGGTGTTAAGTTTGTTTTATGGGTATATTAAAGCTCGACATAGCAAAACTTCTGTATAGAAAATCCAAATTATAAATTGAGACTTGCGTTTAAAAAATATAGATTTAACAAATTTTGATGAGGAGGCCTACACAATATTGGTAATCTTTCAAAATATGGTAGAAGTTAGAATGTAACTCTATAATTAACCATGAATTACAAATCGCAATAATATTTAGGTTTATTAACTACTAAGCTGAATTATTGATCTAGTAGTTTCTCAAGTTTTAGTTTTCGGTAACATTTTTTTAGCTCTAATTGTATCTTTCTACGAATAACAGGGAGTAGATTCGGAATGATTTGAGAAACGCTACTTCAGATTATTTTGATTTTTGATGTTGATGTGGAGCTTTGGTTTTGTGGGTTTGTTTTTTAGGTTGTGATAGTTTTGGGATTTTTGTCAATAACTTTACCACAATATTTGATCAACAAATCTATTTTTAACTTGATCAAGCGAATATAGACATCAGGAACATCAGAATAACTCAAAGTTGGTACTATCACTTTACATACACCAAAATCAACTAAGTAAATAGTTAACGATTTTGACTTCAATGAACTAAAGAGCAGCTTCTGTTGAGAAAATCACCACTTTTCTTGCTTTTTTAGTTTGAAGAAATGTAGAAAATATTGGAGACTTCTCCAATATTGAGAGACTTTGGCTATTAGGTTAAATGGTTCAAATTGTAGTGGTAAATTAAAGAGATAAACCACAAAAGTTAAATCTGAAAAGTGACACAAAAAAAAAACTATTGCCGAACATTAAAAACCGAAAGTTCACTAACACAACGTGGTACACATTAAAGATTAATTAAACGGTATGCATCGACGCAAGATATACGTTAAATCACTTGTGCCTATTAATCTCGAAGATTGGAATCTAGATGGCAGATAACCTGATTTCAAAAGGCTTTTTTTACCCTCAAAGTGGGCAGAAAAGTTTTCACTAAATTAGTCCTACATTTGAGTTAAATAGTCTAGACCCCAATGAGTTTGTAACAATTTACCAACAATAAAGTTGATAACAATAAGATACAACAAATTTCTCATATCTCAGCGATCCAGGTACTTTTACTTTTATTCCATAATCAACCAAACCGCATTCAACTACGGATGTTTGCTTCCTCCTGAGCGGTTGAATACACCCGTCTAAGAATAATGCAGCACCCACCTAATTTCGCTCCCTAAAGCTAGGTGGGCCTGGCTAAAAAGCGGCTCTTCCAGGCAGATGTCTCTGTCCTCGGTAGAATATTTCCGCCTAGAAACCGGTGGGGGATATCTGGCCAAGTGCCCCTAGCACTGAAAAAGGAAATATTCGCGCCTATGCAGCCCTTATGTCACTAAAGGATGACCTCTTATACACACTGCTGTCACAAAATACATAAAGATACTAATTTGTCAACAAAAGTTTTTTCTTCAGGGTTTTCCTAACTTCTTTAAATTTATTCTAAATTTCCTTCTTATTCTCATAATCTTATTCTTGTTACAATGAAAGCAACTGTCTGTGGTGCTGCTGGTGGTATTGGTCAACCTTTATCTTTGCTATTGAAGTTATCTCCTTTAATTGACGAGTTGGCGCTTTTCGATGTTGTTAACGCCCCAGGTGTCGGTGCTGATCTAAGTCATATTGATACTGATGCCGTTGTTGAAGCTTACTTACCAGAAGAGGATGGTTTACAAAAGGCTTTAACTGGATCTGATTTGGTTATCATTCCTGCTGGTGTCCCAAGAAAGCCAGGTATGACTAGAGATGATTTGTTCTCGATCAACGCTGGTATCGTTAGAGATTTAGCTCAAGGTGTTGCTTCATTCGCTCCAAATGCATTCGTTTTGATCATTTCTAATCCAGTCAACTCTACTGTTCCTATTTTTGCTGAAGTTTTAAAAAAAAATGGTGTTTTTGACCCAAGAAGGTTATTTGGTGTTACTACTTTAGATTTAACTAGAGCCAACACTTTTATTTCTCAATTGGATTCTTCAAATACGCTAAAAGCTTCAAAATTAAATGTACCTGTTATCGGTGGTCATTCAGGTCAAACAATTGTTCCTTTGTTTTCGGTTGGTTCACCTGATTTTTATAACACTTTATCTCAAGAACAAAAAGATGCATTGATCCATAGAGTTCAATTCGGTGGTGATGAAGTTGTTCAAGCTAAGAAAGGTTTAGGTTCTGCCACTTTATCAATGGCTTATTCTGGTTTCAAATTAGCTGAACAATTAATCAAAGGTATTCACGGTTCAGAAGATTCAATTTTTGAATCCAGTTTTATTTATTTAGATGATTCAATTGAAGGTGCCCAAAAGGCTAAAGAATTAACCAACAACTTAGTTAGTTATGTTTCATTACCAGTTAAATTAGGACCAAGAGGTATTGAATCTATTGATGCTGATATTTTAACAAAAATTTCTCAAGAAGAAAAAGATTTGCTATCAATTGCACTAGACACTTTAACTGGTAGTATTGCTAAAGGTGTTGAATTCGTTACTGGTGCATAATTAAAATGATTAATATTCTAATTTAATTCCACTTTATGATGCTTATGATTTGTTTAATTTTGTTTAGTTTATTTTTTGGGCTACGTACTACTGCTACCTAGGTTTAGATATAAATTAGTTTGGTATAGATACAGTTTGATATACAGTTTGATATACTTCTTATGATTTTTTAACGTTTGATTTAGCTAATAAGATGGTGATTGATATTGTAGCTATTCGAGACTTTTATTCTTTGATTACTGAACTAATTTGATAACTTTAATGAGAGGTTGGATATTAGAAAGATAAAGTAAAGTAATTCAATAGTACAATCATGAAATAAACTTTTAACTGTTTTTATTTATACATTAAAAATGAAACCAACTAAATAATTATATTTATTTAAAAGTTATTTAGTTCAAACAAACCCCAAAACTTAATATTATATATATCCGTAAAACAGATTAAATGGATTAAATGTAACCGATTTTGTTGGCAATGTCTAAAGCATCGTAGTCAGCAGTTAATCTAACGTAAGCTTTTTTGGTACCATTTGGTCTGATCAAAGTGTTAACTTTAAGGACATCAACTTCGTATAATTCTTTAACAGCTTGTTTAATTTGGTTTTTGTTAGCTTTTAAGGCAACTTGGAAAACTAAAGTGTTACCATCTTCAACTTTTTTCATGGCAGTTTCAGAAATGATTGGTTGAACAACAATTTTGTAGTTGTCTAATCTGTTGTAGTGAGGAACTGATTTTCTAGAATATTTTGGAGATCTGGCTAATTTTAAAGTTTTTGGTAAACGGAAAGTAGTACTGGTTCTAACTTTTAAAGCTTTAGAACCGTTAGTACCTTTAACGACAGCTTTTTTAGCGTTGGTAGCTTTAGCTATAATAAATTAGTTAGTATATTCATTCTTGGGTGTAATGGGCTAGGCAGTTTGAATGGAAGGAGAGTAGAAGATTCAAGAATGAATCATTATACTGATACTTTGAATGTATGGATGAAGGCTTGTTATGAATGTTTCTTAATAATATATGGTCTTGATACTGTTTGATAATTATAAACTGTTCAACTTTGATTGAATATGATTATTGATTGACTGTCTGGAACACTTGATGTAAAAACAATGACAGATTAACATCTATATTATTTGTATTATCTTGATCATTCCAATGATGTATGTATTGCTTCTCTTATATTTTGACTTGAACATCTTCTCCAAACTTCTTTAATTATTCACTACGAAATGAAACATTGATCACCTCTCTGATATCCTTTCTTGATGGAATCACTTTGCAATAATAACATATCTTTATTATTCTATCTCCCTCGTTTCTCTGCACCATTTCACTTACTTGATGGAGCCATTTCTGATGTCTTTAAAATATAACCTTTGATTAGAAGGAATTCAAAGTTATTAATTAATATTGAAAAAAAAGAGTTTTTCGAAAAAGAGTCGTCAATTGGCTTATGTCATCCCCATAGTTAAGAACATTTCGCGAACCTTTTTCATGAGATTTTCGATTTTTTTTGGCGATGAGTATGAATTGGTTTCGGGACCACAGTGAGTACATCCAAACATTTTTATAAGCCCTGACATAAGTCACATGATTCAACAATTATATTTCTAGGGCTTTAAATTTCATACATTACGTTACAGATGAATGAATATCTTGATATTCAAACAGATTCATGCTTTACATAAACCTACCTACAGTTCAATATTACATTCACTTTAATTCATAAATTATATATACAGAGAAATAATTGCTATTAACAGCAGTAAATCATAAACGACGAATACTTGGGGATCTGGTACCACCAAATTTCAATTTAGTGTTATCACTTATTCTTTTAATTTTACCTCTAATATCAGTACCTTCTTTACCTTTCAAAGCGTCAAAGAAAGCTTCTCTACCTTTACCGAAGTTTTTGATAACCAATTGGACTTCAGCATCTAAGAATCCACGTTCTTTCATTAATGCAAACATTTTGGCACTAGTTTGGAAACTTGCTTCATATTCACCTCTAGCAGACTTTCTGAAACCAAGTTGACCAGTGGATAATGATAGTTTAACTTTTTGAGGTAATTGATAGTAATATAAGATTTGCTCTATTAATGAAGCCTGTGGATTTTTTTCAATGTAGTTTAAATCTTCAGTTGCAGCAGTTAATGTTAAATGTGTGTTGTTTTTAGTGAAATTACAATATAAAATGTAACGGTCGATTCTTTCTGTGATTTTTGATGATGATGCAGATGATGCAGATGATCTTGGTGACACAATATTGGCTGGTTCTTTGTTGATCGCAATATTACTGAAGGATGGAGTGGATGATTCTTGTCTTAGGAAAGAGGACGAGGTGAAACTTCTTGTAGCTGAGAATAAAGGTCTAGAAGCTAGCCTCACTTGTCTAGTGGAAAGACCCGTCAACGAGAGCATTGTAGGTGATTTCTCTAATTAATTGTTTGTTCGATATCATTTCTTTAAAAGTTGAAATTTTTCAACACTTGGACGACTTCCGAGATAGCACGTGAGCAAAAGTTTAGGTTTAGGTACCTCGTAAGTCCGCGATCCTCAGTTTTTTTTTGTTGATTTTTTAACCACAAATTAGAAGGAAGAGACACTTTTTAGTTTCTTCATTCCAATTGGCGTCCGCTAGTGAACCGTTGTTGTATCCTTGAGAGTTTTACATCATTAGATTTTTAATCGTTAGGCATTCAGCATTTTACCAACACGTCTAGCATTCTATTCGGGGTAGTTTATCATTCTATTTTGGCATTATCAACAGATAAACATCAATTAGAAGAATTGCCATTTATTACACTAAAGCATCATGTCACTACCGAACGCCGAATTCATTGCTAACGATGTCACGTCGAATAAGACCAGTGTCGTTAAACAGATGCTAGTTAAACAGTACAAGAGAATTGGCAAAGGTGCATTTGGAGTTGTGACTCAAGCAAAGTTATTGGATGAGGATAAATGGATTGGCCCTTTCGCTATAAAGAAGGTTCCAGCTCAAACTGAATATAAATCTAGAGAATTAGAGATATTACGATTAACAAACCATCCAAATATCATCTCATTGGAGTATTTCTTCACTCATAAATCACCAGAAGATGGTAAGATTTATCAACATTTAGCAATGGAATGTTTACCTGAAAATTTACAATATGAAATCTTCCATCATTATACAAACAAGTTAGAACTACCCTTGAAGCATGTCAAACTATATACTTACCAAATTGCTAGAGGTATGTTATACTTGCATGCATTAGGTATATGTCATCGAGATATTAAACCTTCAAACATTTTAGTTGATCCATCAACAGGGGTTTTGAAGATTTGCGACTTTGGATCAGCGAAAAGATTAGAACCAAAGCAACCTTCAGTGTCATACATTTGTTCAAGATTTTACAGAGCTCCTGAATTGATTGTTGGTTGTCAATATTATTCGACACAAATTGATATTTGGGGATTAGGTTGTGTTATGGCAGAAATGTTAATTGGTAAAGCTATTTTCCAAGGTAATGAACCAGTACTTCAATTAAGAGAGATTTCAAAACTATTAGGTCCACCAGATAAAAGATTCATTTTCAATTCCAATCCAAAATATGATGGTCCATTATTTTCAAAACCTTTATTTAATGGTAGGGCATCATCAAGATTCCATAAGGTGTTAGGTAATGCTGGTGATAAAGGTATTGATCTTTTGATGAAAATTTTGGTTTACGAACCTCAATTAAGGTTAAGTCCAAGAAGAATATTAGCCCATGAATTCTTTGACGATTTAAGAGTTGACCATCAATTCGTTCCAAGAGATTCTTCTACTCCAATTGCATTACCAAAATTATTCAACTTCAGTAATTTTGAACTGGATGTCATTGGTGAATTAAGAGATAAAATTGTTATTCAATAGAGAATATAATTAAGTGAAACGAAGAGAGAAGGGTTTATTTTTATTTTTAGTTTATTTTTATTTTTAGTTCCATCTATCAAGATGTGATGAGTTTATGTTATATTTTTAGTTTTTAGCCTAACGTTTGTTTAATAATATTTAATGCAATTTTTATCACATATATAATATAGAATATATCTTACACAGGTATATAACTCATAACTTGTTCATTGTATTGTATACACAACTTATAACGCTAGGGAATAAGAGTATTCATCTTCGATATTTTGTGCAATCCATAAAATAATACAACTTAGCATGATACTACCGTTACCAACGACATTAGCGACACCCATTCCTAGAGTTGGGAAAGTATAGTGTTTGATTAAGAACTTCAAGATTAAAACAACAATTGAGCCAGCAATACCACCAGCTAATAAGGAGAAACCGAGGAATAGGATGACTCTTGCTTGCCATGAAGTAGCATCACTGCCCCCAAAACTGGCACCCCCGTTGCCCAATGCGTCGTTCAATAGATTGTTCTTGTCAATGAGGTTCACAACCAGCATACCCAAAGTGGAGCAGATGATAGGGATCCAGTCCACGAATGTTACGTGGACATCAGAGGCATTTGCAGTCTTACTGTATATAACGGCATCCAGGAAAGACCAGATACCAACGGCGTACAAGGCACCAGCGACGTAGACACCGACGGATCTGAGCGCAGTAGAGTTGGGCAACTTGAACCCTTGGAAACGGAAGAGTCTGTTTGTGGACATGACTGTGGATTACTGCTGATAACTAGAGGTATTGTAAGTGTTTTCGTCTTGAATTAAATTGATTTTGTTGATCAGGAGCAAAAATAATTACATAATCGCCGATAACTACTTTTATGTGTCAAACTAGTAAAGAAGAATGCGATTGATGGATTATGGAGGAAAGGAGGAGTATTAAGGAGCTCACTGTCTTTCAATCTGCTCATCAATGGTGTCTACTATGCGCACGTTTCCGTGTTTGTCCGCAACGAACCAGTGAGGCAAGTAATCATCTATAATGATGGCACCATTGAACACTAGAGTACCAAAAACTAAGAATGCGAATCCCAGTAGTTGTAGTGCGACAAATGACTCCCAGCCAAGGTATAGTGACACTAGCCAGACTAATAAGGTTCTGCATGTGTCTATGGTGGATCTTGCAGTAGCACTTAATTTGGAAGTCAACGTTATACCAAAGAAATTGAACAATCCAATAGATATCATTATAGCAAAAGATGAGTATAAGATTGCTTCATTAGAGATGAACTCTTTCCAAGAATTGACTATATCAAACGGTCCTTGGTTGTTGATACCTAGAGGGATATATAGTAAGAGCATTGACAAGAATGTAATTGCACCACCAAACACACCTTCGTAACCAACTAATTGTAATGGTTCAATGTGCCACTTACCAACAATGTGCTCTTCAACGACGAATTGTGTAGCAGTAAATATTTGTGATAACAAGATTAGCGCGATACCAATGACGACTCTTGAAGTGGGCTCATCATCATCAGTTTCTGCTGCTGATTTTTTGGAACTTAGTCCCACTATCGTAATACCTAAAACAACAACCAAAAGTGAACTCCATTCGATTCTGGTAATCTTCTTACCCAAGAAAAAAATACTAAAAGCAGCAACAAACAAGATTAAAGCACCCCTCATCATTTGATAAATTGAAACAGGGGAGTAAACCAATCCTAAATTCATCATTGTCGTGCCTAAAATGTCACAAACAGCAGGAATTGCAAGAAGGATTGCCTTGGAACGAGGAAGTTCCGGCTTATTCGAGTCATCGAGCAGAGATGTGTAGCCTTGACCGTTCTTGTTGGCTTTGTATGAGTTATAGAAGAAAAACAAGAATGCACAAGCTTCACCAATGAACATTTGAAGTGTCTGTAAAACGGGTTGTTCGAAGTATTTCCCTGGTGCAACCACTTGGTTGTCTTGATATTTCGTGAATATGGAGTTGAGACATCCTGTGATGATCAAACAGAGTGAGAGAATAAGGATAAAACTCTTCATGATGACTGATTCAGTGAGTTATTCTGTTCTTTAAAGGAAGAAAGATTGTATAGTTTTATGTAATTTTTTTTACGTAATTTCTACTGATAAGAGAGGAATAGAGAAGCACTCAATTTTAGGATAAAAACTCTGCATCGGAAGGTTATGCTTAGTAGAGTCATGTAAGTTTGGTTGATAGTCAAGTCAATGAATTGGATATATAAGATTTTGCCTAAAGAATCTCACAGAATTAACTACTATACACATTTTCAATAAGCAGAAAAAAAAAGTTCATGATAATATACTTGTCTCTATACACATGCTAATCTTCCTGTTTCACTTCTTCTTTCTTGACTGTCTTTTTACGACGATATATGATCGTGTCAGTATCGATGTTCTTCAAAGATGCAGATTTAACTGGTTTTTTTGGAGGTTCAGTTGATGAGGTTGTGGATAATGCAGCTGGTTTCTTTGGAATAATTGGAGGTGTTTTCTTAGTGATGGTCTCAGTTAGTCCATTGCCAACATTTGCTGATGGTTTTGGTTTCGATGGAGATGTTGTAGTGCTTGTGTTGGTGGAAGGTGGTGGTGGCAATGGGGTGGAAGAACGTGTAGATGAAGTTGATGATCTTGGTTGAAGTATTGAGTCTGATGTAAAACCAGGTGGTAATGTTGTTGTTGTAATTCTTTTCTGTGGCAGAGGATGTGCTGCTTTAGTCGCAGCAGATGATGTTGCTGACGACTCACTTTCTGGTTCAGGAGTTGGTTTAGGAATTGTACGACGAAGTGGAAGAGTTGGGATTGCATTAGCTGTTCTGCTGACTGGTGGAGCTGGTGAGATTTGAGAAACTGCTGAAGATTGAATCGAAGTAGATCTGCTAACAGGTGGTGCTGGTGAGTTTCTCTTTGGTGTTAAGATATCAGTATAGATAGGTGATAGGTTTTCTTTTCTTGAAGGTAATTGTGGTTTGAAATCTTCATCTGAATCAAAAAAATTTGGATTCTCTGTAATAACAGCAGTATTAGACTTCTTTGACACTTGTTCTTGTTTTTCACCACCAAAATCAAGTAATGAAAGTTCACTATCTTCAGCATGAGTTTTCTTATAAGTTTCATAGAATTGTTTGGATAGTGCTAATTTCTTATCTTCATCAATGAATTCAACTTTAGCCTTGTATGCACCATAAACTGGTTTATGATCTGAATAAACCAAACTATCACTTGAACTATAAGCCAAAGGTTTAATTGTATCACTTTTGTAAATAATTCTATCTGTCCATGAAGGGGTTCTTTGTTTTTCGGAACTATCATAGAAATGTGACGCTTTGTCATATTTATAAGTTGGATTGAAGTTTAACGAAGGTTCAGAATATCCTTGAAAGGTATTATTTCTTTGAATTTCATTGGTCAATTGATCATATTGAATCAAATAACTAAAATCATTGTTCTGTACACGTCTTCTAACTTCTTCATTAGGTAAAGCAATTCTATAATTCAAATCACCAATCCAAAATATTGATTCATTATCTTCAATTGTACCACCTCTTGAGAATTTGATTCCTTTGAGAATTGACAGATAGTCATTATTTCTTTCTTGAACCTTTTCAGTACCTGCAGCCAAATGAACATTAACAAAACAGAAACTTGATGAACCATAGTTAAATCTTATGGCAACAGCGCCTTTATTACCAGTCATACCTCCTAATCCTGTTTTCTTAATACCACCTTCCACTCTTTTAACATCATTCATACAGTCTGACCTAATGAAAAACAACAACAACAATGATGACATTTGCTCCGCTCTTAACATAACGTATTTATCAAATTGATTCAAACATTTCAAAACTTCATTGGTCCAAAATGATGATTTTGAATAATCTGCATTTAGAATTGATCCTGCCGATAATTCAATAACTTCTTGAAAACCTAAAACAACTATATTTGGTCTAAACTTATCACCAATCGGATATAACCATTCAGACAAATCAACAGGTCTAGCTAATCCATTAACGTTATAAGTACCAGTGAAGACGTTTATATTATCACTTGAAGTGTATTCATCTTTTATTTCTTCAATTTTTTCATTAACAAAATCTGTAATTGGGTCATACAGTAGAACAGGCAACTGACCACTTAATCGACCTAATAATGTATCAATTGTCATTTGTTTGCCTTTATCAACAAAATTGTTGATATACATTCTACTAACTGATTTTGTAGCATCTGATAAAGCACCAGCAAAACTCATTTTACCCTTTCTTGAAAATGATGATTTCAATGCATTTGTACCAGTATAAATTTGAGAAATTTGATCACCATTGTCTGCCCATAATGTATTATGCTTGTTAACCAAATCAGATTCTTGTGAAACATGGAAACCATGATCTTTTAAAAAGATAACCAATGCGAAATTTGAAATAAATTGTTGGATTAAATTGGTTCTATCTAAACAATCCAAACAATTCGTTCTGAAAACACCAGCTTGTTGACTTAATTGTTCTTTTGTTTCAACATTATCTGAAAAATAACCAAATTCATATAATGATTCTTTAATCAGATTATAGATCTTATTTGATGATGAATAACCTTCTTCTGAAGTTTCTTTGTGAAAATCAAAGTTTGTTAGATAAACCGGTGGTTCGCTTTTACTTTTAAATGTCTTTAAGTGGGCTTTATACCTTTTTGTTAATTGAATTTCTGAAGATTTGGTACTTAACAAATTGACAATATTGATAGCACCGTAGGTATTCAATAATCTATTGAAATGTTGTTCAAAAATTGGTTGTGTTGCCTCTTCAGATCTTGTAATTTGAACTTTTGGATTAATCAAAGCAGTATCTTGTTCCCAGAATATTGGAATACTACCTCTAATTTGATTATAAGAATAGCACAATTTTGGTGAATGTAAAATCAGTTCAGTTTCAACAAAATTAGCGACATAACTTTCATCATCTATACCTCTTGAATTGAATCTTGTACCTGCTCTTTTCCAGCTTTGTCTTGAAATGATAGTCATTGAAATCTTCATTCTATCAATGCTTGTAGTTAAAGTTTCTGCAAACCCTCTAATAACCGTAGTTAAGAATCCTTCATCGTCTAATTTTTCTTTGATATGAGGATCAAGTTTATTTCTGAATTCAATAACTTCTTGTAACATAAATGAATTCCACATATACTCAGTATTGAATTCATCAAAGCTTAACGAATGTCCGTTGATACCTCTTGATTGCAATGTGCTTGTCAAATCAAAATCTGATGAGAAATAGAAACCACCAGTACTTAACAATTTCTTCAATTCAAAACAAGGATGCTTCACATACTGGCCGTTAGAATTAGTCGGTAAATCAGGACGTTTTCTTCCATAATCTTCCTGATCTGGTAAAATTGGTACACCATTGGAATCCAAATCAACAAAATCCCAAGTTGATCTAATAATACTGTAGAAGTCAACACTGAAAATCTTGTTAACCGTCTCATTAGGAATTGGAGAAGCAACTTGAATTGCACCAGTGATCACACTAATATAAATATCACCATCCACCTCAACCAGGCCAAGAAACCCATGAATGTCTCTATCACTCAGTTTTCTGTAGTCTTTCAAGTTGACATCTTTTCTAGGAAGGAATTCAATGAGGCATCTTTTATCACCGTTTTTAGTCTTGACATGACGAAAGATCAAAACATGGGTCTTCGACAACAATGCTATCGTTCTCGGGTTTTCCTTAACGAGAATCTTCATCATGAAGGTTAGAATTGCAGCAGACTGTAGCAAAATTGAATCAAATACGAAAACTAATTGTCAACTCTCAATCAATTTGAGTTTCAGTCTGTTGTCGAGTTTCCGAATTAGTGAGAATTACCAGCGCATCTAACCTCCGATAAAATTCGGCCTTTTTAGTGTAAAGTTGTATTGTTTCAATCTACAACTGATTCTAGATAACTATTAGTACAGTTTATATTTATGACTATTTTATATACTTTCGTTCTAGTCCTTTCATTTATCTCCATTTTCTCTCAACTTCTGGTACATGGCTGTGATTTGTTTACTCTTGACTTTTGCTGGCCAGTATAATGAAGTGTAAAACCATAGATGTTTTCTGAATTTATCACCTTCTTCAGCTGAACCTTTTTCTGCCACTGCTTTGTTGATAAAATCACCAACATTAAGTAACTCTTTCTTCAAGACTTGAGCCCATTCTTTACGTTCTAAACCAACGGAACCTTTATTCAATCTCTTCAAAGAATGTCTCATTGGACTTAATGTTTCTTTACAGATTTTTTCATCCATACTTTCATAACCTTCATCAGTTTTATTGACTTTGATTTCATCTTTCTTCTTTGGTTGTTTCTTTTCAGCAGCAGCAGTACGTTTAACACTTGGGGTACTTGCTTTACTATTGACTTCAGGAGTTTTAGCCTTTGGTTTTGGACCTGGTTTAGCTCCAGTCTTCGAACCTGGTTTAGGGCCTGGTTTGGAACCTGGCTTTGGACCTGGCTTATTAGCAGTTTTAGCACCTGGTTTTGGACCTGGTTTGGAAGTACCAGTGGAAGCAGCACCTTCAGCTTTTGGTTTTCTTTGTCTTTTCTTTGGTTCTGTAGAAGCTGGAGTTGATGGACCAGGAGTATTATTGGTAGCATCTTCATCATTACCTTTCAAAACACTGATTAAATAATCAATTCTTCTACTCAAATGAACAGAACCTGGTGATTTCTTTAAAGAGGCAGCGTCCTTCTTTTTATCTTCAGATGATTCTTGTTTAACTTCAGCTTTATCATCAGTAGTAGCGGCTGTTGTGCTAGTAACTTCAGATGTTGTAGAAACATCAGCAGTTTGATTAGATTCCTCAGTTTTAACAAATTCAGTTGGTTCTGATATCGATTCAGTTTCTTCAGATTTGACTTCTTCAACCTTTTCAACTTTTTTCTTCGGAGCAGGTCCATTAGTAACTTCAGTTAAGAATAGTTTTGAACTTAAACCCAAGAATGGATCATCTCTAATTTGAACCCATGAACCATAACCATATTTGCTAACACCAACAACTAACATTTCATCATCATGTTGGGTCCAATTAGCAGTCCAACCATGAACAGGTTTAATAGTTTTATTGAACTTGAATTTTAATGAATCTTCGAAAGATGCAACAGCTTGTCTTAAGATATCTAGATCTTCAGGTCTAGAGAGAACTAGTTCAGCATTGATATTTTTAACACCTTGGTATTCAAATAGAATTGCTTTACGTTCTTTTCTTTTCATGACCCATAAAGCCATTGGGTTATTCTTATTATTTGTAGAGGTTGAAACCTGTCCATTCTTTTCATTTTCTTTATGTTCCATTGCTGCTTTTTCTAATTCTGCTAAAGCTTTTGAACGACGTTCTTCTTCAATTTTAACCAATTCTTTTGATTTTTCAATGATTTCTTCATAAGCTTTAATAAAAGCTTCAGGATTCTTATTATCGGGTAATGTACCTTCTTGAACCAATTCATCCCATCTATTAGTTAAATCACCAAGTTTCAAAAGAGATCTATAGATGGCTCTAGTTTCTTTTTCACTGATCTTATTCCATTCAGCTTTCTTTTTTCTATTCAATCTTCTAGTATCTTCATCGTAGTCTTCCTCATCATCTTCAACAACACCACTCATCTTATCAATTGCAGCTTTTCTTCTGGAATACATTTGAATTTGTTCTTGTAAATATTGTTCTTCTAATCTTTTCTTTTCTTCTTCTTTCAATTTAGCCAGTTCTTCAGCAGGTATGATATCATCCCAATCAACATCAGCTTTATAATCAGTGACTTCGAATTGTTTCAAGAATTCTTCACCACCAAGATTAGATTCACCTAATTCAGGAGTTGTAACATGATCTTCAGCATGATTCAAAACATCATCCAAATTCAAATCTTCTAGTTTCTTTTGGTTATCATTAGCTTTGAACATATTACCTGCACCAAATTTCAAGATTTCACTTAATTCACCAGTAGATGGTTCATTTTTCTTATTGGTAACATTAGCAGTAACACCTAATGAAATGATTGCATATTCTAAAATCATCTTCTTTCTTGCTCTTTCTAAGACTTCTTCTTCAACTGTATCTTTACTGACAAATCTATAAACCATAACATGATTCTTTTGACCAATTCTATGAGCTCTTGCCATGGCTTGTAAATCAGCTTGAGGATTCCAATCAGAATCAAAGATAATAACAGTATCAGCAGTCATTAAATTGATACCTAAACCACCTGCTCTGGTAGATAACAAGAAAACCAAATCAGTAGAATCTGGTGCATTGAAATGATCGATTGAGATACGACGTTGGGCTGAAGGAACCGTACCATCTAATCTTTGGAAATTGATACCTTTGATAGATAAATAATCACCCAAGATATCCAACATTCTAACCATTTGAGAAAAGATTAAAACTCTATGACCATCTTTCTTCAATCTAGTTAACAGCTGATCTAATAACACCATCTTACCTGAAGACATGATTAAACCTCTTAAAATATCTTCTCTTGAATGTCTGTTATTATCTAAACTTGTACCAAATTTAGCTAACACTTGCTCTTCAGCATTATCGAAAAGATAAGGATGATTAGATGCTTTTTTCAATTCACTCATGACGTTCAATAGAGAAATTTGAGATTTTGAAGAACCACCAGCATTTAAAGCAGCATAATTCTTAGTTAAAATATTTTTATAATAATGCGTTTGTAAATCAGATAATTCAACTCTTAAGATTCTTTCAGTTTTTGAAGGTAATGATTTTTCAACATCTTTCTTCAAACGTCTTAAAATAAATGGTTTCAATCTAGTTTGTAAATCTTTAATGTAATTTTCTTGTTCTTTATCACCAGTTTTTTCAAAATCAATTTCATCATCAATCTCAAATTTACCAGGCATTAAAAAATTCACCAATGCAGCTAATTCTTTGATGTTATTTTGTAATGGTGTACCAGTGATAAGTAATCTATTACTAACTTTGAATGAATTTAATGCTTCATATAAAGAAGATTCTGCATTTTTCAATCTATGAGCTTCATCAACAGCCAAGAATTGCCATTTGAATGAACCTAACTCATTAGCATCTTTTAGAATATATTCATAAGTTGTTAATAAGATGTTGAATTTGATTTTCTTGTTAGCTTTCGAAGAATCTTGGTAAAATTCATAATTTCTAATTGTTTCCCTTGATTCTGAGTTACCTAAATAGTAAACACAATTTAAATCAGGCGCCCATTTTTCAAAAGTTTCTTGCCATGCTGGAATAGTTGATAATGGAACAACAACCAAATGAGGACCATGTTGTCTTCTAGCATAAACTAACCAAGATAAGAAACTAACAGTTTGAACAGTTTTACCTAAACCCATTTCATCAGCTAAGATACCATTTTCATTTCTTGACCAAAGGAAAGCCATCCAATTTAAACCAGTCAATTGGAAATCTCTCAATTCACCATTTTTAACAAATTTAGGTTGTGCTACTAATTTTTCAAATTTTGGTCTTGATGAACCATAAACTGCAGATAATTGAGGTAATAGTTTTGAATTTAAACGAGCTTGGAAGTGTTTAACTTCTAATGGTCCTATTTGAACAATAGTATCAGCAAGCTCCCAAGTTGCTTCATCGTAATTCAATCTTCTCCATTTAACGAAATATTTTAGAACTTCTTCACCAGATTCTTCATCATAATCTCTTTTAGATTCAATGATTCTTTCAACGTTTTTATATTCTTCAATTTCATCTAATCTTCTCTCTCTTTCAATATCCATTGATTCAATATCTTCTCTGGTAGTTAAAGCATCATGTCTTATTTCAAAATCTAGGATTATAAATTGTTTGATATAGTTATCAATTTTTTTGATACCTTTGTAATGAGCAACATCAGAATAGATTTCCCAAGTGTTATGAATATGAGATTTACCAATCCATTTAATTAAGAATTTGAATTGTTTCTTGCAACGAGCCAAATCTCTATATTGATTTGGATCACCTTCGATCAATTCATGAGTGACAACCATATCAACACCTTCTGTTGAACTTGGAGTTGGAGTTGAATTAGAATTAGAATAATAGTAAACGTTTTCTTCATCATCTTCTTCATCAGAAACTAATAAATCATCATCATTTCCGTTATCAACATTATAATTGACAGATCTACTATTTCTTGCACTGAATCTCAATTCTTCATTACTAACAGCCTGAATTTTCTTTTTGGTCTTCTTACGTTTTTGTCCAAACTTTTTTTTTGATTTCGTCACACCAAATTCTTCATCTGATTCGTCTGATTCTTCATTAATCATATCTTCATCTTGATTGTCTTCTTCATCTTGATAAGAATCTTGTTTTGGTTGTTTCTGTTTTCTTTTCTTTTTAGGACGAATTTCTTCATCTTCTTCATCATCGGTGAAATCACTTTCTGTGAATTTAGGCTGAGCAGTAGCAACACTTCTACCTGATCTTCTCAATCCATAGAGTTCTGGGTTCTCAAGGACCTCTTCGTCATATACTGGTGGAGACATTTTTATCTTTTGATATCAACAACAAAGAAGAAAAAAACCGACGACAACAGCAAACCCCTGAAAGGTAAAAATCAAATTATAAGCAGAGAGGATGTATTGAGCTCAATAGTGGACCAGACACGAGTTATATCACGACTCAATTGATACTTTGAAGCGAAAAAAGAGCTTCTTTCCTATTAGATCAACCTATCTAACCACTAACTAACAAACAACAATGGTAAGAGTAAAATCAATTAAATTGAAATTACAACACCAATAAAACACGACAACCGAGCAAAAGACCGTTTATCTTTGAACGATTTGATCTTGAAAGATTAATCTAAGGGATCAAATCGAATCAAATATCAAATAAATTTATCAAACACTTTGTGGATCCAAAAGGTGTCACTATATGAATTTTTCTCTTTCTTTTTTCACTTATTGGAAACTAAAGCAAAAGAGAGAAAATGGTATCAAATGGAAGCTTACTAAGTGAAGCCTTGCTATTTGAACAGATCACAGTGAGAGATGCAAATTTATGATTCCGAGGTATAACTTGTGAAGTTCTCAGTAGTTTGATGGAGTTTGTTGTTATTGAGGAAAGTTTTAAGTTGTCGATTTTTTTTTGTTTTGTTTTTCAAGGTCAATGTAAATTTTTTTTACAATTGAATGGAAATTTCTGAGATGAAATTATTGCTAGTAAAAGGCGCTAGACTGTACATTATTCACTTCTCAATTCGTTTAATTTTCATTACAGTGATCAGAATATGTTTCTTTTCTAAATCTAAAAAACATGTTTTAAAACTTTTTTTGAACCATTTACAGGGCCCTAGTATTAATATAAATAAGTTAAAATTGGTTCTTTTTAATATAAAATTCTAAAAATTAAAAAAAAAACAAACAATTTTATGTGCAGAGTAATTATATCCTCTATGGAGATTTGACAGCTTCTAATTCTTCAGCATCAATTTCGATTTGACCTTCAGTGATTAAACTGTTAACTGCAGATAAGATAGAGCTGAAAGATGCATTAGAGACATCTTCATGGATACCAACACCCCATTTGGCAATTTCTTCATTAGTTTCGGAATCTAAGAAACCTAGGTTGATGAAAGTAGCAGCCTTAGTTGAAGAACCAGAACCAATAGAATGTTCGTTGTATGATTTAACTTCAAATCTAGTTTGAGTGATTGATGAAATAGCATCGATGAATGAAGAAATTGGACCATTACCGTTACCTTGGATTTGAACGGTTTGACCATCAACTGTTAATTCACCTTTGAAGATTTTGTGTTCTGAGTTTTCAGGATTCTTAATAACATCATAAGAGTTTAATTTAAATGGACCAGCATTGTCGAAATTGTAAGCTTCCTTGAATAACTTAACAATTTCTTCAGCTTTTAATTCTCTACCTAATCTATCAGCTTCTTGTTGAACTTTAGTAGAGAATTGAATTTGTAAGAATCTTGGTAAATCTAGACCTAATGATCTTAAGACAACCCAAGCAGCACCACCTTTACCAGATTGTGAGTTAACTCTGATAACGGCTTCGTAATCTCTGCCAATATCTTTTGGATCTAATGGTAAGTAAGGGATTCTCCATAATTGATCTCCTTGAGCACGTCTCTTAGTTTGTAATTCGAAACCTTTCTTAATGGCATCTTGATGAGAACCACTGAAAGCACAAACGACTAATTCACCACCGTATGGAGCTCTTGCAGGAACAGGAATCTTGTTACATTTTTCAACAATTTCAATGATTTCTTCTAAGTCAGAGAAATCTAACTCTGGAGAAACACCTTGAGTGTACATGTTTAAAGCAACAGTGACTAAATCAACATTACCAGTTCTTTCACCATTACCGAATAAACAACCTTCAACTCTGTCAGCACCGGCTAAAACACCTAATTCAGAAGCAGCAACACCACAACCACGATCATTGTGACAATGTGTTGAGATACAGACTTTTTCACGTTCAGAAATGTGAGTTGAGAAATATTCGATCTGATCAGCGTAGATGTTTGGAGTAGCAACTTCGACGGTAGCAGGTAAGTTGAAGATGATTGGGTTTTCAACAGTTGGCTCCCAAGCAGCTTTAACGGCTTCACAGATTTCAACAGCGAATTCAGGTGGAGTATCACTGAAACATTCTGGAGAGAATTGGTAAGTCCATTCAGTAGCTTGTTGAGTTGGATCATCCTTAGTTAAAGAACGAACTAATTTGGTAGCCCATACAGCTTTTTCAACGGCTTCTTGTTGAGACATGTTGAAAACAACATCTCTGAATAAATCTGAAGTAGCTAAGTAAACGTGGATAGTAGCTTTTTTAGCACCTGTGACAGATTCAACAGTTCTTCTAATTAAATTTTCTCTTGATTGGACTAAGACCTGGATACCGACATCATCTGGTGCGTTTTCAACGGCATATCTGGTGAAATCGAAATCAGTTTGGGATGCTGAAGGGAAAGAGACTTCAATTTCTTTGAAACCAATATCGATTAATTTATGAAAGTATTCTTTTTTTTCTTCAACAGACATTGGATCTGGTAAAGATTGGTTACCATCTCTTAAATCTGTGGATAACCATCTTGGAGCTTTTTCTATGGTCTTACTTGGCCATTGTCTGTTTGGTAAATTGATTGGTTTGAAAGGTTTGTATTTGCTAGATGGGTCTTTCAATAAGTTCTTATATTGAAGCTTCACTGGAGGAATAGACTTTCTTGTAGATTGAGAAGCCATTCTGGATACTGATTGTTTAAACATGATGAAATTTCAAACAGGTCAAAACTCAACTTGAAAAGAAAGAAACAAAGTGCTTAAATATGAATATCAAAAATTGAGATGACTCAAAATTAGAAAAATTATTCACTTTTTTTTTCTTTTCTTTTCTATGGTAGGAAGAGAATCAAACTTGAACATGCCCAGGTCTCCTGCACTGGCGCCCTCCAGGAAAGGACTCTAGGTGGATTGTTAGGCGGAAAACGGTAGGCGCACAGGCAGATACGCTATCCGCCTTCAGCCGAAAAGTAGGTCATTGCGGGCGCTCCGCATTGGGAAGTTCGGGAGGGGTAGTGTAGTGGAGGTTTTCACAGGGCTGCGTAACGCATGAGTCACCGGAAGTGGTGAGTTTCCCGATTGAGGAGATATGTCATATTTTTGACATTTTTGATCTCTTTGTTTTTTAGAAAGCATGGAGTAGTTGTTACCTGTAATATGAAGTATGAAGCGGAGTAGATCAGTGATTTTACTTAGAGTTTATATGGAGTAGTGGTTTAAGCTAATATATATTGTTCAATGATGAACCATACAATGTCATTACTAATTACTGGTACGATGGGTAAAAGATTGGTGTTAATAACTTATTATAAGGTAGAAATAAAGAAGGTGAATCTTGAAATTAGCGAAAAGAACAAGTTCCGGTATTGAAATCCCTCGGTTCTCGCATCCAACTTATCGGTTTTGATTCGATTAATGCCTGTAACAAACAAATAGTAGAGATCAAATCAGTATTTGATCAAACACACTCTCAAAAGAATGGCATCCGTTGGGAATGAAGTCAGAGACGGGTTTAAGCAGACTCGCAATTGGGTTAGCAATAACATTGAGTTTCTTACTGATGTGGAACAATTCTACAGACAAAGAGCTGTGATTGAGAAAGAATATGCCACTTCTTTGCAGAGATTAACGAGTGAATTCATGAAGAAGAAAGCCAATAAAACGACTAGTCTGTCTGTTGGCGATGAACCTTTGATCACACCTGGTTCTTTGGAATCTTCTACCGTTACTTCTTGGAATCAAATCTTGTCCAACACAGAAGTGCAAGCTGCGAATCATGCTAATTTTAGTAAAGAGTTGAATTTTAAAGTTTCCGATACTTGTATTCAATTACAAAACAAATGCTCGAGTTTATTCAAAAGTATAGAGAACTTATACAATGATCAATTGACTGTTGACAAGGATGAATTCTTCAAAAACGTTGATAAGTTCAAAAAAAATTATGATGAATCTTGTAATTCAATGGAATCAACTAGAGTTAAACTAGAAAAAAAAGACAGTTCAAAACTACAATCAAAATATAACGATAAGGAATTTGAAATGAACGCAATGAAAAATGATTATTTAATTAAGATCAATGTTGCTAATCGTATAAAGGACAAATTTTTTTATCAAGATCTACCTGAGTTATTAGATTTATTTCAGGATTTAAATGAGTTTAAAACAAAGAACTTGAACAAGATTTTGAGAACTAGTGAAAATTTAGAAATTAATTTAAATAATAAAAATACAAAAATTTTAAATGATGCAATTCAAGTTATCAATTCAAATAAACCAAACTTAGATACTGAAATGTTTATTAAGCATAATTCAAATGCTAACCAATGGAAGGAACCTCAAGATTTTTACTATATCCCATCTTCAATTTGGCATGATGATGAACAATTAGTTACTAAAGATCGTGAATTGAATGAGTTGAAGAAAATTTTAATCAAATCTAAGAATAATATTAGTAAAATTGATGATAGTTTAGAAGAAAGACGTGAAGAATTAAATAAACTATCACAAGGAAGAAAAAACTCTAAAGCTGAATCAGAAAATGAATCAAATGAGATTCAATTCAAAGAAGATTTAGAATTATTGATTAACTATTTAAAGAATTTATCAAAATTTATTTCTCTAGAAAATAAAAAAGTTGAAAATCAAGTTGAGATTGAAACGATTGAAAACAACGTTGATTTATCAAAAGACTTATCCCTGGATGGTTTATCAATTCAAAAAAAGAAAACAGGTTTCTTTTCCAAAATAACAGGTAACTCAAAAAAGGAAGAATTAGTCAATGCATATAACGACAATCAAAGTATAATGACCCAGGAAACTCAAAAGTCTAATCATTCAAATCATTTCAAGCTTGGTTCTTTATTAAGAGCCAAATCTACAGCATCAAGACAAACTGATAACGAATCAATATCATCTTCATTTACAACAGTCAATCAAGGTACTGCAGTATACCCATATGAATCTCAAGGTAATGATGAAGTGTCTATTCAAGCTCAAGAAACATTCACAATCATACAATTAGATGATGGATCTGGTTGGACTTTGATCTCAAAATCTGATGGTTCTCAAGGTTTAGTTCCTACGACTTACATTCAAGTTTCACAAGTCCAATCATCTCCACAGAAGAAGAAAGGCCCAGAAGTGAAACCACGTAAGACCAACCAAAAGAAATTGACTTACTGTATTGTTAGATTCTCTTATCAAAAGGAAGATGAAGGTGAACTAACCATAAATGAAGGTGAGAAATTAGTAGTTGTGCAACCTGATGATGATGGTTGGACATTAGGTGAGAATTCCAACGGTGAAAGAGGTCTCTTTCCAAGTTCATACGTGGAAGTTGTATAGAATGAACAATTGTACTATTTTGGGGCAGGTGTTTCTCAGTCCAACTCTAGTATTTACCAGTAAATATCTCCAAGTATTCGTTTTCTGAATGAAAATGTTATGATACGTAGTATTATGTATACTTAAGCTATAGCATCCTACAAAATACCCTTACATAAACTGCGTGGTAGATATATCTCTCAAGTGTCTTTTTTATAGAGTACTACAAATTATCTTAAAGGATCTACAATTTACGCGGATGATTGAGATGAAACCGATATGTCAATATAGCATAAAAAACTGGAACTATTAAAGCTTTAAGAAAGTCCAAAAGATTCAGATTACAGATTGCAATTTCCTGATCAGTGCATGCAGCCATAAACTTAATCCTTACTGGTTAGTATGAATTTAGCGAATAGGAATAACTCATAATTTACTCAACTGCATAGTTTTGTGCTGATCCTTCTAGCAGATTCACCAAAATATTACTATCGTCCCTTAGACTTACAAGATACAAAAGCTGCATATGGAACGGTTAGTTTTCTTCCTGACCATGTCTTGAAGCTTTAATTATTACTCTTGCCAATTGTTTCCATCGATTTAGTTTGTTTTTATTGCTGCAATTTGGATTCCTGCTTGAATTCCAGGGTTCACCTCGAAAACACCCTTTATCGCACATCATACAGTTGCACTAAAAGTTTATATAAGTCGCCATGGAAATCACGATTTAAAGAAGTTTCCATAATGGAATATTCAAAAAAGAGAAACTCACAATGATTGCAACTCCATTATTACTCGCTATTGCGTTATCTCAAGTCGTCAAGGCTGATGATTCCTTTGACCCAGAAACTTTCTGTGAAGGTTCATTCAAATGTCACCTTTACTGTGGTGGTATGGCCAGAGTTGCCAGAACCTGTGGTCCAGATGGCTCTACTTACGATGGTCCATTCGATCATGAATGTTTATGTGCTTCTGATTCTGAGTTCATGGAAAAATTAGAAGATTGTTTGGAATGTGGTTGGTCATTATGGTCAGACTATGGTCCATTCATCACTGCTGCTTTAGCTGAATGTAGTTTACCTACTGAACCAACTGGTCCAACTTGTGGTGATGCCATTGCTGAAGCAACTGATGCTTCCAGTGGAGATTCTGCTGAAGCCACTACTACTGGTTCTGCTCAAACTTCTGCTCAAACTTCTGTTTCAACTACCTCTCAAGACTCTAGTCAAACCTCTGCTGCTTCTTCTTCCCAAACTTCTACCGGATCTTCTAGTGAAACTTCAACTCAAAGCTCTACAGAAAGCTCTGCTTCTGAAGCTACCAGTTCCTCTGCCTCTTCAACTGAAACCTCTTCATCAGCTACATCCACCTCTGCTTCCACTGGTGCTGGTGCTAAAGTCGTCCTAAGCTCTGGTTTAGTTGCCATTGCCTGTGCTTTATTAATGTAGAATATGTTCAATTCTAGATAGTCTGAAACCAGACTTAGTATTATAAACGGATTAATTTAAGTTTAAGTAGATTCATTTAACGAAACTTTTTTACTACAACTTGCATCATGAAAAAATGTAATGATTTCGATTCTTGTAAGAATCTTACGACAATTAGATCAAGGAGACAGAGATGGGGAATTCTGTGTCAAGGATAATAGTATGTGATGTGACTGCTCACAAAAGAATGATGGATCCGGTACTAACGATTGCTTGCTTTAGGGGAAGATCTTTGGAACTGAAGAGATGAAGTGAGTGTGATTTGTTTGGTATCTGTATTGATAAGAATTTGCTACTAACACGTTAAGAATCCTTATGTTGGGTTTAGATTCAGCTGGTAAAACCAGTATGTGCTACCAAACCTCAAGTGACACTTCTTTTACTAACAAGATCAATAGCTATTTTATACAAACTTAAACTGAACAAGATGTAAGTAATATTCTACATTTTTCTTGAAGATAACATTCTGACTAAATATCATTAGCAAAACTACAGGACCAACAGTTGGATTCAATGTCGAAACCTTTCAATACAACAATGTCAGATTCAATATGTGGGACGTTGGTGGACAAGACAGATTAAGACCATTATGGAGACATTATTATCCAAAGACTAACGCTTTAATTTACGTTATTGACAGTTCTGATAACATAAGATTAGAAGAATCCAAAATACAATTACTAAAGGTAATAAATGAATTGAAAGGAATACAAACAGTTCCTAATGATTTCTTGGTTTTAATTTTCGCTAATAAACAAGATTTATCTGAAAGTTTATCACCAAAGGAAATCTCAGATTATTTGAATCTCAGTAAAGAATTAAATAATAAAAATCAATTATTTGCAGTCATTGGTACAAATGCTTTGACTGGACAAGGTTTAATAGAGGGTTTAAGTTGGGTTTCAAACAACTACACTAATTAAAAGATCAAAAAGACGAAAAAAACAGTTCATGTATTATAGTTCCACAACAAGAAAATAATAATTAAGAAATATTATCAAATTTGCTTAATTAACTTATTGTAATTTTGAGTCACCTTGTTTGGTTCTGACAGTGACAGAACCATCTTCTTCACCAATGTATGCTTTTTCTGGGTAGTCTAAGAATAAACCAGTTTCGACAACACCAACAATACTAACAATATTTTGATGTAATTTAACTGGGTCTGGAATTTCACCAAAATCAGCATCGATTAAGAAATTGTTGTTATCAGTAATGACAGGACCAGCTTTTGCTGGGGTACCTTGTCTCAAAATAACTTTTGTTGCACCTAATTCTTTTAGTTTTTTGGTGACATAGACATAAGAGTTTGGAACAACTTCAATTGGAACACCTTTAGTCCAATTAATACCCAAATTAGTTTTACTCTTTTTTCTGAAATCAGCAACTAAGATGAATTTCTTACTTGAATAAGCAACTAATTTTTCTTGGAATAAACAAGCACCACCACCTTTGATAGCATTAACTTGAGTATCGACTTCATCGGCACCATCAAATGCAATATCAATATCAGGATATTGTTCGATTGAGCCTAATCTTAAACCATTTTCTAAAATTAAACCAGTTGATTGGAAACCAGTTGGAATACAAACAAATTGATCTTTGTTGTCTAACTGACCGATTCTTTCTGCAACGTAAACAACAGTTGAACCAGAACCAATACCAACAACTTTGGCAGTTGGAGGGAAATTTTCGTCAACTGCTTTGTAGGCTGATAATCTTTTAGATTCTTCAGTGATGTCACCTAATGGTTTTAGTTCAGAATATGGGATTAATGGCATCTTGAACGATCTTGAGGTACAGAATCTTCTGAAGTGAAATGAAGTTTGGGAAGAATACTCTAAAAAACTACTCAAGTTCATTCATTCAAATTTAAAAGTGAACCTTTTTTTGCAGGTAATTTTTTTATGCGATGGGGCTAAAACCCGCTAAATAGTGCCTATTTGGCAGAGCTTCCTTTCGGCTAATTGCGATCTAGGCAGAGCTCATCTGCCTGTTCTGGTTCAGTCCAGTTTTTTGTGTCAAACATTTAGGCGGAGAATCCTCCTTACAAGAGCACCTACATTGGGATTGCAAACAAAACGGTGTATTAAAGCCGATTTCGAGTAACGTGCAATAATTTACTCTATTGGATTATTAGTAACATACTCTCTTCTCCTTTAATTAAGATCAGTATAGAAATGGGTCTATATGCCTTCAGAATCGATCTATGGAATACTTAACTAATCATAGAAGTATCGCACCTCCTCTTTCATTTCTTTATTCGTTATACTAAAGTTTAACATATACATAATAAATAGAACAGTACTAAGTAGATGATACTGATAGTTATAGAAAATATCAAGTTAGTGTTAGTACAGTAGTTTTGAACCAAACAGTATGAATCTTGAGATATAAGTCAAATCAAAAGAAGCCCTAATACCAGCATTTTATATCACATGATATTTATTAGGTCTCAGAAAAATAACCCACACACACCATTATATGCGGCCCTTACCGCCTTCAACTTTCACAACAAAGCAGTGAAAATTCGCGAAATTACCATACAAAATCTTCGCGAAAAACAACGCACAGTCTCTTAGTGTGGAAAATTCCCAATCTTCAATATCAAGAAAAAAGCTTTAAATTTATTTTCATTTTGTTAACAAAAAACAGTTAATTAGCATCACAACTAGCAAAATAATCAAAATGTCAGCAGCTGCTAAAGTCTTATCTGAAAACCCAACTGACTTGGAATTACAAGTTGCTCAAGCTTTCATTGATTTGGAATCAAACTCTCCAGAATTGAAAGCTGAATTAAGACCATTACAATTCAAATCCATTCGTGAAGTATGTAAAAAAATATCAGATCAATAATTTGGAAGCAATGAAGAGGAATACGTGTACACGAAAGGAAAGAATCTATCTATATCAAACGAACTATCAATATTAAGAAAGAACTGGAGGAAACCCACCATATTCAATATTTTAAGAAAAGAAAAGATTTCATTATCAAGAAGGAACAACAAATTACCCTAAAGAACTTAAAATATAAATTACAAACTATATCATTTACACGAGTCTATAACATCTGTCTTGATCACATATACGTTTCATTCCTGGAACCTTTCTTATTCCTCTTCAAATTGTTCCTCTTTTTTATCTTAGCACTATACTAACAAACTATCAACAGATCGAAGTTAGCGGTGGTAAAAAATCTATTGTTGTCTTTGTTCCAGTTCCAGCTTTATCTGCTTACCACAAAGTCCAAACTAAATTAACCCGTGAATTAGAAAAGAAATTCCCAGACCGTCACGTCGTTTTCTTAGCTGAAAGAAGAATCTTACCAAAACCAGCTAGAGGTACCAAAGTTGGTCAAAAAAGACCAAAATCAAGAACTTTAACTGCTGTTCACGACAAAATCTTAGAAGATTTAGTTTTCCCAACTGAAATCACCGGTAAAAGAGTTAGATACTTAGTTGGTGGTAACAAAATCCAAAAAGTTTTATTAAATTCAAAAGATTCTACTCAAGTTGATTACAAATTAGAATCATTCCAATCTATTTACAACAAATTAACTGGTAAACAAGTTGTTTTCGAAATTCCAACTGAAACTGCTTAAGTTATCTCATCGGTTTCTTTAATGTATAAAAAAAAATAATATCATAAAAAATCTTTGGTTTAGGGAGATTTATTGGTTTTATGTAAATGTTTGTTCTTTTCTGTTATTCATCTATGTAATATCATCGATGTTTTGATAACACTACGCGTTAGTTTAGTATGGTTTCCATAACAGAAGAAAAAGCATGCACCCATATATTTTTTGATTTTAATCATCACCAAATAGAATATCTTTAGTGTTTATAATTTCTCGGTTATCATTAACAAATTTATTATAAATTCCCTTCTCTTGATCTTTCTTAAATGCAACATCCATAAATTTTTCATAGTTTGAATTTTCATCAATTCTTGATCTGTCAACATCATACCTTGCCTTTTCAATAACTTGTGCATGTTCTGTCATTTTTATTAACATCTGGTCAGAGGTTGGTTCGATTGGTCCATGTTGATCATATATGACATCAGTTGATCTGCTTGAAGCGTATGGATTTACCTTTGTGATTTGTGTTCTTGATTTTTTCTTTGGTGAACTTGATCTGGAATTCTTGACAGTGTATTGTAGTTGTTTAAATCTATTATCTCTAGATTCTTGATTGGGGCTATTGTTTTTGTTTTTTTCTTGTCCTTCTTTCTTATTGTTCAAAACGTATGAGATAATACCCCCAACAACTAACCAACCAAAGAGATGTTTGAAAATTTTCCCTAGAAATAATATCCAACCATCTAAATAAAACATCAAAAATGGCTGAAGGATAATCATTATACTTGTCATTAAAACACCAATACTGAACGATTGAAGATGTAGTTGTCCAGTGCTTTCAGTATTGATATATTTTGAATTAAGGATTTTATGTGAGATTGGAATTACAACTATCTTCAACATATTCGTTATGCCTTCATTGAATTTCAAGCCATCAATGAATCTTTCTATTAATAACACACTCTTATCATTATGGTTATCGTTTTGGAAGGTATCCTTCATAATGACGTTGGTGTTCGAGTTCATGTTATTTTTAATGGCTTGTTTCATTGGAGAAGCAATGAATTCGGCAGTGTTTCTTCTTGATCTTTGATCCATTTGATATAGCCCACCGTTCAAAAGCTCAGAGTTTGCAGTAAGCTTTTCTAATTCTTTTATTTCTGTACTTTGTTCCGAATCTCTTCTCTTTAATACTGTTTTAAAATTAAGCTTTTTCATAACTCTGTTGTGTCAAACATAAATGATTGTAAAAAGTTGAGTGTCTTATCAACTGCAAAACTGAACTTAAGTTGATTACAATTCACAATTAGGCGTATCAAAAAACGTATTGTGAAGATCAGTTATAAGTCTAACCCTTTTAACCCTTTGGATCAATTTTTTTTTGTTTTTTCCAAAGTCATACATTGTTTACATTTTACCTGATAAGGAAAGATTACAAGTACTGATCTGTTTTCTTACAATTTATGCGTCAAAAAGCCAATTACTATTTAATAGAGATAAGACAGTTTTTTCTTTCACAGTTTCAACGCTCGTGGGTACAATTTCAATATATATAAGAACACCATCCATATCAAGAGTAGGGCTAAGGGTATAAACACTCAACAGATCTTTAGTGGAATACAGAACAAGAGGTTTTTTCTTAAAGAAAATCTAGAATTTTTTACCAAGCAAGATCATTTGGAGCTGATCATATAATGAAATAACACCTGCACCTGCAACACCTCTTAAAATGTTAGCTCCACAGCCTTTGAACAAGGAAGCAACACCCTCGTTAGCTAAAATTTGAGTGAAAGCATCCATAGCACCTTTATATTTGACAGCTTGACCAGAAGTCATCATCATTCTTCTTCTAACAGTATCCAATGGGTAAGAAGCAGTAGAAGCACCAGTGGTGACGGCCCAACCCAAGAGGAATGAAGCTAAGAAGTTACCTTCCAAGTTACCAGTTAACAAGACTGGTTTCAAAGAATCGTACAAACCAAAGTATAAACCTCTGTAAACGACAATACCAACAACAGATGGTAAGAAACCTCTGTACAAACCAGCAATACCATCAGAAGCTAAAGTTTTCTTATAGACATCGAACAAACCATTGAATTGTCTTTCTCCAGTACCTTTGGAGGACTTAGCATCATTGGCCAATCTTGTTCTTGCATAGTCCAAAGAGTAGACGAATAGTAAAGAGGTACCACCAGCTAGACCACCAGAGGCCAAGTTACCGGCGAACCAAGTCCAGTAGCCTTCATCTTTCTTGAAACCAAACATCTTCTTGAACTTATCCTTGAATGCAAAGTTCAAAGCCTGGGTAGGGAAGTATCTCAAGACATTAGCAGTATTACCTCTCCAGAACGAGATGACACCTTCTTCAGCAGCAGTTCTTTGGAAACATTCTACGATACCAGAGTAACGTTTAGACAAACGACCTTGCTTGATCATTTCATCCTGGTTTTGGATCAATAACTTGACTCTTTCAATAGGAGCTGCTGCAGTCTTTGAAACAGCAGCAGAGACACCACCCATCAAGAAGTCTGTAAGGAAGCTGGCCTTTTGTGGTTGTTGATTTGCAGAAGACATTGTTGTGTATTACAAGTTATTGTGGAGTTGTGACGAGAATAAGGGGGATTTTAGAAGGATCATCCACAGATTTATAAGGTTGTACAGACACTACTGGACCACACACGTTTGGTGTTGAGGCCACGCCCATGACACAAAACAGGAAAGCTTTCTTCTGACACATGAAAGATCGATATTTGATTGGCTGTTGTGGGCAGAATGCGATTGGCTGGATATTGTTGTGAGAGTACTGTAGAGTTGTCTTGTGTTATAAGTGGATTTTGTGTATATTATTAATAATGTGGTGTAGTATTAAATTGTAGTTTAGCGTTGATAAATTTAGCTCAGCTGCAGCAATCAACACATTCTCCTCTATTGGGTCATCATTGATTGATCTATTGTAACAATGTCACTTTATATATTGATCTGATAACGTTCATTTCAATTTGTGGGCATGTGTATATTATCACTTAATGTGGTACATGGTACATAGTGCATTGATCAATCACTACCCAACAATCGCAATACCATGAATATTAATACTCACATAACACATACATACATATATACAATCAATGCATAATACGCTATTAGTATTCATGACAAACAACAAACGTATGCTTTATTGAATTACTCAGAGATTATGTGAACTTTAGGAAAAAAATGTTGCTGCATCTCTCTTCTTAATACTGAAGAAAGAATAAACCTTACATTTACAGAAACGGAGAGCATGATTATTTAGAGACATTCTCAATGATTCTCTAGAATGTCAGTTTGATGATTCTTTCAAGAAAGCACTTATGAAAACAAAAGGTAAACATATCCTTTCACTGTTTCATTTGATATATCTCAACTTATCTGTGAATTCGATGATGGTTGCGAAACTTCAATTTTGGATTAGAAAGACATGTTTTCAAATACTCCAAATCACATCTTGAAGGTAGTACCTATGTGTGATACATAAAAAATGGCCTAACTCAGTACAAACATAGTCCTTGGTTCTTGAATCGTGGATCGTGTAAATTAATAAATGTTACTTTATAGTTTTATGTGAACTTGTAAGTCATTCATTGTATTCGACACGGTGTTCATGAATCAAGGTTATGGTGAACGGAAACAGTATCATAGTATCATGATCATTCCACGTATTAGACTAGTTGAATGGCATAATCTTCACACTTATAATATGGTTAATTGCTATGGCATAGTACTTTATCATCTTTTCAAAAGCCACTTGAAAAGATTGATATAAATGACTAGCTAGTGCTAGGCTCTAGCAAGCTGCAGTCACCAATGAGGTACGAGAATTCATGAAAAATATACAATTAGTAAACTTAGAAGCAAAGCCTTCAGTTAGTTTGGGCATCTAAAACATAAATCAATGTAGAAATTAGATTAAAGCGTTAAAGGCATCACTAAAGCCGGATAAACCCGAGACCGATTTTTTTGACACTTTCTCAGTGTTTAGTGCAAGACAAACATCAAATAATCTCATCAACAGTTTTAGTCTCACAACTTTTATCAAACAAAATTGTTTCAGACTTATTTGTTTCACGCTTCACGCACTTCAAGTGGTTCCAGGGCTGTCTTTTCCTTCTTTTCGCATCGTCCTCTTGTCCCAACTAGCCCTCCAGTTCATCTGACTTCATTAGTATCAGGACCTAATCACCAATATTCAAGAAATTTAAGCCTGCTACGTTCAGTTGCAAAAGGGCTCAAATATTACAAACATAAGAGATCATCTAGAAAAAGAAGAAAGATTCTGAATAAAGTCATGAATACTGGATCAAAACCTACTTCTCGTCGTCAAAGACTTTATGAGTTGATGAAAACTACGAAAGATGTTTACATTCCAACAATATCGAACACAATCTCACAATTGGCAGCAGAAGGAAGTAGAGCATTGACTTCCGATGGTACAAATAACAATGATCATGATGATCGGTCCGTGATTGCTCCAAGAGATCTAACAGGTGCAGAAATTGAGATATATCCTCATTTTACAAGAGAAGTTAAACAATCTATTGACGGTACTGAGCAG
The DNA here is from genome assembly GCA_020280145.1 of Gotozyma botsteinii. Classification (NCBI taxonomy): domain Eukaryota; kingdom Fungi; phylum Ascomycota; class Saccharomycetes; order Phaffomycetales; family Phaffomycetaceae; genus Gotozyma; species Gotozyma botsteinii. The sequence goes on from JAFIIU010000002.1 coordinate 1,191,023, forward strand.
ACTGTTTTTTATACACAGACTCATGGATGGGTTTATTCGACTACAGGATCTGCCAGAAAGAAGAAATTAGTGTTTGCATTGGCTAAACAGTTAGTTAAATCTAAAAATGCTTCAATCTCTGAAGTTACAGCAAATGAAATCAATGAACAAATCAATAGCATTAATGATCAAGATTCAGTCATGCCTGATTTTGACTCAAGGCCTTTGTCATCAAATTCAAACATTTCAGATCCTCAATCATTTATTAGAAGAACAGGAACTTCAAGCAGTGATGCTTCCTCAGTTGCTTCATCTTTTCAAAGTCAAAGATCAGATACCAATGATGATGTTTTAAGGGAAAGAATTTCAAATTTCGTTAATAGATCTTTAGGAAATCTAGAAATAACTATATGCATTGGTGGTGGTGAAATGGATGATAAAATCAAAAAAAAACAAGTTATTACTGATGATAATGGTAATTTTAACGTTGATATACCTACTACATTTAAACCAAACTATATCCAGGTTTCAACAACTTTAGATGAAAGAATCTTCAGCATTAAAAATACCATATTTGCTGGTAACTCATCATATGGTATAATCAGTGATATTGATGATACAATTAAAAAAACTGGAATCTGCGGTGAAAAGAGACAAGTGTTTAGAAATACATTCAGTGATAATATCACCACTTGGGAAATACCTGGTGCTTCAGATTGTTATAGATTTTTCAATCAACAATATCAAATGCCTGTTTTTTACGTTTCTAATTCACCATATCAGCTATATTCCAATTTGATTAAATTTTTTGAAATGTTTGAATTCCCTCAAGGTTCAATGTATTTGAAGAAATATACTGGAAATTTATTAAATTCAATGATGGAACCTTCTCATATCAGGAAAAAACATGCGTTAGCGAGAATTTTAACTCATTTTAAAGATAAGAAATTCTTCTTGATTGGTGATACCGGCGAACAAGATTTAGAAGCATATATTGATATTTCAAGATCTTTTCCAGATAGTGTTCAAGGTATTTTCTTAAGAGTTGCTGAAGGTTCAATAAGTAAGGAAACTTTGAAAACTTTAAAAGAAATTTTGAATAAAAAAGACGGTGAATTTATTGATTCATTAGAAGATCCAATTCCAGAAAAAGAAGATTTGATCGATTTAGATAGTGACGTTGATACTGAACATATTAATGAAATCAAAAAAGAATCGGAAGAAATATCCTCAAAAGTTTTGAATGATTCGATTGATTTAGAACAAGGCTCAACTTCTGATTTCTTCGCCCACAACAAAACGGAGCCTGGAGTAACAATAAATTCTGAAGATTTGAACCAAGATAAAGAAATAAAACCAAAAAGAAAACCGCCACCTAACATTCCTAAAAAGCCTGATTTCTTGAGATCAAAAATCAATCCAAATGCAACAACTGCTTCAAATGCAAATGATTCAAAATCAAGTCCTGATTCCACAACAAAAAGTCTTGATACTTCTAAAGTTGTTGGAAACGAACCAGCTGTTAATCTACCTCCATTACCTAAAAGACCAATCCCTCAACCACCAACATTACCACCAAGAAGGGAAACAATTCCTTCAAATAATATTAATGAAAACACTACAAATGATTCAACACCATATGACGAGGAGAAGAATGATGAATGGATCAGTAGAGTTCTAACATCTTTGATCATTTTGAAAAAAGTCAATCCTGAAATTAAATTAAGATTTTTTATTGACTTTGCTGATGTTCAAGTAGAAATCAAAAGATATGTCCAATGAAAGAGAGTGACATAAATACAATAATACTTAATTTAATACACACATTATAAACAATTACAATTGTAAAAATCAGGAAATCAATTTTGTGTCTGTTTATTAAATTGAACTCTCCAAAAAAATACAAAAATTAACCAATAATAATAACAATCATATATACAAAGAAACTCATCACAATGTATAATAGTAATAGTAATAACAGGATTGATATTTTTGATTTTTTCAATGTGTTTTGTTTCTCATATATGATAAATGACAATGATGCAATTAAAATAATATTAACCTTCAAGACGATCCCTTAGTGACATAATTCAATGATGAAAAATAGTATGATCAACAGTTAACATTAATATGATATAAAATCAAAATATAAGAAGTAACAGAAAACAACAACAGAAATACTCAATATTCTATCAAATCTATTCAAACAGCAGTTGCTTCAGGAGCAACTTCAGGTTCGATTGGTTTTTGTTCTTCTTCATTTGTAGAAGATGGAGTAGTTGATTTTGATTCATTTGAAACTTTTGATTCAATACTTTCGTTATCTTCTTCCTTTGGCATGTCAAAGGTGATGTTTTTACCATCACCATAATCTTTAATTCCTGAATCTTCTGGCTCCAATTCTTTCTTGAATTTACTGAAATCAAAGTATTGTGCTCCATCATCTTCATCATCCTCTTGGAATCTATTATTCAAGAATTTCTTTTGAATAACCTCACGACCAGTTAATTTCTTTTCTTTACCTTCTTTTTTATCAGCATTTAATTTCTTGATTAAATTGTTTTCTTTCCATTTTCTAAAAGTTTCAACTGTTATTGGAGTCAAACCAGCCTTTGGTAATTTATGTCTTTCAGTTTCAATAAATTCTTCTAATGTGATCTTTGGTTGTTGATCAGCTGCTAATTTTTCTAATCTCTTTTGTTCTTTTGTTTTCAAAACGAAACCTTCTGGCAAAGAATGTCTATATTTACACTCTTGACCACCGTTTGGACACATCCAAAACCAACCATATTTGGAGTTCTCAACTGCATCAATGAAATGTTTACAGACTTTATCAGTTGTAGTTATTGGATTACCATGTTTTGATTTAATAACAGATCTCAATTTTTCTTCATCCCAGGTATCCATAGTATCAGCCAGTTTCTTTTCTTTATCATCAGTGTACAAATCTTTCTTAGTTGCCTTCTTATTAACGTTCATATCATGACTGAATTTACATTTTGGACCTTTCAAACAACGACCATCTCTGAAATTGATACATAAAACTGATTGTGGATCAACACCAAATGGAACTCTTTGTTCAATTTGACCAAATAATGCTCTTGCTTCAGCCTTTGCCTGCTCAGCAGCTTTTTTCTCCTCGGCTTTACGTTTTTGCATGGCTAATTCCTTTTTAGCTGCAGCTGTGCTCATTACAGTAGTCTCAACTTCTTTGACATATCTTTGAACTTTGGCCGATTTATTTTTGTTTTTCAAACCAAAAGTTTTATCAGCTGCTGCTTTTTTGGCATCTTTCTTTGGACCTGCGTCTTTTTGTTTCCCTTTTTTTGGAGGCATTTTGCAATAATCTGATCTTAAGGCTCTTTTGTTGAATAAAATTATTCAATTTTTTTTCACCAAAGAAAGAAAAAAATATTTGAGTTCCGAGATTTGATTATGTCATCAATCATGTGATAAAGTCGGAATATAGACTTTTAGTGTGTGTCACTTCTTTAACTACAAAAGAGTACGATATTTAGTCTTGATTGTATCTAGATATGAGGGATCTACAGAGATTTCTTTCCTTGGAGTCTTTCAGCAATAGCTTTGAATGGTTCATTAAGTCCAAGTTTCTTCAAAACAAGCAATTTGAACCAAGTGAATGGCATCACTAATCCCACAAACCATGCCAAATTAATACCATTACCTCTAAATAGTTGATAATAATTTTGAGTTGAATTTTTAGTAATAATCTTTTCAATATCATCGATAACATTATTGGAGTAGACTGCAGTTGAAGTTTTGTTATCAGAGTTAAAAGTCTTTAGCACCATAGCACCATTTTTATCTTTATAAATACTATTTTGTGGAATTTTACCATAATCATACTCCCAAATATTGGATTCAACACTACCAGTTAACACATGGATAATTTTAATACCAAAATTTTGAGTTTCTAAAGCTAAAACTTTTGCCATATTTCCAAAGGCCAATTTACTTGCAGAATAGGCAAACATGAAAGGTGATGTCACATATTCAATTGCAGAACCTGTAAAGACAACAGTTGATTTATTAGATATTAACAGCTTTTGAAAGATTTGTAAAACTTCAGCTGTTCCGACAACATTAACATTGAAAGCAGATTGTAAAGTGGATTTTGGAATATCGAAAATAGCACCTTTTTCAGAAATACCTGCATTGTTGTAAAGAATATCTAATCTACCACCAGTTTTTTCTTCAATAAAATCTTTTGCACTTTGAATAGATTCTGTACTTGTGATATCTAGCTTGATGATATGAACTCCATATTCTTCTAATGGCTTCATTTTGTCAATTGATCTGGCTCCTGCGAAAACAGTGTAACCTCTCTTTGAAAAATCGACTGCAAGCTGGTAACCAATGCCAGATGAGGCACCAGTAATGAAAACAACTTTTGAATTGGGCATGATTGATTTAATAAATTGAACAAACTGATTCGAATATTCAAAGAAAGTGGAATTGACAAGCAGATTCACTTCTTTATATGTTTAGTTGGTCTTATCTCAGGATTCGGATTTCTCTCGGATCTACAAGAATAAATCCGACGCCATTTTGCTCACTTTTGATGCACAAAGTTCAGAGATGCATTAGTCTCTACTTATTGTTGATAATATGGGATGCTACCCGTGTTTCATTGGATGATATGTCTTGTTTTCGGTGTACTAATTATTTGATTTTTAATTACTATCAATATGATACTTGGTAATTGTTTTAAGATCAACCTTGAAGTTACCCAAGTACTTTATAACCTTGTTGAAACTGTGGTTCAGAAACCAGAAGCCAGAAACCACAAAAAACTATGATGCGAGTTTTTAAAATGATAATGAGTTACAGGTGAAAAACTTTATCAATATCTACTGACGCTGAGAAATTCGCTTTTCTAATGGACCCTGATATATATTTTCAACAAATAGATCTTGGAACAGAAGATTTTAGTGTACCCATTGAAATTGAAGGAGGTGTACAGTTTTTATTATCTGAAATCGAAATTGAACCTGGTGTTGTAAAGTCAAATATTACTACCATTCCAGTTGATGAATTCGTTCAAGGTTTTATAGATTTGTTCGAGTTTCCCTTAGATGAAACATATTATTTCATGGATCATGATACTGACACAGACAACCATACTGATGATAATAGTCTGTCAACTGTTACAAGCCAAAATAAAGTCGCCATTAGAATTGGTCTTGAATGTGCACAAGGTGGTGCTCCATGTTCACCCAGGATATTCAATACTTTGATATTAGCAAGTCAGATACCCATGATGAAAGAAATTGAAGATGTAAGATGCATAGAAGATCCAGATTCTATTACTGATCCAATATTTTACTATAATGAAGGATATACACCTTCAACATCCAAGGTAATGGGGTTTATTGAAGAAACTGGATCAAGGCTAGCTGATGTATTTCACTTTAACAGTTTTGTTGATATTTTTGTTGGATCAATTCAAAGTTCATATCTTGAAGATAAAGAAGATTTATTTTCAATACTTTCCCCAATAAACAGACTAAAGATTGAATGTCACAGATATATAACAATAATCGAAAAGTATTCAATTAGATACCAAAGAAATTTCCAATTGTTCTTCACAATCATCCATTTTATCATGGGTTGAGTTTGAAAAAGTTAGGATAAATTTATTGTCAATTTTATCCAGAGTTGAAGAAAGACTACGCTTGGAACATGAATCAACTAATGAACTAATTATTCAAGCTTACAAATATCAACGAAAAAAAATTTTTGAAGAGTTATACATTCCATACACAGACCTTTCAGATCCTTACCTTCAACCGCTTCTTGACGTTTTGATGGTGGTTCATCAATATGGTTTACAACTTCAAGGTTCTATTATGATTTTTAGAAAATTTAACATTGATACAAAACAAAAAAATTTTGATGCATTTTGACAGAAACGTTTGAAATAAAACCTACAAAGATTTTCATTATTAATATTTTTTTTGAATAATACATGATATTATATATAAATGGTCTAGAATTTATAACTTTTAATGTAAAGGAATGAATACATTCCCTCCTTTTATTTTATTTTTAATGGTATTGACAGTATCTTTCACTTATAGCTTGACCTTCAGTTAGATTTTGTAAAAATGGAACCCAGTCCTGACCCAATAATTCTCTATAACCATTTAGCAAATCACTGAATAACACCATTAGTTCTGGATTTGGTTGTTCATAAACTGGGATAGTATTAACAAAGGCAATCAATGATTCATTATTCAAACCAGTTGGATTTGTTAAAATTATTTGACACATTCCTTTAAATGCACTTTCTTTCTCATCGTTCAATTCTAAATATTGCATAGAACGTGACCAGTTCAATGTGAATTCAGATAAATGAGGAGCCAAATATTCAGGATATGATATTCCAATTCTACCAATTGTAATTGCTGCATTTTCTAAAACTGTATCCATTGCAGGTGAATTCAACAAATCGATTAACACAGTTACTAATTTTTCCAAATAGTCTTGAATGTTTAATCTAAGTGCAATTTCACCCAATGCCCAAGTAGCATTGTTAACAACAGCAAATGCTGCATTGTTACTACTTGATGCAACTATTTCGAATCCAATTGATCCTATAACTGCTTGTAAGTGATTTGCAATCTTGTTTGGTAAATAAATGGCTAAATCACCCAATAATGCATAAGCTGATTGTCTAACATCATTATTTTCATCGGCAAATGTTTCAATTAATAAAGTCATTAGATTATCATCGATTAATTCACCACTATGTTCTCCTAAACCCTGAATTAAACCATCAACTAAATCCAATGAAGATATAATGAAATCTTTTTCTGGTGTACTAATACATGGATCTGTAACACTTAGTTTATCCATATCAATACAATGACTTAAAACTCTGATTGATCTTTCATAAACTTGAACTGCAAAAGGTGCAAATCTTTCACCTAATGAAGCAGCAATTGATGACATACATTCCAATAGTGGCCATAACTCTCTATCATCATCAGCTAGAATCTCCCATTTATGAATTAATGGTGGTAATATAGTTGAAATGGATTTATCATCTAGCTCACATTTTTCAACAAATGTTTGAATTGCATCATATAATATGACTAAATTTTTCTTTTTGTAATAGTTGAAACAAGTATTGAATGTACTTAAAATATCTTGGGATAACGGTTGAATTAATTCTGAATCAGAATTTTCAATGAATTGAGCTAATGAAGAACAAGCACCTTCTTGAACGATTTTTTTCTTATCCAATGCACATTTCATAATTGATTGGAAAGTTGGTACGAAATAGTTGGAGTAAGAACCTCCAGAATGAGCTTCTGAACAGATCCAAGGAGAATAACGACCTAATGTCCAACATGTGATTTGTCTAATTGTGGCTTCTTTATCTTGTAATCTATCAACCAAAAATGGAACCAATTCAGGTAGTTGACTTGAAGCAAATTCAACACCACCTTCGGCAACGGCACCAAATGCTAAAATAGCAGCTTCTCTAATTGGCCATTCTTCAGAAACGATACTGTTTTTCAAAATAGGCAAAATAATTTGGAAAACTTGTTCTGGTGCAATTGAAGCTAAGATATCTAATGTAGCAGCTGAACATTTTCTCAAATTCCATTCAGTACTAAAATCATCATCGTCATCATCACCATCTTCTTCTTCATCATCCCCATCGTCATCATCATCTCTATCGGATTTTCCAACTTTGTGTCCGTCATCATTATTGTTAACTTTATTAATCTTTACTGTTTTAGGTTTGATATCTTCAATTTTATCTTCTTCATCTGCATCATCATCATTGTCCATCATGGCAATATCCATTTCAGAATAGACCATATGTTTTAATAACACTGGTAGAATTGAAGGCAGGAATTTGTTAATGATAGCAGCTAGATCATCGCTTGTTGCTAAACTTAATAAAAATTCACAAGCTTCCAAAGCAACTTCTTCTTCAGCTTCATTAATGGTATGTATTGAATAGTTTATGACACCTTCAAGATGAGGAACGATATTTTCAGGTCTCATTTGTAAAATGTGAGAGAATGATGTACAGACGTTACGTCTAACGTCTTTGTTTGGATTAACTGCCAATTGAAATAGTTTTTCTAATAATGGATCTGTTGGGATCAATGTACGTTGGGTATCTAAATGGATTAAATGATTGATTGAACTCAATGAATTAGCAACGATGATTGGATTTTGTGAGTTTAGGAATTGTAATAGTCTAGGAATGACATATTCTAATGGTCTTGATCCATTAATTTCTTTGTTTAAAATATGACTTGAATCTTCACAGATTTTATTAATTGTTGAAGTTGCACCTTCTTGAGCATTGAAATTGGATTGTCCTTCAGCCAATTCAAATAACTGTGGAATCAGATTTGACCAATTCTTAGTTCCTAAAGATTCAAATAACGTGGTTATGACATTACCTGTTATATTTCTAACTAAGGTGATATCATCGAATAAACCTTTCAAAATGTGAGCCAATAAGTAGCTATCTTGCTCAATCTTGAAAAATTTAGGAATACTATTCTTTAAAATTAAACCTGAGGATGCTTTGATTTGAGGGGTTGACTTTAAATCAAATACCAAAATGTATAATAAATAATTGATGAAATCAGGCTGAGATTTGGCCTGCTGAAGGAACGCAGTGGCCTGTTCTCTCTCTTGGTGTTTTGACGATAGAGTAGCTGCAAGAACCACTCTCAGTTGTTCCACAGACTCGTGATTAGGTTCCCAAGACATCACGAAAGTGAGATAAATGCAGTAATTCTCTCTAATACTCTTATTGTGTATTTGGGCCTTAAAAAAAAATAGAAAAAAAAAATATTCTGAGAGTTACCCGCCGAGATGAGCGATGAGCTGAAGTCGAATTCACGTGACTACAGCTTTAATTTTGTTAAGAGTGTCTCTAGTGTAACATGATAATGCTATTTCATAAGTTCGTTTAAACGTTGTAGCTTTGCAGTCAGTTCGTCGATTTTAGAAAACGAATCTTCATAGATGTAACTGATGTCTGGATGCAGTGTTGATTTTGATGATGTTGTTGTAGTTGAAGCATGTTGGTTTTTAGATGTTGCAGATGATCCAGCTGATGAAGTTTCTAATTCATCCATTGTGGTTGAATTACTCAATGGTAATGAACTATTAGAGTTAATGAATGATGTTGCGTCAGTGATATTCGATAATGTGAATTTCTTTGGCGATATTTTCTCTGATGACAATTCAATTGGAGATGATAATTTTGAAGTATCATTATCATCAAATGAACAACTTATTGTATTATCGTCATTGGAATCCATTTCTTTTTCAGTTTCAATTTCTTCATGAGAATTATCCTGTCCATGGTTTAATTCATCATTCATCAATTCATCTAACATTTGAATACTTTTTGCAATGTTTATAGTTGCTGTTGATTCAGGAATGTTACCTCTGATTTCATCAATTGGGATTCTCAAATTTCTTCTATTGTGAATTAAATTTTGTGGTGTATTTTCAGGACTTTCAAACTCTGAAGATGATGGAGAATAAGAACCGATTGAACCAGAAAAGTTATTTTGATTGAAAAATGACGCATTTGGTGCAATTAATGGACTTGTATCAAGATCTGAATCAGGATAATGAATTATCATTTTTCTATGATTAGTTGAGTAATTTGTACTTGATTTTTTAGCAACGGTTAATGGAGTTACAATAGGTAAAATGTCACTGACAATTTCATCTTCAGCACCGACATAAGGAGTCTCATATTGATATTTTTCATCTTCTTCCTCATCTTCATATTCATGATCAATTAATTCTTCTTCGAAATCAACTTCGCTGTTAATTTCATTATTACTGGCAACATCAACTTCATTTGAAAAAGTAACTGATTTATTTGATCTTAGCTCCAATTTTGATTTATTTGGATCAATTGGTAAAAAATCTTTGGAATTCTTCTCCAACTCTTCATTCTTCCAACAGTTCAATCTTGCTAATCTTTCTTCATGAGTCTCTAAACATTCAGCAGGTGCAAATCCGATCTTTCCATTAATTTCTTTTCTTATGAGCCACCAATATCCATCTTGGTCATTCAGTAATGTCACAGCTTCATCTCTTTCTAATGCACAATGGGATGGATCATTACCACTAAATTCGAATAACGCGTATAATTTATCTGGATGTAATTCTTTTGGAGGAGGTAATGGTGGTTCAATAACATAATCGTTAAAATCATCATGCTCTTCATCATAATTACCCTCGTCACTTAAGTCTTCATAATCATTGTTGTTATTGACCTGGTGCAACGATGACTCTTGTCGTATTGATTCTTGCATTGGATGTTTGTTAACAACGACTGATCCCGATTCACTCCCGGAGACACTTGGGGACACAACCCTTTTCTTTTCTATAAGTGAAGAGTCATTCATCAGATCAGAGTTCATGGACTTCAACAGTCCTGTCAGCTGTGAATTTGACATTTATTCGGTGATCTTAAAGGGTCACAATTAGATCAGATCAGATCTAGCAGCAAGTCCCAAGGGTAAAAAAACGACAGATTGACGACCAAACAAACAAAACGATAGGCCTACTAATGTGAAAACCAGAATAAACAGGGTATCAATTGACTAATGAATCCAAATGAATAAAAAAATAAATAATGAGAGTATAAATATAAATGCAAAATAAACACAAATTTCACATTGTTCTTGTTTCAATTAACAATTTTTGACAAACGCGAAAATTTTAACAAATTTTAGCAAAAAAAACGCGAAACAAGACTTCTTACATAAGCGGTAGATACAATATCGTGCTAATAATTGATCTTAAAGATAGGTTCATCAATGAAACAAAACTGTTGTGAAATTATTGAGAATTATTTAAACAAATACAAACCTGATCTTGAAGAATATTTTGAAACTTTAGTAAGGTGGAGTTCAGTTTTTATTGGAATAATTCCTATATGTAAAGAAATAAATGTGATTAAAGTGTTAAACTTTCCAGAGACTCATATTCTTACATATAAATATTGTAAATTATGAAAATTCAGGTACACATGCACTTATGCGTTCCTCATTACAAAATTATTCAATAATATCGGTAATTTCATCACTCAAACGATGTTACAGGACGAACAGTACAAATCTTAAGACTTCTATTACTGCAAAGGAAGGCATTTTCAGTACATGATTTCTGCTTCTCTCAGCCCTATTACAAAAAGAGAAGCGGTTTAGAAACAAGCCATGATAAATAAACCTCAAATTCATAACAGTTTATACACTAAAAACCACAAAAAAAGACCAGCTAGTTGTTTGAAGTCGAAGAGGATAAGCCTCAGAAGACTCTCGTTCTTCTTGTGTTGTTGCTGTTGCAAAAGTATCGGATCCGTATTGTTCTTTCCTTTTAGTTGTTACTCCTCTGAGCCTGGGACTAGGACAGCATCCTTCTCATCAGATTCTTGTTCGATTTCTTTCTTTAATTCGTCTTGTTTCTTTTGTAATTCTTGAGCTCTCTTAGTCTTCAATTTCAAGAAGCTGTTTTGTCCAGTACCTAAGATGAAATACACAATATTGGAAAAAACAACCCAGTATTCAGGGTCTAAGTAGCTTTGACAAATAGTTAAAACAATTGGAGTTGTTATCCATGAAGATTTGATAACTGAAAACAATGTAGTTTTACAAGCTGTTTTAATTGTAAACCAAGCTCTTTCTAATTCATTTTTAGCTAAAGATTTCAATTGAGGTTTCATGTTCAACAAAGAGATGAAAGAAACGAACAATGTGCTTATCAAAGGGGAAGTGGTTAATAAAACGGTTAAGATTTGAGCTAATCTCTTCTTGAGAGTGAACGGAGGTTTGAACAACATATTGATGATCTTCAAACCGTAGTGGTTGATAGGAGCACCGACGAGCCCGGCAAAGAGGGCAAATAATGGGATCTTCCAAGTGAACGGATGCTTGACCTTCTTATTCAAAACAGAAGTAACTTTGTAATCTTTGGCTATAACAGAGGCAATAAGCTCATTCAAGATGGCCAAAGTACCAGCAGTGAGCGACTTTGTGAGCAAAGGGTGCTGTATCAACAGCTGTGCATACTTTTTGTTGAAAGACGACATTATGATTGGGGAAAGAACAACTGGATAACAGACAACAAAACGAACAATGGAGATCTTTATATACTATTTTGAAGTAAACAGTTTCGTTTTTAACAAAGCGGGAAACTGGCGGATTTAGCCGAGGAACGAAAAATAAAGATGTTAGAGGGGAGTTCCGGTAGCATTCCATCATGTGACATCATGTGATGTTACCCTCGGCTCATCTCCCCGGGTAACGGTTTCATTTTTTTTTCTAGTAAAGAAAATTTTTTTTATTACTTTTTTTCAGTTAGAAAAGATTGAATTTCTCTCTTTTAAATATCAATTAAATTTGAATCATTAGATCTGATCCATTTGTTTACTATTCGTCTTGGAAGTTTGTTTTACTCTTAAGCCAACGTCATTTAGTAATATTTCCCTTGTCAGCACAGATCTCAATCATTCTTGTTTATACAAATTTAATCTTTTAATTATCATATATAATAATGGCTTTTACTCCAGGTGGTAGAGGTGGTTTCGGTGGTGGCCGTGGTGGAGCCAGAGGTGGTTCAAGAGGTGGCTTTGGTGGTGGCCGTGGTGGAGCCAGAGGTGGCTTTGGTGGTGGCCGTGGTGGAGCCAGAGGTGGTTTCGGTGGTGGTCGTGGTGGAGCCAGAGGTGGAGCCAGAGGTGGTGCTAGAGGTGGTGCCCGTGGTGGTCGTGGTGGTGCCAGAGGTGGTGCTAAAGGTGGTGCCAAAGTTATCATCGAACCACACAGACACGCTGGTGTTTTCATTGCTAGAGGTAAAGAAGATTTATTGGTTACTAAGAACATTGCTCCTGGTGAATCAGTTTACGGTGAAAAAAGAGTTAGTGTTGAAGAACCAGCTACAGAAGAAGGTGTCCCACCAACCAAAACCGAATACAGAGTCTGGAATCCTTTCAGATCCAAATTGGCTGCCGGTATCATGGGTGGTTTAGATGAATTATTCATTGCTCCAGGTAAAAAAGTTTTATATTTAGGTGCTGCTTCAGGTACTTCAGTTTCCCACGTTTCTGATTTAGTTGGTCCAGAAGGTTTAGTTTATGCTGTTGAATTTTCTCACAGACCAGGTAGAGAATTGATTGGTATGGCTAAAAAGAGACCAAATGTCATTCCAATCATTGAAGATGCTAGACATCCACAAAAATATAGAATGTTGGTTGGTATGGTTGATGCCGTCTTTGCAGATGTTGCTCAACCTGATCAAGCACGTATCATTGCATTAAACTCACATTTATTCTTAAAAGACCAAGGTGGTGTTGTTATTTCAATCAAAGCTAATTGTATTGATTCCACCGTTGATGCTGAAACCGTTTTCGCTAGAGAAGTTCAAAAATTAAGAGAAGAAAAAATCAAACCATTAGAACAATTGACTTTAGAGCCTTATGAAAGAGATCATTGTATCGTTATTGGTAGATACATGAGAAGTGGTTTATAAAGTTTTTAATTGTTGGTTTTTGTTAATAAATTCTGTATTTTAGTCATGGTTCTTTTTATATAACTTGAGTATTTGATCATCTGTAGATTTTGCTTAGTATTTTATGACCTTGTTATTCTGATCTATTGCTACAATTGTTGTATTAATGTCTAAATGTTTTGTGCCTTTCATTATCTCCGGTTAGTTTAAAATTTCAGTATATCAAATCAAATACAAATAAAGTTCCCTTTTTTCAGTGTTCTTGTTCGAATGAACTTCGTTGATCTACACTGAACAATGGTTTCCATGATGGATATTCCGAACAAGATCCTCAACAAGATCGTCAGCTCACTGTCAGTGAGCGAAGTTCAAGTCATTTTTAATTTGAAGCCTGAACTATTTTGTCGTGTCACAGATGGTAAGAACATAAAACTATTTATCAAGAAGCTAATACTTCAATGAGTAAAGTGACGAAGCCTGGACCTGTTTTCAGTCAAGAAACTTTGAAAAAAGGTCATTTTGCATTGGTTGAAATCAATGATTTAGGTTAATTTGTGTTATCTTATGATAAGTTCGTTAAAAGATGTGCCAAAAAGCATTAATGGTGAATCGTCCTTTATAGAAGTAGTCAGAGAGCCAAGAATGAATGAATTGAACGAATTCGAATTCATCACTGACTTGCCATACCCTGATGTTGGTGAAAATGATCTAGAAACTTTTGCCCTACAAATAGCCAACAGTCAACATCATCATACCTTATCAAAATGTTCATTATTGTTCGATGTTTTGAAAAAAAAGTGTTGAATTTAAACACAACATGAACATGGAAAAATATTTTTATCCTGGCCCAACTATTTGTTTAAGAAATAAAATTGAAACTCACATTTTTGGTTCTGATCAATTCCAGTTCCCAAAATTAGTAACTTTGAAAGTTAAAGATTTAGCTAATGAATCTAATAAGGTAATTACCAATTCACTAAAGTATGAGATTTTCAAATATGGTATTCAATTAAACAATTTGAAACATATCGTCACAACCGATATCTGTCCATTGAAGAATTCTATTTACCAAATCTTGAAACGTTATCATTCCTGTTTGCTAGCAGTAAAAAGTGACCTTGTGTAAACAGTGGTACCTTAGAATTGATTGATTTTTACATACCTAAATTAGAAGCATTAAAAAATTGTGTTTTTGGTTCTATGAAATCTCATTGCAGAAATCTCACAGTGAACAATGGGTTGAAATTATCCAGATTAGAACTTTTCGTTAAGCCACAGATCGATCTCTCAACTAGTGTTTTTTGATCTAACTCTTGAGAAAGAGTTCATGTCCAAGGTTTCATCAATTCCATGTCTGAAAAGATCAAATAAGTTGATGCTAAGTTACATTGTGCATTGCATAAACATATCGAATATCCTACTTTCGACAAAGTTGAATGTTTGACTAATTAATTAGTTATTTTGAGTTTCGAGGCATTGTTTCAAGATATGAGTATTCCATTAAATCCAAGAATTTTGAAAATTTTGAAAGAAATTTATTTAGTCGTTTCAGGTATTGAAGTTTTCCTTTTCAAGCATTTTATTGCTGAAATTGTTAGAATTTTTACTAGTATTAGATTTAGCAGCATTTGAAGTAGTTCCAAGTTCTGAACTTTACCAAAATATCAATCAACCATTTCCAAATTTGGAAAAAACTATACCTTGTTAGTAATGTTGGTAAAAAAAATACAGAATCAATTCCAAACCCAAAAGTCACAGTTAAAAACGTTGAATACATCTAAATTGGTAATCCAAAGATTGATCACAATTTAGATGTTCAAATTCAAAATTATTTCTATAATTTAACGTTCTCTAAATTAAAAGTTTTGAAATGGTATGATTCTGTTTGTAAGAAGGCTTGCTACGTTGAGAATTCTCTACTTTATCGTGTTAATAATGTTGAAGTTACAGAAAAGACAATCAAGATAGATGCTCCAAATTTGGAAGTGATTTTCATTCAATCAGAGTATGATAATCCAGATGCAAGAATATACAACTTGAACATTCATTCAAGTCCAGCTTTGAAAAAATTGACAATTAATTATAAGGTATCAAGACTAAAAATGATTGGTCTGAACTTTTCTGCATTTGATGGTTTACCTAAAGTTGGTTTGTCAGATGTTGATAAAGTTATCTGTGATGCAACGAGATCAGCACCAAGATCAGTACCGAGACCAGTCTCAAAACCTGCTGCGAAACCTATACCTACAGCTGTTCCGCTGCTTCCTCCTCTACAACTTCCACTTCCAATTCATCTTCCGCCCAAAATTCATCTCAAGCATCATCATCATCCACAACTTCTAGACTTTCGTCTTCTACACCTTCTTCTTCAGGCTTCACCAAGACATCAAAGTTGAAGAGAGCACAAAATAAGTCTGTGTCTTCTCTTGAGATCAAAGAGCCAAAATCTAGAAGAACCACAGATACATATAGAATCACAATCAGAAACAGAACAACACCAAATAATTCAGATGACGACTTGGATGGATTGATCATTGATGAGGTTGATTAGCTCTCATTCTGTCTATACACATCGTTATATACCTTGTTACCTTTTACCTTGTGCGTCTTACGTAATAATCAAAGCATTACAACATCATAATATGAAACTGAATCTTTTCTCTCTAAAATAATACCCAGAAGACCTTTGGGAAGCAATATGCCTCGAGCAACAAATCCTGTCATTGTGGTAGACAGTGACTCTGAGAATGATGACCTTCAAATCATTGGGGGCACTCCAGTCGTGAGTCGCACGCCCTATAATGCAATTAATGATGATGATGACCTCCAGATAACAAACGTCGTGGAACTCGTGCCCACTGAACCAGCTAGACCAAGAGTGATGCTCCATACGCCCAGCGGTGAAATGCTGATCCCTGCCATAAACAACAGCAGGCCCGAATCAAGATCGTTTGAGAACCAACAGCCATTAAGAGCTAATAGACCACCTGCAATAGTACCACGATACAATTTACTGGATAGAAGAAGACGAGAACAGCAGGAACGGAACAGAGTAACGGAAGCCTATCAAACCGGTATTGAACGGGCAAGAAGACAGAGTGAAGAGGAGAGAAATATAAGAATGCGTGAAAGAAGGCAACGAGAGATTTGGCGTGATAATCAAAGGCAACAAATGAGATATGTTGAGGGTCACAGACCAGTCGGGTTTTATGAAGATGATGATTACGATGAAGAAGAAGATGAGGATTATGATCCTGAAGAGGAACAGTTTCTTGAAGATCTTCGTAATGAAGACCGGGACTTCTCTGCTGGCCAGAATCCATTACGTGCCTTTGGGTTCCCTTTCTTTGTCCCAAGGCCCAATATTCTTAATCATAACGTGTTCCATAATAACAACGATGGAATTCCTGAGCATATCATGAGAATCATTGAAGAACGTGAAGCTGCTGCGTTCCATGATCACCAACAGTTGCATTTAAAAGAGACTGGAAAACATTCAAACATCTTGAAAGATCAGGCCAAAGACATTAAGAATCCATATACAGTGACTATTGATCCT
This sequence comes from Gotozyma botsteinii, assembly GCA_020280145.1. NCBI lineage: Eukaryota > Fungi > Ascomycota > Saccharomycetes > Phaffomycetales > Phaffomycetaceae > Gotozyma > Gotozyma botsteinii. The sequence continues at coordinate 1,208,091 of JAFIIU010000002.1, forward strand.
GGAGAAGATTATGTATGTCCGTTATGTGGTGTTGTATTGGGTGTTGGAATTGAAGATAATTTCAAAACAGATACTTCACCTTTGGAACAATTACAAGAGAAAAACGACGTCCAAGCACCATATCAAGCATCTAATTTAATTACCGATACAGACAAAGATTTGTCGAAAAGAATGTTTATAGCAAGATGTGGTCATATGTATTGTGGTCGTTGTGTCAAGAGTATCACTAGTATCAAAAGCATGTTGAAACAGAACAAGAAAAAGATTAAAAAGAATGAAAATAGTATTTCAAATCCATATATTTACGCACCTTTATCATGCGTTGCTGATAACTGCAAGTCGAAGTTCAATGTGAAGACTCCTTTCAATGAAGTATTCCTATAGCCAGTTGCTTATAAAATTCAAAAGTGCATTTTATTTCATTGATGTAATTATCATATTGCCTTCTCTAGTAAACCAATTGAAGCTCTGATAGGCAAACCAACAACGTTATAATAATCACCATCAATTTTTTTGATTAATAGAGCACCCAAGGCTTGAATTTTAAACCCACCAGCGACTTTCAAACCATCTTCTGAATTGACATAACTCTGGATCAATTCATCAGATATTAGTTCGTCAAAGTATAGTTTTGTCTTTTCAGTAGTTTTGAATAATGACTTTATGCCCTCGTTATTGTTTATTGCGATGACACAAATCCCTGTTATCACAGTCAATGGAGTGTTTGAGTCCCGGAATTGCTTCAAGTTTTCAAACTGGATGGATTTGTTTTGAGGTTTTTCGTATATGATTCCATTATGTTCAATAATTGTGTCTGCTGATATTATTACAATATCTTCATCATTTTGGTAATCTAAAGCATCAACAACGGATTCTGCTTTCTTGACTGCTGTTTGTTGGACGTACTGAATGTGTTAGTATAATTATAATGTCTATACTCATGACTTAATACTGACTTCTTGTGGTGTGTATTGGGACTTGTTTAAATCTTCTTCAAAATCTGGTGAAATGATTTCAAGGTCGGAAAGACCAATTTGATTGAGAATCTCACGTCTTCTAGGAGAAGTTGAAGCCAGTATGATTCTTTTCTTCTTGAGACCGTTGAACAGTGAGTACTCTAATTGTGCCATTGTTCTGATTGAACAATATATCTAGGTATTAATTGCATTATTATTTTTCGTTTTTCTTACAGTAAAAGTAAACACACATTACATATATATAGTCAATCATCTATTAATAAAAACAACACTCATTGTGGTGTGACATCTTCTAGTATAATTCTGTCAGTGATTTTATACTTGCCTTCCATATCATCAGAAACTGCAACTTCAGTTCCCACGAGTTTCTGCCAATCACCTTGATAGATATCATTATCGATCCTGAACAATGGATGATTCGTATGTAGTCCACTGATTTGCAATTTAGCAGTTGGAGGGATCTGTGCAGAGTTGAAGCTCGTCTTTGGGATGTCCAACGTCACATAAACATCCTGGTACTCTTCATCGTCTTCTTCAGCATCGGTCATTTCCTGATCTGAACCAGTGAGAACAGTATCAATATTACTATTCTTCTTCTTCTTATTCTTCTTCTTATTCTTTCTTGCCTTAATGTCCTCATCTGAACCGGCTTCGAACCCATTCTGGAAATCCCAGTGCATCTCTTCACCTTGCGATAAGAACTCGACGTTCCCATTCATCTTGATATTCCACTTCGTCAGATCATCGTCTTCACGCTGGTACAAGTCCAGACTGCACGCACCTGTTCTCAACCTCGTGTCCTCATCATCAATTGGTGAGCGAACATTATCAACACCCAACAGTGCCATACCCAATGCGATCTTAGTAGCAGCATGCGTAACGAACAAAACAGTGTCATAAAGAGGATACTTTACCTCGAACACTGGTATGAACTTTTCCAAGAATAATCTACATCTCTCTAGTATATCAGCCTCAGTTTCACCTTTCTCACTCGGATAACTCAATGCCTCCCATTCGTCTGTCAAGCTGCTGAAATACTGAGAGAACACGTCGAATCCAGCAGGCTTGGGAATCGTCGGCCTGTCTGGCTTGTACCACTCACCAATACCGTGCTCCAGGCATATAGGCACCTCCAGCACATTTGCTATCGGCTCAGCAGTCTGTAGGCACCGATAGAACGGACTGCAAAAGACAATATCAGGCTGGGGCTCGATCGAGAACATGTAGTGGGCAAGTTCTTTGGCCTGGTCCTCCCCATGTTTCGCTAATGGAGGGTCAGAGTCGATTCCTGTGACGGATGGGGGGTGCGGCGGAGGCATCCAGTTCGAGCGGAAGCCGTGTCTTGCGATGTAGATGTTGCTGAGTCCCATTCTGGTAGTGTTGATATTTGCTTACTTAGGAGGAATAGTGAGAAAAACAAACAAATATCAACACTTTACTTCTATATTATCAACATTTAAATAAATCAGTGCTAATGGGACCACCCACTAACAAGAGAATCAGAACACTCTCGATCTGTCGTCCCATCGTCTACGGGAACACAGCTGTCCCGTTTGGAGACGAACGTCCAGCGAGTGCAGACCCCTTACACACACACCACTGGACAGTCTTTGTCCGAGGGCCCCAAGGTGAGGACATCTCGTACTTCATCAAGAAGGTCGTCTTCAAGCTGCACGACACTTACAACAATCCGACACGCACGATAGAGAGTCCCCCTTTTGAAGTCACGGAAACTGGCTGGGGTGAGTTCGAAGTCGGTATCAAGATCTTCTTTGTCAGTGAAGCCAATGAGAAAAACATCAATCTTTACCATCATTTGAAACTGCATCCTTACCCAGGCTTGAAACCTGGTGATGTGACGACTGGCTCCAATCTGGAAGAAGACCAGAAAGAGGAAGATGATGGAACCGTCAGCAGTATTCAGTACGATGAGATCGTGTTCAATGAACCTACGGAGTTGTTATTCCAAATAATGACCCAGAAACCAGGAAATATACTCCCAAAGACAAAAGCAGAGAACATATTCAGTAAGGAAACTGAAGCTGAAGAGATATCCAGACTGGATAGTGGTATAAAGACTGTCAATTTGGAAATAGAGAAATTACGAAAACAGATACTGGAGCATCAACAGTTGAAGAATTAATAAATTAATAAATGTGTTTATTTTAATAGTAATAAATATTCTGTAAATGAGTATGCTATTTAGTCATGAAATTTCATTAGTTCAGACCTATTCCATCCAATGAATCAATTAACACATCAGAAATCGGTCTGTTGTGGATATGTCTCCCACATATTATGATTGGAATCTGTAGTTTCTCATTACCTTTTGAATCGAACAAAATAATAACGTCTCTTGGATAGACTCCACCACCCATTGGATCCAGCACATTGTAAAGCTTTGATATTTTTGTGCTGTTGATAACTGGGAAGTTATACTCATTTTGATGAAGGTTACTTGAAACTCCAATAACATCAACGTTGAAAGAGTTCTCAATTGTTTCAAGATTGAAATTGATCGAGCCTAGGTAAGAATTCATTATACCGAAAAATATCACAATCAATCCTTTATTTTCGTTTACTGTCAATTTCTGATAATTTCTAGAATTACTTAATGGATCAATAGTCTCGAATAAACTGTCACCTATCGTCATTATGAAAGCATTTTTCGATTCCTCAGTTCTCAATCTCTTCTTCAACTCCGTGTAATCTGGCTCTGAATACTCTGGTGAAGGCAGATACTCAAAACAAGCACTTCTCTTCATGATTAATTGGCTCTTTTAAACACTGAATAAAAGTACAAATAAATATATAACGACCTTCTTTTATATAAGCAGAGTCGAGAAAATGTTGAAAGGAAGGAATGAATGACGGTGATGATGTTCTGTTCTCCACTTTAACTCCAATAAAACTGGAAGTCGAGCAATGAATTGAATTAAGTTTATTCAGTGAATAATTTGCACAGTTTGATCATCTTTGACAGTTTTCGTTCTTTTCGTATCAAATTTTTCGTCTTTTAAGCAAAGAATTGCGCAAATTCATTGTTTACAAAATACCCGATTAGGAAGTCTAATTGAATACAGACAAAGCTTTTGTGCCTTGTGGTCTAACGGATTTTCAATGACGTCCATATCTGGATTAGTTAGTAATTGAATTGAACTGATGTACTTCAGCGTTTTTTCCATTATTATTAGCATGAAGTGTGAACTATGCTAACTTCATTCATTAAAGATTTGAATATTACTGATGAAAGTCTTTTCTATTGACTATATCAAATTATTAGTAGATGACCAATATACTTGAGAATCTAATAGTCATAGTAGACACTACTATTATAATTTATAAGGCAGCGACTAAGTAATCAAGGCATTCTATTGTACACTTTCTTCACTCGCTCCTCGCTTTCCTCAAGGTATGCTTCATTCTAGGCAAGGTTTCCCAATTATATCACGTGATGGTTGCTCGCCCTGATCGCGATGAGATTAAAAAATTTTTCTTAATTTTTTTTTCTTAAAGATCAGAACATAGAGAATAAGATCAATAATAAAGAATTAATAAGATGGTCACTACTAGATTAGCTAAAAAAATTGCAGTTAGTGAAGGAAAAGAGTTATCTCCTTTGCGTAAATTGCCTTCTCCAAAAAGAGCCAAGCGTGGATCAAAATTGGCTAAACCAACTGATGCTAAAATAACAAAGAAAGATTCACCTTCTAAAGTCAAGAAACAACAGGAGGAAGAAGATAAGAAAGAAGCAGAAGAAGAATTACAAAAAGCTTTAAATGAACAGCAAGATTCAGAATCAGAACAAGAAGAAGCACAAGATGAAGAATCAGAACAAGATGAAGATGATAATGAAATCGAGGGATTTGAAAGTACTGATGATGAACAAGAAGAAGAAGATAATGAAATAAGTAAGAATGCTGATGAACCAAAAAAACAAATCAAAGCGAAAAAGACTGAAGCTCATCAAGTTAAAAAATTGCCAAAAGATACCAAACAAATATCTAAGAAACAATCAAAAGTTGAAAAAGGTGTTATTTATATTGGTAGATTGCCAGATGGATTTGAAGAAAAAGAATTAAATGAATACTTCAACCAATTTGGTGAAATAACCAACGTTAAACTTCCAAGAAACAAAACCACTGGTAGATCAAGACATTTTGCCTTTGTTGAATTCTCTAATAAAGATGATGCCTCAGTTGCTCAAGAAACAATGAACAACTACTTGATATTGAATCATCAATTAAAAGTCAACTTAGTCAATGAAGACTTCAAGCCATCTAAAAAATTCAGAAAAACTTTCTTCAAAGTGCAGAAATTAATCGGAGATGTTAATAAATTAAATGCAAATGTTCAAGCCAAAAGAAAAAACAGAAAAGAAGCGCTCATCGCAGCAGGAATAAAGTTCTAAAAGTCTTCATGAGAATAACCCCATTTGTACAATATAAACACATCTTATCAATAAACTAGATTCATTGTTTAATAGTAACTCTTCGTATAATTTTACCCAATCAAGTCAAAATATCATGTACCATAGACGTGCAGTGGTGTATAACCTTGCCCGATATGGCCATTCATTTATAAACTGAAAAAATTCCAACATTTTTTTCTTTTGTTGTTTGAATGTATTCAGTTTCTGTATTGATTCGAGTGTATTATATTGATTTGTTATCATGACTGAAGTTTATACTTTTGAAGAGCTAGCTAAGCACAACACTCAAGAAGATTTGTGGATGGTTATTGATGGTAAAGTCTATGATTGTACTGCTTTCTTAGATGAACATCCAGGTGGTGAAGAAGTTATGATTGATTGCGGTGGTATTGATGCCACTGAACCATTTGACGTGAGTAGCGGCTGTTAAGTTACTATCTTCTTCAATTTACTAACTTTTTTCTAATAGGATGTTGGTCATTCTGAAGATGCCAGAGATGCTTTAATCCCAATGTTGATTGGTACTATTGACGGATCTAGTGCTCCAGTAGTTACAACTGCTGGTAAATCAGCCACTACTGGTGGTGAGCAAAACGTTGGTTTGTTCATTGCTATTGGTGTAATGTTATTAGCCATCATTGCATACTTGGTTTTAAACTGATAGAATATCAAGTGTTACAGGAACAGTATAGATAAGTGATATTATCGACTATATATAGAGATAAACAAAAGAAGAAGGAGAAGAATACCGAATATCAGCCTGTCACTTGCAAGCTGTGTTATATATTGAAGAGGCACATACCTCTTCATGCTATTTATTTTTAATTTAATGAAGATTGGTGAAATGTTATATCTATTTTAGAGAAAGAGATTAAATATTGCTAGCTTAAATCATATATTTGCAAGAGAATTTCAGTTCAATTTTAGTTCATAGTGTAGATGGTCGAGTAATGTCCCCGTTTCTCAATTGGATCCTTTCCAATTTGATTAAAGAGAGAGGTGTCAGTCTATTTCTGGAGTACGTTGATTTGAACCAATCACAGCCGTTTGATTTGCAATGAGGTTAGAATAACCACTTTTGGTCGGTTTAAATTGGAAAATATGAGTACAAATGATAATATTACATTAATAAGTACAATATCCTCGAGTATTACTTCTCTAATAAACATTTTATTGTAATTCCATCAACTTTTCAAGGTTTTGTTGTTTCTACGATAAACACAGAAAAATAAAAAGAAAAACCCACGCAAAAGAAACAAATACCATCAACACTTGAAACACGCGTTAATCATGTCGCAAAAGACGTTGAAAGACATTCTTGATGCTGAAAACGATGTGGAGATTGAAGATGTCGAAAGAAATCTCGAAGAAGTCGATCATTTAGATGCAAATAACGATGATGATGACGAAAATGAGATACTGTGTGATGAATGTAAAGACATGAGAATTGAAATCGAGTGTAAAGATTGTCAAGAGAACTTCTGTGGTGGTTGTTATGCATTAATTCATCATGGTGGGAAACGTAAAACGCATGATTTTGTCAAATTGAATGGTGAAGGAAATAATAAGGTCTGGAATAATAATAAAGATGGAATAGAAAATGATGAACAAATTGGAGATGACAATAACGCCGATGATCAACCAATTAACAAAGATTTATCCATAAATCAAAGACTGGTTCAAGCTATAAAAAGACAAGTTGAATTCATTCCATTAAGATTGACTTACGAAGAACGTCATTTATTACATTTGTTAGAAGCTGCATTGAGTGTTTCTGAATATACTGACAAAGTTGACATTTTATCATACACTTCCAAAGCTAAGAGAATTGTTGCACAACTTAAAGAGATGTGTTCAGTCTTAGCAGGTTTAGTTGTTGCATCAAATTTGAAAATTGGTCAAAAATTAATTGAAAATAAGAATTTCGAGGATAATGCCAATTGGTATCAAAACATTTTTGAAATTGGTAGAAGATACAAGATCATGAATCCTGAAAGAATGAGAGAAAATTTTGGTAAACTCAGTTATATGGTGATGGACTCAAAACTACCAGAAATTGAAAGCCATATGGGATTTAATTTATACAAACCTATCAAAACCGTTCATGGTTATTTATCTTCAAGACCTGAAGATAATGGCAAAGCATTAGGACTATTTGATGATGAATTGATTATTTATGCAACTGCTGAAATCTCACCAATTAATAAATCAAAATCCCAAATCCAAAGAGACATCAAATTAAAAGAGTCTTCAATTGAAAAATTATCAAGCAAATTCTCATCTTCAAAAGGGTTTACCAAAGAAGAAATCCGTCAAGTTTTATATTCAATCGGTGATTATAACGCCTATACACATACAAACAGAAAACCAATTCTACGATTCATTGAAAGATTGGAAGAATTTCAACAACCAGAAATTAAGAAAAAGTTCAATATTGGTATCAAATATGGTAGATCAGGTTCCAGATTAACCCATGATCACGATAGACAATACCAGTACGTACATCAATCATTAAGTTTATGGTCTATCATTCAAAGGGAAATGATCCACTTGTGGTCAATTGCAGATGATGATTTATTCAACGGTGTTCCATACAGACTAACCTCAACTGGTCAAGGTTTGAACAGAGTCAAAGCATGTCCTGCTCTATACAAAGAGATGTACAAGATCATTGCAGAATGCCAATCCAATTGCTCATCATGGATTGGATCAAGTGTTGTCCATTTAGGTGATGATGCCGTTCCTAATGCTTTATTTTTCTTGGATAAGTACATTCAAGTTCCAAACATCTTGATTCCAATCGACCAGTGCTTGTTGAAGATCCCAGAATTGGCTCAAAACGATCCGCAGATCAAAGACTACATCGATTCCAAATTTGGAAACTGCAAGAGCCTACAGTTATACATCTTACAGGATGCGTTCGCTCACATGTTTGACGGTTCAGGTGCTGATAATTTCTACATGAGTGGTTCCTGTATTGATGGTAGACTAACGAGTGCCTGGAACCACACAAACCAAATCGCTAAAAAGGACTATTATAACGTGTTTCTCTTAACTGGTTTTGTTGGTTTCAACGGCTCAGACGGATTCTAATAGACAGATCAGCTCTTTGGTAATTGTTGTACTGAGTATGTACTTTGTTCCAGCCTAAATGAATTTCGCGTAATTTCGAACTCTTTCTTCATAAACAAACAGATCACTGATATGAACTTCTTGACTTCTGCGATCAGCTCCTTCACTGGGGGCAGTATCCCTTACTCCTTCGGCCAGGAGCACCTCCCAGACCCAAACCAGGCTCCTACCATCTGGAAGATCTTCGATGGGACCAAAAAGGTAAGTTTTGTAATTATGTCTGGTGTGACTTGATACTAACAAGATGAACACAGGAAGATGGTTCATTATGTTCCATATTCTCATTTGATTGTAAAACATATCCAGATCTCCTACCATTAGCTCAAAATGCGTCTAAGAAATTAAGAAGTTTGAAGTTACCTAACGTTTTGCAGGTGTTGGATACATATGAAAATGACTCCAATGTTTATATCGTCACTGAAAGAGTTACTCCAATCACAGAATTAGTGCATAATGAAGAGTTACACAAAGAAACAACCATGTATATTATTTATTCAATTGCTAAAGCTTTGAAATATGTCAACGTTGAAGGTTGTTCCATGTTAGGTTTTATTGATTTGACTAATGTTTTTTTAAACAAGAACGGTGAGCCAAGATTGGGTGGGTTTGAACTTTGTACTAATCTAAAGTCGGATCCTGATCAGCCAATATATAGGTTCTCTTCTAAATTGGCTGGTTTCAACGATTTGTTATCTCCAGAGGTTGCTCAGAATGGGATTGATGTTCTGAAAGGAAACCAAGCTGTCAAATTTGATTCTTGGAGATTTGCTGTTTTGATTTATAAACTTTTCAATAATGGAACTTATCCAAATTCCATTGATGAGTTGAATAGAATCTCAAATAATAATATACCTAAGGATTTAGCACCTGCTTTCAAGAAATTATTATCGACTTCAATTACCATTAGACCAACCGTTGAGGCATTCTTGAAAAATGGTGAAGTAACATATTTCAATACCAATTTAATACAATTATCAAATGAATTACACGAATTCAATTTTAAAACTGAAGAAGAAAAACTACAACTTTTCCATAATTTGGAATTAATTAAAGATGACATTCCAAAAGGTTTATTGGAAAATAAAATCTTACCTGAAATATTAAAGTTTTTCAATAATTACCCAAACCATTCATTATCAATTTTGAAAACATTGTTAGCATTTAGTGATTCTTTATCTGCTCAAACTAATTTGAAATTTTTAAATCCTGTTATAACAAAATCTTTCACATTACCAGATCGTTCAGTTCGTTTATTATTATTATCAAACTTACCTTCTTATATCAATTCATTATCAAATTCGGACATTTCTGACAGAATTTTCAATAACTTTGTTACTGGCTTTCAAGATTCCAATCCATCCATCAGAGAAGAAACAATCAAAGCAACTTTACTACTAGCTCCAAAGTTATCCGATCGTCAATTGAATAATGAATTGTTAAGATTCTTAGCTAAAACTCAAAATGATGAAAAACCAGAAATTAGAACAAATACCACTATCTTAATAGGTAAAATTGCTGAACATTTAAACAAATCTTCCAGGTCAACGGTTTTAGCTACTGCATTTGGTAAAGCTTTGAAAGATCCTTTTATTCATTCAAGAATTGCAGCTATTCTAGCCTTGAACTCTTCAATTGAATTCTTTACACCAGAGATTATCGCAAATAAAATTTTAACAGTTATTGCACCATCATTATTAGATAAATCAAGTAAAGTTAGGGAAGAGGCACAAAAATCATTTGATTTATTCTTTCAAAAAATTAAACAAGAAGCATTAAAATTACCAATTGATTCTAAAGAAGATAATGATCAGGTTAATGAAGTTACTGAAAACGTTGCGAATTTCGGTTTGAACTTTTCCAATACTTTTACTAAATTAGCTTCCGGTTTAGCTGGATCCTTAAATCAAGAACAAAACTTATTAACACCCGAAGATTCAAGAATTAACACACCTAGTTTATCTGCTGTTTCCTCATTCAATAAACTACCTGAAGTTCAAAAACCGATAATACAGAGAAAACCAACTGTTGATTATAATGACTGGGGCAATGATGAGGAAGCAGATGGTTGGGGAATGGATGATATTGAAGATGACACCACTGAAACCACAATTAGCACAGAAAAACCTAAAGCTATAAATAGTTTCGTTGCACCAAAAGTCACATCACTTGCAACAGAATCAACCACAAAAAAGCCAACACTAACAAGAAACACGAGCTCAAGGAGCTCTATTCCTAAAAAGAAAGGGTTGCAGTTAAAACCAAAGAGTAAACTGAAATTAGAATTGGATACAGGTGAAGCAGATGGTTGGGATGACAGTTGGTGATCAACCAAATAAACCGTCAAAATAAAGGCTTATAAGATAAAACTACGTGTAGAGTTTCTCAACAAAATAAATATCTATAATTTAAAAACAAACCATAAACCGCAACTGCAAAAGAATATATGAAATTATACTTAATTAAGTGACAGGATCAATAATAGCAAACATTAAACCATTTGATCTAGTATCTGTTACCACCACCGAAACCCCTGTTACCACCACGGCCACCACGGCCACGGCCACCTCTACCACCTCTACCACCACGGCCACCACCGTATCTTGGATGACCACCTCTGAATCCTGATCTGTCGTAATGAGCTAAAGCATCTGGGATGGTTTGGTTAGCCTCTCTCAAAATTTTGATTAATTGAGAACCTAATTTGGAGTTACCATCAGTGAAGAATGAAATAGAGTTACCTAAAGTACCAGCTCTACCAGTTCTACCAATTCTGTGGACATAATCTTCAATGTTACCTGGCATATCAAAGTTGATAACGTAGTTAATACCTTTAACATCTAAAAAATATTTGTTAGTAAATGTTTAATAGAACAATCCTTCTTCTATTTAATTACTGTAATTAAGAGATCTTCGAGATTTTCTTATTGCGAATGGTTCAAGATGAATTTGAATGAAATATAGCATTACCTATTAATTTCAATTCATTCTACTTAAAATAATCAATTTTCAGAACGTTCATTTGGAATTTATAACCTTTTCAAATAAAAGACGCATATATAAAATGAAGAACAAAGGTCAATCATTCAAACTATGAATTAGATAAACATTAGGACACAAAGTCCAAATAAGACAAAAAGGAATCTAATTATATAAAGGCTGTTCTTATTAAATGAGTGTAATTTTTTAATTCACTGAAAATATGGGAAACAAGAGGCTGGATGTTGATTCCCAAAAGTGAAACTCATTTATAGTGCCTTTAGTAAAATTAGTAACTTCAAAACAGAAACATTTAATAGCTATCCTTCAATGTGCCATATTTCTTTCTCATTTCAACAAAAGAAACATACAATAACTATTCTTTATGTCTTCATGTTATGTTGTCATCTTTTGCTTAGTTCTTAACTTCATCTAATAATCATAAATATGCTTTATGAGTCTAGTATTTTCCATGTTAAAATTTGAATAAGGTAACCAAACGATTGAAAACAATTGAAGAAACCACGAATGATTCCATTTTTGAGGTTTTAATACTTTGAGAGACAACTAGAATGAACCACCATTCCAAAATAGTCAACCCTCAAGTATCAAACTTCATAAACTTCACAATGTTAAAATCAAAGACCTGTAAAATGTTAATAGAATCAAATAATCTAAAAGGAAGAAAAAGAAAATAATATAAACTTACCAATACCTCTAGCAGCAACGTCAGTAGCAACCATAATTGGGGATCTACCGTTTCTGAACTCATTTAAGACCCAATCACGTTCTTGTTGTTGTTTATCACCGTGAATGGCTAATGCTGGCCATCCATCATCTCTCAAATATTTGGTGATTTCATCACAGTTTCTCTTAGTTGAAGCGAAAACTAAAACTTTAGAAGATTGATCTTGCATAGCAACTTCTAAGTGTTTTAATAAACGATCTCTCTTTTCAAATTCTGAGACAACTTCAACAGTTTGAGTAATAGTATGAGAAGCAGCTAATTCTAAGGAACCAACAGTAACTTGAATGTAATCTTTTAAGTAATCATGAGCTAAAGCTTGAACTTCTTTTGGCCAGGTAGCAGACCACATTAAAGTTTGACGATCAGGTCTAATTTGATCAATAATTTTTCTAATTTGTGGTTCAAAACCCATATCCAACATTCTATCAGCTTCATCCAAAACTAAGTAAGTAACTCTCTTCAAGTTAGTCTTACCAGATTCTAACATATCAATCAATCTACCTGGAGTAGCGATACAGATTTCAACCCCTCTAGCTAAATCTCTAATTTGTTGACCTTTTGGAACACCACCGTAAACACAAGTGTTTCTAATTCTTGAAGAAGCACCAAATTTGTTACACTCGGTTTGAATTTGAACAGCCAATTCTCTGGTTGGAGCTAAAACCAAAACAATTGGACCATCACGATGAGATAATGGTGGTTGAGCATTGATATGAACAATCCCTGGTAAACAATAGGATAAAGTTTTACCGGAACCAGTAGCAGCAATACCAATCATATCTCTACCTTTCAAAGCCATTGGCCAACCTTGACATTGAATGGCAGTTGGTTTTGGGAAACCTTGGGCTTTAACTTGGTTCAAAACATAGTCTGGGAAACCAGTTTCGTCAAAGTTTTCAATTGGTTTTGGAATATCAGAACCGTAAACTTTCATGTCATGTTCTTGTCTGAAAGCTTGAATTTCAGCATCTGATCTACCAGCAACAGTTTCATGTTCAACATAGAAGTTCTTTTCGAATTTTGGTAAAGTTTCTAAGTCAAAGTTTGGCTTTTGTAAGTTGTTACCAAAGTCATCAAATCTGTCACCACCACCGAAACCTCTGTCACCACCAAAGCCTCTGTCACCACCAAAACCTCTGTCACCACCACGGCCACCTCTACCGCCACGACCACCATTGTCGTTTCTGTAACCAAAGTTTCTTTCTGAACCTCTGTTAAAGTTGTTTGAGCCGAAGCCGTTATTATGATCGTATCCACCGTTGTAAGACATGATTTCTCTTTACTGTTTAAATAACTAAAGAAAGACAGAAGGAAAGAAAAATTTTTAAATTTTTTTATTTTTTTTTTATATTTTACCTAAAAGAAAAGAAATTTAAATCATTTCCTTATTCGGCAGTTTCCTAATTTGGTTATTTTCATTCTTATTATTTTACTTGCTGGAAAGTTGAACGGGTTCTATTTTCTACTTAGTTGATGAATAAGGCAATTAACGAGTCATAAATTAACCACTGATATATTAAACTACAACATTCTATTATGCCAAATTATTCTATTGTACACTATGTAAATTGCGTCTTTATGATGCTGTCTATTGCTCTTGTGAAGGATAATCACGTAGGTTGATCTTTTCTGTGAATTTGTCTTCAACAGTGGAACATAGATCTGCTAGATCATCTAAACCCTTATGTAGAGCTTCAATGGCAGTGATGTTACCGTATGTTTGGATTCTGATGTTCATTTTGGTTTCTGAAGGATGTGGAATGGAATAACCACAGAACTCAACTTCCGGATTCTTCATTATTATGTATCTTAGGGCGTTACCCAATGTGTGGTCTTCTTCCATGATTTGGAAAGAAGCAGCAGTACCGTCTTCAGTAGCACCTGGCAGCTAAATACAACATGTTAGTAATATGTCATTATTAAACATCGAGTAGGAAAATCTCTGTAAATACACATACCACTTTGATTTTTTCTGTGTCTAGTTGTTCTTCTTCATCTTCATCTCTCATAGAGACATCAACATCGTTCACTAGTTCCTCCTCAGCTGACATTTATACCGTATTATCAATAGAAATCGGTGTGAGATGAGCTTAAGTTATTTAGAAATTTTTTTTTGTTAAATTGGAAATCCGCGGGCAGGACACGTGATACAAATATTCGCGGAAATTATGTGTGTGGGTGTGCAGAATTCGCGGGCGTTCATCCTTTATTTGGCACTTAAATTCATTAAAGATTAGACTAAAACAGTAAATATTGCTATAAAAGCAGGTTGACTTTTGTCAGTTCTACTGTTTTGCCCTTTAAGAATATCACTGAGTCTTGAGTCAATTGTTTATCCAGAGTTGTAACCTCCGAAAGCATTTGATACATCAAAGAAAGAACAACCATAATCTTTAGAAATTGGCATAATAAATTAGCAAAGAAGTTCTAATTTCGTTGGTTCGTTGATTTAATCGGTGAAATATTCAAAGGTTCATACTTTCAAAGGTGTTCTCCTTGATTATTGTTGAGCAATTTCAATTTTGACGTTTGTGTGAAGCAGTATAATGAATATAGTGACCTTTAGCAACAATAACAAATCATCTGATAATATCCCACTTCATTCCAACGACGCTCAAACTTCACAATTCAAGAACTCAATTAACAGAAATACAATCAATACATTTACACAGCCAAACTCTAGCCCTAGAAACTACGACTCATCCAGTTATTTTAGTACATTTCAAGGAGATATCAACATGAGTAACAATTCCACAGTATCTGATCAAGCTAATCAGCAACCTCCTAAGTCAGCTGCACCTCTGGATACAAGAGGAAGACAAGATTCAATATCTTATTTCACAAATTTTGGTAATAACAACAATGGACCAAGGTTTTCAACTGACTCAAGTTCATCAATATCAAACTTCTTGAGTTTACCAATACCAGGAGATCAAAATGTATCGAATTATGATTCCAATGGAAGAGGGTTGTCCATTATAAATAATTTATTCAATGCTCCTGTATCACAAGTACCTGGATCCACCGCTGGTCAACAGGTAGGTCCTCAAGCACAGCCTTCATCAGGTCAAAATTATTTACCTTCGAATGATTATAATTCCTACAGTCAAATAAGAAGACCATCTGAACAACTTGAGCCTTTCAATCCTTCCATTAAATTAAAAGCTCCAAGCTTTAGCTCCAAGAAGGGCTCAAACTCTTTTATTCCTGGTGGTTCTTTCAGTGAAGCCTCTTCGGAATTTGATATATTTTCCAAAAGGGATTCAATTAGACAAGGAAGACAGCCTAGTTTTTTGAATAATGGTTCCTTAAACGATTCTTCAGATTTTGATTTTTTTGCTAAGAGAGATTCCATTAAAAACTCAGAAGATTTCGAATTCAAGGATCCAAACTTTGGAATTGATAACAGAAAAAAGACAAAATCAGAACCTGATACCACAGATCCACGTCAACCCTCATTACATCAACATTCAACTCCTCTTGTATCATCACATTTAGCTAATGACCAGCAATCTTCTGAATCCTATTTTAACAGCCAACCATTCAGGCAACCTGCTTTACCATATAATGACTTCCAACAACAATCTTCTAAAACAGGACCACCTCTAAGAGTTCCACGAAACCCATTTGCCCAATATCAATACCCAAAACCTGTTGAACAATTAAGTACACACCAACAACTACAAAGTTTCCAGTTACCAGGTGCTACTGAAGGAGCTGGAATATCTCCTACTTTTGAGGTGGTTGGCAAAACCAGAAGAAATGCTGCTGCTGTTCAAAAACCAAACAAAAAGGCAAGAAAAGTTAAATCCTCATCAAATGCTTCCAATGTGTCTTCAGAATCACTAAATTCGGAGTTAGTTGTTGCTAACAGAGATTCACCACAGCAATTATCTCCAGAATATAATGCTTCATCGCAACATTCAAGAACAGTTACTCCACATGATTCTAATGGTCAACGTCCTTTACTTGGTGCTACCAAAGTTGATCAATTGATGCTAGTTATCCAGGCTCGTAAGAAAGGTGTTCATAAACAAATCCCAATTTCTGAAGATGGGGAAATCTTAGATGATGGACTGTTACCTGATGAAACTGAATTAGTTGGAGGTATAGATAAACCAAAAAATAAGAGTTCCAAAAATCATGAATGTGAATATTGTCATAAGAAATTTACACAATCCACACATTTGGAAGTTCATGTTAGATCACATATTGGTTTAAAACCATTTCAATGCACTTATTGTGGTAAGAAATTTACACAAGGTGGTAATTTAAGAACCCATTTGAGATTACATACAGGTGAAAAGCCTTATGCTTGTGAAATTTGTGGTAAATCATTTTCAAGAAAAGGTAATCTAGCTGCTCACAAATTAACTCATGACAATTTAAAACCTTTTGAATGTAAATTAGATGATTGCCAAAAATCTTTCACTCAATTAGGTAATTTGAAAGCTCATCAAAATAGATTCCATTTAGAGACTTTGAATAAACTTACTGAAAGATTAGCAGAAGTTGATCCTAATGATGCCTCAATGAAAAATGAAGAGCGTGAATTACTGAACTATTTGGCTACATTATACAAAAACTCCAACAGAGGTATCAAAGGTCGAGGTAAAAGAGCAGAAGCTGCCGAACAAACTTCTCCATCAGCTTCAGAGGCATTACAACAGCATGAACCAGGACAACAATTAGATCAACCTGGGTTAACATACCCACAACGCCCTCGTTCTATGGAGTACAGACCTTATACTCTACCTGGTGCTAAAAGTGAAAATATTTCATTCAAAAATGTTAATTATCAAGGTTGAATGGTTTTATGAAACAAGGAAATGAAATCAGTTGATTTTCTTTTGATCTACAAGGATGGGTTTTGTTAGTTATTGCATTCTGGTTTATGGACTTCCAAAAGTTCTTAATATGTCCTTATGTTCTTATTGTATGTTTTATTATTATTTTTTTTTGACGGAGAAATTGAACGGTTATAATAATTGAATTAAATTATTGGTTCTTTTCAAATTTAGGTGTTTTTATGTTTATGTTATTTTGATTTTATTTTTAATATAATGATGATTTTTGCAATACATAGTAGTTTAATTTACAAATTAAGGAACCATTAAACATTAAACATTAATTAGAAATAAATTGAATAAAAAAAACTAGAAATATTGAATAATTCACTTGAAGTTTTAAACCATGCTTGGTCTCTGATACGTTTCTCTGGATCTTTCAATGTTACCTTCAGTATCAACTCTTGAACTGGTATTAGGGTCTATGTTACCTTGAAAATTTGGATTAACATTAGCATTTGGATCAACATCAGCATTTGGATTAACATTAGAACCTCCATATTGGTTCAAATTAGTACCAGTGTTCTCAGTGGTTGAAAATGTATTGGGATTATAAACATTTCCAGAATCAGCTACTGGTGGATTAGTAGTACCAGTATCATACTCATTATATGAGTAACCTGTTGGATTTGTTGTACCTGTTACTGGATCGTAACCTTTCTGGAATGCTAAACCAGATTTATCCAAATAACCAGTCTTACTAGAGGTCGCATTTGGATTAAAAACATAGGCTGGTTTTGTACTCTTTTGTCTCAATCTTCTAATAACGTTGTACCAAACTAACATGGAACTTATTAAAAACAACAAAAATGAAATAGCAGCAAAGGCAGGAACAGCTTTTGCACATCTACAACCTGAAACTTTCGAAGTTGGGGCATTCGCAGGAATAAAACTCGAATCCGTACTTGTTGGGAATACTAATTCACTTCTTGAACAACTGAAACCTGCATATAATGCAGCAACTGCAATGAAAGCAGATAACCAAAATATCCATAAAATGATTTCACAGATTATAACAAAACCAGCGGATAAGAATGATGGTAAGAAAAATGAAAGAATAAATAAAATAATGAAATATAAAAGAGTTATTGAACCGCAAAACACAGCAAAACGCATTCTTTGCTCATTTCTAATAAAAGTATTCAAAGAACGACAAGCTAAAGCCAATGTAATTGTTACAAAAATTAGCTGTAGTGAACGTAATCCCCAGGTGAATAGCTTATTTGAAGTAAATCTTGCCATACCTGTTTTTTTAGATGTGGTGGTTCCTGGTGCAACAGCTGCCTCACTACCCTGATATCTCTTTTCAGAAAAATGTTCTTGAGTTGGTGAATGCACAGTAGATTGATCATGATCAAAACTTTGAGCACCAGTATTGGTATTCATTCCAGTGTTATAATCACCAGTTGTTGTAGTTTGCCCTTGATTTGGATTGATATTTGTGGTTTCATAAGGTTGTTGATTTGGTCTTACAGTAGCATCCGCATCGGCTATTGCAGCTCTTGTAGTTGGATTAAAAGCTGCATTTGCTTCATCTTGAGCTCTGTTTTGACCATGTTGATTAGCTGTATTTTGATTAGTTGACTGCATTTGTGAATTCTTTTTGAACTATCTCTTGCACGGACTGCAATAAAATGACATCCATAATTGGAAGATTTACACTTAATTTATACATCAAGCATCTCAATAAAGGTTTGTGAAAACTGTTGCTCGTTCTCAAATATCAATTTAAAACAAATTAATTGCTGTTTCTTCACTTAGTTTGATAGGAGCAACAACCTGCCTTATTTAGAGTGACTTTGTGTAATTGATGCTTTTTTTCTTTTTTTCTTGATGTTGTTATTTTCTTAATTTGAGACAATTTTGACACAAAAAAAATTATCATGTAATGCCTACTAAGTTTTATTGGCAAACACAAAATTACAATTGATCTAAAACATTAAATCGTTAATTCTTATAAATCTGCAAACAAATTATAATTCAGTCATAGTCATTAATTTCATGAAAGATCGATTTAATTTACTCCAACAGTAGCAAGCAAACTCTTTCTAGCAAAAAAGAAACAACAATTTTCACAAATCTTGCTCTCAAATTCACTTAATTTTGCATTCATGAAAAAAAAATGTCAGGTAAATCAAATCTCATAATAGTAGAGTTAGTAATCACATATATTTACCAAAATCATTCTGGTCAAACTCCGGCCATGTATCCAAGTTTGGAAACGAACTTATGGTGCTGTTATTTCTCATAACGTTGTTTGATTGATTCTTATTGTTGTTGTTTTTTGCATTATTGTTTGAATTAAAATTATCATCAAATCCTGTAGTACTGGCAGGAGTACTTTGATTACTGTTCTTAGTCAATGATAAATCCTTCAGACTTTTAGGATTATTTGTAGTATTTAACCCACTTGGTAAATCACCACCATTTGAACCAGGTCCTTGGTTACCATTTCTTCCTTTCATCATATAAGGTGGTAAGAATCTTCCAAAAATTTGCATATCCAATTGATCCATGATACCAGGCATATAATAATCTTCAGCTTTAAAACTATCTGTTGACTCGGAATTATTCTGTTGTGACGAAGGTTGTGGCAATGGTTGATTGACCTGTAGTTGAGGTTGTGACTGTTGTGATGGTTGTTGATCTGAAGAATTAATGTCAATTTGGTATTGAGTATCATCTAAATTAATTGGTTGAGGAACTTGAGAATTACCAGGTTGAATGTGAGAAGGCAATGGTTGATTAATGAAACTATCAAAATTCGCTAAATGATCAAAATCATTGTATGTTTCTTCAAGTTTGATATTAGGATATGGACTTGAAATTTGTGGAACATCAATTTTCTTATTAACTGTAAAACCTTCCGAATTATTGTTATTATTATTATTGATTTGATTACTATTAACTAAGTTTTGAGGAATTGGGACATCAAAAGTTGAAGAATAATTTGCTTTATCATCTTCTTGTTGCTTCTTGTTTTCTTTCTTGAGTCTTTCTTCCTTTTCAAATTCCTCTTGTCTTTTCTTGTGTAAACTAGCAGTTTTTCTATTTAACTGTTCAAATAATTGATTCAAAACTGAATAAATTCTTGATGCTGCAACTGAACTATCTTTCAGTAAAGTTAAAATCTTTCTACCGGTTTCAGCAACATGTCTAATACCAATATAATCAGGATGGAACTCATCAAATGGAACTTCATGAACATAGTAAACCAAACAGGCAACGGAGAAGAAAATTGTATAAATACTGAACCAGTAAGAACCATTAATCAAATTCTTATCAATCATATCCTGGGCTAAATTAACGACAGTTCTAGCAACACTGATACAGTTCTTTGCTCTTTGGATTGATAAAGGATCAACATTTGGTTGTGAAGTATACTTTGGTGAAACATAATGAATGAATGGTCTGTAAAGAACAATTTGAACATGTAGGAATGATAAGTGCAACAATCTGTTAGCTTTAAAATATTGATAAGGAGGATCAAATCCAGGAATCAATTCTCTTGGTAAATTAGATAACCAAGCTCTTAATTCTAACTCCATTTCTGAAACTTTTTCATGAGAAATGATCTTCAAATCAGTGTTGATTGGATATAAATTCTTGACAATATTGTTTAAGACTAGAATTAAATTTGTATGATTATTCGCAATTCCAGCTGATGATAATTTTCCTGGAGCTTGAGGTAAATATCCATTTTCAGTTATATTCTCATCATCTAATTCTAAAGGCAAATCTTGATCGATATCTTCTAATGATATGGATCTTGGTAAACCCAGCATCGTATTAACGTAAATGTCCATTTTATAAATAGACCAAAATAATCTTTTTCTTGTTTCAATTTCAATAGGGTTGAAAGGGTGTTGTTCAACTTTTCTATGTAGACCTTCCCTTAAGGCAGATCTCAAAGCAACACCAATATAAGAATAACAAGTTGATAATCTTGCAGAACATTGTAAAAACAATATCAACATAACAATTGTTTGAATTGCATGTAAATCTCTTGCATCAGTGATATCAATCAATTTTCTTGCAGCGACAAAATATCTGAAACCTTCATCTTCTAAGAATTTTTCATCAACACCACTTTGTTTACTGAATAAAGCACCAACAGCCATAACTGAATAAGCTAGTGGTAGAAATTTATTTTGCTTATTTGTATAATTTTCTGGATCTGTTTCATATAATTCATCTAAATCTTTAACAAAAGATGGTCTATGATAAAATCTAAACAACACACAAGGGAAAGACCAAGTTTTGGCCACCAATTCTAATGCAACGTTCTTTGGAGGTAGAATTATCTTAATTTCACGGCCATCTTTTGATTCAATTGAACCATCAATATTAGGATGTGGTAGATTCAATCTTTGTTTCTTATTAATATGATTGGATTCATCATTTTGCTTAGAAGATGAAGAAATATTGTTGTCTTTGAAGGAGAATGATATCTGACCGGAACTGGAAATATTATTTGATAAATCATTTTGATACTTTTCTATAATTGGATCCAGATTAACATTATGCTTTGAACTGAACTCTTTATAATTTTTTTCAAAGATTTCATAATTGAAATTGGTATCATTGATATCAAGATTGGGTATTATCAACTGTAAGATACTTTCAGCATTTTTCAATTTTTGTTCAATTAAGTTGATATCTGCAATAGTTTTCTTCCTATTTGAAGGCCTATCATAAGTACAGTCATAAGAATAAACAGTACAATGAATGCATGGCTGCTGACCATCACATTTCACTTTTTTCTTACGACACTCATCACAAGCTCTCGTAACTCTTTTCCGTTTCTGAGTGCTGTCCTTTTGAGAATCAGACTGCTGTGGCCCACTGTTAGTCATTGGGTGTATGATCAAGGGGGGAGATGCACCAACTTGAGGCATGATTGAAGATTGTTTGGATATATACGTCTATTGGAGTTAAGAGACGGGCCGATAGGTAAAGAGTGTGTTGGTTGACTAAGCAGCTGTGTAATGTTTGAAGAAACAGTAAGTCTAAATAATGGACCAGTAAGCGACAATATATAACCACAACAGCGATGTTACCATGTAAAAAAGTGGAAGTTCATTGAATTTATCTGATGGAATTTTTGTTTTTAAGAGTTTATTGTTCCGCGAATTTTATTACATGAAGACCTCTGTGATGTGGGAGAGATGGGGGTTAAATTAGACCAGTATGACGCACTTGTTGGTGGATTTTAGCTCTGTTGTATTACTTCTAGTTTTTACATATTATTACTCTCTTTTCTGGTTTCAAAAATCGCATCTGAGAGTGATTTTGTTCTGCTGTTGTATGTAGCAATTACAAGGATAGTGAAGTTTTGAGTATACTAAGGATAATACCAATGGGAATTCTTGAAGGTTTTCATTGTCTCTTTAGTGATAAAGGGTTAACTAGTACTATTTAATTAATTTACTACTTTTCTGATAGATTCATCATTTCGCTATTTGCTCAGAATTGTAATTTCCAGAGATTACAGTGTTAAAAGGTCTTGTCTTTATATTATTCAAAATTGTGTCAGTTATGTACACTTCATCCAGAAATCCATCACTATAAAACTAAGCTAAAAACTACAAAAGAATATCTACACTCAAACTGAAAGAAATTCATTGTTCAAGAGTCAAGCTTCAAAAATTTCATTGGACAATCTCCTTTCCTCTGATCTCATCAACCTCCCTTTCAAACCCATTCATTCACTTTTCAATTCATCATTATGTTACTCAGTGTAAAACGCGAACTAATATTTTCGAGTTAGTAAATATTCTTTACTAGTAAGCACTGACTTCAAATCACTTCAAATCATCCACAGATCAATGACAATATCAGGAGAGTCGGAGGAATCATTCCTTCCTCCTTCTGTTCCTCTACACCATACCTTCAACTCCTCTACTTATATCACGGAGATCCCTACAGTTATCAAGAACAACCCAGATGAGCCAGTAGTGCTAGGTGTTGATGAAGCCGGTCGTGGTCCCGTTTTAGGCCCAATGGTTTACGGTGTAGCTTACTGTTTGAAATCATTTGAGTCTGAATTGAAGAAAACTTACAAATTTGCAGATTCAAAGACGTTAAATGAACAGAAGAGAACTGAATTATTACAACAGATCTGTATCGCAGACACTGAATTGAATGAAAACGTTGGTTGGAGTACGAGAACAATGACAGCTATGGATATAAGTTCCGGTATGCTACGTCCACATTCAATTGGGAGTTATAACTTGAATGAACAGGCACATGATGCAACAATGGATTTGATTCAAGGTGTCTTAGATCAAGGTGTTAATTTGAAAGAGATCTATGTTGATACAGTTGGTCCACCAATTTCATATCAGGCTAAATTACAGAAAAGATTCCCAAGTTTGAAAGTGACAGTTGCCAAAAAGGCTGATGCTTTGTATCCTTGTGTCAGTGCTGCGAGTATCTGTGCAAAAGTCACAAGAGATTTTTCATTGATTAGAAGTAAATTTCAATTATATTCAAATGAAACTGAATGGGGTTCAGGATATCCTTCAGATCCAAAGACTTCTAGATGGTTAAATGAGGCAGTTGATCCAATTTTCGGATGGAGTCAAGTCGTTAGATTTTCATGGCAAACTGCAAAAGACGCTATAAAAAAGAATAACGGTGTCGAAATTGAATGGGAAGAAGATAATATCAAAACAGAATTTGGTGATGTGAGTGGAATGTTTGGTAATAATAATGATAAAAATAGCTTACCATTATCCACAAAATGGTATGGTCATAATGTTGACTTGTTTTAAATAATGCACAGTATATAATCTAGACATTTGTTATGTACACGATGATTTGTTCCCCATATTATTGAAAGAGCAAACATTTTATTCTTTCTAGTTAAATCTTTGTATAGATCTCCTGAATCTTGATTTATATAATGAGTGTTTATGGTTTTGTCAAGATTGAAAGAGATTTTACTAAATCAATTCCAATTCCAAACTCACCAACTGCACTTTCCGACTTAAAGTTACCAGATTCCACACTTTCTCAAATTGTGTTGAATTACGTTAGTGATAAATTACCAGAAAAGACACTAAGTCATTCAGTAAGAGTCTTTCTATATTCTCGTGCAATTATCAAAGATCAATTCTCAAATTGGGAACTAGATGAAGATATCCTGTTCATTACCTGTTTGCTACATGATATAGGAACAACTGAAGAGAACTTATCTACAACCAAATTATCATTTGAGTACTATGGTGGTATAATTGCCAGAAACTTCCTAGTTGAACAAACTCAGGATAACGATTTAGCAGATGCTGTTGCAGAAGCTATCTTCAGGCATCAAGATCTAAACGATGCAGGGTACATTACTCAATTGGGGTTGATTATCCAAATCAGTACGGTTATTGACAATGCTGGTTTTAAAATTGTGTCAAGACTAATTCATAAAGAGACTCTAAAGAGAGTCAACGATACCCAAGAGATGGTTGGTTACAATGCTTTGCTGATGTTATTAATAAAGAAAATAGTATCAAACCATGGGCACATTCCAGCTCATTAGGGGTGGAAGAATTTCCACAAAACGTTTTAAATAACAAACTGGAGTACCAATGAGCAATATAGGGTACTAATATCGATATACTACTTCATCAATACTGAATTAACTATCATAAATGTATAAAAGGCTTCTCCACTATTATGGAAAGTTCCCCAACATATCACGTGACTACTTACATAATTTCCTACAAGAGCGTGGGTGACATAATCACCAAAATTGCGTGGAGGTCCCTAAAACCATCATCAGATTCACAAATAAATACCAAACCGTTTCTCTTTCTTTTTACTCATAGTTTCAGTAATAAGAAAGCTTCAACATCAACAATGTCTGCCATTGCAACTCTTGCTAGAGCAGCAAGAACTCTTCCAAGGTAGGTCCTCCATTCAATTGGCTGATTTCGAAATGTTGGTGTTTTGATGTAACAGGCATTAGGTTAAAACGCACCACAAACGTCCTCTACTGGATTAATCTAATTGAAAACTGTTTCAATTATCCAGAAGATTATGTTCTGGTGTTTTGGTTGTTATGGTGTCGTTTAAGTAGTAGCTTGTCATTTTGCCCAACCATCATTTCAATTGAAATCGATCTGCCACCTGAGTATTATTATTCCTCCCACACGTTTTACTGACTAATTTATCAGATGCACTAGATTAACATCATTCTATGCTATTCGTTTCAACTCATCCTACCCAAAACATCACATCATTGGCATGCCTGCCCTTTCCCCAACAATGACTCAAGGTGGTCTTGCTGTCTGGAGTAAAAACATTGGTGATGAATTAATTCCAGGTGAAGTTATCGCTGAAGTTGAAACTGATAAAGCTCAAATGGATTTTGAATTCCAAGAAGAAGGTTACTTAGCTAAGACTTTGGTCGCTGCTGGTACTTCTGATATCCCAGTTGGTACTCCAATTGCTGTCTATGTTGAAGAAAAAGACGATGTTGCAGCTTTCAAAGATTTCACTGTTGACGCTGCTGCTGCTCCAAAAGCTGCTGCTCCAAAAGAAGAGGCCTCTCCAAAGGAAGAAGCTCCAGCTTCTAAAGAAGAAGCTCCAAAAGCTGCTCCAAAACAATCAGGTTCAAAAGTCTCAGGTGACAGAATCATTGCTTCTCCATTAGCTAAAACCATTGCTTTAGAAAAGGGTATTTCATTAAAAGGTGTTGAAGGTACTGGTCCATACGGTCGTATCGTTAGAGCTGATGTTGAAAAAGCCATTGCTGAAGCTGCAAAAAAACCTGCTGCTGCTCCAGCTGCCTCTGCTGCTGCTTCCTCATCTGCTGCTGGTTCAAACTTCATTGACATTCCAATCACCAACATGAGAAAGATCATTGGCCAAAGATTATTGGAATCCACTACAACCAACCCATCCTACATTGTCTCTTCAGAAATTTCAGTTTCTAAATTATTGAAATTAAGAGCCTCATTAAATGCATCAGCTAAAGATCGTTACAAATTGTCAATCAATGACATCTTGATCAAAGCCATCTCCGTTGCTGCTAGAAGAGTTCCAGAAGCTAACTCTCACTGGATAGAAGCCCAAGGTGTCATCAGACAATACAACAACGTTGATGTTTCTGTTGCCGTTGCTACTCCAACTGGTTTAATCACTCCAATTGTTAAAAACGCAGAAGCTAAAGGTTTAGCTGATATTTCTAAGGAAGTTAAAGATTTAGGTAAACGTGCCAAAGAAAACAAATTAGCCCCAGAAGAATTCCAAGGTGGTACTATCTGTATTTCCAACTTAGGTATGAACCCAGCTGTCAACTTCTTCACTTCGATCATCAATCCTCCACAATCTACCATTTTAGCCATTGGTACTGTTAACAGAGTTGCTGTTGAAGATAAAGCTGCTGAACATGGATTCTCATTTGACTCCAAGATTAACATCACTGGTACTTTTGATCACAGAGTCATTGATGGTGCTAAAGGTGGTGAATTCATCAAAGCATTGAAAGAAGTCATTGAAAACCCATTAGAATTGTTGTTGTAGGTATGAAAATGATGAGTTATTTATGTATTTTATAAAAAGTGTTTACGAATTGTCAGAGAATATATAATAAAAGCTGGCGATAATGAAGTAGTAGTAATGAAGTAGAATATTGTTGTAAGTCAGTCTCTACTCGATGAAGTAATAATGACTTCCCATCAACTCATTATTGTTATTAGATGTCTTAAAAGGGCTACTGAAGTTTTTAAGTTCGTTCGGTGTTGCTTCTGAAACCATTTTTACCTACAAGGGCTTAAGGTTAATAAAAGACAACATTTGGCTTTAGTAGACTTACCAATAACTTTTGTACAAGCACAGGTCATCACAAAAACAGCCGGGCGCCTAACCACTATTCCGGGTCACCCTGTGGTTTCACACTCTGATGAAAAATTGATTGATTCAAAGTGGTTCAACGAACAGTTTGCAGCCTAAAGAACACTAAACAAAATGGTCTTCTCCCTTTCCGACGAATCTAGAGAACGTATTGTCAGAGTCCTCGACTCTGCCCGTGTCATCGCCCACTACGGCTGGATTCCTTTCGTCTTGTACGTTGGCTGGGTCCAAACTCCAAACAGACCACCTTTATTAGCATTATTGTCTCCATTACCATCAGTTTAAGCTGCTATATGGTGAGAGGGTGGAGGATGTGTGGAATAACAAAGGAATTAGTATGCGTGACGATGTGCTGTTATAGAGATACAATTGCAATCTAGCGTATATTGCATTTCTTTAATGATTGTTAGTTACATGATGGGTTTGTGCACTTCTTTGGTGATGAGAAAAAGATGTTTAGTTGTAAATAGTTACTAATATTATGATTATCAATGATATGAAACAACATTTTTGTAGCGAACTGTTCGTGTTTTCCTTGATTGATGTAAAGTATATATCTGCCATTATTCGTTATTCCAGTGTGGTGCTCATCGCTCACCAGAATTTTCGGATATCGAACATTTTGGATATATTAAAACCTAGTCTTCTTCAAGCTACACTTTCTCCACAGAATCACCTCTGAAATATGCCCGAAGAGACACATCTCTCGCCCACACAGAGGGAGATCGTCAGTGGTCTGACTGCTGGGTCGATCACCACTGCCGTGACCCATCCTTTGGATATGTTGAAGATCAGACTGCAACTAGATCAATCTTCAAAGACTCATGCACAATCTTTTTCGAAAGTCATGAAAACGTTCCAAACTGGAAAACTACCTAGCACGATTAGAGAGGCTTACAGAGGTATACTTCCTAATCTATGTGCTTCCTCATTTGCATGGGCCGTTTATTTCACATCATATAGATATTTCAAAGATTTATCGCATTACTACATAGATTCTGCAGATTTCCAAAAGGATTCTAACTTACAATCTTGGAATTATTTGAGTTCTGCATTTGCTGCAGGTACTTTCACTGCCTTTATCACCAATCCCCTGTGGGTTCTAAAGACTAGAATCCTGAGTACTTCAAAAAACGTTCCTGGTGCCTATGCTGGATTTTTTGATGGTGTACAGAGAGTTTTCAAAGAAGAAGGCATATCAGGATTTTGGAAAGGCCTTGTTCCAAGTTTAGTTGGTGTAAGTCAAGGTGCTTTACAGTTTACGATCTATGATACATTAAAATATCAAATAAGAGACGATTCACATCGTGGTAAATTAGAAATCTATGAATATATTCTAATGAGTTGCACTTCAAAGATCATCTCCACGCTGATAACGTATCCGTGCCAATTATTAAGATCAAGACTACAAGATTACAGCACCATTCATGAGAAGAAATCTGTCACTTCTGTGTTCAAAAACGTTTATTTGAGAGAAGGTATTGGTGGCTTTTATAAAGGTGTGATACCCAATATTATCAGAGTCTTACCTGCTACTTGTATAACATTTGGTGTTTACGAGACCATTAAAAAAATTGCATAAAGAAAAAAAAAACCTCTGATAGAAAGCATCATTAGCATATTTATTTGTATAACTATTTATAATAATTAGAAATTCATCAATAATAACTACAATCTTAACAATTAATTACATAACCCTTTATATTTACTCAACTATAACATACAGAAGGAAAAATTATTTAGTAACCTAAAGTAGCTAATTTTTGAGAAACTTCAGATTCAGCTTGGGAAGCTTTGGCAGCTTCAACTTTTTTGGTTAAAGCTTTCTTTTGAGCGTAGTATTCAGCAGCTCTAACTTTACGTTTTTCTTCTAATTTAGCAACAACATCGCTGTATTTCCAACCAACAGATGCTGATAAATCACCTAAAGTGGTGTATTTTCTACCTGGTTTTAATCTTAAAACTCTTAAAGCTTGTGGAACGACAACCTTCTTCTTTTTGTCGTATGGTGGTGGAACACCTTCGAAGACTTTTAATCTTTCTAAAGCAGCTTTACCACGAGGGGTTTTATGAGCAATCATACCTCTTAAAGCTTTGTAGAAAATTCTTGATGGAGCTCTGAAATGGAATGGACCTCTAGCTTTGTTAAATCTAGTACCTTTTCTTAAGTAATCATGGTATTTTAATTTGGTTCTGAAGAATTCACCAGAGATGTTTAAAGCTTCGGTTCTAACAATAACGACTTTTTGACCGTTTAATAATTGTTTAGCAACGATAGAAGCAAGACGACCTAAAAGGTGACCTTTACCTGTAAATAATAAGTTAGTATAAAGATTCAATAAATACTTTGCTTAAAAAGAAAATAGATGATGTGATTATTAGGGTATGAATGAATTTTCTTGATCTAATGTAGGTTATTGATTAACTTGATATTTCAAATAT
Source organism: Gotozyma botsteinii (assembly GCA_020280145.1). Classification (NCBI taxonomy): domain Eukaryota; kingdom Fungi; phylum Ascomycota; class Saccharomycetes; order Phaffomycetales; family Phaffomycetaceae; genus Gotozyma; species Gotozyma botsteinii. Next base: position 1,237,497 of record JAFIIU010000002.1, read on the forward strand.
TGGATAGCTCTGATAGATTGCTCATTCGATTGATCATATTCCCAAGTTTGTGTTGATGTTCTAACCTCCACTGTATAATTATAAAATCAATATCTTTTCATGATGGACAATAACAATTCATAAAATCCACGTTTCTTCTGAATGCATTCAATTCTATTATCACTATTCATCTATATTCCTTCTTTCAGAAGTAACATACCATCAATGACGACGACTGGTTCGAAAGAAGAGCTCATTTTTGTTGATACTTTATTAAACGTTATACTTGAAAGATTTCACAATTTTCAAAATTAAAGTGAATTTGTTACAAAATTTGCGTTGTTCGCGAATTGTGTGGACGAACCAGACATTTGTTAACAACTTTCTGATTCGCGAAATTTCTGAATTTTTTCTAAATTTTCAAAAGAAACGAAAAAATTAAGCGTGGAGTACATCCAAACATCCCTGAGACCTATCTCATGTCATGTGATATTTTCAAGTTGCCCTCATCAAATACATATGGTACATAGAACGTTTCATAAATCATTAAAATACTTCGTTTAGTCCCTTTTTGGTATATTTATACTGTTTGTCTAAGTAGAAGTCCATGATCCACTTCTTGCAATCATATATGTCTAGCAATATCACACCATTTGTTTCTTCGCTTGTTATTTTCCTCAGCTTCAACATGACATTGTTAATTACAGAGTGAGATTCGTTGAAGCTTGATAGTTTCAAACGATTGAACATTTCATTAAGGTTGACTATGACGATCAATGTCTGTTTCTCACTCATTATATCTAATTCTTTGATTTGTTCAAGCACACCTTTCAGATCGAGACATTCAACGTATCTCACAACATTGAGACTGGATCTGGCCCATTCTTGTGACAAGTTCTTCTCTTTCACGACGTTTTCAATCTTCTTTGCTAATAGTTCAAAGTATGGAGCTGTTATGCCATCATCAATCCAGCATACGGAGATTGTGTCATCGTTTATGAAACTGTTTACGATCAGATCAAATATTTTCTGCAACAACATGTCAGTCTAGTAATGGGTACCTCATTAACAATAAAAACTTACCTCCATACCTGGTAGTAGTGAAGCTTCTGTGCGTAACGATACAATTCCCTTTAAATCAAGTTTATTGTTCATTATCTATTCACAAATTGGAGATTCTTGTAAAATGTGTGTCTGTCTATTTCTGTTATCTTCGTTATCTTAACTGTTTCTCCCATTTTCCAAAAATATATTTTTGTGACAAAACGCTGAAAAATGTTGATTGCTTTGATTCAAAATCAACACATTTTAGTTGAGGTTGATTGAAATACTCATTACTTAGTTGTTTTGCACCATGGTGGAAGAAACAGTGCAGGATATACCACAAGCACAAGATGATACAATCATTTTACTATTTCAAAACTCTACGAAGAAGTCCGTTTCTCTTGCTGATCTGATTTCCAGTCCACTTGCTCCATCTGATGCAGCACTACTCACTACCAACTCCAAAAAATCACACATTGAAAAGATACAGGACGTTCCAGTGAAGCTGTTGATAAAGTACGTATTCAAGACATGGGATGCTAAGCTTTTGGAATCTGAAGTTCCTGAATCCATTTATCAAATACGATTGATCCATCTGGGCAAGACATTGGAGAATGACCTGAATTTTAAAATGTTTGACGAAAGATGGAAACAACAGAAGGCAAGAGAGGAGATCCAGGAACAAACCCAAGATGACACCGTTGCTCGTAAACTTACACATGAGAATAATGATATTAGTCTTGAAGATGACTACGATGATGATGAAGGCTTGCTGTTGGGGGAGTTAAGGTTGGATATCAGTGATATCATTCATGTCAGTCTAAGGCCAGTTGAAAGTGTGAAAAGGATTAAAAAGAAGAATGCTAGTCGTAATCTGTTGAACTCTACCGTGGGGCATTCTGCAAGTCGTATCAGTAGTATCAAACAATCAAAAGTAGCTTCTGGAGATGAAGATGAACGTGGTTCAAGAAATGGTGGTGGTTGTTGCGTTATTGTTTGATTTGTTATAGCTAATATTGGATATTGGAATTGTTTTACTTAGTAATTGGTATCTCTTTTTTTGGTTTGGTTATTTTCAAATGTAGAATGTAGAAAAGTCTATGATCTGAGCTCTGAACTACGAATTTTCATAATAATTATATCATGTATATATCTGTAAATGTACCAGGAAATATTTATATTTCCCTTTTTTTGTTTGTTTGTTTTACTGATACCCAATGATTGTAAAACATATATACTGATCTTTTGAGTTAGTAATGAATGAAAGGTAATCCTGTACCTTCCTCGAAGACAATAACCAAATAATTGTTCATAATTAATAAATAGTATAATTCATTTCCTAACAAGACCCCACAATGCAAACAAAAACAAAACGGTTTAGTTCACTTCCAATGTGATATATCTTATAGATACACATGAAAACATAAAAACTTAAAATCAAAACACAATTCAAAAACACAACTTGGACAAAAAAGCAGTAAAAAAAGGCATGACTAGGAATAATCCAGCGATTGTTTCTTTCCCATTTTCTTGTCAACATCCTTTGTCAACATCCTGATATTGTAAAGATATAATACATCATTCATTTTTGAAACCCTTTCGCTAAATCAACATCTTTCAAATCGCCTAAATCTTTCTTATCATTAGTAGAATCTGATCCATTCTTTTTACCATTCAACTTCATGTTCAATGGACTTTCTGGAAGAAATGGACCACCATTTTTGGTTGGTGAAGAAACTTTTGATTCATCATCTTTTGGTTTTGGTCCTAAAGGAGTACTGAATTGAACAAAATTCCATAAAGCAGGTGAACTTTGTAAATTATTTCCTCCAGGACCACTATTTTGTCTTTGTTTTTCTTTATTGTTATTGTTGTTTTGACTTTGTTTATCATCTTTCTTTCTGGTTCCTCTTTCTGGTGTATATGCTTCAACTGCAGTCACAGAAAAAGATTTTGTTGGAGATGTAATCATACCAAAATCCAAGTTAGAATTAGAATCATTTTTGGATGTTTGATCAGCAGTATTGTTTGTGGTTTCTTCTCCATTGGTTGTGTTATTGGTGTTGTTGTTGTAAGTATTTTGGTGGTATAATAGAGGATATGATGATTTGGCAGGTGGTGTAACAGATACTTCAGTTTTCTTTGGTGAAGATTCTTGGGTTTTTGAATCTTGATATTCATCTGAAGTTGGTGGTTCAGGTTCAGATTTTGATGGTGGCTGGTTATTATCGTTGGAATTTGATGATGACGATAATGGTTTTAATTCTGTTCTATCAGTAGAGTTGGTATCTTGAGTTTCAGGTCTCTTAGATTGTGTCTGTAAAGGAAGTTGAGGAGGAGGACCTTGATGTTGTTGTGGAACTTGTTGATATTGAGTAATTGGAAATTGGGCAGCCGAATTCATTGAATTTCCTCTACTGTGGGAAAACAAAGCAGCTTGTTGATTTTGATTCGGCAAAGGTAATTGTTGGGGTGGTTGTGCAAATACCGGTTGAGATGGATGTTGATCAGTAGTTTGTTGTTTCAATGGTGGTAGTTGTGTTTGATAAGCATTAGCGTATAAAGGTAAACCTGAATATGGTTGTCCATATGCAATGGTTTGACCATTTGGGGCATTTCCTAAAAAGTGCGAAGAAGCAGCTTCAGTTGGATGCAATTGAAATTCTTGTTGAAATTTTTGTATCTGTTGTAATTGATGGTTTGGTTCTACTTTCCTTTGGCTTGAAGATGGTAAATCATTATGCTGAGCTAAATGTAATTGTAATTGTCTGGAAACTGAAGAACCTCTTCTAACTTTAGCAATAGATCCATTTTCAACTTTTCTCAAGAAATCATTTTTGTAACTATCAGCAATTTGCCATTTCATACCTTTACCAGGTTCACTCGGTCTTCTTGGAACTTTTTCAAAAGCTTTGTTTAACGATAAATTATGTCTAATGGAATTTTGCCAGCCTGATTTTGAGAATCTATAAAATGCATATTGTTTGGAAATCCATTCATAAATTTGACTTAAAGATAAGACACCTTCTGGATTTGATAAAATAGCTTGAGTGATCATTGTTGCGTAAGAATAAGGAGGTTTAATGTCTTTTGATTCATCTTTAGCTAGATCATTTTGAGTATTGGCTTGATTGGTAGCAGCAGCAGCACTTGTATTGTTACTGGAATCATGTTTTAAATGTTCAGATGCATTATCGAACATTTGAAAAGCTTTCAAATTATTTTGAGCAGGAGCTGGATAGTAGTAACCATTTCCGAATGCTTGCTCTTGACTTTGAGTTGTAGCCATTTGAGCTGAATTTGGAGGTTCTCCATACAAAGAAGTCGATGATGCAACTCTTTTTGATTTTGGTCTTGGTAATTGAGAACCAATAATATTCAACACATTCTTAGAAATGTTTGGAGTTGCATCAGGTAGAATGAACATCATTTGAGTACTCCCAATATCAACAACACAACCAGAATATAATGGAGTGGCTGGAGAGTTTGGACCACATGCAACTTTTGAACCATCGACTTTGGCACCATTTCTACCAGCAACTTGTAATTCCCATACTCTAGTTGATAAATTATAAGCGATTGTAGCATGTTGACGACTAACAACTTTAGCAGGACCCAAATCAATATCAACAAGGGTTTCTTTGGAATTTGGTTGGGTGTCGGTATTTCTCCCGATCGATATCGTCAAGGCCTTAACGTAGTAAGTCCAGTCTTTACCAGCAATTTTAGCATAAGCTTGGATCTCAGTAGCTTGGTTCTTGTCATTCGCAAAAGTTTCAGCAACTGCGGTCTTGGATTCAGGTACCTGAAGGACTGAGATGACCGCATTCACCAGCTCATTGGGATCATCATAGAGACTAGCCTGTAAGAAAAAAAATGTTAGTAATTTGCCCTTTGTCACTGCATTGTTAGAGAGAACCCAAAAAAAGACAGCAATATGTAGGTAGAGGCATCGAAAAAAAAGCTTTAATTAAAACTGAAAAGAGACATTAGGATCCCTATAATGGAGTAAACGTCTTTTTTGCCTATTACCTGTCAGTGTATCGATGCTTTCTGTAGTAAATCTTTTTTTCGTTAAAAAACAACTGGATTTGCCTTCAGTTGAGACTCTCATTCTTTGAGGGATGCTCCAAAAAAGTGATACATACAATGTCAGTCTCTTCGAGGGCGCGCTTCTTCGGGTTGTCAGACATGGCTGATTCTGTTGTCTGGTGGTTTTTCGTCTTGAGGCGGGCACTAATAATTTTCTAGACCGGCCTTTCTAGCGTCTTTCTAGGCTGTTTACGACTTAATTCTTCGACAACGAAAGCGTTTGTTTTGATTTTTTTTTGTTTGTTTATGTTTTTTGTTTTGGTTTTTTTTGTTTGGATGAAATTTTTTTTCGCTTTGACCATTACAATGTGACAGAATTGAGTAACATGTCTATTAACAAGCTATATACTACTGTCTGATCACGTCTGGTAGGGTTCCGAACGTGAGAACCTCCTCTATCCTGTCCTTACCGCACAGCAGCATACACAGTCTGTCCACTCCGAGTCCCCATCCGCCAGTAGGAGGCATCCCCCATGCCATGGCTGCTAGGTAGCGATGGTCTGGTACTATCGTTTCCTCATCGTTGTAATCGTCCTTTAACTCTTGTTGCAGTTTGAATTTCAGCTCTTGGTCGAATGGACTGTTCTCTTCTTCATAGGCGTTGACGTATTCTTTCCCTTTGATGAAAAGTTCAAATCTTTTGGAAACATTGTAACTTCTTGTTTCATAATTGATGTCAACAGATTTCGCTAATGGTGCCATTATTGAAGGTTGGTGATAGATAAACGTTGGAGTTTCACACAATGGTTCTAAATAGGTAGATGATAAAGTGTCAAGTAATTGTGGGATACTTTTTACTTTAGGTAGTGGTAGATTAATTGTTTCAAAATATGATACAAGTGATTCTTGAGTCAACTCATCTGGAAGCTTAACTCCAGTTTGTTTCTCTAAAGTTGGCAAGAATTCAATCTTTTTGAATTCACCTCCTTGCTTCAGCGTTTTAATTTGATTTTGACAAACTTGTACTTTCTCTAATTCTTTGAAAATGTCATTGAATAAAGTTTCGGTAAGCTCCATTAAATCATTTAGTCCAATGTAACTTTGATAAAATTCACATGTTGTGAATTCTGGATTATGAGTCCCATCAATTCCTTCATTTCTAAACGATGAACCAAATTCAAACACCTTATCAAATCCTCCAATTACTAACTTTTTCAACCATAACTCTGGAGCAACTCTCAACTGTAAATCAACGAATTCATTATTAGAATCTTTTAAATGTTTTGCATGAGTATTAAAAGGCGTTGCATTGGCACCTTTAGTTGAATTGGCTATTATAGGTGTTGAAACTTCTAAGAACCCTCTATTCAATAAAAATTTCCTTAAAGATGAGGTAATTGAAGATCTTGCAATAATAACGTCTTGAGACTCTTTATTAACTAAGTAATCAACAACTTTATTGTGGTTTCTTTTTCTGTTATCTGTTAATTTTGGAGGTAAAGGATGTAGTGTTGGGGAAACTAACTTCAATGGTTTTATACATTTCAACGATAATTCACCAACATTAGTGATACCAGGGTGACCAACCGCTGTAATAAAGTCACCTCTTTTGAAAAACTCATGAATGTTAAAGAATTCTTCTTTGTCTAAACCAACTAATGTATTCATTAAAACCAGTTGAACCTTCTTGAAATCTTGAACAACATCAATGAAAATCATGCCTTTGCCTGACTTTCTTATACTTTGGATTTTACCTTCAACAACAGCCAAGTCGTCTATTCTTTTATTGTCAGGCCATTGATAATTTTCAAATTTTGATCTGAATTCTGGTATCCTCAAAACATCATAGTGGTGACCGTCGCATAAAAGATTTCTAGCTTGGTTCAAAGTTGGGTAATACGTCTTATAGTTTTCTTTAATTGTAGCTTTTCTATTGGCAAATTCAGCTTCCTCGTTCTCATGAACTAGTTCGGAGTATAGCCTCGACAAAATTCTGTTAGATTTACTAATCAGTCTCACAGACCGTGTACATCTCGAAAGCATTCTTTAATTACAATTTCAAATGAGTTCAATTTTTTTGATAATCAAGATAAGATATCCCACCTATATTGTCTCTATATACACACAGTTGTTAATACATGGATTCTTGCAAACACGTACATCAATGCTCTCCTGTCAGGTCAGTCAAGTGTCACCTCAACCCACAAGGAATAAATATCAGAGGTACTATGTTCTTTTCACGGACAGTAATGAAACAATCCTCAAGACGATAACGCAGTATAATTGAATCTCTCATCATTTCAACAAGCTGCCAAACTCAGAGAGCACCGACTAAAGCAATATCAACTTACCCATTTGATTGTCACAAACACAATCTGATTTCAACTAAAAGTGAAAAGTTTTACAAGAAGAAAAAAAAAATTCATCAAAACGTCGCGAAATTTTTATTGACAACAAAAACGTCTTCAAATCAAACACCAAAACAGTCGAACAACTCACAAATTGTGTACAATGGAAGACGTAAGTCGCAGATAAATCCGGTATCAGAACGTTACTAACTTTGAGGAAAAGGTTTTCATAGCAGCAGAAGACGTTGACGGTGTCAGATTCTCCTGGAATGCGATTCCAACAACAAACATTGCGTCAACTAGACTAAGTGTGCCAGTTGGTGCTTTGTACACCCCATTGAAAAGAAGAGACGACTTGCAGTTCATCCAGGGAAACCCAGTTACTTGTAGACAGCCATGTGGTGCTGTTTTAAATCCATTTGCTGAGATTCAAGACTCTGGAAGACAATGGGTTTGTCCTATTTGTTTGAATCGTAATGTGTTACCAACTCCATTACAGGGAACCATTCCTGTCCAAACATTACCTGAAAACACAACAGTTGAATATATTCTCACTAACAGAGCCCCATCCCCTCCTATTTTTGTGTTTGTGATTGATACTTGTTTAGATAAAGACGATTTTGAAGCTCTAATTGAACAAATCTCAATGACTCTGAATCTATTACCACCAAATGCATTAGTTGGCTTGATTACATATGGTAAAAACATCAATTTGTATGAGATTAATGCTGAAGATATGCTGAAGAGCTATTCATTCAATGGTGCTAAAGAATATACACATGAACAAGTTGCTAAAACCCTAGGATTTTTAACATCCGACTTACAACCAACAAACAGAACTGATCCAACGAATCAGTTAACTGGAAGATTCTTACAACCCGTCAACATGGTTGAATATTCATTAACTTTAATCTTAGAACATTTAGCTAAAGATTCTTGGCCACATAAATCCAACGAACGTTCTTTTAGAGCTACAGGTTCTGCTCTAAACATTGCTTCTAAATTCTTGAAGGCAACTTATCCAAAAGCTGGCTCTCATGTCATGTTGTTTGCCGGTGGTCCGTGTACTTATGGTCCTGGTCTGATCGTTGGTAATCAATTAAAGGAACCTATCAGAACACATCATCTATTAGAAAGCAAAGAAGCTCCACATCTAAAAACTGCTAAAGCATTTTACTCAAAGTTGGCAGAAGAATGTTCTACCACTGGTGTCACTGTTGACGTTTTTGTTGGTGCTTATGATCAAATTGGGTTATATGAAATGGATGATTTACCAAACAAAACAGGTGGTGTTATTGTATTGGCAGATAGTTTCACTACTTCAATTTTCAAACAATCATTCCAAAGATTCTTCACCAATAACCAATATAATGAGCTTTCCCTGGGACTGAATGCAACTTTAGAAGTTAAAACATCAAAAGAATTAAGAATTTATGGACTGATTGGACATGCTACATCGCTGAATAGAAAAGATAAATCAGTGTCATTGTCTACTGATAAAGATTATGGTATTTCTGGTACAAGTGCTTGGAAGGTTTCAACTATTTCACCAAATACTACATATGCAGTTCTTTTTGATGTTCAAAACTCAACTGAACAATCGGCTTATAGATTTAATGGAACAGCTCATACGTTTGTTCAATTCATTACATACTATCAACATCCAGATGGTACAACTAGATTGAAAGTCACCACTGTTGCAAAACCATTAACTTCACAAGATGTTTCATATTCATTTGATCAAGAAGCTGCTGCTGTCTTGACAGGTAGAATTGCAGTTGATACATTAACCAAAAATGTTGATGTTTCTGATGTTTTATCCTGGATTGATAAAATATTAATCAATTTATTAAAAGCATTCGCAGAGTTTCATAAAAATGATGTAAACTCATTTAGAATTTCAAACCAATTTTCATTATTCCCACAATTCATATATCATTTAAGAAGATCACAATTTTTGCAAGTCTTCAATAATTCACCAGATGAAACTGTTTTCTATAGACATGTTTTCAACACTGAAGATACATTCAATTCATTAATTATGATTCAACCAACTTTAACATCTTTTGAACAAGATGCTGAAGAAGAAGGTGGTTCTCCAGTGTTATTAGATTCTGTTTCAATTCAACCAGAAAGAATTCTATTATTGGATACTTTCTTCCATATCTTGATCTTCCATGGTTCAACTATTGCCGAATGGAGAAGAAAAGGTTACCAAGACCAAGAAGATTATGTTTACTTCAAAGAATTTTTAGAAGAACCAAGAAGAGAAGCTGCTGATTTATTGGTTGATAGATTCCCATTACCTAGATTCATTGATACTGAAGAAGGTGGTTCACAAGCTAGGTTTTTAATGTCTAAATTAAATCCAACAAATACTTATAATGATACTTCATATGCTGTTGGTGCTGGTGCAAAGATTTTAACTGATGATATAAGTTTACAAAAATTCATGGAACACGTTCAAAAGTTAGTTGTTGCTCCAAGTTAATAGATTTCTGTATAATAAAAATAGAAATGGTTAGATTTACTACAATTGTATTTATTACAAAATATATTAAGAAAGTGTTAAAAAAGGGGAAAACGCTTCGTTTAAGCATCGTAAGTAGAAGCAGAAACGTTACCACCTTTACCAGTCCAGTTGATATGGATTGGAGTGTTAGCTGGTAAGGATTCAGAGACGTATTCTGGTAAGACTTTGAAAGTGTGGGCACCGAAGTAATCTCTTTGAGCTTGTAATAAGTTAGCTGGTAATTTAGCAGATCTGTAACCATCGTAAAAGGCTAAAGCAGTTGAGAAAGCTGGAGTTGGGATACCGTATTTGGTGGTTAAAGCAATAGTTTCTCTCCAACCGTCTTGAGCTTTGATGATAGCATCTTTGAAGAATGAGTGGAATAATAAGTTTTCCAAATCTGGGTTTTCTCTGAAAGCAGAAGTGATTTCACCTAAGAAAACAGATCTGATGATACAACCACCTCTCCACATCAAAGCAATAGCTGGGTTGTTTAATTTCCAACCATATTCTTTAGCAGCTTCTCTGATCAACATGAAACCTTGAGCGTATGAAATAATCTTGGAAGCGTATAAAGCTTGTTCTAAGTCGTCAACAAATTTCTTACGGTCAGCAATGGCATCTTTTGGAATGGTTGGACCTGGTAAGACTTTAGAAGCAGCAGTACGTTCAGTTTTGATTGATGATAAACATCTGGCGAAAACGGCTTCACCAACTAAAGACAAAGGAATACCCAAATCTAAAGCGTTGATGGCAGTCCACTTACCAGTACCTTTTTGACCAGCAGAATCTAAGACTTTTTCGACTAATGGAGTACCATCAGTATCGTTGTAGTATAAAATATCTCTTGTGATTTCAATTAAGAAAGAGTCTAAAACACCTTTGTTCCATTCAGCAAAGACATCAGCAATTTCTTTGTCGGTGAAACCACCAACTCTTTTCAAGATATCGTAAGCTTCACAGATCAATTGCATATCACCGTATTCAATACCGTTGTGGACCATTTTGACGTAATGACCGGAACCTGCTGGACCGACCCAGTCACAACATGGTTCACCATCAGATTTGGCAGCAATGGATTGGAAGATGTCTTTAATGTGTGGCCATGCTTCTTCGGCACCACCTGGCATTAATGAAGGACCGTATCTGGCACCTTCTTCACCACCGGAAACACCAGAACCAACAAAGTGGATACCTTTTTGTTTCAATTCGTCGTATCTTCTGTTGGAGTCTGGGAAATGGGAGTTACCACCGTCAATGATGATATCGTCTTTTTCCAAGTATGGTAACAATTGGTTGATGAAGTTGTCAACAGCATCACCGGCTTTGACTAATAAGATGATTCTTCTTGGTCTTTTTAAGTTGTCGACTAATTCTTGAATGGATCTGGCACCAATAATTGATTTTCCTTTAGCTTCGTTTTCGAGGAAGTGATCAACCTTGGAAACGGTTCTGTTGTAAGCGACAACAGTGAAACCATGATCAGCAGCATTTAAGATCAAGTTTTGACCCATAACGGCCAAACCGATTAAACCTATATCACCACTGGGTTGAATTCTGTTAGTATATATGTTGTGAGAAAGCATGCCTGAGAGCTGTTTGAGACGTTCTAGAGGAGACATTTGAAGAAGTTTAGATAAGTTTGAAATTGATTCCAAACAGTACTGAGTGAAATTGATCAGGATTTCTTCACTTTATATGCTTTGCTCTTCTCCAACGGTATATCACTCCTCGGTAAAAGAGCGATGAGCTCACTCAGAAACGTCTTCTAGAAGGGTCCAAGGGCCCATTGGCAGGTGTTAGGGCACGCAGTAGACTTACGTTGGTTGAGACATTGTAATAGTACTGAATTGTGTGTGTAACAGCTCTTGGGAAGCAGAAAGTATTTACAGGGCAGTTTACAATAGCAGCAAGGATTTTAATTTATATAAAATTGGACCTCCGTTACCCGTTTGTAGAAAAAGCGGATTGGAGTATTCCATCGGAAAAACTCCAGCCTGCGTCCTAGAAGGAGCCATGAGCGCCGGACAGGGGAGCTAGGCAGAGTTTCGCAGGGGGCGTCTGGGCAGGACCCACTCTTCTTCAGGCTTCTCTTTGATCTGGTGATGCCAAAATAATGAGAACTGGGAAACGAGAAATGAGAAATGAGGTGTCCGTCCGAGTGTGGGAAATTTTAGTAAGCATATAAATGTACTCAGCACTCAATCTCACTATATGCGTGGCATGTTTATGACATCTCTGTCAACCATAATAATGGTGATGGACTGATGCTAAATTGATAATAGTGCTAATACTTTTAATACTTTGAAGGTTGTAGTATTCATCACGTGATTATACTGTTACTCCGATGGCATATCCGCCGGTATTTTATTCATTATGTAAATTAATAATTAAGCCTTTCAGAATAATAATTACAAAGTTACAACTTTATGCATTAAAAGTTTTGATATATCATCAAAAAATTACGGTTAACAATACAAAATTGTTTGAAATTGGTATAGATTGAAAACTTTCAGCTCTCTTTATTAGTTTTATACTAAGACAACTAATATTATTAACTTAATAACAGAGACATATCGAACTGTTAGCTGAATAGTGTTATTTCCGAGGTATGGTTGCACGTGATTTCCCGTAATAGATACCATTACAGAACAAAATTGGATACATGTTTACAAAGCTTCTTTAAATCATCGAGATCAGTAACCTCAAGATGAGTTCTGAATCAATTGGTGGGTTGATCTTACAGTATTTGACCAATGCTAATGTTGATGAGGCAAAAGCGAACCAGGTTTCGTTGAGAATTTCTAGTTTAATTGAACAAAAATCACTCAAGTTACTTGACTTTATCAAAGCATTAGGTGATTATTTAACCGCAGATGATGATCTGTTGAGACCAAAAGCTTTGCTGTGTATGTCATCTACATTAAAGAACTTGAAAGACTCTTCTTTGACATCTTCAGATATTCAAGTTTTGAACTCTTTTTTTACTTCAAAGTTTGATGATGTAAAATGTTTTAAAGAGACGTTAATTGGTTTAAGTTCTTTGATTGATAAAGAGAACTATCATCCAAGTTTAATCAAATCAGTGTTGTTTTCTTTTGAAGACGTGTATGACTCAAAACTATTCCTAGCATCAACTAGATATTTTGCATTTGAAATTCTAAATAAAACATTTGATAAATTTTCAAACTTCATTTCCAAGAATCTAAATGATTTATTCATTAAAGTGTTTATTGAAGTTGCAAGTGGTGAAAAAGATCCAAGAAATTTATTAATATCGTTTAAATTGAATTCCAAGATCACTAAAGCTCTTGAAATAAGTGATAATACCGATGATTTATTTGATGTTTTGTTTTGTTATTTCCCAATCTCTTTCAAACCACCAAAAGATGACCCATATAAGATTACTTCAGACAATTTAAAGGACGCTCTAAGAGAAGCAATAGCTTCCACTTCATCATTTGCTAAAGACTCTTACCCAAATTTATTAGAAAAAATATCTTCAACATCTCCTGTTGTTAAAAAAGATACTTTGAGAACAATTTTATCATGTGTTGAAAATTATGGAATTGATTCAACTGTTTCTAATTGGATTGAATTATGGAATGGATTGAAATTTGAAATCCTGCATGGTGATCAAGATGATGACGAAGATAAAATATTTCCTTTAGTTTTATCAATTTTCAAATCGATCTCATCACAATTGTCAACCAAGGAAGATAAATTCACGGAATTTTGGACAACAATCAGCTCTGAATTAGATTCAAATATTGAAAACCATACTAAAGTTAAACAAACTTGTGCAATTTATGGTTCAGTAGCGTCTTCATCGCCATTAGCATTTAACCAAGCAACAAAAGCAACATTACCACTTTTGTTCAAAAATTCTAAAGATCTAGACACATTAGAACAAAGAGTATTAATCACATCCCTTGGGTTTTTTACTTCTGCATATCTAGAAGTTTTTGGAACTTCGAGTAATGATGGTAAAACTTCAAACAGTCCTATTGATAATGCATTATATGAGTTCAAAGATGAACTTTTGATGTTTTTAGGTAAATCATTGATGGGATCTTCGAAAATTGAAGCCAGTTTAAGAACGTTATCAACAAATGAGCTAACAAAATTGACAAATTTAATTGATTTTTTGAATAATGAGGAACTGTCTTTAATTGTTCAATACTTCACAGAAACAGTTCTAAGTGATGATAATGAATACGTTTTCAATTCTGCTGTTGGTGGTCTTATTCAAATATCTAAAGTGAATACCCAGATCTTGTTAGAAGTTACATTCCCAACGTTATTATCTTTATTACCTGCTTCTGAAAATGATGAGATTGAGTATAATGGAGAAGTCAAATCTAAAGAAAAAATATTTGACATCATTGGATCTATCACTCCAAACAAAATGATTTCAGATTTTTTGATAATCAGATTTGTGAATAAATTTATTGAAATTGGTAAAACTTCAAATAACTCAAATTATTTATATTTGACTTCATCAAATTTGAAAAGAACTTTAGAATCTGTTCAAAAGGAAAAACTCTTTGTCACTGATCATTATTTATTGAAAACTTTTGCTGAGTTAACTGACTTTATTATGACTTCGGTTCTAGCAGGTGAATCTAGCATACAGAATGACAACGTTTTGGATGAGATTACAGATGTTATTAAGTTATTTGTGGTTTTTTCATCTAAGAAATATCACCAGGATTTAATCAATGAAACTCTCTCAGTATTTCAAAATGAAAGTAAAGAAAATTTACAGTTCTATTTCAAGAATCAACAGATTGACATTTTTAGCGAACCAAGCAAGTTAATCAATTTATTTGTTAAAATTTTAGCTGGTGTTGACAAATCAACAATTATCCCTGATTTTGATTCCTTTTTAGACAAGGTGATTGGTTTCGCTGGAACTACTGAGTTTGATGATCATTATTCAAAAGTTGGTTATTTGGAACTTATTTCATTATTTGTCAACAAATGGGGTTCAAATGAAACAACTATGGAATACTTAAACATGGAATTGTCAAATTCTTCAAGAATCGAAGTTTATACATGGGTTGCCAAAGGTGTCATTCTTAAGATAGACCCTGCAAGCAAGAGTTACATTGATAGATTACTCGAGCTATTGAATGATGAAACTGTGAATGCTCAATTAATCACGAAATCTTTTGAGGTTCTAGTTATTGATTTATCCATTTTCAATAAATTCAAGAAAATTCAGAATAATAATGTTCGTTTATTATACAAACAGAAATTATTTCAAATCATATCACCAAAATTAGTTGACAATTTCAAGGAAGCCTCAGAATTATCAATAAAGTCAAGATTTTTAATCGCCTTATCATTAATTTTGAAGCACACCCAAACTGAAATTATTGTTCCCTATTTATCCTCATTCTTACCACTGTTATTACAATCATTATCATTAAGAGATTCAACAGTTCGTTATGCCTCATTATTGACTTTATTGACATCTATTGAAGAAATTCCTGATATGATCTCAAAACATTTGCAAACTTTAGTACCAAACTTATTAACTTTAACCAAATTTGATTCCAAAGATGAAGATTTGAGATTCAATAACCCTGATGTTAGATTGATATCATTGAACTGTTTACATGCATTGACTATGAACATTCCATTACCTAAAATAGTTCCATATCAAAAGGAAATTTTAAATAGATTGATCCCAGTTTTAGACGATAAGAAGAGAAAAGTTAGAAAAGGAGCAGTTGATGCAAGACAAGCATATTTCGAGCTAGGTAGATTGGCCATAGAATAGACTGAAAATTAATAAAGGTTTTTTTTTTTTTTTTCGTTTTTGTGAATGAAAAAATTCAATGTTTATATTAAATGCTATGTAATCTAATCGTTAATCTGAATCTGAATCATCCATATCAACAGGGGCCAAACCTGGAGTCAAACCAGGGTATCTCTGTTCTTGATCTTCTTCATTTTCTGCATATAATTCTTTTGCTGTGATTTTAACATATTTTCTCTTTCTAGTTCTAACATATTGACCTTCGTTTTTCATTTCAAGAATTTCGTTTTGAGCTTCTTCCAAATCATCATCAATGTCAGGTCTCCAACTCTGTAAGTTTACTATGTTTTTATTGACCAATTTCTTTAATTCTTTCTGTTCTTCAGGAGTTAATGTACCATTTTTTTTATGACTTATTAGAAGTTCATATCTAGCACTAGCTTGAAGTTCATTTTGTTGTTGAGTCGTTTTTCTTATGAGTTTTCTTTGTGCTAGTTTCTCTTTCTTTTTTAGTCTTCTGATTTCTTCTGGCTTCAAGTTCTTTTTGGAGGAGGAAGCGTCAATGATTTGTGATGTACTTGAAACTAATGTTTTTCTAGTCGGTTTTGTGGCTTGAGTAGAATGACCTGGAAGGACAGAGTCTAGTAATCTATTAACAGTGCTCGAGACAGTGCTCTTTTCATCACGGTTAAATTTTATTCTATTCATCTTCACTATTATATTTTGTTTTGATAGATCTTCTTCATCTCATCTCATCTCTGTAAATTTTTTTTTTTGGTACATACAAAAATCGATTTGGGCACACCACTACAAAATTATCATACAAGTCTTGAGAGTTCGTTTACTGAGAAGTACACTGGGAATCAGGCCCCGATTCACCAGATGCTTGGAAATATGAAGGACCATAGAATGATCCAGGTCCAGAAGTAGATTTCTTTCTTTTCTTGTTATTGCGCTCGTCAAATTTAGACGAATCGCTAAATGCATGTTTCTGTGGATCATATTCTGATAATTTCTTTTCCATAACGAAAGTATCATCTGGTATGTCTACCTGAGGTTTAGATGGGAGCGCTTGTGTTAATAGTTTAACAGATTCTTCATTCAATTGAGATGATTCTGGGAAAATGACTTTGAACGTTACTATCATATCACCGAAATCTGTTGAATCTGGATAAGGCATACCACTTCCCTTTATAACTTTACGAGAACTTGGTTTGATGATTTCTCCTGGTGTAATGCCCACTTTCACTAAGTCTCCATTCAAATGTTGAATAACAAATGATCCACCAGTTAATGCTGTCAATAGATCAATATCAGCAGTATAATACAAATTTGACAGTTTTCTCTTGAATTTATCATGGACTTTCTCTTCTATCGTAACAACGACATCACCTGTAATCATTCCAATACCTTGATCACCATCACCTTCCAACACTATCTGTGTTCCAGTTCTTGTTCCAGGTGGTATACTCAATGTCAATATTTTGCGTTCTTCAACTGTTTTAGAGCCCATACACTTAGGACAGAGATCATTAGGCTCTATGAATCCACCTGAACCTGAACATGCATCACACTGGACTTCGTATTTTTGAGATATTGGTCCCATTCTACGTTGCATTCTAATTGAACCACGACCAGCACAATGTGGACATTGGTGTACCTTAATACCACCCTTAGCATCACAAGTTTTACAAAGGACGACTCTTGATAATCCAAGCTTAGCTGTTTTTCCTTTGTATAATTCTTCTAATGAACATGCAAGTTTGTGTTTAATATCATGCTTCTTGGAGAAATGAGCTCTTTGGAAAGGAAAAGCACCAGTATCTGGGGGTGTTGGAAAACTTCCAAACCCTGTTCTTCCTAGAAATTCAGAGAATAGATCTTCAGGTCCCATTGAAAATCCAGAGGATGTAGGTTTTGATGGTCTTGGAGCTGGATCAACCGTTTCCTTCATTGTATTTAGATGATCTTCACCATATCTGTCATAAATCGCTCTGGATTTTGGATTTATGAGCACTTCATATACTTTGGTAATCTCTTGAAACTTCGCTGTGGACTCTTGATTGTGTTTGTTTTTATCTGGATGCCATTTTAGGGCCATTAGTCTATAAGCCCTTTTGATCTCAGCCTGTGTAGCTTCTGGGGTTATACCCAATGTTTGATAGTAGGCAACTTCCTTCACCATTAGGTATATTTAGATATTATTAATTGATTGAATTGATTTTGAAATTAATAGACTATTTTGCATACAGTTGAAAGAGT
This sequence comes from Gotozyma botsteinii, assembly GCA_020280145.1. NCBI lineage: Eukaryota > Fungi > Ascomycota > Saccharomycetes > Phaffomycetales > Phaffomycetaceae > Gotozyma > Gotozyma botsteinii. Next base: position 1,255,441 of record JAFIIU010000002.1, read on the forward strand.
ATGAATGGACCTATAATGCATAACACAATGGATAGTAGAGGATAGAGCTAGCCACCTTTGCAAATAGTCTAAAGAAATTGAAAAAAAAAGATCTGATAAACAATGACAAACCAAGTTTGGGGTTGTCAGCGTCTTCTTTATAGGGGATTTATGTGTCTAATTATACTGCCAAATCAAAGGTTTCTCTCAAGATCAAAAAGATTCGATAAGTTTCTATTTGTTGCGCGTACCGAGAACGATTACTTCTGGAAGAAACGATAAATTGAAGAAAGGAAAACTTTGTGAATTTTAACATAAAGAATACGAAGTTTGAAGACTAAACCATGTCATAATGGTTTAATGGATCAAAACCTTTGATACCATCTTCTCCATTTCCTAAAACCCTCTTTATATGTCCTTTTCTGCTCGAAATATGATTTCATTGTTCAGAATCAATCACATGACCAGACCAGTGCTTCTTTCAGTTTTTTTTCAGCGCACTTCCGTTCTGGTTCAATTAGTGCCCAAAAAGTTTTGGAGTTTAGAGCAAAATCTGTTTGTGTTTTGAGGATTTTTCAGAAAGCAGATAGTATGTCCAGTAATAAGACACCATTGGTGCTGGTGAACAATTTCCAGCCAGATCTCTACCTTCTGGACCTGCACGTGAGCCATCAGAAATCAAACTTCAATGGGCAATTAACTATCGATTTGACCAGAGATTCCAAACCTACTCCAGACAAACAAGATTTTGTATTTACTTTGAACTCTTCTGAGTTAATTATTGTCAATGCAACATTCACCACTTCATCTAAAGAGATTAAACAAGCCAAAATTTCATACGATAGACCAAATGAGTACGTCATTTTCACGGTTCCCGATGCTCAATCACTATACAATGAGCCAACTCTTTCATTATCAATCAAATATATTGGTAAAATCAATACCATTAAAACTTATAGAGACTTCACAAAAGGTGTTTTCAAAACCAATTATTTGGATGATAGAACTAATACTGCAACCAACTATGTTATTGCAACTCATTCCCAAGCGTCTTTCGCCAGATCTATCTTCCCATCTGTTGATGAACCGGTTTCTAAAGCGAAATTCAAACTATCCATTGAAACAGAATCCAAGTTCAAAGTTCTATCTAATACATTACCAGAAAACCAATCAATCACAGAATCCAACAACCAGAAAGTCACATTCCATAGAACTCCAATCATGAATACTTCAATATTTGGGTTCGTTATTGGTGATTTAGATTTCATTGAATCAAAGGTCACTTTGAAAAACAAAACTATTCCATTAAGACTATTCACCACAGTTGGAAACATTTCAGGTGCCGCTTACGCTTTAGATATTGCACAAAAGACATTACCATTCATTGAATCACAATTCGGAAGTGATTATCCTTTAGACAAGTTAGATTTCGTTGCATTGCCATTCTTATCAGATGGTGCTATGGAAAACTTTGGTCTTGTGACCATTCAATCTAATCATATTCTAATTCAATCTCTGGGTAACCATGAATTGAACCAATCTATTAGACAGTTAGTTGTCCATGAAATTATCCACCACTGGGTAGGCAACAATGTTTCATTCGATGAATGGGATCACTTATGGTTGAATGAAAGTTTTGCAACTTGGTTTGCTTACTACATTTTGTACAAAATGGAACTGGATCCATTAGATGCACAAATTTGGGAGATTCAAACAGATCGTGAATTCAAGACTTTGATCGAGTCCAATTCATTGGTCGATTCAATGCCTGTTGTTGGAGAGAGAAAAAATAAAGTTGTCAGATCAACACAAGATGCTTTCGAAGTCCACGCATACCAGAAAGGTATCCAGTTTTTAAGAATGTTATCAAACGTTTTCGAATCCAATCATTTTAATGATGATTTACCAAAATTCGTTGAGGTCTTATCAAAGTTTATCACTGATAATCAGTTTAAATCAATCAAACCTTTAGATTTATGGAAATTTTTAAGTGACAATTCAAAATTAGATTTAATCACATTCACACAATCGTGGTTACGTGTTCCTGGTTTACCAATTGTTTCCGTTTCCATCAACGATGATAATCAAATTGAAATCGTTCAACATAGATTCGTTTCTGATTCTAATGTTGAAGCTCAAAACTTGGAAGACGTCCCATATCATATCCCGTTATCTATCAAATTATCAGATGGTTCCGTCATCAATCAAATTTTGACTGATAGAAAATTGATTTTGCAAGATATTAAAGTCGAAGAGTTTGTTAAGTTGAACACCAACAGAACTGGTATTTACATCTCTCAATATGAAAATTTAAAATTTATTGAAAATATTGTTCAGAACGTTAATGAACTATCAACTACTGATTTAGTTGGTTTAATCTCTGATTTGAGTCATGTTATTGGTCATGATTCTCATCATTCTGACATCGCAATTGCAAGTATTATCAAACTTTCTGAAGCTTTGGTTGAATTAGAAGAACCAAACTATGTTGTTTTGAATCACATGATGCAGGAATTGAGAGTAATCCAAGATTCGTTCAAATTATTTATCGTATCTTCAAAATACAATAAATTTGAAAATTGGTTGACTTCATTAAACTTGAAATTGTTTTCTAAAATTCCATGGATTCCAGAAACTTACTATAAATTAACTATTCCTGAATTAGAATCAAGAAAATCCATCCTCACAATTGGTTTAAATACCCCGGAAATTGCCAACATTTCCACCACATTGTTCAAACACTTGCTTCATGGCCCAACAAATTCCGTTCCTGTTGAATGGTTAGAACCTGTATTATCTACAACTGCATTAACTGCATCTACCACAACATGGAAAAGAATTTTAGAATTAGCAAAACAACCAGTTGCTACTGTTAACCACGTCATTAATGGTACATCCCCAGACATTCAACATGCGGCTTTAGCTGCTATTGGGTTCACTAAGGATGCTGCATTGATCAAGCGTGTGCTGAACTTTGTTAGAGACAATATTGATTCTAAACTGATTGAGATGGGTTTAATTGGTCTTCAAAATAATCGTCAATCTAATTCTGAAACCTTATGGAACTGGTTTAAACTGAATTATAACCAATGGATTTCGAAAACTTTGAGGCCCGGTTCAGAAACTAGTGCTACTTTGAAGAAAACGATTAATGGTGTTTCTATTGTTGTTTTCAGTTGGATGAACAGCGAAGAAGAGAAAAAACTCATCGATGAATTCGTTAAGGATAAATTGAAGACTTTACCAAAACACGATTTGGAGGAAACTTTAGAACTAGTTAGGTCATCCCATTCAGAGAAGGAGAAAGTGTCTGACTCATTTGATTCTATCCTTCAATATATTTAGATGTAAATGAAGAGAAAATAAATACTTGTATTATTATTAGCATACATAACCTGTAATCATTAAATCGTTTATTGTTCTATTTATGCAATCACCATTATTTCATTGATCTAAACTGGACATAACTGAACTGACATCCTCTATCAATTGCTCTAAACTGTCCAACATGGCTTGTCTTCTCGGACTGACTGGAGATTGAGTAAACCCACTTACATAACTATCGTGTATGATCAGTTCATCATCAGTGTGAGGTTCTGCAGTTTCGTCATCACTTGGGTGTTCGTTTTCTGAAACGGATAAGTATTCACTGGAACTTGATTTATTCTTCTTTGGGAATTTTGAAGTATCTTGTAATTCGGAGTAAACGAAAAATCCAGTATCAACTGAACTTTCTGCTGATATCATACGGTTTACCAGTTCTGATCCAAACATTGGTCTGCTTGGAGTGAATGGGCTATCTGGCGAGAGGGGTGGTGTCCTTAGATTCTCATGTTTTCTCTTTTCAAATTCTTGATACTGATCTTTAACTAAGTTAGGTTGACTTGAATGTGTTAATCTCCATGTGATTCTACCACAAAGAACTCTTCTCAGATATAGGTTCCACAGTGCTTCTGTATCCTCTTCTCTTAGCTTAGAGGGTAGTGATCTTGTCCTTATTAATGATGGATATCTTGTTAGTGGGGCAGTGTCATATCTGTTATAGTATGGTCTTGGAATTTTGTATTCAGGTAGTCTCACTTTTTTCTTATAAACATTCAATTTCAATAATTCTTTATCTAGTCTTTCTTCAGCATTCGTTATTATTGAGTTTTTATGTGATGAGTTTGGAGTGTAAATGATGACATTATTGTTGGAGTCAAATGTGATGGCTTTAGTTGTACGAACAAGAGGTGGATCTAATTTAACTAGATCTTTATTTTTAACTTGATAGGACTCCACTATCTGATTCAAACATAATTCTTTTGAAATTGATGCATCAAGTTCAATATAATCCATTGTAGCCTTTAATTCAAAACTGGATCTATATTTACCAAATCTTGATCTTCTTCTTCTTGGTGCATGTACCGGATAAAAGAACTGATTTTTTGCTTCCTTTATATTGGTCATGAACCTTCTATTTTTTCTTTTCATCTTTCTTGAAGTTCTTCTAACTAATGATGGTTCTTGGATTGGATCAAGTGAATATTTGACGCTTGATATTATACTTGGTTCCACACCCTCGTGATATATATGAGAGGACCTATTGCTAGGAATCTTTCTATGGATGTATCTGTCTCTGTTTCTTTGAGGGATGACTAGATCATCCTGAGCACCTTGAAGAGTTCCTCTGTGCTCCATTTGCTTGATAGGAGGTAGATTTTGAAACCTGTGATGGACTTGATTTATTTCATCAGCAGGTGTGTGGAGTTGACTGGAGGTTGTATACGCAACATTATCTATGATGACCATTGCTTCTGATCAAAGAATGCTATATATTAGATGCTGATGGTAATTGAATATGAATGGCAATGAATTGGTAAGAGATAGAAATCAGAAATCCCTGAGATCAAATAAAAACCTCAATCCACCTTTGATCTACAATAAAAAAAAATTCAAAGATGGCTGGTTGATTATATTTTGTGCAGAAAGTCGCAGTAAATTTATGCATTACAGCCATATCCGAGGATGCTCAGGCACTATCATCACGTAATTCACGTGATTAGGAATGCAATCTGGCCGGAATATTTTTTTTGCCGATTTTATAGTTTTAAATTTGTGCGACGTGTGATTTTTTTGATTCAAATCAAAACAAGAGAAGGAAAGTACCCTTGATTGACGACAATGGATAAGTTAAAAGAAGTAAGTGATCATGGAGAGGTGCTGTTAGAGTCAATTGGATAGTGGAGTCGAGTAGAAGTCGGGATAGGCGCTGGATCTGGCTTATGGTGGGCATTCCCCAGTGCTGTATTTATTTTTATTCTGTGATCTTAAAGGAGGCGAATGGGAACACAACATAAAAAAAGACAACGCTACACATACCCAATGGATATCTCAATGCCTGTGATTTGGTTGATATGATACTAACAATCGTCTAGAAATTAAACAATTTGAAATTAGATGCTGAAAAATGGCAAGAAAAGGCTGATGAATTACAAGCCAAAATCAAAGAATTAGAACAAGAAAACTTGGAAAAAGACAACAAGATCCAGTCTTTAACCAGAAACAACCAAACCTTAGAAGAGCAAGTGGATGAATTAGAATCCAAGGTCGCTGAACACAAAACTGCTGCTGAAGATTCTTCATCTTTGAAAACACATAACGAGAACTTCACAAAGAAGAACCAACAATTAGAAGAAGAACTAGAAGAATCTGACACCAACTTGAAAGAAACCACTGCCAAATTACGTGAAGCTGACTTGAAAGTTGAACAATTGGAAAGAAAAGTCGCTTCTTTAGAAACCGAACGTGAAGATTGGGAGTCTAAATACGAACAATTGAACGAGAAATACAATGCTGCTAAGGCTGAATTGGAAGAAATTTCTGCTCAATTAGAAGCTTTCTAACTTAATGAGCAAGGTTTTGATCTCAAGTTTTCTCTACAGATAATGCTGTTGTCAATCATTCTTTCAAATCACCATTTGACAGGGATTATCTGGAAAGCTGGAAAGATCTCAGTCAGTGGGTTTTGCAAAATTTGGGGCATTCTTTGACTGATTCCTTCATTGTTGCTATTATCTTACTATTATGCCTTGTGTTTATTTTGTATCTAAATCGTATACCCAAAAACGTTTCAGTTGTAGGTTATATGGTTGTGCTGAAGTTTACGCACTGTCCAAGCTGAATTCCTTCGAAACAACTTAGCGTAAATAAGGGAACCGGAAATCCATTCTCGGAAGTCTAGAAATTCCAGAATAATTTCTTGTAAACAACAACAAACAATAGCAATAGGCAAAAATTATATTGAAAACAGCCATTTGAAGACAGAAAATCTGCTAGAATGTCTGACAATTATTGGCTGAGCGACCAGTTGAAGAATGACGAGATGGGCATGCAGGACCGCAACAGCGGTGTCTCAGGCAATCGAGGACAGGATGACTTGTCTTCATTTCTCAATTATTTGGATGGTGAAACTACTGGTATGAGTAACAGTGGTCAGAACAGCTCTAGTGACATTGGACGTGGCAGTAATAACATCTCTATGAACCAGACTCCAGGAATGTTCAATGATAATCCTCAAGACATTCAACAGAGTTTTAATAATGGTGGTAGTCTCACACCTCAAGCTATATTGAACCAACAACTACAACAACAACAACAACAACAACAACAACAGCAACAAGGTTTCAATGGGCAGCGACCAGATATGTTGTCTGGTGGTAGTTTCAAAGGTAACGATGCTAATGATTTGATTCAGTCGTTATTGAGTGAAAGAAACAATCAACATTCACGTCAACAACATCATCCTCAACAACAACAACAACCTCCACCAAACCAAGGATTTCCACTTTCTGTCTTCTCTCCAAACTCGCAGAATCCTACAATCTCTCCACAGAGCCAGCATAGTCATCACAGTCCTTCCATGGGGCAAAATGCTCCATACAACAGTAATACTCCAATGGATAAAGCAGCTATGATTGCAGCATTACAGCAACAGACAAACCAGAACCAGCAAAAGTATCAACAGCAGTTCATGCAGCAACAGATGCAACAGCAACAGAAGCAGCAACAGCATATTCCTCCTCAACAATCACCAAATATCAGCCAACCTCAACCTCAACAACAAACATTTCAACAATTGCAACAGCAACAACAGGCGATGAGATTACAACAGTTGCAACAACAACAACAACAACAACAACAACAACAACAACAACAACAACAACAACAA